>CM034311.1:18784230-20217466 GCA_019925795.1 Dendrobium chrysotoxum
AAACCCGTTGTGTGATCAGATCATACATATTATTACCCATCGGGGTGTGCTGGCGAAAGCTGCTATCCTCAATGGTTAATCATATGTGTGATCGAATCTGTCCTCCCATTGACAATACTGTCTCCCCTGCGAGGCGGTGTTCTATTGTCCCTTTCGAAGGTCCACAGGTTTTTGGCGACCACGGTGGGACAGGTTTCTCTATCCATCTTTGGATTCTATATTATCCTTCCTTGTGTGTACTCTGGGATTGGTACTCCTTAGATTAGGTTCGTCCCACTCTTAGTTAGGGTCCTTCCTTAGTTAGGATCATTTCTTCTTCTTAGTTAGGGTTTCCCCCCGGCTAAGTTCCTTTCCTTATGGCCTACTGGGCCATTCCATCCCATATCTATCCTTACTCTTCTTGTGTCATTATCTCTTACTAATCATTTCTCTTTTGTTCTTCTTGGCAGACAGTGCCATGGCTCCCTTCGCACCTTCCGTTACTTTCAGTTTTGGTTCTGACGCCCGGGTGACACTTCCTGAGTCCCTACTGGCTAGTCCTCCTGCTGGAGGAATCACTTTTAGTTCCTTCACTAACTCGACCTTCGTCACTCTTAGCGGGCCGACTCCTGCTGATGCTGCTGCCTTCTCTCCTCCCTAGAGGAGAGGTCGTGCAGCCATACTCCCTTTTAGACGTCCAGTTACTCGACAGACAGCCCGAGCACCTGCTCGTCCCACTCCCGTTCCTGTGTAGCCTGTGCACCCTGTGGTTAGGAAGCTAGTGCATAGACCACTCCCAGTTCAGCCTACTCGCCCAGCAATGAAGCGACCAGGGCCTACCACACCTATTGTTCAGACTACTCCGGCCCCTCAGCGCCGGTAGGTAGTAGTTACTCCGCCTGTTGTCCCGGTAGAAACAGCTCGTATTCGGGTTCCCCCTCCTTCTTTCTCTAGGAAGAAGGGTGCTCAGACCGAGACTCCTTAACCTTCCTCCGGTCGGGTTTCTATTTTTGCCCGGTTGTCTCACCTAGAGACCATCGGGCAGACTTCAAAACTTCCTGTAGTCTCTGTTCCCCCTATCACTCAGGCAGTGGGTTCAAATGTTGCTTCGTCCTCCACCTCCGGACTTGGGAGAAGGGCCCGGAGGAATATAAATCGTAGACTTTGGTTAGCTGCATCTGAGGAAGACAGACAACGGATGGTAAATTCATTGGCTCACCAGGAGCTTGTTCAGAGGAGAGTGGTCCCCGAGCAGTGGGAGCCACGACCAGTTCCAGTTGCACCCGCCCCAGAGGTTGAAGTCGCTCCTGAGATAGTAGCAGTTCAGGGAGGAGGCTTCTCTCCACTGACACACAGTGGTGATGAGGATGACGTCGCTCGCATTATGGCAGCCCCTCATGTCACTACTACTTTACCACGCGCTAGGGTCCCCAGGGATGATGTCGCTCGAGCCCTTTCTTAGAGGATTCAAAGCATCATCCACTTAGCGTGGGGTCGAGGCCTTATCACTCGAGAGAGGTTACTCTGCCAGATTTCTCATGCGTTCGTTCACTAGTAGAGGCAAAGGTACCAGTGGTGGAGAGGACAGCTGCCAAGGAAGCCAGTCAATTCAATTCCAGCAGTTAGACTTTCGACAGTTGCTCCCGCTATAGGACGACGCCCCCGTCGTCATGGACGTAGACAGCAGTTAGAGCCTTCTAGACCCCAGCTCGATTCAGTTATAGTAGCCCCTCAGTAGCTAGTTTCCCCTACTAGGACCCGTCGCAGCAGATGGGTTTGGAGATGACGACATGCAGAGTCTCCTGTCGAGGCAGTGCAGTTGGTTGAGGCAGCGCAGCTAGTTCAGACAGTTGAGCAGTTAGAGACAGTTGTTCCTTTCGGATCAGAGGTAGTCTCAATGGTCTGTGATACAGTGGCAGATGCAGATGTCACAGTTTCTCCTGATAGTTCACCAGCCCGGGCAGAGCCAGCCCCAATGTTTAGCCCCTATAGGGCCTCTTCCCCTTTGGATTTGTACATAGAGGCTTTTCGTCAGACTCTTTCTGAGGACAATACACTTGAGGATGACTTACTCGATGGGGAGTCAGATGGAGATGTACCGGTGCACAGAGTATGTGTGGTTACTAGACGAGGTCACTCAGATGAGCAGAGAGAAGCAGATGATGATGATGAGCAGGGAGAACCCGCGGTGGGTGGATCTCCCAGGTTAGTTGATACAGAGGCAACAGTTCTACACATACAGACTCAGATGGCAGAGATGGCCAGAGCCATGGTAGCGATGATCGCTCAGTTGACAGCTTTAGGGGCGATGCCCCAGATGACGGGTGTAGGTACTCCTACTACGTCTAGGGGTGAAGCCAGAGGAAACTCTGGTGGAGGCCCGCAGCGATACTGACGTGCAAATAGTTCGTCTGACTCGGGTATAGGGGCGGAAGACTAATCAAACCATCTAGTAGCTGGTTCCCTCCGAAGTTTCCCTCAGGATAGCTGGAGCCCCACATAGAGTTCTATCGGGTAAAGCCAATGATTAGAGGAATCGGGGGCACAACGCCCTTGACGTATTCTCAAACTTTAAATAGGTAGGATGGCTAGGCTGCTTTGATGAGCCATGCCACGGAATCGAGAGCTCCAAGTGGGCCATTTTTGGTAAGCAGAACTGGCGATGTGGGATGAACCGGAAGCCGGGTTACGGTGCCCAATTATGCGCTAACCCAGAACCCACAAAGGGTGTTGGTCGATTAAGACAGCAAGACAGTGGTCATGGAAGTTGAAATCCGCTAAAGAGTGTGTAACAACTCACCTGCCGAATCAACTAGCCCGAAAAATGGATGGCGCTTAAGCACGTGACCCACACCCAGCCATCGGGGAAAAGGCCAGGCCCAGATGAGTAGGAGGGTGTGGCGGCCACCGTAAAGCTCGGGGTGTGAGCCTGTACGGAGCGGCCATCGGTGCGGATCTTTGTGGTAGTAGCAAATATTCAAATGAGAGCTTTGAAGGCTGAAGGGGGGAAATGTTCCATGTGAACGACACTTGCACATGGATTAGCCGATCCTAAGAGATGGGGGAGGTCCGTCAGAGAACACCACTTTGTGCGAGCTTCGAAAGGGAGTCGGGTTAAAATTCCCGAACTGGGATGTGACGGCTGACGGTAACGTTAGGTAGTCCGGAGACTCCGGCGGGGGCCTCAGGAAGAGTTATCTTTTCTGCTTAACAGCCTGCCAGCCCTGAAAACTACTCAGCCTGAGGTAGGGTCCAGCGGCTGGCAGAGCGCCGCACATTGAGCGGCGTCCGGTGTGCCCCCGTCGGCCTTTGAAAATCCGAAGGGCCGAGTGCTGTCCACAAAACCAACAACGGTTCCAGACAGAACAAAACCAAATCACAACAACCAAGAAGAAGGCCCAAAACCCTAGACAGTGCCACCAAAACCACCTAAATTCTAACATAAGGAACCCCAAATTGATCAAGGTTAATAAGCCCATACAGATATCTCGGAATGTTTGACCTAACCACATCCTTAAACTCCACAAGCTCACACCCCAATTAGAAAGCCAAGATGCACAAATATTGCCTTCTTTGCAGATATGACAGAACGAATAATTCAAAACCACCAACAGATTCTTAATCTCCCTAGCCATATGAATAAGATCAGTACTGCAGCCCACATCATCATTAGAAATTAAGAAATGGAAATTATAACTAGAGTTAACCTCAATAATCAAATTAGTTAAGTTAAGAGAAATACATAACTTTAAGTATATATATATATATATATATATATATATATATATATATATATATATATATATATATATATATATATATATATATATATATCTATATCTATATGTATATATACTCTGTTTTATCTTTTATATATGCATGTTTCTCTTTGTAAATACAAAATAGGTCTTCATATCCTTTCATCACGTCTCGTGTTGCCGGGGTGTACTGTTTTTCGAACCCAGGGTGTGACACTATGGTCGTCGTTGCTGGTCCTACGTTAGCTGCTTTCTTCCATTTCTAATGAGCTCCAGGTTTTGATACCAATTTTAATGGGGTAGTCGACGGAGCAAGATGAACATAACAAGCTAAACATAATAAGAAGAATAAGAAAAATAAGGTTTATAAGCTGAAAGTTGTATATTATCTTGGGGTTTTTATATATATAACATCTAAAATTATTATTTTTATATATCCAACTCCTAAACTATAATATTTACTTATATACACCCTAAATAACATTTCACTCATCACAAATACTTCTCCGTTACATTTCGTCGAAGTCCCACCCCGTTGCCAGCCTGATCTTTTTCCAGCGTGAAAGCTTCTCCGACAACCTGTGTCGTTCTCTACTCATCTCGTGTGAACAACCACACCGAGGATGCCTCCCCTCGCCTCTTCTTTGCTCATCTTTGAGGACTTAATCTGGCTATTTCTTAGGATCCATCTCGCTGACAGGCCACATCTTCTCCAAAAATAAGGCAGTCAAAACTCCTACGAAGCTGCCATCACCTCTTCCTCTTCTTCCATCTTCTCCCACTCCTCGTTCTCCATTGTTAAGTTCTTCGAGCATCACATCCAACGCTCAGCATCTCTCACTCATTTTAACTTCTTCAGATCATCACATTGTTCTTCTTCATCACCGTCGAATCATCTCAATGCGCGACGGTTGGTGATGACTAATTCTTTGGTCCAGATAGGAACTGTGGAGGGCAATGAAGACAAAGATGAGCCCGCCAAGAGGAGAAAAGAGAAGAAGCTTAAGCTCATGTTACACCTCCCTCACACCGATGCCAATTGTTACGATGCAGCCTGTGTCGAATCCAAATTGGGTTGGGCTGCAACTAACAAGCAGAAGACAGACATTACGGCAAAGGTAGGGGTGTTAATATTTGACATAACCTGAAAACCAGAACAAAAATTTCGGGTTGGGTCAACCCGTTTGTTATAGGGTCGGGTTCGGGTTTAACAAACTGACCCATTTTAAAAATCGGGTCAGGTTCGGGTTGACCCGGAAACCCGAGAATGACTCGTTCCCATCAAGCAGCTACTTCGTGTCCACCATCGTGGTCTCCCGCGGGATAGGAATCTATGCAAGGTTTGAGCGGCCACTGGAAGAGATCTACAACGTGCAACTGTGCGAGTTGAGCGCGGGCTGTCGAAGGAACGGCTGGTGGAGCTGGGCGTGGGCTGGTGGTCAACATGGAAGACTGGAAATTGCCGATTTCCATGGGACTGGCACGTCGATCAGCAGGTCTACGTCATCTCCGGTGAGGTTCGAGGGTGCCTGTGGGAGCCAAGTCCAACAAACACTACATGTGCTTCAATGCTGGGGATCTCGTCAGCTACCCTAAATGGTTAGAGGCCGACCACTTCTTCGATGTACCCTAGCATGCGTTCTAGCTCGAGTGACTCAACCCGATAAAATTTAGGTTATCGTGCCGGGTCGGGTCAACCCAGAAATCTGACGGGTCGGGTTCGAGTTCGAATTTTTGACCCGTTTATAAAATCAGGTCGAGTTAGGGTCAACCCATTCAAACTTGGGTCAGTTCCAAGTTCGACTTGAACCCGACCCAAAACCCGATTTTAACACCCCTAGGCAAAGGGGACGAGAAAGGCGCAGGTTGGGGTGAGATTTTGATGGTAGTTAATGAAAGTTGTATTTTAGATGATTGGAATGATATTTGGGTGGTAGAAAAGTTAATAATATAATTTAGATTTTAAATATGTAATTATAATAATTTTAAATATTATGTACGTGAAAACTCATATTTTCTTCTATATTTGTTTCTGCTCCATAAAAACCTTTCTATAAAAGGAGTAGGAAATAAATAAGCATCTTTTGTACTATGGTAACAGAAAAGGGCAAAATGTAACAGAAAGTAAGATAGTGTAGTATAGCCTCCAGGTCGGTAAGATAGTCCTGTGCTCTGCATCAAGAATCCTTCACCAATAAAGGCTGGGGCGCAGTCCTCATCGGCGTGGTCGCCCATTTCCCTCGCAAGGCAGATGTGGTGTTGCGAGGTGGACGGTGTGTACAACAGATGGGCGTTGAAGTTGGGGCGCGAGCGTTGGACGGTGTGTGCATCGACGGAGAGTGGCCGCTGGCTTTGACGACATTCTTCGGGGCCAGCGATGCTTTAATCCTCGACTGGAGCAGCCGATCCCATCATGTGTCTCTGAATGAGTATCAAAGCAATATCAGATCTATTACCTTCTTCTTCAAAGAGTGCTGGCCGACGATTGTCATTGTGCTCATCACAACGCCGCCGATTGATGAAGATAGGCGCCTGAGGAAGGAATCCTTTGGTGATGACCCATCCTGTTCCTGTTTGCCTGAGAGAACCAATGGCAGTGCTGATTCTAATGGATTTCTCATTTATTTCCCCATAGGAGCAGTTTAATCGAGAAGGCAGAGATCTTTCAATACAGCAAGAGAAAGACCTGTATCGGCACATACCGATGCCATTAGATCACAGAGTTCTCCACTTTTAGCCATTTATTGTAGCTGCGAGCTCGTCATCCTTGCCTCTCGATTAATTAATAATGATCCATATTGCAATATGTACCTGGAGACAAGCCTATGATTGTTGCTCAGTACAAGGAGAATGCCGGCCGAACAGAGCAACAAGAAGTGGATATTGACAGCAGATCTTGAAGATGTTGTTCAGTCGATGGAGCGAGCAAGCAATTTTGGCCAATAAATAAAACCATAAACCTGAAACTTTTGAGAAGCCGGAGCTTCTGAAGGTCATCGTCGGGTAAGAAGAGGAATAAAGCATTCAGTGCTGGGAAGAGTCTAGCTATGGAATGGCGGTGATTATAATGATTGGAAGGACTCAATTGACGAGTGAGCTCGCTATGATCTTTCACAAAATAAGGTACAACTCTTTTCATCTTTATCAGCTTTTTAATTAAGGTAAGCATTGTTTTGGTATAAGAAAATCCTATAAAAACATATAATGTATGATCAGAGTTTATCCATTAATTTTTTTTTAAAATTAATTTGATCAAATTGAAATTCAAATATGTTGAAATGCATTTATAGTCAAGTTCTTTTAAATGAAAATTTATTTTTAGATTGGTCAATTTAGTTAAGATCATTATTAATATAAAATTTATTCCAATCCTAAATTTTCATATTCATAATTCTCATTTAAGAAAAAAAAATCAATAAGATCTTCATTTATAACCTCTCATTTGAATTCTTCTACCGTTTCACATTTAAAGGCATCATAAATTACAAACTTATGAATTAGTAACTTTAAATAAAGTTTGTTCACTGATTTTATTTTTAAGAACATTAAATACTACAAATTGCATTTACATTGCATTATCAATTGCTTGAATTCATGATTATTTCATATATCGATCATTGCTTTACTGTGTATGAATTATGAAATGCAAGTATACTAAATTGTTCTCTTTGTGATGATTGCGAGGGACATCGGTGTGCATATTACACATGCGACACTGACACTTCTAGATTTTAAGTGAGATTCCTCCCTCGACTTTATCATTTGTGACTAATTCTATAAAGCATTAACAATTGATCACTATGTCAAGCATTTCTATAATGAAAAATTCAATACTAATCATTTGTGACTAATTCTATTATTAAGGTAAACCCTTTATCTTATGTTTAGATAAAATTACTAATTCATAATAAAAAATTTATCAAATGGCTTGCTAATCATTCGAAATATAATTGCTAATTCATCAGGATTTGGGTTCAACAAAAAGCTAAAAGACTTCATCTTGAAGCAGGACAAGAACTCTTAAATACTGTAAGATGAGAATGTTTAATATTTTGATATTTCACCAATATCACTACACATAAACAGTAAATCCAAAATAGATTGATATGAATCTTACAATTTCACCATGATGCAAGAAAATTGGGAGTTAACAAAAAAATTGTGAGCAAGGCCATAAGGACTGCCTTAGGCACCTCAATGCTGTGAAGAGAAGCACAGCTTAAAGGAAATTTGATTGTAGACATTTCAACAAATAACTAAGATGCAATCCCAAAGGAGAACATTGATGAACATTTTGTAAATGACTGCTATTTCCTCAGAAATAATAAGAGAATGAACAAAAGCAATTGCAGAATAAGCAGGAAAGGAAGCTATTATTTCATATATATTCACTAAAACCCTACCAGTTATGATTGATACGTTTAAGAAAGAGAAGCGAATGTAATTAAGGATAAATGGGCCAACATATAGCTTTCAGAAAAATAAAGAGGAAACATATATACACAAAACTTGCCTCTCTAGACATCTTCAAGTTGGAAATATTGATAAAACAAATAATTGGACTATGAGAAGAGGAATGACTCATGTGGCTAAGGAAATTGCAATAGCAAGCTGATTTTATAATTTTTCATATTTTGATAAACTATATTCATATTTAGCAAATATGAACACTGATCATATCCTATCGTTTGAATCAAAGAGGACATCGTAGGAGTCCGTTGACAAAGCTTAATCATTAATCATAAAGCTATTGTAGAAATTAGGTTCCTATTCCCTTGTATAGAGAGAATTTTTTTTAAAGCAACAAAAAAATAGTGGCCAAATAAAATTTATTATTGTAATTTGATAAGTAAAACAATAAGAAATATGTCCAAAACGAGTGAAATTATTCTGTGTGGATACGGACGCTGTTCGGAGGCTAATCAGAACGCGCATTGTCACTCGTTTGCTATGTATCACGGTTGTGTAACGGGTGACATTACGCTTTCTGATTCAACAAAACTATATAATATGAGCTGTGCCATCGAAAGGGCCTATGACATATAGTGCTTGTCATACACAATAACCATTGCCCTTGCCTCGTCAGTCATCAATAAAATTTATGGGCATCATCATTTTTTTGATTTTGTATTAAGAGGTTTCAGCAAAATGTTTTAGTATGCAATGAGCACAGATGGAAGAAATATAAACATTACATCTAAAATAGATTGACACGAATCTGCCCATAAAGCTACAAGGTGTCTCTCTTACACTTTCATCATGATGCAAGAAAATTTGGAGTTAACAAAATAATTGTGAGCAAGGCCATAAGGACTACCTTAGGCACCTCAATGCTGTGAAGAGAAGCACAGGTTAAAGGAAAATATATTGTAGACATTTCAACAAATAACTAAGATGCAATCCCAATGGAGAACATTGATGAAGATTTTGTAAAGGCTGTAAACTTAATGGAATCAAATAAATAAAGTGAGATACATCATCAAAGAAACACCCCATTTCAACATAAGAAATTAGATAAAAAAAAACATAATTGACAATTCTCTCAACTATGTTAGAAGTTATGCCAACATGAAAGCAGCAAATATAAATGCTTAGTACAAAGGATAATTTATTAGCTTAACAGAAGAGGATGGAGGATATTGAAGGGTCAGTAGTTTAACTTTAATCAAAATAAAATGATAAAAGTTGGATAGATGTCCTTATATAGTAATATATTTTTATTTTCGTTCAGTAAAAATCTATTATGGTTTATCTTTTACCTGTTCAAAGTTTCCGATATTGAAGCACAGAGAAGCAGTAAGCTTAGAGGAATTCAAATAATTAAAATATAACACTGTGGAAGTATTCAAATTGCTAAAAGCCCGCAGAGCCACTTCCGCTTCAAAAGTTAAAGCTATTCCCTTCACCGGCAATCAGTTAAGACCGCCTATTTCGCGCGCGCCACTTCCGAAGGATGGAGCGTCCTAATCTTCGCCTATTTTACTTATTTCGCCTGAAATCGTTTATCTTCTACATTCGCCTCTTTTCACCTTACGCAATTGAGTTCACCTGTTACCAGTTAGAGTCCGATAGAAGGATTTCGTGCGCGCCCCTTCTTCTTCGAGGATCCGTTTAAGAGCTTTTTCTTGTTCATCTGTAACTGCTCATCCTTCACGTTTATCTTCTCCACTGTCACCAAATATCCACTTCGCCTCTCTTCACTTCCCGAAAATCCCTTGTTGCCGCTTTGACTGCCAAAATGATCCAGCTGCTGCAATCTTTTCGGAAATATCTGCATGAGCCTCCAGTCAAGTTACTTTCATCTCCATTTCATCTTCCCAGCATTTATTCCAATTCTCCCACCTCCAAATATCTGTTCTTTCCAATGGCTGTTGGCCCCTTGAACATTAACCGGATCCCCTCTGCCTCCACCATCCCACCGACAGCTAACCTCCAATCATCCCGCAAGAAGAAACTCTGCTGCAAATTCGGTGGCAAACTCATGCCACGTCTTAGCGATGGCGCCCTACACTACGTGGGAGGACAAAAACGTCTAATGGCTTTCTCCCGTGATATCACTTTGCAGGAATTCTATTGCAAGATGGAAGATATATATGGCGGCCCTGTCGTCATCTGCTACAAACTTTCTGATCAAGAACTCGACACCCTCGTCTCCATCACATCTGATGAAGACTTGGACAATATGATGGAGGAGTGTGACTACCTATTAGAGGCTTCCGAATATGGATCCGCCAAGCTTCAAGTCTTCCTCTTCCCCCCATATGACAGGGAGAACTCCTTGGCTGAGTTTAATGATAGCGAGCCGAGTCACATTGTGGAAGTAACTTCTGATGCTAATGCCAGTAAAGACAACATGGAAGGCCCTACCTCCACACTGCATTTAGATGTCGGAGGCGATGGATTTAGTGATAAAGGTATTTCTCTTATTGTTCTTTCCCATTCTGTCAATTTGGATTCTTTCGATCCATCATGAATAGATTTTTAGAGGAATTACGACATTTTAGTGCTCGAGCATTTGAATTTTTCAGGTCATTTAGATATTATTGGTGCAACAAACCTAGCTGCGCAGACAGTCAGCCCACCATATGATGGGTCGAATGCTTTACCTGCTTACAAAGAGTCGCATCAGGTTCATTATACTACTCACATTTTTTTTTTCTGGCTGGTATTATTCTTCCTTAACACCAATATATATGTATATTCTTATTCACTTGTTAAAACAATGGCAAATTTTTATTTCTTCGGCTTCAACTTGACAAAGTGGCAGAGAATAAAAGTATGTAACAAAGAGAAAAAGTAAAAAAATAAAATCAATTTATAAAAACGTAAAAATCTAAAACGGAGCAGATATGAATTTTAATTATTCGGTTTCAATAGAAATTGGGACTTCATTATCCAATTTCAGATTTCTATTTTTTTTAATTTAAAATAAAAATTTCTTAAAAAATCAGTACTCTATATACTAGTTTTTTAATAAATTTTTTTCCCTAAGAAATCAGTACTGGTTTCTATGAAAGTCAATTATTAATTTTACTTCTTTTTTATTTACATTTCAATTAATAATTTAGAACCTATTAGTAATTTATTTATTAATTTTTTTATTAAAAAATATATTAAATATATTAAATAAAGTAATAAAAATTAATATATATTTTAAATATTTAATAAAAAATTAAATTTATACTCACTAATTTATAAAATATAACTTAGATTTTTTTAGATAAAATATAAGAGAACAATTATTAACCAGAATTTAATACTAAAGTTTAAAAAGATTATTATATTAAATTTTTTTCTTAAATAATTAATAATAATAAATTAATAATTAAAAACCTTTTATAACTTTTTAAAATTTAATATTAAAGTTTATAACTTTATATTAAAGTTTAAAAACATTTAATAAATTGGCATTTTATAAAAACCAGTAATAACTTAACTTTAATTGATATTAATAATATTACTTGTATAGAAACAAGTGCTGAATTCTTAGAAAAAAAAAATTTATTAAGAAACTGGTATATAGAGTACCGGTTTCTTGAGGAATTATTTTTTTAATTAAAACTTATGAACAGAATTATTGAATGAAGTTCCGGTTTCAATAGAAACTGGAAACCGGATAATGAAGTTCCAGTTTCTATTGAAATCGGATAATTAAAATCCGTATTTGCTCCTTTTTAGATTTTTTCGTTGACACGCTCCTTAAACTAATTTAAACTTAAAATAGAGTCATTTTTATAAATGAGCCAAAAAATAAAGCCTTTATTGCACTAAATATGAATCTGTTTTATATTCAAAATTTCCTTAAACCAAATAAAGTAGTAAATTTTGAAACTCAAAAGATTTTTTTCTTTTATGATGGAAAGTAAAATCTGTGTGCAATAATTTTTTTTAACCAAAGACCATGGAATAAAATCATACTAACCATTTCGATGAGGAATTAAGCCAATAAAATCAACTATAACAAATGAGAACGTTCACTGTTATGCAAAAAATGGCAAAATTTGAACTTTACAATATCTAATAAAATATAGTTCTTATTTGGTATGTATTAGTCCTGCAGTAAGACCTGACTTTTCTTATATCCTTTATCAGCTTGATCAAGTGTGTTCTGGCCCATCGAAGGAGGATTCATGTCTTGGGCAATCTAGACCTGTACAAGGTTTGTATATCGTTTTATTTATAAGAGTATAAGTATGAAGCATCAGTTATTATTATTAATTGAAATAAAAATATACTGATAAAATTTTGTTATGTTTGATTATTCAAATCCAGGCATAGATGAATTTGATCATGATCTTCATCATCTTGTTGAACGAGTAGAATCAGTGCTTGAGTCAACCAAAAGGTATGCATCTTTATATTTTTCTTTTGAGCCAAATGAATATAATTGAACATTTTATCATGAGATTGTGATCCATATGGACAACTTCAGTTCTCCTAATGGTGCTATACTAGGTGGCCAGAAATTTGAGGTGATAATCTTTTTATTTCATATGTTTTATTTTTTATTCCTTGTGAATTTTTTTAACAAATATACAATTCAATCAGAACATTAAAGTCAACCAATCTGATGCACAACATTTTGGAGTTATAAATGATATCAAGCATATTCAGGTTAACCATCAGGATTTTATTATTTAGTTTTGTTGTTTTAGTTTAAATATAATTATTTAGTTTTAAAGATATTCCACATTTTTGTAGAAAATAAAGAATTGTGACCTTGACACATTGCGAGAGCTAGGTTCAGGAACCTTCGGAGCAGTGTATCATGGTAAATGGAGAGGAGCAGATGTGGCCATAAAGAGGATCCATGATATATATTTTGCGGGAAAATCTTGGATACAAGAACAAACAGGATGTCTTTCAAATGCAAAAAAATTATTTTTCTATACTATTTTATCATCTCATTCTTGAAATTTTAACTATATATCGATGTCTTTCATATTCTTAGAGGGCTGACTTTTGGAATGAGATTTTCATGCTTGCTAATTTGCACCACCCAAATATTATATCGTTTTATGGTATTGTTTGGGATGGCCCTCGGGGATCTTTTGCAGCCATCACCGAATACATGGTTGACGGTTCACTACGAAGTGCACTTATAAACTATAGCAGGTATGTACTTTATTTCAGCTTAATGCACCTAGCACCACAAATTTATCTTGTTTTGTACTTATATATTTTTCATTGTAATGGATAAATTATTTATTGAATTTAAGTAGGTTTCTTGATAAAAGGAAATGCATATTAATTGCCATAGATGTGGCTTTTGGGATGGAATATCTACATGATCAAAATATTATTCATTTTGATTTGAAAAGTGACAACTTGCTTGTTAACTTGAGGGATCCTAATCGACCAATATGCAAGGTATTAATTCATTTTAAGTTTTGTATCTATTTCAAGATTTGTTATATTTTATTGTTTCGTGTAAACAACTCATGAAAATATGTGTGTATATATGTGATGACTATTTTTTTGTGTTGTTTTCTAATTAGTTATAGCTGTAACTTATTAATTGTAAAACTATGTTTATAATATCAAAATTTCATTTTTTTTAAAGATCTATGCCAAGCGATTAGGATGAAGAAACTAGTGAAGTTAATACCTTAATTATGATTAAAAATAATGAAAATAATAATAAAATACCTTATGATTATTTTCTAAAATTATGTGTTGTTTCAAAAGATAATGATTACTTTCCATTTTTTTTAGAATGATATGTATAAAATCATGCAAATAAATATGCACAATTCTTATGGGTTCTTGATGTGAGCATTACTTAGGCTGCCCGGCAAGTAAGCAATTAGAATCATTTTATATTGGTTGAATATATTAATGGATAATTCTTTGTGGATTAATTTATTTGTAGGTCGGTGATTTTGGCCTTTCAAAAGTAAAGTGTAGCACCTCAATATCATCTTACAGTGCAAGAGGAACAATCCCTTGGATGGCACCTGAGCTTTTGAATGGAAGAAGAGATTTGGTCTCCGAAAAGGTATGTATAAAAATTCAAATGCATCAAAAAATTAATAAGTTTTTATCTTAAAATCTTTTTAATATTTGTATCATTAACCTAGGTTGATGTGTTCTCTTTTGGTATTGTGATGTGGGAGCTTCTTATGGGCCAAGAGCCATATGCCAACATATCAGATGAAGTAATTATAGGTACCATTCTATCTCACATTAGTTTTTTGTTGTACTAATATCACATCATAATTAACAACCAACATTATTAATAGATGGGATAGTGAGCAACACTCTAAGGCCTTCAGTTCCAGAGTCTTGTGACCCTGAGTGGAGAAGCTTGATGGAGCAATGCTGGTCAACAGAACCATCAAAAAGGCCATGCTTCACTGAGATTGTTAATAAATTGTGTTCCATGGCATCTTCTCATATACAACAGAGCCAAATATAATAATCTCAACAATTTTCTTGAAGGTAACTTCTGCACTGCCAAATAACATTTTGATATGCTTTTGAATTTTGTAAAAAGAAAGATTAAGAAGTTAAAATAGAATGGACATAGAAAATTTTCATGTATAGCGCGGTCTTTTTTATTCAACTTAAAAAAGTTTTTCGTTTGATTTCAGGTACTCTCAGTCTTACCTTGTGTCAAAACTGTAAGTAACTTTTTTTCTAATCTTAAATGTACAATTTAATTTATATATTTCATATTGCCATCATCTGTTTTATTCAATTTATGAACTTAGGTTGATGCTTAATTATGCAGAAAGTATATTATTATGGTGCATCAGGAGCATATCTCCCAGGTCAATTCTCATTCACATCTCGGGGAGGTACGGCGGCTCCGATCGGGATGACACTAATTTATCACATGATGTATGAATTCAATCAAACCATCACTTATCTCATAGCATGGCCGGCATCGACATCTCCATTGCACAATTCTTCCAACTGACGATCACCCTCCAAGCAAATTTTGTATTCAATAGAAAAGAAACTAGAGGCTCAAGATATGTACATTGATTTGATATAGTAGGTTCAATTTTATTAACCATTTATTTAGGCCCTAATTACATTGCTAAACATTAAAAGGTAAATAATTAGATATGCTATAATGAAACCTCAACTTTGTTCGACAATTTTTATGCCTGATTTCTCTATCGATCTTACAAGTAAATAAACTAATAGAATAGAAAAGTATCATAAGAGCTATTAAATTTTGCTGTAAAAATTTCTAATCGTGCCTTCACTACCTCCAACAAGACCATAAGAGCTGCCATCAGCACTCAATTCGATATCACCCACCCTAACTTAAGCCAAAGCACAGGAACAAAAGAACTGGAAGAATTTCTATTAAAGTTGGACCAGCCAAAAAGCTTAAAATCAATGCACATTTCTCTTAAATTTTTTTATTTGTTGATATGTTTGTGTTACTTTTTATTAATTAATCTAAAATTTACTATTAAAAATATAAATATGAAGATTTTTTTTTAAATCAAAATCGGTTATCCAATCAGATTTGAGTCATTCAGATTGCTAGCATATCTGATTCGGGTCTGTATTTTTGACCTATTAAATAAATGGGTCGGATCCAAGTTGAACGGATTTGAGTCGGGTAAAATTTTGCATCGAACTCGAACCAGATATATTGACCCGTACGAGATAGAAAGGATAGGTATAACTATCATTTTTTTTTTGCAGTTGCATATATTTCATTAATGTTTAAAGGAGGACAAAAATTGCTTCAAGTCTTATGAAAATGTTCGACCTTCAAATGATATTAAGACATTATTTTAAAATTTTGAAAAATAAAAATTGGCTGTTTGTCCGAAAAGAAAAAAAGATAAAGAAAACCCCCAAAGAAAAAGAAAAACCTGCTCCTGAATCCTCCCGCCCGAATTTTTCTACTTTTTAATAAGTAGGTCGATTTGCCCTCATTCTTTCGTCTCTTCTGCCTGCTCCGCCTCCTTGCCTCGAGCCAAGACGCACGGTGCCAAGAAGGAAACCGGCCTCGCCGCCGCCGGCAAACAGCAGAACAACTTTGCTTCAGCCTTCATTTGTAGGTATCTAAGTGCTATTCATCATCTCACCATTCGATTTAGAAATCCCTAAAGCTTTTGGAAATCGGCATGAGGAAGGGGATGAAGCGGCGGTTTATGACTTTGAATACATTTTTTTCTTCTAGGTGTTTATCTGAATGGTTATTCTATTTTACTTAAACTAAGACTGATTCGGCTATCAATTGATCACCTAATCTGTAGATCTATTCTTTTTATGTTCATTCTTTTGGCGTGTAAATGGATTGTGGTGTGGAGTAGTCGCCGGGTTTAGGTTTTCTTCTGTTTTTTGTGCTACTGTAATTATCCCTTTTCAATCTTATGGATGGATTTTCAGTTATAGAAGATAAAATTTATTGGAATAAAATGAATCCGCCTTTTCAGCTTTTGATTAATTTTTGTTTTCTGACATTATACAGTGGATGTGGATTGTTGCTTGTTTTGAACCCTCATCCCTTGAAGATGATTGTTCTTTAAGTTTATCTTCAAACGACACTAGCATAACAGTTAATTAAACCAGCAAATATATTTTTTTGTTAGTTATAAACAACGCCTCAAGGACTAGATGATGTTCTTAGATCAATATTAAATATAAATCAGAAGTTTCATGCAATAAAAGTTTCTCCATTATAGGCCTTTGATTTGATTTGTATAATCATTTAATCTCACAAGATCAAGTACCTCAGAAGATTGAATAGATAAAAAGAAATTAATGGTTGTAAAAAAATTCTAAGGCATGTAATGGGAAACTTGTTGAAAAATAATAATTTTGGGTTGGGTTATTTTCAACTAAGGATTTTTAATTGTTTCAAATTTTGAACGATTTTTTTCACTTTGTTGATATTTAAATTATCACGTTGGCATGGATTCATCGCATTTTCTTGATTGTATAAAAAATAGTGAATATTTTATTTAATTCGTGGTCTATCAAAGTAAGAATTGCTTATAATAATTGTATGCTTTAATGAACATTAGAAAGCCTATATCCTAGGTTACTCTGCATCAAACAATTTGGTTGATTCGTAGTTTCTTTGTGATTTGGCCATGGTATCACAAAAAAGATTCATAGGTTTGTGCTCTTAGAATGTTCAAGTGAAGGAATCATTACAAGAAATGACTCCAATAGAATAATGTACTAAAAATAGAATTTAAAGTAGAAAGGGACCTTCATGTTCGACAACACTTTAATCATTTGGAAAACAAAACTATTTTGCAATTTCTTTAATCATTCCATGACACATCTCGATTTTAGAAAGACTTGCGAATTTAACTTTGAGCCACCAAAGAAAGAAGGTCACAAAAAGGAAATAATCATGCTGAGCAAGTAATTGACAATGGGATGGTAGCTAATATTAGATATAAAAAGGCGCTTCTTGATAGCCTCAAAGGGGATAATCACAGCTTCAAATGATGGCAAATCAGGGCACATGGAGTAGCCATCATCCCTGCAACAAACTTATGTTGCCACACTTCAAATAATCTTTATCATTCAAGACAAACAAACCACTACACTGTAATCATCTTTGGTTTCACTTAGTCTATATAAACTATGTAACATTGTTAATTACAAGAAAATAATGAAAAAGGACTGCATTCTCATCCATAATTTTCCTATATGTTTTAGTAACCTTAGCATTCAACATTAACTACCTTCATTTTTCTAAAGAATTTTCTATTACTTAAGTATGGTATTAAGGCTTTGTAAATAGCTAAACCAATCTTCCAAAACAATGGCCTTTCAATGAGAAGTGCTAGCAATTGGCCTTTTCCATTCATTGCCAAGATGAATTTTCTCCTATGATTTGTCTGCCCACCTCTAATTTTTTTATGGGTCTTCAATTCGTGACCAACTTTCATACCACAAGCTTTCAGGCCATGAGATAGTAAGTGTGAAATAAAACTTATAGAAGAAGGCAACATTTTAAAGAGAAATGTTGAACATTGATAATAGAAATGCCATTACAAGACATGTCAATATGTGCAAAAACATTCTACTAGTAGGCCTTTTGCCTTGATATGAAGAGACCATTGTCTGCTGCTTGCTACTAGTGTAATATCTGTTGCTTTGGACGCTTTGGGATCCAGTTAATTGAAGTAATCTAGTATGAATCCTCCTTTAACCTACTTTAGATATTGATTTTAAGCTCTAGAATGTCTAATTGACCTTAAAGAAGTGTGATAAATGGAATAGGAAAGAGAGGAATGCAATGAGTTGGGTAGCGCCACCATTGTGGGTCTCCGAAAGGACTCTGCTCGCGGGGAACAGAATATAAAGGGTACGACCGCACTATCCTGTTTGACAAAACGATCGTAGGCCTTTACACTCTACCCAAGCAGGCCAATGGAAGAGCAGATGGAGTCATACATACGATTAGCCATAGGGGATAGCTGCTTTCGCCTATACGCCTCGATGGATAATAATATATATGACCCAAAATATCACGAGATTTCTCCCATTCGATATATCAGCTCGAATAGAGTTTATTTGATGTGGGGATCAGTCTCCCACGGGCGCAAGCCCCCGTGGTTAATTACATCTTAGACCTTGGCCTAAGAAAACTCTCGATTAAGGATAATGTATTATTCTCTTCTTAATTTGGTGCACCGAGAAAGTTCCTAAGTTCTATTCCAAGAGGATAAACTCTTCTCTTTACCCTTAATGATGATTAGAATTTTCAGATGAGTAAAGATATGATTAAAGTTTTGAGTTTAGAAGATCAAAAATCAGATTACTATCCTAAGAGAAGCGACAGACTTAGAATTCATCAAAGATGAAAAGAAACACATTGAGGGGTGTACAATCTGGGCTTATGCTTGCCTGGAGTGAGCTGCCAGCTAACATCCTAAACACAATCAATCGCCCTACATGTATGTAAGATAATGAGGCTCTATCCTAAGGAATCAAGAATTTTTAGTTCAGAGATTTAAATCAGGGACTCCATAATATGCAACAGAATATAACTAACGCTGTGTATGATGCATGAGACAAATGCATAAATAAAAGTATTCCAAAGACTACTAAAAGATAATGTGACATTTTTATTTGAAAAAAATGCTAATGCAATGCATGTATGTATGCGGAGTGCACCGTGGAGTAAAGTGTATAAAATAATGAATGCATGACATTCAGAGTACAGGAAATAGATAAATAAACACACCAAGGATATCCTCCAGGCAAGGTATCCTCATCACATCATAATAGAAAATCATCCTAACGGTGCCCACTTCGTGTGGGAAAACAACGATGCCCATGGCACAAACAGGTGGCCTACACTACAGGCCTAAATGATCCTAATGGTCTCTAAGGCTCACAGAAGGTGGGGGGTATCATACCCAAAACCGAGAGAAAATGGAACATCCTAGCAGTGCCCACTTCGTGTGGGAAAACAACGATGCATATAGCACAAATAGGTGGGCCTACACTACAGGCCTAAGGTGACCAGAAGGGTCTCTAGGGCTCACAGAAGGAGGGCAAGCTTTGGCCTATAGGGCCAAAGCTTCGTTAGTGCACTATCCTATGACCAGCTACCTAAACATGCTAGAATATATATTAAATCGAAAGCTAATAACAAGATGTATGTGGTGTGTAGCAGTTTCGATATATAATTAGAAATTTTCTTTACAAGTTGCAGGGATTATACCTTATCGTGGCGCGGCCACTTAAGAAATCCAAGCAAGCGAACTATCCACTGATTGCCAACTATGCAAGACTTGTGGCGCAGCCACTTAAGAGCTTTAAGCGAGCTAATTATGACTGATTCTTGATCGTGCGTAGCCCAATGTACCTCGCAAGATAAGATAAAAGAAAAATATACAAATGAGCGTAGATGCCATTCAGAAAATAAATGCATGTAAATAAAAAAATGTGACTAACAGTTGTTATTGCTAAAACATAAAATAATGCAGAAGTTCTCTAATTTAGCAAGGGTAATTGGCATCAAATAATAAAACAAAATATCGGCCTAACCTAGGACTAGAAGTCGTGTCCTAACAAACAAGCCTAGGTGTGTGTAACAGGCCGTGTGGTTTTGGGTATGTCCTATGTAGGATGATTAAGCTAAAGTTGCTTGTGTTTTAATTTGTTGAAAGTTAAGGGAAAACTTTAATTTAAATATAAGTATTAATGTCTTAGGATTAATTTTAAAGATTTTATTTTAGTGTTTGATTGATTACTACCTTTGTTGCTCACCGAGGCCGTGAGGTTTATTTCACCCTCCTTGGGGCTAACTTAATAGCCTCATAGGCCTGGGTTACCCAGTAGTAACCAATTTTGTTAAATTATTTTAGTTTGTTATAAATTAAAAGAAAAGTAGATTAAGCAATCTATTATTAGTTAAGAGAGATTTTGTTGGTTGATTATTAATGAATTAAGGCACAGCAGACCTAGGAAAATGTGTCACTAAGTTTATGTTTTGGTGTCTCTATCCTATGAGAAGCATGCACCCTAAGTCTATGTTATCTAAGACTTGATCCTTAATTTTTGTCCTTAGGTGTCACTAGTGTTGTAGGGGACAAAAAAGAAGTTCTTTCCTAACCCTTTGGACATTCATACACATATCAGTAAATTTAGAAATATATGAATAACATAAGATAATAAGTAGAATAATAGTAGAGAAAAGAGAAGTAAAGAGACAGGCGATAAAATGTCGAAAGAAAGGAATGAAAATCAAAAATAACAAAAGGAATGTAGGCGTCTCATTATTGGGCATACCTCTTTGAAGCCAAGTTTGCCTCTAAAACGATCTCCACCCCAATTCGATATGATACGAATAGAGAAGAAGGTGTTTTTGACGCCCTTTGCTATTCCCATGTTCCAAACAAAGCACTCAAGAAATCCGACTCAATAACTTACACTATATCCTATACGAAACCCAAAGTGGCGAAGGGGAAAACAAGTTCCCAAAACTAAAATATAAACAAGCAACTTTCATTTCACATTCAACTCAAACTCAACTTTAGAAATAAATACTAAAAAGAGAAATACAATTCATATACTAAATATCCCTTCATTCTAAAAAAAAAGATATTAAAGAGCTCTTAGAAATATCACTCTATCCAAAAAAAGAAAAGACTTGAAGAACCTCCAACACAAAACCATTTATAAAAAGAAAATAATTTCAATCCCAAAGTAACAATTATAAAACTCCATAAACAAAATGACTCAAATCCTCTTCATAAGGAAACCACAAAAGTCTTTCCAATACAAGACAATTGAGTGCTTTTTATTTTGGCGTGGGGTAAACTCATCGAAAACTTTCCAAAAGAAATTCGTAAAACCTCTCGTTATGAAGCATTCAAGAAACTTATCATAAAGCTTTTCAACACAAAGTAAATCTAAAGCCAATCATAAATCCTCTTAACACAAAAACCTGCTCTGAAATTCATGAGAAACGTTTCATGTCACATATGAAAAGGCAATGCAACTTTCCTCTCAAATCACTATATAAAACCACACAAATCACCTCACATTCACTTTCATCGTAATGTATAACAAGTGCATATAATAGTTTCTTGCAAATACTTATAAATCATCTTCCAAAACACTTATGCAACTCACTAAAAGAGAATGTTAACAGCATCATTGCATTAAATCCATAAGAGCAACTTTTATATAAAGCATAAACCCCATGAATGCCTTTCAACACATAAACCAAATGGATATTTTTCATCATAAAACCCTCCATAAAACTTTCTCACCATAAGACAATTTATGAGATTTTCCAACATAGAGAAAGTTATGGAATTTTCCAACATGAGGAGAATCATAAGAGCTTTTCAACATAAAATCACTCATAAGGCCTTCCAACAACTTCTAAAGTTTATCAACAAGTTTCCAACATTTACAAAAATACTCCAAGTAAATGCTCACTTTTTTTTTTTGAATATGAAGAGACACTTCTACCGATATAAAACAATATCATACTTGAATTCTATGCAAAGTTTCATATTTAAAGCACATGATCATTCTCCAATACCTCTCCAAAATTCATAAGAAAGCATTTCGTACAACATATAAAAGAGAAAATGCAATTTTCTTCCCCAACTATTGCATAAGATCACACACATCACCTTATATTCACTTCGTCATGGCGAACCATAAATGCATATATCAAACTTTGCAAAAGATCCCCAACTCACTTCCCAAACAACTTATAGTTGATGAAGCACACAAAAGATATACTTGAAAGTCATAGACGAAATTACCAAGCATGTGCCAAATCATGTTTCATGTTTCTACTAAAGCCACCATAAAGGGGATCGCATACATGAGAATGAAAGCCAAGATCATGCTTCTCTAAATCAAATAATAAGCCAACAATTTATTTGACCCTGAAACCCAACCAAAATACAATTATAAGGAAGAAATTTGATGCAAGCTTGCTCCCCAAAGTTCGAGAGGCATTTCAACTAACATGAGATAAGTCATAGAACTATCCAATCATAAAGCCATTCATGAAACTTTCAATATAAAATAGTTCGCTATAAAATTTTCCAACCATAAGGCAACTTATAAGATATTCCTATATAAGGCAAATCCTATGATTTTCCAACATACAATGAATCATAAAAGCATTCCAACATAAGACAACTCATGAGATATTCCGACATAAGATGAATCATGTAAGCCTCTCGGTCATAAAACAATTCATAAGATTTCTTAACAAATTTTATTCACCACGCTACATGCCATCAAATATTCAAGAAAGCTTCTAACCCAAATTCACAAAACTTGTTTTGTGCCCAAACATATAACATTTTGCCAAAAGTTCATAGCCAACACATCATTTACCCTCTTTGAACCAAAGCTCTATTTAAGCATCTCCGTACAATAGATACATAAAATTGATTATGAGATTTCACATATCATACTTCATATCCCCCATTACATTTAGTTTATGATTGTGAGCAACAAACCATATAGATTTCACCAACACAAAGCAAGGATTACTTGATGTTCTCATGAGCAAAATGAGGTTCATGGAGATACCCAATTTCACAGATAAAGGTACTCATAGAGATGAGTATTAGGGAGCATGTCTATTGTATGGCATGAACTATAACAAGAGGATAAACCAATCACCACTCTTTTTTTTATAAGTATCTATCCTTAACTCTCATATCTTCAAGACGTACAAAGAAAGGAGGTAATGTGAAATCTTTGCATTTAGATGTATTCAAGGAAACTTCATAGGCAAACTCATGCTTATAGCTTACAACTATCCAAACATCACAACTTTCTCTTAATGACATTTCATCGAATACTTAATATGCAATATTTGCAAAGTCACAAAGCGAGCTAGCATGAAAAGAAAAAAAAAATTGATTTACGCACCTACTCAGTTGAAATCATCTAAATAATCCACACAAGCTCTTTCATGAATCATGTAATAATCACTTCGGCAAGAGAACACATGTGCACAAGCATAGAAGAACAACCCAAGCAAGTTCCATTCTCAGATTTTGTAGAGAAGAAGAAAGTGTGATAGTAGATGAAGAAGTAGAAAAGGGAGGAGTAGAAGAAATAGAAGTAAGGGAAGAAGAAGTAGTAGAAGAGAAATAAAGAAGAAGGAGAAGAACAAGGATAAGAAGAAGAAGAAGAAGAAAAAGGAGAAGAAAAAGGAGAAGAAATAACCTGTAGTTGGGGAGCTTGAACACAGAGCTGGCGTCGGCTAGGGCAAGGGGCCGACGGAGTGGCTTCGGCCTGGCTTGGGCTCCGTCGAACAAGAGAAACAGAAGAGGGAGGGGGTTTTCCGCTTGATGGGTGTGCGAACAGCCGAGAGGGACCGAGGGGGAGCAAATGGTCCGACTTCGGTGTATATGGAGCGACGAAGGGGTGCGAATGCCACTAGAACAGTGAGACCAAGAGGGAGTGGGGTTCAAACTAGTGCAGGCGACTGGGTCTTGCTCGCGTGAGGGAGAGAGGTCGGGAAGGGAGGGGGATTCCGTCGACTTCAGCTTCGGTCCAGGAGGCGGGCGAGAGGGAGAGAGGGAGATCGGGCTTGGTCACCCGAGAGAGAACACCGAGAGGGAGGGGTTCCCGAACCCCTGGAGAGAGACGGGAGAGCTACAGAGAGGGAGATCACGCGCGAGAGAGAGAGGGAGAATGCCAGAACCGGACCAGGAGCTTCGACCGAGGCTTCTAACCCAAGGCCTGAGGAGTTCTGCTTCTGATGTAAACCTTAAAAAGTAATGCTGCCGCTAGGCCCTCTGTGAAAAGATCCCAAGGCGTGCACTAAAGCGGGAGGTCACGCGACTGGAGAGCCTGACAACGACAGGTTTTGAGTTTCAAGGCAAATCGAGACCGTCGGTTTCATTTCCGAATTTAGAAAACAAGTTCAAATAACTTAGAAAGTCAAATGGATTTTAAATAGGATTGAATTGGGCTAAATCAGATCAAAGTATGCTAAGATCAGGTTAGATTTGACTCAACCAAAGTCGATTCGGGTCCAATTTGATTCCAATAATTTAATTATATAAAATTAGATCAAAAATCGATATCAAATTCGGGTTAATTCGGGCTCGACTCGACCAAATAAAATTAACGAAAATCAAACCTAAATTAGCACCAATTCGAGTTGGATCGAGCTCGATGAGGCTCAATCAATTCGATTGAATGCGGTAGAGAAAAAAAAAATAAATAAAAAATAAAAAAAAGATAAAAATGAGGTCAACAACCATGTGCTATGCTTTCGGGTTTCAGGAATCTAGGAGCATCTAGAATATTCGGGGGAGTGCTGTGGCGCTAGAGAACATCGCCCTCGGCACCAGATCAAAAATCTTATTTTTATATATAAAATATCTTAATCCATATATCTCTCCTCCCTTCAGTTAAGTGTCGAAGAAGAGAGATGGGAGAAAGAGGAAGGTGGAGAGAGATTTGGAGGCCGTAGCTCGGTATTTGTCCATCGGGCCAGCTAGAGAAATCGTTGTGCACAAGATAGACTTCTAAACAGTTGTCTCTTATTTCAATTAAAAATATTTTATAATAAGATATAGATAAAAACATCTTTTTCTTGGGTTTTATAATGTTTTCACAGTATAATTTTTTGTATAATGTAATATGCTTTAATTAGGTATTTTGACTATAAGAAGTTAAATTTTTACTGGTTGATTTTTTCTGTAATGATTTTTGTGCATATTGAATAAATGAGGCATTTTTGTTAGTTCTGATAGTTATATGAAATTCTTAAACATGGCCTTTTTTATATCCTCTGAAGCTTGATCAAGTGAGTTCTTTGCAGTGACAGCATTAATTATATGGAGAAAAATTTCTTGAGACATCTGATTCATAATCTATGATTCCATAATCATGACCCTCATAATGTTCTTGGCTCATTGAAGAAGGATTCTTATCTTGGGCATTTTAGACTTACACAAGGTTTGTATATCTCTTTATAAGAGTAGTAAGTGTTAAGCATCAACTTCTAATTATTGTATTAACATAAATAAAAACATATTGATAAAATTTTCTTATGTTTGATTATTCAGATCATGATACAAATAAATTAGAATAATATCTTATTAAACTAGTAAAATCAGTGCTTCAGTCACCTATAAGGTATGCATCTTTACTCATTTTTTTGAGCCAAATGAATATAGTTGAACATTTTATGATGTGATTGTGATTAATGAGGACAACTCCAGTTCTCCTAATGGTGCAATACCAGGTGGCCAGAAATTTGAGGTGATTATCTTTTTATTTCATATGTTTTATTTTTTATTCCTTATGATTTTTTTTAACAAATATACAATTCAATCAGGACATTAAAGTCAACCAATCTGATGCACTATATTTTGGTGTTATAAATGATATTAAGCATATTCAGGTTAACCATCAAGTTTTTATTATTTAGTTTTGTTGTTTTAGTTTAAATATAACTATTTAGTTTTAAAGATTATTCCACATTTTTGTAGATAATAAAGAATTGCGACCTTGACGAGTTGCGAGAGCTAGGTTCTGGAACCTTTGGAGCAGTGTATCATGGTAAATGGAGAGGAGCAAATGTTGCCATAAAGAGGATCCATGATATATATATTTTGCTGGAAAATCTTGGATACAAGAACGGACGGTATGTCTTTCAAATGAAAAAAAAGGAATTTCTATATTATTTTATTATCCCATTCTTGAAATTCTAACTATATATTGATGTCTGTCATATTCTTAGAGGGCTGACTTTTGGAACGAGATTTTCATGCTTGCTAATTTGCACCACCCAAATATTATAACATTTTATGGTATTGTTTGGGATGGCCCTGGGGGATCTTTTGCAGTTATCACTGAATACATGGTTGACAGTTCAGTACAAAGTGCACTTATAAACTTTAGCGAGTATGTTCTTTATTTCAACTTAATGCACCTAGCACCAAAAATTTATCTTGTTTTGTACTCATATATTTTTCATTGTAATGGATAAATAATCTATTGAATTTAAGCATGTTTCTTGATAAAAAGAAACGCCTATTAATTGCCATAGATGTGGCTTTTGGGATGGAATATCTACACGATCAAAATATTATTCATTTTGATTTGAAAAGTGACAACTTGCTTATTAACTTGAGGGATCCTCATTGACCAATATGCATGGTATTAATTCATTTTTAGTATTATATCTATTTCAAGATTTATTATTTGTTATGGTGTCATGTCAACAACTCATGAAAATCTTTATGTATATATGTGATGACTATTTTTTGTGTTTTTTGTAATTAGTTATAGCTGTAACTTATTAATTGTAAAACTATATGTATAATGTGAGAAAATCTTTTTTTTTTTTGAAAGATCTATACCAAGAGATTAGGATGAAGAACCTAGTGAAGTTAATACCTTATGATTTTCTAAAATTATGTGTTGTTTCAAAAGATAATAATTTCTTTCAATTTATTATTATCATGCAAATTATAAGATAAAAATGAGAGTAAACTAACAAATCATCTGACTTTATATGAACCAAGCGATGTAAGATACTTTATGGTCTAGAGCTTTCCAATTAAGATGTATACATAGGTGTATAAAATCATGCAAATAAATGTGCACAATTCTTATGAGCTCTTGATGCTGACATTTACTTAGTTTGCCGTCAAGTTAAGCAGTTAGAATCATTTTATATTGGTTGAATATATTAATGGATAATTCTCTGTGGATTAATTTATTTATAGGTTGATGATTTTGGCAATCTTGGCCTTGCAAAAGTAAAGTATAGCACCTTAATATCATCTAGTAGTACACGAGGAACAATTTCTTGGATGACTCCTGAACTTTTAAGTGGAAGAAGAGATTTGGTTTTCTAGAAGGTATACATAAAGATTCAAATACATTAAAATATCAAGAAATATTTATCTTGAAATCCTTATAATTTTTGTATCATGAACCCAGATTGATGTGTTTTCTTTTGATATTGTGATGTGGTAGCTTCTTATGGGCCAAAAACCATATGTTAACATACATTATGAAACAATTATAGGTGTCACTCTATCTCACATCATTTATTTGTTGTGCTAATATCATATGTAATTAAAAACCATTATTATTAATAGATGGGATAGTAAGCAGCACTCTAAGGCCTCTAGTTCTAGAGTCTTGTGATTATGAGTGGAGAAGCTTGATGGAGAAGTGTTGGTTAACAGAACCATCAAAAAGGCCTTGCTTCATTGAGATTGCTAAAAAAAATGTGTTCCATTGTATTTTCTCATTTACAACATACCCAAACCTAATCATCTCAACAATTTTCTTAAAGATGACTTCTGCACTACCAATTAGAGTTTTGACATGCTTATGAATTTTGTAAAAAGAAAGATTAAGAAATTAAAAAATAATGGACATAGAAATATCTCATGTATAGCATGGGGCTTTTTCATTCAACTTAAATTTTTTTTTTGTTTGATTTCAAGTACTTAACAATTTATTTAGGCCTTAATATATTGCAAAGCATTAAAATATAAATAATTAGATATGTTATAATGAAAAACCTAAACTTTGTTAGATAGTCTTAGTACCCATCATATCTTCTTTTTTTATGTTGATTTCTCTATCGATCTTATTTATGACCAAATCTAACAAGTATATAAACTAATAGAATAGAAAAGTAAACCTTAAACTGAGTACCACAACAAAACTAAGCAAGACCGTATAGGTAGAATTTTTACCAGTTAATTTTCTCTGTAATGATTTTTGTGCATATTGAATAAATGGGGCTTTTTTGTTAGTTTTGATAGTTCTCTGAAATTCTTAAACATGTCTTTTTTTATAACCTCTCAAGCTTAATCAAGTGAGTTCTTTGCAGCGACAACATCAATTATATGGAGAAAAAAATTCTTTGATAATCAAGATCCTCAGAATGTTCGGGGCCCATTAAAGAAGGATTCTTATCTTAGGCATTTTAGACCTACACAAAGTTTGTATATGTCTTTACAAGGGTAATAAGTATTAAGTATCATCTTCCAGTTATTGTTTTTAAATTAAATAAAATCATACTGATAAAATTTTCTTATATTTGATTATTCATATCATGGTACTGATAAATTAAAAGGTCTTCATAATCTTGTTGAACTAGTAGAATGAGTGCTTCAATCACCTATAAGGTATGTATCTCTACACTTTTTCCTTGAGCAAAATGAATATAATCAATTATTTTATGATGAGATTGTGATCCATGTGGACAACTCTAGTTCTCCTAATGAATATAATAGAACATATAAGAGTAATATCTACTAGTGCTCGAGGAACAATCCCTTGGATGGCTCTTAAGCTTCTGAAAGGAAGAAGTGATTTGGTCTTTGAGAACTTATGTATAAAGATCTAAATGCATGAAAAAGTTAATAAATTTTTATCTTGAAATTCTTTTAGTAGTTGTGTCATGAACATAGGTTAATGTGTTCTCTTTTGGTATTGTGATGTGGAATTTTCTTATGGGCTAAGAATTATATGTTGACATACATTATGAAGCAATTATAGGTACCATTCAATCTCATATATATATATTTTTTTGTTGAACTAATATCATATATAATTAACAACTAGCATTATTAATAAATGGAATAGTGAGCAATACCCTAACGGCTTTAATTCTAGAGTCATGTAATCCAGGGTGGAGAAGCTTGATGGAGCAGTGTTGGTCAACTGAACCATAAAAAATGTGATTATGCATGCTCACTGAGATTGCAATAGAGCTAAGCCTTATCATCTCAGCAATTTCCTTAATAGTGACTTATGCCCTACCAAATAAAAATTTGACATGCTTTTCAATTTTGTAAAAAGAAAAACTACAGGCATAAAAATATCTCAGGTAATGTGCGGGCTTATTTATTCAATTTAAGAAAGCTTTTCATTTGATTTTAGGTACTCTCCATCTTACCTTGTTCCAACAAATATGGGTTACATAACCGTAAGTTGCTTTTACCTAAATCTTAAACATACAATTTCATTCGTATATTTCATATTGAGATATTTTTCAGTTTTATTAAGAATCGTATGTATGTGCAAATTAATTTTATGCCATTGGTAAACTTTTTAATTCCAACTAGGTAATTTTTTTTTGTATCCGATAATGATCTAATAAAATAATGTTAAATGCATTATTATTGAAAAAATAGAAAAAGTTTATTTTTTTTAGATGAGTGACAAATGCAAGAAATTAATTAAATTATAGATTACTCTATTTTAAATTAAATTTAATTATTTTGAGAATTATCTTGCCAAAAATTTAATACTTACCAAAAAAATATTGATTTGTTTGCTTGTTTATTAAATGAGTTAAATGAGAAATAAATTGAAGATAAAGTTTATGAGTTCATGTTTTGGTTGGTAATGAAATTACTACACATGTTATTAAATCTGGAAGAACATACTGCATTAGGTTTTGTACAATAGGTTTTGTACAATGTTAGGCAAACATTTGTAATTTATTAATTCTTAAACTTTCAACTTTGTTGCATTTTAATTTTATCAACAATTTATTTAGGCTCTAATTACATTACTAAACATTAAAGAATTAATAAGTAGACAAGGGTTAAGATGGCTCCCTTTCATTGAAATAAAATTTCATAGCAAAAACATCAAACTTATGTGTTAATATTCTTCAAACCTAATGTTTCTCTTAGTCGCCTATCTAAAATACAATCTAATATTCAATAATTATTGTTTGGTTTCTTTTGAAGCATTTGGCTATTTCATCAAAGATTCGATAACAAATCGAAGCATCCTACATAGTCCATATTTGAATGATCTCTATCAACTCTCTAATGAATAGTCAGTTCATCACTGCTCAACATTTCTATCAAGCAACTCCATTCCAAACCTCTAGCACAGATAATAATAGGCATCCTCAAGCTCACGCTCTATTCTATAATTCTTAGCAAAACAAGACTATGTCTTCCTTCTAGGTTTACCTTAGCAACTCATGTAATACTTGCAAAAGCGTATCATATTCTTTTCTCTATATGTAGCAATCATTCCCATAAACCTCTAGAATTAATTCACTATGATATATGGTATATGTCATAGTATTAATTCACTAGAATTAAAAGCCTTGCTTCTTGCTCAGATAATTGGGTGACCATGATGAAATTAAAAATAATAATAATTATTTGGTATATTTAGCAATTAAATCACTTATATAAGATTAAAACATGCCAATATAATTGATTGCTTTTGGTTTTTTAATTGACAATAAATTAATTTTATGTATACTACAGTCATATAGAAGAGATATAGCAAGAGTAAAAATCAACGCATCACTGTTGATTTGATGAATTTAAAACTAAAGTTAAGAACCTCATATGAATAAAAAACGAATTAGTATTCATGAGAATTTAACCAACAATGCCATTAAAATTGTATTTCAGTTTAAAAATGTTAAAACTAATAATTTTTTTTGTGATTTAAATTATTTAGTTAATATAAAAATTTAGATATTGACTATGTAAATTCATAAGAATTATGTAATTTGTTTGTAAATCCCTGAAAATCATCACTGCATAATTAGATTTCTACGACTTTTTTTTAATGCATGTGCTTTTCCTTCTCCTTGAAAGAGCTGAGAGTGAAACACCCAAAACCTTCACAACTTGAATAGAACTCCACGAATAACTTCCACAGTATGTTGCTTACAACCAAATACAGTAATAAAGAGTTCATCCTTAACAGTAGCAATATATAGCAATAAACTTAAAATAAAAAAACCGAGCTATAGGGAACATCCTGCTAATGAGCATTTTGCCATGACATGAAAACACCACTGCCTGCTACTTGTTAATAGCTACCATTGGCTCCGGTCGTTGCCGCATCTATAGTCCAAAAAATATAGCCCATCTCAGCTTGGTCTATTGGTTTGGAGCTTTGGTTACCAATCAAGAAGTCTTGGGTTCAAGTCTCACGTAAGTTATGTGTGTGAATTTGCCTTAATTGGTCTAAATGTTCAAAAAAAAAAAAAAAAAAACTTAGCACGCGCCACTTCTGCTTCGAGAATTAAGCTTCTTCATCTTCACATCGAGTATCTTCTCCAACATTACCGAACATCCACTTCACCTCTCTTCAGTGTCCGAAATATTCGCCGTTGCCACTTCCACTTACACCGTCACAATGATGCGATTGTTGCATTCTTTTCAAAAATATATGCATGAGCCTCCAATCAAGTTACCATTCTCTCCATTTTGTCTCTCTATAATTTGTTTCAGTTCCCCCACCTCAAAATATCATTTCTTTCCAATGGTTTTTGTCTCCTTGAACATTAACCGAAATCCCTTAGCCACCACCATCCAATCGACAACTAACCTCCAATCATCCTGCAAGGTGAAACTCTACTGCAAATTCGGTGGAAAGCTCATGCCACATCTTAGCGACGACGCTCTACACTATGTGGGAGGATGAACATGTATAATGGCCTTCCCATATGATATCACATTGCAGAAATTATATTGCAAGATGGAAGATACCTATGGCGGCCCTGTCGTCATTTGCTACAAGCATCTTGATCAAGACCTCGACACCCTCGCCACCATCTCATCTATTGAAGATTTGGATATTATGATGGAGGAGTGTGATTGTCTATTAATTAGAGGCATCCATATATGAATCCGCTAAGCATCAAGTCTTCCTCTTCCCCCATATGATAAGGAGAACTCTTTGACTGAGTTCCATGATGCCTCTTCCAATGAGAGTGACCCAAGTCACATTGTGGGAGTAACTCCTAAGGTTGTCGCTTGGAAAAACAATACTGAAGGCACCAGCTGCACACTACACTTAGATGCTAGAGGTGATGGGTTTATTGATAAAGGTATTTCTCTTTTCACTATCTCATATTATTAACATGACTTCTTTGATCCATACTTTTTGAGGAATGATGGCATTTTAGTGCCTCGGTATCTAAATTTTTCGGCTCATTCAAATGTTATTGGTGCAACAATCATAACGAGTCAGATAGTCAATCCACAATACATTAATAAATTCCTATCTTGAAATTTTCTTTTAATAGTTGCATCAGGAAAACATGTTGGTGTTTTTTTCTTTTGGTGTTGTGATGTGGGAGCTTCTTATGGGCGAAGAACCATATGCTGACATATATTATGAAGCAATTATAGATACCATTTCATCTCATATTAATTTTTTTTGTTAAACAAATATCATATGTAATTAATAACTAGCATTATTAATAGATGAGTAACACCCTAAGGTCTTCAGTTCCAAAGATGTGTAATCCTGAGTGGAGAAGCTCGATGGAGCAGTGTTGGCCAACTGACCCTTCAAAAAGGCCTTGCTTTATTGAGATTGCTAATAAATTGTGTTCCATGACATCTTCTCATTTGCAGCAGAGCCAAGCATCATCATCTTAGCAATTTCTTAAAAGGTGACTTCTGCTCTACCAAATAAAAATTTGACATGCTTTGGAATTTTGTTAAAAAGAAAAAAACTATAGGAATTTTAAGTATAATGTTAAGTACAATGGGCATAGAAATAGCTCATGTATAGTATGGGTCTTTTTTATTCAACTTTAAAAAGTTTTTGGTTTGATTTCAGGTTCTCCATCTTATCTTATGCCAAACAATATGGGTTGCACAACCATAAGTTATTTTTATCTTAATATTAGATGTACAAATTCATTCATATATTTCATATTGCCATCATTTTCTAATTTTATTAAGAATTGAATGTCTTGCAAAATATTTTTAGGCTATTGATAAATTTGGTAAATCCGATAAGGTAATTATTTTTTGCATCAAAATGTAGGTCTGATACAACAATGGTTAATGTATTATTATGAAAAATTGAAATTATTTTTATTTTGAGATGAGTTATATGCAGAAAATTATTAAAAGTTAGATTATCTTATTTTAAAATAAATTTATTGATTTTGATAGTTATTCTACCAAGAACTTAATACTTGCCAATTTTTTGTTAAAAAAAATTCATCAAATGATTAGTTACAAAGCAAGATATTATATGCTATTGTTTGGTTATTAATTAATGAGCTAAGTGAAAAATGAATTGAATAGAATGTTTATGAAACTATTTGGTTAATTATGCAAAAAGTAAATCATACTGATGTAGGAGGAGCATATCTCGCAAGTCAATTCACATATATAGCTCTAGGAGGTATGGTTACTCTGGTTGCCATGACACCGTTTTACCACCTGATGTATGAATTATATCACAACCACCACTTGCATCATAATTTGGCCGGCATCGGCATCCTACTGCCCAATTCTTCCAACTAGCAACCTCCGTTGGCTATGGTCCAACACTGACAGCTCACCTCCAAAGATCATGTTGTTGCTCCAAGCAAGTATTGAGCCTTCGTTTCTAAGGCTGTGAAGGATAACTTATTCATGTGATTGTTGTTTGAGATGATAGGAATGTGCTAGAGCATTGTCTTACCCCTTATAACAAATGATAAATTATTACATTTTTTTTTCTTGTTAGAAGTGGTTAATACAAATTGTTTGTAATGAATAAGACTGAGGAAATCCTTCAACTACTGACATATACTATGTTATATGTTAGTTTTGTATTTTGCTCTTCATTTATAGATAATGGAGGCAATTAAATTACTACTCCACATGTCAGTAAATCTGGAAGACAATATTGTGTTAGGTTTTGTACTGTATTAGGCATTCATTTGTAATTTATGATTTATTTTAAACTTTCAATTGTGTTGCATTCAGACATCTTATGGAGCTTTTATAAATCCTTTAAAACTTCATCATGTGAGAAAATTATTTTGTGTCATTAAATTCATACTCAATCTTCAATCATCAAAATCGTCAAAATGGCCCAAGCCTCTCGAATAAGGATTCATGTCTTAGGCATTTTAGGCATACACAAGGTTTATATATCCGGCGGCATCTCCCCTTATTTTTGAAACTCGAAGTGTTGAACATGTGTTCAACATAACGGTTTACAAACCTATAAGAGGGAGATTCTAGGAAATCAACCTGACTCTTTCATTCTGATGAGTGATTCAGAATGGAATGTCAAGGACTGAAACGACCGGAGAAGTTGAAAGTATATTAACTATATACAACTACAATCATTATCGTAGAATATATAGTTGCAATGATTATTATGACTTGAAAATAGATGTTTGAAAAATTTGAAATTTCGGCAGCATCTCCGCTTATTTTGAAACTCGAAGTGTTGAACGTATGTTCAACATAACGGTTTACAAAAACAGGGGGGATGTTATAAGCTAACCTGACTCTTTCATTCCGACTAGTGATTTGGGATTGAAATGTCGAAGGTTAGATTAACCATAAAATTTCAAACTTTGGATTAAAATTTGGAAGAGGAATCTATATCCTATCACACATATTGAATTATAGAAGTTACAATCCTATATGTAATGATAAGATATAGGAATCGATTGAGATTTGAAGACAATAGAATTTTGCTAGACATTTGAAATTATGACTTTGAAATTAAAGAAATCTTCTATAAATTGTGAAACTTAGCACGCTCTGATTTATTTGCATGCAAGTTTGCAACATGCACAGGAAGACTTTGAAAAGCTCAGCTTGACTCTTTCGCTCTACCAATGAACTTGGAGGTAAAATGTCAAAGCCAAATTTGGAGGGAGGTTTCCTACACTCCCCTCTCTTTTCACATGTATTAATTGAGTTGGCCACACTCACCCAAGAAAGAAATGGGTAGAGGGACCAACAGAAGAAAGGTAGTCAAAACTATCGATGCAATAAAATTTATATCGCTATTAAAGATGGAGAGAGAGATTTTCCCCAGCGGAGTCGCCATTTTTTTGTTTGATTAAAAAAAATATAGAAAAGAAAAAAGGTTGTTTAATTTTCTTTGGGAAAGTTAAATTTTTGAAATTTTTAATATTTGAGATCGAACACTTTTTATGAATGATATATCACCTCGAAAGGTGAACATATCGTTCCCTAATAGGTTCAGATTACAAATCTTCAAATTTATTCTGATTATCATAATCAAACTCAAGGAGAAACAACATACGATCTCGAAAGATCAAAATGATGTTTAATTCAATGTTTGACTATGCTAATCTGAATAGATGGATCATTAATTTCATAATCAAAATTATGATCGTAATTGATATATCTATCCGAAGAAAGAAAATATTAATCACTATCAATAGTTTGAATATGACGATAATGATCGCCAGGTTTGAATTTCCCAAATATAATTAATTGATGTTTCAAAAAAGCTTAATTTTGAAATCTGGTCTGGGTTTTTAAATCTCCTACGAGCGCAAGCCCTCGTAGTTAATTACATCATAGGAAACCAGAAATTTCCTACGAAAACTCTCGATTAAAATAGCGATACGAATTTCATTTAAGATTTTCAAAGCTTGATATCAAGAAGGTAGGGACCGAAAGTTCAACAGGGAATGGATCAAATTTGTGCAGTTCTTTCTGGAGGCTAAAGGATGAGAAGTAGGAGGTGTTTGAGATTCTAAAATAATTCAGAGACACCTCAAACTATCCTAAGTGTTTGGCTTGAATTTGATTGAAAGAGATATTTTTAATGTTTGAGTGATTAATTTTATTAGAAATTGGGAATTAGATTCCCGGAAGATTGAGGTCTTAAGATTAGAGATTTACCTCAGAACCTAAGTCTAAAATGGGTACTGAAATCAGTGACCCAGAACCTAGCTAATGCAATGCAATCCTGGACTTACCCCGGCCTGGATTGGGGAGCCAGCTAAACCACCTAAACGCTTTAAAACCATGAGTCAAAGTCTTTATGAAAGAGTGGTTGGAATATTGATTAAGATTGATTTAAAGAATTGGGGTCGACATCTAGAGCAGATCCTAATTGACCCCTTAACATATGTTGGATTAAATGCTTAGGCTAAAAATGCAATTAAAGATTTAGACTCAATTTTTAATTTGTATCTAATGCAATGCATGCTAGTTGACTCGATGAAATGCTTAAATCAAAATGAAGCAGTTTAAAAATCAGGCTTAAAAATAGATTTTATCCTAGAGATTGCACAACATCCCCTTGAACAGAACTGCACCCTAATAGGTCAGGTGGTCTGCCAAAACCCGCAGGCGGGGAGGTGCCTAACACGGATGTGAAAAGTCAATATGTATGCATGAAAAACTCCCGGCGAGTCCGGGCTTACTTCTTAAGAGCGTTAGAGTTTCTATCTGAGCTTAAATATTTTAATTTTATTTATATAGAAAAAGTTTATGACCGTACCCTCACGAGCCTCCGATCGGGTTCCAGGCTAAATCAAAATCAACATGCAATAGCGCCAAATAAACTACTAAAAGCATGCGGGTCCTTAATCGCAATCAACACATCAATCAAATCATTTAAATAATTAAATCAATTAAATAAATACTCAAACTGAAAGTCCATAGGCAAGTGCCCTTAATTATACAACCCAGGGTCTGCAGGAAAGTAAAGTGGCCGGGTACCACTGACTACAACCCGGATTCTACTCCTAAGACTCAAGTGACTTTGAGATTTGAGGTTCTTCTCGTTCTTCACTTCTTCATCTCCTTAGAACTCCTTGGATCGTCGGGTCTGGATATCCAAATGAAAAGAAACTCCCCCTGAATAGGGGTGTTATCTTTTCTCTTTGGATATTTAAACTTCATCCTAATTTGGATCTCCAAATGGATAGAAACTCTCCCCTAAGGGATGTTCCTTCCTCTTTGGATTTCAAATTGGATGTTTAAACATCTCAATCTCAAATCACTTAAAACTTACAACTCAATTTACATTCAAATTACATCAATTAAAAATTAAAAAAATCTAGACTCAACAACTTGCAGGGTTATCCTAATAATCAGCAGTTCATATTTGACATCCCAAGCAGTTATATATTTGAAATTAAAATGCTCAATCACAGCCACACTTGGCCATGCTCTTTTTGATTTAAAGGGGGACTTAAGCAATTTTCTGGAGCACCTGTGCAATTTAATAATTATGATTTTTGCCCCCTTTAATTTATGTCCTGTATGAGCATGGCCACCTGCATAAGATTGAATTAGTATAAATTGTCCCTAGCCTAGGGGTAGATCTAATCGTACAATCAATCAACTCAGAGTGCAGTAAATAAATAAACAATCACATCAACATCAATTACTTAAATCTAGCAACCAGCATGCAATGAAAACCACGGAAAACCCGGCACACGCAAGTAGCAGAAAAGTAAACACCGGCCTAACCTAAGACTAGAGTTGGTTGTCCTAGCAAACCATCTAAAGTGTGTGAGGTAGGCTATGTGGCTTTGATATGTCCTAAATAGGATGATTTGATTGAAGTTGTTTAAAGTTCTAGTTGGTTGAAGGCTTAAGGCAAGATTTAATTTGAATTTAAATATTAATGACTTGAAATTGATTTTAAACTTAATTTTAATTATTTGTTGGATACCACCTTTGTTTCACACCGAGGCCGTGAAGTTTATTTCACCTTCCTTGGGGCTAATTTAATAGCCTCGTAGGCCTGGGTTACCCAGTGGTACCCGATATAATTAAGTGATTTGAGTTTGATTAAGGTTTAAAGGTTGATTAATTTTAATTAGAATTGATTGATTGCTGGTTTTAATGTTGATTTAAGATTTTCTAGAATTTTTAACAATTTATTGAATTTTGGAATTTTCTGGATTATTTTATTCATTTAATTCAAGGGTCAAAATTTGACTTTTTGATTTAAAAGGTTTTCTGGAAATTTAATATTTTATTAAAATACTAAACCTTAATACGATCAGTTAGACAGTAAGTATGCTGAAATTGGATTTTTCTAGATTTTATTATGAAGGTTTGAAGTTTTGACTTGATTTTGAACTAAGTTTGACCAAAAGTTGACTTTTTAAAATTTATTTGATTTCTGGAAACTTAACATTTTTAATAAATATTAGACCTTATTATGAGTTGTATGCCTTTGAGTTTGCTCAATTTAGAGTTTATTTGAATTAGTTATGAATTTTTTAAGTTTTGAGTATTTAATGAATTATTTAAATTATTTAATTAGAGACCCTTTTTATGATTTGAATCCAAATGATCTCTAAACTTCTTGAAATCAACTCCAAAGGTCTAGAATGACCTAAGGTTTGGAAATTTTCTGGAATTTTTAATTATATTTAATTAATTAAATTAATTAAATATTAAATTTCAATTAAACTTAAATTAAATTTAATTTTAAAGTTCAGTCAAGGGGCTTTTATTTTTCATTGATTAAGGATTTAATTCTGGTCAGTTAGAGGGGTTAATTGTATTTTTTGGATTTAAATTTGATTTATTATAATTTTTGGAAGGTTTCAAGGCTTAATTAAGGTTTAAATTTGATTAGGTTAATTAAGGGGCTTAATGATCTCAAAAGTCAGTGGGAAATTTTCCTAGGGCTGAGGGTGTCACTATGTTCAAATGGTTTGAGTTTCAAATTAATTGGAATTGAATCCTAATTATTAGAATTTTTCTAAGTTTTTTAAATGAGTCCTTAATTGTTGTCCTTAATGACACTAGGTTAATTGGGTTCAAATCAAGGTTTTACTAACCCTCAATATAACATATGCATGATAAATATACATATAAACACAATCAATCCTATGTCTAAGAGAGCCTTAAACTAAGTGGTGTGTATATGTCCTTAAACATGCATAGATTAATACTTAATTAAATGTGAACAATAACTAGATTAGTGAATGATTAGAGCATAACCATTCACTAACACTCCCACAAAATTTCTATTCAAATATGTTGATCTATGTTTAAAATTCCAAAGTAGATCTCTCAACCTAATGGATTTAAATACATAAATATTATTTCAAAATAATTTTAAAATATATGCTTGACTTATATATAAAGCTATATAAAAACATAGGTTTTGAAACTAAAATATTTAAGATATAACTAAGGTAAATTCAATAGCTAAATGAGAAATCTACTGATCTATTAAGGTCATTTGAAAATAAGTTTTTAATTTTCAAAATAATTGGCTTAATATTTAATTAGATATTAATTAAATATTAAAATAATTAAGTAATTAAAATAAGTTAAAATTAATCAAGTTTTGATTTCTGAATTTGATTTCAAATTAAAGTGCTTAATTTTCTGAAAATTTTGATATATTATACTTAATTTTCTGATTTAAAATGGATTTATTGTGAATTTTTAAAGTTTAAATCAACTAAAAGGGGTTTTTAAATAATTTTAAATTAATTAATGATTAAAATAATTTTAAAATTAGTTAATTTAAATCTTAAGAATTTTCTGAAATTTTAAAATTATTTATGTATGTATTTAAATTATTATTCATTCATTAAATATTAATTAATAATTAGATATTTAATTAATTGAAATATAAGATATAGTTTGAATTAATTTAATTTAAAAATTAGAATAATTTAAGATTAATTAATTAATTATTGGATATTAATTAATTAAATCAGTGAATATTAATTAATTATTAAAGTATTAAAATATTATTACTCATTTAAATAATATTAAATAGTTTCAATTAAATATTATTTAAATTTTCAAATATTTTTAAGATTAATATTAAGTTTAAAATTAATTAAGCATTAATTAATTATTTAAATATTTAATTAAAATATTAAATGATATTTAAATATTTAAAATTATTTTAAACTTTTAAAATATTTTAAATGATATTTAAACTTTATAACTTATTTAATGTTAATTAAAATATTAAAAGTTATTAATTAAAATCTTAAAATTATTTAATATTAAATAAATTAAAAAAAATTATAAAATATTTAATGAAAATATTAAATAATTTATATATTAATAAAAGTTTAATATCATTTAACATTAATTAAAATAATAAACTATTTAATATTAATTAAAATATTAAATAATTTAATATTAATTAATATTTTAAAATCAGTTAATATTAAATAATATTATAAAGTATTTAACATTAATTAAAATATTAAGTAAAATCAATTATTAATTAAAGTTGTAAATTATTTAAATTAATTAATATTTAATGATTAATATTTAAATAAAATATTTAATACTTAAAGGTTAATTATTAGTTTATAATAATTAATAATTAATATTAATATAATTTAAAAATATAATTATAAAATTTAAATTAATAATAATTCTAAATTAAAATTATTTAATTTCTGAAATGTATTTTAATATATAATATATTATTATTTAATATCAATTTAGTATTTATTTAAAAGAAATTAAAATTTAAAACAATTAAAAAATAAAAATAAAAAAAACGGCGGGAATGCCACGTGGCGGCCTTTCATTGGCTTGTTAAAACCGCGGCTAATGATTGCCTGGCGGCTTCATTGCGCCGCCGGCAATGATTAAGAAATGATACCGCGGGATGCGGTATCACTAATCCACGTAGGATGTGGATTGATAGCCGTCGGATCTCCGCAAGCTCGATCCAACAGCTGAGATCAAATACCCTCACCTGATCTCCGCTGAGAGAGATCAGACGGCGGATATTAGATCCCGCGGTTTGGGTGGACGGCCCAGATCTAGTCGGATACTGATTTGATTCGAGATCGATATGTGTTCAGTTGGACGAACCGCGGAAAGGCTACATCCGGACCATTGATTGTAAAATCAACGGTCTGGATCTCACGTAGCTGGGAGGTTACGTAAGTTAAGCCCTAGAACGAGTTTTTGAGCTCATTCTCTCGATCGGGTGGACCATTTTAAGTGAAATTTTAAACACAAATTATCACAATGAACAGAAATGATGTGGATTTTGTTTCAAAGCTTAATATGCACTACTTGAAAAGATAATTTACCCTATGTGTTTTAGTCTAGGGTTTGAAATATACCTCAATGTAACGGTTGGATTGAGGAGATCTTAATTTCTCTGAGCTTGTAGACTGTCCTCGCTCAATTTTGTAGAAGACCTTACGAGCTGGGAGTGCTTGGATTGTGTGATAGAAGCCTTGGACGAATTCTGGCTTAGTTCGCCGGGAATCTTGCCGCCGGCGGACTTTGATCGGCTGGGTTGAGTTGGGAATGGGTAGATAAAGGTCTGGAGAGCTTGAAAAACACTAAGAGGTCGGCTGGAAGAACTTGAGGAAATGAGAGAATGGGAGGGTTAGAATGAGGGCTCCAAATGGGGTGTTACCCTATTCAAACGTCCCTGAGCTTATTGGATGGCTAGGATCGACTGAGAGGGTGTCTAGGATGTAGCCACCTGTCCAGGAGGCAGTTGGGGTCAGGGGAATCAAAGGACAGGAGGACAATCCCATGTGGAAAGTTTGTTTTGTCCTCTAGCCCACATGGATTTGATCAAGGGCCGTTTGATTCTGATCTAAAGGCTATAATGAGTCCTGGGAAGGTTCTAGAATGGTTTAAAACTGCTGGAGTGGATTAGGGAGGAGTGGGTTAGGTTTAAGATGGGTTTTGACCATCTTTGACCACTCTAAACCCTTATTTTGAATGGTTGACTGGTCTCCATGCCACATGGCAGCTGAGGTGGCATGGAGAAAGTGGGTTTGAGCTGGTTGGGTGTGTTGAAGGGAGTTTAAGAGTTATGAGCTTGAGGTTTAAATATATGGGGAGTATTTTGACCAAGTATAAGAGTTTGACCAAGCCAAATAATGCATGATTTGACTTGCAATGAGTTTAAGACGACTCAAGGTATGCAATAAAATGATTTTGACATTTTAGAGGGTTTGATTGAATCATAGACTTTGATTTGATTCAATTGAGTTAAGTTTGACCAAGCTTGGGTTTTAGTTGACTTGGTCAACTTTGACCAAAACTTAACTCATGGTGAACTTGGGAATGTTCAGGACATCCAAGAGGGTGAGTTTAAAGGTTTAGAGATTTAGAGAACTTAAGTTTAGATGATTGAAATGATTCTGACCCCAAACAAATCAAGTTTGACCATACTTAGGCTTAGTTGACCAAGTCAACTATTGACTGGGTCAAAGGTCCAATAAAACTTAAATACCTGAGGAGGATGACTAGATTAATTTGAATAAATTTGAAATTGATTAAGGGTTTGATTCAATGTATATGAGCTTAAGGGTTGAACTGGTCAAACTAGGTTGACTTGGTCAACCAGGTTGACCTAGGGTTAGGGGTTAAGCTCAACAGGTTTGAAGTGATGAATGGGGTCTGGTAGAAGTGGTTTCAAAGTCTGGAAAGGTCATTTAGATCAAATGACATGTTTAGGCCCTTAATGGGCCTAATGGGTCAACTAGGTTGACTTGGTCAACCAAGTTGACCCAAGGTCAGGGAATGGGTCCAATCAGTTCAGAATGACATCCTGAGTCTACTGGTGGTGATCTCAAAGTCTGGGGAGGTCGTTTGGTCAAAATGACCTATTTAGGCCCTTAATGGGCCTTTTAGGTCAACCCTGGTTGACTTGGTCAACCAGGCGGGTCTAGGGTCTGGAAATGGGTTCAACAGATTTGAAATGACATTTGGAGACCAATGGAGGTAGTCCCAAGGTCAGAGGAGGTCATTTGGTCAAAATGACCTATTTTGACCCTAAAGGGACCCTCTAGGTCAACTAGGTTGACTTAGTCAACCAGGTTGACCCAGAGGCTGGTTCTGGGTTTAATGGGTTTGGTTTGACATTTGAAATTTGCTGGAAGTGACTGCATTTGATTTGGAGCTCATTTGACCAAAGTGACTATTCACACCCCATAGGGGTATTTTGGTCATTTTGGCCTCTGGTCAACTAAAGGTCAAATTGAGTCCAACAAAATATAGTTTAATGCTCAATGGGTCATAATCAATGGTCTGGAGGTGATTGGAGATTTTGGAGAAAGCTCCAGGGTCAAAATCCACTGGGTGGTAGGTCCAGTGGTATAGACTGTAAATATTTGAAGGTTTTACAGCCTTTGGATTTCAATGCAGATTCTGGGGTTAGACATTCAGAATGAGCTCAAATTTAGAGGGTTGCCTCTAGATACATGTCATATCAGTGTGGAACTGATAGATCTTGAATCAGAGGTCATTTGATAGGGTTTTGAAATGTTCAAAGATTCACTGGAAAAGGCTTTCAGGACTTAAACCTTTGGCCTTGGATTTGAGTTTAGAAATCTGGTTTTGAGCTGGATTTTGATCAAGGTTTGAATTAAGGATATGGATTAAAGTCTGGATTGATTGATGCTTGAATTGAATGAAAGTTTGGATTAATCCTAGATCTAGATTGATCTAAGGTCTATGCTGATCCTAGAATCTAGGTAGATCTAAGAACCTGGGGTATAAGAGGATCCTAGGGTCTAGGAAAGTCTTAAGCTGTAGATCTAGGAAAATCCCAAGATCTAGAATAATCTGGAGGGTAGATTGATCTAGAACCTAAATTGATCCTAGGGTTTAGAATAGATCCTAAGGACTGAAGCCTAGGAAGATCCTGGAGTCTAAAAGTCCTAGGGTTTAGGATCTAAAAGAATCTTAGGATCTAAAATAGATCCTAAAGCCTAGATTCTAGGAAGATCCTAAAGTCTAGAATGATCCTAAGATCTAGAAGGATCTAGAGGAATCTTATGGTCTAGAATAGATCCTAGGGTTTAAGAAGATCATATGATCTAAAGTCTGGCAAAATCCTAGGATCTAGAGTAGATTCTAGGGTCTGGATTAATTTGAAGAGATCCTAGGGTCTAGAGCAGATCCTAGGGATTGAAATCTAGAGAAATCCTAGAATCTAGATTGGTCTCAAATTGTGTTAATCTGGGGTCAGGATTGATCCTACGGACTGGAAAAGATCCTAAGGTCTTGATTGGTCATACTGACCTCATACAAAAATGAGGTCAACAATAAAAAAGGCCATGCTTAACTGAGTTGCTAATAAATTGTGTTCCATGGCATTTTCTCATTTGCAAAAGAGTCAAGCCTCTTCAGCACAGCAATTTTCTTAAGGTGACTTTTGCCCTACTCTTTTAACTTTTTTTTTTGTTGCTTAGGTTGGTCCTAGAAGTTGCTCATGTTGCTAATTTTGGATGAAAGTTTTTTTGCACATGAAAATGTTAAGAGTAATAGATGATTATAATAACTAAATAGTTATTTAAGTATCAATTTGGTTGCTATTAGATGTTTTTTATATATTTTTTACTTCATGCAACTTACCTAATAAACATTAGAAAACTTGTTGTAGATGCTATTAATTATTAGCAACTAACCATCTTTCAACAAATACTACAATTTCTCTTGCAATTGAAGCTATTGAAGTATGCTCTCAAGCTCATCAATATCTGGAGCATTAACAAACAAAATTGCATTCTGTGCTGCTACAACTAACTTCGATCAAACTTAGATATACATATTCTTCTTAGATCTTGCAAATAATAATAGAAAAGGTGTTATATGTGAAATTGTATTTTTAAAAGTAATTTGACTATAATGCCAAATAAAATTGCAGATTATATATTGATGTACTCTTGAGTTGTATTAATCAATAAGGCTTTTTTATTTTTAAGTTGTGACTATTTTATGATTAAAGAGCTTCAAATCAAAACTGTTGGCCTAAAAAAAGTGTCTTCACAATCAAAGCAAAATAATCATTATTTATGTTTTATAATTTATCACATAAAAAGATGTGAAAATTAGACATCCAAACTTCCATCAAATGTTTATACTTTCATGTGATAAACTTAGATAGCTCATCCTTTCATATAAATTATGTGATAAAAGGGAAATGATTCATAACATTAATAAAGCAAAATATGTTGATAATTAATCATTAAATAAAAAATTACTAATTTGATCATACCACTTACTACAATTTGTGATGTGTTTATAACAATAACTATTAAAAAACAAAAGTCACTAAGCAAGTAATTATGAATAGCCTTCTTTCTATCTTAGATCAATTTTTTGTCAAACTAATAATATATAATTAACAATCAGCATCACTGATAGATCGGATAGTGAACAACACCCTAAGGTCTTCAGTTCCAGGTCAAGTGATCCTACATGGAAAAGCTTAATGGAGCAGTGTTTGACAACTGAGTCATAAAAAAGACCATGCTTCACTGAGTTGCTAATAAATTGTGTTCCATGGCATTTTCTTATTTGCAAAAGAGTCAAGCCTCTTCAGCACATCAATTTTCTTAAGGTGACTTTTGCCCTACTCTTTTAACTTTTTTTTTTTGTTGCTTAGGTTGGTCCTAAAAGTTGCTCATGTTGCTAATTTTGGATGAAAGTTTTCTTGCACATGAAAATGTTAAGAGTAATAGATGATTATAATAACTAAATAGTTATTTAAGTATCAATTTGGTTGCTATTAGATGTTTTTTATATATTTTTTACTTCATCCAACTTACCTAATAAACATTAGAAAACTTGTTGTAGATGCTATTAATTATTAGCAACTAACCATCTTTCAACAAATATTACAATTTCTCTTGCAATTGAAGCTATTGAAGTATGCTCTCAAGCTCATCAATATCTGGAGCATTGACAAACAAAATTGCATTCTGTGCTGCTACAACCAACTTCGATCAAACTTAGATATACATATCCTTCTCAGATCTTGCAAATAATAATAGAAAAGGTGTTATATGTGAAATTATATTTTTAAAAGTAATTTGACTATAATGTCAAATAAAATTGTAGATTATATATTGATGTACTCTTGAGTTGTATTAATCAATAAGTCTTTTTTATTTTTAAGTTGTGACTATTTTATGATTAAAGAGCTTCAAATCAAAATTGTTGGCCTAAAAGAAGTGTGTTTACAATTAAAGCAAAATAATCATTATTTATATTTTATAATTTATCACATAAAAAGATGTGAAAATTAGACTTCCAAACTTCCACCAAATGTTTATACTTTCATGTGATAAACTTAGATAGCTCATCTTTTCATATAAATTATGTGATAAAAGGGAAATGATTCATAACATTAATAAAGTAAAATATGTTGATAATTGATCATTAAATAAAAAATTACTAATTTGATCATACCACTTACTAAAATTTGTGATGTGTTTATAACAATAACTATTAAAAAACAAAAGTCACTAAGCAAGTAATTATGAATAGCCTTCTTTCCTACAACAATAGAACTTTTAATATATATATATATATATATTGTAGTAAATATTATCATGAATATGTAGCAATAAATTAATGTTACTGCCCCCAATAATATCTTATTATTATCAAAAATATATAATCAAAGTTGAGTATTATCAACTTTTATTGTCAAAGAAGCATATCTTTTTCTAAGTATGTGCAAAGTTATTCAATATTATTCTTGATTCATTATTAGAAGGACCTTTGTTGATCAATTGTTTCACAACTCATTACGATAGTAATGAGCAGTGGAGTCGCCAGAAATTTTTGGTCTCCAAAAATTTGCGCCCTGACCTCCCCTCTTTCGGGAGAGTTTTAACGAATTATGTTCCAGGGTAAATTTTAGAAGACAGATTGGGTTTGTAGATAAGTCACTACCTAGAGATTTCATCCTCATTTTGTGATAACTTTAGTTCTGAATTCTATTTTCCTATAGGCACAAGTCTGTTTGATTGAAAAATATAGTTTGAAAAAAGTTTAATTTTCTATGAGAAAGTTGAATTTCTAAAATTTTAATTTTATAATCGAACACTTATTATGAATGATATATCACCTCAAAAGGTAATCATATGGTTCCCTAAAAGGTTCCGATTACAAATCTTTGAATTTATTCTGATTATTGTAGCTAAACTCAAGGAGAAATAACATACGATCTCGAAAGATCAAAATGATGTTTAATTCAATATTTGACTATGCTAATCTGAATAGATAAATCATTAATTTCATAATCAGAACTATGATTGTAATTGACATATTTATCCGAAGAAAGAAGATATCAATCATTATCGATAGTTTGAATATGAAAATAACGATCGCCATTTTTTGTTTTGATTTCCCAAAGATAATTAATTAAAGTTTTGAAAAATTGATTTTAAAAATCTGATCTGGGTTTCTAAATCTCCTACGAGCGCAAGCCCTCATAGTTAATTACATCGTAGGAAACCAAAAAATTTCCTACGAAAACTCTTGATTAAAATAGCGATATGAATTTTATTTAGATTTCAAAGTTTGATGTCAAAGGAGGTTAAGGGTTGGAAATTCAACAGGGACTAGATCAAATTTGAACAATTATTTCTGGAGTCAAAGGAAGAAGAGTAGGAGGTGTCTTGAGATTCTAAATTGCTTCAGAAACACCCCAACCTATTCTATATGTTGGGCTTGAATTTGATGGAATGAGATTTAAGTTTAAATGATCAATTTTATTAGAAAGTGAGAATTAGATTCCTAGAGATTGAGGTCTTAAGATTGAAAATCTACCTCAGATCCTAAGTCTAAAGTGGGTACTGAAAATCAGCAACCTGGAACCTAGCTAATGCAATGCAAGGTCTAGACTTACCCTGACCTGGATTGGGGAGCCAGCTAAACCACCTAAATGCTTCAAAACCATGTGTACGATCTTTAAATGTAGAGTGGGTAGGGATGTTGTTTAAGATTAATTTAAAGAATTGGGGTCGACATCTAGAGCAGACTCCTAATTGACCCATTAACATATATCGGGTAAAATACTTAAGCTAGAAATGCAATTAAATATTAGACTCAAATTAAATTTGTTACTATTATAATGCATGCCAGTCGACTCGATTAAATTCTTAAATCAAAATGAAGCAGTTTTAAAATCAAGCTTAAAAATAAGTTTTATCCTAGAGATTGCACAATATCCCCTTGGACAGAACTGCACCCTAATAGGTCAGGTGGTCTGCTAAAACCTGCAAGCGGGGAGGTGCTTAACACGGAAGAGAAAAGTCAATATGAATGCATGAAAAACCCCCGGCGAGTCCAGGCTTACTTCTTAAAAGCGTTAGAGTTACTATCTGAGCTTAAAGTTTTTAAATTTTGTTTAAGTAGAAATAGTTTTTGACCGTACCCTCATGAGCCTCCGATTGGATTCCAGGCTAAATCAAATATGACATGCAAGATCGCCAAAGAAACTAATAAAAGCAGGCAAATCCTAATCGCAATCAACACATCAATCAAATCAATCAAACAATTAAATCAATTAAATAAATTTTCAAAATGAAAGTTCATAGGCAAGTGCCTTTTAATTGTACAACCCATTGTTTGCAGGAAAGTAAAGTGGCCGGGTACCACTGACTACAACCCGGATTCTACTACTAAGACTCAAGTGATTTTGAGAATGGGTCTTCCCGTTCTTCACTTCTTCATCCTTCTAGAACTCCTTGGATCGTCAAGTCCAGATATCCAAATGAAAAGAAACTCCTCCTGAATAGGGGTTATCTTTTCTCTTTGGATATTTGAAATCATCCAAATTTGGATCTCCAAATGGAAAGAGACTCTCCCCTAAGGGATGTCTCTTCCTCTTTAGATTCCAAATTGGATGCTTAAACATCCCATTCTCAAAACACTTAACAATTACGACTCAATTCAAATATCAAATTACATTAATCATAATTAAAATTTAGACTCAACCACCTGTAGGGATATCCTAATAATCAACAATTATATAGACATTCCAAGCAGTTAAGATTGATCTCAAGCAGTTAATATTTGAAATTAAAATACTCAAAATGCAATCACACTTGGCCATGCTCTTTTAATTTTAAAGGGGGATTTAAGCAATTTTTTTGGAGCACCTGTGCAATTTATTATTTATGATTTTGCCCTCTTTATTTAATGCCCTATATGAGCATGACCACATGCATAAGATTGAATTAGTACAGATCATTCCTAACCTAGAGGTAGATCTAACGTACAATCAATCACATCACAGAGTGCAGTAAATAAATAAATAATCACAGCAATTCTATTACTAGCAAACAGCATACAGTGAAAGCTCGAAAACGCGACACACAATAGAAAAGCAAACACCGGCCTAGCCTAAGACTAGAGTTGGTTGCCCTAGCAAATCATCTAAAGTGTGTGTAGAGGTTGTGTGGGTTTGATATGTCCTAAGTAGGATCATTAGTTAAAGTTGTTAAAGATTTTGGTTGGTTGAAAAGGTTTAAAGGAGATTTTGATTAAAGTTTAAATCTTAATGGTTTAAATTTAATTTTTATAATTGATTTTAATTATTTATTGGATACCACCTTTGTTGCACACCGAGGCCGTGAAGTTTATTTCACCTTCCATGGGGCTAATTTAATAGCCTCGTAGGCCTGTGTTATCTAGTGGTACCTGATATGATTAATTGATTTGAATTTAATTAAGTTTAAAAGTTGATTAATTATTAATTAAGGTTGGTTGATTGCTGGTTTTAAGGTTAAATTAATGTTTTCTGTAATTTTTGATGATTTGTTAAATTTTGAAATTTTCGGGATTATTTTAATCAATTAATTAAGGGGTCAAAAGTTGACTTTTTGATTTAAAGTGTTTTCTGGAATTTTAATATTTTATTAAAATACTAGACCTTAATACGATCAGTTAGACAATAAGTATGCTGAAATTGGATTTTTCTAGATTTTATTATGAACGTTTGAAGTTTTGACTTGATTTTGAACTAGGTTTGACCAAAAGTTGACTTTTTCAAATCTGTTTGATTTCTAAAAATTTGATATTTTTGGTAAATATTAGACCTTATTATGAGTTGATGCCTTTGAGTATGCTCAATTTGGAGTTCATTTGAATTAGTTATGAATTTTCAAAGTTTTAAGTATTTATTGAATTTTTAAAAATTGTTTAATTAAAGGCCTTCTTTATAATTTCTATCTAAATGGCCTCCAAACTCCTTGGAGTCAACTCCAAAGATTAGGGATGACCTAAGGAGGGATTCCTAAGTGTTTGAGCGAGTTTTGGAATTTTTAATTATTTTAAATTAATTAAATTAATTAAATATTGAATTTTAATTAAAATTAAATTAAGCTTGATTTTAAATTTCAGTCAAGGGGCTTTTATTTTTCATTGATTAAGGGTTTAATTCTGGTCAGTTTGAGGTATTATATATAATTTTTGGGTTTAAACTTGATTTATTATAATTTTTGGAAGGTTTTAAGGTTTAATTTTGATTAAATTAATTAAAGGGCTTAATAACTTCAAAATTCAGTGAGAAATTTTTCTAGGGCTGAGAGTGTCACTAAGTTTAAGTATTTTGAGTTTCAAGTCAATAGGAGGTGAATCCTAATTATTGGAAATATTCTAAGTTTTCTAATCAAAATCTTTAATTATTGTCCTTAATGATGTCTCTAGGTTTTATAGGTTTGAATCAAAGTTCAACTAACTCTTGACTTAACATGATAAGGATACATGCAAACACAATCAAATCCTAAATCTAGGAGAGCCCTAGTTAAGTGGTGTGTGTACCCTAAACATGCAAAGGTTAAGGATAGCTAACATAAACATTAACTTGATTAATGAGTAATTAGAAATTAATTATTCATTAATTCTTCCCCATGAGTTCCATTCACATAAGCTCAATCTATGTTTAAAATTTCAATGGACCTCTTAACATCAAAGATTTAAATAAGCATAATTTCAAAATAATTTTGAAATATACATGCATATATATATATATATATATATATATATATATATATATATATATATATATATATATATATATATATATGCATATATATATATAGAAATAGGTTCTAAAATAATAAAAAAATTAAAATTATGATTAAAATAATTTTAAAATGTTTAAGAGGTCCTTTGATTTTCCAAAATTTTTATGAAAATAAAATTTTTAAGTTTTAAAATATTTAGTATAATATTTAATTAAATATTAATTAAATATTATGATATTCAGGAAATTAAAATTAATTAAAATAATTTAAGTTTTAAATCTAAAATTTAATTTTAAATTAAAATATTTAAAATTCTGAAAATTTTAAAGTATTACTTATATTTTTCTGATTTAAATTGAATTTTTTATGAAACTTCTTGTTTTATGTTAATTAAAAGGATTTAAATTAAATTAAGATTAATTAATATTTAAAATAATTTTCAAATTAGGTTGAGTTAATTCTTGAATGATTTCTGGAAATTTTCTTATTACTTAAAATAATTCTATTTAATTTTTTTTAAAATTATTTGAATTTTAATCTTAATTAAAGGTTGATTAAGCAATTAAATATTTAATTAAATATTTAAATGTTTAATTAAGAGATTAAAATAAGTTAAAATATATTATAAATTTTAAATTGGGTTTAATTCTAAAATACTCAAATTATATTTTTTGATTGGATAATAATTTTTTTAAATAAATTAGAATTTATTTAGAAATATTTAATTAACTATTTAATAAAATATTCAAAATTACATATTTTAAAATTATTTAAAATATATTTAATATTCTAAAATAATTTTAGTTTTAAATTAAAAGAAATAATTTTCTAGAAATTATAATACATTAAAATTGATTTTTAGAATTTAAAATTAATTTATAATAATTTTTATGATTTTCTACATTTTTAATTAATTAAAATTCAATTTTAATTAATCAAAAAGCGCTTGGCAGCGCCGCCGCACACGTGTCACGCTCGGCTTCGCTAGTTCCAGCCGCGGGACGGCGCCAATCATTGGCGGCGGCGGTCAGACACGCGTCAAATGTCGGTAAGCCCACGCGGTTTCACAAAACCACATAGACAGTGATCATGACCGTTGATTCCACGTGGCGCCGAATCAAAGGTTGTGATTGCGTCGGACGCGCACAGGTTTGGTTGCCCGCTGATATACGTTTGGACAGACCGCGGAAAGTCAAGCTCTTAGCCGTTGATCGAGAAATCAACGGTCAAGATCTCGCTTAGTTCAGCTGGACCGAACCAAGCCCTAGACTTAGTTTTTGAGCCCGTTTGTTCGATTGGGTGTATCAAATTAATTAAAATTTTAAACCTAGATTACTAGCATGAACAGAAATAGTGGGGAATTGGTTTTAAAGTTTAAAACGTAACTTTTAAAAGGTTATTTAACTCTGAACGTGTAAGCTAGGGCTAGAGTTTTAGGAGAAACTAACCAATGGATTGGATCGATTTTTATTTCTCTGAACTTGTAGATTGTCCACGCTAATATTTGCTGAAGACTTCACAAGCTGGTGACGTCTGGATCGAACGGAATACGTCTTGGACGGATTTAGACTTGAGCTCGCCAGAATCTAGCCGCTGGCGAGGGTTGACCGGCTAGATTTTGCTTGGAAAGTGAGGAGGAGTATCTTGGGGGCTCAAACGAAAAGAAAACTCCTCTGGAGAGCTTGAGTGTAGAGAGAGATGGCTAGGTCATGAATGGGAGCTCAAAATAGGGTATTGCCCTATTCAAACATCCTCTGATCGAATGAAGGGCTAGGATTGCTTGAGGGGGCTCCTAGATGATCGCCACCTGGCCTGTGGGTTATTGGGAGCAGTGGGAATCAAGGACGAAAGGACAAATGATATGTAAAGGTCATTTTGTCTCTTTGTGGCCATGTGGGGTTAATGGGAGCCGTTGGATTTGAATTCAAGGGTTGAGATGGATTCTAGATATGTTCTAGAATATCCTAAAACTGTTGGAGAGATTTAGGAAGGGGAAGATTATGATTAAGAGTTGCTTTGACCACCTTTGACCGCTCCAAAACTTTGGTTTGACCATTTGATTGGTCCCCATGCCACATGGTAACTTAAGTGGCATGAGAGGGAGGTTTGGGAGCTGGAGTGATGGGTTGGAGGGGTTTAAATGAAATGGATTGAGCTTGAGAGGTCATTTGACCATCTTTGACCATCTCCAATGCTTTTGTTGACTATTTGACCAGTCAACATGCCATGTTGACTGATGAGATGGCAATGAGGGGTCTTGAATGCTGGTAGGATAGATCAAATGATGATTTGATGTCTTGATGTTAGAGTTTGAATGCTTTGAAAGGGATTTGAGCTACCTTGACCACCCTTTGCCCATTTGGAGACTTGTTGACAAGGTTGACTAGTCAACTAGTCCACATAGATGATGATGTGGCAGCTAAGTAGCATCAAGGGATGATTTAAAATGAACATCAAATCAAGAGGTTGGATTTTGAAATGATGTCGGAAGTTTTGAATGGATTTGACCAAATTCTAATGAGTTGACTTGGTCAACTTGATTTGGGTTTGATTGGCCCATGATCAAAAAGGATTTAGGCTATGATTTGGAGTTAGTTTAAAGCTTGAAAGAGGTTTGACATATTAAATGGGTTGAAATAACCCATTTAAAACATTAAGGGGTATTTGGGTCAAACAAGGTTGGTTTGGTCAACTAAGTTAACCCAGGACCTGAGTTTGGGTTTAATAGATTTGATTTGATGCTGGAAGTCTGGTAGATGTGTTTCAAGAGTTTAAATAGGTTATTTGGATCAAATGACCTATTTAGGTCTTAAATTGGCTTAATGGGTCAACTGTGTTGACTTGGTCAACCAGGTTGACCTAGGGGCAGGGATTGGGTCCAACCAGTTCAGACTGATATTCTGCGTCTACTGGTGGTGGTCTCAAGATCTAGGGAGGTCATTTGGTCAAAATGGCCTATTTGGGTCCTTAATGGGGTTTTAGGTCAATCCTGGTTGACTTGGTCAACCAGGTGGGTCCAGGGTCTGGAAATGGGCTCAACAGATTTGGTTTGATAATTGGAGACCAATGAAGGTGGTTTCAAGGTCTAATGAGATCATTTGGTCAAAATGGCCTATTTGAACCCCAAAGGGCCTTCTTGGTCAACCAGGTTGACTCAAGGGCTGGTTCTGGGTTCAACAGGTTTGGTTTGACATTTGAAACTTGCTGGAAGTGGTTGCATTTAATTTAGAGCTCATTTGGTCCAAAGTGACTATTCACACCCCATAGGGGTATTTTGGTCATTTTGGACTCTAGTCAACTAAAGATCAGAATGAGTCCAACAAAATACAGTTTATTGCTCAATAGGTCATAATCAAGGGTCTGGAAGTGATTTGAGGATTTGGAGAAGGCTCCAAGGTCAAGATCCACTGTGTGGCAGGTCCAGTGGCATAGAATGTAAATATTTGAAGGTTTTATAGCCTTTGGATTTCAAATCAATTTCTGGGGTTAGAGACCTCAGAATGAGCTCAAATTTAAAGGGTTACCTCTAGAGACATGTCACATCAGTATGGAACTGATAGACCTTGAATCTGAGGTTATTTGATAGGGTTTTGAAATATTCAAAGATTTACTGGAAAAAGGCTTTTAGGAATTAGACCTTTGGCCTTGGAATTTGATCTAGATTTCTGGTTTTGAGCTAAATTTTTAGTTTGAATGATAGGGTTTGAATTACCTAAATCATTTACAATCATTTGGGTGATTATAGATGATTAGATAAGATTAAGGTCAGGTCAGAGGCTAGAGCAACTGGATCTGAATTGTTTTAAGATCAGGATTGGTTAGGAGTTTAAATTGAATTAAACTTTGGATTGATTTGAGTCTTGCATAGATTGATTTAAAGTTTGGGTTGGTCTAGAGTTTGAATGGATTTGAGGTCTAGATAGATCTAAGGTCTAGGAGGATCCTAAGACCTAGATTGATCTAGAGTCTAGGTAAATCTAGGACATGGGTAGAACCTAAGACATGAAGTCTGGAAGAATCCTAAGGTCTAGGATCTAGGAGATCTCTAAAATCTAAGAAATCCTAGGTTTTAGGATCTAGAAGATTCTTAGGATCGAGAGTAGATCCTAATATCTAAATTCTAAGAAAATCCTAGGGTTTGGGAATCTTAGGGTATGGAGTCTAAAATGATCTTAGGATCTAGGTAGATCTAGGATATAGAGTCTATGAAGAATCCTAGGGGCTAGAATAATCCTAAGATTTAGATGAAGCTAGAAGAATCCTAGGGTTTAGAATAGATCCTAGGGTATAAGAAGATCATATGATCTAGAGTCTGGCAGAATCATAGGGTTTAAAATATATCCTAGGGTCTGAAGTCTAGGAGGATCCTAGAGTCTGGATTAGTCTGGGGTTATACTAATCTTGGGCCAGGATTGATCTGGGGTTTGGATTGATCTAAGATCAGATTGATCCTAGGGCCTGGATTCATCTGGAGTTTAGGTTGGGTCCTAATGACCTCATACAAAAATGAGGTCAATAAATGGACCCCCAATATGTGTAATAAAATAAAATTCTATTGCACATATTGGCATTGACCGAATTAAAAGGTTAAGTCTGGAATTTTGATCCTAAGGGAAAAGAGAAATTTATCCCTGGGAATCGGGGTTTGAATAAATACTAGGATAGTGCTAGAAAAAGCATACTCTATCACTAGTGGGTCTGGTCCTAAGAAAAAGGAATAATTTATCCCTAAAGGAGAAGAAATTCTGAAGTCTTGTATAGGAAGGAAGAACTCCTAACTATAAAGATTTGAATCTAGATTTTATTCTAAAGAAAAGGAAATCCTAATCTTAGAAAAGTGAATTTGAAAGGATACTAGGGTAGTGCTAGGGACAGCATACTCTATGGTCCTAAGAGAAGAAACATCTAACCCTAAGGAAAAGAAAGTCTGGATGATCGTATAGGAAGGAAGAACTCCTGACTATAGATGATTGAATTGAAATTTGATACCAAGGTAGTGCTACGAGGGGCGTACTCTACCACTAGTGGATCTAATTTTAAGGGAAGGAAGAGATACCTGTCCTTAAGGAGAAGATGATTGAATTAAAATTGAACCTGGGGAGTCTAATCCTACGGGAAAGAGAATACTTAACCATAAGGAGAAGAAAACCTGGATGATCCTATAGGAAGAAGAAACTTCTAACTATAAAGGATCTATTTTAATTTGATACTAGGGTAGTGCCACGAAGGGCGTACTCTACCACTAGTAAATCTAATCCTAAGGGAAGGATAAAGAACCTAACCTTAAGGAGAAGAAAGTTTGATTTTGGAATTTTAAATTGAATCCAGGACGGTGCCACCGGGGACTTATTCCATCACTGGGGAGTCTAATCCTAAGAGAAGGAGAATACTTACTCTAAGGAAAAGAGAACTGGGTGATCTTATAGGAAGACAGTATTGCTTCTTATAGGAGATCAGACTAAGGTTTTGAATTTTGAAGCTAGAATAGTGCCACAGAGGGTGTTATCCATCACTAGAAAATCTAATCCTAAGGAGAGAAAATACGATGGCTCACATCTGTCCTTAAGGAGAAAGAAACTAAAAGACCCTGTGAGAAGAAAGCATTGCTTCCCACAAAAGGTCGGATCTGGATTTTGAACCTAGGATGGTGCCATAGAGGGCGTGCTCCATCATTAGAAGATCTAATCCTAAGGAAAGAAAGCACGATAAATCATATATGTCCTTAAGGAAAAGATGACTGGATGATCCTGTGAGATGTAAGCATTGCTTCGCACAGAATCAGGTCTGGATTTTAAACTTAGGATGGTGCCAGAGAGGGTGTACTCCATCACTAGAAGATCTAATCCTAAGGAAAGAAAGCACGATGACTCACATCTATCCTTAAGGAAAAGAAAACTGGATGATCCTGTGAGAAGAAACCATTGCTTCGCACAGAATCGGGTCTAGATTGATCGTATGTAAAGGAAACTTGCTTTACACAGATGATCAGGTTTGGATGATCATGAATAGAGGAAACTTGCTCTATATAAAAGATCAGATCTGGAATAATCTTATATGAAGGAAACTTGTTTCACACAGAAGATCGAGTCTAGATGATCATATGTAAAGGAAACTTGCTCTATACAGAGGATCCGGTTTGAAATGATCGTATGTGAAGGAAACTTGCTTCACATAGAGGATCGAGTCTGGATGATCATATATAAAGGAAACTTGCTCTATACAGAGGATCGAGTCCAGGATGGTCATATATGGAGGAAACTTGCTCCATATAGAGGATCAGATTAAATTTTGAAATTAGGATGATGCCTTAAAGGGTGTTATCCATCACTAAAAGATCTAATCTTAAGACAAGAAAATATGATGACTTATATCTGACCTTAAGAAAAGAGAAATGGGATTTTGAAATTAAAAAACTTGAGCAAGATTGAGTTGAACAGATTCAAAATTTAAAAATTTTATTGATTTGAAATTTGAGCTACATCAAGCATAGTATTTCTTCAGGAATCGCCCATTTACAGGAAGCATTGGGTGATTTCCTTTACAATCCACTAGCTGATACGAGCCTCCTTCGTAGATTATTTCTACTACAAAGGGTCCTTCCCAGGTTGGTTCAAACTTCCCGTCGAGCTTTCGGTGGGCTAAGATAGGCCTCCGAAGAACCAAGACCAAGTCGCCTACTCAGAAGATTCTAGGTCGCACTAACTTATCATGAGCTTGAACCATTCTGGCCTTGTAGAGTTCTAGATTTTGCTGGGTTTGGAGACGACGTTCTTCAAGACCCTCAAGTTCTTCAAGTCGAAGTTGTGCATTCTGTTCTGTTGTGATCTGGTTTTGGACTGCAGTTCTGAGCAAAGGGATTTGAATTTTCAAAGGGAGTACGGCCTCGGACTGATACACTAGTGCAAACGGTGTAGATTGGGTAGGGGTTCGATATGTGGTCTGATAGGCCCATAAAGCTTCCACTAACCTCTCATCCCACTGACATTTATTGTCATCCAGGGTCTTTTCGATGATTTGAACCAAGGTTTTATTGAAGGCCTCAGCCAATCCATTAGCACGTGGATAATAGATTATTAAGTATCTCCAATCAATATCGTGGTGACTTACAAAGTTGATTTTTATAGACTTGAAAGCGGACCTATTATCGGATATGATTCTGTAGGATACACCGAATCGATATACGATATGGTCACAAAAGAATTTCATTACATGGTGTGATGTTATGTTTCTCAGTGGAACTGCTTCTGCCCACTTTAAAAAGTAGTCAGTCGCTGCTAAGATGAAGCGATGACCCCTTGAAGAAGGAGGGTCAATTGGCCCGACAATATCCGTGCCCCAACTTTCGAAGGGCCACGAAGCTATCGTAGGATGCAACACATTTGGCGGCTGATGTAAGACCACACCATGAACCTGGCACTGATGACAACATTTTGTAATTTTCATGCAATCGTCAATCATCATAGGCTAGTAGTAACCAAGTCTTTTAATTTTTATTTTCATCTTAGGACCCGATTGATGAGCACCGCACAGTCCAGCATGGACTTCATTAACGATCTTCTGGGCCTCTCATTTGTCTAAACAACAGAGCCACATCTGATCGAACGATCGTCGGTACAACGTATCGTTGACTAGTGCATATCATAGGGTACGTTTCTTGATTTAATTGGCAAGAGACCTGTCGTGGGGAAGCTTGCCTTCTTGAGGGTACTTAATTATTGGTTGTCTCCAATCTTCTTCTTCATCGACTGTTAAAGAGGTAGAAAGGACCTGGGGAGATTGTTTGTTGAGGTACTCCATATTTATAGGAGACAGGACTTGACGACCCTGAACTTCTATAGGGATAGAGTCTTCTTCTGGACAGGAAAATTCCTTTGCAAGCTTTACTAGGGCATCCGCTGAGGAATTGCATCCATGAGGAACCCTATACATAGTTACAATGGAAATTTTCTCAAGCAGGTGCATTATGTATTGGTAATATTTAAGGAGTTTGGGATTCAAGACCTTATAGGTCCCTGTAATCTGGTTGATCACCAGTTGAGAGTCACCATAGATCTTAATCTCTTTAATCTCCATCAGCATTGTAAGTTTCAGGCCAATTATTAGAGGTTCATACTCAGCCTCGTTGTTCGTACAAGGTTCTAATAAGTGGTAGGAAAAGTGCATCATTCCCTTATCCGGTGTTATGAAAACCAGACCGACTCCAACTTTTCCAGGGATAGTGGATTGAGGTGTTTTACCCCGTTGAGAGGATGTTGCACCATCAAAATACATTTCCCAGGTTTGAATATTGGATTCCTCGAAACTCATGATTTGCTCGTCAGGTAAATCATCGTTTAAAGGAGATTTTGTCGGTAGCGGGTGTGCCGCAAGAAAGTCGGCGATGACCTGCCCTTTCACAGCACGTAGGGGAATGAAAGTGATTTCAAATTGAAGCAATATTATAGTCCAGCGAGCCAGACGTCCTGACAACGTAGGCCAGGTCATAAGATATTGCAGGGGGTTGACACTGGAAATCAAACTGATTTGACGAGGAAGCATATAGTGTCTTAGTTTTTGTGTTGCAAAAACTAAAGAAAGGCAATGTTTCTCAAATACAGGATAACGAATTTCTGTTGGAAGGAGTCTTCGACTTAGGTAATAGAGAGCGTTCTCTTTCCCGTCATCATTGATTTGAGCTAGGAGGGCTCCGAGAGACTCATCAAGGGCAGCAGTGTAAAGGATTAAGGGTCTCCCCAGAATGGGGGCTGCCAAAATTGGCGGATTTGTCAGGTATTATTTGATATTTTTGAAAATGTTTTGACATTTATCGTCCCAAATAAATTTGGCATCCTTTTTAGCCTGGATAGAGAATGGTTGACATCTTTCCAAAAGATTGGAAATGAATCTTCTTATATACGCCAGCCTGCCTTGAAGAGATCTCAGTTGAGTGAGACTCTTGGGAGGCGGCATATTTAAAATAGCTTCAATTTTGGCAGGATCAATTTCAATTCCGCGGTGCCTGACTATGAAACCTAAGAATTTTCTCGACGTGATGCCGAAAGCACACTTCAAATGATTCATTTTAAGGTTGTAACGGCGCAACCGCTCAAAGATAGTTCTTAAGTCATAAAGATGGGCCTCTTTCACTCTGCTCTTGACAACTAAATCATCGATGTAACATTCGACTTGATTGTATATTAAGTCATCAAAGATATGAGTCATGGCCTACTGGTAGGTTGCACCGGCATTTTAAGGCCAAAGGGCATCACCTTATAACAAAAGATATCTATAGGACTTCTGAATACAGTGTCTCTCATCTTCTGGGGCCATCTTGATTTGGTTATAACAAGACGAGTCATCCATAAAGGAGAAAATGACGTGCGAAGAGGCAATGTCCACCATGAGTTCTGGGATTGGCAAAGGAAATTCATCTTTAGGACTTGCCTTGTTCAGGTCTCTATAGTCTATACAGACTCAAATTTGACCGTTCTTCTTTCGAACTAGCATGACGCTGGCTACCCAAGAAGGATATTATTCTTCTCGAATAAATCCAGCCTCTGCCAACTTCTTGACTTCAGAAATGACTTGTTGTTCGATTTCCAGACGCATGTGTCGTGGAGCTTGCTTGACATGAATGACATCATGCCAGATTCCAAGTTTATGGACTGCTATGTCAGTGGACAACCCTGGCATTTTATCGTATGTCCAGGTGAAGCAATCTTTAAACTCAGAAAGAAGTTGAATTAGATCCTTAGACTCATCCTCACTCAACAAAGAACTTATGAAAGTGGGGCGAGGGTCGTCCTCTGTTCCAAGGTTAATTTCTTCAAGTTCATCAATGGTCGATTTAATTTCTTCTTCGAATTCAGGGGGTGCATCCCGAACCTGAAGTTCGTAAGAATTATCTAAAATCTCCAAACAAAGTCCATCGAGTGAATCGACGACTTCAGCAAGGACATTTTTAAATTCAGGATGACTAGTTATCATTAAACAGAATTCGTCATCATCAAATGACCTAACGGTACCAAAACCGTTACCACTGGTCCAATGTTTATTAAATTTTGAATTCCAAAGACTTTCGTGATATCTAGCTTGACCCTTAGTCCATTGACTAGGAACGAAACCTTTAGAGATAAGAGATTTCACACCAGCAAGAAAGTAACCAAAAGGTAATTTCATTAATTCAATGAAATTTGCCTCCTCAAGGATTACATCATCTTCATTCCTCGAGGAGGAAGAGCCAAGGAAAAACTTCTGGACTTTCCTTACTTCTCCATCTTAGTTAGGGGCATCCTTAGTCACTAACCCCGAGATCCTGTCAACAAACAGTGGGGTTAAAGTTAAGGATTCAACCGCTCTATTAAGCTTTTCATATAAACTCAATTCAGGCTTGTCACTTTGAATTTTTTATTTTGTACCCTCCTGGTCACTATCTGATTCTAGAGTGAGATCAAACTTCAGAGGAGGATTGATTCTTGTATAGTCAAAAGCAAATCTGGCACCCCTTTTTCTTGGTTCTTCATCATAACTTATTTCAAGTTTGATGTAGATCGGGGAATTTCTTTTCTCAACTGAAGGGCGGCCTCGACCGCGTGCTCTTTGGGCCATCCTCCCACCTCTTTGAGGTAAACTATTTGGAGGCCTAAAGATCACGCGCTCGCCGTCGTCTTCACTACTTGAACTTTATTTCTTTTGATTTTTGACTTTTTCTTTTCTCAATCTTTGAATTGCTTTTGAACTTTGACTCTCTGCTTTTTTCTCCTTAACATTGATCTCTACCTTAGAACAAGTAGTGGACCCTTTAGGTATACAGTACACCGCATCCTCGTAGATCCCAACCTCGTGAATAAAGAATGGTTGCAGATCACCCTTAATTTCAAACTCAATGCCATCTCATTGGTACTTGATGCATTGATGTAGGGTAGAATGAACCATCCTGTACTCATGGATCCAGAGCCTTCCTAGGAGTGTGTTAAAGGACATCGTCGAATCAATTATATAAAATTTTGCTTCAGTTTTCAATTCTCCTATCTATAGAAGAAGGGTAACTGAACCTAAAGCCTTCTCGCCCTTTTTGTTAAACCCACGAAGCACCAACTTATCAGTTGAGAGCTTGATAGTATCAACTCTAAGGTATGCGAGAGTCTTTATGTTCATTACGTTGATCGATGCACCCGAATCAATGAGGACTCTTGATAACTTAAACTTGCCCATGTTTACGGTGATGTAAAGTGGACGATTGTGGTCGGTAGTTCCAAGGAGTAAATCTTCATCAGAGAAGGTAACCCCAGGGATTTCCTTGAAGTACAAAGCTTCTTTCTCGAAAGTTGAAGCTAATTGAGCTAATCAAATCTCTGGGTCGAGAAGTGCTTTAATTAGAGTCTCCCTCATCTCTTTTGAAAGGACAAGGGCATCATAAATACTCAATTTAGCAGGCAACTTCCTAAGGTGAGCTAAGATATTGTAATCAACACTTGGAACGTTAATATTAGGACCCGGTGGATTTGAAGGAATTAGAGTTGATTGTTGAGCAGGGATTTGAATTGGATCATTGGAAATAACTTGTTTTCCTTTATCTTGAGGAGGTAGCCTAGGGGGTAAGACTTTACCACCACGCAGTTGTAATTGCACGACCTCATCAGAAGAATAAACTACAGGGGAGTCTGCGCTCTCCTTAGGCGATTGATTGTCGTTATCTGAACGAGAGTCCAAATCTGAAAAGTCTATCATGATAGGATTCCCTTGAAAGTTAATTTCAGGGGTTTCACCATCTGATAAGACATCAGATTCGTTTCTCTCTTGAAGAGTCAAATCTGGAGAGCTGAGTGTTTGAATTTCTTGATTGATCTCAGCTTGTTCTTGATTATTCTCAATAGAAAAGTCATTTTAAATTTCATTCTCAATATTAATTATCAAAATTTTTGCAGAAGGATCAAATTTTTTATTCAATTTACGACCCTTTGCCTTTGATGGGGCAAAGTAAAAGTTAGATAATTTCAGTGGAGATAGTGGTTTTGAGCCACCGTCCACCACTTGTACAGATCTCTCATCAACAAATTTCCTCTTTACAGAAAATTCACTCGTTTCATTTTTATTTAATACAGTAGTTTCTACAACTACTGGAGAGAAAACTATCCCAACATCCTCCTGCGAAGCCTCAAGGTCAACCTCCTAGATCGGGTCCCAGGCTCTTGTTGGTAACTATTGAGAAAGATAAAAAGATTTATTAATCGATTTTTTAAATGCCTGGGATAGTGCTATATCCCAACCATCTTCAATGGACAGAGAAGAGTTAGAATTCTTACCTGAAATGGATATGACAGACCCCTGATCCGGATCGACCAGGTACTCCTTTGGAATTATGATGTTACCTTGACGAAAGTTCTTTTCTAGTCAGTCCTTGAAGATAATGCAGTCTTCGATTGTGTGGCCTAACATGCGATGGTAGGGGCAAAAAGTTGGATCATCCTTCTTATTTGCCTCTTCCAGCTTCTTGGCCTCTAGCAATCGAAAATCTGGCTTCTTCTGAAGACTCTTAAAGATCTTTCTCACTGACTCTCTTTTAAATGGATATGTACGAGCCAATCTCTCTTTAAAAGAAATCGGGTGAGAATCTCTTGTAGGTTGAGTGGTTACCTAAAAAGGTAGAGATTTCTGAGTTTGTTGCATTGGAGGATTACTGGACTGAACATTCACTGATTTCTTTCCCTTATCAACAGCTGAAATCATTGATGTTCTCTTTTCAAAGGACTTCAATGGTTTACTAGTTTTCTTCTCTTCAGTAGAATCCTTCAGGAATGGCATTTTGGAAGCCTCTTCCTGTAGATTACTAGCCTTATTCAAAAGTTTTTCGAAGGTTTTGATAGTGAAACCCTTTAGAAGAAAAGTAAGAGGCCCGTGAATATTCTTTAAAAGAATCTCCACTGCATGTTGCTCTTGCAACTGGAGTTCACACTTCATCAAGAGGTTTCGCCACCTCAAGATGTACTCAACCAAAGACTCTCCCAGCTTTTAATTTTTAATGACGAGATCACCAACGGTTACACGCTGCTGAGCTCCTGAGAATCTCTTTAAGAATAGAATCTCGAGCTCTGTGAATGTTTTCACTGAACCATTAGGTAAATCTGCGTACCAGTCAAAAGTAATATCGGATAGACTACTCACAAACTGGTGAAAGAGTAGAGTATCTGGCCCTCATGCGTTGCAACAGCTCGCTCGGAAGTGGGCCAGGTGCTGTCTTGGGTTTTCTAACCCACTGAAAACTTTGAATGAAGGTGGCACAAAGCCTTTAGGGTAAGGGACCAAATCGTATTCTTCAGGGTAGGGTCTACCCTTTGGAATAGATGCAGTCTCTTGAGAATGGGCTAAGGCCTCCCTTACCTGAGTTTCAATCATTTGATGAATGTCTTTATCAGCTGGAGAGGTTGGGGAAGCAACTTCTGGAGTTCTAGGGCTTGATTCTGTCTTCCTGCTGTGCTCACCCACTGTATGTGTTGTAGGTTGCAACTACTCAGACTTAGACTGTTGAGCTTTAATCATCTGATTTTGCATTTGTTTCATTCTAAGCATCATCTGTTCAATCTTGTTCTACAGACTCTTGATGTATTCATCTTTCTTATTCAACTTGATTAATCCATCGGAGTCTGAATCTACAACTGCTGAGGCTTCTTTTTTACTAGATTGGTATCTTGAAGGCTCGGCATCTTTATTTGATGCTCTAGTTTCAATCATATAGATGTTTCCAGCTGAATCCTCATCCATCAAATCATCAGCTTCTGGATCAAAGGCTTCAATTTCCTTCTTCTTAAGTATATCTCTTATCTCCTGTACCACCTCATTAACCGGTCTACCCATAATTGACTCAATGTCGATTGGTAGGTACCCCTTGTAGTTAATCATTTCTTCAAATTCCTCATCTCCTAGCTTGGTGAGGACTTCTTGAATCTTCAAATCATCAACAGTAGGTTCTGCTACCAACTGATCTAGCATTTCTCTATCATCATAAAGCTCTATCCCCTCCCCTCTGACTATCCCGGGGTCGGTAGTCACGAGGGTGACATCCTCAACAGGGCGAGGGATATCTAACTTAACAGGTGACGAAGGAGTTTGACACGTGAGAATTTCAACATCAACCTGAGGAGAATCCTCACATCCCTGAATGGGGAGTCAGGGGATCTTAACAGGTAACTGAACTGGAGTATCTCTTATGTGGATCCCAACAGATCTGCTTATCTTCTTTGGTACATACGGCTCATCCAAAAGTATGGGTCTCTTGCCCTTAACATCAACTGATTGCAAGTCTTTGACAATTTCTTTTGACTTGGCTATTACAGGGGCTAACTTTGAAAGTCTTGAAGGGGGAACTGGAGGTCTACCGCTGAGAGGGTAACTCCTACGAGATCCAGTTAAAACTATCTCCTTTGTTTTTGCAGTTGGGAGATGAGGCACCCAGTGATATCCATCTACTAAGACTGAAGCGACTGGTTGCTTGACAAATTTTTTATTTCTCCTCACTGGCTGAGGAGTCAGTTTTCTTGCTTCAGACTTTTCTTCTTTTAATACTTCTTTTTCAAGCTTATGTGAGATCACCCCCTTCAGGAGTCTCACATACTGTCCTTTATCTGGTCTATTTCAGCAGCATAGGTGCGGATGATGTTCCTCAACATCCTAGTTCTTAAAGTATTCTTTTTCTTTGTGGTCTTCTTGACAGAATAGTCGACCGGGCTAGGTGGAGAGCTAGCAATCCGTGTGACTCTCTCCTCCCCTGCAACATCTGTGAGGGGGTGGAAACAGCTCCCTTTTAGGAGTGGAGAAGAGGCAGGGATAGGAAGCTCCTTAACAGCCTCAGGCTCAACTAGACTCAGAGCCTTCTGTTCAGCTATCTTTCTGGACTTAGTGATTTTCTTTCTCACCCTTCTCAGGTAGTTCTTCCTGGCACTCTTAGTGCCAAACAGTGCTCCAGAACTAGAGGATTCTGTCTCAATAGTAGACTTCACCTCAGTCTTCTTGTCCTCACTCTGGACTGAGGGTACATAAGGTGTAAGGGTAGCACCTGCTGTCAACTCTAGCATGGGGGGAAGGTCACTCGTTGTCCCCACAGCTAACTCAACTACTGGACCATTCTCGCCATCAGCAGTGAGATTGATGATTGTTCCACCATTCACAGACAGTTTTAAAGTCTTAAAACCCATTCCAAACTGAATAGCACTGCTATGGATCAGCTCTTTGACTTGAAGGTCTTGGTCAATTGAGAACAGATGTTTGCCAGCCATTGCAAAGGGTTTGAAAGTTTGAAATTTGAAAGAAAAGATTTGGATTAAACTTTTGAATTTGAATGTTAACAAGAAGTTTTCTATATTTTATCATATAAATCGAATTATAAGAACTATAATTCGATATGTAATGATAAAGTATAGATATTAATTTTGACTTGAAGAAAATTTGAATTTTTGCTGTATATGTTTAACTATAAGAGGATGTTGTAGAAAATATATAACAACAATGATCTGGATTTGATTTGAATGGATTTGACTGGAGATTTGAAGTTTTGAAGGTTGAAAGATTTTCTTTGAGTATTTGAAACCAATAAGTTGAGTCTGATTTCAACTTGATAGTTAATAAATTTCAAAAGAAATCAAAAAATTTCAACTCGACTCTCTTACCCTACTGAATAGGGTAGGGATAAGATGTCAGAGATTTGATTTGATGAAAAGATGGGATCTTTGAAATCTAGATTTAAAAAAGGATTGAATTTGTATTGTACATGCCATACTACAAGAGAATGTTGTAATAGTGTATGTGACAACGAAAATTGAATTTGAATTGAAAGGGATTTCAGTGACTCAAAAATCCGGCAGAATTTTCCCTTATTTTGAAACTTGAAATGTTGAACTTTCATTCAACGCGACGGTTTACAAATATTAGGGAAGATCCGACAAAAATGGACTCGACTTTTTTTTTACCTTGTCGAAGATAAAATGTCAGAGTTCAAAGATTTGAGGGATACTGAAATTAAACATTGGATTTGAGTTGTCAATGTTAATCTACAAGAGATATTGTAGAAGAACATATAACAAGTGACGATTAAAATTGAAGAAGTCAAATGGATGTTTTTGAAAACTAGAATTTCTGGTAGCATTTCCCCTTAGTTTTGAAACTCGAGGTGTCAAATTTGCATTCAACTCAACAGTTTACAAATTTAAGGGGAGAGCTGAAGAAAATAACTTGACTCTTTTCATTTCAAAGAGTGGTTCGAAATGAAAGGTCAAAGATTGATTTAACTGGAAAATTTTGAAGAGGTATTGCATATATTAAACTATAATAATTATTATAGAGAAGTATATAGCAATACAATTTAGACTCAAATGATTTTGAAGGGATATTTAAAAAGTTTGAAAATCCGGCGGCATCTCCCCTTATTTTTGAAACTTGAAGTGTTGAAAGTGTGTTCAACATAACGGTTTACAAAACTCTAAGAGGGAGATTCTAGAAGATCAACCCGACTCTTTCATTTCGATACGAGATTCGAAATGAAATGTCAAAGATTAAAACAACCGGAGAGATTGAAAGTACATTGGCTATATGCAACTACAACCATTATTGTAGAAGTATATACTTACAATGACTATTAGAATTAAATGACTTTGAAATGGACGTTGGAAAAGTTTGAAATTCCGGCAGCATCTCCCCTTATTTTTGAAACTTGAAGTGTTGAACGTGTGTTCAACATAACAGCTTACAAAAATTTTAAATGGGGAAACACTAAAAAAGCTAACCCGACTCTTTCATTCCGACGAATGATTCAAGAGTGAAATGTCGAAGGTAAACTTCACTAGAAGGATCAAATCTTGAATTGAATTTAAAAATGACTTATACATCCGATCACATATATTAGATTATAAAACATTATAATCTAATATATAGGGATATAGGGTATATGCCATTTGATTTTTGAAAGGAATCTAGATTTTGATGAAGATCTTGAAAGTTTAATTTTTGGAGATGATGGAAATCTTCTATAAATTATGTAGCTTAGCATGCATTTGATTAATCTAAGCACACGAGTCTCTAACATTTATAGCGAGGTTTAAACGAGGTTTGGCTTGACTCTTTTGCTCTACCAATTAACTTGGAGGCAAAAATGTCAAAGCCCGACATGGAAGGAGGTTTCCTACGCTCACCTCTCTTTTCACATATCTTAATAGAGTTGGCCACACTCATCCAAGGAAGAAATGGGAGAGGGACCAACGAAAGAAAGATAGTCAAAACTACATATGCAATAAAATTTGTATCGCTATTAAAGATGGAGAGAGATATATTCCCCAGTGGAGTCGCCATTTTTTGTTTAATTAAAAAATATAGTTTGAAAAATGTTTAATTTTCTTTGGGAAAGTTGAATTTCTAGAATTTTAATTTTATAATCGAACACTTATTATGAATGATATATCACCTCGAAAGGTAATCATACCATTTCTTAATAGGTTCCGATTACAAATCTTTGAATTTATTCTGATTATCGTAGCCAAACTCAAGGAGAAACAACATACGATCTCGAAAGATCAAAATGATGTTTAATTCAATGTTTGACTATGCTAATCTGAATAGATGAATCATTAATTTCATAATTAGAACTATGATTGTAATTGACATATTTATCCGAAGAAAGAAGATATCAATTATTATCGATAGTTTGAATATGAAAATAACGATCACCATTTTTTATTTTAATTTCCCAAAGATAATTAATTAAAGTTTTGAAAAATTAATTTTGAAAATCTGGTCTGGATTTTTAAATCTCCTACGAGCGCAAGCCTTCGTAGCTAATTACATTGTAGGAAACCAAAAAATTCCTACGAAAACTCTCAATTAAAATAGCGATACGAATTTTATTTAGATTTTAAAGTTTGATGTCAAAGGAGGTTAAGGGTTAGAAATTCAATAGGGACTGGATCAAATTTGAACAATTAAAAAAAGAAGAGTAGGAGGTGTCTTGAGATTCTGAATTGTTTTAGAAACACCCCAACCTATTCTAAGTGTTGGGCTTGAATTTGATGGAATGAGATTTAAGTTTAAATGATCAATTTTATTAGAAAGTAGAAATTAGATTCCCAGATATTGAGGTCTTAAGATTGAAAATCTACCTGATATCCTAAGTCTAAAGTGGGTACTGAAAATCAGCGACCCGAAACCTAGCTAATGCAATGCAAGGTCTGGACTTACCCCGGCCTGGATTGGGGAGCCAGCTAAACTACCTAAACGCTTCAAAACCATGTGTCTGGTCTTTAAATATAGAGTGGGTAGGGACATTGTTTAAGATTAGTTTAAAGAATTGGGGTCGACATCTAGAGCAGATTCCTAATTGAACTTTAACATATATTGGGTAAAATGCTTAAGCTAGAAATGTAATTAAAGATTAGACTCAAATTTATTTGTTACTAATGCAATGCATGTCAGTCGACTCGATTAAATGCTTAAATCAAAATGAAGCAGTTTTAAAATTAGGCTTAAACATAAGTTTTATCCTAGAGATTACACAACATCCCCTTGGACAGAACTGCACCCTAATAGGTCAGGTGGTCTGCCAAAACCTGTAGGCGGGGAGGTGCCTAACACGGAAGAGAAAAGTCAATATGAATGCATGAAAAACCCCCGGTGAGTTCGGGCTTACTTCTTAAAAGCGTTAGAGTTACTATCTGAGCCTAAAGTTTTTAAATTTTGTTTAAGTAGAAATAGTTTTTGACCGTACCCTCATGAGCCTCCGATTGGATTCCAGGCTAAATCAAATACGACATGCAAGATCGCCAAAGAAATTAATAAAAGCAGGAAAATTCTAATCACAATCAACACATCAATTAAATCAATCAAATAATTAAATTAATTAAATAAATATTCAAAATGAAAGTCCATAGGCAAGTGCCTTTTAATTGTACAACCTAGGGTCTGCAGGAAAGTAAAGTGGCCGGGTACCACTAACTACAACCCGGATTCTACTCCTAAGGCTCAAGTGACTTTGAGAATGGGTCTTCCCGTTCTTCACTTCTTCATCCTTCTAGAACTCCTTTGGATCATCAAGTCCGGATATCCAAATGAAAAGAAACTCCCCCTGAATATGGGTTATCTTTTCTCTTTGGATATTTGAAATCATCCAAATTTGGATCTCCAAATAGAAAGAGACTCTCCCCTAAGGAATGTCTCTTCCTCTTTAGATTCCAAATTGGATGCTTAAACATCCCATTCTCAAAATACTTAACAATTACAACTCAATTCAAATATCAAATTATATTAATCAAAATTAAAATCTAGACTCAACCACCAGCAGGGTTATCCTAATAATCAACAATTATATAGGCATTCCAAGCAGTTAAGATTGATCTCAAGTAGTTAATATTTAAAATTAAAATACTCAAAATACAGTCATACTTTGCCATGCTCTTTTAATTTTAAAGGGGGACTAAAGCAATTTTCTGGAGTACCTGTACAATTTATTATTTATGATTTTGCTCCCTTTATTTAATGCCATGTATGAGCATAGCCACCTGCATAAGATTGAATTAGTACAGATCATTCCTAACTTAGGGGTAGATCTAACGTACAATCAATCACATCACAGAGTGCAGTAAATAAATAAACAATCACAGTAATTCTATTACTAGCAAACAGCATGCAGTGAAAGCTCGAAAACCCGGCACACATCAGAAAAGTAAACACCGGCCTAGCCTAAGACTAGAGTTGGTTGTCCTAGCAAATCATCTAAAGTGTGTGTAGAGGTTGTGTGGGTTTGATATGTCCTAAGTAGGATCATTAGTTAAAGTTGTTAAAAATTCTGGTTGGTTGAAAAGGCTTAAAGGAGATTTTGATTGAAGTTTAAATCTTAATGGTTTAAATTTGATTTTTATAATTGATTTTAATTATTTATTGGATACCACCTTTGTTGCACATCGAGGCCGTGAAGTTTATTTCACCTTCCTTGGAGCTAATTTAATAGCCTCGTAGCCTGGGTTACCTAGTGGTACCCGATATGATTAATTGATTTGAATTTAATTAAGTTTAAAAGTTAATTAATTATTAATTAAGATTAGTTGATTTCTGGTTTTAAGGTTAAATTAATGTTTTCTGGAATTTTTGATGATTTGTTAAATTTTAGAATTTTTGGGATTATTTTAATCAATTAACTAAGGGGTCAAAAGTTAACTTTTTGATTTAAAGTGTTTTTAAGAATGTTGATATTTTATTAAAATACTAGACCTTAATACAATCAGTTAGACAGTAAGTATGCTGAAATTAGATTTTTCTAGATTTTATTATGAAGGTTTGAAATTTTGACTTGATTTTGAACTAGGTTTGACCAAAAGTTGACGTTTTCAAATCTGTTTGATTTTTGGAAATTTGATATTTTTGGTAAATATTAGACCTTATTATGAGTTGAATGCCTTTGAGTTTGCTCAATTTGGAGTTCATTTGAATTAGTTATGAATTTTCAAAGTTTTAAGTATTTATTGAATTTTCAAAAATTGTTTAATTAAAGGCCTTCTTTATGATTTTTGGGTTTAAACTTGATTTATTACAATTTCTGGAAGGTTTTAAGGCTTAATTAAGATTTAATTTTGATTAAATTAATTAAGGGGCTTAATGACTTCAAAATTTAGTGAGGAATTTTTCTAGGGCTGAGAGTGTCACTAAGTTTAAGTATTTTAAGTTTCAAGTCAATAGGAGGTGAATCCTAATTATTGAAAATATTCTAAGTTTTCTGATCAAAATCCTTAATTATTATCCTTAATGATGTCTCTAGGTTTTGTAGGTTTGATTCAAAGTTCAACTAACCCTTGACTTAACATGATAAGCATACATGCAAACAGAATCAAATCCTAAATCTAGAAGAGCCCTAGTTAAGTGATGTGTGTATCCTAAGCATGCAAAGGTTAAGGATAACTAACATAAACATTAACTTGATTAATGAGTAATTAGAAATTAATTATTCATTAATTCTTCCCCATGAGTTCCATTCACACAAGCTCAATCTATGTTTAAAATTTCAATGGACCTCTTAACATCAAAGATTTAAATAAGTATAATTTCAAAATAATTTTGAAATATACATGCATATATATATATATATATATATATATATATATATATATATATATATATATATATATATATATATATATATATATATATATACATATAGAAATAGGTTTTAAAAAAATAATAAAAAAAACTAAAATTATGATTAAAATAATTTTAAAATGTTTAAGAGGTCCTTTGATTTTCCAAAATTTATATGAAAATAAAATTTTTAAGTTTCAAAATATATAGTATAATATTTAATTAAATATTATGATATTCATACAATTCAAATTAATTAAAATAATTTAAGTTTTAAATCTAAAATTTAATTTTAAATTAAAATATTTAAGAAAATTTTAAAGTATTATTTATATTTTTCTGATTTAAATTGAATTTTTTACGAAAATTCTTGTTTTATGTTAATTAAAAGGATTTAAATTAAATTAAGATTAATTAATATTTAAAATAATTTTCAAATTAAGTTGAATTAATTCTTGAATGATTTCTGGAAATTTTCTTATTACTTAAAATAATTTTATTTAAATTTTTTTAAAATTATTGGAATTTTAATCTTAATTAAATGTTGTTTAACCAATTAAATATTTAAATGTTTAATTAAGAGATTAAAATAAGTTAAAATATATTATAAATTTTAAATTGGGTTTAATTCTAAAATACTCAAATTATATTTTCTGATTGGATAATATTTTTTCAATAAATTAGAATTTATTTAGAAATATTTAATTAACCATTTAATAAAATATTCAAAATTGTTTAAAATATATTTAATATTCTAAAATAATTTTAGTTTTAAATTAAAAGAAATAATTTTCTGGAAATTATAATACATTAAAATTGATTTTTAGAATTTAAAATTAATTTATAATAATTTTTATGATTTTCTACATTTTTATTAATTAAAATTAAATTTTAATTAATCAAAAAGCGCTTGGCGGCTCCGCCGCACACGTGTCATGCTCGGGTTCTCCAGTTCCAGCCGCGGGATGGTGCCAATCATTGGCGGCGGCGGTCAGACACACGTCAAACGTCAGACCACGTAGGCAGTGATCATGACCGTTGATTCCACGTGGCGCCGAATCAACGGTTGTGATCGCGTCGGACGCGCACAGGTTTGGTTGCCCGCTGATACATGGTTGGACAGATCGCGGAAAGTCAAGCTCTTAGCCGTTGATCGAGAAATCAACGGTCAAGATCTCGCTTAGTTTAGCTGGACCGAACCAAGCCCTAGACTTAGTTTTTGAGCTCGTTTGTTCGATCGGGTGCATCAAATTAATTAAAATTTTAAACCTAGATTACTAGCATGAACAGAAATAGTGGGGAATTGGTTTTAAAGTTTAAAACGTAACTTTTAAAAGGTTATTTAACTCTAAACGTGTAAGCTAGGGCTAGAGTTTTAGGAGAAACTAACCAATGGATTGGATCGATTTTTATTTCTCTGAACTTGTGGATTGTCCAAGCTAATATTTGCTGAAGACTTCACGAGCTGGTGACGTCTGGATCAGACGGAATACGTCTTGGACGGATTTAGACTTGAGCTCACCAGAATCTGGCCGCAGGCGAGGTTTGACCGGCTGGATTTCGCTTGGAAAGTGAGGAGGAGTATCTTGGGGGATCAAACGAAAAGAAAACTCCTCTGGAGAGCTTGAGTGTAGAGAGAGACGGCTAGGTCATGAATGGGAGCTCAAAATAGGGTATTGCCCTATTCAAACATCCTCTGATCAAATGAAGGGCTAGGATTGCTTGAGGGGGCTCGTAGATGATCGCCACCTGGCCTGTGGGTTGTTAGGAGAAGTGGGAATTAAGGATGAAAGGACAAATGACATGTAAAGGTCATTTTGTCTCTTTATGGCCATGTGGGGTTAATGGGAGCCGTTGGATTTGAATTCAAGGGTTGAGATGGATTCTAGAGATGTTCTAGAATATCCTAAAACTGCTGGAGAGATTTAGAAAGGGGAAGATTATGATTAAGAGGTGCTTTGACCACCTTTGACCCCTCCAAAACATTGGTTTGACCATTCGACTGGTCCCCATGCCACATGGTAACTTAGGTGGCATGAGAGGGAGGTTTGGGAGCTGGAGTGATGGGTTGGAGGGGTTTAAATGAAATGGATTGAGCTTGAGAGGTCATTTGACCATCTTTGACCTTCTCCAATGCTTTTGTTGACTGTTTGACCAGTCAACATGCCATGTTGACTGATAAGGTGGCAATGAGGGGTCTTGAATACTGGTATGATATATCAAATAATGATTTGATGTCTTGATGTTAGAGTTTGAATGCTTGGAAAGGGATTTGAGCTACTTTGACCACCCTTTGCCCATTTGGAGACTTGTTGACAAGGTTGACTAGTCAACCAGTCCACATGGATGATGATGTGGCAACTAAGTAGCATCAAGGGATGATTTAAAATGAACATCAAGTCAAGAGGTTGGATTTTGAAATGATGTAGGAAATTTTGAATGGATTTGACCAAATTCTAATGAGTTGACTTAGTCAACTTGATTTGGGTTTGATTGGCCCATGATCAAAAAGGATTTAGGCTATGATTTGGAATTAGTTTAAAGCTTGAAAGGGGTTTGACATATTAAATGGGTTGAAATAACCCATTTAAAACATTTAGGGGTATTTGGGTCAAACTAGGTTGGTTTGGTCAACTAAGTTGACCCAGGACTTGAGTTTAGGTTTAATAGATTTGATTTGATGCTGAAAGTCTGGTAGATGTGTTTCAAGAGTTTAAATAGGTTATTTGGATCAAATGACCTATTTAGGTCTTAAATGGGCTTAATGGGTCAACAGTGATGACTTGGTCAACCAGGTTGACCCAGGGTCAGGGATTGGGTCCAACTAGTTCAAAATGATATTCTGAGTCTACTGGTGGTGGTCTCAAAGTCTGGGGAGGTCATTTGGTCAAAATGGCGTATTTGGGGCCTTAATGGGCCTTTAGGTCAATCCTGATTGACTTGGTCAACCAGGTGGGTCCAGGGTCTGGAAATGGGCTCAACATATTTGGTTTGATAATTGGAGACCAATGAAGGTGGTTTCAAGGTCTAATGAGATCATTTGGTCAAAATGACCTATTTGAACCCCAAAGGGCCTTCTTGGTCAACCTAGGTTAACTTGGTCAACCATGTTGACTCAAGGGCTGGTTCTGGGTTCAACAGGTTTGGTTTGACATTTGAAACTTGCTGGAAGTGGTTGCATTTGATTTGGAGCTCATTTGGTCCAAAGTGACTATTCACACCCCATAGAGGTATTTTGGTCATTTTGGACTCTAGTCAACTGAAGATCAGAATGAGTCCAACAAAATACAGTTTATTGCTCAATAGGTAATAATCAAGGGTTTAGAAGTGATTTGAGGGTTTGGAGAAGGCTCCAAGGTCAAGATCCACTTGGTGGCAGGTCCAGTGGCATAGACTGTAAATATTTGAAGGTTTTACAGCCTCTGGATTTCAAATCAGTTTCTAGGGTTAGAGACCTCAGAATGAGCTCAAATTTGGAGGGTTGCCTCTAGAGACATGTCACATCAGTATGGAATTGATAGACCTTGAATTAGAAGTCATTTGATAGGGTTTTGAAATGTTCAAAAATTTACTGGAAAAGGCTTTCAGGACTTAGACCTTTGGCCTTAGAATTTGATCTAGATTTCTGGTTTTGAGCTGAATTTTGAGTTTGAATGATAGGGTTTGAATTACCTAAATCATTTATAATCATTTGGGTGATTGTAGATGATTAGATAAGATTAAGGTTAGGTCAGAGGCTGGAGCAACTGGATCTGAATTGTTTAAAGATCAGGATTGGTCAGGAGTTTGAATTGAATTAAACTTTGGATTGATTTGAGTCTTGCATAGATTGATTTAAAGTCTAGGTTGGTCTGGAGTTTGAATGGATTTGAGGTCTAGATAGATCTAAGGTATAGGAGGATCCTAAGACCTAGATTGATCTAGAGTCTGGGTAAATCTAGGACATGGGTAGAACCTAAGACATGAAGTCTTGAAGAATCCTAAGGTCTAGGATCTAGGAGATCTCTAAAATCTAAGAAATCCTAGGTTCTAGGATCTAGAAGATTCTTAGGATCTAGAGCAGATCCTAAAATCTGAATTCTAGAAAAATCCTAGGGTTTGGGAATCTTAGGATCTGGAGTCTAGAATGATCTTAGTATCTAGGTAGATCTAGGATATAGAGTCTATGAAGAATCCTAGGGGCTAGAATAATCCTAAGATTTAGATGGAGCTAGAAGAATCCTAGGGTCTAGAATAGATCCTAGGATCTAAGAAGATCATATGATCTAGAGTCTAGCAAAATCATAGGGTCTAAAATAGATCCTAGGGTCTGAAGTTTAGGAGGATCCTAGAGTCTGGATTAGTCTAGGGTTATACTGATCTGGGGTCAGGATTGATCTGGGGTTTGGATTGATCTAAGATCAGATTGATCCTAGAGCCTGGATTCATCTGGAGTTTAGGTTGGGTCCTAATGACCTCATACAAAAATGAGATCAACAAAGTCACTATAGTTAATTGCACCTTCCAATGTTGAGAGAGAAGTTTAGATTAAGGCTAGTCTTTGATCAGATACGTAGCATGTATTTGGCATAGAGTAGCAACAGGTTTGGTATGTAAAAATTTGAAACTTTGATATTTAAAATTAAAAATTTCATTATCTTGCACTTAAAGCGGATGGTGGGGGAATGGATGATGGACCCGATCAAGATCCCAGGGTTCCATCATTCTGGGTCATCATGGTCCCTAGTTTACTTAGTCAAAGGAGGTAGTCGACCCAACCTGGTAGAAGGATCCTTATTGACAGTCATGGGTTACTTCGTCTAAGGATACCTTGTAGATATGGGGTGGATATTTGCATAAGGGGACAAATTTGAATCCACCTTAGCTAATAAAGGGCTTTGTACCCTATCGATTATATCCTATTGATTTATATCTCAAAGATTTAGTACCATTGAGGAGCATACAGGCTCTAGCCATGATCATAATTTAGTGGTGTCATTTAGTAGCAAACTACCCAGTTCAGAGGCCCCCGATCATAACCGTTTACCTATGGTGTCATTTGAAGACAAAATTGCTGATTAGAGGATATGTGCCACGTCATTGCTGGCAAAAGACTATTTGAGAATGAGTCCTAGCAATATTCTTAACCATACATTAGTTCTTTGTGAGCTGAAGTGATATTTGGATTTATTCACTTCGGCAAACTATCGTGGAGGGTGGATGGGTTTTGCCTTAAGTGTTTTGATGGATAATTTTGATTTTAAATATTTGGATTTTGGTTTTTTTTTTTAGAGTTTTGAATTTTCATAAGCATTTGGGAAACATTTGCTTGAACGAACCTTGTCAACTTACTAATAGAGGATCAGGTTTTTCGTAGGCTTTAGGCCTTTATTGGTGAATGTTTCTTATTATAGGCTTTGAAGGACAAATATGAACGTATAAAATTAAATATCCTAGTCGATGCCGCAACCATATATTTGTTCATTAATTCAAGTTGTGTCAACTTATGTCCTATCAAGGAGAAGGATTGGACTTGAATTTAAGTTCATTTTTTGACCCGCGCAGCATCCTTAGACGTCACGTGTATAAATACAACACGCTCACTAGGGCCTATACGGGTATTTAGGGGCTATTTTTATAATTATTTATAGGACCTTATCGACTTTGTCTAATTGCTGACAGAGTATCAGGTTTTTTACCAGCTTTGTATTTTTACTAATGGATTTTCATTATTTATAGATCTTGAATGCCTAATATGAACGTATAAAACAAATATGAATGTATAAAATAAATATCTGTATGACCTTATCGACTTTGTCGATGCCATGACCATTTATTTGTTTGATAATTTGAGCCTTGTCGACTCCTATCTACTGGCATAGAAGGATCAGGCTTGAACTTAAATTTATCATTTGACCTGTGCAGCATCCTCAAATGTTATGTGTGTACCCATAAGACAATTGTCGGGGCCTATGCGGGTGTATATTCTTACATGTATATAGATTAATATGCTTGCATGTGCACTTTCATATTTTGTGTATACATATTATAATGTATATGTGGGGGCATTTTAAAATATTTGACGCTGATTAGTTATGTGAATGATCAACATTTGGGTGTATACAATGCTCTATGTAGAAGCCTGTAAACGTTTTATGTTTGCTTGCAAGGATGTCGTGGACCTGGTGACGTGGTGTCGTTCTACGGGTTGCCCATTGCTTTGTATAGGTAGACTGTTATGCACTAACTAGTCACCTGTGGCCGGTTGCAGATGCTTTCATCTATTATAGCTTTTTCAATTTTCCCACAGACGACATGTCGAGTGTATAATAGGCCTCCTTTAGTGGCTTGTAGGCATTTATATTTGTTGTAGTCATTTGGCATTTTATTCATAGATGATATTTTATGTGTAAAGCGGGTCTCCTCTAAGGGACCATAGACCCTTGCATTTGCTGTATGAATGAGGAGTCCTCTGGAACAGCTCGTAGGAACTCATATATATATTGGGGATTTCTCGTACTAATTTGTGCATAGTATGCTGTCTGTGACACTACTCTTTATCACTTGCAGTGGCCCGATGTGTTTGCTCGCGAGGTAAACTCATACACACACACACACACACACACACACACACACACATATATATATATATATATATATATATATATATATATATATATATATATATATATATATATATGCTACTCCATAAAAGGTACTATGGTAATTGAAAAGGAAAAGATGTAACAGAAAGTAAATAAGATAGTGTAGCATAGCCACCAAGTTGGTAAGATAGTCATGTGCTATGCATCAAGAATCCTTTACCAAGAAAAACTTGCAAGGTAGATGTGGTGTTGCAAGTTGGACGATGTGTACATGAGATGGCCATTGAATTTGGGATGCGAGCATTAGACGGTGTGTACATCGACTGAGAGTGGTTGCTAGCTTTGACGACATTCTTCGGCGCCAGCGTTGATTTAATCCTTGACTGGAGCAGCCGATTCCTTTATGTGTCTTTGAATTATTATCAAAACAATATCAGATATATTACTTTCTTCTTCAAAGAGCGTTGGCAGACGATTGTTATTGTGCTAATCACAACGCCACTGATTGATGAAGATAGGCGTCCTAGGAAGGAATCCTTTGGTGATGAATCATCTTATTTTCATGAGAGAACCAATGAAAATGTTGATTCTAATGGATTTCTCATTGATTTCCTCATTGGAGCAGTTTAATCAAGAAGTGTCGACCTCTCCTCAAGTCTAAAGAAAAAAAATCAAATAAAAAAAAATATACAAACATGTCGAAATCTCCATGAATCCTGCCAAAATTCCCGCTGAAATCTCTGTCCATTTGGCGCCACTTCTATCACCTTCCACGAATTCTGTGATTCTCCTCAATTGCACTCACGTTCTCCTTATTAAAATGGGACAGATTTTCCCTCATTCATTCTTCTTCAATCTCACAAATGCCTTTTGACTTTCAATCCTGCTCCTTGTCGCAGCTATAAAGCCACATCTCCACAGCTGCTTATACCCATGAAATCCCTCCAGCGTCTAATTAATCCACACAACCCTCTATTGCTATGAAGCTTCAAACCCCTGCAGCCACCCAATCGACTGCCTAGCCTGGTTCCATTCCATCAAGCCGTCGTCAACAACCCTATCCCTACGCCCGAATCACTGTGTCGCTCACAAGCTCCAGGCCACACGACCCCGTCAATGTGCCGATCACAAGCGTGCCCAACGCCTATTTGCTTTCTTATGCTGGATCCACCTGATATACTCTTTCCTTCACGCCTCTACCACTCAGTCCTCTACAATCGCAAGAAGCTCTGACTCCACACCACTACCCCATTCGACCTCATCTCCATCAACCCTACAACCACAACAGCCTCCATCCCTTCCCTGGCTTCTAACATCCCTAGCCAATCAAACCCATCTCCTTCACAGTCAACTCCCTCTGCCTCACTCAATCCCTCCTCAAACCTTCGACCCTTCTACACATAGTCGCACTCTCTATCTAGCTGAACACAATTTCATCCTCTCAAGATCGACACCTGCATATCCGACCGCTTTATGTATTTATTTTATTTTATTAATTATTATTAATTATTATTATAGTTATTATTATTATTATTATTAAATTTTCTATATATATAATAAACATGACAAAAAAAAGAATGAGAAAAATGCAAGAAATAAAGAAAGAATAAAATTTTGCTTGCACATTTTTGTCGTCATCATCGCCAAGGTATAATTCCTAAAACTCAAAACCCCACATACGGTGTTCGTGATGTGCTGGGGGACCTCCTATACACACTCTTCGTAGCTTGGTGGAGGGAACCTGGTTCGACACTTGCAATGAGGAGAGTATGCTATATACATGCTCTTCGTAGTATGGAGGGGATGACTTTATTTACCAGTGTATGTGCTTCAGCACCTGCGGGGAAATACTGTATTTTCAAATAGGTAACTCAAAGACCCATACACACTCTTTGTCGCGTCGTGGGGGTTGAAATTCACGATCGTGGTGTTGTCCGACACCTACCATACACGTTCTTCGTAGTATGGTGGGAAGGGCTATACTCTGGGATTTCCCCCAATTAAATAGAGGAGATGTCGGGAGGCTGCTGAAATTTTACTGACAAGGGACCCAAAATTGAAGAAGTAATAGGGAACTTGAACGAATACAAAGGACCTGATTTGAACAAAAATGGATATCAGAGGACTTTACAAACTTGAATATGATGCAGGGAACCAAACATCAAATTGAAAATTGCACTATTTTAGTTAAAACTCAAATGCAAACTAATAATCCCCATCATTAAAACATACTAACATGGGGCCTATGCTGAACAAAGCCTTAACATCGATCAATAATGATATACAATCTGAGCACAAGCAGAAATATGAATAAAAATTGCAAGTCATATAAGAATGATAGTGACCAATGGTAATATTTGTACTAATTATGTAAGCAAATGTGCAAGAGCTAGTAATAGGCAAAGAACTCCCTATACTAGATGCATGTAAGAAATAATCAGACGACAATGTAATGATTTGCCTGCAATAATAAATAATGACCAAAAATAACATGTGAGCCAGTTGCAAATAAAAACTAAAAGATATTCCAACAAGCACTATGAATCATATAATAGTAGTGATGACTAAGGTGCTATATTTGTATTGATCTTGTGAGCAAGCACATCAAACAATAATGCACACAATGATTCAAGTGCAATGAATGCGACAACAACTTGTGGTCAACATCAAGGCACAAGTGAATGCATCCAACCCTGCAAGCATAAATAAGGGAGTTGCATTGAATGTGGTGTATCGTTTATAAACAAAGATAACAAGCCTATAGTGCACACATGCATCAACAAGCAACAACGACAACAGATAAACTGTGGATGCAACAAGTCTCCCTACAACTAATGTCAGCTGCCTTGGAGATTCATACAATAGCTCCCACAAGGGCTGAAATACATACAAACAAATGCAGCAACTCACCAATCAACATGCTTAAAGAGGTTAATGACAAATGCAACTCATTATGTAGTTGACATAAATATGCAAATAAGGGGGCTAAATCTACCTACAACCAATAATGATCGATGAACCACAAGTGTGAAGAGTTCCCTGCAGACTAAGGAAGTTTACTCGTAGATGAACATAGTAAATTTGCCTACAGTTGATGATGTTCCTTGTAGGTGCATATAGAAGCGTGCAATAATGCTAGAACATTCGCACAGCCTACAATAATACAGAGGCAATTGAATACATCTAAACCCTACAAACAACCAAGGAATTTGACATGCAACGAAATGTCAATTAGGATATGTTTGAAGAATCCAAAGAGTGTAACTCTCATGCAATTAATGTCACTTAATTATAAGTGAACATGCCAATCATCTGTGAACGATGAAGCTTATTGCAAATACATATAGTGATGTATATGATGAATGCGAGCATCCATAAGCAAATGTAGGAGAGTCCTCATTCATACAACAGTCCACTCACAAGTGACGATGAATACAATGCAATGGATGCTAAATCATCCCTACAGTCAATACCTACTCAATATTAGTATAATACACCAGACCTCTACAAGCAGAAGCAAATGATATGTAGCAAATATAAATATCTATGGGCTGCTGCGGAAGACCCTTCATACACATCACAAGCAAGATGCAGGAGGAATGTGATAATTCATTAGTTAATATGCATGAAGATACTGGTGATGAACATAGCGCAGCACTACGACCCGCCTACAAGCAGCACTATAAGACTTACGTTCAGCATAACTTGCCCATACACATAACAACGAAGAGCTTGTAATACATATAATGATCTTATCTACAAGCAATGATGGTAAATGTATCGCTAGAGTGATGGATACTCTGCAAACAATGATAAAAGATCTGCAATACATATGAGTTCTCTACAAATACAGATGCAATAGTAGCGGACATACTGCAAGGACCAAAGACCATAACAAAATGTGTAAGTAATGCATCAAATACAAACATGCCTATAAGTGTCATAGCAAAAGGAGACCCTTCTTACATTCAGCATGTAGAGATGAAGGAGAATGTAGCACATGCAAGACCTTATGGGCGATAGCAGGAGACTCATTAGTGCACGACAGTCTGCCTATACAAGGCAACGGGCAACCTATGGCACGACGCCATGCCACCGGATCTATAATGCTCATAGAAGCGGACAGAAGGTGTCTATAAGCTCTCAAATAGAATGTCACACACATTTAAATGACAGGTTGCTGGAGATCTCGTCTTCTACCCTAAATGGTTTGGGGTCGACCTCTTCTTCAATGGACCTTAGCGTTCTCACTCGAGTGACTCGATCCGGTAAAATTCGAGTTATCGTGTCGTGTCAATCCAGTAACCCTAAATCCTAAATTTACTGGAAGTATCTCCCGTATTGACTCATAAGTTATGCTTTCTTTATGTCTGGACGTTAGAGCTCTGGAAATTTTGAATGTAAGTGGAAAATAATAAATAATAGTTCACAAAATGTTTTTCCTGAATTAATTCTCAAATGTCATGTAGCAAATCAAAGGATATGATATCAAAAAAATCAACTCCTTAAATCTGTTGACCCCTATAACCGCCCCAAAAATCGCAAATTCTATAAAGGTGATTCAGCTCGAATGTGGGTTGCATCTTAGTTTTTGCTACGCAGTGGTCGAGAGAGGATCCAAATGAGGAAGAAGTAGTTGCTGAGGATGGATGTTTATTTCCTCGCCTAATTGAATGGGTGCTAAGTTACTGCTTGGAGTTGAAGGAATTTCCCTCTTTACCTTCCAAACTCAAGAGGTTAGGGATATATGAAATTTAGTGGATAACTTTTAACCCTTACAATAATCAAAATTCTATTCCCCTCGAGGCAATCCCACCGTAAAGCAAGGATGCGCGCATCAAAGAAATTAACCTCTACGGAGACGGCATGTTGTCCGATCAAGAAACAGACTGCGTCATTACATCCGGAATGTCGTCAACATCAAAGATCTATATTTTATTTAATTAATTTGGATCAACCGGGGTGGCGGCACGCAAATCAAAGCGAACCTAATGCGATAAGATAATGCGCATTTCAAGGAAAATTGGCCTCGTCGTCGACCAAACGATCTCCGATCAACGAACGGATTGCGTGGTTACATCCGAAACGTCGTCAATATCAAAGATCTACATTTTATTTAATTAATTTGGATCAACCGGGGTGGCGGCACGCAAATCAAAGCGAACCTAATGCGATAAGATAACGCACATTTCAAGGAAAATTGGCCTCGTCGTCGACCAAACGATCTCCGATCGACGAACGGATTGCGTGGTTACCTCCGAAACGTCGTCAATATCAAAGATCTACATTTAATTAATTTGGATCAATTGGGGTGGCGGCACGCAAATCAAAGCGATCATAATGCGATAAGATAACGCGTATTTCAAGGAAAATTGGCCTCGTCGTCGACCAAACGATCTCCGATCGACGAACGGATTGCATGGTTGCATCCAGAACGTCGTCAATATCAATGATCTACATTTTATTTAATTAATTTGGATCAATCGGGGTGGTGGCACGCAAATCAAAGCGATCCTAATGCGATGAGATAACACGCATTTCAAAGAAAATTAGCCTCGTCGTCGACCAAACGATCTCCGATCGACAAACGGACTTCGCCACTGTGTCCGGAATGCTCTCAATCTTTAAAAACTACATTTTTTTTTTACTCAATTCGAAGCATTCAGATTGGCGGCGCGACCAGAGTGATTCAAATGCGGCAGTGCGCAGTTCAAGAAAATCAGCCTCGTCATGGACCTAATGATCTCTGATCGATGAACGGACTTCGCCACTGCGTTCGGAACATCCCAAATACTTAATAATGACTTTTAATTTGATTGAATTAAATGACGTACGAGAAGGTCGACATGAATTGCGAGGTAAAAGCACAAATCACAAGGTAATGATGCGCATGCTAAGGAATTTAGCCCTCGGCGTCGACCTAATGATCTCCGATCGACGAACGGACTGCGTCATTGCATCCAGAACACTATCAATACTCTAAGTTGACTATCAATTTATCCAAATTAAAATTGTGCCGTGACCGATGAGGGTTCTACAACAGTAATGCGCATGCCGAGAGTAGAATGGCTCAAAAGTAAGTTTAATGGGAATAATAAATACCATGCCTTTCAATTGCTAAAAGTACTACATGTTGCGAAATTAAAAGCATTAGCGGATTGGTATGAGGAAGGAGTAAAAACATTAAAGGATTGGTTTGAAGAAGGAATAACTACTTAAGATGGATGTTTATTCCCTCGCTAAATTAAATTGGACTTATTTTATTGCCCGGAGTCGAAAAAGTTGCCCTCTTCGCCTTCTAAACGTTAGAGGTTGGGCATAAAAAAAATATATAGATCAAGTGAATGAATTTGAATTTTCGCAGCAATTCAAATTTTATTCCCCACTATACATTAACGAATGTCGGCTACTCAAACATTTCATCGCTTCGTTTAGCCAATAAAATGGAGAGACTTGCAACGCCAGGATATCTAATAATTATAAACTATTCCAATCCGGTCTCTCTTGCCGGACATGGAGAGGTGAAGATTATTAGTGATGACCATCTCGCGATCAGCAGCCTCATTGTAAGGGATCCATTGGTGCTGCTAATAGATGTATTGAAAAGTATCGCCTTCTTAAGAAGATTTATTACCATGTGCAATTGTGTATTATTATCAAAAAAAAAAAATTCAATTTTGCGAAATTGAGAGGTTCGGCCAGCAGAAGTCAAACAAGAAACATCTTAATCAAATTAATGCTAACCTCGTATCTCCCTATGCAAATCTCTGATTGTATCCCGCGATTCCCGCTGATTGGAAACCTCAGACGCTGCTCTTACCTCAGAGAGAATGAATCAAACCTCTTCAAAAAAAAAAAACAAGCGAAGAAGAGAGCTCCAACGCCCCGTCTCTTTTCTTCTGCACAAAATCCTTTAAAACCGAGCCTTCTCTGTAGCAAGCTAATCGGCATCCAACTTTTTATCCGTCCAACCACAGCAGTTTTAAACCTGTACCAGGCGGTGAATCCTTGCTGCCCAACCCTCTCCACACAGCCGGAGCCAGCAGTTTTCAGCCTTCAACAAACAAAATCCTGTCAAGCTCTCTCTCTCCACGTCCAACCACAGCAATTTATATAAATTTCTCGAAACCAAGGCTTACCTCCGCCTGGGCCTAACAAATCGTCACCCGATCTTTTGTTTGTCTTGCACAGGAGTTTCCTTTAACGTAGCTAGTGATTTAAAGCCTGAGGTAATGGGATTTGCTGCTGCATGCTCACATGGCTTAACACCTTCCTTTATTTCATGAGAAAGAGATCAGCTTTTGTCTTTTTTTTAGGTTATTTTATTATTTTATCTTTCACGTGAGATATCTATGTTCACACTCCACTCAACCCCACTCCTACCTGTGGTTCACGTAAGTATCTTCTTTATTTATTTTATTATTCCCTTAAAAAAAAAAAAAGGGAGAAAGCCTACAGCTGCGTTCAAACATTACTGCAGCTTTTACTTTGCCATTTTGTCCTTCTTCTCTCTTTTACAAAAAAATCCTCTCTAGCCCCACTACAGGACAAACACACTATCAAAGAAAATTATTTATTCACATACACCTCCACACTTTAACCTCCATAACACAAGTATTGCAGCCCATTTCCCTTCCTTTTGACGGACCAATCGCATCCCACCAAAAAAAAATAAGATTCCTTTTTACATGATCATTATTTTTTTTCTGTTAATTTATTAGTCAATATTTTTACTTGTAAGCAATACTGTTCATCTCCACTCACGTCATTACAGCAGTTTTTTTTTATATATGTATACATATATAAACAGTAAGCTCAATACTTTGTTTTATGTTTTTTTTTTATATAGTTTTTGTTTGTATATAAATAAATGAATAGTAAGATTTTCTTTTTACTGTCAATATTATTTGTTAGTGTAAATGTTAATGTTAAAATCCTTATTAGCTAACACTATTATTTACTTGTATTTCTAATATTGAGCGTTATGTATATAGAGTTAAATTTATTAGTTAATATATTACTGTTATATTTACACTTATATATATATATATATATATATATATATATATATATATATATATATATATTATTTGTAAAAAAAAAAAGAGAGAGAGAAAGAGACAAAAAAGAGATGTTTTTCCCACAAAAAAAAAAAGAAGCAAAGCAAAAAAAAAAAGAAAGAAAAGAAAAATGAGAAAATTTTGCAAGTTTTGGGAGAACTCGTTTCGGCGCTCGCAACACGACGGACAACCATCCATGCACGCTTTTCTCTAGCGTGGTGGGAGGAAATCCGCCGTATAGCTAGCGACGAAGCGGATAATCCCCTCCTAAAGTCCTATTTTCGATGTTTGCGACGCGCCGAGGGACCCCCTATGCATGCTTTTCTCTAGCGTGGTGGGAGGGAACTCGGTGCGGCGCTTACAACGAGGTAGGCGGGCCCTGTGCACGCTTTTCTCTAGCGTGGCGGGGACGAATATATAAAACTGTGCATTTTCAACAGGTGCCTGAAGACCCATGCACGCCTTTCTCTGGCGTGGTGGGGTTGAAGATATTTGGCCTTGATGTCATCCGACATCACCCGTGCACGCTTTTCTCTAGCGTGGCGGGGGCCCCCAAACTCCTGAAATTTCCCCTAAACGGGGGAGACGCCGGGAGGCTGCCGAAATTTCGTCTGAAGCATGCAAAGACTTGGACATATAACAAAGGACTCATGAACAAATTTTGGACAAATCAATAGAGGACTTATTTTTGGACAACAGGGAACAAAAATAAAAAATATATATATAGATGATCAAAACTAAAAAAAAAAAAAACCAAATAAATGAGCTCAAGCTTAAACTTGATTCAAACACTAATTTTTGGATAGCAAAGAACTCATTTTGGACTCAAATGGAAAATAAGGAGACATGTGTTAAACTTAAATGAGTCCAATCTAATGACTTTGAATATGTTGAACAAGGACTCAAAGCTTGGTTCGGGACCACATTGAGCTTGGAGATAAAAAAAATGAATGAATGATGAATATAATTTAAGCTTTAACACGAATGAGAGGCCTCATTTGAATGATGATATGAAGTTCTAATGAGATATTAGAAAATCCTCATGAGTGCCAAATAAGAACATGTAGTTCATCTCAACCTCATAAAAATAAGCGGGGCCTACATGCCAATCTATTGCAAGTGGGAGGACATAAAATTTATGTGAGCAATGATAATGAACATGTAGCGATTATCTCATTTGAAATAAAGAGATGGATAAACATATAAGAGGAACGCAATGGATGTTGATCTTGAACTTAATTTGAAAAATGATTAAGTATTGAATCACAATTTAATAAATGCCTGAATAAAATAAGAATGTTAAATCGAGAAGTGATTTCAATCATCCAAGTACAATCAAATGCAAGTTAGTAGTTGCAGACTTTCAACATGATGTGTTTACAATCAATGGCAACGAATGTGACCTACGAACTAACAAATGGCAATCGTCTCAATTTCAATGAAGGGACTAATGAATGTGATATCAAGCTTATTATGCATGCTACGATCCATCTTTGAGAGTAAAGAACTTGTGAGTGCAACTTATTTGCAAGCAACGACGAAAGACCGTTCGTATGAAAAGCAATATATGTGGCAATCATCTACTTACAAGCAAGTGTAATCATTTCCTTTATGGGCAACAATAATGGGTAAGCTATCAGTATGAAATACCTCAGTGATCACCATCGACTATCTTGAAAACAAATGATAATCTTTATGAGTGTTGAAGAAAAATGTAAACATCCTACGAGCGAATGTAAGGAAGAGGCACAACGAACATGGCATCTACATTCAACTCAATATGTTGTTTACAAGTAAGATGCAAAGTTGCTACTTCAAATGTGAATGCCCACTACTAGCACTAGAAGATTGACATTTAACGCAACATCCCTATGAACATATTATGTCATACGAAGGATGATACAACGTGTTTATGAGAAAGATGTGAAGGATATTTAGCAGATGAAGCAACTGCTTTACAACACTTTGGCAATTAGCAACAGAGCACGAGTGGCCATGTTCAACCTTATAAGCAATGAAATAGGAGAGAGTATATGATTTGACTACAAACAGATTAACTCTTATGAATACTGGAAGATACGCAAGTCAATGAGGTAGATTATCAATCAACATACAAAGAGAAGAAAATACAACTCCTACAAGTCGTTGTAGAAGATCCATTATCTATACTAAATGCTACCTTTGAGAAAGCGCAGAGGGACAGTAGCAAATGCAAAAGCCTATGACGGCTCTAAAAGATTTGTATGCAAAGAGAGCTGACAACGAAGAAAGGGATTATGCCCACGACAAATGAAGCTATCCATGTGAACGAAAGCAGGAGATTCGTCAGTGCACTAAGATCCACCTACAAAAAGTAAGTAGTGCACGACAGTCTACCTGTACAAGGAAGCAAACAGTTCAATCCCCGAGCTGCTGCAAAACGCCACCGGATCCGCAATATTCATGCAAGCGGACAGAAGGCGTTTAGAAATATTCCAAAAGTACCCCCGCACATGCACCATAATATGTATACACATAGGTACACATAAGGGGATGTACTGAATACCCGCATTGGTCCCGACGAGCGTGTTATTGGTACACACGTGACGTCTAGGGATGCTGCGCGGGTCAATAAATTTGAACCTGATCCTCCTAAAGCAAGCAGATAGGAGTCGACAAGGTTCAATCAATAACTATAAAATGTCCCCCAAACACCCGCATGGGCCCCGGCGAGTGTGTTATTGGTACACACGTGACGTCTAGGGATGCTGCGCGGTTCAATAAATTTGAACTCAATCCTCCTATGCAAGAAGATAGGAGTAGACAAGGTTCAATAAATATCTATAAAATACCCCCAAATACCCGCATGGGCCCCGGCGAGCGTGTTATTAGTACACACGTGACGTCTAGGGATGCTGCGCGGGTTAATAAATGAATTCAAGTTCGAGCCCGATCCTCCTATACGGGTAGATAGGAGTCGACACAGCTCGAACCATTAAATAAATATACGGTCACAAGGTCGACCGAGATATTTATTTTATACGTTTATGTTAGGCCTTCAAGGCCTATAATCAAGAGAATTCACTTACAAAAGCATAAAGCCTACGAAACCCGATCCTCTGTCAATTACTAGATAGAGTCGATAAGGTTTAAAATACAGAAATATGAATGACCCCACACCCCGATGACGGCCGCGTTGACTGAATATCTCAACCGGAGGGGTCTACACAAATCTCAAACAAATACCTCCCAAATTCCATCAAAATCCAAAACTCCATGAAAATTCTCACAAAATCTAAAATTCCAAACTCCAAATTCCAGAAAACCCCAATTCCAAGACATTTAAAATTGAAATCTAATCCATCAATCACTCAAAGCAAAATTCATCCATCCTCCGCAACAGTTTGCCGAGGTGGACAAATCAAAAATTACTTCAGCTCACATAGAGCCAATGCCTGGTCAAAAATATCACTAGGATCCATTCTCAAACAATCTCCTGCCAGCAAGGACGTGGTACGAGTCCTCTAACCGGCAGTCTCGCCGCCAAATGGCACTGCAGGATAAACGGTTATGACTCGGGGCCCTCTGAACCAGGTGGTCGCCGCCAAATGGCACCATTATATTATGGTTATGGCCAGAGCCCGTATGCTCCCCAATGGCATCAAATCCTTGAGATATGAATCAATAGGATATGATCGATAGAGCACAAAGCCCTCTGTTAGCTAAGGTGGATTCAAATTTGTCCCCTTAGGCAAATATTCCCCCCAGGTCTACAAGGTACCCTTGGACGAAGCAACCCATGGCTGCCGACAAGGATCCTTCTGTCAGGTTGGGTCGACTACCTCCTCTGACTAAGTAGACCAGGGACCACGATGGCCCGGGATGACGGAACCATGGGATCTTGATCGGGCCTATCATCCATTCCCCCACCATCCGCTTTAAGTGCGAAGTGGTGAAAATTTCTATTTTAAATGTCAAATCCCTCAATTTTCCAGTACCCTAAACCCATGCTGCTACTATATGCCAGACTCACGTATTTCTACGTATCTGATTGACGACTAGCCTTAATCGAAAGTTCTCTCTCGTTAGTGGGAGGGGTAATTAACTATAGGGGCTTGCGCCTATAGGAAACCAGAACTCAGATCATAAAGTCCTCGCAAAATGAGGGCGAAATCTCTGGGTAGTGTCTTATCTACTATCTCATCTGCCTTCCAAAATTTACCCCGGAACTTAGTTCGTTAAAACTCCCCCCTCGAATACAAAAAGTGCGGGCGGAGGCCGGGGCCGAATTTTCGGAGCCCACAAAATCATATTATAAATGCATAGTCTTAAACATTAACAGATGCATATCATGTTAAGCTCATAGTCTACTAGATAGTACATAATATGGAGCACTATTTTACTTGTTTTCTCTTTCAATATTCGGTTTGTAGCCTTCTTTAGAATCCATCTTGCTTCACTAGTTGCTTTAATTTAGTATGCAATAAGCACAGATGGAAGAAGTATAAACAGTAAACCTAAAATAGATTGATACGAATCTGCCCATAAAGCTACAAGTTGACAACAACTCATGTGTCTCTTACACATTCATCATGATGCAAGAAAAAGTAGAGTTAACAAAAAAAAATTATGAGCAAGACCATAAGGACTACCTAGGCACCTCATTGCTGTGAAGAGAAGCACAGGTTAAAGGAAAATAGATTGTAAACATTTCAGCAAATAACTAATATGAAATCCCAAAGGAGAACATTGATGAAGATTTTGTAAAGGACTGCTATTTCCTCAGAAATAATAAAAGAATGAACAAAAGCAATTGCAGAATAAGCATGAAAGGAAGTTATGATACTTTAAAGAAAGAGAAGCGAATGTAATTAAGGATAAATGGGCCAACATATAGCTTTCAGAAAAATAAAGAGGAAAAAATTATACACAAAACTTGCCTCTCTAGACATCTTCAAGAAGTTGGAAACATTGATAAAACAAATATTGGGCTATGAGCAGAGGAATGGCTCGTGTGGCTAAAGAAATTGCAATAGCAAAGCTGATTTTTTAATTTTTCATATTTTGATAAACTACATTCATATTTAGCAAATGTGAACACTGATCATATACTGTCGTTCGAATCAAAGAGGACATCGTTGGAGTCCCTTGACAAAGCTTAATCGTTAATCATAAAACTATTGTAGAAATCAACTTCCTATCCCCTTCGATAGAGAGAAATTTTTTTAAAGCAACAAAAAAATAGTGGCCAAATAAAATTTATTATTTGCGATTTGATAAGCAAAACAATAAGAAATCTGTTCAAAATGAGTGAAATTATTCTGCGTGGATATGGACGTCTTCGGTAGGCGAATCAGAACACGCTAAGTCACCCGTTTGCTGTGTACCGCGGCTATGTACTGGGTGACGTGAGGCTTTTTGATTCACCTCTGGACAATTCGGTGCCCGCACAGAATAATTTCTCCCAAAACGAAGCCTTGGCGACCAAAATATTGAGGTAGGAAATCTAGACAATTGGATCAAAATTCATATTATAGCAAGATAATAATAACTTTATAATTATTTTGTATAAGTTTTATTTTTTAATTTTAAATTCTAGAATATGATAAATTATATTATAATTATGTTTTAAATTTAATCTTCTTTAGTTTATTATTTAAATTTTGAAGTTTGTTTATGAATATATTTATTCCTTAACCAGTAAACAGTTATCTCCAACGCAATGTGCTCTACAAATCCGAGATTCAAAATAAATATTCGAAAGTGCTAAATAACCAAAGCAACCACTCTTCATAACTTCTTGCCGAGTTTCATGAATAGGATCATTCGAGAAAAAACCGCAGGATTAAATACCTAGTCATAATGATTATATCCTAATTATAAATTAAGAAAAATTAGGAAATTTTATCAATCATTAATGGAGAGTTACGGATAATCAAGAAATTTTGTCAGTCTTGCATGCCTTTGATAATAGATAATTCAAACTTTCCAATATTTAAGCAGGTAGTTTCCTATATTTAAGCAGAGAGAAGCAGCAGGCTTAGAGGAATTCAAATGGTTCAAATATAATAATGTAGAATTATTCAAATTGCTAAAAGCTAGACGAGCTACTTCCGCTTCAAAAGTTAAAGCCTATCTTCACCTATTTTTCTTATTTCCGATAGAAGGATTTTGCTCGCTCCCCCTTCGGCTTGGAGGATCCGTTTAAGCTTCTTCTTGTCTTCACTTCGCCTGCATCTTCTCATCCTTCACGTTTATCTTCTTCACTGTCGCCGAATATCCACTTGGCCTCTCTTCCCTTCCCGAAAATCCAATTCCACCGCCAAAATAAACTGGCTGCTGCAATCTTTTCGGAAATATTTGCATGAGCCTCCAATCGAGTTACTCTCATCTCCATTTCATCTTCCTTGCAGTTATTCCAATTCTCCCACCTCCAAATACCCTTTCTTTCCAATGGCTGTTGGCCCCTTGAACATTAACCGGAACCCCTCTGCCACCACCATCCCACAGACAGCTAACCTCCAATTATCCCGCAAGGTGAAACTCTGCTGCAAATTCGGTGGCAAGCTCATGCCACGTCTTAGCGATGGTGCCCTACACTATGTGGGAGGACGAACACGTATAATGGTCTTTCTTCGTGATATCACACTGCAGGACTTCTATTGCAAGATGGAAGATACCTATGGCGGTCCTGTCGTCATCTGCTACAAACTTTATGATCAAGCCCTCCACACCCTCGTCTCCATCACATCTAGTGAAGACTTGGACAATATGATGGAGGAGTGTGACTGCCTATTAGAGGGTTCTGAATATGAATCTGCCAAGCTTCAAGTCTTCCTCTTCCCCCCATATGATAGGGAGAACTCTTTGGCTGAGTTCAATGATAGCGAGTCGGGTCACATTGTGGAAGTAACTTCTGATACTAATGCCCGTAAAGACAATATGGAAGGCGCTACCTCCACACAGTATTTAGATGGCAGAGGGGATGGATTCATTGGTAAAGGTATTTCTCTTATCGCTCTTTCCCATACTGTAAATTTGGCTTCTTTCGATCATCATGAATAAATTTTTTAGAGAAAGTATGACATTTCAATGATTGAGCATCTAAATTTTTCAGGTCATTTAAATATTATCGGTGCAACAAATCTGACTGCACAGATAGTCAACCCACCATATGATGGGTCATATGTTTTACCTACTTACAAAGACTATCATCAGGTTCATTATACTACTCACACTTTTTTCTTTTTTGGCTGGTATTATTCTTCCTTAACACCAATATATATATATATCTATATATATATATATATATATATATATATATATATATATATATATATATATATATATATATAAAAGTTTTATTTCTCATACAAAAATAATGTCAAAACTTTAACAACTAAGCCAATAGATTCTAATTTTCCATCAAAACAGATAAACTCTTCTCAAGAAAATTATAAAAATTATTGATGATTAGGGCGCAGGTTAATATTTTTTCATATATAACTCCCTATTTTAAATGGATCATCATTAAAATAGGTCTATTTTATATATTTTTTAAAATGTAGCAATACTCATAAGGAAAAAAAAACAATGATGTTTGAAAATTAACTATAGAATTACTCAATTTGATCCGTTATCATAGTCTTCGGCTTCAGCCTGGCAAAGTGACAGAGAATAAAAGGATCTAACAAAGAGAAAAAGTAAAAAAATAAGGCCAATTTATAAAAACTTAAAAATCTAAAAAGTAGCAAATATGATTTTTAATTATCTGATTTCTATTGAAATCGGGACTTCATTATCCGATTTCTATTTTTTTTTTTAACTTAAAATAAAAATATCCTTAAAAAACTGGTACTTCATATACCAGTTTTTTAATAAAAAAAAATTTTCTCTAAGAAATCAGTACCGGTTTCTATGAAAGTCAATTATTAATTTTGCTTTTTTTAATTTACATTTCAATTTTTAATTTATAACCTATTATTAAATTTTTTATTAAAAATATATTAAATATATTAAATAAAATTAATAAAAATTAATATATTTTTTTTAAATATTTAATAAAAAATTAAATTTATACTCTCTAATTTAAAAAATATAACATAGATTTTTTTAGATAAAATATAAGAAAAAAAATTATTAACCAGAATTTAATACTAAAGTTTAAAAAGATTATTATTAAATTTTTTTCTTAAATAATTAATAATTAAAAACCTTTTATAACTTTCTAAAATTTAATATTAAAGTTTATAACTTTATATTAAAGTTTAAAAACATTTAATAAATTTGCTTTTTATAAAAACAAGTAATAACTTAACTTTAATTGATATTAATAATATTACTAGTATAGAAACAAGTACTGATTTCTTAGAAAAAAAAAATTATAAAGAAACTGGTATATAGAGCAATGGTTTCTTGAGGAATTATTTTTTTAATCAAAACTGATGAACAGAGTTATTGAATGAAGTCCCGATTTCAATAGAAATCGGTTTCCATAGAAACTGGAATCGGATAATGAAGTTCCGATTTCTATTGAAAATAGATAATTAAAATTCGTGTTTGCTCCTTAAGCTAATTTAAACTTAAAATAGAGTTATTTTTATAAATCGGCCAAAAAATAAAGCCTTTATTGCACTAAATATGAATCTGTTTTATGATGACATGAATATATATATAACAAATGACAAATAAATTTCCTTAAAACCAAATAAAGATTTTTTTCTTTTACGTTGGAAAATAAAATCTGTGTGCAATAATTTTTTTAACCAAAGACCATGGAATAAAATCATACTAAGCATTTCGATGAGGAATTAAGCCAATAAAATCAACTATAACAAATGACAACGTTAATTGTTATGCAAAAAAATGGCAAAAATTGAACTTTACAATATCTAATAAAATATAGTTCTTATTTGGTTGTAGTAGTCCTGCAGTCAGACCTGACTTTTCTTATATCCTTTGTCAGCTTGATCAAGTGAGTTCTGGCCCATCGAAGAAGGATTCATGTCTTGGGCAATCTAGACCTATACAAGGTTTGTGTACCGTTTTATAAGAGTATAAGTATGAAGTATCAATATATAGTTATTATTATTAATTGAAATAAAAATATACTGATAAAATTTTGTTATGTTTAATTATTCAAATCAAGGCATAGATGAATTTGAACATGGTCTTCATAATATTGTTGAACAAGTAGAATCAATCCTTGAGTCACCTATAAGGTATGCATCTTTACGTTTTTCTCTTAAGCCAAATGAATATAATTGAACATTTTATCATGAGATTTTGATCCATATGGACAACTCCAGTTCTCCTAATGGTGCTATACCAGGTGGCCAAAAATTTGAGGTGATCATCTTTTTTCTTTTTTCATATGTTTTATTTTTTATTTCTTATAGATTTTTTTAACAAATATACAATTCAATCAGGACATTAAAGTGAACCAATCTGATAAACAATATTTTGGTGTTATAAATGATATCAATCATATTCAGGTTAACCATCAAGATTTTATTATTTAGTTTTGTTGTTTTAGTTTAAATATAATTATTTAGTTTTAAAGATATTCCACATTTTTTGTAGAAAATAAAGAATTGTGACCTTGACGTGGTTCGAGAGCTAGGTTCAGGAACCTTTGGAGCAGTATATCATGGTAAATGGAGAGGAGCAGATGTGGCCATAAAGAGGATCCATGATATATATTTTGCGGAAAAATCTTGGATACAAGAACAAATGGTATGTCTTTCAAATGCAAAAAAATTATTTTTCTATATTATTTTATCATCCCATTCTTGAAATTCTAACTATATATCGATGTCTTTCATATTCTTAGAGGGCTGACTTTTGGAACGAGATTTTCATGCTTGCTAATTTGCACCACCCAAATATTATAACGTTTTATGGTATTGTTTGGGATGGCCCTCGGGAATCTTTTGCAGCCATCACCGAATACATGGTTGACGGTTCACTACGAAGTGCTCTTATAAACTATAGCAGGTATGTACTTTATTTCAGCTTAATGCACCTAGCACCACAAATTTATCTTGTTTTGTACTTATATATTTTCCATTGTAATAGATCAATTATTTATTGAATTTTAAGCAGGTTTCTTGATAAAAGGAAATGCATATTAATTGCCATAGATGTGGCTTTTGGGATGGAATATCTACACGATCAAAATATTATTCATTTTGATTTGAAAAGTGACAACTTGCTTGTTAACTTGAGGGATCCTAATCGACCAATATGCAAGGTATTAATTCATTTTTAGTATTGTATCTATTTCAAGATTTATTATTTTTTATGTTTTCATGTAAACAACTCATGAAAATCTTTGTGTACATATGTGATGACTATTTTTTGTGTTGTTTTCTAATTTGTTGTAGCTGTAACTTATTAATTGTAAAACTATGTGGATAATGACAGAGTTTCATTTTTGGTTTATTTTCAACCTTGTGTGTTATGTTGGGTGTTGATTCCCTTCAAGCACGATGGAAAAGCAAGTATCAGTTTTCAAGGGAAGTAATGTTCTCCTACCATCTGAGAAATCTTTTCTCTAATTAGTGAATAGTTTTTCTTTTTCACTTTTCTTCTGTAGAATTAGTTATTGTGATGTCATTGATTTTAGTCAACTCTATTAAATTGAATCTTTTTCGTGGTGTAAATCTTAATCAACTAAGGATTTTTAATTGTTTCAATTTTTGAATGATTTTTTTCACATTGTTGATATTTAAGTTATCACGTTGGCATGGATTCATCGTATTTTCTTAATTGTATGTTCAAGTGAAGGAATCATTGCAAGAAATGACTCCAATAGAATAGTATACTAAAAATAGAATTTAAAGCAGAAAGGGACCTTCATGCTCGATAACATTTTAATCATTTGGAAAACAAAACTATTTTGCAATTTCTTTAATCATTCCATTACACATCTCGATTTTAGAAAGACTTGCGAATTTAACTTTGAGCCATCAAGGAAAGACATGCTGAGCAAGTAATTGACAGTGGGATGGTAGTTAATATTAGATGTAAAAAAGGTGCTTCTTGATAGCCGCAAAGGGGATAATCACAGCTACAAATGATGGCAAGACATGGCACATGGAGTAGCCACCATCCCTACAATAAACTTATGATGCCACACCTCAAATAATCTTTACCATCCAAGACAAACAAACCACTACACTATAACCATCTTTGGCTTCACTTAGTCTATATAAACTATGTAACATTGTTAATTACAAGAAAATAATGAAAAAGGATTGCATTCTCAAAGGGTTGACTTCTTCTAATGAGGTTTTCATACTTGCTAACTTGTATCACCTCAACATTATGATATTTTATGGTAGTAATCAAGTGGTCATGGGTGATCTTTTGCAATCATAACTAAATACATGGTTGATGAATCACTACAAAGTACTGATCTTATAAATTATAATTAATATGTTCTTTATTTCAGTATAACACAAGTAGTGCCACAAATTTATTTTGTTTCATACTCATATTTCTTTCATTGTAATGGATAAACTATTTATTGAACTAAGTCACTTGATCAAAGGAATGCTTATTAATTGCTACATATATGACTTTTGGGATGGAATACCTACATGATAAGAATATTATTCATTTTAATTTGAAAGTTGACATCTTGCTCGTTAATTTGAAAAATCCTCGACAACCAATATGTAAGATATTAATTCTTTTTTATTGTTGTATCTTTTCCAAGATTTATTATTTACTAAGGCTTCAAATTAACAACTCATAAAATCTTTGTGTATATATGCCATGTTTATAGTTTTGTGTTTATTTCTAATTAGTAATAACTATAATTTACTTATAAAACTATGTGTAGAATGTGAAAATCTCATTTTTTTTTCATAATTTACTTATTGGTATCATTCTATCTTAGATCAATTTTTTGCCAAACTAATAGCATATATAATTAACAATCAGCATCATTGATAGATCGAATAGTGAACAACACTCTAAGGCCTTCAGTTCTAGAGTCGAGTGATCCTACATGGAGAAGCTACAATTGAAGCTATTGAAGTCTGCTATCAAGCTCATTAATATCTGGAGCATTAACAAACAACATTGCATCCTATGCTGCTACAACTAACTTCGATCAAACTTTGATATGCATATCCTTCTCAGATCTCGCAAATAACAATAGAAAAAGTGTTATATGTGAAATTGTATTTTTGTTGACTATAATGTCAAATAAAATTGCAGATTATATATGGATGTACTCTTGAGTTTTATTAATCAATAAGGTTTTTTTATTTTTATGTTGTGACTATTTTATGATTAAAGAACTTCATATCCAAATTGTTGGCCTAAACAAAGTATCTTCACAATCAAAGAAAAAAATCATTATTTATGTTTTATTATTTATCACATAAAAATGATGTGAAAATTGGACTTCCAATCTTCCATCAAATGTTTGTACTTTCATGTGATAAACTTAGATAGCTCATCCTTTCATATAAATTATGTGATAAAAGGGAAATGATTCATAACATTAATAAAGAAAAATATGCTGATAACATATCATTAAATTAAAAAAAATACTAATGTGATCATACCACTTTCTAAAAACTTGCGATGTGTTTATAAAAATAACTATTAAAAAGCAAAAGTCACTAAGCAAGTAATTATGAGTATTCTTCTTTCCCACAACAATATAACTTTTAATATTATTATTTTTTTGTTGTAAATAATATCATGAATATGTAGCAATAAATTAATATTATTGCCCACAATAATATCTTATTATTACCAAAAATATATAATCAAAGTTAAGCATTATCCACTTTTATTAAGCCTATCTTTTTCTAACTATGTGCAATGTTATTCAATATTATTCTTGATTCATTATTAGAAGGACATTTGTTGATCAATTGTATCACAACTCATTACAATTCTATAGTAATTTAGGGTGTAGGTATGAATTTTTTGATGCCATTCCCACTTCTGAGCCAGCATCAAACTGATTCACATGAGATGGTTAAATAATTATGATGTGGGATGAAAGCAAGTTACTGTTGCGACTCGGGCTCATGAGTTTTTGTTTTGATGATAACAAACATTATGACTCACATTTCTTAGTATTTGCAATGTATATTTGTTTGTGTATATACTAACATTTCAGGAACAGCATGCACCGTCCAACAAAGATTCCAGCCTCAAGAATGGGTAGAATAGGCTATGATGTGATGATATTTGTAATTTTCATTGATGTACTTTTTGATTTCTTGAGTCAAGTCCTATAAGGGTATATGCTTGCTTGTAATCATGTACACACAAACTCAGGGGGAGTGAGATCTAGTCAAAACCAGAAGTTCAACTTTTGAACAAATCGTACAGAACGATTTAAATCATCCAGGACAATCTGTTCATTGAATTAATCGTCCTGGACGATTCATTACGATCTCAAAACCCTAGCCGCCATAATAATTTAGGCAAGGATTTAAGATTCAAATTTTATTCTAATCGTCCTGGACGATCTATGATAATGTTGTCTAAATTAATCCTATGATTATTCAATAAAATATGCATAATTTGATATTTTGATCGTACTGGACGATTTGTATATCGTATTGGACGATTTGTGAAAAATTTGTACTGATCGTCCAGGACTATCAGGTCAAATTCTGCACATCGTCCAGGACGATCGCAGACGATCCTGTGTCTGCGATAGTCCTGGACGATCTTTGGCGGCAAAATAGAGTTTGTAGGGTTTTCTGAAGCCGTCTTTTGAAGCACATCGTCCTGGACAATCCTGCGATCGTCCTGGACGATCTTTGCCACCATAACTGATTTGGAAGGATTTTTGGAGCTCTCTATTTAAGCTTTCTCAAGGCACTTGATAAGTGTCTTTGGCAACCATTGAGTCTTTGTTTTTTTTGGAGAAAACTTGAAGAGAGAGCTTGAAAGGGAGAGTGGAAAGGGTGGAGTTTGAGAGGGAGAAGAGCCTTGGAAGGAGGATTTTCGAGGGAGTGTGAGGGGGTTCACACGGTGGCTCCGGCAAGCTTGCACCTAAGTACCATCGGATTCAAGGGTCGTCTCGAGTGAAGTTTTGGGAAGAAGAAGATCACTTTGGTGTCAAAGGACCCGGCTACTCCGCCGCACCGAGGAAGGTGGAAGTGATTTTGTAAGGGCTTCTTCGCCTAACTGTGGGGGCTAAAGGAGAGTCACTAAAAGTGTACTGCAATACTCGGAGGGTGCCTCCGGGGAGTGGACGTAGGTCAGGTTGGACTGAAACACTATAAATCTGGTGTGTTCTTTCTGATTATTTTCCGCATTTTATTTTACTGCGATTAATTGCTTGGGTGAAATCTATGATTGATCTTTTTATTATTAATTTAATTTGTTTCCACTGCAAGATATAAAAAGATATTTCTTTTTGTTAAAAAAAAATTTAAATATCAAATTCACCCCCTTGGTTAGCCTCGGGACTAGTTCATAAGGGTTTAACACCCCTCACGAACTTTCAGTTACTTGCTAGATGAACCTTATGATATATTTCAAGTCTGAAATCACTTACAGCATTAACATTAACTTACTATAATAATAAGTAATCAAGGTTCTTGCTTTGAGCTGTGGGCTCCAAAAATTCACGCCCCAGCCTCTCCGTGGATCCCCTTTCTTTTCTTTTCATTTTTGGGTCATCGATGAGAGTTTTAATGACTATATTCCAAGGAAAATTCAGAAGGTAGATTAGGTTTTAAACAAGACACTAGCTAGAGATTTAGCCCTCATTTTGCGATGACTTTATAATCTGAGTTTAGGTTTCATATAGGCGCAAGCCCCTATAGTTAATTACCCCTCCCAATACTGAGAGAGAACTTTCGATTAAGGCTAGTCATCAAATAGATACGTAGAGATACATAGTATCTGGTGTATATCTTGAACTTAATTTTCCTTCTCTATCAAATCTGCTCACATCCTTCATAGAGCTGACCAACAAAAATATGAAGTTACACACTTCAAAAAAAAAAAGCAACCACATGCTTCGAATCATAATGTTTTTTTTTTTATCTATCTTGATCTGCTCTTAATCTATTCCTGATAATTCTAATGATTTCAATGGCATCATCCATTAACTCACAACCCATCAATTTTCTCTCATCCACCTCTATCCAAGATTAATGTGTCCTGCACCTCCGATCTTATAACACTTCGTACAAAATCATTTTGATACTTACTTGAAAATTGTTATTATAAGAAAACTCAAGTAAAGGGATATGATCCTCCCAGCTCCCTCCAAAATTAAGTACACATAATCTGAATAAATCTCCAAGCACTTAAATGATTCTCTCAGACTGACCATTAGTCTCCGTGTGAAAAGTTGTACTAAAATTCAACTTAGTACCCAAACTTTTTTGAATAACTTTCCACAATCTAAAAGTGAACATGTCATAACAATCATAAAAAGATAACTTTTGATAGTTCATGTTGTCTAATAATTTCACGTACATACAACTGTGTCAACTTCTCAATAAAATTTATATGTCTCATAAGAAGGAAATGTGTTGACTTTGTCAACAACCATAACCCATACTATATCATGACCTTGCCTAGATCTCAGAAAACTCATAACAAAATCCATCTAAACTCATTCTCATTTCCACTCTAGATAGACAAAAGATGCAATCAACTATTGGGTCTATGATATTTTATGTTTACCATTTGGCAAGTCTAACACTTTGAAATAAATTCAACCACATCACACGCTTTAACCCAAGCCACCAAAACATCAACTTCAAATCATAGTGTATCTCACTACTACCAAGGTAGATGGTGTATCAAGAATAATGAGCCTCATGCAATAAGAAACCCGGAGTCGACTCGCACAAGTAAAAAAACTATGATTGATCATCCACATGTAATTCGACTCTTCTTCTAGATTGAATTTGGTTAAGCAAACCTGCATGCTCATCATCTAATTTTTTGGGCCTCCTTATTCCTCTTTTGCAAAGAAGGCTGAAGAATCATCTACGAGAGAACTCCTTCACCCACATAAGACGAGCGTACAACTTCCAGCTCCAACTTTTCTATCTCTAAAATCAAACCCTCCTCAAAAATAATCATGCAAGCTGATATTTCAAAGGACTTCCTACTCAACGAATCAGCTACCACATTGGCCTTACCCAATTGATAAATGATGTTGACGTCATAATCCTTAATCAACTCTAGTCACTTACTCTGACTCAAATTCATCTCCTTCTGAGTAAAGATATACTTCAAATTTTTATGATTAGTATAAATTTCACATTTCATTCCTGCAAATGTGCCGCTGTAAATCTTTATGATTAGTATAAATTTTTATGATTAGTGAATGCCTGCACTACGATAAAAATAAAATAAAAATAAATAGCGAACTACATAGGCAATCAATGAGCTCCTCAACGTTGTTCAAGATCGGCTCAGCAGTATATGAGATTAACAGGAGATGGAAGTGGCAATCTCTCAAATCAATGATGAATGAGAGGTGAGACATGCCGTTGATATGTGCTTGAGGGAAATTATTCTGTGCGGATACGGACGTCATCCGGAGGCAAATCAGAGCGCGCCACATCACCTTTTTGCTATGTACCGCAACTGTATATCAGGTGATATTACACGTTCTGATTCGTCTCCGAACGATCCGATGTCTGCACAGAATAATTTTTCGTGCTTGAGACAGATCATAAGCATAAAAAATGAAGGACAAGCTCTGAAACGAGAATTCCCAAGTACAAAAGATCGCAAGTGGCGAGATAAAAAACTTCATTGGAGGTTCTGATATCATTCCAAACAAAACAAGCACAAATTATTTGCCCTGACCTAAAACCTTATCCTCATTATACAGAAAATAATTTGGATGAAACAAGAAAGCAAAGCAATCCTTTACAAGCCCACTTTTCTCACACCCAAGAAACCCAAATTTATGTATCACTTAAACTTTTTTCTTATTTATGATATAAATCTGTACAATGAAAAAATGGCAGTGTACTTCAATTTTTCAAAGGCCAACCGCCATTGATAACAAACAGATTCACCTTACATAAAAAGAAGGTTACGAAGAAAAAAAGAGAAATCCCTAATTAATGTATAAGAGAAAAGAATGCCTCCAACATGGCTTCACTAATCAATACACCATACTTGTTCGAGTATAAACCATCAACCAAAGCATTAATATCGGTCATGGCATCAGCAGCACGAATCCGAACATACTCATCAAGGTTATTTTCACTTCCATCTAAAAAACGAGATGAAAATTGGAAAATAAGATGCGAGAGAATTTTACAAAGTTGATTCCAGGCTCAAGTAGGTCTCAAGGCGAATGGGAAAGCAAGGTGCAAAATTCATATGAAGAAAAATAATGTAAGGAACTTCAAACTAAGAAAAGCAGAAAACCAACATGGCATGATTTCATTTCAGTATGTCACATGATTAGCTTAGATTCAGCAATAATAGTGATGCAAATAGGGGTTACAGACTGCTATTGCAAGTTAATCCAAGGTAAGAGATGATGCGAGATATTACAATAGAGAAGATTATACCCCATTTTTCTTATTTATGATATTACAATGCGAGTTAATAGAATACATTTTTGTTAGTTTCAGAAATAGAAACCACGGATAACTGCATGCATTATCTTAAGTTTTACCAAATTTGGAGATTATTTTAGGGTAATCACCACCAAAATCCCCACAAGTTTAAAGCACATTTCACTTCACATAGGTTCACAGTTGTTAAAAACCTCCACAGTAGTCCCTAGCATCTTTTGTGATTTCACAATGGCACCAACTTAATTCTGGTCTTCAATGTCATCCTTTGTGCGTGGCGGCTTCACAAATTCGTTGTTAAATTCAATCATGTGAAACTACATTTGATTTCTTTGGAAACTTGGATAACTCCTGAAGACAATAGTGGCCCTCCCTCTAAGATGGGATGTTAAGGCACGAGTGGACAGATGGAGGCAGAAGGAGATCGACCAGAGGATTTGCCAGAATCTCCACGGAGAAATGATTTCTGATGAAGGAGATTGATCAGATGGACCTAAATTGCTGAAATAACCCGCTAGGGATGTGGCTGAAGAGGCTGTTCTCACCGAGATTGACAATGGGAAGCTTTAAAGCAGGCAAGGTCAGGGTTGAGTGTGATGGAGAAGTAGTGGGAAAGGGAAAGCTTTTGAAGGAATTTAAACTTGAGGGGGCTAAGGATATCTTCATTGAGGCACAGCCTGCTGACTCCGCTGGTGTCAGAGAAGAAGAGGAAGAAGAATAAGAACAATGGAGCCTCTAATGCCTTATCTCGACTGTGGAATAAAAATTAGCAGAGAAGCATGAGAATGGGGTTTTGGCAGAAGATGATGTGAGAACTTCCAAGCGGCAGTTAAATTATCTGAGATCTCAAACGCGAGGACACTGGTGAGGACACTAGGGAGAGGATAATAGGAGGCATCTGCATCAGAATCACAAGAGGAAGGAAGCTGAGGGAAAATGTAGAAGGTATTTTTCTTATTTTCTCTCAATTGATCGTTATGCTAATAAAAGGATCTTCTTGAAAGAATTCTGTATATAAGGGGATAAAATAGACAATTTTTAAAAACATTGATCTACACAAAGCAATCTATAAACCTCAGAGACTCTTGTGATATTTGCCCATAATTTTTTAGTTATTGAGATTTATGGTAGTTAACGCACAAATAGATGGTTCAAATTTTAGCACGAAACCGCAAATATAATCCGATTATAACTTTGCATCCATTTATCATATTCAATCTATTAGTTTTCTGAACAAAGTATTTGTGAAAATACTAGAATTAAAGACAGTGCAACTGCAATGGTAAAGCTCTAGGAACAAACCTTGAGCTATAATTGGTTCATAATTTGGAGGTGGCGCAATCCAATTTCCATGAGGATCCCTCATATGTGTTCTATTAGATGCAAAATGTTGGAGGAAAATTGGAGCATGAATCACCCGTAAAATTCTGTGAAATCAAAATACAGCATTTATTTAGCATTTCAATATGAAAGGAATTCTTAAACATGACATATATGACCTGAATAATGGAGGCCACAATCAAACTTAGAAATCCTGCCACCTCACACAAAAAAATGAAAGAGCAAGAAGAAAAGCTATTTTGGAAAAAATAAAAAGTACAAGGGCAGAAGCTATATTTGATTCATCATCAGAAAACTATTTTAGAGGCAGTTGCAACTACCATTCAACAAAGAAAAAAAAAATTCACTCGTTGCATTGAGCTAGCACCAACAGGCTGCTGCATAAAAGATCATTACGAAAAGTTAATAGTGGCACTGTTTCTTCAGTAACAAAAACATTACCTTATGTTCAGTTATGATCAACATCCAGGAAGCATAAAAACAAATATGAAATTTAATTGAAAGCATAGCCATCAGCACTAAATCATGTGAATTTATTAATATTGGAAATAGATCGACTATATTTTCACCCGAAATCATTAGTAGATTTTGTACACCCAAATATTACTTGTGTTGGTTCAAGGCAAGTCAGCTTGGTTCAGCAGATTCAAGTGAAGTCGAATAAACATAAAGAATCATTCTCATAAAGTTGATAAAAGCATAGGCAGGTCTCGGCCAAGTTCAAGTCATCAATAACAGATTTCAACATGCAAGGCCGGGGAGCCCACTAGGTACAATTAAAAAGGTTTGAAGGGTAGTGTAATATTTAAAATTTTATATTTCATTACGTTTGATATATCAATGTATATATAAATAAATAGGTATATTCTTATTCATAAATTAATTTAAATTTCTCTGAGCATTTAATAACACTCCCATTATTTACTTTTTGTGCACTTAAACTAATGCACGGTAGCAGAAAACTCAAATCGGAAACATGCAATTGCTGATGTTCCTTTCAACGGCTATAATTGTGAGCGATCGCAATTCCATTTTCCCTCATTTCCGTAACCTGGAGCTGGAGAGCCGAAACAGAGAGCGTTGGAGCTGCTGGCCAAAGGGAAGTAAAGGAAAAATGAAAAGATGAAGAAAAGAAGAAGGGGAAATGAAGAGAAGGAAAGCTTGGGAAAATTAATTAAATTTTAGATTTTAGCATTTTAGTTTGATTTCAAGCTGTAGGTTTACAAGAATTAAATGAGGAGAAATCTTTCTGATGTAAAATTATTATTTGAGGTTATTTTGAGTGAGAATTATGTTGTTAAATAGGAAATTGTTTTTAATTGAGGAAACTATAATTTTTAGATTGTTTATGGAAGATTGAGACCTCGATAAGATAGAAATAAGGAAATCCATCCTAAAGAAGATCCTTTAATTGCGGTTAGATATTCATTCTCTAATATAAAGAGTAAATTATTCATGGGTTTAATATTTGCGAATTTCTACAAATATATTGACCTGTTATGGATAGGTTTATAGAACTTCTCCATATTGAATATATTAATGACAAATAATGATATCAAAAAATTTACTCACTCACTTATAATCAATTATTCAAATGTTCAGGATAAATTCATGTTATATTCATGAATTAAAATGTTTAATTTTCCGAACAAATTATTATGAATATTTAAGCATTTAAATATAAATTCTTAAATGTCAGATCATATCTTAGGTGTATTATGATACAAGTTGATGTTAGCATAAGCATAAAAAAGCTAAGTAATATTACATGCTTATAATAAATAAGGTTAATAGTGAAGAAAGATAATTAAATGCTATGTTATGTGAAATAGATTGACAAATTATGATAAACTGCACATGAAGAGGCAAAAGTTCTGATAAGATGAGTTTCAATAAGAAAATAAAAAGGATTCTTAATTATCAATTCTAAAAGTTGGAAAAGACCAACCTTGAATCGAGGGGCCATTGATAAATACAATGTTGGGCTAACCAAACTTTATCAAACATAATAATGGTCAATGAGCTAATATATACAAACAATACATAATATTTTTAAGAAAATGATAAACATATATTGAGAAGAAAATAAAAAATAAAGCAAATAATTACACACTAACAATTGATTAATATAGCGCATTAACACTTTACAAATATACTTTACTGTTTAACATATATTCATATTCATTGCTTACAATCATATCCTTTACTTATCAAATCATCAAAGTAGGTTTTGACTTAAAGTCTTGCACTAAGCTAGCTATATTTATTAAGATAAATGCTCATATTAGCTTATATGATCATAATAAGGTATTATATTCTTTATTTGTATTTAAATATTCTATTATAATTAGTAATCCTACTATGTGAGCTACTTATCAGATATTATAACTATGGTTTCAAGTTAAAGAAAGAAGCGAGATAGTAGTTAGGTGACCAGTATTGCCCTGTACCATAGCTTTTAGTTTTACAATTTTGAGATGTTTTATAGAAGATGTGTATGATGTATATTAAAGATTTTTGGTATGCATAAATCTATATTTAAAATTTATTTAAAAACACTATTTTTTCTAATGATTGCATGCTTCCGAATCAATGCTTATGATGAATCCATTAGATAATTATGAAGCATTATATATATATATATATATATATATATATATATATATATTAATGACGATCGAGATAGACTAATTTCTCACTCATTTGATCTTGATTAGCAAAGTCATGATGGATGTTATTGAAAAATATGTCTGAATAAAATGTCCATTTCTATTAAAGCTTATGGTTGACTAGAGGGGAGCCAAAATAGGGCATAAAAAGTAGTTTCATATTTACATTAAGAATAGGTAGACCTATGATTACATGGATAATAAGTTATTCAAAATGATTTGTCATGAGTAATTTTAAGATCCCTGGCAACGCTCGATAGGGACAAATGAAAAAGAAAGATTTATAAAGATGGCCACAATTTATTGCTATAAGGCTAATGATGGTGATGATTGGCTTTCTCACACAACTGACATTCTCAAAACAAGAACCCTCATATAGTCAGAACTTAGTTCATAGCTTCTTTAGCATGGCCACTTTTTCAAATTCATGATTTCAATCTGCCAGGTAGAATTGTATTTATAGGTCAGCCTTATCAAAAGCCATACAGTCCTTCCTATTTATATTTAGAAGGCCCTAATTATGTGCTCAGAATAGCTGTCTTATATAGCTTTAGCATGTATAATTAAATGTTACTTTATTCTTGGAAAAAAAAACTTTTTTAGTCAAGATGTTGTGGCTATTGATAACCTTTTTGGATCTCATCCAGAAGGGGCTGGTTTATAACTAATCTTACAATGCTAACAATGGCGTAAATGGTATAAAAAAGAATGTCCAATTTACAACATATACTCATGTCTTTTCCTCGTGGACAAAAAATTAGATTAACCAAGTAAAAAATGACTGATTTTAAATAGGAAAAACAATTCATTTTCTGTGTTTCAGTGAAGATTAGCTTAGTTCAAAGGAAAAGAGATTCTTGACAAAATGGACATGGAAGTTTCAAGGAAAGGTGCAAGAGAAAAGCAATACAGCAATTTTTGAAAAACAGATAATCCCATTCGACACATCACAGTGCCCACATAGCAACTAACAGTCATAAAAGGATTCAGATGGGCTAAATAATAATAATAATAATAATAATAAAATAAAAAGATGAACCAATAGTGAAACTAACCAAATATACTGACTAAGAACCACAGAAAACTGAAAATTACCTTTTATACGTAGACATCAGTGGTAAATGTAGGCGAAAAGTTTCTGAAACATACTGGTCAAGTGGAAGAGGGAAGGGAAGATTGGAATCCAAATCCCAAATCAGGTGAGAGGAACGGCCTTCTTCAGCATTTTTCTGATTTACAATCTACAGACCAGTCAACAAAGAAAACTATGACAACATACTGACTAAACCAAGCTTACCGTTTAAAATTTTAGGTAGCATTTAGATGGTAGGAACTTGAATGTAAGGTAATAAAAAAAAAAAAGGTTGAATAGTTTAAACCAATGGCTTGTAGATTCACAATCAACCCATAAATTGTTGTATTTACAGATCATTTCTTTCACTTCAATCCAAACAAAGCCTTACATCGCTATGTCATACTAAAAGACAAGCAGTTGGATAACTGTAAATCATCAAAATACTTCAGATTTACCTGAATGCAAATCACATGATAATCCCAAATCACCAACTTATCAGAAGATTTGCTTGCTTTCTGATTCCATAGTGGTATCTAAAAAATGAAACCAAAAAGAATCACTACTGCAGATAGATGAAAGAGAACCCATTCAGTAACGGCAAATCTATGCAACATGTGCCTATCTATTCACTCAAGCGTACATTTTCATAATCTATGTTATGCAAAAACTACTTAATTGTGGGCTCCAAAAATTTTCGCCAAGGCCTCTCCGCGCAAAAACTACTTAATTGTAGGCTCCAAAAATCCTCGCCATGGCCGCTCCGCGGACCCCTTCCTTTCTTTCTTCTTTTTCGAGTCGTCGAGGAGGGTTTTAACAATTAGGTTCCGAGGTAAATTTTCAGAAGGCAGATTGAGTTTGTAGATAAATCACTACCCAGATATTTTGCCCTCATTTTGCGAGGACTTTATGATTCGGATTCAGGTTTTCTATAGGCGCAAGCCCCTATAGTTAATTACCCCTCCCGATAACGAGAGAGAACTTTCGATTAAGGCCAATCATCAAATAGATACATAGTATCCGGCGTATAGTAGCAACAGTTTTGACATGTGAAAATTTAATATTTAAAATTAAAAATTTCACCATCTTGCACTTAAAATGGATGGTGGGGGGAATGATGATGAGCCCGATCAAGATCCCATGGTTCCGTCGTCCCGGGCCATCGTGGTCCCTAGTCTACTTAGTCAGAGGAGGTAGTCGACCCAACCTAACATAAAGATCTTTGCGGCAGCTATGGGTTGCATCGTCCAATGGTACCTTGTAGACCTTGGGTGGATGTTTATCTAAGGGGACAATTTTGAATCCACCTTAGCTAATAGAGGGCATTGTGCCCTATCGATTATATCATATTGATTCATTGCTTAATGATTTGACGCCATTGGGGAGCATACGAACTCTGACCATGATCGTAATTTAGTGGTGTCATTTGGTGACAAAACCACCTGGTTTAGAGGGTCCCGGTCATAACCATTTACCTGCGGTGTCATTTAGCAGCAAAATCGTAGGTGTGATGTCATTGGCGGCGAAACCACTGCTTAGATGACACATGTCACATCCTTACTGGCAAGAGACATATTGAGAATGAATCCAAGTGATATTCCCAACTAGACATTAGCTCTTTGTGAGATGAAGTAGTTTTCAAATTTATCTACCTCGACAAATTGATGCGGAGCGTGGATGGATATTTTTGCTTTTAAGTGTTTGATGATTAATTTCAATATTTCATTTTAAATATCTTGGTCTTGGGTGATTATTGGTATTTTTGAATTTTTATGAGCATTTAGGAGGCATTTTTAAATGTTTGATATCCTCTCCGATTGAAATTTTCTGTCAACACGGCCATCATCGGGGTATATGGGCAATTACATTTTTGTTGATTGAACCTTGTCGACTTTATCAATTTACTAACAGAGAATCGGGTTCAAACTTAGGTTCATTTGTTAAGTCGTGTAGCACCCTCAGACGTCACGTGTGTACCCATAACACGTTCACCAGGGTTCATGCGGGTATTTACTATTGAATGCATTTTACACGATGCATTTATATGATTGTTACATGTATGCATGATATTACTAGGATGAAGCCCTTTGCACATTGCAAATACATACGAGAGGATACTTTGAAATGTAATTGCAATGTCCAATGACATGCTTGAATGAAACCCTCTACATCCTGCCAACACATGCAAAAGGTTATTTTAACTTATAATTGTAATGTCAAATGACAAACTTAAATGAAAACCTCTGCATCCTAATGATACATGCAGGAGGTCATTTTGACATGTAATTACGATGTCGGATGCCACGCTGGAATGAAACCTTCGGCATCTTGCACATACATGCCGGAGGTTATTTTTGGGTGTAATTGTAATGTCAAATGACATGGTTGAACGAAATCCTCTGCATCTTACCAATGCATGCAAGAGGTCATTTTGGATTTTGATTGCAATGTCAATTGACATGTTAGAATGAAACCCTTTGTACATTGTCAATGCATGCCTATCATGGAATGCACATCAATGTGTATTTTAATGCATAAGAGGGGTGTTTTGCATGAATTATTATGCCTGTTGTAATGCATGTATGAAGGCATTTTAAAATATTTGCATGCAGTGCAAAGGGGTGTTTTTGTGATTATTGACTATGCAAATAACCACTATTAATAAATGCGTTGAATTCCATTTAGGAATCTCCAAATGCCTTTTGTTCACTTGTATGAATGTTGCGAATCCGATGGCGTAGCATTGTGCTTCAGTGGCCCGCTGCTTTCTTATTACTAATTCTCTTCTTTTGCTTATAGGTGGATCGAAGCATTATTACCTGGCATAGCCATGAGATACTTCATTGTTCTGGTGTAGGCTCCATCCTTATTTGTAGCAGCAATGACATGAGTTGCATTCTGCTTTTGTTGATAAGTTACAAGTACACTACTTAGTCCGGCAAGCTTTCTTATGATAATTTTTTCATCCTTAGAGATCATATTCATAAGTTACCCGATCCTTGCTTAGACTTAATAAGGACATCCAAACGATATGATATCGTTTTGTGATAGATGAGATATCATAATTTGATGAAACTAAAGGCTCGATTGGTATACTATTAGATTTCTTTGTCCTCACATCATCGCAAGGTAGCCTCCTCGAAGCATGAACAGGACAAAACACTGGATAGTTTCAGTATCCCAATGACATTCTAATATTTGTCTTTTATTCAAATAATACGATATTTTTTCGAGAACTTCAGCGTTTCTGAAGAGATGATAGAATGAGACATTTTTTTTTAACTGCTCATTTTGACTCTATAGAATCATTCAACTTCACACGCTTAGTGTCACAGTTAGGGCCTCCTGCTGGTAGCAGATCAATGGGTTTCTTGCAACAGCTTGCAGATACTTATGGTTGCTGGAAGTCTTCGGTATTTCTGCAAAAATGATAAGATGAAACACTTTTTCAACTGATCATTTTTTACTCTGTAGAATCATTCAATTTTGCATGCTTTGCGTCACAGTTGGAGTCTTCCTTCGATTACGTATCAACGAATTTCCTCAGTACATTGAATTGCCTTTATACCCAACTGTCAATATCAGAGTCTTTTGGAATTATCAATTAGAGGACTTAGTTGTACTTGATCAACAAGAGTTTTAGCTCTGGCAGAGTGAACACGCTTTTATGCTTATAGGGGATCTACCACACTCATATCATCTCAGTTATCAATGTTGTAAGTGCCTGTAGAGAGCATTGTTGTTTGTAGGTGTATTAGTGTACTCGTCTACAAGGAGCTTGTGCATCTACTAGGTGCTTGGTTATCATTGACTGTATGGGCATCTTCACAATCAATACACATCCAGCATGCTCATCTGCATGTTGCTGTTGACTACCAGTGACATGCATTTATTGTCGATTTCCCTGCACTTGTTGGTCGTAGCATGTACGGGGTGCAACGGATCTCCTACAGTAGCTCGTACGTGTTTGCACCTGTTGTATATTTTATACTCTTGCTTGTAGCTGGTCGATGCACTTGCTTGACGATGCATCGCTATTTATTGTATGAATACTCCAGCATCTATTACATGTTGCATGCATAAGCGTACAAGGGATATTATCATTTTCAAACGGTCTAAGTTGTTCAGCTGCATATTAAAGTGGGTTACCAGTTGAATCACATTCACCACTAATTTCCCTTATGCATGTCAACTTGCAAGTTACTATTCACTACACATATGTCCCTTCTACTTGCAGGGTACTAGTGTACTTACTGGATAGTTGTTTGTACTTCCCTTCAGACGTACTTGTAGAGGGGTCATTGCATCTCTTGTCAGCCTTTATAGAGATTTTAATGCGTTTGTTTGCATATCAATTGTATGCAGCTGCATTTGCTTCGAGTTCTGCAAACTCATCTTGATTGGCCACTCACTGCATGATTAATTAATGCTATTTGCATGATTGAGTATGCTTGTAGGACATTGTTACTATTGACTGCGGGGCATTACTATATTCATTGCCTGTCACCTTTATGTGCATTGTTGTGTGCTCAATAGGTATTTTGTTGTTGTTTGCAAGTGCCGCCACTTCAGTCTACAAGCTGGTTGTTGTTTGCATGACAAATATTTTGTTGTTGCATATGGGAAGTACTTATGTCTTTTGTAGTTGACTATCGTTGCTTGCAAAACATTCATGTCTAAAAACTTCTCACCACGAGTCTCCTACTTGTTTATACTTATTTGAATGTATTGAATTTATCATTTTGACATTCATATTTCTTTATTTGATTGTGCATTTTAAAATTTAGGTTCTGTCCCCTGCTGTTCGGTTCAAATTCAGTTCCCTGTTGTTCAGTTTGAATCAGGTTCCCTGTTATTTCAATCATGTGCATCTTCACTCTGAATTTCAGCAACACCCTGGTGCACCCCCGTTTGGGAAAATTTTGGGGAGCTGGGCCTTCCCACCACGCTAAGAAAAATGTGTACGGTAGGTGGCGGGTGACACCGCGTTCGTAGTCTTCAATTCCATCACACCAACAAAGGCCTATATGGTTCTTCAGGGGAACCTGCTTTAAAATGCACAATTCTTTCCCCATAGGCACTGAGGCGCGTACGAGCACTTAAAGTTGTCCCCGACACGCTAAGAAAAGCGTGTACAGGGCCCACCTGCCTCACAGCAAGTGTTGCACAGAGTTCCCTCCTACCACGCTAAGAAAAGTATGTATATGTGGTTTCCCGACGCGTCACAAGCACCAAGAATAGGATTTTGAGTTTGATGGATTATACCTTACGCGATGGGTGAGACGACGGAGAAAAATACACAATAATTCTTCTTTTTTTTATTCATTCATTGTTTTCTCTTTTTTTTCGTTTGCATAATAATAATAATAATAATTATTATTATTACGATAATTAACATTAATTACAACCATAATTGGCTAAAACAAATTAACAAAGCAAATGAGAAATTTCACCTTGCTGTTTTGAGTTGAGTTGGAGGTCTAGTCAATTGGGCAGGTTGTCTTGCTGGAGTCGAACAGAAGAGGACTCGTGGAGATTAGGTTGAGGAGGTGGTCTCGGCTATGGATCAGTCGAAGGGCAGAGGAAGAGGTGTATGGAGGTTCGCGGCTTCTAGGTAGATCGGGTGGCTAGGGATTCAGCGATAATAGGGCTAGCGGCAGGATTCGAATCAACTGAGGAGGCTCAGTCAAGAGCTCGATTGAGGTAGGGTGGAGGTTCGAAGGGTTCCGAGGTGGAAGGATCGACAGTTATGCGAACAAGGGGTCGAGCAATTGAGTCTTGCGGCTGGATTGATCGGTGCAGGTAGTGAGATTGTGACTGGTTTTGAGATATGGAGTTCAATAGTTGGTTGTAAGATGGCTTCAAGCTGTTGTATGGACGGGATTAGGGGATCGGATGGAGGTATCAGATGGCTAGGAGATCGGATTAGCGTCGAGGCTAGCTTGATTCTTGCGGCAGAGGGAGATCGGTCGACTTGCAGATGATGGGAAGTAAGGGTTTCTATCGGCAGGGAGCCGAAAGAAAAAGGAAGCGGGGAAGAGAGGATTTGCGAGGAAGCTTGGCTGTTTAATCACAGAAGGAAGAGGAATGGGAGAGCTCTCATGTGCGAGAAGAACAAACCGAAAGAAATCATTCCTTCGTCCCTTAACGTCGAAGCCGAGGACAATGATTAAGGCAACGTCCTACGAAGATTGTGGAGAAGGACAAACGAATTATTTTGAAAATCATCATCGTCATGGGGAACTAGCCGTCAGATGTTCGATCTATAGACACGAGGTAATGCGACGGATTTAATCTGATTTGATCTTTTTTCTTTTGTATTAATAATAACATATATTATTATTAAATAATAATAATAATACTATTTATTATTAAAATGACAAATATATATAAAAAAATTCTGTTGTTGATTTTCGTGAGTTCTCCTCGAAATTTTTTGGTCATTGGGAGCGGAAAGTGCTCTTCAAGCTGTTGTATGGACGGGATTAGGGGATCGGATGGAGGTATCAGACAGCTAGGAGATCGGATTAGCATCGAGGCTAGCTTGATTCTTGCGGCAGAGGGAGATCAGTCGACTTGCAGATGATGGGAGGTAAGGGTTTCTATCGGCAGGGAGCCAGAAGAAAAAGGAAGTGGGGAAGAGAGGATTTGCGAGGAAGCTTGGCTGTTTAATCGCAGAAGGAAGAGGAATGGGAGAGCTCTCGTGTGCGGGAAGAAGAACAAACCAAAAGAAATCATTCCTTCGTCCCTTAACGTCGAGGCCGAGGACAATGATTAAGGCAACGTCCTGCGAAGATTGTGGAGAAGGACAAACGAATTATTTTGAAAATCGTCGTCATCATGGGGAACTAGCCGTCGGATGTTCGATCTACAGACGCGAGGTAATGCGACGGATTTAATCTGATTTGATCTTTTTTCTTTTGTATTAATAATAACAGATATTATTATTAAATAATAATAATAATAATACTAGTTATTATTAAAATGACAGATATATATATAAAAAAATTGTGTTGTTGATTTTCGTGCGTTGTCCTCGAAAGTTTTTGGTCATTGGGAGCAGAAAGTGCAAACAAGAAAGCAAGAGGGTATGTGTTACGCTGAAAAGAAGACAATGCACTAAACAAGTTTTCATGGAACATCAAGGCAACAATGTATTTGAGATACCCGAGTAATAGAACTAAAGGTTTTCTAACCACGCTTATTCATATTTCTTGTCATTGATTTTATTATTCTGGGAATGAAAATTGTTCAACTCTTCTTCACTCTTATATTCGATCTTTTGCACACAAAATCAGCCATTAATTAACTAAAACCATTACAATTCAAAGAATATATTTCGAACAATCATAATAAGCAAGGTTTGTACCAAGTCCATTGGTGATTAGTAGTTACAGAAGTCGGTGCAATCTAGATCGTTTGGTACAGGAACCGTGTGTCGGAAACCTGCATGAAGAATTACATATACATAGAAAAGGGCACAAGCTTGCTTGGGTCGATGAAGGCATAAGAAACTAGCATGCCAGAATTGCCCACTTATGCTCTTGGTACATACAAGTTTACTTTCTTAGAAAGTGAAAATGCATAAACAGACAAATTCAACATAACTGGGCATACAAGCAACAATTTTGCATAAAAAAATTTAAGAACAGCACATAAGGTCGACCATAAAGAAAAAATAAATTTTGTACCTTTTTATGTAGCTACCTTGGAAAAATGCAGACTAACCCTACCTTTTTATGATCATTGGATATGAATACGACAAAAAGATCAAGCGCAGTAGGATCAGCAACCCCAAGCATGCAAAGTTTCTTGCAGAGCAAGTAGACATTTTCCTCACTACAAAGAAAAATAAAAAAAACAAGGTGTTCAGAAAAAAGGCTTAAGCTCCATCTAGTAATGTTATGTAGTATCTCTATTCTCATAGAAAAAGGTGAGTTATTCCAAAAGTGAGTTCTATGTGTCCATCAAGCCATGGAGTGGGTGCATGTGAGGTATGAGAATTTTGTGTGTGAGTGTGTTTCCAACACAAACAAGCTCATCAGATAGCAAGATTTCAAAAAACAAAATAGAAGTAATGCATTACCAAAACAAAATCCTATACATGGGCGGGCCCTAAAGTTAATGCAAGTTGTGAAACAAACTAAGGTAAAGAACGCAAAAGGATGTTGAAGAAGAAAAACAAAAGAAATTCCCCCATCCCCATGCAACAAAAACTATCAATCAAGTGCAAACAAACTAAGGAAAATAACACAAAAGGATGTTGAAGAAATAAAACAAAAGAAATTCACCCATCCCCATGCAACAAAAAACATTGATCAAGCGCTTCACTACTAATAGACATAACCAATTATGCCAAGCGTGTATTCGAACCTGAATCTAGAGATCATATGAGAATACCAAAATAACCTCGTTTACTGGCATAGCATAAGAAACCATAGTATTGGGATTATGCATTTTTCAGCTTTAATAATGTCTAATGTTATTTCTACAGATTATTTTTCTTTCGCTACTAGTCAAGGTTGCATAAGGGTTATTTCTCAATTGCAAGCATCATAATGGAATGAATTATATTTGGCTGCTGAAAAGTGAACTTCCAATCAGATCACTCTCTTTAGATATCTTTCTTACCTCCCTTTCTACTTAGTCTCCACTTTCTCCTTGTTTCATCTTCTTTGCCCTTTCTCTTTCTTATTCACAACTACCTCCATCCCCCACACCTCCTCAATAGGGAATATATACGCAAGCTTCTTCCAAAACCTTGAAATAGCTGAAGCAACAGATTTAATGGAAGGAAATTTGGATTGGCTCATAGCCCAAACTGATTAGCACACTTCTGCATAAATCCATGATGGGTGCAATAATGCCAAATCAACCCAATGCATACATACCCTTCGAAAATTCCGAAGAATGTTCTGCAAAATGACTACCTAGCATAGCATTATTTGAGAAACTGGTGAAAAGACTTTCATTTCAAATATATGCAGACTGAATACATATAAGAGAGAAGTGCGATGGACAAGGCTGAGGGGTGAGGAGGCTTTGTGGACAAGGGAGCAGACACTTCAACTATTTATGAGTTGAATTTTGAAGGTAGAAAAGGTGTGTAATTTAGCATTGAATAAAAAGGTGACATTTTCCTTGAAATCCAAGACACTCAAACTGCATTACTTGGCAAAATTTAGACACTTGGACTTGAATTTTAAGAGCACTAGACTTATTAGTGAGAGACATAACCTTCACAACAAGAAAATATGCTCATTTTAAAAGGTGCAAGGGAAAAACTGGCTTGGTTTAGTTATGTTGTACTATGTTGTGTGGAAAAAAAAAAACAAGTTGGCACTTGTTTGAAGAGACGGCTGTATAGCTTACAGTGTACTATGCACTATCGTGGAGCTATGGAAAGGGGGTCCTAGAAAAGATTGATGTTGATGTGAACAAGAATGCGGATCAATGTTCTTTTGAAATAAACTCCTCATAGTCTTCTAAATTACAGCTAGGTCCTTTGTTAATCTTCTCCAAAATTTAGAGGAATAAGAAAAATTTATTATGTACACCATTTCAATTGAAGTGGAACGATTTTGAATTGTAAAGCCATGGGCATAAATGAACAATCTCTATGTTGAAATTTTTCTACAAAATTCTCGCCCTTTCTTTGCTCTACATTTTCATTTTTCCCAACAATTATTTATAGTGTCCATCAAATGCACAATGTGTTCATCTTCTATGAACAGTAAACAATTGCCCAAGAATCCGTCTTATATATATTTTTATCTTCTTTCTTCAATTCATCAATTATTTTAAGAAGCAATAGCCTTCCTCGCCACCTTATGTACACTTTACTAAAAGCTAAACTATTATCTTCTTTTTGGTTGGGAGTTCAATTTCCTTTACCAAAAAAAAAACTACACGCTTTTGATTTAAAGTGTTTTCCATCAATTGCAAATCTAACAGCTCCTTCCTATCATCTAAAAAACAGCAAGCAGCAAACACAATGGAATCCGCACACATCGACATCACTACCTGCTGCTAGTACAGCCACATCCAACTGCTGTATATCTGAATCGTTCATCGAAAACAGCTCATCTCATGCTAGCCATATGATTTTAAATAAACCTGCAGTACTCCAAAGCCTTTACATCTTAGATCTCTATAAACACACCTCCTGTTTATTACTATAGTGTGAAAATATGAAACACAGTTTTGTGTACTCCTCTGTATCTCTTAGTTCTCTGTAACTCCTCTCTACTTCTTATTATATCAGGTCTTTATCTTTCTCCATCAGAGCCATTGCCTAATGAGTTTATTGCTCCTAATACTTCCCAGCCCTCATGATGAATCCCTCGATCTCCTCCACAAATACTCCAAACAGAGACAACACTACCCTTCTCAAAATGGGAGACAAGTTATACCCCCCAATTGAAATTCCTATTATGTAACATCAAAGTTGCCATCAACTTTAAGCTCACCATTGAAAATCATTCTGTTTGGAGATCTCAGATTCTAAAACTGGTCAAGAGAAATGGATTTGAGGGATATCTCAATGGATCCACCTCCAAGCCAGCTCAACAACTCACCAACGACAATGGCAGTTTCTCCCCTAATCCCCGGCATGGCACATTGATGTTTATTGATCAAAATCTAATGACAGCCCTCTGCTCTACAATCTCTCCTAAGAGTTTTCCCTATTTTCTCACTCTCAACTCCAACATCAAAATCTGCACAACAATCAAACAACAACAATAATCCACAAATTGCTCCCATACCATACAATTGAAAAAATTGAACTTCATCACATAACGATGAAGGATCACGCCTTGTTACAATACCTCTCGGACATCAAAGTTAAATCTGCCGCCATTGCCACTGTTGTTTCTCCACTTAATCTGAACGACGTCATCTATATCTCCTCAGTAGACTACCTCCCACCTATCAAGCCTTCAAGACCACCATTTACACCAACCTTTAACCCATAAGTCTCGACAACCTCTACTATATCATTTGTAGTGAAGAGCTGAATTTTGTCGCTAGTATCCTTTCCTCTCAATTCAACCCAGATCCTCAACTCACCTTAGCCGCTACAAAAGGATGTGGTCGCCATCACTCCTTCCAACCTGGAAACACTAGAGGATGCTACTTGCCCATTAACCATAAATTTGATCAAATAACCTGCACTCACCCTTGCGGCGGCAAGTCTACAGCCCCTACTCCATGTCATATATGCAGCAAGCTAGGTCACACAACCATCAAATGTCGGCACTGCACCAACCTTTACCTCCAATCCAATCCTCAAGACTTGTTCACAAATCTTCTGCCACCAACCACACGTTGGTATCTTGATTTAAGGGCTATTGCCGGCCTAACTTTTGATCCCTCCCAACCAGCTCCAAATGCCTCATTCATATCCAACAATAGGCCAACTTTGGTAAAGGACAAATACTACCCATCTCCAACATTGGTCAAGGTCTCCTTCTCACACCAAGCATTAAGCTCCTCCTATCTCAACTATTTCATGCCCCAACTCACCCACAACCTGCTCTCTGTTCAAAACCTTACTTCCGATAACCCTACTATATTCTATTTAATGCATTCAGTTACAAAATCAAGGATCAGATGAACCACCGCACTTTCCTCCAAGGTCCATGTCATCAAGGACTTTATCCAGTTAGTCTCTCCTCTGCCACATCTCAGCTCCCTAACTCATCATGCCTTGCTTGCCTCTTTGTCCAACTGCACCCCATAACATCATGGCTTTATCACCCCTCATCCACCACACAGTCTCATATGAAGAAATCAACTAACTAGACTACTACTCTTACATCATATGAACACTGCACATCATGCGCTATTGCCAATAGCAATATGTTGCCTTTCTTTGTTTCTCTAGATGTAGTTCTTCTCCATAAAAATGCATTCACATGAATGTGTGGGATCCCTCCTCAATCGTTTATAATCAATGATATAAATACTATCTTATTTATTGATGACTTCTCTCATTTCCGCTGAGTCAATCCTACGAAACTAACATATGAAACCACTATGAAATTTTTACAATTTAATAACCTTTTGAACGACTACTCCATTAGAAAATAAAAACTCTCCAATCAAACAAAGGTGTCCAATACATAAACACCACTTTCCATAAACTTTTCATTGATTGCGGAACCCGTCATCAAAACAATTGACCTTATACCCCAAAACAAAATGATGTTGTCGAACAAAAATATAGCCACAAATCGAAACCATTCTCACAATCATGATTGATGCCCGCTCGCCTCATTTACTATGGGATGGCATACTACAAATATGCTATGATGCACAGACACGGACACGGCGACATGGATATGACACGACACAGAAACGGACACATAATTTATTGAAAATATAGGACACGGACACGGGTTGGACACGATATTATAATTTTTATATTTTAAAAATACTGTATAAAAATTGAAGAAGTATAATATTAAAATAAATTTAGAAATAACAAGTTATTTTAGAGTTTGTGCTTAAAATGATTAATATTAGAATGTCGAGAGTTGGGCATCGATGTCGTATATCAGGCATCAAGAGAGGAGACGACAATACTGTCGAGAGTCAGACATCAATGTTATGCAGCAAGTATTGAGCGTCAATATCAAGAGAGCATTTGTCGTCGATGTTGAGAGGGCATTGGTCATCAATGTTAAGAAGACGCTGGACAAATATGAGCTATCAAGTTGTGCGTGTAGAAATTACTATCGTCGTGCATCAATGTCAAGACAGTGCCCAACTTTGATGTTGAGATAGTTTTGAAATGTCGATGTTATAATGACGTCGATGTTGAGATGACATCGGACATTATTGTGAAACCAAAGTAGCGACCCACCAAAGAGAAATGAAAATGAGAATATTCGATGAATGGAGAATTGAGTATAGATAGGATATAAGAAATTTAGTTTTAATATTTTAAATAAATAAAAATTTTAAATACAAGAAATTATATTTAAAAAATTCATAAAATATTTAAGACGCGCGTGTCGAACACGAGTGTCCAATTTATATTTAATATTTTTTTAATCGAACATATTTTCAGCTTGTCCAACAGGTGTAGGAAGAGTGTCGGATGCGTGTCGTGTCGGATACGTGTCAGACACTGCATGCCTCTTTGGGGAGAAGTGTCGGTGCATCATAGAAAAATAGTCATCTATCTAATTAATCGACCCCCCCCCCCACAAAAAAAATAAACAAACAAAAAACTCTCCATCTAAATTACTATACAATCAAACACCACAATACTCCCGTCTTATAAACTTTGGCTGCCTCTGTTACCCGTAACTCCAACCACATGCAATTGAACAATTTTCTCCTTGATCTATCTCATGCATCTTCCTCAATTACAGTCCCACATCCAAAGTTTACAAATTTTTTAACCCAACTACATCTCACAACCCTACTTGAGAGCTCAAAGCACTAAGGCGATAACAGACAGTCAGATAGATATATAAAATTTCAACTACAGGCATCAACTAATATCAAAATGATTATTTCATTTTTTTCATAAAATCAACTTCAAATATATTGAACGAGCTACTAAATCATGAAATTCTTTCTATAATAAAACTATAATAAATTTAATGTAAATACATTTCTCTTATAGTGCCATGCCTATGATAATTCGATTCTCTTCATCCACTCATTTAGTTCTTAACATCTTACCACAAAAATATTAATTACAATGATGATGAGTTATCATCACTCAACCGATATATCAGATTTCTAAATTACAACAATCTAACGGAATTCAAAAATCAATATGTATGCTTGATATAATAAATTAGCATAAATCATATGGCAATCCATTGTATTCAAATATGGCCATGCAAGAGTTTTAAAATCTTTCTTTACATACACCTAATCATATCATATATCATATATCTTATTTCTTATGTAACACAACTGTTAAAAGAGTCACCATCTGGATTATATCATTTAAGGAACATCTATTTCCATTTTTCTTTCCAAACCTTTTCTATGTTATGCACATGAATAGATTGCATCCCCAACCAACCATAAGAGATGAACTCCATCAGTCAATATGTACGTGCAAATAGTTCTATATAGTTCATTTCATCAACATTTTTTATTTCATTTAATAAATTTCTATAGTACACATTACATGTTATAACTAATATTAATTGAAACATTATATGATAACTATCACCAGTTCAACGTGACCAATAATTTCAATGATAAAAATAAATCATGATTGAATTTATAATAACTATTAATTGATCAAGTATTGATGTCATTTAATGCAATTGGTTTAGAATAAATAATATATTACCATAAATTAGATAAATGAGCACCCACCTCAAGTTCAAATGACATACTTTTGCACTTTAAACTTTAAATTCTATCTTGATTCCTTTGATGCCTATAATGACATACAAGACATTCATACTAATTAATTCTACAAATATATTTCTATTTACTATAATTTAATTACCTTATCCAGTAATATCATTCTTTATTCAAGCATAGAAGTTATTATTAATTAATCCTTAGAACAATTAAATCTAATTTTTATCCATATGTACAACTCATCGTTAACCCATAAATTCTCTATTCAAGTGCTTAAATTATCCTTTATAAATCTAGTTTATTACATAGCATAAAATTAAATAACCAATTTTTAACATTATATAACTAAAATCTTATATAATCATTTAATTTATACTACATATAATAGAATTTTCTCTATTATTATCTTTTTCTTAATGTTTTCTTCCATTTAAAATACTTATACATTATACTTAAGACACACACACACACTACATGTAAAATAGTCATCTCCTACATGTCACATTTCAATAACACATTCCCCTATCACTCTTCTAACCACCTCTCTTCAACCCATTTAGCCATCACATAAATTATGCCTCTAACACTAGTACTAGCCTCCACTCTTTAGTCAGCTCATACAACCACCACAAAACTATCCTCCTACACTCTCACACTCTACTCCTATGACCTCTACTTCAACACCCCAAACCACATCCACCTTAGTTCCCCCACTAACAGCTAGTTGCTTAATTTCTTACATGATCCTATTGCTCAAACTCCAGAACTTCAACACCTCCTTCAACCTAATCTAATGCAAGTCTAATCCATTATCACCATAATGATCAAACCAGACATACCATGCTCACTCGTAAGCAAAACTGGCAACCTTAAATCTAAACGCATATTCACCCTCAACCACACAGCAATACGCCCTCCCGACCCAACCTATTTTTCTCAAGCTGTTAAACATTAAGTATGGCAAAAGGCTATATCACAAGATTTCAAAGCTCTCCAAGCTCAAGGCACCTAGCTCCATGTTCCACCTTAACCATCTCAAAACATATTAGGTTATAAATGGACCTACAAGACCAAATTAAATTATGATAGCTCAGTCACCCATCATAAAGCAAGACTAATCTCTTAAGACTATAAACAAAAATATGGTATTGATTATATAGAGATCTTAAGGCCAATGGCTAAGATGACTACCATATAAATCTTTCTTATAGTCGCTACCACAAGCAACTGGCCTATCAACTTGACATTTCCAATGCCTTTCTCCATGGCACCCTTGAAGAGACCATATACACCCAACATTTTCTACATAATCAATCAAGTATGTCAACATATGCATATCTCCCTCAACACTCACTTTCAACAACTAAAAAGATTATTTGGTTAGCTAATTTATCATAATAACTATTATTTCATTCGTGACTGCATTAAATCACACGGCATCACAGTTCATCACATCACCACATAGAATCAGCTAGCATACATTATGACCAAAGCTCTACCCACCAAACAATATCTACATCTACAAGACAAGTTAATGATCCATCAATGGCCTATTAACTTGCAGGGAAGTGAAAAGTAGCGAGCAGCAACCACAACGAAATCTGAAAACATTTCCATCATTACCTGCTGCAAGAACAGCCATTTCAATCTGTTGTACATCGCAATCGTTCATCAGAAACAACCCATCTCCTCCTAGCTATACGATTGAAACTAAACATGCAGTACTCCGAAGCCTTTACGCCTTGGAGGTGTATAAATACAGATCTTGTTAGTCACTACAGTGTGAAGAAATGAAATGCAGTTTTGCGTTTTACGTATTCCGCCGTATCTCATAGTTCTATGTATCTCCTCTCTACTTCTTATTATATCTACAGGTTTTTGTACCTCTTCATCATCGCCTTATTGAAAGTTCATAGATAAGAATGTTGAAGCAATTTTCCCTTCAAGAAATTTAACATCTGTGTAATTACAGCAATCCAGTACAGGTTTTTGCCAGTGGAATTACATTAGTGTTTCCAAAGTTTTGCGAAAAAAAGGGGGTAAAAACCTGATGCACAACAGTCGTAAATAAAGAAAACCTGAAATTTCCGATAGTTCTCCTATTGGCACATATGCCTCCCAATTACATAGGATTTGGACTCCTGATAGGAAAACATTGAAAGAAGAACTCGAATGACATGGAAGAAAACAAACGATAAAGGTCATAAAAGGTAGCGACAAAGGATACCAGTAGAAAGGAGTGTGCGTGAAAGATGAGAACTTCGGGTGGGAATTCCAGCCCGAAGTCGACGGAGCAAGCGACAAAAGGGTGGGGACGGCGGTGACTACGGCGCGGTGGTCGTCTCCAACCCTGCTGCTCTCGGCCATCGATTGCGCCAAGGTTCGATTAGAAGTGCTAGATGATTAGCCGTACATCAGATACTTAGGGTCTTTTTTTTTTTTTTTAAGTATTTAGGCCAATTAAGATAAGCTTACACACACCTCATATATTTTGAGACTCAGAACTCAATATCTATTAGTTGATAATCAAAATTCTCAACCAACGTATCAATATGAGCGCGTAGGTATTTAGGTCATATGAGTCTCATTTGAGCGAGCTGAATTTAAAAATTTAAGCTTTCAATTTGGACTTATAGGGGCGTCACACAATCGAATTGAACTCCAGGAAATTGAAATTCTCGTTGACCTGATTAGTATGTGTTCAATTATAGGCTTTGTTTGGAACAACTTTATTGTTGTTTTATAAAGCTGCTATGGAGAAAGTAAATTTTTAAACATGTAAAAAATAATTTCCTAGCACATAAATTTTTTAAAAGCAAAAAAAAATAGTGACTAAATAAAATTGTGGTTGCAGTATAAAAATCAAAACAGTAAAAAATAATCTCAAATGAAGCCTACATCATATTCTAATTATAGACATTATTATTTGAATTTGATTCAGATTAACCCGAATAATCCAAATCAATTCAAATCAAATCCAATTGTTATTTGTGTTTGGGGTTAATGTTAGGTTAATTGGGTTAAATTTAAATAGGACATACTTTGATCAGTTGGGTCGTGTTGATTCAAAAAATTACATAACCTATATAATAAATGGATTAGATTAGTCAGGTTTGAGTTAGGGATTTTCTAATGGAGTCCAATTTTGATCAAATATTTAATAGATTTAATAAGTCAAATTCAGATCAAGCATGTTTGATTTATGTCTAATCCTAATTAGACCCATGAATCCAAATTTACACTCGTAAGGAGAAATCTAAAATTTTTAGTTGACTCTAATAAAAATTATCACTTTTATAAAATATTTTTTAAACTAAATATCATTGAAATTTTGGGAATTGAATGCACGGAAATCCTATTTTAGCAATAGGGATACAACAACAATAACAAACACAGTCGTTGTCAGGTCTCAAGTCCTTGATGAGAAAAGTGAAAGGTTGTGTTAGGTAGTCGACAGCTAGCGTAAAACTTATCGAATAATCATGACATGAATCCAACAATAGGGATGTGGCCAAAAAAATTTAAAGATGAGCAAAAAAATGTCATCTACATAGGTGTTTTAATGAGAAAGCATTTTCGTTGGAAAACGCCCAAATATTGGGAACGCATGGCAATAGGGATTTTCATTGAAAACATCCAATTAATCAGCATTTTCTAGTGGTCTCCCTTTTAAAATTTCTTGTAACTATAGAATAAATGGATAGTTGCATAAATTTAGAGAGGGAAGAGCAACAACAACAACACTTTTATTATTGAATCTAATGCTTCGTTTGGATAGCTTGCTACTCCTTCTTAAAGCAGCTTTCTAGTAGACAACTTTTAATTTTTCAACTAAAAAGCTGCTTTAAAAAGCAATAAAAAGTCGTTCCAAATGAAGCCTAAAATTTATATGTGGGTAACACACATTACTTGTGAGTCTAGTTAGACAAATAGAATCAGGGGAGGGGACAGTGATTAGGCAAATAACGAGAACTATTCAATTTACTGCTCTATGTTAATAATGAAAATAGCATAATCCTCTAAGATAACCTCCGAGCACTTTATTTATAGGACTGAGAATACTACATGCACCTAGAGCAATAATAAACAATAATGATTGGATGGTTATAGACAATTACAAACACCTAAACTTGCCTATGATATGTAAACATGGACATGCATATCTGACTTGACTCAAGCTGCCTTTGGGGAGTATCTATGCTGAGTGCTCTTAGTAAATACCTCTATGGTGAGTGTTTTGAGTGAATGCTCTTGAGTGAGTTTCCTAAGTAACTTCTTTCAATTGAATACATTATGTGGGTGTCTTCGATGAGTTCCTTTGAGTTGTGGACTCTAGTTGGATAAATAAGGTTATTATTACATGGTTGGTAGGTGTACATTTTCTATAGGTTAGATGAGGGGCCCTCTAAGAGAAGAGAGTCGCCTAGGCTAAGATAAATCTTTTTTTTTTATGAGTTCTCATGAGGCAATTACCTCATTGGGTTGAGATTTACTAAGGCAAGTCCTCCCTCAATCAAATTTGTTTGTGGAGTGTGCTTCCTTAGTTGAGCTTTTATGGGGTGAACTTCACTAGAGTGAATGCCTTCCCGTGTTAAATCATAATGGGATAGATCCCACTCTAGGTGAGGTATAACTTGGACAAATGCATAGCTTGGCCAAGGTTCTCTGAGGCGAGCTATGATGGTTCGTACAAGTTTTTTGTAGATGCATATTAGAATGTATATATAATAAAATTTAAGAGCGATTGTCATTTTATGCTCTTTCTAAATATTTTCTTAAACTAGACATAATTATTAATTTATAAGTATATGGCTACTATATATATATATATATATATATATATATATATATATATATATATATATATATATTCTTAAAAATAATAAATGAAAAAATAAATCATTTTGAGTTGGTATAAACTCGAATGGTTCGAGTTGAGCTAGATCAAAATCAAGTTGATACGATTCACAAGATAATTTCCAAAAAACTTCTATATGTTCAAACCATTTTGAGCTAGGATTGGTTCAGCTCAAAACTTGATTAATCTCATCCCTAATTTTAACCCAAAAAAAATGTAACATAAATCATCCCAAAAAAAAGTTTATTTGCTTTGTATCATTCTCCTTGCAACCCAGTCTATGATCAGGTTAATTTTGATGGAAAAATTGGCTACAATCGAAAGGGGGAAAAAGGCAATGCAAGGGAGTAGAGCTCAATCTCGTATAAAGCAGATTAGTGTAAGTGTTAACATTATATTTAATATAATTAAGAAAATAAACTTTATTTAGGGGCAGTTTGGCTTGAAGCAAAATAGGTGTAAAGTATTCCAAATGTAGGGATTTTAAAAACATTGGTATTTGGTTTGAGTATAGCAAATATAGCATAAAATTTTGATGCATTTGAAATCACCTTTTCATTCAATTTTAGTGTATTTGGAATTTCTTAGATTTGGGCAAGTTCCAAATGCACCATAAATTCATCTTCATTACCACCACCACCGGCCTCCATAATTGCAGTAAGCCATTGCCCATCTTTGGTAGTTGTCGTCGCCATAATCGCGGTAGGCCGACCGGAGCATTGTGGCACTAGGCCCCTAACAGTATTTTTATATAGTTTTTATTCTAAAATCCTAAGCACTAAATCACCCCAGCCGCTTCCCCCTCCACATATAGCATGGCTTGTCATGGAAGAAGAGAGGAAAACTGAGAGGAGGAGGAGAGAAGGAAGAGAGAGAAAACTAGTTTTTGATCATTTTTATTTGTTGCTTAAATTACAAAAAGTCTTCTAATTGTTATAAGTAACCCGAATCCCACTATGGTTTTCAATAAATTTGAGTTTGATGAATTAAATCTCTTCTAAATTGATAAAAATATATTTCTCTCCTAATTTATCATACTTTTATCTTATAACTTTTTGTATATGATAGATATGAACTTTATAGATATTTTGATTATAATATTATTAAATTTCACCACGTAAAATGAGATTTATAATTTTTTGAAGCTATAGAGACTAATATATAATTTTTTTTGTATTTTATAAATTTAAGCATTTTATATATTAAATAAACATTGATACAACTGATATAAGATAAATGTGGCATTTGCATGTAAGTAAGGAATGTTGGTTGTTAATATTATAATTAATATAGGTTTGTTGTTAAAACATAATACCTTACGTAGGATGGTGGGAAAATGGGCTTTCCTTTAAAGATGGTTTATGCTATTATGTAACCTATAATTGATGACTTATTACACTGACGGGCAGAAGGTGATGGCTCTTAATGGTTTATTGAAACCCACCTATGCTAATATAATAATAAAGATGATGTAATGATAATGATAATATGAATACATATGAAAGAATGAAAATACCACATTAAAGCTGGATATCTTGCCTTCCTGAATCATATGATGATGCATATATACATAAATAACATTGATAAATTGATTAGTAATGAGTGTGCATATATAGCATATAAATAGTTACATTTATTGATTTCATATAATAGATAATTGATAAGATAGATAAGACTGATGATATTGACACATGTATGTGCATGATGTATAATACTGATTTATTGATTATCGATATATTTATATTCTCGCACTTATTGGTGATTTATAAATTTAAGTTCGATGATTTTTACTTTTTTTTATAGATCATATCGAATCATATTAGTGTTGATTGATCATTGATGTTATTGAATACTATTGATTTTATTGATTGAGATGAGCATGCATATTGATTTCTTAAATCTTGTATTGAAAGCTTTAGTGAGTTTTGAACTTCTGCTAGGCTTTGTAAGCTTACTATGTGATTCTATTGATTTCATGTTAGGGAAGAGGTCACGACTCTATGGATTAAGGTGGATTGAGATCTTCAGGCTTTTGTATTTTTGTTGTATACTTTTATATTTAGGAGCTATTGGTAGACTTATTGATTGGTAGTGATCTCCTAGCCATTGTAAATATGATTTTGGAGAATAATATAGTAAAATATTTTAATATGTGTGATTTTTTAATTGCTTTTTTTGGGACATATTGATTTATATTGATGATTTATAGAAGGTCTAATATATAATTTAAAAGATAAATTAGACAATTCTTACAATTTAGATCTTAGGGTATAACACCTTCCTTACTCACATGCAAATGTCACGTTTACCTTCCATCAGTCATATCATTTTTCTATGTAAGTTAATATCATGTATGAGATGCACTAATCTAAGAAATGCAGGAATTCTAAATACTATTTTATTTCAAAAAATTATAACTATCATTCCACTCGATGAAATTCAATAAGATTACAGTCAAAATACTCATACAATCCATATCTATTATATATAAAAAAGTTATATGTTTAAAGTGTGATAAATCAGAAGAAAATATATTTTTATCGATTTAGGAAAGATTAAATTTATCAAACTCAAAATCATTGAAAACTAAAGTAAGATTCGGGTTACCTACCACGAATAGAAGAAACCTTTGCACAGAACCGATGGACAAAAATGCTTCAAACCCCTTTTTTCCTCTTCTTTCTCTCCTCCTTCTCCCCCTGTCTCCCTACTCTCTTCCTTTCCTTCCCTGACAAGCCTAATGGCTAGAATGGGAGGGAGTCTGAGTGGAGAAGAAAATTATATAAAGAATATTTTTTCAGAGCCTAGCACCGTGATGCCCTCATGACCCAGCGCTGCATGTAAAATAATATTGCCTTGTAACAGTCATATCATTATTCTATGTAATATAAGTAAATATCATGTATGAAATACACCAATCTAAAAAATGCATGAAATCTAAATACTATTCATTTACTTAAAAAAATCATAAATATCTATCCATCTGATGAAATTTAATGAGATTATAATCAAAATGCTTATACAATCCATATATATCATATACAAAAAAGTTATACTGTAAAAGTGTAGTAAATCAAGAGAAAATATATTTTTATCTATCTTGGGAAGATTAAAATCATCAAACTCAAAATTATTGATAACCATAATAGGATTCGGGTTACCTACCACATTTAGAAGAAATCTCTGAACAAAAATGGTGGAAGAAAATTTTTTGAACCCCTTTCTCCCTCTTCTCTCTCTCTCTCTCCACCTTCTCCCCCTTCTCTCCCTCCTCTCTTCATTTCCTTCCCCAACAAGCCTAATGGAGGGAACAGGAGGGAGGATGAGTGGAGGATAAATTTATATAAAAAATATTTTTGAATGCAATGGTGGGTTTTGGTTGTGCATAGAAGTGCTTTACCGATGCCATCCAACACCACTGTGCACAAAAGTAGAGCATCGTAGTGCTTCAACTCTTTTTTTATTATTTTTTAGATTTTCATTTTATAATCATTTTCACAAATTTTAGGTTGTTACACTGTAGGTATAATAGTAGCTCCCTATCCAACTCCTCTTGGATCTTAACATAATGGATCCAAGGTGTTATTCACTTCATGTGGGGGTTGCGTTATATGAGCAAGCATCAACTTATCATAGAGATCACAACTTTTATTTTTTGGGTCTTCCAAACTACCAATTACTATTTACAATAAATCACTATTATATCCACTCCTACCCCTCTTTATAGTGATGCAGCACCACATCATGGTAGGTACCCTTAGTGTTCTCTTTGGAGTCACTACACTCAGCCCTCCCTAATCCCTTATATTTAACTATTCATAATAGGCCAGTCGATCCTCTTTGCGTGCCAATGAAGGTTCCCTTAACAACTCCCAGTCCTTATCAGTATTCATAAACCATGCATTCTTTTATAGTTCCCTTATGTATTGAGGCTTCTTTCTTAAATATATCACAGAGCTCTTCCATTTCCCTTTTATAGTACCTAAACACTATTATTACTACCATTTTGAACATCACTTAAATGGTCATTAGACTATCTAAAGGCCTTAATACCCTCCCACTCCTCCAAAAGCATCCAAGCTAGCACCAATGAATAGGATTCTAGTTACTACACTACAGGAAAAACAGCTATTACCGACGGACAAAATCTGCCGGTAAAGTGAAAAATGCGACGAAAATAATAGGTTTTCGGTGGCTTTCCGACGGAAATCTCTCTGACGGTAAAATGCGCGTCGGAAAAATATTTCCGTCGCATTTAATTTCACTGGAAGCATTTCTGGCGGATGTTCTGGCGGACAACCGGTGGATATATTTGACAACCCGACGCCTTTTCTGTAGCCGTGTTCCGGCGTAAAAGCCGCCGAAATTATCGGCGGATAATGTCTGTCGAAATTTCCAGCAGATATTCTGCTGCAATAAAAGCGATGCCGATTCTTACCGTCGGATAGCACCGTCGAAGTATCCGTCGGAAGTTCCATCACATATTCCGCCAGAAATATCGTCATATCGTATTTCCGACACGGTTATCGGCGAATAATCCACCGGAAACCTGTAGCAGAAAAAAAAACCTTCCTCACTTTGAAAAGTGATTTCCACATTTATACATACATACAAAAAATTACAACATCATATATATTTCATTACTCTGAACAATAGACCCAAATATCTAAAATGTGTGCTCTTATTAATGACTTTGATTGCCCAAAGTTACAAACCCCACACTTGATTTATTATTTCTAAAATTACACTCCATATATTCAGCTTTAGATATACTCAAACGAAAGCTTTTAGACTCTAAGGTTGGCCTACATAGTTCAAGTTTACCTTCAACTCCCTCTCTAGTCTTATCAACAAGAAGAATATCATCTGCAAAAAGCATACACCAATGTACATCCTCTTGCAAATGTCTAGTGAGAACATCCATGACTAAAGCCAAAAATTAGGAATGCGAAAGGGAGAAAGTTACCTAAACAGCAAGCGAGCTCCCGGCCAAATGTCAACAGAGCGAAGTCGACCAGCGCGTGTCAAGGAGAGAAGTCGAACTGCGTCCAAGGAGAGAAGTTCGTCAAATTAGGGCGAACTGACCGAAGCGAAGAATGCGAAAGGGAGAAAGTTATCTACACAGAGCGACCGGCAGGGGCGAGGCCGAAGAGGGACGTCGTCGAAGGAGCTTGAGGGCAGGGTCATCGTCGAAGGAGCTCGATTGAGCGAAGGAGGGACATCGTCGACGGAGCTCGAGGGCAGGCGCGTCGTCGACAAAGCAGGGACGTCGTCGAAGCAGTGAACCTAAAGCAGAATGATCTGAAGTCGAGGGCACGGGGCCGATATATTAAAATTACCGGCATATTTTCCGACGAAAAATACGCCAGAAGTATTACTGGCGGATTATCTGCCGGTAATACTTTCGTCAGGTTTTAATTAACCTGGTGATAAATCTGCTGAAATATCCGCTGGATATTACCAGTGGAATATGCTTCAGTATATTGAAAACACCGGCGCAATTTCGACGGTTCAGCCGCCGGAACATTACCGATGGTATTTTTGCCGGAAAGTCCGCCATAAGGTTACTGGCGGAACAATCCGCCAGAAATGTTGTCGTTGGTTCTGGCATAACTATATCTGCCAGAAAATCCGTCGGTATTTCATTATTTTCCTGTAGTGCTATTAAATCTACCATTGTATAGGCAGAGTCCCTACCTTAGTCTTGCATCACTTAGCCCTTAGGCCTATCACAGATTACATGCACCTTTACCTCCTTATTATTGATGAGGAGATGAATTATTAAATTGCCTCCAAGATGATAAGATGTTAGATGCTCTCTTAGTCATGCACAACTTTATTATCACCATGCACCAGAGCCTTATAAAGGTGATTGATGAAGCAATTTTATTCGATGCCCATTCAAATGATTATAATGCCAACATCACGATTCATCTACTAACTCTTCTTTTGATCATACTTTTAACTTATAGAGAGGGATTCCTAGATCAATCAACTTCAATGATAGAAGAGTAATATGTTGAAGGTAATGGCTATATTAATAGCATAACTTCTAGTGAAAAGAGGCTTAGTTTCAACCCTTACTATTATCACCCAATCACCCTGTTGATCTTCAACGCTTGATTGGGTCGAGAGTGACTATGGTGGATTAGAGACTCAAGAGGACCATGTTAGAGTTTTCTCATATTTTAACCTTTAATCCTCCCATTTCAATCACTATATTGGCTACGCCACCTACAACAAGCTTGTCATTTGTTCAACGCTCTGACATGATCTTTCAAACTACTTAGTGGGATATCCATGCTCAATAGTCCAAGGATGTTATTCATAGAGGTCAACCTTACAATGAGGAGTTCAAAAAACTTCCATAGCTTGGCACATTCATTGCTTCAAAGTTTAAGCACTTTGGTGGGATTTGGAACCCTAGAGAACACATACATGCTCAATTTTAGGCATGTTGTTACAATATGGGGATTATGACACTCTTCTTCTCTAGTAATTTATCATTAACCTTTTAGTTATTTATTTATAGTGGTTTGAATGGCTCAATTTGTTCTTTTATAAAGCTCGAGTATCTTTTCCTGAAGAAATTTATCATGGCTTACTAAAAGTCCATCATGGGTGATCTAATAGTCACACACTAGAATTCGGTGAGTTCTTAGTTGACTATATTCGGTGGAGGAATTTTGAGCATGTCTTATGAGTCTTAACTCCATGAGTTGCAAGTGATTAAGATTCTGCCCACAACATTAATGAGCTGATTTCATCATACCTTAGGGGTTTTACTATTAAAACTTTAATGAAGTTCATTAGCAAGGCCTCCATCCATTAGTATAACACCTAATCCAATCTAAGTTCCAAGGATGGAGGTACTCCTTGTAGGTTTTAGAAGGCATACACCCTTGGAGCCCCTCCACATGATATAAAGCTCCATGCATCATACATGCTTATTGGCAAGGAGTAAAGGCCAACGTAGGCCCTTCTATAGCCTCATAATAAAACCTTTTTGTTATCTCTTGAGCTTATGCTCATAATAACTTTTTTAATGATAAAAAATATAATTTGGTAGGAGCTAACATTATAAGTTAAGGATAATGTAGGTGTGAGTGATACTTCATTTTACAACTAAATTGGTAAATTAAGAATAAAAATATATCTTGAAGTGAGTTCATAAATCAAGAAAATTTGTGGCTTGATCAATTTGAGTTAGCCAAACTACCAACAAGTTTAATGTGCAAAAATACTTATTTATTTTTGAGCCATGTATTATTATATTTTCATGTGTTGGAAATGATAAAATGATTACAACACACATAATTAAATTTTAAAATTAATTAAAAAAAGCTTTAAGCAAAATTAGTAAAATTAAAAACTAATCATACTACCTATTATATTATATCCCATGATGAAATCAACACTTCAAATAAAAATACTATGTCGTGTCTAACATATGTCAGACACAGACACATGCCTGAAAAGTATCTAACATGGCTGACATGTGCCTAGTCAAAAAATAATAAAAAATAAACATAAATTTCTAAAAAACTTAATTAAACTTTTAGAAAAAATACTAATTTAATATAAATATTTACTTTTAGTACTAAGCATACTTTAACCTAAAATTATTATTTTCTCTTGCCTAGGTCTCATAAAATCTATTGAGTTTGGACTCTTCCTCATTCATGCCTTTTTGAGATAAGTTAAGGTTTAAGATCAAGAAGCCTAGCCATTTTGTGATGACAAACAACCTCAACTTTGAAGCTTGACACCCAATTGTTTGCTACTATTCCACACTTAAGAATTTGACACCATCTCTTCATGAAAATTTACACAACCTCCTACCTTCAGTTCTCATCACCTTTTCAACATCCTCATCAATTAGTACACCTCCTCTTCTCTATTTTCAATAAGTAAATTTGTGTTCAATTATATCAGTTAATTTAACAAGATAGAAGAATGCATGAAGTTTTGAATATCTATGAAGTTTAATTTATTTGCTTATTTTATTGGACAACTTGTAATACAAGATTATTAGGAGGGTCTCCTTTTGTATTTAGTTTTATTAATGGTTTCTTTTACTTGATTCATTAATGATTTCCTTACCCTTTTAAGATATATAAATTATAATATGGTGTCAAATTCATGTCAATATCTTATATTTTTAATAATAAACTCATTATGTGTTAATGCAAAAGTTATATCCCCATGTCTTTATTAGTGTATCATAGACTACACAATTAGGTTCAATTTTAATTTGAATAAATAAAATAAGCTTTATAAGTTAAGTTATTATGAAATTAATAAAATTTATCTTAGAATTTTGTTATACGATGTATATTGTACTATATGATATGTCATAATCTTGAATAAAAACATTGGATCATGTTGCATTAATTATAACTGTATAAATTCTAAATCATATTATATGATATGCGTTATTGTTTAAAAATATACATAATCAATTTGTAATAATTATAATCTTTTTAATTTTGAACTAATCATATGATATTATTCAATCTTAACTAATCATATGATATTATTCAAAGGTTAGTACAATCATACTTGACATGGTTGTACTGCATAATGTAGATGATACCATATGATTGACCAATAACATATTTTTCAATGAGTTAGTATGTATTGAATGTTGAATATATTAAAAGTGGTCATTATCTATTAAATATTAAGAGTTTTGAATGTGACCAAAGCGGCATGAGAGTTTCCATTGCTTAAAAACCCTAGAGGGAGATTATTAGAGAGAGAGAAAAGTGATCCTCACATAAAAAGTAACCTCCCTTCATAAACATCTTGCAATCCTTACAATTGAATTCTTGGTTTTCAAGAACCGTATTTGTTTCCCAAGAGAGAGAGGACCTTAGATCAAAGTAACCTTAAAAGTGGTTGACTATCTAGCGGGTTCTACTATGAGTAGTTGGCTTCTCCCTTTGAAAATGAGTGCTATCAATTTTTCTATTGCTCTTTAAAAAAGAGAGAGATTCCCAGCCTTGCAATTGAAAAAGAAGAGGGTAGTGAAAAACTCTAGAGAAAAGGACTTTAAGAGTGGAAGTAGGCTATTGGTGGGTCAAACCATGATATATTATTTTTCAAATTCTTTTCTCTACTTGTGTAACTTACTCCTTATTATAGTCTTGTGTGAAAATTAATTGCGTATGTTATAAAGGCTGATTCCATATTATAAATAAATTAAGGAAGTCTCTTAAAAAAGATGACCTATATGTGAAATTCATTACTTTGGTTATAGATTGGTAAGAGGAAATTCTTAAAACTAATATAATGCATATGACACTTGATATTTAGAAAGAAAAATTATTTCCTTTTATAATATTGCTATATAAAAGAGTTTTATTGATTTAAATTTTTTTAAAATAAATAATTCACCCATCTTAACTGTGTCAATATTTTCAATTGGTATCAAAGAAATTTCATTGTCTAATAACTTACAACCTAAAGAAGATCCTCCTGGAATACTTTCGAAACAAAGTGTGACTAAAGGGTACTTTATTACTATTTTGATTTATGGGGAGTTAGATTGGCTACCCTAATTCAATCTATTGAGTATAGCAGGTGGAACGTAATAGAAATAGGATATGCCAATCCAAGCAAAGATGAGGATATAAAGCTTATTGATATTCCACTTAAAGAGTGATCACAAGAAGAATGCGAATTAGCCCAATTAAACTAAAAATTCTTAATTTTTTGTGCTCTCAATTATAATGATTACATATATAGTTATATTTATTAAATTAATAAAAAAGATGGGATAAATTGTTCTTAGATATGAAGGTGTTTTTGAGGTAAAATAATCCCATAACAATTTGTTGGTTTATGTTATGGATTATTTTACATGAAACCTAGCTAAACAATCTCTAGCATGTATATTATATTCAATAGAATAGCTACTATTTTGTGGTCATTAAGGAACAAAATATTCAAATATTGAAAAAGTTAATAAAATTATTAGATTTTTTTTAATCATGCAATTACAAAGTTATTACTATTTCAAAAGCTAAGGATTAGTTTACATATTCCATTGACCTTTTACTTAGCTCCATGATTTCTTATGAATAAAATATAGGGCACAGACTTGGGATCTGCACTTAAAAAAGGAAGGAAAAGTCATTATCATATGCTTGAAAAAGTCATTGATTAGACTAAGAAGTATAATTCATTGCAAGAAGATATTCTTTCCCTTAAATGTAAGAAGCATGAACTACTTGTTATGTTTGTTGCCTTTAAGAATGCTAATATAGATCTCATAAGTGATTTAACAAAACTTGCACATGTTGCATCAAGTGTAGTGTTGAGTCATATATGTATATGACACATAAGGTAAATGAAAAATTAATATCATATGTTTCATCCTATGTAAGAAAAGTACTTTCAAAATAAAAAACTCCTTTATGCATACTTTGCATGTTGTTACTTAATATTTTTGTGGCTTGTAGGAAAATTTTTCTGACATATGATACATAGAAAATTCATAAATAAGAAATATATTTGGATGCCTAAAGTTAGATCTACATCTCATTATTGTACATACACCTATTAGTGGACATAATATAATTTGAATTTCAAAAAATAAAATATAGTATAGTTGAGTATATATTCCTTCATAATAAGAAATGTGGAGGCATTTGATACCTAAATGATTGAATGTTCAAAGCATAAGATTGACGGTGAAATTAGAATTTAAACATGGATCCAAGAAGGGTCATAAAGTCAATTTTGGTTACAACATTGCAATAGAAGTTATAGGCATTCAAAATGTTGGCAAGAGCAATTTTTTATTATAAAACAAATTCTTTTGTTATATGGCTTGAAACATAATTTGCTTAGTATAAGCGAGCTCTATAAAAAAAATTTAATATAAAATCCTTATCATTATCTTATTTATTTAAGTTAAATTAAAAGGTTATCTTAGAATGTCTGCATATCAATAATATTTATATGCTTGGCATTGATAACATTAGTAAGTCTAGTCAAACCACTTGCTTAAAAATCATATTAAATGAGCTATGGATATGATATATAAAACTTTGTCATACTAACATGCACATACTTAGAAAGATCACACATCTAGACTGAGTTAAGGATGTACCCAAACTTGATTACACTAAAAATCATCTATGTAATGCATGTTAGTAAGAAAAATATTTCAAATAATCATTTCATTCCATAAATTCATTCATAACCTGCAGGTCTTTAGAAATCTTATATATGCCCTATTTTGGTTCCATCATTATAAATAGTTTAGGGAGCAAGTCATATAAATTTATTATTATTAGTGAGTTAAAATATCCATTTGGTATAGATTTTCAACACATAAGACGGACTCATTAAATAAATTTACATTTGTTATATTAATTTAGAGGGGTATAAGTTTCCCTTATGTCAACTATAAATAATGATCATAATGAGGAATTTGAAAAAAAAAATCTGAAAGTTTCTATAAAGAGTTTAGAATTGCACACAATATTTTAATATTAAGAATACATCAATAAAATAGAATAACTAAAAGAAATGTCAACCAATTATAATTAAATTGTAGTTGGTTTAACTCTCTAATACCCATTTTCTCATAGACTAAATAAGGCATAGTATTTATGCTTGCAGCAAGGTCACATATATAATGCTTTATCAAAATTTACCTTTTCGATAATGCATGGAATAATGAAACTACTAAGATCCTTAAGTTTTGTTGGTAGCTTTATTTATAAATAGCTCAACATTTCTCAGTACGTGCACTTGTCTCATAATATTTTAGCTTTTTGTTGTTGAAAGAGTGTGCTTCATGAACTTCACGTAGCTAGGCATTTGCTCTAATGTATCAACAAATGGGATGTTGATGTGAATTTTTTTTGAAAATATTTAGGAACATAAAAAAATAGCTTTTCCAAATTTATTACTCTAGGGGTCAGGCATATAAAGAGGAGAATTATTAGGTAATTATTTTGATATGTGCCTCTTATAATGTTGAGAATTTTATTCTTCAAGCTTAGCTTGCTCATCACCCTTGAACTTTACTTCTTTAAATTTGCCTAACTTCTCAATGTTAAAACATTTACATGTTAACTTGGATTATATTCAGTGTTACTTTGGAGATAAGATATTTGTCAGAATGATAATTAACTAATTTATATTTCCATTATAATAACTTATTGCCTCTGAATGGAAGTCTCTTCCATTAAATGTGGCATTAATCCTAATCATGAATTAAAAATTTTGGAGAGTAAACTGATTAAGAGATTCCCTTATTGAGATTTCCCCATCATTCTCTTATTGTTATTTTAATCCAGAAGTTTGATGAAAACTAGAAATTATTGAACCATATTTATATTCTTCAAAAAATTTTGAATGATTGCACCATCACATGTTAAAGGTAAGAGAATAACTTTTAATGCTATTGATTTTGACCCCTCATAAATTTTTCTAACTCAACTTCAAATTATGCAAAATGATTAATTATTTGATAATCATTTCTTTTATGAAAACCAACACAAAATTCACAACTCACAAATGTAGTTCAATGAACTACATTTACTGTGAATAAACTTAATTTCTTTTTTAATGTAGCCACTTGAACAATGAGTGTAGAGATTTGGTCCACATCATGAACCCCCTATGGTGATTTCCTTTGATATAACTGTCACTTAGTTATTGATAATTTATTCATGGCCATCTCCTCTAATGAATCAAATGTTGCATCATGAGTTTTGCGCATTAATGTATTGCCTTGTGCGTCAGCAATAAAAGTTCTCATTACTCCCACTAACCCATTATAGAAAGTTTGAAATTGCATCCATCTTGGTAACCCATGATATGGACATTTTCTTAGTAGATTATTTCACCTCTCCCATGTGTCATAAGAAGTTTCACTCTCCAAATGGCAAAGTTTTGTGATTTCAATTCTCATCCTTGTAGTTTTAGGAGGAGGGAAGTATTTGGAGAGAATTTTTTGAACTAGACCATCCCAATTTGTGATATAATTACTAGATAATAAATTCAATTAACCCTTTGCTCTGACACATAATGAGAATGAAAATAGATGAAGGAGACTATAATCACTAGATACTTCATTATACTTGAATGTATCATAGATTTCAGAAAACTTGGGATATGTTAACTTGGATCTTTATTTCGTAGACTGCCAGATTGAAAGTTTTGAATCATTATAGTGTGACAAGCTTGATCTCAAAATTATATGCATGGATATCAGGCAAGATGATAGCTCAAGGAATATCATTAATTATTGATAGCATATAGTCTCGTAGGACCTGACCCATAGCAAGTGAAGTAGGACAAATGATCCTCTTTTATTCTCTTAGAGTTTTTAGAGAAGTTCTTTAGATCTCAAATCAAAAGGGAGCAATGACCAATCACTAGAACGACTCTTGCACTCTAAAAAATGCCTAAAAATAAAAAAATGCAATAAATAAAACTAAAAGTAATTAAAAGTAAAGTCAAATCTAATTTGGTATTGATGTTAATGATAAATAACTTCCTAACAATGTTTCAAAAACTTATTTGGTGTAAGAACTAGCACACACAAGTTTACATGATCAAACAAGTAATAAACTGATGAGAAGCATATATCATCTGCAAGAATTAATTTTCATTAATATCAAAATTAAATTAAATTTAGCTTCATTTGAAGAATTAAAATTTGATAAATCATCAAAGAAGAAACTAAATCACTAGGCTTCAGAATTTCTAAGGGCTAACATTGACTACAAAGAGTTTGTTAATAGAGAAATAGATCAAGGGGTATATTTCATCAAAATATTTTCAAGTAGTTAATATTTAAATTTGATTCATTGATGAGAATAAAATTTCTATAATGATATATAAAAAAAAAGAAAATTCTACTATTCGCTAAGAAAACCTAGAGAAAACTCACTTACCAAACACAACTTTTCTCCATCTTTGAGATATGTTTAATGATATAAATTATAACTAGAAAAGAACTCAAAGATTATAAACACAGCACAAATATCTCTATCATATGATTAGTTATGTTGTTTCAGCCAGGAAAAATTTGTTTATCGACTTCGATTTCAAATAAATCTCAAAATCTAGCAATTGGTAGCCAAATAATTATAGAACCAATACAAATAGATTGAAATGTTAAATTTAAATTTGATATAGGGAAACTTAAATAGATTAAATTAAAACAAATCCATCACCCAATGTCAAGTTAAATCTATCCCCTATAAAGAGAATTTTGAACATGATAGAAAATGAGGAAGCCCGTGTAAAGTTTTGGACATGAAGAAAAATAAAAGAAGAACAGAGAAAATTTGAGACAAATCTATTTTCTCTTTGATTTCTCAAAACTACTAGCTCCTTACTCCTCTCCAATGTGTAGCCAAAAGTCCTCCAAAAAGTGAAAAAAATCCTTAAAACTTGTCCATAAATATTAGCTAAGATTTTAATTTCAATTTTCCTCAGCACCCCTCAAAGTCATCTTCAAAATAGTTTTTCGGACTAATTTGAGTAACTAACTGTAGGAATACCTAATGTGGCACCTCAAAATTAGAGTTTTCTCCAAGGCACCCAAATTGGTGATGGGTGCCTAGAATAACCTAGATGGCAACATATGCCCAAAATGACACTATAACAGCCTTTGCTGTATGAAACTTGATTTTTATTAAAAAAAAAAACATGGTATTGTAGCACCCAGAATGGCACTAAAAATCATGCTTGTAAATTCAAATGCTCTTCTATGTTTCCAATTAATCAATAATTTTTACTCCCTTTATTTTTACACCATGGAGTTGTCTCAAGTTATGACTAGGTAGTATGCAATGACTATGATGAAAAAAATAGCCATTTTTGGGTTTCCAAGTAAAGCAAGAGAAGTATGAAATATTTTAAGTTAAATTAAATATATAAATGAGATAATAATGTAATATGACATGGAATAATATGAAAGTGAATCTCCATAAACTAAAATATGCAACTTAATAAAGATGAAAGTAGAAAATCAATTGATGTGAAACTATATCAAGGCATGATTGGATCATTATTATGTCTCATTGTAAGTCATTCAAATATTGTGTTTAGTGTATGTTAATGTGTAGGATTCTATGCTAATCCAAAGGAATCACACATAATAGCTTTTACGTGTATCTTTAGAAACTTGATAGGGACACAGTTTAGATATTTGATATCCTAATGATAGCATATCATTGATCTCATAAGCTACTCCGTCTCTTACTTTGTTGGATGTAAAATTGATCAAAATAGTACAAATAATATATTCAATTCATAAGACATTCATTGGTGTTTAGTCAAGCAGAAAAAAAATAACTCAATCACATTATCAATGACTAAGGCTAAATACATTGTACTGAGAACTGTGTTGCTCGAGTTTTATAGCTTAAGAAAAAACAACTTGAGTTTAGAATTTTAATAGATAAAATAACAATCATGTGTGATAATTAATACCAGTGAAATTTATATAAATAAAAATTTGATATAATAATCTAGGATAAAACTTTTAAACATATAACATCACTTTATTAGAGATCATGTGTCAAAAATAGATGTTGAATTACATTTTAATGGAACAAAAAAAATTTGTTGGTTATATTTACAATTCTAATGAGTCATGGTATATTTTGTACCTTAATGACTCAATTAGGAATAATTAGCATAATGATCGAATTTGCACTTTTTTTAATTTTCATTTTTATTTTTAAAGAAATAGAGAAGATGTTAAAAACTAGTAAGTTGGCATCCTTAGAATAATAAAGTGAAATTTTGAAAGGATAATAATCAAGCTTGACTCATTTAAACCTTGTGAAATTCAGTTCTAAACAATCTCACAATACTATCAAAGATTATATTGTATAATATGCCTATAGACAGATGTAATGGTGATATACCCTTTGGTTAATGAGATCAATTGTGACCATTTTCTAGCATTTTGAGAGGGGAAAAGCCTAAAAATACATCCCCGGCCCTTATTGTCACACCCCATTTTGACCCCCCTATAGTCAATCTTGAGTGTAATAGAAAAGGAGAATCTGAACAGACCTCCTCCTTACTAACATGTATTCTGAAATACTTCTATCAGAATCAAGGAGTAAGAAGTAGTCTATTCAGAATATCCTAACATGTTATAACATATCAAACTTTAAACTTCATAACAGGAAATATATGTAATATACCTCAAATAAAATGCATATCTCAATTGAAATACAGAGCTTTACTAAAATTTTTAAAATTTACTTACTTACACAAAAGTCCGTACAGCTCCTACTCAGATCCTTATAAACCAAAAAATATATATATACTAAAAAGAGTAGTCAACTATCCTGACTACTATCCCACTGGCTCCTTCCCCTTACCTGCAGCACAACCACTGCTGATGAGTTAGAGCTCAATGAAATATCAAAGTAATGTATAAAAAATAATAGTGAACATGTTGGCAATTAATGTAAAACACATGTATATTTCCATACTAAATATAAGAAATATATAACTCCATTTTATGATATATTTACTTTTCAAAACCTTTATACATGTCATATGATGGCTATAGGTTTTTGCATCCTTCTAGCTTTTCAATCTAAGGTTATGTCTGAATCCTCAACTTTTAGAATCGATGATGCTCTCTTATTCAAGGTTGGGTCAGAATTCTCAACTATTAGAATTTTGAGAGTTTAGGCTTCCTTCGTCAGGTCTTTCACCTTTACTTGTACAGGCCTATCCCCCATATATAACTTATTTCACATTCCAATACCATTCCCTTTTAGTAATCATCTACTTAATGAATCAATAAATGTATACATAAATAATAGATTTTTGTTTAATTTAGTTTTGGTTAGTTGAAATCGATAAGAAAAAGAGGAAGGAATGCTGAAATCAAGTAAGGAATCATCAATAGTTATAATGGTTGCTGATTTTAGAATTTACTGGAATAAATATTGCTAATTTCAGCAGAGATTATGCAATAGGTAACTAAGGAAAGGGGGAAAAAGAGCTAGGTGAAGGAGTAGGTTGAATGAGGAAAAGTTTGGTAGAGGTGGCGTACAAGTGAAAAAGAAAGTAGGATCTCCGAAAATTTCCTAGTAAGGTGAGATACCCAAATAATGTCATAAGAAATAGTAAAATTTTATATATTTACAACCTCATAATTATTATATTTAGCAAAAATCTAAAATTAGCAACCAACCTTTAGGCCATTAGTAACCTAATTTTAGCACTACATATTTAAGCAATATTGATTTCTATAATACATTTTCTTACCTTCTCCTTAATTTCCCACTTTACTATTTTTCTGAAATTTTTTCCCATAGTAGCTTTTACTTCATTTTCCTACTGATAGTCACCTTTTCGGATTTTTGCATCTAATTATTCCAGCAATACCATATTAAATTTTTAGAAAGATCAGCAAACCTAACTCAATTCTATTCTTAGCAACTACAGATTACAACAATTTATTTATTTACTCAAGGTTTCCTTACCTAAAACTACCGTAGCAACTCCAGCCATCCATCTCCCCGCCTCTACTTGCCACAACCTGTTTCTCTACTTGCTCATAGAAAAGAGAGGGTATGAAGTTATATGAGTGAGGAATAAATGCTTAAGGCTTCAGTGCTTTACATCAACATATATATATATATATATATATATATATATATATATATATATATATATATTATTATATTATAATGCTCCACTGACTAGGTGGGACTATAGTGGAAAGCTAACAGCCTTTATTTAATTACATTTTTAAGTATTATAACCACGCCTCCTTATTGAAATTTCATCCTCAACATTCATTATCTTAATAGTCATTAAACATATGAGGGAATTGTAATCAAATGTCTTCTTCCTTCTCCCAGGTTGCTCTGTATTTCCATTTCACTTTAACATAAGGGATTTGATGATTTTAGAGCTGTTTAGCATTAAAATCTAGTATTCTTTATGGTTCCACAATGTAAGTTAGATTTTTCTATAGATCAATTTCATTATGTAAAATTATTTGATGGACATCCGTAACCCATTTCCTCAATAATGATATGTGGAAAATATTATGAATATCTGACATGTCAGTTGGAAGAGCAAGCTTGTAAGCAATTTTTCCAATCCTTTCAATGATTTCAAAAGGTCCTATATACCTAGGACCCAATTTGCCTCCTTGCCTAAATCTTGTTGTACCTTTCATAGGCTTAACCTTCAGAAATACAAAGTCACCCACTTCAAAATCAATTGCTCTATGCTTGGAGTCATAATACTTTTGCTAGCGATCCTAAGAAGCTTTCAATCTATCCCTAATGAATATGATTTTCTTTGTTGCTTCATCAACTAACTCTAGGCCCAATAGTTATCTTTCTCCTACTTTAATCCAAGTTAAGGGAGTTTTGCATTTTCTACCATAAAGTGCTCATATGGAGCCATTTGTATACTTGATTGGTAGCTATTATTGTAAGAAAATTCCATCAATGGTATGTGGACCTCCTAGCTACCTCTAAAATCTAAAACATATAATCTTAATAGATCTTACAAATCCTGAATGGTTCTTTCAGATTGATCATAAATCTGAGGATGAAAAGCTATACTAAAGTGTAGATTTGTGCCCAAGCTTTCATGAATACTTTTCCACAGCCTAGAAGTGAATCTACAATCTCTATCTAAAATAATAACTTTTGAGATACCATGCAATCTGACAATTTCTTTCGCATATAGGTGTACCAATTTATCTACTGAATTAGTTTGCTTTATAGGCAAAAAGTGAGCTGATTTTGTTAATCTAATAACGATTACCCAAATGTTATTATGTCCCTGTCTAGATCTGGGAACTCTCATAACAAAATCCATTATAATTTCTTCCCACTTCCACTCAGGGATAAGTAGTGATTGCAGTAGTCCACTAGGTCGCTAATGTTCAGCTTTCATAATTTGACATGCTTCACACTTAGCTACATTTTCAACAATATCTTTCTTTATACTTAGCCACAATAATATTAATTTTGAGTCTTTATACATCTTGGTACTGCCTGAGTAAATTGTATAACCTGAGTGATGAGCTTCTTATGAAATTTCTTTTCTTAATTCTGGATCATTGGGCACCCACAATTGAAATTTATGCCTAATGATTTCATCAGCATCAATAGAAAGATCTAGTCTTTTCCCTGATTGGGCCAACTCCATCAATTTTGAATATTCACTACAAATCTTTTGAGCTTCTTTAATATGATCAATTAAAGTTGGCTTTATTGTCATCTGATATATGGATTCCACATTTTTAAAATTTCTAATTACAAATTCTTCATTTCCTTGATCAACAAAACCTCTTGAGTAATCATCCAATTCATTGCTCCTATAGATTTGCGACTCTAAGCATCAACTATAATGTTAGCTTTTCCAGGATAATATTGAATATCCACATCATAGTTCTTAATGAATTCCAACCATCTTATCTTTCTTAGATTGAGTTCTTTTTATGAAAATATATAGTTTAAACTTTAATGATTAGTAAAGATTTCACTTCTTACCCTATATAGGTAATGTCTCCAAATCTTCAAAGCAAATACCACTACAGCCAGCTCTAGATCAACTGCCTCGATGCACATGTGATTACTTTTCATATTAGAACACACCCTAAACCCTTTAAAGAAGCATCACAGTAATTTGAAATCCATATATTCATGAGGGAAGTGTCAATACTGATGCTATAGTTAAATGCATCTTCAATACTTGAAAGCTTTTCTCACATTATGTAATGCATTCAAATTTAACATCCTTCCTCATCAGCTTGGAAAATGACATAATAATTTGTGAAAATCCTTCAACAAACCTATGTATTATCCAACCAATCCCAAGAAGCTACGAACCTCTGTAATATTATTTAGTGTAGGTCATTCTATAATTGCTTTCACCTTTTGTGGGTCTACTAAAATTTCTTCACCACTGATAATATGCCCCAAGAAAGTAATACTTCTGAACCAAAATTCACATTTTGAATATTTTGAGTACAGCTAATTTTTCTTAATGTGTTCAAAACTATCCTTAAATGTTCAACATGCTCCTCATCAGTCTTTGAATATATTAGAATATCATTAATGAAAGTAATCACAAACTGGTCTATATAATCCTTAAAAATCTGATTCATCATATTTATAAAGATAACAGGAGCATTTGTCAACCTAAAAGGCATGACTCTTTACTCAAAATGACCATATCTGATCCCAACATCGGCTTCTTTAACCCTCATTTGATGATATCCTAATATTAAATCAATTCTGAAAAATACTACGACACATTCTAACTGATCAAACAAGTCATCTATACGGGGTAATAGATATTTGTTCTTGATAGTCACTTTGTTTAGCTCTTTATAGTCAATACACATTTTCATATATCCATCTTTCTTCTTAATAAAAACTATATGTACACTCCAGGGTGATGTACTTGCTCTAATAAATCCATTATCCTTCAATTCCTGCAATTGATTTTTCAACTCATACAACTCTTTTGGGACCATCCTATAAGGTGATTTGTAGATTGCTGATGTTCCTGGTTATAGTTCTATGCTAAATTTAACTTCTCTTTCAAGTGATAATCCAAGTAATTCTTCAGAAAATATATCTAAAAAGTCAGAGACAATTGGAACATTCTGTAATGCCTGAACATCTTTATTTAAGACCTCTATTTCAGTTAAGAATACTAATTAACCCATCCTTAAATATTTACACATTTTCACTGCATTCACTAGAGAGGATATTACATTCTTCTCACAGGGAAAATAGAAGTTCTTCTCATTTGATAAATTAAATTTTATTCTTTTCTTTCAATATTCAATTATAGAAAAATATTTAACTAGCCAACGCATTCCCAAAATGATGTCAAAATTTTTAATAGGCACTATAATTAAATTTGTTAAAAATTTGTGACACTGAATATTCAAATTCATAAGACACATCCTATTGACAGGAAAACTATCCCCCATTGACATCATAACACACAAGAAAAGTGTAAAATAAATCAGAATATAATTCTTCAGGAAATTAAAAGTATACATGTAACCATCTCCTCTGAATCTTTGGCCTCCTGGGATGTAATGGAAAATACTCTAGCTTTTACAGCTTGATTATCTTTAACATTTGATACTTCTCTTAACTGAACTGGTGTTTTTTCTTGCACTATTGGCCATCCTTAAAACTGAGTTTTTCCTGCCTGGTTGCCTTCCAGATATCTCCTATATTGTGCCTACTCTTGATATCATTGGTATCCCTGTGGCCTGGCATTAGTTCTTCTCTCTTTAGTGCAATTCACCTTACGATAACCCAACTCACTACATTTGAAACATCTTCCAGATCCCACCTAACACTGACTAAAATGTCTCTTCCCACACTATTCACACAAAGGTTTTTTTAAGCTGACTCTGCTTCTGTTTATCATTAAACTTTAGCTTCTTATTTCTAAATTGATAATCCTTTTCAAATATATTCCTTTTTCCTATTTTTTGTTGCTCCCAACTATACTTAGAGAAATTAAACTCATTTTCAATCCTCTTAGCTCTCTCTATTAAGATTGAAAACTCATTGATATCAAAATGTGACAATGTGATTCGCAGCTGGTCCCTAAGGCCTCTCAAGAATCTGTGGCACTTCTCCTCCTAGGTGTTGACATAATGAGGTGCATAGTAGGATAAAGAAGTGAATTCAGCTTCATATTGCTTAACTATTTGTGAACCCTGAATCAGATTGAAGAATTTATCTTGCAAAGCTAGTATGACTGAAGGAGGAATAAACCAGTCTCTAAAAACTCTCACAAAATCCTCCCACTATATGCTAGTTATAGACATCTGTCCAAATTTTTCTTCGCACTGTGCTTGCCACCATCTTTCTATTTCTCCTTCTAGAATAAATATGGCCAATGGTACCTTTCTATTTTTAGGATAGATTATACCATCTAAAATCTTCCCTATCTTCAATAATCAGTCTTCAGCTACAGTTGCTTGTACCTTTGAAGGTTAGTAGTTTAAAAGTGAAATAATTTCAAATGTCGATTTGCTTCACTATCACTTTCAGATCTGGGTCCACTGCTAGTAGAAGACCTCTCCATAGCTTCCATTTTATCCACCACTTATGAGATCAGATACACAATATTATGCAGTTCATTACTCTTATTTTCCTCATTCATTTCTATTTTTGTATCTGGTCTGGATGAATAGACAGTCATTCTTTCTAGCAATTCTTCAGACATAATTATCTGTACACATATTGATAATTTATATAATATATGTATTCATTGCAATATACATAATTATCTTAAAGAGTTAAATAAGCTTATTATGCAAGTATGCTTGTTCTACTAGAATGAGTACATAATTTCATTCAACCTTGATTCAACCTATAGTTTTGTAGATATCAGATTCATTATATGTCCTCCTACTTCATTGTCTAAATTCAATTATGCTTCTATTTGATTTTGATTTGGCTCTGATACCAATTTCTATCACACCCTATTTTGACCCCCCTATAGTCAATCTAGAGTGTAACAAAATAAGAGAATCTGAACATACATCTTTCTTACTAGCACATATTCTAAAATATTTATATCAAAATTAAGGAGTAAGACGTAGTCTTTTTAGAATATCCTAATTTATCATAACATATCAAGATTTATACTTAATAATTGGAAGCATATATATAATATGCCTCAAATAAAATGTACATATCAATTAAAATATAGAGCTTTACTAAAACTTCTAAATTGACTTATCCAAAAATTTATACAACTCCTACTTAGATCCTTGATACACCCAAAAAAATGTATGTATACAAAAGAGTAATCAACTATCCTGACTCCTACCCCCTAGCTCCTTTCCATTGCATATAGTACAACCACTACTAATGAGCTAGAGTTCAATGAAATACACAAGCAATATATAAAAAATAATAGTGAACATATTAGTAATTAATATAAAATACATGTATATTCCATACTAAACATAAGAAATACATAACTTTACTTTCTAATCTATTTACTGTTCAATATATTTATATAACTCATATAATGACTATAGACTTTTGTACCCTTTTAGCTTTCCAATTCAAGGTTGGATCCGAATTCCTAACTTTTAGAATTTTGATAGCGTAGTCTTACCTCATCAGGCTTTCACCTTTACTTGTGTGAGTCTATCCCCCATATATGACTTATTTCACTTTCTAATTCCATTCCCTTTTAACAATCATAAAGATATTATTGGAGTCACTACTTAATGAATCAATAAATAAATACATAAATAAACTGGAATGAAATGCCATCATAAATATAACAATTGTGAGTTTGCAAATTTATAAAATTTTATTATTTCTTATGGCATCAGTTGGGTATCTCACCTTACTAAGAATTGATTCTCTTAGATCCTGCTTTCTTTTCCTCTTGTACACCACCTCTATCAAACTTCTCCTCATTCAACCTACTCCACCTAGCTCTCTTTCCCACTTTCTTTAGTTTTCTACTGCATAATCTTTGTTGAACTTAATAATATTTATTCTAGAAAATCTAAAATCAACAACCATTATAACTCTTGATGATTCCTTATCTGATTTCAACATTCCTTCCTCTTTTTCTTACCAATTGCAGCCAATCAGAACTGAATTCTACAAAAAATTGAAATTAGCAACCAACCTTTAGTCCTTTAGCAACCTAATTTCAGCACTATACATTTAATCAATACTAATTTTTATAATACATTTTCTTACCTTCTCCTTAATTTTCCACTTTACTTTTTTTTTAAATTTCTTCCCACAGTAGCTCTCTGTTCATTTTCCTATTGATTTTCACCTTTTTGAGATTTCTATATCCAATTATTCCAGCAATACCAGATTAAAGTTTTAGAAAATCAGCAAACCTAACTTAATTCTATTCTTAGTAACTACATATTTCAACAATTTATTTGTTTACTCAAGGTTTTCCTTACCTAAAACTATTGCAGTAGCTCCAATCAGTCGTGTCTCACTCTAGGATCTATAGTGGAAGAATTACATCTAGAATTATTTTAATCATTAACTAGAACTTACCGATAAATAGTACAAAGAAATATAATTATATTTTATCATGTTTTGAACCTCATATCATAAGATCCTTACCATTTTCTGAAAATATATAAAATCGCATAATGAGCACATAACCCAACAAGTAACTAAAATTTTATAACTAAAAAAAGAGAACAATATGTTATAACTTATATAAAGAAATATATGCATCAATGTCTATACTAATTATCGGTATCAATTTATTCTTCTATAGTTTATTAGTCACAGTATCAGTACAGTGTTCGTAGAAGTGTCAGTATTAGTATTTAGATATTCAATGAGTAAATCTTAAGAGTATCTTGCTCCTACACTTATGACCCCCAATCAGTCACCCCTTATAACTCCCAATCAATTTACTCCTTATAACTCCCCTTGAATCACATGAATAAATCTCACCCCCACTCCTTATAACTCCCAATCAATCTCAGCCTTTTATGACTCCCAATTAGTGAATCACATGGATCAGTAGGGCATCATGTGGAGTTATCATATCATGTATATGATATCATTTAGTACTTTATTTAAAATGTAATAAAATTATATCAAATCATTCATAATGATCAAATCTATAACATATCCAAATTTATACGTTAAAAGCATATGAAGTCAGGAGATAATACATTTTTGACAAATTTAGGAGAAAAAAATCTATAGAAATTAAAATCATTGAAAATAAAAGTAAGAGATTAGTCACTTATAATGACTAGAATAAAATTTGTAATAAGAATGGCTGACAAATATGATCCAAAGACCTTTCTCTATCCTCTCTCTTCTTCCCCTCTTTTAATTTCTTTCTGGTTAAGCAACCAAGTGAAGGAGTTAGTGGGGTGAGGAGGTAGGGATATATATATATATATATTTGAGTTATAGTAAGCCGTCTCCCCGCCTCCACTTCCTGCAACCTACTTCTATACTTGCTCACAAAAGAAAAGATAGTATTAAGCCATTTGAAGGAGGAATAAATGCTTTAGGTTTCATTACTTTACATTAACATTTATATAATGCTATTATATTATAATGCTCCAGTAACCCTTTCATTATCTCCTAGTTGTTAGATTTCAATCAGCCAATGCATGCTTGGTTAGGTGGGACTATAGTTGAAAATTGACAGCCTTTATTTAATTACACTTTTGGGTATTATGATGTCTCATACCTTCCCCACTTCACTTCCTAAGCACTTCTAAGAGAATTTGTGAAAATTTTCCCTTATAAAAAGTAAGATGTCAAAGACTAGTTAGTTTTGAATTTCTTGACAAGATTTCAATTTCAAGATGATGGAGCATGAAGAAGTCTAAGATAGATAGTTTTGGTTATTGATAATCGATTCTAAATTGATATTGTAAGAATAACTTTCCAACTTGAAATATAATTTTTTTGTCAATATAACCTTCCAAATTCTTATATCTCTTGCTCATCCTTTTCACTACAAATTTTTATTTGTTTCTTTTCAAACCTTCAAATTGGCTCAAGATCATACAATCCTTTCCTCTTATCAATATGCAACTTGAGGTAACTAATTAAGGCTTACACAATTCTCTACTAGTCTCCAATGTGGGGATTCATCTGCATATTATCCTAGCCAACCCCTTCTTTGACAGATAAATATGAACTATTTTTTTGAGAAACTAAGCCTTACCCCAACATCTACCTCTAATTAATGATCTTGTGAAGATTACCAATTTTATTCAACATGTGCTTCACAAAATTACTTGATCTTGATATCACTTAATGAAAATCAATAGATTCGCCAATCATATAGTTGTTATTATTAAAATCATGGAGTCAATGCCTTCAGGGGCGGATGCCCTTAAGCTCAAGGGGCGCAATTGCCTGACAAGTCACATAAAAATTATGTGAAAGGATAAAACACACATATCCACTAATGATACAAATTATATGACAACATATATTATGTTTATATTCACCTGATAATATAGAGTATTGATAACTTTTCCCTAGTTTGATTGACATTTTGTTGTTGGATATGGAATTACTAGTAATATAGATCATTGTAAGTTTCTTAGTTTCATGCTTTACAGTTATCCCAAAAGCACATTTTACTTCAATGATTACAATCAAATATTGAAACACAACATATTAATCATAAAAATTGAACAACACATATAATCTTATGAGTCATTATCAAGGAGGAATAAGGAAGAGTAAGAGTCATGACAAACCTATGATTGATTAAGAGGAAATTCATGATGAATAGAAAACACACATGCGAAGAAGAAGATAATTGTGAAATAAGTAAGACTTATCTAGAAAAATAAACTTAAGATGAAATGGTCTCAAATGAGGTATGCAAAAAAAGATATGTTGGAGTGCAAGGGAGCTTAATTTAGATTGCACGTAAGATAAATGTGAAATAAGTATGACCGGTCTAGAAAAATAAATTGAGAGGATTTTAATCACTTACATGTCAACCAAATAGAAATTTGTGCACATGAATGGAAGGAATAAAGTGAAAAGAGTGCGAATAAAATAATGAATTCGTAATTTATCTATTTTGCTTTAGCAAAAAAATTTCGAAAGGATATGAACCATGTGATAAAAAGAGGGCTTTGGCTACCAATCAAGAGCTCTTAAATTCGAGTCTTACATTGTGATGTGTGTATGAGTTTGTCATAATTGACATAAATGTCCAAAAAAAGACATTATAAGATTTTATTCAATGTAGGTGTAAGGTGTTGAATCAAGTATTTAAAAATTATGGCAGCTTCATGGGCTCTGATTTATAGAATGTCTTTATTTTATGAAGGAGCATGATAATCACTAGAATTAACAAGAGGAGCATTTTTATTAAAAAAATTAAAAATGAGCCAATTTGCCAAAATTTTTGGTGCATTTAAAATGTGCCAAATGGTTCAGTACATTCTGAATGTGTCAAATATTTTGATGTATTCAACTTAAGAGAGAGAAATGTGGTAGAGTAAAGAGTAGAGGAAGAGAGAAAGAAGCAGAGAGAGTTAAAAGATAGAGAGAAAGAAGAGAGAGGAAGGGGAGAGTACATCGAGAGAGAGGGAGAGAGGCTATAACAAGAGAGACAGAGGGAGAGAGGGGGGGATAGAGAGAGGGTGGAAAAAAAAAGATTAAACTTTTTCATACTTATATATTATTTTTAATATTTTAAATAGCAATTTAAATATTATTTTAACTATAAAAAGTATAAAATTTTTTAAATTATATTTAAATAATAAATTTATGTAATATTATTAAAAAATTGTTAAAATATAAGTTAAATAATTTAAAAATAATTAAAATAGTAGTTAAATATTTAAAATAAACTAATATTTACTATTATTTTAAATATATTTTAACTAATATTTAAATATTAAACATCAGTTCTAAAATATTATTTTAAATACTTAAAATAATATTTAACTATTATTTAACTAAAATTTTCTTTCTAAAATTTAATTTTTTAGATATTTAATAATATTACATAAATTTTATTGTTTAAATAATCATTAAAATAATATTTAAATTGATATTTAAAATATTAAAAATAATATATAAAATATTTAAACAATTTTATATGTTTTTGTATGAAAAAATATAATCTAATATATATATATATATATATATATATATATATATATATATATATATATATATATATATATATATATATATATATATATATATACATATATATATAATTTTAAAAATAATATATAAAATATTTAAGCAGTTTCAGTTTAAATATTATTTTAATTATTATTTAAATAATAAAATTTATGTAATATTATTAAATATCTAAAAAATTAAATTTTAGAAAGAAAATTTTACGTAAATAATAGTTAAATATTATTTTAAATAGTTAAAATAATATTTAAGAAAAAATATTTAATATTAGTTAAAATATATTTAAAATAATAATAATAATATTAGTTTATTTTAAATATTTTACTTTTATTTTAACTATTTTTTAAATATTTAACTTATATTTTAACTATTTTATATAATAATATTACATAAATTTTATTGTTTAAATATAATATAAAAAATTGTATACTTTATATATTTAAAATAATAATTAAATAATATTTAAACAGATATTTAAAATATTAAAAATAATATATAAAATATAAATAATAATATAAGTATGAAAAAGCTTTATCTTTTTTCCCCTCTCTTTCTCCCTCGCCTCTCTCCCTCTCTCTCTCTCTCAGTACTCACCCCTGCATCTCTCTTATTTTCTCTCTCTATCTCTTTCTCTCTCCCTATACTCTCTAGTCTGTCACATTTCTCTCTCTTAAGCTGAACACGTCAAAAATGTTTAGCACATTCAGAATGTGCCAAACTTCTGAATGCGTCAAAATTTTGACGAATAATGAATTAGCTCCTTTTAAATTTTTTAATAAATATATATATTTTTGTTAATTCTAGTGATTAACATACTCCTTCATAAAATAAGGCATTATGAATTTAAATGGAAAAATCATAATATTTTCAATAAGTTTCAATTATTCGTGGGTGTTTAGGAGTCATCCAAATCAAATGTACCCATAGAGCAGGTTGCTCTTTCTTATCCCTATCGCTCTCCATCTACAATACAAGAGGTGGGAAGCAACGCAGCACGAACCAGCAACGATGGCCGCTGTCGTCGCTGCCGCCGTTACTACTCTGCCCACCGTTTCGTCCACTCCCAGCAGTCTCACGAACCCGAAACTCTCTTCTTTTTTCATCCTTCCGTCATCTTCTTCTTCACTGTCTTACCCTTCACTCTTTCTCAATCGCTGGAATCACTTTCTTGCTGTAACTTCCCGAGGGTCTGCGTCGCAATCAACCCGCATCGAGGCTGCCTCCGCTGTTGCTGATGCAGATATTGATATCGATACCGAGGAAGAATCTGCCGCTTCGCAGCCCTCTACAAAGCCCAAGACAGGCAAGGCGGCGCTGCCTCTCAAGAGGGATAGAGTATGCATTGATGTCAATTTGATCATACAAAAGAGATCGCTATGGCAGTGCTTAGTTCGTGCGTTAAGTCTTTTTTGGTGAGGTCTTCTGTAGGGGCGTTCGAAGAGGTTCTTGGAGATTCAGAAGCTGAGGGAGAGCAAGAAGGAGTATGATGTGCCGACTGCTGTGTCGCTGCTGAAGCAGATGTCAAACACTAGGTTTGTGGAGTCCGTGGAGGCGCACTTCCGGCTCAATATTGACCCCAAGTATAATGATCAGCAGCTCAGGGCTACGGTGGGCATTTTAAGCTTCTTGTTGTTATTATTTTTTCTATGAGCAAACGCTTGGTATGATTTTAGTAACAGTTTGAGTGATTCATCATTTGCGATTGTGTCCTGGGTTTGCAGGTTAATTTGCCGAAGGGGACCGGGCAAACTGTTAGAGTGGCTGTTCTTACTCAAGGCGGGTAACTAAATGCCGTGGTTGTGAATGCTAGTTATCCTTGTTTATTGCGTGCTGAAATAATTGTGACAACAGAGGAATTGTTTATTTTATTAATGTTGAATGAAAGTCTCGCGCACACAGATTATTTAAAGCAACTCTTAGGAGACACAATATTTTCTATATGGGAAGCTCTAGAAAAGCAAAAATTACAGGGTCTAACCCTGTTGGAAGTAGTTCCACTATTGTAACAACGTGATTACAAAGAGCATCATTTCATGTAAATGAAGAAGACATTAATGCAATGCAGCGTACAATAATTGGAGAAGATTTTTCCTATGATGGTAGAAAGAGGAGCCGTGAGATGTCTATGTTATCATAGGGTAATGGTAGGTAGATAATTTGATCTTTTTTTTGATAGCAAGAGAGGTCGAGCGACTAGTAAGATGATTATTGACTCTTGATTGTCAATTGTTGGTAAATGCCTATTGACAACCAACAAGGAACATCATAGTTTAGGTGACCTCAAGCGGCCAACTCGACGATTCTCCTTATAGGAGGTGATATTAGACATAAGTGGTTGCTAGAAGTCAAACATCAGTCGTTGATAGGAGGCGGATTACTATCGATGAGAAATATTAGAGGTCGGGCGATGTTGGATGGTTGACTTGGTTGTTCTCTTTATAAGAGTGAGAACTAGCAATTAAGAAGATAGTCATTAGGTGTTATTGATTGTAGGATGTCGGGATGAGTTGGGCAACGAACGACAAGATATGGCGGTTTGATTGTTCTCCTTAGGATAGGGGTGACTAGGCAACTTAGAAGATTTACATTGAATGTCGGTGGCTGGAAACATCAAATGTTTGTGGGTATCTAGCAAAAGTCAACGAGGAGCGTGGAAGTTCAAGGGACATCGAGTGATCAACTTGATTGTTCTCGTTATAGGATATGAGATTTGGCAATAAGGAAAATGGGCATTGGATTTGTGATTGGTAGATATCGGACGTTAGTCTTTGGTAGATATTGGAGGATGGTTGATTGTGAACGTAGAAGTCGGGTGATGATTGACAATCATATTTGTCATCTCCTTTATAATAAGGGAATATCGAAAAGACGGGGGTCGAATATCAAAAGTTAATGGGCGCCAAATGATTGTGTATGTGGAGTGTTGAGGTAGAGAAATTAGCTCAATTGTTCTCCTTGTAGGAGGATAGAATGAGCATCAGACTTTGGTGGTTGGTGGACTTTGAATGTTGATGTGCATTGGGAAAACAATCATTGAGGAATGCTAGAGGTTAGGCTATGCTAGTCAGTTTGGTTGTTCTTCTTATAGGATAATATAGATCGAATAACCGGGAAGATGAGTGTCATGCTTCATGAACATTGGAAGTTGGATGCCAGTCATTGATAGGCATTGAACCATTGTAAATGAGGAATATTGTAGTTCAGGTGGTCATTTTGATCATTCTCCTCATAAGAGGAGAGATTGAGCAAACAATTGTCAAATGTCAGTGGTTGGCTAACATTGGACATTAGTATGCGTTGAGCGACTGGTGGTGAGGACGTTGGAGATAAGGCTTTATCAATCATTTAATTTGATTATTCTTCTTATACGTGGGGAAATTGGACAATTAGGAAGATGAGATCTGATGTTGGTGGTTGGGGATGTCTAATATTGGTGAGTGTCTAATGATGGTCGACAATGAATGTCAAAAGTTGGCTAACGTCAGATAGTTGACTTAGTCATTTCCTTGGAGGAGAGTGACTTGGCAATTGGGAATGCTTGCGATCGGTAGATGTCAGATATTGTAAGTTGTCGAGTGATGATAGAAGTGGAATGTTGGAGGTTTGATGATTTGTTTAGTTGTTACACTTATAATAGAGGAAAGTGGGCAATCGGGAAGGTGGATGTTAATTTTTTGTAGGTGTTAAGCGATGGTCAATGAGGAACATTAGAGGCCAGATGATGTTGAGCATTCACCTTAGTCATTCTCGTTGTGGGAAGGGAAACTAAACAACCTGGAGAATGGGTATTAGACGTTGATGATTGATAGATGTATGGCGTTGGTTGTTGGCAGGTGTTGGGCAATTAGCTTAATCACCCTTCGTATAGGAGGGGAGATTGAGAAGCCAAGAAGATGGGTGCTAGACGTCAGAGGCTAATGAATGTTAGATGTCAATGGGATTTGGGCGATGATCGACATAGAATTTCATGGGTCGGGCAATTAACTCGATTGTTCTTATAGGAGATGAGATTTCAACAATCAATAGATGGGCAATGAATGCCAATGATCGATTTATCAAACATGAATCTTTAGTAGGCGTCATGCGATGGTCAGTGAGGAATGGTTGTGGTTGGGGATATTAGGTAAAAGGTTTGATCAGTTTCCTCATCGGAGGGGAGATTTGGCCACCAAAAAATGGGCGTCAAACATCAGTAACTGGCATATATCAGACGCTAACTATTGTTAGGCATTTGATGCTGACAGGTGACAGTCAATAGTCAGATGCTTTTTTTTTTCTCATTTTGATTCATTTTATACATTAAACATTCAGTCAAAATAAATGCTACGACATACAATAATTATAATAAAATGAAAGAAAATTGTAATTGCTATAAAATAATTGTAATTATCCATTTTGATTATTTTTGTACTTTAAAATTTTTCCAATTGCTCGAGTTTTTCAATAACCTTCCTTAATGCAACACTTAACTTCCTTCAAGGACTTTTGCAGACTTCCACTGTCCAAAATAACAATAAATATTACTAAATATAATATTGAACACTCCACTTTATAAATTCAAATTTTTACTCCTTAAAGACAATCAAACATTATATTTAAATAGTTATCGTAGTTTACCTGAAAAGTTTCTTCTTTTTTTTTTCTTTGTTAAATCAAGATTTTCACCGACGAACTTTCTTTCTAATCAATAATCATATACTATTATTTCAATCAGAATTGAAATTTACACATCTATTTCTTTTCTAAATGTAAATAAGACAAAAATGAAGATTAAAACAACTTACTTCCTCTTCCTCCTTAATATCAGAAGAATTTTGTAAAATTTTTTCTCATCTCAATTGATTTGGAATCCTTTATTGAACCAATTTTCTTCCTTTGCCTCTAACATCTTCTTAGTTTAAATTGCAGAATAATTTCACGGGAAAAAAAAAATTGACGAACAAACCTTCCTTCTTCCTCTTTATCACTGCCTCCTCTCTTGATTTTCTCTCATTTCGCAATTTTGGACGGAGCAGATGGAGTTATCATTTGTGAGGAGTCGCCTATGTTCGTTCACGATTCTATTGGTTAACTCATTTGCTCTCGACCGCTCGCCCGCGTGATCCTGCTTGCCTGCTCTTTAATTAGGGCTGTTTTTTACAATATTAGTGCCATCATTGAGTGGCTGGATTTTGGATTTTTAGGATTTGTCTTTTGAAGACACTTATTTCAATTGTAAAAATAAAATTTGGGGGACGTTTGACACCTCAAATTGTCTCAAGAAGGTTTTAGTTGTGCTTATAGTGCTTGATTGCGCTCATTTGAACTTGGATTAAGTTGTTCTTTGTACTATTAGATTTGTCTTGTTGAACAATATTGTCTTGAATATAATTTATCAAAAAGGGTGTCTGGATGATTTCATAATCAATTGTTGAAGTTTATTACCAAATATTCGAATGCTTTGAGATATAAAATTTCATGAAATTCATGCTCGCTTGATGGATTTTTTGTTGACATAGCATTGTTCAAATTTTAAAAAAAGATTGTTTGACTGCATTGTCGCCTTATGTTCTAGCTCTACTTGCATTATATTTTAACTTAATTTTTGTTTTTGGTTGTGCTGAGATAGTGTTTTTATTGCTTTGGTTACTATAGGGGAAAAGGTTGATGAAGCAAAAAATGCAGGAGCTGATATAGTTGGGGGAGAAGACTTAATTGAACAAATTAAAGGTGGATTCATGGATTTTGATAAACTAATTGCCTCTCCAGATATGATGCCCAAGGTATGTGATTCTAATTATAGAGAAATAATTGTTCTTTAGAATAAAAAATCTAAGTGATATATGTAAATATATTTTTGGAATGTTGACATGATCCTTATCAATTTCCATTTAACTTAAGAGTTTAAGGCCTATTTTGTTCTTTAACATATGTTATATAATGTTATGTTATTAGATATATTGGTTGTTTTGTTTACTAGATCTTTAGGTAAAATTTTCATAAATGACATTTATCTTCTATTTTGATGCCATCTAGATGCCGGCCTAATCAATCGACATTTACATGTTAGGTTATCCATTTATTAAAATAAATGACAACAATTAAAAAGATCCAAACACACAATATTTGTAATTTACTCTTAACGATTTGACCAACGTGAATGCATGGCCTCAAGAATTCGGTTGGATCAAGCTTGGTTGCCAATGGCAGTGGCGTCAGAACCCATTGCCTTGATTTGGCACTTGGACCTAATGTCCTAGAGTTGACGCCCAATTGAACCCAGCAGGTCTCCTATCGAATCTAAAGAAATCCAAAAGGAAATAAAAATTATAACAGGAAAAAAAGATAAGAGACTTCTATTTAAATAACTAAAAAAATCATTACAATGAGGTTGCACTAAGCCTTATAGATAGGGTTGGAAATAAAACTTAAAATAAAAGATTTCTAAACTCTATCTGGATGGCTCAAATTGATTGCGAATGGTATAATCTTGTTCTCTCTAGAAACAAGGTCTCAAGGGCTTCGAGTTTGAAGGGGAGAATTGAGAAAGAACTAGACTTGTGGTTCTCTACAAAGAGGCTTCGAAATTATAATAACAGTAAAGATAGTAGACAATGATTTTAGTGGTTTAGTCTGGTGATTCATGTTCATTGTGAGGCGAGTCAAAATAACATATTTATTATCTGAGAAGAAAAGAATGTAATTGGTTTATCTATTGTGAATTTAATAGGCTTGAGATGGGAGATTAGTAAAGCATCTATCTGCTAGTGATTTCTAAATGCTCCATAGATTATCATCTCTTTATAAAAGCCCTAACTACTATATTTATATTAATGCTTGTCCTCGGTAGATGAACTGAAGTTCCATTGAATGAACGAGTAGATATAACATCAAGAACTATCATTCGTTGTTGTTTAGAGTTAATATGGTGACTGTAATGCTCGCTTGGATCATTTACTGGTGTATAATGTCATGCTTCAAAGCATCATAACATTTTAGCATCTTCAATGTGATGGATGTTAACATTTATGATTCACCTAAGAGGATTCATAATAAATACTCAGGTGTTACTTGAGAGTAACCTGAGGATGAGTTCTTTAGAATGTTCTCAAAAGTTTTACTATTAACGTTGAAATGTCTCAACATTAAAGATTTTTGAGTGTTAATGTCCACTTGTGTGGTGGAGATGATTTCTTATTTATGGATAAATTTCAAGGATTACATCCTCACCCACACATAATTTTGAAATTCTATAAATAACTTTTAGGCATATATGTCAATGGTGCAAAATGGCGCGCGCCATAGTGCACGGTGCGGCGCGACGCACATATGACGCAATTTACATGGCGCGGCGAGGCACATCAAAATAGCGCGTGCTATTTGCGCCATGTATGGGCAATGGCGCAAGGCACTCATGGCGCGCGCTATTTTGTTAACATGTTATAAATTTCAAATTATAAATTATAATTAATTTTTTTAAGGTTTATATATTAATATCATAATCAATTATTAATTTTAACCTTCAAATTAATAAAATATAAAAAAAATTTAAAGGATTTAATTTTTTTGTAGGATTTAAAGCTATCATTTTTGTTATTAGGTGGAATTTAGGATAAATTATGCTTAAATCCTGCTCAAATCTATTGATGTAAGTTTATGTAAGATTTAAAATCGTCATTTTTGCCATTTGACTGGATATTTATGCCTAAAATTTATTCTAATCAACCTACTATTTGTTATTTAATGGTATTTAATATTAATGAATGTACATTTTTTAATTATTTTCTATTGTGCGACATGTTTAAAAAGATGCGCGTTGTGCCGTGTGCTATGCGCCATGGCTCCACGGGGATCTTTACGCCGTGGTGCACAATTTGCCACTGACAAATATGCTTTAAGGAATTTGAAATGTTCACTCATCGTTGTCTTATCATTGAATAACCCATTGTCTTCTTGTCTTCATTGAGTAAACCTTATGTATGCTAGATTCTTCAAGGTACATGACTTACGATGTGCTCAAACAAATGAGCTGCAAGTGGCAACAATAAGATGAAAGTGAAACTGCTAAGAAATGTCCCAAAACCTGTCATTGATTATGCGAAAGTGTTAATGCCTAATTCTCAAACTGGTGATGAATTAAAATTGGAATTCAGAGGTGAATCTTTTGAAATGGAGTTTTGGTTCTCGACTTATGGAGTGAAGATCACTAATGACACTCTTGAAGATTTCTTCTTAAAAGAATACTTCTCCATGTGTTTAGATCCTATGTTTCAAACTTTTAATACTACCATAATAGTGGGTGGTGATGATAATGATGAAATTGAAGTTGATGAGTTAAATGGCTAGTAGAGTGCTCCCATTGTCCTTCCCAGTTCCATCTATGTCTTAAACATTTCATAGAGCAGGTACATGTCCAAGCCCTTGCTTTAATGGTGAAAAGATATGAGGGTGTTGTAGTGAGACATACATTAAACTTGTAAAGTCTTTTAGAATTTAACAAGTTTGTTGAGCCACTAATCATTAGCAGAATAAAGGACTCTGTTTCTTCCTTTTCTTCCCAACCTCCTTCCCCAAATATGATTCCTATGAAGAATGATGACCTTGAGAGAAAATTGGGCCCCACAATAATGAATTTCTTGTGCTTACTAAAGTGATAGAGGTTTAAGAATCAAGTATTGAGGTTGTTGACAAGGAATTGTCTGATGTCAACATTAAGCTATATGAGTGCATCGCAAACTATTTGAGTTGAAGCAATAAATAAGGATATTAAAAGTTAAAATTGGGTGTTTAAAATAAGAATTTCTCAAAGTATCATGTGATAAGAGTGTAGATTTAAAGTTAAATTTTATAAAATTGTAAGTAAGCCAACTATATTGTATGGATCATAATATTGGACAATATAGAAGTTATTGATAGCTAAGTTGTGTTGGGAAATCGTTAAGATTAAAATATGACAAAACTAAGAAGGATAAGTAAAGAACTATCATGTTGTAGAGATGTTCGAAGTCGTATTCACTGAAGATAAAGGTGGTTGAAAATAGACATGTATAATAAAGGGAAAAAAATGCACCCAGGCTGGTGTTGATTGATTATAAATGAAGGGGTCAAACCTAAGTTAATATGGATAAAACTTATTTTAAATGATTTGCCAAATATAAGTTTAACGCATCTAGTAATACTCAACAGAAATGATTGAAAAATGAATTATAAAACCTATCTCAAATAGTTGGGATAAGGCTGATGATGATGATAGGCTTAGCATAGTACCATGGAATATGTTTGTATAAAATGATGAGCTTTATTTATCAATCATTCATGATGTGTTCCTATGCTTGTTATGATAGACTCTATTAATACAGCAGCGATTAATTATTTGTTTCTTGCCTCTTTTGGCATATGATTTTTTGCCCTGTTTTGCTCTGTCATTGAAATGTATCCTGACATTCAAGGTCAATTTTGTCATAAGAATTATGAATTTCAAATGCCAGTCTTTTCTTATGACTAGCATTCACTATTATAATGTTCTTTCTGCCTCTACTGTTTGATAACTTCAGCTAGCAAATGATCAACCGCATGGATTGCAAGACGCCATCACATTAGAGTAGGACTTTGCATGCTGCTGTGGCTTAGCATTTGACCACACCATATCACATTATTTGGCATGCATGTTTCTGTCTTTCATGAGGAACGCTTTTCTTTGTATTTCTTATAATAAGCGATCTTACTAGGTAACATGAACTTTTTGTCAAATTTGCAAATTTAACAATTAATTGTCTTACTTTCATGCATTTTAAAAACCACTTGGGGTCAAAATTGTCAGCTTGGTTCTTTTAACTAGTAATTATGACCTGATTGCTTCCATTATGTTGAAAATATTATTTTTGCAATATTTATAGTGAAAGTTCGATAGGGATGTTAAGCCCTAGTGAACTAGTCCCGAGGCTAACCAAGAGGGGGGGGGGTGAATTGGTTATTTAAAAATTTCACGATAACTATGAAAATCTTTTTATAACGTGCAGCGGAAACGAATTAAAACAACGATAAAAAGATCAACCACAGATATTCACCTAAGCAGTTAATATCAGGAAAAATTAAAGTGCAGAATTGAATCAGAAAAGCAAACCAGATTTTATAGTGGTTCGGTCAACTTGACCTACGTCCACTCCCCGGAGCCTCCCCTCCGGGTATTGCACTAAACAGAAGTGTCTCTCCTTTTGCTCCCACAGCAAGGCGGAGAAGCCTGTACAAAAATCTCCTTTTCACCACACGGTGAGGCAGAGAACCCGACCTCCTTTCGCTTCCTCCTGAAGCAGGCAGAGAACCTTCGAACTCCTTTCGCTTCCTCCTGAAGCAGGCAGAGAACCTACGAACTCCTTTCGCTTCCACCTGAAGCGGGCAGAGAACCCCGGATCTTCTTGCGAACGATCCTCCCACGACGAACACTGACTAGACGAAAGACGACGAGCGGAGAAGACGACTCTGATCCGTGCTCGGAGCAACCTTAGTGAATCCCTCACTAACTCCCCCTCACAAGATCTTCTCTCTCTCTCCCAACTCTCTCTCTCTCTAGGGTTTCTCAGGGAAGGAAGGCAGCAAAAGATATTTCTTAATTTTAGAAAAAGTTCTTTTATAGGAGGGCTTAAAATTTGCCCTAATTCTCAACTGGTCGGCCAAGATCGTCCAGGACGATCGGGATATCGTCCTGTACGATCAGTTCAAAATCAGCTGATTCAGTCTGGACGATTAGGCTCTTCTGGACGATCAGTAGAAAAAGTTGTTCATATCGTCCCGTACGATACTGCGATCGTCCGGGACGATTAGTACAAATTGAGGAAAATCGTCCAGAAGACAGTTCGGGTCGTCCAGAGAAATCTGCGCTGGACGACCAAAAAATGACTTGATCGTCCAGGACGATTGGTACATCGTCCTGTACGATTAGTTCAAAAAGGCCCAAAATCGTCCTGTTCACAGTTCGGGTCGTACAACTGAAATGCACAAGACGATCACGATCGTCCGGGACGATCCTGCGATCGTCCAGGACGATGTGATCGTATCAATTAAACATTAATTGCTTTCCTTAATTACCAGACTAATTTAGGCATGATTGTAGTGAATCGTCCAGGACGATACACGTATCGTCCGGGACGATCAGACCAAAATACTTAAAATAAAACTTGCCTAACTTAATCTGGCGGCTGAGAATTTCTGATTTGGGCATATCGTCCCGTACGATCCGGAGATCGTCCAGGATGATCGGCTCAATCAGACCCTCTTAACTTAGTCGCCCTAATTAGGGTTTCTGTTTTAATTGGATCGTCCAGGACGATATGTAGATCGTCCAGGACGATCTGAACAAATTTTTAACAGAAACTCTAATTCACTCAATCTCTCTCCCTGAGTGTGTGTGTGCAAGGTTACTTAGCTAGGGAATCAGTTACATTACAATTGACTCAATAAAAAGAAAAATCATACATTTGACACACTTGGACCCGATCTTGAGTTGGCTTGAGTGGCTCGCGGTCTTTTGTGCCTGAAACAGATTAGCCAAGCAAAACACACTGGAAACATGTTTGTCATCATCAAAACCAGATTTGCAACAATCTCCCCCTTTTTGATGATGGCAAACATTTGTAAAGTAGTCTGAAAATAAAAGTAAACTAGGAGATCCAACAAATAAATATTTTTATTTATTTTTTTTTGTTTTAAATTTTCATTTAACAGCTAAAACAATACATGAAGCATGACTCAGAAAACAGAAACAGAAACGACTACAACTGACTCCCCCTTTTGACATCACAAAAAGGAGGAGCGAAAAACATAACACGGAAATAAAACATAAAATAAAACATGCACAGAACAACATACATAGAAGTATATTTTTTTTTTTATTTAAATTTTTGATTAAGCTGCTCTTAGAAAATCAGAATTTTTCCTTGACTTTAGATTCGAAAACCAATGACAGGATGATTGACAGCGCTGAAATCCAGAAAAGGTTGGAAATAATCAACGTTCGCAGCGCCGACCCCGGGCACCTTATCGATGCAAATCTCTTTCAAAATAAAAATCCGATTCAGAATAAAAGACATTAGATTTGAAAAGAAATCCTTTCAAGCCTCGTTCCAGAAAAATATCTGATATAATAGTGTTACAAAGTAAAAAAAAATCAGAAATCATGATTTTCAAAACTCAAGCTTTTGAAAATATTAAGTGGCGCACAGATTCCTCTAAGACATTTAACAATCTGAAAGGAAAGAAAGCTTGTTTTGGGCTCATTTTGTGCCTCTTTTTCAAATTGGTTGGCGCTTTGCGCATCTTTTGATTTTTGATACACTATGTGTATCCAATTTGGCAATTTCGCATTTTTTCAGTTTTGGGCTCATTTTATGCCTCTTTTTCAAATTATCTGGCGCACTGCGCATCTTTTATAAGCTTTCTCATTTTCATAATCATTAAAGAGTCTCAGCTGTGAGATTATCTTCCAGACATAGGAGATGACTCTCCGCAGTAAGGAAGAACGATTCACAAAAACAAAATCCATACAACATATGATAAATGCAATCACTTGGTTTAGAAAATCAAATTAATGACTCAAGACTTTGAAAAACACTATTAATATGAGGCAGATTACTGTAGGAAGATAAAATAATCTCTATTTCAAAAACTAACATTTTAATTTTGAAAAGGATTTTTATTCAAAAGAAACTACACACCAGTAAAAGAGTTAGAGGAAGAGAAACAATTATCAATGTTTCTTCCCTTTAACAGATTCAGCGAAGTCAATCACTGCTTATCAGCTTCCAAACCAAAACAAGGTAAAAACTCCCAGTCAAAAATTCAGATCACCAGAAGTAGTGAGCGGTGATCAGATCTTGAAAAGCATAAAACAGTAAGTGCAAGATATGAACCCGTAAATAAATAAAAACAGATAGAAAATCATAGCAAAGTAAATACTCAAATCAAACTAACAAAAAGGGTAACACAGAAATCAGCAGAAGAAATAAAATCAACTGAAAGCAAATAATCAAACCAAAACTAACTAACAGAAATCAGAAATCAGAATACAAAAACTAACTGACAGAAATCAAAAAACAGAATACAAAAAAAAACTAACTAACAGAAATCAGAATACCAATCATAACAATCATAAATCAGCAGTCATCAGAATCAAGCATTTATATCAATCACTCCTAATCTGGTTCTCAAAATGCTGAATGAGTCAAAGGCCAGTGGTTTAGTGAATATGTCAGCCAGCTGATTTTCAGTTGCTACGTGGTGTAGCTCAATGCCCCCTTTTGTAACATGGTCCCTAATGAAGTGATGCCTAATGTCAATGTGTTTGGTCCTAGAATGTTGGATTGGATTCTTAGAGATACAGATGGCACTAGTATTATCACACAGAACAGAAATTGTGCCAACAGGTACTCCTAAATCCAAGACTTGCTGCTTCAACCAAAGAACTTGGGCCACACAACTCCCTAAGGCAATGTACTCAGCTTCAGCAGTGGAAAGTACAACTGAGTTCTGTTTTCTACTGGACCAGGAGACTAACGACTGTCCTATAAATTGACAAGTCCCAGAAGTACTCTTCCTATCCACCCTACACCCCGCAAAGTCAGAATCAGAATATCCAATGATCTCAAAAGAGGTGCTGTGCCTAGGGTACCAAATTCCTAGGTTTGGGGTTCCTAAAAGATATCTAAGAATTCTCTTAACAGCAGTCAGGTGGGACTCTTTAGGATCAGCCTGAAACCTAGCACAAAGACAGACACTAAACATGATATCAGGTCGGCTAGCAGTCAGGTAGAGCAGTGAACCTATTATCCCTCTATACTTCTTCTGATCAATAGATTTTCCATTTGAATCCTTATCTAACTGAACTGAGGAGGGCATGGGAGTATTGATTGGCTTGGCTTTGTCCATTTCATATTTCTTCAAAATGTCCTTAGTGTATTTTGATTGATTGAGAAAGGTTCCATCATCCGTTTGCCTTATGCTAAACCCCAAAAAGTAGGACAATTCTCCCATCATACTCATCTCAAACTCTTTACTCATTGTTTTAGAAAACTCTTCACATAAGTATTTATCAGAAGATCCAAAAATTATATCATCAACATAGATCTGGACAATGAGTAAGTCATCTCCTAATCTCCTCAGAAAAAGGGTGGTGTCTACGCTCCCCTTAACAAACTCTCTTTCTAACAGGAATGTGCTAAGCCTCTCATACCAAGCTCTGGGTGCCTGTTTCAATCCATATAAGGCCTTTTTTAATTTATAGACATGATTTGAATATTGGGAACTCTCAAAACCTGGGGGTTGTTCTACGAAAACATCTTCTTTAATTACCCCATTTAAAAAGGCACTCTTAACATCCATTTGAAACAGCTTAAATCCCTTATAACAGGCAAAGGCTAGTAGCACTCTAATGGCTTCCAATCTTGCTACAGGGGCAAAAGTCTCCTCAAAATCAATCCCTTCTATCTGATTATACCCCTTAGCCACCAATCTTGCCTTATTTCTCACCACCACACCAGAATCATTCATCTTATTCTTAAAGACCCACTTGGTTCCCACAATACTTTGATTTTTAAGTCTTTCTACTAACTCCCAAACATCATTCCTTACAAATTGATTCAATTCTTCCTGCATAGCTAAAATCCAAAATTCATCCGACATGGCTTGATTGATGTTGGTGGGTTCAGTCATTGAGATAAAGGCAGAATGGTTTACTTCCTTCCTAAGTCCATGCCTAGTCCTAACACCTTCAGAAGGGTCTCCTAAGATCAGTTCTTTAGGATGACTCGAAGAATATCTCCAATCTCTAGGCAATGGGGTTTGAGGTTCTACCCTTTCCTCCAAATTTGTATTTCCAACTCCTTGGGTAACCTCAACAATCTATTCATCTTCTACTTCAGATCTAGACTCCTTAGGATCAGATTCATCAAACACTACATGGGTTGTTTCTTCCACCACCAAAGTCCTCCTATTGAACACCCTAAAGGATTTCCCCACACTTGAATATCCTAAGAACACTCCTTCATCAGATTTGGGGTCAAATTTTCCTAAGGGTGACTTCCTGTTGTTCAGAATGAAAACCTTACAGCCAAAGACATGGAGGTGGGACAGATTTGGTGTTCTACCCTTAATAATCTCATAAGGTGTCTTGTTCAGTTTGACTCTCACATTCACCCTATTCAGCACATAACAGGCAGTGTTCACCGCTTCAGCCCAAAAATATTTTGGAAGTGAATACTCGGCAAGCATGGCTCTAGCGGCTTCCACTAAGGTCCTATTCTTCCTTTCAGCTACCCCGTTCTGCTGAGGGGTCCTAGGAGCTGAAAAATTGTAACTAATCCCATGATTCTCACAAAAACTTCCAAATCTTTCATTTTCAAACTCCCCTCCGTGATCACTATGGATGGTAATAATCTCACATCCTAACTTCTTCTGAATCCAAGTAGAGAAAGATCTAAACTCATCAAATGACTCAGATTTGTGTGACAAAAACTTAACCCAAGTGAACCTTGAATAATCATCAACAATCACAAAACCATAGACTCTCCCCCCTAAGCTGGCAGTGCTAATGGGTCCAAAGAGGTCCATGTGAAGAACTTCTAAAGGTCTAGAGGTGCTAATGTCCTTAACAGAGTGAAAAGAGGACTGGACTTGCTTCCCCAACTGACAGGCATCACACAGGTGATCCTTAGTGAACTTAAGCTTGGGCACACCTCTAACTAAGTCCTTTTGGGTGACTCTCCTAAGGGTTTTCATACTGGCATGACACAATCTCCTATGCCATAACCAAAACTCATCAGCAGCAGTTTTTAAGCATATTGAATTATCAGATTTAATGCTACTTACATCCAGCTTGTAGACGTTGTTGATCCTTTGCCCCTGCAAAACAACTTCATCATTTAAGCTTAAAATGCAGCCAGTGGGCAGGAATTTGATGTTGTATCCCTTGTCACAGAGTTGACTGATGCTCAGCAGGTTGTGTTTCAGTCCATCTACAAGCAAAACATTATCAATCATAAAGTTCTTTGAATCACCAATTATACCTGTGCCTACCACCTTCCTGGTGGTGTTATCTCCAAGTGTAACCTTGCCTCCAGCTCTGGCCTCCAGCGAAATGAACTGATTTGCATCTCCAGTCATATGTCTAGAACATCCGCTGTCCAGGTACCACATGCTCTCACGAGGTCTTGTGTGAGAGCACACCTACAAAATCATCAAATGTCAGTCTTAGGAACCCAAACAGGTTTGGGTTCCTTCTTATGAAAAGAAGAATGCGATGCATGCGTGCTGTATTGTGAAACAGACAGTTTGGGTCTCCACACCCAATGTGTACTACGGTGAACAGTACAAGTGTGTGATATGTGTCCTAACATGCCACATGAAAAACATCTAACACCAGGAAAAGGATTAACTAAACGTCGTGAGTGATAGTGCCTCTTCCTAGTAGTGTATGAAACATGCTTTGATGAACTTGCAACAGAATTTTTAAAAGGTGGCGGTGCATAAAACTGTTCAAAGGTAGGCGGTGTTTTGTTCTTTTCAAAAGCACTGATTTTTACTTCCAAAAACTCATTCTCTTTCTTTAAACTTGCAATTTCAAATTTTAAAGCGCCATTGTTACTTTCTACTTCACATGCCATTGTATCTAACTCTTTAAAAGCTTTTTCTAAATCAACATGCGTGGTTTTCAAAGAATCATGCTCAGAAACTAAATCAGAATATTTTTTGTTCAATTCATCAAACTCATCAAGCAGAGACATGTGATTGGAATCAAGTGTGGAATAATCTTTAACTACAGAATCATGCTCTTTCTGTAAAGTCAAATAATCTAATTTCAAACTAGCATGGGTTTTCTTAAGCTTCCTATACGATGTATGAATCTTTTCAGAAACTTCAAATAACTGATCGTAAGTAAGCTCACATACCTCTTCCTGGTCCGACTGACCAGGGTGATCATCCGCCATCAGACACAAGTTTGTTTCCTCCTCTTCAGCTTCAGTCTCAGAAGAGTCGGATGCAGAGTCTGCCCAGAACGCCTTCTGAATCCGCTTCTTGTCCTTCCTGAACTTTGGTTTCTCCTCACTCTTCTCCTTGCTTGGGTGAGCTTTAAGTGTTGGACAATCAGCCTTAATGTGTTCAGGCTTCCTGCATTCAAAACAAACTGATTCAGATGAACCCTTAAAGTTTTTATTGAACTTACCCTTGTTCCACTTCTGATAGTTCTTATGTTTCTTCCTTAGAAAGCTTTTGAATTGCCTTGTGATTAAGGCAACTTCATCGCTATCAGACCCGGAAGTGCTAGCATCTGAATCTTTGGCCTTTAGTGCCACGGTCTTCTCTTTCTTGCGTTCACCTGCATCAAGTTGCCTTTGGTTCACCCCTTGCTCGTAAGCAATGAGTGATCCAAGTAAGCTGTCAATAGAGTAAGTATTTAAATCTTTGGATTCAGTAATAGCAGTAATCTTAGCATCATAAGAAGCAGACAAACATCTAAGAATCTTGTTCACTCTTTCGTAGTTGGTAAGTTCTCTACCTAAAGCATGCAAAGAGGTAACAATCTGAGTGAACCTTGTATACATTTCTGAAATAGTCTCACTAGGTTTCATGCGAAAAAGTTCGTAATCATGTAACAAGATGTTTAACTTAGATTGTTTGACTTCAGTTGTACCTTCGTATGTTATACATAACCTATCCCAGATTTCCTTTCCCGTTGTACAAGTAGAAACACGCATATAGTCTTCAGATTTCAAAGCACAAAAGAAACAGTTCAAACATTTTGCATTCAACTGTGCTAAATCACGATCATCAAACGTCCAATCAGCAAACGGCAATTCAGTTTTCACATTGTTAATCATTCGAAAAGGTGGTTCGTATCCGTCCTTAACTAACATCCACATGCGATAATCAATAGATTGCAGAAAAGTAGACATGAGTGTTTTCCAAAAATCAAAAGGAATATTGTCAAACAACGGTGGTCTGGTAATAGAATAACCTTCAGCAGTATTACGATTGTTACAGTTAGCCATTGGATCAAATTCAAAAGTTTTTAAACAGAAATTTTGAATCCCTCTCTGATACCACTTGAAAGTTCGATAGGGATGTTAAGCCCTAGTGAACTAGTCCCGAGGCTAACCAAGAGGGGGGGGGGTGAATTGGTTATTTAAAAATTTCACGATAACTATGAAAATCTTTTTATAACGTGCAGCGGAAACGAATTAAAACAACGATAAAAAGATCAACCACAGATATTCACCCAAGCAGTTAATATCAGGAAAAATTAAAGTGCAGAATTGAATCAGAAAAGCAAACCAGATTTTATAGTGGTTCGGTCAACTTGACCTACGTCCACTCCCCGGAGCCTCCCCTCCGGGTATTGCACTAAATAGAAGTGTCTCTCCTTTTGCTCCCACAGCAAGGCGGAGAAGCCTGTACAAAAATCTCCTTTTCACCACACGGTGAGGCAGAGAACCCGACCTCCTTTCGCTTCCTCCTGAAGCAGGCAGAGAACCTTCGAACTCCTTTCGCTTCCTCCTGAAGCAGGCAGAGAACCTACGAACTCCTTTCGCTTCCACCTGAAGCAGGCAGAGAACCCCGGATCTTCTTGCGAACGATCCTCCCACGACGAACACTGACTAGACGAAAGACGACGAGCGGAGAAGACGACTCTGATCCGTGCTCGGAGCAACCTTAGTGAATCCCTCACTAACTCCCCCTCACAAGATCTTCTCTCTCTCTCCCAACTCTCTCTCTCTAGGGTTTCTCAGGGAAGGAAGGCAGCAAAAGATATTTCTTAATTTTAGAAAAAGTTCTTTTATAGGAGGGCTTAAAATTTGCCCTAATTCTCAACTGGTCGGCCAAGATCGTCCAGGACGATCGGGATATCGTCCTGTACGATCAGTTCAAAATCAGCTGATTCAGTCTGGACGATTAGGCTCTTCTGGACGATCAGTAGAAAAAGTTGTTCATATCGTCCCGTACGATATTGCGATCGTCCGGGACGATTAGTACAAATTGAGGAAAATCGTCCAGAAGACAGTTCGGGTCGTCCAGAGAAATCTGTGCTGGACGACCAAAAAATGACTTGATCGTCCAGGACGATTGGTACATCGTCCTGTACGATTAGTTCAAAAAGGCCCAAAATCGTCCTGTTCACAGTTCGGGTCGTACAGCTGAAATGCACAAGACGATCACGATCGTCCGGGACGATCCTGCGATCGTCCAGGACGATGTGATCGTATCAATTAAACATTAATTTCTTTCCTTAATTACCAGACTAATTTAGGCATGATTGTAGTGAATCGTCCAGGACGATACACGTATCGTCCGGGACGATCAGACCAAAATACTTAAAATAAAACTTGCCTAACTTAATCTGGCGGCTGAGAATTTCTGATTTGGACATATCGTCCCGTACGATCCGGAGATCGTCCAGGACGATCGGCTCAATCAGACCCTCTTAACTTAGTCGCCCTAATTAGGGTTTCTGTTTTAACTGGATCGTCCAGGACGATATGTAGATCGTCCAGGACGATCTGAACAAATTTTTAACAGAAACTCTAATTCACTCAATCTCTCTCCCTAAGTGTGTGTGTGCAAGGTTACTTAGCTAGGGAATCAGTTACATTACAATTGACTCAATAAAAAGAAAAATCATACATTTGACACACTTGGACCCGATCTTGAGTTGGCTTGAGTGGCTCGCGGTCTTTTGTGCCTGAAACAGATTAGCCAAGCAAAACACACTGGAAACATGTTTGTCATCATCAAAACCAGATTTGCAACATATAGTTCTAACCATATGTCTTCTTAGAAAAAAAAGTTGTTTTCAGATAGACTAGAGGTCTATTTAGGAAATTACTTTGTTTTTCAGATTGTAACTACAATTTTGTTTGCCTAGTCCTTGTTGTTTTATCTTTTTTTTTTCCAGAAATTTTTGTGGTAATAACCTATTTTTTACAACAAGAATTGCTAACTTTAAGAGAGCAATTATTCAATTTTTTTAAAAAGAACTTTTTCATATATCCATAGTAGGTTTCAAATAAGTTAATTTCCTCACAACAGCTTCCCAACCACCTTTACAAAACACTGCAGTTGTCCCAAACAGACCATAGGTTGTATGTATGAGCGGTTATGTTTATGATTTACTCCTAAATACTTAATGTTTTTGTGGAGATTTTGTTGAACAACATTATTATGTTGAGGTTTTTATTAGGTTTTACTTCCAATGACTTGTGATTAGCCTCTCGATTTCATGGGTTGATCGAGCAAAATAGGCGGATATTTTGAAAATTTTTATTAGGATTTCTATCACATTCTTAGCTATAAAAATGTCATTATACACATGAAAATCTATTGCGCTATTAATCCAACATGATGTTTGCAAATAGCTCATATTTAGTTCGATGATTATCTGAAATTTGTCATCTTCATCATCTAAATGAGTGAAATTTGAATCTACTGCATAAACTTATTTGATAAATTAGTTTATAATTGGAGCTGTAGGCAAACATGAAAATATCAAAGGAAAAAGGGATTTTTTTCTTAAGAAATTATTAAATGAGAAACTTTTTAGAAGAGCAAAATTAAAAAAATCATGCAGCTTGCATAATTTTTTTATTACAACAACAACAATAACAACAACAACAAGCCTTTATCCTATCACATGAGGTTGGCTACATAAATTATTTTTCTTCATTGTGTCCTGTTAATAGTCAGATTCTCATTTAAATATAATAAAAAAGATTATTTCTAATATTTCTAATCAAGTCTTTTTTAGGTTCACCTCTACCTTTCTTAACATAGGCGAAATCTAATACATCTACTCCCCCAAGCGGGTCATCAGAAGGCCGGCGTTTTATGTGACCAAACCATCTAAGGCGACTCTCTCTAATCTTATCTGCCACTGAAGCTACTCCAACGTTTTCACGTATATACTCGTTTCGCATTTTGTCTATTAAGAGTAAAAAAATCATATTGTATGAAATAAAATTGAATTGACATTGAAATTAGCTATTGAGATTTTAAGAGTTATTGAAGATATTAGAAAGTTTATTTAAATACAGAATGCTAATTGAATACAAATTAGTAAAATGATTATAAAAGAATCATTTTGGTAGTCTTCAATAATAAGTTAACTATCGGAAGATTATGCTTATGAATCATTCAATGAAGTTTTGTGATAGGAAGTGAGGCATGGGTAGATAGGTTTCATTAAATTACATCAGTATGTGCAAATCAATCTGAATTTATGCTAAGAAGATAGGATACAAAGATAATTTTTGTGCTAAGATACTTTGGAGAGTAATGAAATGATTTTCATACAATGTTTATTGATGCTAAAAAAGGTATATGATCGAGGTTGTCGATGAATTTTGTTGTTAACAAGGAGAAAAATTTGTTAGGGTGGATTGAATTTATGATATGCATGTGTGATGTAGCAGTTGGTAGCATTATAATTAGTCATAAATTAAAAAAATCATAGTAAGATTATTTCAATAATTTATATTAAGATAATATCTCTTTATATTGATTATGGAGATGTTTACAAAATATATTTTAAGTGATGCAACTCAGTGTATGCTATTTGAAATTGAGTAAAAGCTTAAAATAAATCCCTGACTATTAGTAAATGTTCAATTTAGTCACAGATTTTTATGATGACCCAATTTAGTCCCTCGAGTATTAGAAAATGTCTTACTTTAGTCCCAAGACTAAAAGTAACAGTTAAAATTAGCCCCAACAGTTAAATGTGAGGATATTTTTGGTATGATATATGTGAGATTATATTATTTTTTATATTTTTTTATTTATCATATTAAATTAAATAAAAAAATTATAATGAAAGTTAATCAACTGAATAATAAGAGTGCATAATTAATAAACATGGTTAACTTTAATTGTTACTTTTGGCCTTGGCTTCAATTGAGACATTTTCTAATAGTCAGTAGACTAAATTGGGGCATTATGAAAGTCTGGGACTAAATTGATCATTTACTAGTCGGGGGACTATTCAGGGATTTTACTCATTTGAAAATATTATGATTTTTGGAAGTGATACCTCTCATGAAACACATAAAAGTTGAACAATATAGATAGTTTTCTCAAGATATTATCTTTAAATAATTGATCAAAAATCTTTTTATGTGATATGCAATTTTAGTTGATTGAAAATTGATAATTATCAATCAATATTTATGGAATATCATTGATGTCCATGCAATATAAGTATCTTGGATTTATTTCTATTATGCAAATGAACATATATGTAGATGAGGAAATACTATTTAGAATTAATATTGGATGTTTAAAATAAAAATATATATGTATAAATGATACTATTCAATAAGAGAATATTCTTCTATATGGAAAATATCTTTTCTTATTTCACATGACGTTTAGAATTAATATTGAATGGTTAAAATAGAAAACTATATAAATAGTACCATGCAATAAGAGAATATTCTCCTATATAGAAATCATTTTCTCTTATTTCACACTGCATAAAGTAATCCGGACAAACTTTCTGTCTATTGTCAGATCTTATTCTTTGTTTCTACTAAATTTGCAATAGGACATCACACAATTGTATATCAATGTCATTCAACTTTAGATGTGTCAAAACGGATCAACGGGTCAGGTTCAGGTCCAACCCGAATTGACCTGAGTCTAAACAGGTTGACCCTAACCTGATCCGTTTCCAAAAATGGGTCCAGAATTTTAACCCGGACTTGACTCGGGCGGGTTACCGGGTTGAGCCGACCTGACCCACGAAGGCTTCTTCCTCTTTCTCGAACGATCCAGATCCGTTGGGCTCAGGGGAAGCTTATGCGATGGTGGCAGCTTGTGAGGGGATTTGCGGAGTGGATGTCAGCGCCTCAGGCAGAGCTGAGGAACGCTGCGTCGGCCTTGCAGGTGACGGGCCTGACGGCTGCCTTGCGGTCCTATTGCGGGAAGTTGGGCCGGAACCGGACGGTCCGGACTCGGGTGTGAGACATCGGATGCGAGGCACCAGACGCGGACGGGCTGACGCGGGACGCCGGATGTGATGCAGGACATTGGACACAACATTGATGCGGAGTGCGGCCCTGTGGGAAGCTTGATGGTGGACCGAAACCAGACTTGGGACCAGCTCACCAGTGCAGATCTGTGGCCCACAGGTTAAATCCGGGTTGATTTTGGATTGCCTTGTCAACCCAAACTTGACCCAGTTTTAGAAACGGGTCGGAAACTCGAACCCAAACCTGGAATTTTCCGGGTCAGGTTTTGGGTCAGGTCAAATTTTGACACCCCTATTCAACTTGATCCACCCTGAAATTTAGGAAGCTATGAAACTTCATGGCATTTACCATTGTTTTAGTTATGCATCAAACACATAAAGTTGGTGCCATCAGGGATGATACAAATAAAGAGATAAATGATTAATGATTTTATCATGTACCTGCGTTGAAATGAAATGGAACTTATTTAGTATGCGTCTTATATTGTTTTGAATAGCTATATATATATTTTAATTTTAGAAAGAAGGCTGAAGTTTTTCTCTTTGGATAATGGTAGTACATGCTATCTAGTTTTTATCATGTTTTTTATCAGTGATCATATTTTCATAAAAAAAGTGATCAAGTTTGTTCCCCTTGTTTTTTCACGCAGAGGATTAACATCATTGGTCTTTCATATTCATGCTCATTGCTCATTTTTATTGTCATTAGTTGCATTTTTTATGGTCTTAATAAGACCCTGCAGCATGCTAGCAGAAATTGTTAACTGAAGTATCATTCTTTCCTGATTTTCCTCTTTTCCTTTTGCAATTGACGATGCTAGATTCCTTTTTTGTTCAAAATGGGATGTGGCTTAAATTTGCTTAGGTAGCCAGTTTGGGAAAGCTTTTAGGACCTCGAGGGTTGATGCCAAATCCGAAAGCTGGTACGGTTACTGCAGATATACCTCTGGTATGGTTTGAAACTGCTGTCTTTGTTTATTTTTATTTCATCTCATAATTTTATTGTATTTGATTTCTTTTCAGCGCACCTATTGCTACTTGTGCATCATCTACCTTTATTAGTAACGTGTTTATTATTATTGTTACTTTGCTTATCGAATTCAAATATATTCTGAATATTGTCTTCCATTATATTTAACAAGGGGATGAAAGGTCTGCGCACTAATGTATACTATTTCAGGTTAAATTTTAAATGCTGATGCTATATATAAATCAGCTTTGTAATATTTTATTTTTCAGCTTGAAAAGTATTCTCTCTCATTTAAAATTCAATACCAGCGACTGGTTAAGTTTTTTGCACAAATCTCGTTCTGAATTTTTGTCACTATGTCCCAAGGGACCCAAACTGACCAACCAATCTATTAGATACAGTTTCTTTCATGCAGAAGCCATAGTAAGCCATAGATATTACCCAACAAAAAATTGTGCATAATCTCGTCAAGTAATCTATGCAAGGAGAAGCTATCATGACATGGAATGTTCCAAAGCAGCATGAAAGAACTCCCTGCCTGCCTCATATCTGGCAAAGTCTAAGATAAAATTGTAAGAGCTTTCTTAGTTAACCCTGGGGTTCACAATTAGAACCAACCATCCCCATTCCCCCACCCCCTACCTTGCTCCTCATCTCCACACCTTCTTGCCCACCCCCTCAAAATAAAAGAGAAGGCAGGAAGTCTCTGTATTATCTTCCTAATTGTAGAATATCTTAATTTCTGCAAGTCTGGTTGGTAAACTAGAGCCAACCTTAAGAACGACAGTGTTCAGATGTCTCAGACGACATTTTGCTTTCGTTAGCGTGTTAGTTATCGCATCAAGCTGTTCAATGTCTAATTAACTAGCCTCTCTGGAAACTTAAACTTGTGCTTCAATTAACTTTACCGGGCAAGGGACTTTCTTCTAATTATGCAATAAATTACAACTATTATTTAGGATTCTTTGTATACAACCTCTGATGTGGTTCTCACCCTTTTCAGGCTATCCAAGAGTTCAAGAAAGGAAAAGTTGAATACCGTGTAGATAAAACTGGAATTGTTCACTTGCCTTTTGGAAAGGCAAACTTTCCAGAAGAGGACCTTATTGTTAACTTCATGGCTGCAGTTGTATGTTTCCTTCTATCATTTTTGTAATTTTAAATATGAAGAACCTTATATTCATCGCTGTGTTAGACTCCACCATGGAACTTGGAAGAGCAGCAGTGCTGTCGATCATGTGAGAAGATTGTAGATGACAAACACCTACCCATGGTGCCCTAGAAACTACCCCCAGCATTGCATAAGGATTTCCACATGAAGGCCGATTAGACGGCGAAATGTAATCATGAGAAAATGAGGTGTAACATTAAAATCCATGTTATTTTTGACTAGCCATAAAATATATTATTAAAATGTAATTGCCACCAACTCATTCTCTCATAATTACATTTCTCTATCTAACCAAACTCCATGTGGCTGGGGATGTTTCTCCAGCACCATGGGCAGGTAGGCCTTCGTTATGTGTAGTGTCCTTCCACGATCATTGGCATTGCTTCTCTTCTGGATCGGTGGAGTCCTGACACTTTCCTATGCTAATTTACGCTGCTGCCTTCATCTGTAGAGATCTGTTGAAGTAAACAAGCCTCCTGGTGCAAAGGGAGTCTACTGGAAAAGTGCACACATTTGTTCGTCCATGGGACCTTCTCTTAAACTGAACATTAGAGAGATGCTCGACTACAAGGCCCCTACGCCAGCGTAGAGGCAAGCAATTGTTGTGTTGCTTCGATTAAAGATTCAATTGTCCCACATAGTTCAGCATCAGAACACAGCAATACTGTCTTAGCCCACAGGACAGGTAGGTATATTGTTATGGTCTGACCTGTGAGTTAATATTTTTACTGATGTAATGTTGTCCACATCAATGATTTTGGGCCTGTTGGAAAGAGGCTTGTGACCATAGGATCTTGCTGTATTCTTCTTTGTAGTAAACAGGTATATTACATCTTCCCAAACCATGAGAAGGCAAGATTTAGAGTGGCATACTTGTTTTTGTTTACCTGAGACATTGTTGGAGAACCTTAAGGAACTTAATATTTGAATGCTACAAAGCGAAAGTAAACCACCTAGTGAAGAGAGCAAACTGGTGCAGTGATACCTCCGGCGTTGAATGGATATTAGATGCTCTGTCAAAATGAATTTACCATGAAAAATATTTTAAAATAAAGGCTGTCATTAAGTACATAGTGATGGATCAATTGCTCTATTAATGAGAAGTTGATGATCATAAATTATGAAAAATGTTCACCTTTGATACAATATATTTTCATATGCTTTGTAAGTATTTAAATCATGATTAACTATGGTTCTGCTTAGGGTGAATTTGTCTTTTAAATACCTAAAATGATAAAAATGACTTTTTTTTTTAAAAATAAAAATAAATTTGCGGTGTTTTAAATATGTGTTGACCTCATTTTTGTATGAGGACAATATGACCAATCCGGACCTTAGGATCATTCCAATCCTTAGGATTTAATCCTGACCCTAGGATCAATCTGATCCTAAATCAATCCAGTTTCAAATTAATCCAGACCCCAAATCAATACAATTTAATAGACTCTAGGATTTTCCTAGATTTCCATCCCTAGGATCTGTTTTAGATCCTAGGAGCTCTTCAAATTAATCTTAATTCTAGGATCAATCTAAACCTAGATCAATCCAGATTTAAATCAACCCTGATCTCAGATCAATCAAATTTCCAGACTATTCTAGATCCTAGGATTCTCAAACCCTAGGATTTTCCTAGTATTTAGACTTTAGGATCTATTCTAGATCCTAAGAACCTTCTAGATCCCAGACCTTAAGGTTTCCTAGACTCTAGGAACTTCCTAGACTTCAGTCCCTAGGATCTACTCTAGACCCTAGGATTTCCCTAGGATTTCCTAGACTCTAGGATCTTCCTAGACTTCAGTCTCTAGGATCTACTCTAGACCTTAGGATTTCCCCTAGATCAATTTAGGTCCTAGGATCCTCCTAGATCTTAGATCTATCCAGTCCTCAAATATATTCAAACTCTAGAACAACTCAGACTTTAATCCATATCCTCAATTCAAACCTTGAGCAAAATTCAGAATTCAACCCAGTTCAAAATCCAAACTCTAGTTCAAACCCTGATTCTACCTTTGATCAAACTTTAATCCTATCCTATCATTTATGATCTCTAAATGATCATGAATGATTTGGGTAATTCAAATCCAATCATTCAAACTCAAAATCCAGCTCAAAATTAGATTTCCAAACTCAAATCCAAGGCCAAAGGTCTAAGTCCTGAAAGCATTTTCCAGCAAATTTTTGAACATTTCAAAACCCTATCAAATGACCTCTGATTCAAGGTATATCAGTTCCACACTGATGTGACATGTCTCTAGAGGCAACCCTCCAAATTTGAGCTCATTCTGAGGTCTCTAACCCCAGAAACTGAATTGAAATCCAAAGGCTGTAAAACCTTCAAATATTTACAGTCTATGCCACTGGAGCTGCCATCCAGTGGATCCTAACCCTGGAGCCTTCTCCAAACCCTCAAATCACTTCCAGACCCTTAATTATGACTCATTGAGCATTAAACTGCATTTTGTTGGACTCAATTTGACCCCCAGTTGACCAGGGGTCAAAATGACCAAAATACCCCTATGGGGTGTGAATAGTCACTTTGGTCAAATGAGCTCCAAATCAAATGCAACCACCTCCAACAAGTTTCAAATGTCAAACCAAACCTGTTGAACCCAAAACCAGTCCCTGGGTCAATCTGGTTGACTAAGTCAACTAGGTTGATCAAACAGGCCCTTTAGGGTCAAAATAGGTCATTTTGACCAAATGACCTCCCCAGACCTTGGAACCACCTCCATTGGTCTCCAAATACCATTTCAAATCTGTCGAACCCATTTCCAGACCCTGGACCCACCTGGTTGACCATGTCAACCAGGGTTGACCTAAAAGGCCCATTAAGGGCCCAAATAGGTCATTTTGACCAAACAACCTCTCCAGACTTTGAGACCCCCACCAGTAGACTCAGAATATCATTCTGAACTGGTTGGACCCAGTTCCTGGCCCTGGGTCAACTTGGTTGACCAAGTCAACCCAGTTGACCCATTAAGCCCTTTAAGAGCCCCAATAGGTCCATTTGATTCAAATGACTCATTTAAATCTTAGAAATACTTCTAACAAATTCAAAACATCAAATCGAACTTGTTGAACCTGTACCCACCCCCTGGGTCAACCTGGTTGACTGAGTCAACCTAGGTTGACCTAGGTGTTCCTTAAGGATTCAAATGGGTTATTCCAACCCATTGGATCCAATCAAATCCTTCAAACTCTCAAATCCATGTTAAATGATATTTTAAACCTGTCTAGACTTATCATGAGTCAAATCAACCTTGGTTTGGCTTGGTCAAACTTCAAACTTTGGTTAAACCCATTCAAAACTCCTTTCATTACCTCAAATTCCAACCTTTGAACTCCCAACCAGCTCTTCAAGCCACTCTAGCTGCCACCTCACTAGTCCACTTAACCATTGACTAGTCAAACCAGTCAATTCAAACTTTTAAATCAATTTCTATGGTCAAATCTATAAAACCCAACTTATTAAATCTCATCCAACCTGATTTAAGCTCATCTAACCAGCTAGATATACTTGAGACACAATTTAGATGCCAACTCAGTAAGTCTTGACCTATGTTGACTAGTCAAACAGTCAACAAGAACTCAAGGATCTTTAATGGTCAATATGACCCATTTCTCTCATTCAAACCAAACCAGGCCCATCCATCCCTTGGAACCAACTCCAGAACCTTCTAGGGTGGTAACCCAACCTCCCCAGCAGCTGATACGTTCCCTGGTTCAGCCCAAATCGCCTCTAGTGGTCCCCTCCACGTGAGAACGTCCCCTAGCCATTTTTGCCTGAATGGAGTGTCTCCCTATGGCATAACCGTTTCTTCCACGTGTCGAGCATCCCGGAAGTTCTCCTGAGTGATCCCAGCCATTGCCTTTGGCTCCAACAGCTGAATAGGGGCAATAGGCACGAGAATGACTCATTAGAAATGATCTCCCATTCCGGTCCATAGAGAGCCGCTCTGGCTTTTCGTTTTGATTCCCTGGAGCTTACCCCACATTTCCCTAATCAATTCCTGGCATTTGGTGGCCGCCGGCGATGAGCGTGAGGACAAGCCGAGGCTAGCTCCGTTCAAGCTACCTCAACTTCTCACAGAAGCTTCCTCCAGGCTCGAGGTCTTCAAGAGAACTAATCTTGGACAATCTACAAGCTCAACAAGATCTAAATCAGCCAAATCCATCATTTATATTGTGGTAAATCTTAAACCCTAGGTGTTTACCTAAGCTTTTAAATAGGATTTCAAATATTGCATCACTTGCTTGGAAAATACTTCCACATTGCTCCTTAGATCATTTTACATCTCTGTACAAAGTTTTGAATCATTTTGTTTACTGTATTAAGAGAACAAAACAAAAAAAGGGGTTAGGGTTCGCGGGTTGACGGAGGAGGAAGATGGGTTCGCGGCCGTTGGATCTATGCATTTTAGATCAATGGCTGTGATCAAACTATATCCGTTATTCGGTTCGATCTCTCGAAACCGTGGGATAACCAGATCTTCGTTCGGCTGAATCTCAGCCTTCCATTCAAACCGCGGGCCAAACCAGGACCGTCCGTTCCTTCTGGATCGAAATCCACAGCGGGATGAATCTGTACCGTCGGATCCGCACTGTCGTAGATCTGACGGTTTATATTCTTGCCGCGCTGGATAAGTAACTGGGCCCCGCTTGACCGCCGCCGTTCACATGGCTGCATCCCGCCGTGCCGCGTGGAAAGCTCAGGCTGAGTCAGCGCCGCCATTTGACCATACATTTAAAATCCTCAAAATAAATCCAGAAAATTACCAGAACTTTAAAAAATGGTACAAAATTCATTTTTCAACCAATTTTAAAGTTTTTTGGCTCGTTTTGTTCATCTCTCCCTCTAGTTTATTTTTAAAATAAAATTAAGTTATTTTGAATAATATTTTATTTAATATTTCAAAAATATATAAAACACTATTTATTTTTTTATTAAAAATATATATCTTATTTTGACTTGAAATTTGGCAGAGATGTTCAAGGATCTATTTCTAATATCCCTTAATTTTCCCAAGAACATTTGATGTAATATTGTTTAGTTTATGAATTTCTAAGAATCTTAGTCATGTTTTGACCTAGAATTTTGGAAATTTATAACTAATTTAATTCAAACCTAATCAATGCTTGTTAGTACTCTATGGAACCCTTGAAAGATTACCTTTCATTGGATAATAGGTGCAGGTTATAATCATGTGTAATTTAAAAGAAATTTGACCTTAATTACAATATGATCTTTGTAAATAAGCTTTGAACTATACATGATTATATCCTTAAATTGAATGAGATCTTATTTGAGGATGTATTCTACATTCTCTAATATCCTCAAGTCAATTTAATGTACTTATTGCTTCATAATGGATTTCTTAAGTTCATGGGTTATGATATAACCTACGATCCAAATGATATATCTTGATCCTTCCATAGAGCATTAGGGGTTTAGGACATTCCTTTTTTGCTTTTGATGATTGCTATAGTGTGATTGTGATTAGTGTTCAAGGGTTAGTGACTTCAATTTGAACCTACTCAACCTAGTGACATCTAAGGACAATAATTAAGGACTCATTTAGAGAATTTAGAAAATCTCCAATAATTAGGATATATTTCAAATTGACTTGAAACTTTGAACACTTGAACTTAATGACATCTCAAGCCCATAGGAAAATTTCCAGCAACTTTAAGAATCATTAAACCACTTAATTAATTAAATCAATGTTAATCTTTTAATCAAACTTTAAAACTTTTAAAAATTCTAACAAATCAAACTTAAATCCAAATGACCTGAAACTTAAACCCCTTAAGCGTAGTGACATTCCCTGCCCTAGGGAAAATTCTCACTAAAATTTGAGCCCTTTAAATCCCTTAATCAAATATCTTAAAATTGAACCTTAATTAAGCCCTTAAATCTTCTAGAAAATGTAATAAATCAAGATTAAATCCAAAAATACACATAATATCTCAAATTGACCAGAATTTAACCTTTAATCAATGAAAAATAAAGCCCCTTGACTGGACTTCAAAATTAAGTTTAATTTAACTTTAATTGAAATTCAACATTTAATTGATTTAATTAATTAAAAATAATTAAAAAATTTCAAAAATTTCAAAAACACTTGGAGATCACTCCTTAGGTCATTCCAGACCTTTGGAGTTGATTTCAATGAGTTTGGAGGTCATTTGGATTCAAATCACAAAAAGGCCCTTTAATTAAATAATTTTAAAAATACAATAAATACTCTAAACTTCAAAAATGCATAACTAATTCAAATAAACTCCAAATTGAGCAAACTCAAAGGCATACAACTCATAATAAGGTCTAATATTTATTAAAAATGTTAAGTTTCCAGAAATCAATCAATTTTGAAAAAAATCAACTTTTGGTCAAACTTAGTTCAAATTTAAGTTAAAACTTCAAACCTTCATAATAAAATGTAGAAAAATCCAATTTCAATGTACTTACTGTCTAACTGATCGTATTAAGGTCTAGTATTTTAATAAAATATTAAATTTTCAGAAAACATTTTAAATCAAAAAGTCAATTTTAACCTCTTAATTAAATGATTAAAATAATCCGGAAAATACCAAAATTCAACATATCATTCAAAATTCCAGAAAACACTAATTCAAACTTAAAATCAGCAATCAATCAATTCTAATTAAAATTTAATTAACTTTCAACATTAATTAAACTTAAATCATTTAATCATACCGGGTACCACTAGGTAACCCAGGCCTACGAGGCTATTAAATTAGCCCCAAGGAAGGTGAAATAAACTTCACGGCCTCGGTATGAAATAAAGGTGGTATCCAACAAATAATTAAAATCAAGTCTAAAATCAATTTCAAGTCATTAATATTTAAATTCAAATTAAATCTCCCTCAAGCCTTTCAACCAACCAGAACATTAAGTAACTTCAATCAAGTGCCTATTTAGGACATATCAAAACCACACAACCTACCTCACACACTTTGGATGGTTTGCTAGGACAACTAACTCTAGTCTTAGGCTAGGCCGGTGTTTACTTTTCTGCTACTTGCGTGTGCCAAGTTTTTCATGGTTTTCATTGCATGTTGGTTGCTAGATTTAAGTAATTGATGTTGATGTGATTGTTTATTTATTTACCGCACTTTGCGATGTGATTGATTGTATGTTAGACCTACCCTTAGGTTAGGAACGATTTATACTAATTCAATCTTATGTAGGTGGCCATGCTCATGCAGGGCAATAAATTAAAGGGGGCAAAAATCATTAATATTAAATTTGCACAGGTGCTAAGCATGCTTAAGTCCCCCTTTAAAATCAAAAGAGCATGGCCAAGTGTGGCTGTGATTGAGCATTTTTTTAAATTTTAAATAAATAACTGCTTGGGATGTCAAATATAAACTGCTGATTATTAGGATAACCCTGCAGGATCGAGTCTAGATTTTTAATTTTGATTAATGTAATTTGATATGATTTTGAGTTGTATTGTTTAAAGTACTTTGAGATTGAGATATTTAAACATCCAATTTGGAATCCAAAGAGGAAGGAACATCCCTTAGGGGAGAGTTCCTATCCATTTGGAGATCTAAATTAGGATGAATTTCACATATCCAAAGAGAAAAGATAACACCCCTAATCAGGGGGAGTTTCTTTTCATTTGGATATCCAGACCCGCCGATTCAAGGAGTTCTAAGAAGACGAAGAAGTGAAGAACGAGAAGAATCTCAAATCTTAAAGTCACTTGTGTCTTAGGAGTATAATCTGGGTTGTAGTCAGTGGTATCCGGCCACTTTACTTTACTGCAGACCATGGGTTATATTATTAAAGGGCACTTGCCTATGGACTTTCATTTTGAATATTTATTTAATTATTTAATTGATTTGATCGATGTGTTGATTGCGATTAAGGACCCGCATGCTTTTAGTAGTTTATTTGGCGTTCTTGCATGTCGATTTTGATTTAGCCTGGAATCCGATCGGAGGCTCGTGAGGGTACGGTCATAAACTATTTCTAGTTAAACAAATTTAAAATTTTTAAGCTCAGATAGAAACTCTAACGCTCTTAAGAAGTAAGCCCGGACTCGCTGGGGGTTTTTCATGCATTCATATTGACTTTTCTCTACCGTGTTAGGCACCTCTCCGCCTGCGGGTTTTGGCAGACCACCTGACCTATTAGGGTGCAGTTCTGTCCAAGAGGATGTTGTGCAATCTCTAGGATAAAACCTATTTTTTAAGCCTGATTTTAAAACTGCTTCATATTGATTTAAGCATTTTATCGAGTCAACTAGCATGCATTGCATTAGTAACAAATTAAAATTGAGTCTAATTCTTAATTGCATTTTTATTTACACATTTCACCCAACATATGTTAAGGGGTCAATTAGGATCTGCTCTAGATGTCGACCCCAATTCCTCAAACTCAATCTTAAATAACATCCTTAACCACTCTTTCATAAAGACTTTGACTCATGGTTTTAAAGCGTTTAGGTGGTTTAGCTGGCTCCCCAATTCAGGCCAGGGTAAGTCCAGATTGCATTGCATTAGTTAGGTTCTGGGTCACTGGTTTTCAGTACCCATTTTAGACTTAGGTTCTGAGGCAAATTTTCAATCCTAAGACCTCAATCTTCCGGGAATCTAATTCCCACTTTCTAATAAAATTGACCACTTAAACATTAAATATCTTTCAATCTAATTCAAGCCCAACACTTAGGATAGTTTGGGGTGTTTCTGAAGTAATTCAGAATCTTAAAACACCTCCTACTCTTCTTCCTTTGACTCCAGAAATAAGTGTTCAATCTTGAACCAGTCCCTGTTGAATTTTCAGTCCCTACCTCCTTTGACATCAAACGTTGAAATCTTTAATAAAATTTGTATCGCTATTTTAATCGAGAGTATTCGTAGGAAATTTTCTGGTTTCCTACGATGTAATTAACTACGAGGGCTTGCGCTCATAGGAGATTTAGAAACCCAGGCCAGATTTTTAAAATCAAACTTTTTCAAAACCCTTAATTAGTTATCTTTGGGAAATCAAAACAAAAAATGACGATCGTTACCGTCATATTCAAGCAATTAACAATGAATGATATTTTCCTCCTTTGGGATGATATATCATCTATTGATATAACTTTGAATATGAAATTAATGATAATTTATCTAGATTATCGTGGCCGGATATTTGATTGAACTTCATTTTGATCCTTTGGGATCATATGTGGTTTCTCCCTTAATCTGACTACGATATTCAGGATCAAGTTTGTGATTCTAAATTTGAAATCATTAGGAGATTTTATTTCTTCCTTTCGAGATAGTATATTATCACTAATGGATGTTCAATTTCAGAATTCAAACTTAAAAAATCAATTTTGAATTATTCTCAAAGATAATTAACCTTTTTCAAAAATACAATTTTCAATCAAACAATATGTTCAAAACAATCTTTTGCCTCCCAAATTTTAATTCATTATTAAATTAAATCAAAAAGTTTAAAAATATTTATGCTTTTGATTTTAAGTTTATATATTGTTTATACATTATTTAACTTATATATTGAGCTCATATGGTATTTATTTACATTATTATTATAAAAATTGTTTGAATTTTCTTTCATATCAAATCTTAACTTTCCATTTTAATTATTCAAATTAAATTCTAATCTTTCATTTCAATTATTTTAATTATAATTGATTAATAAATATAATTTTATTCATATCAAATATATTGTATTAATTATCATAATGATATATTAATCTTTTATCTAATCGAATTTTTTCATCTTTCTTTAAATAATTTTGATCATTCTTAATCCTACAAATGATAAAATTCTATCTATCCATCTCTTAACTTATTAGTATTTTATTGCAACCTTTTGCATTCTTTTTTGAGGGAAGTCTGCAATTTTGTGTCCCTATTGTCCACATCTAAAGCATCATCCTGTAAGTAAATAGCATTACCATAGATGCTTCCTTCCATAATGAGTACACTCATTATAGCTAATAGTAGATGTTGGTACCCTCTGGACATCACTGGAGTTACTCCTCTTATCACTAACACTTTCCCTATCCTTATTTGATTCATCTCTATTCATTTTTCTACTCATATTCTGCCTAGATGCAGGTGCTGTCAAATCAATCTCTATCAGTCTTGCTCTTTCAAATAACTCAAATTTTTTTTTGAATTCGTAGAGGTGATAACAGATGTCTTTGCTCTCCATTCAGTCCTCCCATAAATATATAGCATTTTTTTTTTCAATAGTTGGGATCAAGTGAGGAGCGTATATAGCCAATATAGTAAACTAGGCTTTATACTATAATACTGTCTAAGGCCCTTACTCTAGTCTCATAAATATTTCTTGTATTTAATATCAAGCTGAAGGAGGCACAAACCATGCTCCAAAAATAACAACAAACTCTATTCAGGTGATCTCTGCATTTGTCTTCCCTTGAAATTTCTCCTATTATTGTCACCTTCTTTCTGCTTCTACTTCAAATAAAAAGGAAACCAACGGTACCTTCCTGATTTTTGGACATCGCATACTGTTGAATATCATCTCTATCCTCAGTAGTCAATCCTCTACAGCTCCCTTAAGCAGTGGGGGCTTCAACTTGTGAAATGTTTACAGATACTTGTCCCAATTTTCTTCCTTGTTATCAGATGACTTGTTTTATGCATCATCCATCAACTTTGATATACTATTTACTATATGTATTATACTATCTGAAGGTATGAGAACAATAACACTGTGCCACTCATTTGATACATTCTATCAAGGTCGATCCATTATGGCTGCTCACTTATACAATTCTTCTATATGTAATCATTTACACATGCAATAAATAAAGTATGCAATGATCAATAAGATATGCAAAATAATGCACCTTAACCTATTCAATTACTAATCATCTCTTAGAAATCAATGCTTATAGCTCCCATGATAATTCAATTCGTCCAAGAATCATACTTTTATACCAATTTGTCATGCCCCAAGACCTAAATTGAAAGAATTATAATTTTTTTTATCTTCTTAATCAAAACCAGAGCTACTAGTTTTAATTAAGAGCAAATTAATCAATAAAAGAAATTATATTTTTCAAAACATTCATATACAACTATATTCTTCCAAAAATCATTTATAATAACCAGAAGTTTAACTAAATTACACAAATAGCTTGCCAAAACTTCTGACTACAAAAAGAAAATAATAGAAATAAAACTAAACATGTAAGTCCATAATATGATCAATCTCACAACATTGAATCCTTGCCCTGACCTAAAATCAATTAAATTCATAAAATGAGCTATAAAGCCCAACAAGTTACTAAAACTTACAACTACACTCAAACATGGCAAAGAAATAATATGCTTGTAGTCATTCAAATTATAAAAGTAGCATTCAATGTGATTATAAATCTATGCAAAATAATGAATATGATAATCATAAGTCTTAGGGATAGTATTAATACTTATGCTAAAACAGTAAAGTGAACAATAAAAAAAAAATCATTCATGCACTATTATCAAATCAGTAATGAAGTTATATCAATCATTAAAGCCAAATATTTGTGCAACAATCAGAAATCCATAACAATGAAAAAAGTACTATTATTTATACAGTTATATCATATAAAATCTACACATACAGATTCATCAGTAGCATCTTGTCATTGTCTTAATCACATTCATATCTTAATCTTAATATCAATATTATATCAATAATAATGGATATATGCATGTATAAGTAATCTTACTAAATAAGTAAGGAGTTTTGGCTTGTGTGATACATTTTTAATAATCATACCTGCATCATATTCATTTTGATATCTTGATTTTTAATTTAACATTCATATGACTTTCTTGAAGAGTCGTCACTCTTGCCCATCGGCATTTTGAACTCCTTATAACCCCTAATCTTGGCCAAGAATATTACCATAAATCTTATTTTGAATAAAGCCCGATAGTACACCATCTTATACATGGTAAAATCAATCTCTAATCAACCTTATTAAATAACCAATGTTTTTTTACTTACACACAATATATGATGACTAATAATAGCTATCATATGTATACTCATATCAAAATGCCAAAATCACTATATATCTTATTCATGCTCAAATCATATTATATGTAATAAACATAATTTTAATTAATGAAAATATGAAATCATATATTCAAAATGACTTGAATAATTAGTTCTATAATATATCAAAAGTTATGTAGTAGAAATTCACTAAAGTAGAAAAATTGCAATAAATTTGATTTAAGAGGAAATTAAATCTTGAAATCAAAATCTTTGAAAATAGAGATATGATATAAGTCACCTACCATGATCAAAAGAAATCTCATAGAAGAAATGAAATGAATCGACATGGAAATCTCCATATTTCTCTCTTCTCTCCTACTTTCTTCCTCTCCTATCTCTCCTCCTCCTTTCTTTCCTTCTCGAGAAAGTCAACAAAATGAAGGTAGGAGGAATGATGGTAAGGGATATTTAATATAAAATATATAAAAACTTGATTCTGTGCCCAGCACCACGGCGCCTAACTACTCATCATTATTGTGTTGCATGCCAATCCTAGAGTTACTATAGAACCGAGCCTTCAGTATCGTAGTGGTGGTTCCCTGGCACTGCAACACTACCTTTTGGATCCAAATCTTTATGTTCATCAAATAAATTCATTTTAAAATATTGAGTTATTATAATAAATTCACTAACTCACTTCATTATAAGAGATTTAGTTCACTAAAAATCAGATTGGGAGTGATAGACTTAGGTGCCCATATCATTATTTTGTTATTTGTTTACATTGATTATGTTTGTGCTTGTGTTATATATGTTTGTATTCTTGTCCACATTAGTCATATTTGTTATTTGTATATATTATTTATGTTTTTGAAAGTTATGTTCATAATATTTATTTATGTTTGTAGATATATTATGAGGTCCTTGAAAACTTGAAACTAAAATCTAAGGGAAAATTGACAAAATTCATATTGTAATGTATGGTCTGTCATACTATACGATCCACGTCGCACTATACTACCCCCCTTTTGTACAGTTCAAATGGTTTCCACATAGTAGTTAGCTTGCCAATTATTAAAAATTACTTAGACATTTTATTTGGTATACATCATATTGTATGATCCTAGTTTGTACTAGATAAATTGACTTAATCAATTGTATGTATGAATAATGTTGGAATGATTTAATGCAAAACTATTCATAATATATGATCCTTATTACTCTTATGATTTGACCTTATGAACTAGCTGTTTAGGATAACCATTGGGACAATTGAATAATAATTGATCATACTATATGATCCATATCATATTATATGATTGACTTAGTCAAAATAGATTTTAGAGAGTTGTTGGATGATTTTTAATACAATGGATAATATTTTATAATTTAGATCATATTGTATGATCATTCAGAGCCTTACTTATCTAAAAATAAGCATGAGTTCCCTCACTTACTCACACCTTCTCTTGTGTGCCTTCCTTTACTAAGAGTGCTCTCTCTTTCTCTCTCTCTCTCTCTCTCTCTCTCTCTCTCTCTCTCTCTAAGCAATGGCAAGCAAGTGATCACACATCTAGGTTCAACATATCGCCATTAGCTTGATGAATATTTTAGATTAGAGGAAGATGAAGCCATATACATAAAGTATATGGAAGTATCAATTACTGACTCAAAAGTTGTACTTTAAGAACACTTGTTTTTTTTTCTCTCCAAATTTATGATATTTTTGCTATCACTACTCTATAATTCTTTATTTCACATGCTTTCCTTTACCACTCAGAAGTACTTTTTGATTTTTTTTGCAAACCTTAGAATAAATGCCAATATGATTGCTATGGAACCATTAGTATGTAGGAAATAAATATCCATAACTGATCATGACTTACATAAATATCCACACATGTCACATGCCAATGTCTCGCCCACAATATGGCCACCAACCTTCATTATAAATGATCCATGAATAATATGACCTCTAGAAATTCATTCCTTTTCCATAATCAGCTTTCAATGAGTGGATTTTTATTGAATGCATGTGTTATTCAATATGTGCTTTGAAATGATATCATCCTAAAAGCTTATGATATAATATCACCTTAGTACTTTCTCTTTTCACCTATTATTATATGAATATAATTGAACTTAATGTTGCAAATATCATCATTCGATATAAAAAATCATACCTCCATAAGGCACCCTAGAACCAATAGAAAGTTGTGCCTTATACATGGTTAGATAATTATATGTATATTAGAGTTTAAGTATAACATGTCCTACTCTCAGCCACCAGACCATCTATCCTTTCAATTCACCAATCAATCCTTCCATATCGTATATAGTGAGAGGAGGATACCATAGAGAGGAGGTGGATATTTGAAAGAAGAAAGGAAAGCCTGCTTTTCTTATTCATCCTATATATGACTACCCCTAGGATGCTTAGACTGGGCATTTTATATACTCAGAGTTAGGTTGATGAGCATATTCATCATTAGAATGTTCATTGGGAGCAGTTGTAATGCTAACATGATGATGACCGTGCCTAATTTTTGGACAAATTTTCACAGATTCATAGTTACTTTCATCCTCCATGACCACCAGACCAGGGACTTTTTGAATATTGATATTCTCTTGTTTGCGTTTTTTCTTATTCTTTTATTATTTTTAGGTTGGTGTTCACTCACCCTTATTGAGATGTCAAAAGGAGTAATATCTTGTTGTGTTTTTATATTATATTCAAATGCTACTAGTTGTTCTATTTTGTTTTATCTCACTCTCTGTGTTGGTGCTTGTGTAGTTTTTGTTTTATCAATTTTTTCAAAGAGATATTTTCAAACTTTGGTAAATTCTTTTTTAAAAAATTAATATTTTCTTCTATCTTACTATTATTATAGGCATAAACTGAGGGAAATAACACATTTTCAAAATTGATAAAACTTATTCAAAATTATTTTTCACTTGATATAATGCCCAACTAAATGTCTGTCATCATCAAAAAGTAAGAGATTGTTAAACCCCATGAGCCAAAAAGCTTAAATGAGATTTTGCTAATTTCAAATATTATTGGTTGTGTAAATTTTTGGCTAATAAGTTTGTATGTGCAAGCTTTTTATTTACACTAACAATTGTAGGCATACATTAGAAAAAATTTGACACAAGACTGGGCATATGAATTTGATGACAATCACTTATTGAAGAAGGCGCACTCAGCTTGAGTTTTAGAGGAAAGCATGAATGTAAAATTTAAAGGCATCAAGACAAAAGAAAATTATTGAACAATCCCAAATTTAAAATTTAATATTTTTGAGTCATGTTTTCTTGATGTGTTAGGTATATTATTGATGTGGAACAACCAAGTACACACACAATAATATAATTGTGATAAGTTGTTTTTTAAAATTATATAAATAGTTAATCAAGTAACTTAATCTTTGTAGATTGTATTGTACCATGTAATGATCATATTGTATGATGTGTATAATATTTTTAGTATTTATGTAAGATCATATTGTATTGATTACCAAAAAATAAAAAATTAAAAATTTTGAACTATTCTTACTGTATGGTGATAATCTTATAAGTTGATCAATAATAATGAAATTGCATAACTACCATATACTCATTTTTAATTAGGTCAATTCAAAAATTAAATTAATCATTTTCTACGATACGTGTTGTATTGTACATACTATAGGAAAAATGGCCAATTCTAGGGAAAATACCAGTGGAAATTTTTCATCGGATTTTTCGACGGCTTTGTCGGCGGCTCATGTGTTGGTATCAGCCAGCGAACAAGCCACCGAAAATTTCATTGAAACTACCGGCGGAACATGTTCACCAGTTATTTACTTATGTGTTGGCTTTTCTGATGGAACTTTTAATCAAATTTTTACTTAAATACTGACAGAATTTTACACCGAAAAAATTATCGGTTAAAGCCCTATTTTGTCCTCTAGCCCACTCTCACTCCCAAATCTCGGCCTTTCTTCTAAACCACAGCTTTCGATCTCTCCGTCACCTCTCCATCGCTCGTTGTCATTCCAAGTGATGTTTTCTTTACTTTCTTTAATTTCTTTGAGATTTGAGAGGTCGAACTCCTTATCATTGTGTATTTTAATTTCTTAATTTTGAACCATTATTTTTTTGTTAAAATCTTTTTAATGTTGCACCATCTCATTACAACTTTGACAAGCATGCACCGTGTAATGCTCTTGCTACACCACTTCACATTTCTACCACCAACGCCTTCAAACACCTCTCATCACCATCTTTCTAAGCTTCTCATTATCGACCTTTCTTTAAGTCGTCATCCAAAAGACTATCTATTGACCTTCTCCAATACTAACTCTCTATTACTTAGTCTCTATAATCACTTAATACTTATATATATGGATATATATATTAATCCATTTCAGAATGAAGGTATGTATTATTAGTAGGATTTTGAAGATCTTTTCAGGTATGTATTCATTAGCTAAGTTCTCTCTACGATTAAGCTATGTAGAGAATATGATAAAATTGAACTTATCCCATTCATTTGATGTGATTTCATTCATTTTGGATTAGAGCATTTGATAGAAATTAGAAGATTAGAATTCAATTTAATATTTTCAATCATCTTCATATGGCAAATGATTACCTATTTAAATTTCATTCGTAAAGCTTTAAGATTAATTCTTTAAATGATTACTTCTCTATAATTTTAGGATTATTAATTCAAGCTAGATAATGGATATCAGAGCAGAGAGATGTTGGATGTACAATAGATTATTACGTGGAAGAAAATCACTGACTGATGAATTTATTAAGGGAGTAGAATCTTATTCACATGACTTGTCAGTTACCTTCATTTATGTTTGATGGAATGTTTAGATCTCCATGCTCAAAGCATAAAAAGTCAAGCTTTCCTTAAACCCGATGATGTAAAACTTGATTTATATTGCAGAGGACTTATTGTACAGGATTTGTCTCATGGTATTGATTTTGGACATCACATAGAGAGTATGAGCCACATACTGACAATTAATGTGGTCCCTCAACAACTTCAATAATAATAGAGGATGATTAAATTAATAGAACATTTGAAGAACTTATTTTTGATGTAGTAGGTCTGACTTTTAGAGAATATATAGATGAGTCACCTAACATTGAAGCACAGAAATTCTATAAATTACTAAGTGCTACTCAACAACCAATTTGGGATGGTTGTACTTCTTATTCTGAGTTATCTATTATAATAAGAATGCTCAATATTAAAATTGAATATAATATTTCTTCAAAGTGCTTCAATGAGTACATAAGCCTAGTTAAGGAGACAATCCTGAGGATAATTTAATTCTCATAGATTTGTCTCAGATAAATAAGTTAGTATCAAAGTTGGGGTTGATTGCTATCAAAATTGAGTGTTGTATGAACGGTTGCATGTTGTACTATAAGGATAATGTAACATAAGTTATTTATCATACGTGTAGTGCACCTCGATACAAATGCAAAACGGGGAAACATGAAAAATGGAAGGATGTGTCTTATTCTCGATTATTCTATTTACCAATCATTCCTAGACTTCAACTGTTGTATGCATTAATGAGCTCCGCAGGTCATATAAGATGGCATTCTGAAAATTTGTCTAAAGATGGAGTTCTTTCTCATCCATCAAATGCAGAAGCCTAGAAGCACTTTGATCATACACATTCTTCTTTTGCTGCAAAATCATACAATGTAAGGTTGGGATTATGTATTGATGGCTTTACTCCATATAATCAACCAGTTAGACCATACTCTTGGTCTATTATATTAACACCTTATAACCTTCCATCTGAGATGTGCATGACTACCCCTTATATATTTTTGAAGCTTATTATACCTGAACTACATAATCCAAAAGCAAAAATGGATTTGTTTTTACAACCTCTAATTGATGACATGAAGTTATTATGGGATGAATGTGTGCTCACATATGATATCTCAACAAAATAAAATTTTAACCTTAAAGCTGCTTTATTATGGACATCGACGATTTTCCAGTGTATGGTATACTATCTGGTTCGAGCACTGCGAGAAAGTTGGCTTGCTAGTACTGCATGGAGAACACCGATCATTCACACTAAAATATGGAGGTAAAAACTCATGGTTTAACTATCACTGTATGTTCGTACCTTCAATTCATCCATTTAGAAGAAATAAGGATGCATTCTTTAGAAATAGAGTTGAGAGGTCAATTCCACCACCTAAATATAGTGGTTCTGAAGTCATTGAAAGAGTTACTAACATACCAACTATTGTCAAAGTTCATACATTTTCAGAGTGTAGAGTGGAGTTGAACATAATTGGACCAAAAAAAGCATATTATGGATATTACCATATTATATTACAATTTTAATAAGGCATAACTTAGATGACATGCATGTGCATATTGAGAAGAATATTTTTGAAAATATTTTTAATATAATCATGGATGTGAAAGGTAAAACTAAAGATAATGTGAAGGCAAGAAGGGACATTAAGGAATGTTGTAGGAGAAGAACTCTTGAACTGAAAGAAATTGTTGATGAAAAAATCCAAAAACACCTTTCACCTTCATATTAGATAAAATAAGATCAGTTTGTCAATGGTTTAAAAAATTGAGAATGCCTGATGGATACGAGTCTAATTTAAGTCGTTGTGTGGATATAAAATCAGGAAGATTATTTGGAATGAAAAGTTATGACTGCTACCTTGTTATGGAGTTTCTTCTTTCCATTCTACTGTGCTACTTACTGAGTTACATCTCAAATCTATTGGTTGAAACTAGCATTTTTTTTAAAAGATCTATATTCAACAAAATTAAATGAAGCTACTTTACTAAAAAGTGAGCATAGCATCTATCATTTTTTGCAAGTTAGAAAAAATATTTCCTCCCGCCTTTTTCATTTATATGGAACATCTTATAGTCCACTTACCATATGAGGCAAGAGTTGAAGGTCATGTTCAGCATCATTGGATGTATCCATTCAAAAGGTTAGTTCAATTTTAATTCTTTCCAACTTTTACAGGTTTTTTTTCTTCTTTAATAATAGTTTTCTTGTTCATTTGATAGATACCTGAATAAATTAAAAAGTATGTTAAGAATAAGGCCAGACCTTAAGGTTCAATATGTGAGGCCTATTTGGCACAAAAGATAAACCATTTTTGTTCTTTCTACTTTGAGTTACATGTTACTAGTTCAAGAACCAAAATTGGGTGTAATATAGATTTTACAGTGGATGATCATCCTCAATCATCATTGTCAGTTTTTAATAATAATGGGAAACCCAGTGGTAGATGCACGACTAGATTCCTTAATGATTTGGAAATCAAGACAATAATATTATATGTGCTACATAACTGCAAGGAAGCTCAACCAATATTAGAGTAAGTTGGATTCATTTACTGCAAATTTTTATTTTCCTAATCACTATTTATTTCAAATTAACTGGGATATTCATACTCAGGTTATTCACAAGTAATTAGTAGTAATCAATTTTTAAGTTATTGATAGATTTATAGCAAAAGAATTTTCAATATGGTTTAGAACATACGTAAGTCAGAACTACTACTTCATTGATGTGAGAATTAAATTATTATCTTAGCCTAACTTATAAATTTACATCTTCTTAGGTTCACAATCCTTATAACGAGGTCCTAAATGTTGGATTGCATGCACTTGCTTGGGTTCCAAATAGGAAGGTCAAAACATGGTTGATTTACTTAGTAAATGGCTTCAGATTTCATGTAAAGTCTTGGAGTGAGAGAAGAAAACTAAAAATTTTGGCTTGTGTGTTAGAGGAAACAATTACGATGAAAGTGAATGTGATTATTATGGTATTTTGGAGGAGGTTATTCAGCTGGAATACCCAGGGGAAGATGAAAATCATATGCATTTATGCAATTACTAGTGGTATAATCCCTTTCCTAATAGAGGAACGAAGGTGCATCCAGTTTATGGTTTAGTAGAGGTGAAGCATAACAGAATATTATGTGAGGTTTGATCCTTTTGTTTTAGTAACCCATGCAATTAAAGTTTATTTTACTAAGTATCCATCCGATCGAAGAGATAAACAAGAATGGTTGGTTGTGATTAAAACCAAGGCTCGAGGCATAGTAGAGTAGTAATATGTGATTGCTAATGCACATCAACAAGAGGAAATGTCAAATTTTAGTGATCCTACTCCTAATATGCATGAAGAATCAATTCTTACTATAGAAACACACTTGGAAGAAGTTGGCAGTTCGAGAAGGACTCTAGTGAGAATGATGAACCAGCTGAAGATATGTTAGAAAGTAGTGAAAATTCATCAAGTACATAATAGTTCAATGTAAGTTGGCTACTCAACTTATATTTTAAATCTTAATGAACTGCATTTTGGGATATGAAATGTTATTTTTTATAAACTGTATTTTTTAATCTACTTTGTGCTGATCTATGAAAACAATTGCATTATTTGTTATTAACTATATTCTTTATTATGAAGTGCTAACATATTTGACTATCTTATATTTTCATTCTAGATTGCTTTAGGGGATGAACCTCCATGTAGATCTATCACTATGATGTTCATTTGGAGGAGGAAGTTGATTGTAGGATCTATAGGGGTAAGGCCACCTGAGCAAGGTCAATGACAAACTGTTCCACCATTTATAGGAGTTCAAATGCCAATGACTCACCATCCCTCTCCCACTCATAGTAGCCCATAATTTTCATCACCAGGTGCTTCCCAATTAACACCCTTTTACCTATATTACCCATCAACACTATTACAAATTGTTCCCTTTACATATCCTTATCCACCTTACCATCAGCCATACTATTATCCACCGTTGGTCCAACCTCTACAAGTAGGTAAATCTTCTACAGCAGCTGGACCTTCTACACTAATGGACACTAGGGATGAGGATTCAGGACCTTCAGAGGATATACAACTATACATACATCCCAATGGAGATACATAAGTTTTTTATTGTTTACAACATTTTCTATTTAGTTTGTTTAATAAATGTGAAACATAATAAGAAAATGGTTGTATTTTGTATAGGTTTAATTCGGCTAGCTAGGTAGCCCACACATAAGATTAGGGATATAATAAAGAGTATATATGATGCTCCTTATATATCCCGGAAGAAAATTCCACATAACATAAGAGATATGTGCTTCATTGAGTTTCAAGTAAAAAATACTAAGTTAAGCAAGTACTTGATATATTTGTATACTAATATCTTTCGTTTTGTTAATCTCAAACAGAAAGAGTTCAAGTGGTACCCAAACATAATGCAAGGGTTAGAACAATTTTTGAGAAGAGACGTTCTACTCGCTTAAGAGATATGTTTACCGATTGTAGAAAGTCAGGGGAGCGCCCCTTATGGATTGGAGAGGGTGTATGGGATGAACTTACTAGAGCTTGGGCCACCCTTAAATTTACAAACAAGAGAGAGCATAATAAGCTAAATAGAGCATTTGACAGTGAGGGTTTAGGAGCTCCCTGCACATTGGTGGTTCAGTGCCTCACACGGAGCATAGAAGAAGACTGGTAAATAATTCATGTTACATGTTTATTCAGCATATATGTTTATTGTTGTAACAATGTTTTCTTGTAGAAATAGATGCTTGGTAGAGAGCCTATATCGTTGGATTTACATACATGATCACATCAACATCAAGCTAATAAATAATGGGTTGATGAGAAGACGAAAAAAAGCTCATGTGAGTAGTTAATATTTTATAGTCTTCGATCATGAAAAATATGTTAATTTAAATTGATATTAATGTACTTAATCTATTACAAGATGATTACATGCAAATTTGGGAGACTCAATCTTCTCCTGTCGAGGGATCATCTTCAGGTTCAACATAGTACTCCAAGTACCGTGCATGGTACATGTCGTGGGAAGGAGGTAAAAAGGCAGGGTGTATAGCTTAGGCTCTCAAGCATATACAATGATGCAAACCAAACTGGTTATGTATTGTATAGTGATAGCAGCATAGATGAAATCATAAGCTGAAGGGTGGCTAGTATCACCAAAGAGATAGAGGAGATGTGACATGCATGCTAATATATTGACACAACAATCTTAGATATAGGCAAAACTGCGCTCATACATTCAAGAAAATTGAAAGGGGAAGGCTCAACAGCCACTTCCTGAGCTTGAGCCTGAGTTTGAGTATGAGTTTTAGTCTAATTCAGATTAGATATTTGAATGTCGTAATTTTAACTTCGTGTTTGATTCTCGGCGGTGGTGATATACAATTTAAATTTCATTTTAAAACTTGTTTTTGAACTTCATGTCTAGTGATAGACATTTTAAATTTGAATGTTGTTATTGGATTGTTCGTTAGATTCATGTTTTTAAATTATATTATGATTAGATTTATGTTTTAAATTTGAATGTTGTGATTTCATGTTTATTTTTTATTTTTGCAAATCGTTGTGAATGATACATTGTTGTGTGTTGAATCATAAACAAGTGTGAATATTCAACTTTAAATAGACTACAATTTTTTTTTAAATGCTACAAGTTTCCTGCAGCTTTTCAAGTAGAAATGACTGTCAAAAATGGCTATTTTTCCTATAGTGGTATGATGATGTAACTAATTAACTTAATCAAGACAAACTTATTTAGGATCAAATTAAAAATCAAATCTAGAAATATATATCATATTATATGACATGATAGTACAAGCCAATTAAATTGAAAAGATTTTTGTGAAAATCCCTTGAATGAACTAATATTAATGTACAATCCAAGTCATACAATCCATTCAAACAGAAATGATTTTTTTTTTTGGAATCACCTTAATGAAAAAGTTGTATTGTAAATATGATCCTTAAATTATATTGTATGATCTTGCCAAAATTTCTTACAACATTAATTTAAAGTTTCTAATCAAAGCCCCTCAATATAAATATCTTTCAATTAACCCTAAAATATAATTTTTGGGCGGACAGCCTTTTATTACTTGAGATTTGGGAGAAAAAGCCCTTGTTATTTCTCTTATTTTTATTTTTTTCACCATTAAAAAGAGAGATCCTTGTGTTATATTGTGCTCCTATGGTTTTTTCTCCTAATCATATCCTTGATCCTCTAATTTGAGAGACCAAAGTTCTAATTTAAGATCTTTTTTATGTTGATTATAAGGGATCTATTAATTCCTTGAAAGTTCTACTTGTGATTTCGAGACTAGCCGATGGGCTATAGTAGTCATGATCTTCATGAAAGAGAAGTGTAAGGATTTCTCCATTATTCATGAAAGAGAGAGACTTCTTCACCTTACATGAAGACAAAGGAGAGAGTTAAGTGGAATTTCCAAGAAGAGGACTTGGGGAGTGGATGTGGGCTAATAGGTTGAACAACTTCAAATCTACTTTGCATTTCTATTTTTTATACTTTATTTTATTATGCTACACATAATATTGTTGATGTTGATGATTTGATATGCTCCAATATTCTCTTGTGATGTGATGAGTGTGAAAAATGAATTTAGTACTTGTTGATCTTAGCTTTGATGTAATAATAAAAAAATATATATTTTTTAATTTTAAAGTTTAGGGTTGAATCTCACCTTTATGTTAAATAAAAAAATATTTATTATGTTGTTTGTTATTTCATTTCATATTTGTTAGCTCATCATTATTTAATAAAAATCCATTTTTTTATAAATACACTCCAATTCACCCGCTTACCTCTTGAATGTGCTACACACTTGAATAATGTTTCTCCTACACTTATCCATTATATTTATTTTGTAAACATACTTCGTAGCTTCCACATATTATATTATTGATAGGATTAGTTTGCATAATCTCTATAATTAGATTAAATTTTATCTTCATGAAATATTTAGATTGATTATTTAAAGCTTAACTTTAAGCTATAAAGGTTCAAAGTGTCTAGCGAGCTAGGTCATCATCTCAAGGGTTAGCTAATACTTATTTAACATTTAGAAGCACTTAAGAAATTACTAGATAATATAACATAGAGGTTTATTATCATCAAATGATTAATGAGCCATACATGGGTTACATGATTATTAGTCTATTCGAAGAAAAGGGAAAGATATAAAGGTTCATAATAACCATAAAAGAAAAAACTTCTAAAGAATCCCGCACTTGTAGTAGACATAAAGATTTGAGGATGTCTATCTTCTCAAACACTTTATTCACTGATATGTTAGAGATCTCCTTACCTAGCTTCAGTATGGCTCCCACCAACCCAACCCTCTTCCTCAACACTAAGGTAATGAAATAATAACTTTAAGCTATTATGGCATTTAAGTTTACATAGAGAAGGTAGGCAAGGCATTAGAGGTTGATCTACCATTGAACTACTCCTCACACTTCCATGTAGAATTATTGTTAAAGCATTTTGGCGGATACTACACATGGCTAACTCATATAATTTTTAGTCTTAATAATTTTTGGCAATTTCTCGTTTCTAACACCTAGTAAATGGGGACGATTGAAGACTCTCACTATAATTACCAAAAGCAAAAAGACATAAAAGTATTTGAATTAATTCAACCAAGCAGTTCAAATATGGCGCACCTTAAAAATATGTGCTTTATTAATCGAGTCCTCCAAGTAATTTTAAGTTGATTATATTGACCTTGATACTTATGATAACCCCTAGGTATATCCAATTCTACGTATATAAGGAACTAAAAGCTCACAATTAGAGGTTTATGGTTTATAACTCGATCACACAGTATTCGACCTCACTCACTGCTTAGATAAACTACTTTTTTTCCTTATTAAGAACTCAACCAACTAACACTTGACTATCTCCGAAAGTGGTTGGCTTCGCAATAAATTGTGTTGGGCATTCCTAGAGTCATTTAGACTAAGGTTTTAATCGATTATTCTATTGAACTAGTTGGATTGATAAAAAATAACTTTTAAATGGAAATTCTAAGTTGTTACATTGAGGGACTCCATCAACTCATCCAAATCTTGAAGGATATAATGATTTAGCATAGATTTACAGATGATATGGTTTGGCTTACCCATCTTTGATCAACCCAAAAACCAAAATGCTGTCAATCAAGAGGTATTTTTGTTTGACGTGTTTCTTAAAGGTGATGTGGCTCTGTACCTTCAGCTGACCTAACAAAACTGACCTCCACCAAGGATCAATTTAGTACAACACTGATCTTAAAGTTGTTGCTTGGTTCTCAACTATTTGATTGAGTAGAGAATAAAATGCCTCTCAATTAAAATTTTATATTAACTTTTTATGTAAAAAAAAATTGACCATGACTCCATAGTCTAGAGCAAAAAAAAAAAAAAAAAAAAATCAAAGCAAAGCAATAGTTTGCATCTATAATTTCTTTATCCTTAAAAATATTGAATGAATTTAATTATAATTATTAAAATTTAATAATTGAATTGGTACCTTCATGATAGAGTCCTTATTTGCTATACAAATTGGAAGTGTGCATGCAAATAATGTACTGCAATATTGATTATTGATGCTTATTAAAGGAGAAATTATTATATGAATAATACGTAAAATAAGTTGTGGATAAAATATCATAGTTTTTAATAATGTACTCTACTTTTTTTAGATAAATGATAATTATAGAATTATATACTTAGTGTACAATCAACGACGCAGCTCATCTTGATCTGTCAGTTGAGAGATTTGGCCACCAACTAAAAAGTTTTGGGTTCAAATTTTACATATATGAAGTGTGTGTGAATTTGCATAATTAATTTGTCTAAAAAAAGTGTACAATCAATACATAATTATACACTTGAATGATCCACACATAAAAGTAGCTAATAATTTTTGTACCTAATATTGCAAAGAGCCAAGAAGTTTCTCAATTTTACTCCACCATGCCAACATCGGATCCCGCAGAAAAATCCAAGGACATGAAGAAGACCCTAGGCGTTGGATTCCCTTTTTGCAAACTGCACCCGGACCCACACCCAAACTTTCACCACACACGCACGGCAGCCATGCGGGCACCTTTTCTTCGTTTGAATTCGAGAGGAGGGCTCCCTCTACCACTATCCTGTGCGTTTGAACTGCGGCCGAGCGCTTCTCTTCTCCCACTCCGACGAACGTACTATATTATAGAGATGACCCCCTCGAACTTCTTCCCTTATTTTGCCGCCTCATTTCTCTGCCTCTTAAGTGCATTTCTGTAGTTTGAGGGAAGCTTGTTTTTTCCCCCCCTCTTTGGCTATTGTTCTTTCGGTCCATGGCGACGGCGTCAGCGTCGTCGTCGGAGGCCATCGGGGCAGCCAAGGCGGAAGCTTCCGGGGGAGAATGGCCGACGATTGATGAGCCGCAGCCGGGTGTTGTGTTGAAGAAGGCCAGAAAGGAGAGGGTTTGTACCGCGAAGGAGAGGATCAGCAGGATGCCGCCCTGCGCCGCCGGCAAGAGGAGCTCCATATACCGGGGGGTGACCAGGTATATCTCTTTCTCATCAGTTGTGGTTTTGATCTCTCTTGGGAGAGCGATTTACCCTATATATTATACTGAGCTGAAATGGATTGATACAAACTAAATCGGAAAACTCCAGAAATTCTGAAAAAAAGTTAACGTATTACATGATAACTAGGCAACTTCAAGTTTGTCTGAAGCTCCAAAAATCTTTGAGAAAGAAGAGACTAGAAATTAAAGAATGTTCAGAACTATAGATATTGGAGGAGAGATGGAGCATAAAAGCTTAGTTCATTCATTGTATAGCTCTGATTTTTAGTAAGGAGGGTAAATATAAGATTACAAAACCCATAAAACCTACTAAACACCGATTAACGATTTACTACCTTACATTAACGTATGGCCTTCTTGTTATATTTATTACTTAACACTACCTCTCCCTTCATAATGATCTTGCCCTCAAGGATGAGGAAATCACCATTGATTTAGCAATGCTATATATGGTGATGATGAATCTGGCGATTGTAGAATTAGCTTGTAAGCAATTAGATTCGGCGGTAAAGTTGTGGAGGTGATGAGATTTGTCGGTAGAAGGCAAGGAATTAATAATTATGAGCTCAGCAGAGACTAGGGATGACAGATCTTACCAAATCTAGTGTATGGTGGCCATATTTGGTCAGAGATGAGGACGTCGATGGCTATGACGATAAAACCACTGATGGTGTGGGTGGATCTAAGAGTCGAGGCATTGGTAGAGGGTATGAAGGAGATGTGTGGATTGATTATCTAAGATGGATGGAGATGGGAGAGGCAGATTTAGTGTGGGCGATGGGGATATGAGGGATGGATGTGGAGATCCGAGGTGGCACCCAATGAGAGGCTCAATGAGAGCACTATTTGATACAAAATAATTAGAAAATCAAGAAAAATAGAGAAAATTAATGAAATACATGACAACTAGGCTATTTCAAGTCTGCCTAAAACTCTAAAAATCATTGAGGAAAAAGAGATGCAATTAGAGGATACCCACAACGTCAGGTATTGGGGGAGAGAGGGTGCATCCAAAGCATAGCTCATTCATTGCATAACCCTAATTCTCCCTAAGGAGGGGTATATATTGCATTATGAGACTCGTAAGACCTTTCAACATGTTTTAACTATATAATGCCTAATTTTAACTTATGACACACTCATTACATTTAACAAAGATACATGGAAAAAAAAATCAATAGAAATATATGGATAAGTAGAAAACTTTGAACTTGCATAAAATTCCAAAAATCATTAAGGATGCTCATAACTCTAGATATTGGAGGAGAGAGGAAGCGGCTAAAGCTTACTTCATTCATTTTGCATAAACTTAATTCTCCCTAAGGAGGGGTATACACATCATTCCAATAGCCTTAAAACTTATTAACTATCTAATACGTAATATTAACCTATAACATACTTCTTACATTTATTACCTAAATTGGATTGTCGGCCCATTGAAGATTAAATCCTAATTTAGGGTGTGGTTTTGATTTTTACAGAATGGTACTTTGTTTCTAATTTTTATGCTAAGAATCCATCATTTCGTTACTGCACAATGTAATGCAAATTGCTTGGAATTTAGAATAATTTTCGGCTATTGGAGGAGAGAGGAAGCTACTAAACCTTACTTTATTCACTTTGCATAAACCTATTTCTCCCTAAGCAGGGGTATACACATCATTCCAATAGCTCTAAAACCTATTAACTATCTAATACGTAATATTAACTTATAACATAGTTATTATATTTATTACGTAAATTGGATTGTCGGCCCAGTTGAGGATTAGATCTTGATTTAGGATATGGTTTTGATATTTAGGAAATGGTATATTGTTTCTAAGTTTTATGTTAAATATCCATCATTTTTTTACTGTACACTGTAATGCAAATTGCTTGGAATTTAGAATAATTTTTTACTACTTATCTCTTTTTGATTTAAAAAGCTTTTGAAGACTTTCATTAATTCTTATAAATACTGAAATGAGAACTATTTAGAGGACAAGAGTGAGAGGGATATTTGGATGGAGTGCAAAATCTAAAAACAAGCATATGAGATTTAGGGAAGGCTTTTTTTGCCTGGGTGTTTTGAGCTCATTTAGAGGGTATATATAACTAGAAGCCTGGTGCTTAATATTGAGTGAATTTCATGCAATCTTACTCAAATTACTGCTAATGTCTGAAGAGATGAAACAGGTCTTAGGGATTGATAAGCAATGAACTAATGGTATGTGTTGATGAAGAAAAAAGAGTAGTGTTTTTTATTCTACTAATCTTTAGCCTTTGTTAACTCCTATATATATGACAATCAACATTGACCACCATGCTTGTCTAGATGTGACATGAATGACGGATTTGAGAGACCAAAATTTTCCTTGATAAAAAAAAATTCCTTAGATAGCACCTTTGTCGAATTGGGATCCCTTGGTTGACTTGCATAATGACTTGTGTTTTTTTTTTGTTAATCCAAAATAAAAATTGATTGGCCAAATAATATGGGAGTCCTCATGTTGATAAAAAAATTGCTGACACAGAAGGCTAGTGTAGGTAAGCCAAAAGGACTTGAAAGCTGAGAGGGGGATACCTGAAAGGATTGCTATATTACCAAGTGGGACCTTGAGAAGATTGATGTGTTGTCGAGAGAAAACTACTAGAGAAAAAAAAATGGCGAGGCTGAGAGGAACTCAAAAAAGATCTAGGGAAGATGACCGAAAGCTGAGTAGTTTTGTTGCCTAGCAGTTACAAGTGCCATCCTCATATTTTGTAATCTTGATTACCTGTATCCAATTTAGCACCGTAATCGATGCCATACATTATAATTATTGTTTTCTGCTTTTCCGTACCAATATTCCCTATCTATTGTAGATAGATTTAGGAGGAGAGAGAGAAAATTGGAGAGTTCGGATCTAGAGATGAGAGAGTTTCTGTTCTAAAGAGAGAATTGTTGAATTAGAGAGTTAGAGAGAGGGGATTCAATCAATTATCATTTCCTGTATTGTTTTTTAATTCTTTCATTATGAAACTTGAATATTTCTTGCTCTAGAAATAATAATCTAGATAAACAGTCTCATTTATTTCCACCTGTTTGATGTGTTGGTTGGCTCCTATTTTGGTGTTTTTCTTGTGTAAACATATTATTAGGTTATTGGTATTAGAGCACTAGGTACCAAAGAACTCTAATGCTCGATGCTGATAAAGAGTGGTTACAAGAAGATAGGAGAACTTTCTTAGCTTTAGATATGTCAAGAAGATACCAAAAAGTTGAGATGTCCACTCTAGTGACTTGGACAAAAACTCAAATCACCAAAATGGCTTCCGTTCGCAGAACGGATAGCGCCAATGCATCAGGAGCAACAAAAACAACTAAGATTGATGCCCATATTGATTTGGACGTCGATCAGCAAAAAATTAAATTTTGTGCATGCACAAATCGAGGCAACGACATGCGCAAACGAAGACGACGTGACAACGACTAAGTCAAAGCACGATTAAATTTTTTTTAATTTCATACGATTATAAATAATAATAGAGAGAGAGAGATTTAAGAAAAAGAATCCTAAATAATTCCTAGACTACCCCTCACATGACATTTGAACCCCTCATACTCTCCCTAACCAGCCCACTCTCTCCCTCACGATCAAACTCACGTAAGGCATGCACGACTCCCTCTCTTCCTTTGGCTCTCCCCTCTCTCACGACTCCAAGCTGCCGACCTCCACCCAAGGTAATCTCCTCCTTCATCTTCTATTTTCTTCTTCTTCTTCTTCCCTTCTTCTTCTTCTTCTTCTTCTCCATTTTTCTTTCTTCCTTCCTCCACTTCTTCTTTTCTTCTTTCTTTCCTCTCTTCTTCTTCTTCTTCCTCCATCTTCTCAAAACCCTCCAAAAACTCTAACCCTCAAAAATTAATTTCTCCTATCTACCCCTGAAATCCCTACACCCGTTCATTAAAACCTTCACAACCACCTCCTACACATCCCTCACCAAAAAGCCCCTTAACCCTCAACTTTCTCTCTAGGTCTAGAAAGAAAAATTTCTCTCAAAACAAAGGGAGAAATTTCATAAAATCTCTTCATAAACACCTCCCTCTTCATTCCAAATACATCCATTCACCATCATTCTCTCATATCTCCCCTCCTAGAGAGAGAAAAATTATCTCTTTCTCTCTCTAAAATTGGAAAGAGTTTTTCTCTTTCTAAACATCACCCTCCTCACCACTACAACCTTCCTACACAATTTCCACCAAATTCATTTTTCCTTCTCTTTCTCTCTCTAGCCCCTATTTAAATAAATAAATATATATACATAGTTAAATGAATAAATGATGATATAAAAAATAACATTGTACATTGTAGGTCTCCCGTGCGTCGCCATCTCGGTCGCCTTGCTGCTAAGGTATAAACCCCGACGTTAGCTATTTTATAATTTTTCATGCATGATATGCATGCTCGTGACTGATTTTCTTAGCAGGCGAGAAATTTGTATACATGAAATTAAGTACCCATGTCTGCTTTTTTAGCAGGCGAAAAAATGTGCTCCCATGATATAAGTACCCGTGACTGTTTTTCTTTGTAGATGGGGATGTTTGTTTGCATGAAATTAAGTACCCGTGGCTGCTTTTCTTAGCAGGTGGGGAAATGCTGTGCTTTATATACAGGTGCTTGAAGACCCGTGACTGCCTTTCTTAGCAGGCAGGGAATGAAGTTTCGGCCGCAGTGTCACCTGACACCTACCGTGACTGTTTTTTTTGGGAGATAGTAAGGCTTTACACACCCGATGTAGACCCCTACGCGGGGACGATGTTGGGGTATTGTTGAAATTTATAGCAAATTGTATGACTTAGACAAAATTTAGAGAAATTGAAACATAACCTAAATTCCTTAGTCAATAAGATATAAAATACATGATATCCTAGATTCTAAAAACTGAAAGCAAAGATGAACTAAAAATCAAAACTTAGCAAAATAGAATTTATAGGAGAACTGGTTGCTCACCAACAAGCAGGAAACAAACTTCCCTCTCTTAGCTCTTGACTCGCGCACACCCAAGCCTCTAAGCAGCACTCTTCACAAGTTGAAATGTATGTATTGAACTAAAGAATAGCTCCATATGTATAGCCTAAAAGTAGCCATGTGTAGGGGCCCATCAACAAAGAGAATCCAACAGTGAAGAAGCAATGAAGCTTCGCATTAAAATAATGTAAAGGTGTAATGTATGAAGCTTCATGTGCAATAATGTGTCAAGATGCCATTTCAAGGTTCTAGCTTTAGATTCCTCGAGTATTCACCAATGAGTAAAATACGAGTGTGAATACACCTAAATACAGGCGGTAATTATCCTAAAAGGAGAAGGGGTAAAAGTAAAAATTATTTACTTCTCATACGAAAATGTATTTATATTAATGTTTAATACGTAGGACTCCCTGCATATCCCTAGTAATTATTCTGACTAAATGCTTCTTAATAAAATGAGAAATGTCAATCACATTGCAAGTTACAAGTGCACAAGTGCTTTAGGTAGCATGCACGTCAGCTGTTAAAGTCAGGAGACTCGTAGGCGCCCCATGAAGATGTCGTACATCCTGTAAATATCTATCTTCGAAAAGAAATAAAATAGTGCGCTGTTATGTATTGTACGACCCTTCATTAAAGTGCGTGTGCAGTGCCAAAATCATCGAAGGGTGTCGCTTATGAGCCCCTATTATATAGTGCGTGCATACCCAAAACATACAAATACATCAAGTGGCATGCACATATATACTTGTTGACCTCCATTCAAATCTAAATAATAATAATAATAATAATAAAATATGTTAAATTTGTCTTCAACAAGCCAAAACTCTACTCAAAATCCTAATAGAATCCCAGCATATTTGGCTACCTCAGCTTATCCCTACTCTGCGAAACAGTCCCCTCATGCTCGTCTCGATCGTGCTTTTGCTCACGTTGATAAAATGAAGACGAACGAGGCTTCATTTGGTTTTTCCCGCACACAGCTTCCTTCCACGCTCTAAAATCCCGAACTCCTATCTCCCTATTCCCCTCCCACAGTCCAATTACAACCGGGTCGAATGACTAAATCCATGATCCCGACCTCTCCTGAAAGCCTCCCCTATTCTTAAATCGAGCCCGTCACCCGCAACAACGGCTAATCCCGCACTTCCCCGTGTCTATCAGTCAAACCAGCCAGACTTCACATCTAAAACCCCGACATCGTCTCTCAACTGGACCTCCTCCGAGCTCCTTTGCCCGTCCTCTGTGTTCGACTCCCTCATCCAGACAGAAGCCACAGACATCCGTTCGAAGACCCTCACGCCTACAAGCCGTACTTCTGCTCGATCTGATCCCTTCTTTCTCCTTCCACACCAACAGACCGACCCAGCTGGACTTCACACATCCGAAACCCTTCTCCCAGCCAGTTGCTTTACCTGATCTTCACAAGCCTGCAGTCGAACGCCAACCGTTCGACTACCCTTCCCACAACCGAGTTCAACCTGTGCGATCTCCCTACCCATCCGACTCTAGGCCAATCAAATCAAACACAAGCAACTGCTACAATCCATCCATTCACGACTCCAACAGCGCCTGTGCCAATTGATCTAGCTGCACTCTCCCTTCTACTTCCAGATCCACAGTCGAGGTTGATCTCGACCTCAATCCGTTGATTCCACATAGCCAAAATTTGTCGTGGCCGATCCCCACCTCTCAATCAGTCTACTGCTTGCCATGTCCGATCCTCTAGCCGGTTACAAGCCCAACCGAACCACCTGCTGAACCTGATTTCCCCCCTATTCCACGAGAAGGAAATCCTGCTTGGCCTCCTCAAACCGAGCTTCTTTCACTGCCTCTTATTACTTCCATTTAGCCAAACTCCGGTCCTACAGCAAACCAGCCGACCACTTACAGCCTTCCTCTCCGTCTCCTCCAACAGTAACCTAATCTCCACTCCTCATTACCAGAACTCTTCAATAGCAGCAGCCTAAGTCATTCCTTCTCCTCTCCCAACTTGTCTCTAGCCAAAATCAACAAAAATCTCACAATAATTCCTCACCTATGTCCAAACAGCCACCTCGCGAAGGTATAATGTCTCTCCCTCTCATATTATTAGTATTACTATTTTCATTATTATTATAAAATAGCAAAAAAGAGAAAAAAATGAAAGAAAAGAGAAAAAGTACAACAACAACAACAACAACAACATCAAGCTTTTATCCCACTACGTGGGGTCGGCTACATGAATCCTTTTTCTCCATTGTGTCATGTTAAAAGTCAAATTCTCGTTTATATCTAATAAAGAAAGATCATTTCTAATATTTTATATCCAAGTTTTTTTAGGTCTATCTCTACCTTTCTTAACATAAGTCAAATCTAATACCTCTATTTTTCTAACTGGGTCATCAGACAGCCGCCGTTTTATATGACCAAACCATCTAAGGCGACTCTCTCTAATCTTATCTTCCGCTAAAGCTACTCCAACCTTTTCACGTATATGCTCATTTCGTATCCTATCTCTAGGGGTAAAGCCACTCATCCACCTGAGCATCCTCATCTCTGAAACACTTAACTTAGTATTATGCTTCTCTTTTAATGGCCAACATTCGACACCATAAAGCATTGCAGGTCTCACCACCATCTTATAGAATTTTCCCTTAAGTTTGAGGGGGACTTTTCTATCACACAACAAGCCCGATGCATTCCTCCACTTCAACCATCCAACTTGAATTCTGTTGATAATATCCCCATCTATTTCACCATCACTCTGAACAATAGATCCAAGATATCTAAAACGTGTACTCTTATTAATGACTTGATCGTCCAAAGTGACAATCCCCTCACTAGGTCTATTACTACTAAAACTATACTCCATATATTCCGTTTTAGATCTACTCAAGCGAAAACCTTTAGACTCTAAGGTTGACCTCCATAATTCAAGTTTACCTTCAACTCCCTCTCTAGTCTTATCAATAAGAAGAATATCATTAGCAAAAAGCATACACCCTCTTGCAAATGTCTAGTGAGAACATCCATGACTAAAGCAAAAAGATATGGGCTTAAGGCTGGTCCTTGATGTAATCCAACCGAAATAGGGAAATACTTGGTCAAACCACCCTGTGTTTGAACACAAGTAATAGTTCCTGCATACATATCTTTAATGATTAAGAGAAAAATATTTGTGCATTTCCGTCAGCGTCGTCGTTGTCCTGACACATCACCGTCACCCCCCTGCGAAGGTATAATGTCCTTAAAACTCAAAAACTCCAAATCCTATTTTTGGTGCTCACGGTGCGCAAGGGGAACATCTATACATATTTTTCTTAGCGTGATGGGAGGGAACCCAGTACAGCGCTTGCGACGAAGCAAGTGGGCCTTAAACACGCTTTTTTTAGCGTAGCGGGGACAATCATAAGTACTCGTGCACGTGCTTCCATACCTATGGGGAAAAACTACAAATTCTTCACACAGATACCTTGAAAACCCATACACGCTTTTCTTAGTGTGGTGGGATTAAGAAAATGATGGCCACGGTGTAGCCCGATACCTACCATACATGCTTTTCTTAGCATGGTAGGAAGGCCTAGCTCCCCAAAATTCTCCTAAATGGGGGAAACGCCAGGAGGTTGCCGGAATTTTTTGCTAACAGAGGAGCTGACTTGAATGATATGAATATGGAATAGAACTTGCAAACTTGACCACAGGGAACAAGACTTAAACGAATGCAGGGAACCGAACTTGCTATTACAGGAAATAGAACCTGATATCTAAAACAAAACATACAATTTTATAAACAAAATTAATATCACAAGCAAGGATCAAATGAAAAATGTGGTGACATACTTATAATCAACAACACAGAATTTCTAATGAAATATCAAGGAATTATCATGTCAACTAAAATACAAACATCAACATGCAAATTCACTATACAAGCCACAAGCTACCTTCAAGCGGAGTGAAAGACTTGGGATATTTGACGTGACTCGTCCATAAGCAATAACTAACAAAAATTGTAGGGAATATAGCGACCTGCTCACAAGCAACAGCATGAAAACTTCAATGGATATTACAGCTCATTTATAATGATCATATCCGTTGAAATACAAATGCCAACAGATAATGATGGCAGCTTTACCATGCAATCCATCCTACAAACACACTCATTCCCTCACAGACAATGACACTGGTGACCACCCTATGAACGCACTCAAGAAGACTGTGACGAATGCAATAATATGATTCACAAGAAAAGCATGAGAGACATGTAATAGATAGGGAAATCTCCCTACAACATTAACTTGTAAACCAGTGTATCACTTTCCTATAAACACAATGTCAGTGTGCAATGAGTGTATAACTTGCTAATCAAAATACATTAAGAAATCAGTGGTGAATATAGCTCATCCAACAGTCAATATTGACATGCAAGTGGACATACTAAACCCGCCTGTGGATGATAATACTCCCTATAGACATATACAGACAACATGCAATGATTATAAAGACACCCTTATAGTCAACAACAGTTCAATGGCAAACAAATACGCTGATTCCTTGCAAACAAAGGCAATCGATGTGCAACAAATGGGAATACCTATGAACTGCTGCATAAGGCCCGCCATGCACGCAACATGTTATCTGCAAGCAAGCACACCAAACTCCTGAAAATGATGATAACCAATGTGCAATGAGTGCGATATACTATCTACCAACAAAAGCAATGAACCTGTGATGAATGTAAACATCTACGAGCAACTTGGGAGATCCGTCAGTGATGATAGCTTACCTGCTAGAAACAAGTGACCTACAACACAACGATATGATTTACCTGTAAGCATAAAAAGGGAATCTGTAGTAAAAACTGTGGGCTACTGCTAAATTGAGACAGTAAAGTTATGGTGCTAGGCTGTCACACCAGATAAATCAGCTTACTTGCAAGCGACAGGTAGAAGGCTCCTGATGCATTGCACAGCTCGTTTGCAAGCAGAAGTATACTCCCGCGGACAGAATACTGAAGAAAATTATAGTTTGCAGAAGATCAAATGAGACCCAATGCGTTGCTATATAACGTCACTGGATTCGCAACATCCATACAGTTTGATAGAAGGCATTTGCAAGCTTCTAAACAGGATTTTGCAATTGATTGTATTTGAATATTGTAAAAACCTTCCCATACATTAAAATTCGCACTCATGCATTCATGTCATGCATGTACATGCTGTAACGTATAAAATGTACTATGCAAGTTTACGACACAAGCACATCATAACTACATGTAGTTAGGAATGAGTAGAAATATTGCAGGCACCCTCACCTAACATATAAATGCATCAGATACATATACATTGATGCATACAAGATATACATTGCAATATGCAACATGCATCATGCAAATACACATACCAACATGTAGATAGATGCATGAATGCATAACATGTAGATGTGTCGCATACATCCACTACATATGTATGACAATCATATAAATGAATCATGCATGTGTATGTCACAACATACGAAATGCATTGTGCAAAAACATGAGTAACATATGAATGTATTGTATACTCACAACTAATATGCAAATACATATGTTAATGTGCAAATACGAGTACAAATATGAAAATATGTATGCAAGCATGCAAGCATACAAGTACTCGTGCAAATGTGTATATGCACATGCATATATATCCTTTTGCATATATGTGATCATCATACAAACACATCATGCAAAATGCATTTAAAAGTAAACACTTGCATGAGCCCCGATAAGCATGTTGTATGCACACACGTGATGTCTAAGGATGCTATATAGGTCAAGAAATGAATTTAAGTTTGAGCCCGATCCTTCTATGTGAATAGATGGGAGTTGACACGACTCTAACTGTCAAACAAATATACGGTCGAGGTGCCGACTGGGTTATTTATTTTATACATTCATATCAGGCCTTCAAGGTCTATTATAAGAAAAAATCACTAATAAAAGCACCAAGCCGATGATGAGCCTGATCTTTCTATGTGAATAGATATGAGTCGATACGACTCAAACTGTCGGATGAATATACGGTCGCTACATCAACTGGGATATTTATTTTATACGTTCATATTAGACATTCAAGGTCTATAACTAGAAAAATTCACTACTAAAGATATAAAATCGACAACGAACCGGATCATCTATCATTAAGTAGATAGAGTCGATAAGGTTCGACCAATAAAATGAAAATTGCCCATAAGTATATCCCAATGATGGTCGTGTTGATAGAAAATCTTAACTGGAGGGGACTCCAAACCTTTAAAATACTTCTCAAATTTTTACAAGTGACTTTAACACCACATCGATGATGGTTTTGTTGAAAGAAAATTTCAACTGAAGTGGACCCAAACTTTTAAAATGTCTCCGAAATTTTCATAGGTGACTTTAATGTCACCACGATGATGGCCGTGTTAATAGAATATCTCAACTGGAGGCGACCACAAACATTTAAAATGCCTCCCAAATTCCTATAAAATATAAGTATTTACGTTAGGAATGAGTAGAAATGTTGCAAGCATCCTCACTCAACATATAAATGTATCAGATACATATATATGGCTGCATACAAGATATACGTTGCAATATGCAACATGCATCATGTAAATACACATACCAACACACAGATAGATACATAATGCATAACATGCAGTTGTGTCGTGTACATTCACTGCATATGTATGACAATTATATAAATGCATCATGCATGTATATGTTGCAACATACAAAATGCATTATGCGAATGCATGAGTAACATATGAATGCATTGTATACACACGACTAATATGTAAATACATATGTAAATGCACAAATATGAGTACAAACGTGAAAATATGTATGCAAGCACACAAGCATACAAGTACTCGTGTAAATGTGTATGTGTACATGCATATATATTATATACACCTTTTGCATATGTGTGCCATCATACAAACGCATCATGCAAAATGCATTCAAAAGTAAACACCCGCATGGGCCCCAACGAGTATAATGTATGCACCCACGTGACGTCTGAGGATGCCGTGCAGGCTATGAAATGAATTTAAGTTCGAGCCTGATTCTTCTACGTGAATAGATAAGAGTCAACACGGCTCGAACTGTCAAATAAATATACGGTCGCGACGCCGATCAAGATATTTATTTTATATATTTATATTAGGCCTTCAAGGTCTATTACAAGAAAAAATCACTAATAAAAGCACTAAGCCGACGACGAGCCCGATCCTTTTATGTGAATAGATAGGAGTCGACACAACTCGAACTGTCGAATGAATATACAACAGCGGCGTCGACCGAGATATTTGTTTTATACGTTCGTAATAGGCCTTCAAGGGGAGAAATTTGAGTTCATCTTAGCTAACAAAGGATTTTGTGCCCTATCGATTATATCCTATTGATTCATTATTCAAGGGTTTAAAGTTATTGGAGAACATACAGGCTCTGGTTGTAATCGTAATTTAAGGGAACCATTTGGCGGCAAATCCACCCAGTCAGAGGGCCCTGGTCATAACCGTTTACCTATGGTGTCATTTGGCTGCGAAATCAAGGGTTAGAGGATACGTGCCACATCCTTGCTGTTAAGAGATTGTTTGAGAATGAATCCTAGTGATATTCTCGATTGAACATTCGCTCTTTATGATCTGAAGTGATTTTCAAATTTATCCATATTGACAAACTGTTATGGAGGGTAGATGTATTTTTGCTTTAAGTGTTTAGGTGATTTATTTCATTTTAAATGTCTAGAACTTTTAAAGAGCAATAGATTTGAAATCTTTATTTAAACTTGTGCCCCGAATAATTAACTTTGAGATTTGAGGGCATTTCCTTAAAATTTGTATGGACCCCTCCGGTTAATATTTGCATTCAACACAGTCATCATCGGGGTGCTTTTAAAATCACTTTAAATGTTTGTATTTTATTTTAGTTTGTAAGCTTGAAAACTCATTCATTATTTTTTTAGTACGCGCAGCATCCTCAGATCATGTGTAAGTGTCACGCTTGTCAGGGCCTATGCCGTAACATGCTTTTGAGTGCATTTTGCGTCATGCATCGACATGTTCATACAATGTGCGTGATGCATTTGCATGATGATAATGTATTTGTATATTATGTAGGATACATGCATACTTCATTTGCAGGTATATTTATATATTTGCATGCTCGTATATGCATTTTCATGTTTGTATGCATGATTGTATAAATGCATATGCATATGCATGTTTAGTATATATGCAAAATATACTTTCATTTGTATAATACATTTTACTCAGTGCGTTTGTGTGATGCGCCCGTACAGATCTTGATGTACTTGCACAGTGACATAATCATTGGCGTATGTACAAAGTGACTTGCATGATCAACGTATGTGCGTATGTTATGTAGTGCGCCCATATAATTAGCAGTATATATGTGTATGCCACTTGATGTATTTGTATAATGCATTGTATGTCTTTGGTACGCGCGCACTATACAGTAGGGCCTCTTAGGTGATACCCTTCGATGATTTGGCACGTCACGCGCACTTTAATGAATGGTCATACAACCTGTGACACGTAACAGTGCACTATTTTGTTTCCTTTTGAATACATATGTTCACGGGATGTATGACATCTTCATGGGGCGCTTACGAGTCTTTTGAATTTATAGTTGGCGTGCACGCTACCCAAAGCATTTGTGTACCTGTGAATTGCAATGTGATTGACGTTTCCTATTTTATTATGAAACGTTTAATCAGAATAATTACCAGGGATATACGGGGAGTCGTACGTGTTAATCATTAATGTAATTATATTTTTGTATGAAAAGTAAATAATTTTTACTTTTACCTCTTTCCCTTTTAGGATAATTATCGCCCGTATTTAGGTGTATTCACACTCGTATTTTACTCGCTGGTGAATACTCAAGGAATCCAAAGCTAGAGCCTTGAAATGACATCTTGACACATTATTGCACATGAAGCTTCCTATATGACACATTTACATTATTTTAATACGAAGCTTCATTGTTCCTTTACTGTTGGATTCTCTTTGTTTGTGGGCCCCTACACATGGCTACTTTTTAGGCTATAAATATGGAGCCATTCTTTAGGTCAATTCACACATTCCAACTTATGAAGAGTGTTGCTTAGAGGCCTGGGTGTGCGTGAGTCAAGAGTTAAGAGAGAGAAGTTTGTTTTCTGGTTGTTGGCGAGCAATCAGTTCTCCTACGAGTTCTATTTTGCTAAGTTTTGATTTTTATTTCATCTCTGCTTCAATGTTTAGAACCTAAGATGTAGTGTATTTTATATCTTGTTGACTTAGGAATTTAGCTTAAATTTCTCTAAATTTTGTCTAAGTCATACAATTTGCTGTAAATTTCGGCAGCACTCCGGTGTCGTCCTTATTTAGAGGGCTGCGTCAGGTGTGTAAGGCCTTCGCTCCTGCCAAGAAAGGAAGTCATGAGTCTTCAAGCACCTGTTTATAAAGCACAACATTTTCCCTCCTGTTAAGAAAAATATTCACGGGTACTTAATTTCATGCAAACAAACTCTCCCGTCTGATAAGGAAAATAATCACTGGTATTTATGTCATGCAAACACATTTCTCCGCCTGCTAAGAAAAACAGTCATGGGCACGCATATCATGCATGAAAAATTATAAAATAGCTAGTGTCGGAGTTTATACCTTAGGCCTTAGCAGTAGGGCAACCGAGGCGGCGACGGTGACCCACAAGAGACTTGCAACGCACGATGTAATTTTTTTATGTCATCATTTATTCATTTAACTATGTACATATATTTTTTTTTAAATCGAGGCTAGAGAGAGAAAGAGAGTGTGCGAGCTCTCTTTCTAGAGAGAGAAAGAGAGGGAAATAATGGATTTGGTGGAAATAGTATAGGAAGGTTGTAGTGGTGAGGAGGGTGATGTTTAGAGAGAGAAAATCCCTCTCTCAAATTTTAGGAAAGAGAGGAATTTTTTTCTCTCTCTAGGAGGGGAGATATGAGAAAAGGAGGTGTTTGGGTGGAGAGGGAGGTGTTTATGAAGAGGTTTTATGAAATTTCTCTTTCTAGAGAGAAAAAATTTTCTCTCTCTAGACCTTGAGAGAGAAAGTGGAGGGTGAAGGGGCTTTTTGGTGGAGGATGTGTAGGTGTTTGTGAGGTTTTTTATGAAGGGGTGTAGGGATTTGAGGGGTAGATATGGAGAAATTAATTTTTTAAGGTTAGGGTTATGGGAAGATGGAGGAGGAAGAAGATGAAGTAGAAGAAGATAAGAGAGGAAAGGAAGAAGAGAAGAAGAAATGGAGGAAGGACGAGGAAGAAAGAAAAAATAGAGAAGAAGAAGAAGAAAATGGAGAGGGAAGAAGGAGAGAAGAAGAAGGGAAGAAGAAGAAGAGAAGAGAAGATGGAGGAGATTACCTTGGGTGGAGGTTGGCGGTTTGGAGTCATAAGAGAGGGGAGAGCCGAAGGAAGAGAGGTAGCCGTGCGTGCCTTGCATGAGTTTGATCATGAGGGAGAGAGTGGGCCGGTTAGGGAGAGTGTGAGGGGTTTAAGTGTCATGTGAGGGGTAGTTTGGGAATTATTTAAGATTTTCTATTCTTTAAAAAATCTCTATATTATTATTTATAATCATTTGAAATAAAAAAAATTAATCGTGCTTTGAATCGGTCGCAGTCACGTCATCATCGTTCGCGCATGTCGTTGCCTTGATTTGCATGCGCACAAAATTTAATTTTTTGCCTATCGGTGACCTCAATCAATATGGGCGCCGATTTAGTTGTTTTCGTTGCTCCGGACGCACTGACGCTGTTCTGTTATGCGAATGGAGGCCATTTTGGTGATTTGAGTTGTTGGTCGGTGCACGTCAGGTAAGTTTTGCGCGACATCACGCTCTTTCGCTTTTAAAACTAGCCTTACGCGGTTGACTCGACCCCTACAATAGTATTGAGGTCAATAGTCGGTTATATGTTGAGACAATGTTGGATAAAGATAAGATGGCGCGAGGGCATGATTATGGGTGTAGAAATTGCTCGTGTCAAGCTTTGATTTTGGGATAGTTTCAAACATGAATGTTATGAGAGTGTCGGATGTTGATGTTATAATGGCATCAGGTGTTGTTGTGAAACCTTAGCCGCAATCCTCCAGAGAGAAATTAAAATGTGACTGCTTGAGGAATTGGGTATTGAGTGCGAGCAATTGATTTGGGGCTGTTGAGGAAAAATAAGAAATTTAGTTTTTATTTATTAATAAATAAAAAATTGAAATATAAGAAATTATATTAAAAAAATTATAAAATATTTAAGACACGTGCGTCTAATTTATTTTTGATATTTTTTAATCGAACACGTCTTCGGCGTGTCCAATACATGTCTGAGGCATGTCAAATGCGTGTCGTGTCAGATACGTGCCAGACACTGCATATCTCTTTGGAGAGAAGTGTCGGTGCATTATAGGCCAAATTATAATAGTGCTACAAATGTTGGCATGATCGCTACTGAATAGAAAATAAGTTTGAAGGTTATTATGTGTGGCTTCATATCAATAAGGATAAATTGAATGAAGAAGTTCAGAAGAAATTACTAATTTAATATGCGCCCTTCAAAATTCTGAAGAACATTGAAGACAACACAAAGTAATTGGCTTTGCTCACCTACATGGAGGACAAAAGCTGGTTCAGATGTAGTTTCTGTGATGAGGCGTTTTGGAAGCTGAAAAGGGTAATCTCATCTAGCAATTTTGCACCATCAGGTCATGCTGGTGTTAAATGATTAGCTGTTTATTGCTACACTTGCATATTATCTTCCCTGGACAGCATAAACTGGCATATAATTTCATGTTGAATCACGGTGACTTGATGATGTTGCTGAATTTATCCTGGCTTTCATTCTTCCTTTTCAACAGCAAGCTAATTGAATCTACTATCTATTTTGAAGAACAGACATAGATGGACGGGAAGATATGAGGCTCACCTTTGGGATAAAAGTACTTGGAATCAAAATCAAAATAAAAAAGGAAAACAAGGTATATTTCTTATTTTACAGCTTATCTAAAATTTTGTAGTCCATACTTTTAAGTGAACAACTTCGTTTTGATTTTCTATTTGGTATAGTATTATCCCAAAACTTCATTTGTGTTTTTTATGGACAAAGAAAAGGATTGAATTGATCCCCGAACTTAATTTTGAAGGACTAAAGTAATCCATGTTATATAAAAGTTTCAATTTGATTCATTGGCTCTTTAAATGGAGATTAAATTAGTCCTTTTGTGGGATTTATATTACTATCTAAAAAGTCAAGGGACTTGAATGAGATTTTTAAATAATCAGAAATCATTTTGTTTTTTTGTAAAAAACTAGGGGATCATTTTAGTCCTTATCTCTTTCTGGATATGTTTGATCTGCTTAGACTGAGTTTTGTTCATCCTTGACAGGTCATACGTACATGCTTTCCAGATACACCTAAGAATGCACTTTTATCAATCTAAGCTGAAATTATGAGCTAGTCTTGGTTGTGTATTTGTTTTCGATGTTACTAGCAATCTTTACCAATTTTAATATTTTCTAACTTTTTTGGTATGGATGTTGGTCGGTGCATGGTCTGCCCGTTCAGTCTATTTAGGTAAGTTTTTTCACCTCACGTTATCCATTGAAGTGCTGTACGTTGTATAGGAAGAACATATTTATTTATTTATTTATTTTATTTAGGTGCATACGATGATGAGGAGGCTGCTGCTAGAGCTTATGATCTTGCTGCATTGAAATATTGGGGCGCTGGGACTCTTATTAATTTTCCTGTGAGAAATATCTGAAATTCTGCTATGATTATTGGCATTTACATCTCATTGAAGAACTTAAACTTGTAGAAAAAAGGAAAACCATGAATTCATTAGTGCAAACTGCAAACTTCTATTTACTTGCAGATTTTAGGGATTTGCATCTGTTCAGTTCGTATGCTTAGGGTAGTCTTCGTGGAGATACCTAGTCATTTATACCTTTTATGTGCAGGTTAGTGATTATGCAAGGGATTTGGAGGAGATGCAGATGGTTTCAAAAGAAGATTACCTTGTATCTCTTAGAAGGCATGCATTTGTATTGGGAAGTTTTTAATCCCATTTTTGCCTTTTTTTTTTCCTTGAGAAATGACAATTTTTGGGTCTTACAGAAAAAGCAGTGCCTTCTCGAGAGGGTTCACTAAATTTCGTGGAATCCAAAGGTATATTTTCATCGTGAAGTGTCATGCTGTTTTTAATGAAAAACTTTTAAAAGGCCATGTTCAGTGTTTATTCTTGGAAAGCTTCGCCTTTTAAATGTAAGGACTTAGAAGAGAACTTGATTTTCATTTTTATTGAACTGTTCTTCATACAACCTGGCCTCCACAAAAAGTGTAGCTTCTATAAATAAATCAGTATATGAATATCAATGTATTATCCATAAGATATATGATTGCATCAGGAATTATTCACTGTGCTGTACTTTTTTTTCTTGAGTGCTCCTGTGCATGTGCATCAAACTTAATCATAATATCTGCTTTTGCTGAAGGGGAAAGTAGAAAATAACACAAGATTAACAATTGAAGGGTAGCATCTTTCCGCACTTGTAAACAACGAAATTGATGGAAGTTTTGCTTATTCTCTTACCATCTTCGTCCTATTCTTTCAAAAACTTGCTAATAAAGCATTTGATATGAAATGAACTTTATTCATGGTTATAATTTTTTTTTCATTGGGTTTGTTGCTATAACATAAATACTTTGTCCTTCTTAAACCAAAATTTAGAAACTGACAGGGCAGGAAAATGTTGGCAAACTGATTATTTTATTCCCTTTCTTTTCCTAGCCTACTCCTACCTAGGTTGTTTGGCCCTGCATGTCATTTTTAGTTGTTAAAGTCTTTAGCTTAAAGATTCTGAAGTTTACTCAGTAGTGGCCTATACTTGTAAATACCAGATAAAGGAAAAATTACACAACCTTCTTGATTTTTATTGAAGAAGAGCATATCATAAATCTTCATGCTACATTGTTCGTGCTGTCAAATTTGGATGAGTAATGTCCATGAAAGGGATATTCAACTCCAGCATTATGATTGGAATGAATAAGGCTATATGGCCACTGAGAGATGTTTCTCTAATTAATTGAGTATTTGCATTATAGATAATATTGTTGGCTTGAACTTGTGTGCCGAAAGTCATACAGCTATGGGATGTTGAAATTTCGAATGCCTATGTACTTAATCCTGCTTTGGTAGGTGTAGTCTTAGAAGAGGCATAGGGGAAATTAAGAGTTCTTGATTTTCTATTTGGATTGCAATCATTTTTTTGGATGAGGCAAAAGGAAAATGAGGGGGGGGGGGGGGGGGGGGGGTTATTTACATTAATAGAGAGATGACCGGGTTTAATAGTTTTGAAGGACAAGGAATTTGTAAGGAAATGAGTGAGAGAGCAATGTTAGAGAGAGCATGAAGAAGAAGGAAAAGAGTAGTAGAGAAACAAGAGAGAAAAAGAAGGGTCTTCTTTTGCTATAAAAAAACCTTTTAAGGTTGATTAAAATAATAATAAAGATAGAAACATTATCTTTAAATAGATAACTCCCAAAAAATTAAGAGGAAATCAAATATTTCCCAAAATTCAATCAACTAATAAAGAAAAAATAATAATTAATCATGTTGTCAACATTGATATGTCATGATCATCTAAGCACACAAGACTGTTGCCGTCAATTCTCCTAAGGTATGAAGAACTCTCCTCTCAGTAGATAGGTTAAAGATACTCGTCAAGTAGACTAGGAAAGAGATGCAACATCTAGGCTTGTGTGACCCATGAATTGTGTGATGATGGATGATATTGCGAATCAATGAAGGATGCTCGCTTCTTGCTCGAAGGATTCATTGTAACTCATCTAACACAATTTACCTGACATCTAGAATTGGTGGAAGGACAAACATTTATTATTGGTGGCTGATGGGAGGCTTAAAGTCCACTTGCAATGATACTGATGCAACATAATTATTAAATAAATATCCTAATTTTTTACTCATCTTAAACATATTTTTATATGTAATAAAAGGACATTATTTCCTTTTCTAGCTGTAACATGTTTTAGAGAATTATTTGAATTTGAGTCTATAAAAGGAGCGTTGGTCTTGTATTATTGAATTATTAGCTGATAAATTGAAATTTTGAAAATTTCAATAAAGATTCTCTCTTTTTTAGACTTTATATGCACTTCCTCATCTCTACCCCAACCCTTGCCTCTTTTCTTTGAAGCATTGTTTCATTTAATTCTTCATAAATCTTCGTCTAAATATCTCATTGGTTCTTTTATGTCAGATTTGTCTTACTCTCAAAACTTTTGTCATTACCATTTTGGTTTCAACACCCAAATAATTAACAATTTGATATCATAGCCCAACACTTTTCTATCCTCGTCGGTCCCTTCTCCACTGATGTTGAATGTAATCTGATTGCCGTCCACACATGCCCCTCCTTTTTCTAAATTGCTCATCCTCACCATTACCTCATCATTTTTTCAACCTGAAAACCCTCATAGCCCCTTCATCACATTATCCTTCTTAACAATAACTCCTGCACCCAATCAACATTTGCTTGCTCAACTTGCTTTCTCTTTTCGCCACAACACTCAACAGTCACTGGCATTCAGGATATCATGCATGCTTGTTGACCTCTGCTAATGAAACAAAAAAAAATCATTACATGCCCGAAGTCAGAAGCCCCATCCCGATATCCTGCTCAAATCCTGTCGAATCCCGCCGCTTCTACAGTACCCATGCCTCTGCGAGCGGCGCCGAAAAATCCCCTCACGCATACTTTGTCGCTACCTCGCCCCCTCTGTCGTTAAAAGCCAGCCGAGCGGGCTGCCTCCTCATTCCCATTCGCCATTTCCTCCTCCTAGCTCCCGCCAACTCCAAGCCCTGTCCGATCGGAAGCACCCCGACGCCCCAAGCCGAGGCTTCCTCCCACTCGTGAAACTCCACCAAACCTCTTCCTCCGGCTTCGACTCCCCTCCGACTCATCCCCTCTTACGAACTTTCCCACTCACACGATCCTCTCGCTCAGCCGAACCCCTACCTCTGTTCCGATCCCTCTCCGCCGCCGCTCTGTTCGCAAGACCGCCGAGAGAGAGAGAGAGAAAGAGAGAGAGAGAGAGAGAGAGAGAGAGAGAGAGAGGGAGAGAACCCTACCTCCACCACACAGCAGAGCCGACGCCCCCTCTACCCGACCTCTTCGGCCCTCTGTTGCTGGACGACACTGCCCCCTTCGACGATCTCCTTTCCTGTCGGATCGGGGGATACGACATTTTGATCGGAGATAACAACGGGAGTTCGCTTACTGTGAGGTCGCACGACTCGCTTCTTCGACTCCTTCGGTCGTCCGACTCCGCTCCTTCGATCGACGTTCTCTTCCTGTGGGATCGAGAGTCACGACATTTTTGATCGGAAGCAACAACAGGAACTTGCTTGCTGTGTAGGTAACTGTCTCCCTTTCGCGTGCTTCCTCGGCCAAATCCCGTAAATCAGCCAAATTGCAGAGAGGAGGAAGAGAGACTGATTAATATTAATTAAAATTAATGATTAATTAATTTTAATTAATGTTAATTAATGATTTATTATTATTATTATTATTTTTTAATATATTATTATCTAATTATTATTATAATTAATAATATTTAATTTTAATTAAATTATTATAATTAATTTTAATTAATTATAATTAGTTTTAATTAAAGTTAATTTTGATTAATTATAATTATAATAATAATTATTATTTCTTTATAATTAATTATTATTAATTAATTAATTTTAACCAATTGAAGTTAATTAATAGTAATTAATTATAATGAGTAAAAAAATTATAACTAATCATAGTAATTAATTATGATTATTATAATTAATAATCTTAATTAATAATGATTAATTATAATTATTTAATTAGTTATAATTAATTGATGTTAATTATAACTAATTCAAAAGAAAAGAAGAGGAAGAAATATCTCTTCCCTCGCCTCGATCTACGTACGAACCACCGCCGGTCGCCAAGGTATAACCCTTCAACCCTAAAACTTCGAGAGCCCGCCTCGAGGCTCGCAGCGCGACAAAACGACCACCTATACACGCTTTTCTTAGCGTGGTGGGAGGAAGTGCGTCGCGAGGCTTGCAACGAATCAGATAATCACTTCGAGAGCTCATTTCGTCGTTCGCGACGCACCGGCAAACCGCCTATACACGCTTTTCGTAGCGTGGTGGGAAGGGAACCCGGTGCGGCGCCTACGACGAAGTGGGTGATCACCTAAAATCTCTTTTTCGGCATTCGCGGCGCACCGGCAAACCGCCTATACACGCTTTTCGTAGCGTGGTGGGATGGGAAGCCGGTGCGGCGCCTATGGCGAGAAGGGGATATTCATAAGTACCCGCTCGTGGGGAAATAACTGCGTTTTTCAAACAGGTGCTGTCGAAGACCCATACACGCTTTTCGTAGCGTGCTGGGGGATTGAAGATTTTACACGGCCGCGGTGTCCTCGAAAGAGGGCACCTACCATACACGCTTTTCTTAGCGTGGTGGGAAAGGCCCAGTTTCCTCGTAGTTTCCCCTAAACGAGGGAGACGCCGGGAGGCTGCCAAAATTTCGGGTGAATTTGAAAACCGCACTTGGACCTGATTTGAACTCAAAGGACAGCAGGGGACTTTTGAATTTGATTCAATTGATTTAAATAAATTGAAATCCAAGCGAATATGAACTTAAACAATCACAAGGACTCAAACCTAAATGAATTCAAAAAATGAAGGACTTAAACAAACTTGTTAGTGGATCATACTAGACTTGAACAAAACATTGAACTAAACAAGAGCTTGGACATTTAGAACTCAAGTCAAAACTAGATTTTGGACTACACGGGACATAAAACTTGAACTTGATTTGAATATCAAGTGAACACAATTTGAATGTAAGGACTTGCAATCCGACTACATGAGACTTAAATTTGCTCGGACTACGAGGACAAATGCAAAGAACTTTGAACATTAAGCCGACATGACTTGAACACTTGTACTCAAGTTTTGAACCATATTTGAACTTCAATTGAATTTGAACAAGGACTTAGACAAGTCAACAGTAGACTTGTGAACATGAACTTGAATGAACTCAAGTGAACTTAATTTCAATCTGAACTCAAACTTGAATGAACTGAATACAATGGACAAGAACTCAAAGTTGAGTAGAATTTAAACTCAATATGATTTGAATTCAAATGAGCAACAATAAGGACATTTGCAGAAGTTCTAGACTTGAATCCAATGACAAAGATCTGAACTCAGCAAACTTGAATTGCACATGGGGTTTATGAACTTAAACTCAGATTGGACTTGATGTTTGAATTTGACATTGGACTGATGAATGACAGGAGGAGACCAATGTTGAGTCAGATTACAGGGAACTAAAACTCAAACAAATGCAAGGATTCAAATCTCATGCAAGCAAATGACGATGTGCAACATGCAATAGATATTGGGTCATCTTGCAATTAATAACAAGCAATCATCAAGCAAATGCACTAGTACGATTTACGAGCAACAACATAAAACCTCCAACACAGGTTATCATTGTTGATTAAAGTGCAAGCACCGATATTACACAAGGTCGGGTACAGTTCGTCTCGTAGGCAGGAGTGCACAACATGCAATGGGTGTGACTCATCTACAAATAATCTAAAAGGCAGGAATCAAGGAACTTGCAAGACAGTAACCCGGTCATAATGCTTATAATGAGTACAACAGGTCATATATGAGTGGTCATAAATACTGCATGATGAATGTATTTAGTCACTAGAAATACTGCTGATGAATGAAGACAACAAATAAGCTGTGAATACAACACATCTCCCTACAAAATAATGACAATTGTCTTAGGGATACATACGATAGTCCCCACAAGCACTAAAAGACGTGCACAGTAAATGTAGCAACTTCTCTACCACTTGTAATAATGTAATGTCAGGCAAATGAAAGACTACAGTCTTTTACCAGTCCTGAAGATTGATGTGCTATGAGCATAGCAAATCTCTAGCTAATATGCATGGAGAAATTGGTGATGAATATAACTCAGTCAAAAATCAACATCAGGATGCAAACAGACATACTGATCTGCATGTAATCAAGAGCAAAAGATCTGCAAGACATACAAGTCTCTTACGAATACAAATGTGAGCACTATATGCCATCTATGGGTAGATGCAGAAAGTCTTCAGTAAATGCAGTATCCTGAAGTCAATTCCAATCCATGAATGAAAACATCTACCTGCCTACAAACAGCAGTGGGGGAGATCATACAACGCCACCGGATCTGCAACACCCGTACGAGCAGACAGAAGGCGTTTATAAATATTCTAAAAGTACCCCCGCACATGCACTGTAACATGTATACACTTAGGTACACATAAGGGGATGTATTATAAACCCGCATGGGCCCCGACGAGCGTGTTATTGGCATACACGTGACGTCTAGGGATGCTGCGTGGGTCAATAAGTGAATTCCAGTTCGAGCCCGATCCTCCTATACGGGCAGATAGGAGTCGACACGGCTCGAACTATTAAATAAATATACGGTCGCGAGATCGACCGGGATATTTATTTTATAGTTCATATTAGGCCTTCAAGGCCTATAATCAAGAGAATTCACTAATAAAGGTCCGAAGCCTACGAAACCTGATCCTCTGTCGGCAGCTCGACAAAGTGGATAAGGTTCGATCCACGAATGAGAAATAACCCCATCTACCCCGATGATGGCCGCGTTGAATGTAAATCTCAACCGGAGGGGTTCACAAATACTTTTAAATACCTCCCAAAAATCCCAAATTTCACAAAATCCAAAACTCCACAAAACTCCACTCAAAATACCCACAAAATCCAAATCTCCAGAAAATCCCAAAATTTCAAATATTTAAAATTGAAATCCAACCATGAAAATACTTAAAGCAAATTCATCCACCCTCCGCAACAGTTTGCCAAGGTGGATAAATTGAAGAATACTTCAGCTCACAAAGAGCCAATGCCTAGTCGAAAATATCACTAGGATCCATTCTCAAACAATCTCCTGCCAACAAGGACGTGGTACGAGTCCTCTAACCGGCAGTTTCGCCGCCAAATGGCATTGCAGGATAAACGGTTATGACTCGGGGCCCTCTGAACCAGGTGGTCGCCGCCAAATGGCACCATTATATTATGGTTATGGCCAGAGCCCGTATGCTCCCCAATGGCATCAAATCCTTGAGATATGAATCAATAGGATATGATCGATAGGGCACAAAGCCCTCTGTTAGCTAAGATGGATTCAAATTTGTCCCCTTAGACAAACACTCCCCCCAGGTCTATAAGGTACCCTTGGACGAAGCAACCTATGGCTGCCGACAAGGATCCTTCTGTCAGGTTGGGTCGACTACCTCCTCTGACTAAGTAGACCAGGGAACACGATGGCCCGGGATGACGGAACCATGGGATCTTGATCGGGTCTATCATCCATTCCCCCACCATCCGCTTTAAGTGCAAGATGGTGAAATTTCTATTTTAAATATCAAATTCTCCAACACTTTCAAACCTTCAACCCATTGTTGCTACTATATGCCAGATATACGTATTTCTGCGTATCTGATTGACGACTAGCCTTAATCGAAAGTTCTCTCTCGTTACCGGGAGGGGTAATTAACTATAGGGGCTTGCGCCTATAGGAAACCAGAACTCAGATCATAAAGTCCTCGCAAAATGAGGGCGAAATCTCTGGGTAGTGTCTTATCTACTATCTCATCTGCCTTCCCAAATTTACCCCGGAACTTAGTTCGTTAAAACTCCCCCCCTCAGAAAATAAAAAGCGGGCGGAGGCCGGGGCCGAATTTTCGGAGCCCACAATGCTTTGAACACACTCCACCATTTCTTTGACCTATTCCAAGTCTTGATGGAAAGTCATCCTTGCTGCATTATGTGTGTGCATTGTCTCTGTTCTTAATAGCTCATGTGTCGTGTCATCACCACTATCGCGATTCTTGGATTCCGTCACTTTTTTAGTGGTTTTCAACTTTGCTGCACCTCACCCACTTTTGTTGCAATCATGGAACTTGCGTGATTGTGGAATTTGTTCATCTTTTTCACCCATCACTTTTTGTTGCGAAACTTGCGAGATTTTCTTACATCTTTTGTTGATGTATTTGACAATCTTTACAACTTCCTCTAATTATTAAAATTGATCTGTTTATCAAGATTTTTGGAGGGTTGAGGGGACGGGTTTATAAGTGGGTGGATTAGGGATTGCAAAGGAGATTTATAATTGCAAAAGTGATCTAAGGCCTGTGCAAAATGTAATCAACTATTTAAGAAAAAATAGTTGGACGTTCTACTGCTGCTCGTGATCATATGAAAAAGATTTGAAGATTTTCTAGAGTGATTATCTCATTGTGGAAATGTAAGACTTAATTCTTTTCATTTGATAACAAATTTTTAAAATAAAAATGATTATTAGTTTTTTACATTAAATAGAAACGAAAAAAAAAGTAATGTCAGCTGGTTGCTCAGGCTACGACTAGCTTTGATCAACTGGCTTTGACGTGGCATGGTGTAATGTGACGAGGGAGTCGAGCGTGGCATGCTGCGGGGTGGGGGGCCACTAGGCCGCGCAAGTCTTTTTTTTATTTTTTTTATTTCATTTTTTTCTTTTTTTAGATTTCTTTTTTTATCTTCGTTTATATATATATATATATATATATATATATATATATATATATATATATATATATATATATAATTATTAAACTATTTCATTTTTTCTTTTTTTTTTAAGTTTTCTTTCTTTTTTTATTTTCATTTTTATAAATATATTTAAATTTTAATTAAAATATATATTTATAAATGATACTATAAATTAAATAAAACTAAAAAAATTAAAAGAAAAAAAAACAGGTGCTATCATTGCTTGCAACTTGATTTATTTCATTTTTTTAATTTTTTTGTTTTCTCTTTTTTGTTTTTTTTTAATTATCATTTTTTATAAATATATGTTTATAAATGATACTATAATTAAATAAAAGTTAAAAAATAAAAATAAAAGGAAGATAACCAGTCGTTAGCAGTGCTAGCAACTTGATTTATTTCTTTATTTCCTATTTTCTCTTTTTTTACTTTTACTTTTTACTAATTTTATTTTTTTATTTTTTAATCATTTATAATAAAGATTATTTTTATAATTTTACTTATAATTTTAATTATATATATATATATATTAATGATTATAAATTTATAAATATATATAGGAGACTTTATTTATATAATTTTATAAATTTAAGAAATGATTAAAAATTTATAGTTAAAAGAAAAATATATTGAAATTTATTAAATTTTATAAATAAATTCTCTTATATATGTATATATATATATATATTCATAATTATAAAAAAGCATAAAAAGAATTAAAATAATAAGTAAAGTTATAAAAAATAATTTTTATAAAATGAAAAACTAAAAAATGATTAAAAAAAATAAAAGAAGAAAACTTAAAAAAAGGAAAAATTAGTTAAACTAAAACTAAAAGAAAAAATTTTATTTCTTGATCAAGTCGCTTAAATTAAAACTAATAGGTGATGCACAAGATAGGTGATGCACAAGATTTTGTGAATTATAGAGGAATTAAGTTAATTTGTCATACTTTAAAACTATGGGAGCGAGTTATGGAGCATAGGTTGCGACGGGATACTGATGTTTCTCAAAATCAATTTGGATTCATGCCAGGTAGGTCTACTATGGAAGCCATTCATTTATTAAGAGGTTTGATGGAGAAATATAGAGAGAATAAGGAGGATCTACATATGATATTTATTGATTTAGAAAAAGTATATGATAAAGTTCCAAGAGAAGTGCTATGGTGAGTTCTTGAAAAGAAAGGAGTTAATTACGCTTATATTCAAATCATTAAAGATATGTATGCAGGAGCTATTACTTGTGTTCAAACACAAGGTGGTTTGACCAATTATTTCCCTATTTCGGTTGGATTACATCAAGGATCAGCCTTAAGCCCATATCTTTTTGCTTTAGTCATGGATGTTCTCACTAGACATTTGCAAGAGGATCTACCTTTGTGTATGCTTTTTGCTGATGATATTCTTCTTGTTGATAAGGCTAGAGAGCGAGTTGAAGGTAAACTTGAATTATGGAGGTCAACCTTAGAGTCTAAAGGTTTTCTCTTGAGTAGATCTAAAACAGAATATATGGAGAGTAATTTTAGTAGTAATAAACCTAATAAGGAGGTTGTGACTTTGGACGATCAAGTCATTAATAAGAGTACACGTTTTAGATATCTTTGATCTATTATTCAGAGTGATGGTGAAATAGATGGGGATATTACCAGCAGAATTCAAGTTGGATGGTTGAAGTGGAGGAATGCATCAGGCTTGTTGTGTGATAGAAAAGTCCCCCTCAAACTTAAGGGAAAATTCTATAAGATGGTGGTGAGACCTGCAATGCTTTATGGTGCTGAATGTTGGCCACTAAAAGAGAAGCATAATACTAAGTTAAGTGTTGTAGAGATGAGGATGCTCAGGTGGATGAGTGGCTTTACCCTTAGAGATAGGATACGAAATGAGCATATACGTGAAAAGTTTGGAGTAGCTCCAGTGGAAGATAAGATTAGAGAGAGTCGCCTTAGATGGTTTGGTCACGTAAAACGGCGGTCTTCCGATGACCTGGTTAGGAAAGTAGAGATATTAGATTTGACTTATGTTAAGAAAGGTAGAAGTAGACCTAAAAAGACTTGGTTATAAAATATTAGAAATGATCTTTCTTTATTAGATTTAAACGAGAATTTGACTTTTAATAGAACACAATGGAGAAAAAGGATTCAAGTAGTCGACCCCACGTAGTGGGATAAAGGCTTGATGTTGTTGTTGTTGTTGATGATCAAGTCGCTATTATTACTAAAAAAATTTATTTCCTGATCGACTCGCCCGCCCGTCTAACTCGTCGCCCGACTTGGCCACTTGACCCAGCCAATCGTTCGATAAGTGAACGACTTCCCCCCACACGTGGGCCCCCCTCGCACGCAAAATCCCCCGCTAGCCACGTAACTTCTCCTCGCCACATTACATCTTCTACGCCACTCAGAGCCAATCGTTGCTTGAACAAACGACTGACATTACTTTAAAATATTTTTTTTTTCAGTTTATGTTTTACATAAATTACTTGTAATCATTTTTATTTTAAAAATTTGTCTTTCATTTGATGACTTATTTTTTATTTTATGTTTCCTCTCTAAATTAGTTATTGATTTAATCGTATGGTTAGTTTTACCCAAATTTGATACAATCTAGAATTCGATGATTGGGTGGATTTCAAGTCATTCAAATGACTTTTTTGGTATTGATTTCAAATCTTCCTTTTATAGTAGGCCGTTGAAATTTCATCTAAATTAAATATCTTTTTATTTTAATTTTCATCAAAAGTAAAAAGGGCCCATTTTGGTCCTTCATAAAGAGTTAAGGGATCATTTTGATCTTTTTTCTAACAAAAAATAAATGCTTGACTCAAATTTGACTCGAAATTGAATTTATGTTGAGTCAAGCTAGCTCAATTTGAAATGATTTAATCTTTTGTCGACACATTTTTTTTTTGGTGCGTGTATGTGGGTGGGGGAGTGTTGATTATGGGTGGGTGGGTTAGGGATTCCAGAGATTTTTAACTATAAGAGTGGTCTTGGCCTTGTGCAAAATGTAATTAACTATTTAAAAAAGAACCAGTTGGATATTCTACTCCTACTTTTGGGAGAAATGTTTTGACCATATGAAAAATTCAAAGATTTTCTGGAATGATTATCTCATTATATAAGTGTAAAACTTGATTCTTTTTATTTTGATGACTACTTTTCTACTTCTAAAATTTTCTCTAAATTAGTTATTGGTTTGATTGATTGATTAATTTTACAAACATTTGATGCAATTTGGTTTTTAATGAGTGTGGATTTCAACTCATTGCATGACATGGTTTTAAATTTCAATTCTTTTTTTATAGTAAGCCATTAAAATTTCATCTAAATTAATATCTTTTTATTTTAATTTTAATCAAAAAACAATGAATAGTTTTTACAAATTGAGAGTAGGGATGATGTAAGTGGAGTTAAAAGAAGTTTTGCCGAACTCAAACTTGAAATTGAAAATACATACTTAACTCAAATTTGATTTGCAATTGAAATCATTTTGTGCCAAGTTAACTTGACATGAAATATTTGATTTTGAGTCGGCTTACAATTGGTTTTTAATATATATATATTGTATATTATACTATAATAAAGGAGATTATTTCCTTCTGCTTAGTTGTAACATGTAGATGATTAGTTAAACTTAAGTCTATAAAAGGAGTGTTAGTCTTGCATTACTAAATTATAAGATAATGAATTAATATTTTGAAATTTTTAGTGACGTTCTCTATACGGATTATCTCATTTGTAAAATTCCTTCTTTTCGAGGTTCCTTTCGTCTAATTCTTCAAATCTCTTTGTCTATCTATCTCATCATTTCTCGTATATCAGATTAGCCCAATTCTAAGCAAGCCCCGTCATTACTCATTGTGTATTGGAACCAAACACATTCCCATTCTCGTTAGTCCCTTCCATGCTGATCCCGAACGCAACATGATTGCAGCTCACACATGACTCCCTGCCCCACCTCTTTGCTACTGAAATCGCTCTTGCTCGCCATTAGCTCGTTATTGCTTGTACTTGAAAATCTTCATAATAGCTTCATTGCATCCTCCATAGGGGTGTAAGTGAGGCGAGCCGACTCGCGAGCCGGCTCGAGCTCGACTCGTTTATGAGCTCGCGAGCTGAGCTTATCGAGCCACGAGCTCGAGTGCAAACTTGACGAGGCTTGGCTCGCAAGCCGGCTCAAAATTTCAAAATCCCGCCGAACATGCCACTATAATAAATGCTACTGTAATAAATGCTAACAGCCTATTACATGCCTATTACATCTCAAAGAGACAAAATACTGCCTGATTCAAAATCTCATCGGATTCACTCAAATCGCGAGCCGGCTCTCTCTCTCTCCTAAAACTGAGAATTAATTTTTCGGGACCGCACGTGTTAGACCGCACCAGAAGCTCGACGAGCGGCTCGAACTCGTTTATGGTGGAACGAGTCAAGCTCAAGCTCGATTTTTGAGCTCGACTCGAGTTCGAGCTCGAGCTCGAGCTCAGTATTTGACAGTTGAGCTCGACTCGAACACCCCCTAACTCGAGCTTGACTTGACTCGTTTGCACCCCTAATCCTCCATCTCGCTAATAACTCCTACAGTTAATCAACGCTTGCTCACTTAGCCCACTTACCCTTTGTGCTGCAATGTCTGCACCTACCATCACTTGGGAAAAAATGTGCTCTTATTCTTCTCCAAACATGTTGATCTATTGTTTTGAACACACTCCACCCATGCTTCAACCAAGTGCAAGTTCCCCTACAAATGCATCCTCACTGCATCGTGTAAGCGCATTGCCTATGCTCGTAATTGCTCGCCAATCACAAACATAGCCGCTGCATTGTTGATGTTCTCATTTTCCTTCATGTTTTTAGCTGTTTTCAACTCCGCTGGTCCTCATGAGCTTTAGTTGCTATCATGGAGCTTGCGTGATTGTGGAACTTGCAACCTTTACATCATTCTTTTTTTTTTTTTTTTGTGAAAAGGCTTTCAATATATGCAACAACTTTTGTTGAGGTATTCGATGCCCTTTTACTTCTATGAAAGATTTGAAGATTTTCTAGTGATTATCTCATTATATAAGTGTAAGGTTTGATTCTCTGATTTTGATGGCTTATGTCTTATTTTTTATGTTTTTCCCTAAATATAGTTACTGGTTTGATCGTAGTTAATTTTTTTTTAAAATTCGATATAATATGACTTTCAACGAGTGTGTAGATGTCAAATCATTGCATGACTTTTTTGGTTTTGAATTTGTATTCAATTTTATAGTAAGCCATTGAAATTTCATCTGAATTAATTTTTCTTGAGTAATGAATATTTATTAAAGATTGGGGGTAGGGGTGATATTAAGTCATGTTTGTTGAGCAAGTTATGCTGAGTTTGAACTAAAAACTTAGAAATAAATGCTTAACTCGAATTTGGAACCATTTCGAGTTAAATTGACTAAATTGACTTAACTCAATGATTTGGTTTCGTGTACACACACTATATATATGAAGAAAAATTCTAAAATAGTCTATAGACTATTTGTGTATGGCTGATTTAGTCTTAGTATGATATTGCCCCAATTTAGTCCCTCGACTATATAAAATTGATCCAAAATAGTCTTATATTATAATTGTGATATAGTCCCCCGACTTTATAAAATTTATCCCAATTTAATCCCAAAGGGATCATTTTGGATCAATTTTATATATTCGATGGATTAAATTGGAGCAATGTTATACTTTGGGACTAAATGACCAAATACGAATAGTCGGGGACTCTTTTGAAATTTAACCCTATATATATAATATAATATTTAATATATGCATTTCAAGTGGACTCAAATTATGTTTGAACTAATTATGGAGAACCCGAAGTTGATTTTGTGTTTGAATTGAAACTCGAAATCAATCACATTAATAAAAAACAATTTCAAAATAGTCCTCAAATTATTCATGTGTGGCCAATATAATCACAAAGCATCACGTTACTTCAATTTACCCTCTTAAAAATACAAAATTGATCCAAGATGGTCCCTCATATTGTGATTATAATATAAAATTGATCAAAATTTAGTCTCAAATATATAAAATTGATGCAAATTTAGTCTAAAAGGATCATTTTAAATCAATTTTGTAGTCGAGAAACTAAATTAGAGCAACGTTATACTCTGGGGCTAAATTGGCCATACACGAGTAGTTGGGGGATTATTTTGAAGTTTATTCCACATTATCACATAGCTGCAATTTTGGTTGTTAATATACATTGGTATTTATGGTGATTTGTGTGATCAACATTAAAGATTAATTTCCTGACCCATCCATTAGGAAACTGGCTGATACAGCTAGCTTGTAATTACCATCTATTAATGTTTCTTATAGCGGTTTATTCAATGACTAGCTATACTTAATATCATATTAGCTGGCCTTTATTCAGCACCCTTAAGGTTGCAAATGTGTGATTTGAATAAAAACCTATTTTAGTCTTGATTTTTAATCTTACTTTATTGCTATGGAAAATTAAAGTCATCTTGCTGGTTGCAACCCGAAGGGACCCAAGAGTTTTGTGCATGATGCATGTGTGCTTTGTGTTGTTATATAGCTGGTAGTTAATAAAAGAGGTAACATATATGTACTTTGCAATCTTTTTAGCTTAGTTGCTTTGCATACTGTCATGAGACCAACATGCCTTGAGAATGCTGGACTTAAAATGTGAAGGACATTGTTTTATATGTTAGATATAAAATATTAGTTTCAAAAATATCTAGTATGTCATCTTCAACTGAAAAGCATCCATCAAAGTCAGTTTAAAGTATGAGAAGTGTGAAATAAAAAAGTTTTAAGGTTCAACAAACGAACTAGTGCCCAGTGGTTTTCTCAATTCAAGTAGACTAAAAATATACAATCATGAACATGGTTCAAATAAGCGAGCGTTGCATCATTAAAAGGCTAAAACAAACACTTCAAAGGCATTTCTTCCCTTTAAAACCATCAACGTTAGCATTACAGCTTCTACCATGTTTGTTATTATTATTGTTGTGCCCATATGGGGGTTTGAAGTATTGTTTAGATTTCTTCCATCGACTTTGGTATGGATCAGAACCAATAATGGACATCAATAATGTTTTGAAGGCGTATAGACAAGACACAATAGTCAATAGTCTGGTTAAGTTTTTTGATGTTGATGTTTTCTGTACAAAATGTTTGAGAAACTTGTCTTTGGTGTGATCGAGTTATCTGGTAAATCTTAATCTAGTTGGTTCAACAATGGTTGACTGAGCAGTTGGGGTTGTCGGAATCTGCCCTGGTGATTTCCTATACACTTTTTCTTGATAAAGAACACAGTTTATTCGTGATGAAAAAGGACACATACTTGATAAAGAATGTACCTTTCACTCGTTGTCCACGGGAGACTTGATGAAGAGTTCATGCTTCTGAATTCCATAGTTCCGAACTGGATCCGACACATTATTTTGGTCATCAATTTTGATTGCTTGGGATCATGTTACACTTTGGTTTAGTATATTGCATGCGGTCAGTTAATATTTCTATGCATGCTTGCTGTCTAGTTAGATGATGTTTAATAGTTCTTGATCTATTTTCTTTGTTAGTATTTCACTTGCTTCTGAAGATTATTTAACTGCAGTTGAAATAAAATTTATGGCTTACAAGCACACCTGCTACATAAGCAGTTGAACATCTAGTTGACTTTCTTAAAACTAGATCCGAGTTCTCTTATGACATTTTGCAGAATCAATTTGTTTCTTAGGATCCAGCATAATAACAGTGGTTTTTTGCCATTGCATTCTATATTTATTATTTTTGCCATCATCATCATCATTAGCGTTATCACAAACATTTGGGGTTAGATTTATGAATCTCACCCTCTATTTGTTCTTACTTCACACATATTTTTGCCTTCTTTTGCATTGTTATCTTAGGGCTAATTTATTTTCTTTCCAATCCTTTGACATTAATTTATCTACCATCTGCAATCTTTTGTGGTGTATGCTCAAATAATCTATTGTATTCACTATTTTATCTTCAATAGATGCTCCCCACCATCCCCTCTAGTATGCATTTTTACCCTTTTATCTTCTATCCTAAATTTGTTACATGTCCATGCTGCTTCCTTGGAAACACCATTCACCGCAATAACTAATCCTTTCAATTCCCGAACTACATATCTATTAATATTCATCATGGAATTTCTGTACAGAAAGTTAAATTTCCATTTTTTCTTCTGTTGATTTATTTTCAGACAACCTCAAAGCACTAGATGGGAGGCACCTTTTGGCCAAATGCTTGGAAACGAATACTACAACTGCAGTGAGTCTAAATAATACCTATTTTCTGTGATTCTCTCAGGTTATTATCGAAAGAAAAAAATTGCGAGCATAATACTCTTTTCTGAGAGTTAACTCTGGTTTATCTTTGAAGGTACAAGTAGGGATCCGACCACAGAAGGGAAGTATGCTGGTGGTTTTGGCATGGAAAGAAAAATAGATCTAACAAGCCATATACGGTGGTGGGCTCCAAAAAAATCACGCCAGCCTGAGTCAGGCTCCAGTCATGAGGATGTGAGCAGAGAGCTACGAGCTGTGGAGAGCTCTGTTCAAGCAACTGAGCCATATAAGCTTCCTCTGCTTGGCCTACCACAAAAAGAGAAGTCTCAAGTTAGAGGAACATCTGCCTGCAGCATATTATCCAGATCTGCAGCCTTCAAGAATTTCATGGAAAAAGCTTCACAAATTCAGGATACTACTACCAGTAAAGAACCAGATCAGGGGAAGTCAATTCCACATTATTTTACTAGCAGTGAACTTGATAGCTCTGGAATTTCAATGGGATTTGGTGAACTGCCAATCCAGAGATCCCAGTACTCTCTGTCTCCTCTCCTCACAGCTCCGCTTAGGACATCTTGGAATCCCGTAGACCCAATTCCGGATCCTGTTTTTTGGACCAGTCTTGTTCCACCAACTGGGCAGTCTCTCACAACAGCAGTTTCATCCTTACCAACAAATCCTGCCCTTTAGATATCATTACTGCTCTTAATTACCTGTTTTCTTCTCATAGTTCTGGTTGAAGCATATAAGAGCAAGGGGGATGGGGTTATCATATATTGTGAGTAGCTCCAACCCCATTAGGTTTATAAGTGTATTTTGTATTTTGTAATTTGTTACACAAAATATGTTGAAGCATGAAGCAGAAGTGTTCTAGAACGTTAATTTGTACCAGCTATAAAAATGTATCTTGTATTTATACCAATAAGGAAATGCAGTATCTTGGTGGTTTAATTTGAGTTTATCATTTTATTCTTTGTTGCAATGCCTGTGATTACTTTGGAAAAATTGGCTTTGAACCTCATGCATTGGGAATTTGAGAGTTTTTTTTTTCTTGTTAGATTAAGAGTTTATATTTAATTAGATTTATATTGATCTAGGGTTCCAGCTTTCCTTTTACCATAATTTTTCATACTTAGGCTTCGTTGGGGATGGCTTTCTTGCTGCTTCTTAAAACAACTTTTTAGTACAAAGATTAAAATTTTTTAACTGAAAAATTGTTTTAAGAAGCAATAAGAAAGCCGTCCCAAACGAAGCAGTAGGTTTTGTTTGGAACAGTTGTTTTACTGTCTTCTAAAAAAAGTGTTTTAATACGAAATTTTTTAGTTCGAGAAAATTTTGTATTAAAAAATTGCTTTAGAAAATAATAAGACTTATTGAGGAAGGAAATATGATAATGTACCTAACTTCCTAAAGATTTATTGAGGAAGGAAATATGGAACAAATCAAAATTTTCTGTTGAGAAAATAGAGGAAGTTATTTAAACTAAAAAGTTATTTAAAAAATTCAAAGGCCATGGTTGGATAAACTAATTGTATCTGATCAAATCTGGGATAAGGCCATCTTTGTAAGAGATTTTTTTACATAGCCTTTTAAAATATAAATCAAAAGGTGGATTTAATTTTAAAAGAGATTCCATCAAGAAATTAGTGAAATTAGTAGCTTAAATATTTTCAAAAGAAGAACTCTATATTAGCTGAATTTTTCCTTCAGAGAAGAAGACAAAAAATTCTTATTAATCAAATGATTCCATTAATGGCATGGATAATATTATATCTTCAAAGAATTTCTTGGGAAAAATATTACTAAAAAAGCTTCAAGATTAGCAGCTGAACAAACTGTTTAAATGAGAACTATCTTCATTAGAGATAATATAATTAGTTTCCATAAATATTTCTCAGAAGAAGATCAGTGGATTACTTCTATAACTAAATAGAAAGAATCTATCCATAATCATATAGTTAAAAGAAAGGTTATCTCCATTGGGGATATAAAATGTAGCCGTTTTAAAGATATATAAGGAATAGATTTATTTCAAAGAGAACTATTTCAAGAGCTGATGGGATTAGCTTCTCAAAAAGGGATAAGTAGATCAAAAACTATAAAGAGTTTTGGTTGGATAGAATGAGTCTATACATAGTCAAATTTGAAGGAAAATTGACGCTGATGAGGATCTCAATATTTTAATTTTTTAAGGATCTCCTGAGCAAAAAAGTTAGTTGAAAAAGGCTTCCTGATATATGACTATACCAGTCTAGTTTTATTAATAGTCATATTTTAAACATAGCTATCCACTGAGAAATAGGACATTTCTTTGAAAAGATCTATCACGTCTATATCAAAAGACATCAAATCAAAAGAAAAGACAAAATTCCTTTCATTACAAATTTCTAAGAAAGAAATTAATTAGATGATCGTATGATGCATGACAAATAATAACTGAACTCATACATCGTAGAGCAGAGTAAAAGTATAAAGGTCTACCATCAAGTGCAAAGAGATATTTCATCTTTTATATATATATATATATATATATATATATATATATATATATATATATATATATATATATCTTTAATTTAGTTTTGAGGACCAAGTGCTAAACATTCGATGTAACAAGCTTATTTAAATTGATTTGACCCTAGAGGATCGGGTTCGTAGTAGGCTTCATGCCTTCGTCAATGAATTTGCTTTGTAATAGGCATTGAAGGCCTAATATGAACATATAAAATAAATATCTCAGTCGATGTCGGGATCATATATTTTTTATTGATTCATGTCGTGTCGACTCCCGTCCTATCAAGGAAAATGATTAGACTTGAAGTTAAGTTCATTTCTTGACCCGTGCAGCATCCTTAGATGTCACGTGTGTACCAACAATACGCTCGCCGGGACCCATGCAGATATATATTCTTACATGTATAGATGTTAATATGCTTGCATATGTACTTTCATATTTGTATGTATACATGTTGTTGTGCATATGTGAGGGCATTTTTGAAATATTTGATGCTGATTAGGCTATGCGAGCAACTGTCATTTAAATGTGCATAGTGTTTAATTTGAAAACTTGTAGACGCCTTCTGTCAGTTTGTATGAATGCTACGAATTCGATGGCGTGGCGTTGCACTATGGTCATTTGCTCTTTGCTTTATACAGGTAGACTGTCGTACACTAATGAGTCTCCTACACCTATTCGTAGATGCTTGTACTTATTGTAGATTACGGATTCTTTCTTGTAGTTGTCATGTGGCAAGTGTACCAAGTGTACTGCATTCACCACTGAATTTTCATGCATGTTAGCCGTCAAGTTGCTCTATTTGCCGTTATTGCCAATAAGTGTTTGCATCTACAATAGTTCTTCCTGCATTTGCTTACATATAATATGTTGTGCATGTGACAGGTCTCATTTACTTGCATTTATTGCATGTCGACTACCCTCACTTGCAGGAGACTGCTGTATTTAATTGACACTAAGTGGTCGTTAACTATAAAGATGTCGTAGTATTCAATGCCTCTTGTTGCAACAACCCATACATGTTGGCATATATTGTAAATATATGGCTTCTGCCTGTAGACATATTATGTGCATATCCATGTTCATAAGAGACCCGCCACCTTTGTGACATACTTAGTTGTTGCTTGCAGGGGGTTAATGTATTTACTTAGCACTGAACTATTATTGATTGTAGGAGTATCCTAATATTCATTATATGTTGCACTGAACATGTTGGCGAGAAACTCCGTTGTTTGCAAGGATTATCGTATCTTTTTGCATGACTTATACATATATTACACACCAATCGTCTTCATCCATATACAATTTGCAACATTGTCCAACAGATTTTGCACATTCCTTCATGCATGTTGGCTAGTGAATCATTGGGTCCTTTATTTGCAGGAGAATTAATGTGTTTTCTTGAAATTGAATCGTCGTTGATTGTGATTTGGAGACACTAGCTATATGCAACTTGTATTTACTTCAAACCTTCTAAATACACCTTGATTAACGATTCATTGTATGTTGATCTTTACCGTTTGTGGAGTATAATATGCTTGATCGTGTATTAATATTGACTGCAGAATGCCTTATTTGTTGTGCATCGTCTGCACTCTATTCATGAATAACTTATGACATACATTACATTTATTCTTGCCCCCCATTTGTGTGTTCATTACACATATCTCTCTTACAAATAGGTTATTATGTCTGTGCAAGCATTACATGTATTCATTATTCCTCGCATGCAATGAGTCCTATACCTACTTGTTGACGTTGATTTGAATATTTTAAATTCTTATTTAGCATTTGGTGTTCACATTTTTATTGTGCATTTATCAAATTGAAATTCGGCTCATTGCTTGTTAATTTATGTTATGTGGTCATGTTGAGTTCAAGTTCATTGTCATTCAATGTGCAAGTTCAAGTCTAAATACAGTCTTTCGTTCATTTTTTATTCAAATTTGGTCCCTTGTTGTACTTCACTGTGAATTCCGGCAGCCTCCTAGCTTCTCCCTTATTTAGGAGAAATTTTAGGAGTCTTAGCCTGCCCACCACGACAAGAAAGACGTGCATGGTTGGTGTCGGATGACACCTCCGCCGTAGTCTTCAATCCTACCACGCTAAGAAAATATAGTTTTTTTCCCGCAGGCACTGAGGCATTTGTGAGTACTTAAAAGTGTCCCCATATACTAAGAAAAGCGTGCACAAGATTTGCCCGCCTGGCCGTAGGCATCATAATGAGTTCTGTCCTACAGTGCTAAGAAAAGTGTGCATATGTTGTTGCTCGCTAAGATGCAAGCGCTGAGAATGAGACTTTGGAAGCTTTGAGTTTAGAAATCGTTTATACCTTCGCATAGGTGATGACAAAAGAAAAATGTACAATAATATCTTCCTCCCTCTTTTTTTTTTTAATTCCTCTCTCTTTTTCTCTCTTTCTTCTTCCCCTTCTCTCTCTTTTTTTTCAAACTTCTCGTTTTTTGCATATATATATATATATATATATATATATATATATATATATATAGACAAATAATAGTTAATAACATTAGCTTATAGAAATATCAACAATATTAAGCACGTTGATTCATGCTAATAATAGAAGCTTACTTTTTTTGGTTTGGATTTGTATTGAGCTTTAGGAGCTTTGAGTTAGAGGGAATGTGAATAGGCTGTTTTGTTTTGTTTTTTATTTTTTGTTTTTTTCATTTTAAAGTGGGCTTAGGTTTGGAGAAGAGGGTTTGGCAAGAAGAGGTAGGTGTTAGTAGTGGGCTGTTTTGACCGGCTGCTGAAATAATTTCAGCTAAATATATTATGGAATGCAACTGTCGGGAGAAAAGGTAATAGCTCTGTGGACTTCAAGTGAGAGGGAGCTGTAGGAATCGAATGGAGAAGGCTATTGGGGGAGTTCCGTCCAGTAGAGGGTAGGAGGACTTGGAGTTCAGTCGAGCATAGCTTCAGCTGGAGTGGGTGGATTCGAGTGGAGGGTAGTCGGCGAGAGCTGCTTGCGAAGGGTAGATTGGGAGATTGGGTCGGAACCGGCAACTGAAGGGAGATGGGATGGAGGTAATCGGAGGGCTTGCAGCTCTAGGATAGTGTGCAGAATTCGAAAGTCGGGCCGGGTTGGTGTTTGTAAAAGCCCACTCAGCCAATTCCTCCACCACTTCTGACATGACAGCTGACACCAAACAGAAGGGACCAATATCCACCATTCATTCATAACAAACACAAAGCATCCAATGCATACACATGTAAAGTCAAGTACATATATATACACCAATGTATTCACTCTAGAAAGAAAAAGAAATATACTCAAGCTTTACACTCATGTAGAATGTCTCTACTTCTTTTCTTTCTCTGCTTCGCATCTTGTTTGCTTTGGTATAATCACTTTTTACAGGGATGAATATTTTCTATATGGTATCAGAGCAGGCATAGTAATCTAGCATCATCTTCATAATGGCGTAGTCATCGGCATCCCAAGTAGCAGACCACAACACAGAAAGCTTCTACGATCTACCGCAAATCCCCTCCTCCCTGAAACTGGTTCTCTCCAACATCAAGACCATCATCTCACTCCAGTGAACAAACGAAAACTACCCACTCTGGCGTTCTCAGGTCCTAAAGCTTTTTTGAGCCAATGGATTCACAAGCTACCTGGACAGCTCGATCAACAAACCACATCATCTACTTCAGCAACCCGACAACACCACAATCCCAAACCCCTTACATAGTCAATGGCTCCAAGTAGACCAAAACCTTACAACAGCTATCTGTTCAACGATCTCACCATCGATCCTGCCCTACATTCTCCATTTAGACAGCTGCTCCGCCATCTGGTCAGCACTAGAACAGCGATTACAGGCTACGAATCGCGCAAGGGTCTTACAGTTGAAAAACAAGCTTCACAACATCTCTATGAAAAATCTTACCATGGCACAATACCATACTGCCATTAAGACCCTGGTCAACAACATCTCAGTCGCTGAATCTCAAGTGGACTCTGAGGATATCATCTTGTATATCCTCAATGGTCTTCCACCATCTTATCAGGATTTTAAAACTTCTATCTGAATAATGTTGTTCCCAATAAGTCTTGAAAACCTGTACTATCTTCTAATGAGTGAGGAAATCAACATTGTTTCAGGAGTAAACAAAGAACTCCAACCTGCAGACTCCCATACAGCTCTCTATTCCTACCGTGGCTGGGGTTGGCGCGGTCGTGGTCGATTCGCATTCAACCCGTCTACAACCAACAAAACTTCAACAACATCTCCTACCATTTGTTAGATCTGCACTAAGCGGGGCCATTCTGTAATGCAATGTTGGCATCGCCTCAACCCAAACTACATACCTCCATTGGCAGCAACCCCACCTAAGGCGATGATAGCATATACCTCTTCTCAATCAACAGACTGGTACATCGACTCTGGCGCTTCATCACACCTCACACCCAGCTTGGACAATCTAGCTCAACCCATCTCCTACCAAGGAACAGAAAATATCATAGTTGGGGATGGCGAGACTCTTCCCATAGCTCACTCCGGCACTGGCATCCTTCCTACACCAAAACGTAAGCTATCACTTTCCCAAATCTATCATGTTCTCCAACTCTCTCATAATATATTATCTGTTTCAAACCTTACAAATGATAACAACATTTCTGTCACAAAACCAATATCCACTCATCCCATGACCACAAGACTCAAAACAGGCTCTCTAAAGCCAAAAACTATCTTCAATGTCCACCATAGCATTACACCAAGTCAGTCCAACCCGCCATCTGACCCGACCACCTACAATGAAACAGCCAAACACTCCCATTGGCGTCAAGCAATGGCAAGTGAATTCCTTGCTCTTTAAAAGCAAGGCACCACCATCTCCCAAAATAAAACCACTTGGATGTAAATAGACCTATTGTACCAAATACAACTCCAATGGAACCATTGCTCGCCACAAAGCGAGACTGGTAGCCCAGGGTCATCACCAAGAACACGACTTAGACTACCACGAGACATTTAGCCTGGTGGCCAAGATGCCCTCCATCAAAGTCTTGTTTACCATAGCCCTCCACCACCATTGGCCCATCCATCAGTTGGATGTGGCAAATGCATTCCTTCATGGAAATTTCAAAGAAACGATATACATGAAACAACCCTGTGGATGTGAAGACACCTTGCATCCAGATCACATCTGTCTCCTCCACAAGACTATCTATGGCCTTAAACAAGCACCACATCAGTGGTTCACTACTTTCTCAACATAGCTACAGTCTGTTGGCTTTTATCACAGCAAAGCTGATCATTCTCTTCTAATATTCTTTCAAAATAACATTCAAATATATCTGCTTATCTACGTTGGCGACATTCTACTTACCGGGAACAACCACATAACATTAAACAATCTCATGCATAAACTCAACCAAAAATTCACCATGAAACATCTCAATCATGCCCACAACTTCCTTGGTATACAAATTCAAACCTCCTCCAAGTTCTATTTTCTATCTCAAGCCTCATATGTTATGTCTATATTACGGCAAGCAGCTTTATAACACTATAAACCTCTCTCAAATTCGCTCTCTACAAAACCCACGATGAGCACCTTCACCGATCTAATTCTCTTTAATCTGCATACCTATTGTCAACTAACCGGATCATTACAGTACCTCACAGTCACAAGACCTGATATAGTGTATGTTGTCAATCTACTTAGCCAACATATGCATGATCCTCAACCCACTCAATTCCATCAACTCAAACACCTCCTCCGCTATCTAAAAGGAACATTCAACTATGGCATTCCCATCTCATCTGGTTCCCTGCAACTCACAACTCTATCTGATGTCGATTGGGCTAGCGACACAAGCTCTCGCCGATCAACCTCTGGGTATTGTTCCTTTCTAGGTTCCACACTAATTTCCTGGAGCGTCAAAAAACAGCATACAGTCTCTCGATCTTCAACCAAAGCTGAGTATAAAGCACTCGTCACTGGCACAACAGAAGTACTTTAGCTTCGCATGCTACTAACTGATTTTCATATTTCTCCATCCCAACCCACGACTATCTACAGTGACAATGTCTCTGTAATAGCTCTTGCAAACAACCCAATTTTTTACGCCAGAACTAAACATATAGAGATAGACCATCACTTTATACGAGATCACATACACGCCAACACAATACAAATAGCTCCCATCAGTGCCAAAGATCAAACAACAGACATTCTAACCAAACCGCTATCCACCAAGAGATTTCATACACTACACCTTAAACTGACAATGCAACAACCACTGTCAATTTGCGAGGGAGTAAAAGCCCACTCAGCCAATTCCTCCACCACTTCTGACATGGCAGCTGACACCAAACATAATAGACCAATATCCACCATTCATTCATAGCAAACACAAAGCATCCAATGCATACACGTGTAAAACCAAATACATATATATACACCAATGTATTCACTCTGGAAAGAACAAGAAATATACTCAAGCTTTACACTCATGTAGAATGTCTCTACTTCTTTTCTTACTCTGCTTTGCAACTTATTTGCTCTAGTATAATCACTTTGTCAGGGATGAATACTTTCTATATTTGATATATTTGAATGTTGTTTTGAAAGAATATTAGAAGAGAATGATAAAAAATCCAAAGTAAAAATCAGCTTTTGAATCATTAAGGTCAAAAATCCAAAGTAAAAATCTAAGGTTTAATAGTCTATTGAGTATGTTTATAATGCTATTGGATATAACTTAATAGGATTAACTAAGGTCTCAAAGATGATGAACACAAAAGTAAAAGTGATTTCATTTTATCTATATCTAATTAAGATACATTTTAGATATTATAAAATTATTTCTTAATTTTTATAATTTATTTGGCTTGATTTTCTATTCATTTTTTCTCTTAATAATTAATAATGTGCCAATTATTTTAGTGATTCTATAAGTAGTAATAATGTGATTGATTTATTCATCTTCATGATTTTGATCACATATATTTCTACAATATTTATTTGATCCTTAATGTTTAATAATTTTGTTAAAATTTCTAATTATGCTTTATTTCTATTTCACTAGAATTATCAAGTCTTACACATAATAACAGAGCAAAGTTGAGCCCTCTAATATATAAATAAGGCTTTTGTGCCAACTGAATGATCCATAACAACCATTTAATATAGTCAGTGGAAGAATTTTGAAATATTATTTACAAAATTTCTAAAGCTTTTTATTTACCATTTCTTCACACAGACACACACACATATATAACAATTATGAAGATTATTTTTACATTCTTAAGCTTTCATGTTCACATCATCTTGAGGGTTTTATTGAAGAAAATCAAAAGTGTTTGTCAAAATATAGTTCCTTGTTCTCTCAATTTGGATGATTTCTCTTTAGATGGCTTTATAAGTTATTCTTATTGTATATTTAATAATCATTCAAAGAGATTCTATACATAATTTTTGGTGTTCGCCTTGAACACGATTAAAACCTCAAGAGAACTTCATAAAAATATTTAATCTTACAACTAGGAGTGTGAGATTGCTTAGCCCATTAGAAATAAGTGTTGTGTTGTAAAGTGTAAGAGAATACAAGGTGTAATTGATGGTTTACTAGGTAGTCTTGGGTTTAGTGCATTTAGTAAGCTCCAATCAAGTTTATTACTTTCAAGACTTAGTTTGGGACTTGTCTAACTATTGACTAAACCTATCCTTGTACTTGGTCATAACTTGAAAGAAGAGAGTGCACGAGTGCGGGGTTTTTACTAAAGGCCATGGTGGTTATAAGTAGGGCTAGGATTTAAATGCAATATTAAAAGATGAAAATAGAGGTTAACAAATAGACCCCAACAAGCTAATCGACTACTAAATCTCAAAAGATAGATTAAAAAGAAACAAATCTAAGTCAACTTTAAGGCTGCCGAGGCTAACCAAGATTCAATCTAAGTTTAAGCCCAACAAAAAGATTTCAAGAACAACTAATTTTTTTAGTACTAACTAATGGTTTACTTCATAATCTTGGTTTTAGTGCAATTTGTTATCTTCAATCAAGTTTTTTTTCCATCAAGACTTGTGCTTGGGACTAGCCTAACTATTAACTAAACCTATTCATGTACTTGACTTGGTCATAATTCTATGTAACATTTTAAGAGGCCCTAGATTAGATGGCTCAACGCTAACCTACATTGAATTAGGCTTAACCCAATCAAGATGAGCTTGACCTAGATTGACCAAATTGGTTAAATAATCCATAGGTGGACTCATTCGGACAGATTAATCCCCAAACTCAATGGCTAGCCCATGGCCCTAACTAACTCAGCCAATCCAAAACTAGCTAAAGTCTAAGTGGTTTAGACGAGTCAACTGATACCGTGTGAACCAAAACCTATCTATATAAAGACATAGGAAGCCACCTTGGCCTAATGGATTAACTCCAATTCCCAATTAAAGTGCTAATCCTCAGGATAACAACACGTCAAAAAAACCTTATCAACCGCCACATCACTGCATCTCTTCACGTTGATTGGCAATTTTTTGAGAACTTTTTTTGGGGAGACAGTTAGGGTATTCGAGCTCGGGTGTGATGGAAGGAACGTGTTCCGTCGACTACTCGGCCGCAGACACAATCTCATTTTTTGAGAACTTGACAGCACGCCTTAAACTTTCATTGGCTTACTGAATTAGGACTAGCACATTCATATTTGTTCAATGTCTATATTTGCTCAGCAAGACATGAATTTTTTTTTTTTTTTCCGTTGAGGAGATCACTACCAATGCATATAGTCTTCCCGAGCCTTCCGTTGCTTGCTGAAAATAAGCAGAAAGATGAAAAGATCCATCCAAATTGCTTGGCTAAAATAGTGGATCTGGCACCGGCCCAAGTAAAACTAACAAGGCTTTTTTATAAAAAAAAAAAAAAAAATCTGAAGCAAGATTACACAACAATTTGCAACGTTTTTTGATACACGGATCCAATGCTCAGCTTCTATGTTAAGTCACTGGCATAATTATAAATAAATAAATACATAAATAGGCCTCTCAAAAAAATAAACTCAGTCTGTTACCACTTCTTTCTGGATGCTCCCTGTTTTTCCATCCAAGAGGTGCTGCTTCTATCTTGCAAGAAAATGCATGCTCCCAGAGCTTAGTCGGCTTTCTTTTCATGGGAAAGATCTCCTTTCCCAGATGGCAAGTATGAAGTCCAAAGACATGAATCAGCCTTGTATCAGTAAAAGAGTTTTGTCCTATAAAAATTGCTTACCTCTAGCTAGATCTTCTCCTGTTCTTATTGAACCTTGAGGATGCAAGTGATTTTGAAGCTACTGACAATTTGTCTAACTTAGGTTTCTTATCACTTGCAACATTCTGCTTATTGAACCTTGAGGATGCAAGTGATTTTGAAGCTACTGACAATTTGTCTAACTTGGGTTTCTTATCACTTGCAACATTCAGGGACTGCCTGTGCTTTTTTGTTCTAGTATCAACTCCACTGATATTTTGCTTTTCTGTATATCTCCTCTTATGATTGGTACTTACATTTCTCGTCCATGCCTTATTTTGACTGTGTGAATTCAAACGACCGGCACTGTTTGATCGACTTCTGAAACCTTTAGACATCATTTTACTGGAACTCTTACTGTTGGAGAAGCCATTTTCGGGTTTATTCCATGTTTTCTTGCGTGAACTACTTGAATTATCCTTTGAAGGTTTCTCGGATGAATTTAGAGCATTATCACGTAGCCTTTTCTTCCCTCTGCAAGTTTAAGACAATCATAATATGATAACTGGATTAAAGAAATAGATCTTCAAGCGAGACATAGTTAGACATGAGTAGTTTTCAACCCCTTTGTTTTCAAGTCAACCGATCTTTCTGTGGAGCCAGCGGTGTTAGCTTCTTTATCAAGTTTCCGGTTCACTCGTCCCTGTAAATACAAAGATGATCCATTACATGATCAGGGGTAAACCCTAAAAGAAACGAACTATGGTATCAATATAAGAACGAAGAAAAAAAGAGGAACTAGCTTGAAAATTGACAATAGAACACAGAATAGGGCTCAACAACGAATGCATGCAAACTCTCAATGAAGACAATTATGCAGTAGATGTTGTGTAAGAACAATCATATAAGAACGAAGAAAAAAAGAGGCAGTGTCAAGCGCATGGGTTCAACAACAGAAGAGCTTGTGGAGGGGTTAGAAAAATCATAGGGAATATAGAAAAAAAAAACTGCAAAACAGAGGCTGTTTTTCTATGTGCAAAATTGCACGATATCACAAGGGGAAACCTAATCGTTTCACCTATAGCAAAGAAACATTTCAACATCTTTTTGCATGGTCCCTATGCCAAAATATACTTCAAAACTTTGATGGATAAGGTTGAGGAAAGAGAAGATGGTCTCTACTAATGAATCGAATAAAGCCATATATTCATAAAATTAATAATGCCCATATTTAAAAGATTATGCTCCAGGTCAAAGGAACCTAAAGCAAGCCTTATAGAAGTACCCCTCAATGGCCGTTGGAAAACATGCCTCCACTCTAAACTGAACTCAGAAGGACAGCTCTTCTGCATGAACAAGCACGCTACGTCCCTAACCCAGGGCAAGGCAAATATTCATATCAACCACATTCTTAGAAAACTTAGCACACATCGTCACAATTTCCGAGTGATGTAAGCCCATCCTCTGAAGTAGTCCTAGTTTTTGAGTATATCCATAACGTAAAAGGTAAAATAAACAAAATTTTGTCAATTTTTCAAAATCACTTCAGCTAAATGCTGCTAAAAAAACATAAACGAAGTAGCAATGATTACTCTGCATGAACTGTGGCATAGGTTTAATGCTCAAGCATAGGCTTGCAACAGAGGGGTGACAATGCCTAATAAAATTCACAAACATTGAATTACAAGCTGCTCTTTAAACTGCCTACGAGTAGACTTATAAGGCATAAAAGAAAAGGAAAGCCTAAAATAAATTTCACGCACCGGGTACTTGAATACAAAAGGTGATGCTGGATGGCATGTTACGATAAACTCAAGGGAGCAATAAATATGGTACAAGTAGTTATAAACTTTCCATCTTCCACACAAGCTTTACCAGTCTGATTAATCGCTTTAAAGCTAGTCTTTAACATTACCTCTGTAATGGACTTAACAAAGCCTTTATACTTGTCAGGTGTTTGGTTTTCAACAGCTTCCGAACTGCACTTTCTGATCAAGATCTCAAGGATGATACTGACCTGATATGCTAGGCATTTCCTAAAATGAGCATATGGGAGCTAGGAAAAATGGATAAAAGAAAAGTCAATAGGACCACAAGAGATTTACAGTGTAAGTACCTTTGATCTAAAATGATATTTTGAGACTAACGACCAAGGCAATACTCCTTGGAGAATTTCAGGTAAAAGCTTCCTCAAGTCATTGCAAATTAACGAGGACACTAGAACTTTAATGAAACCAAGAGTTGCCTGCTCAATGTTGACAGCACACATAAGAATATGCGAAGTTAATAGAATAAAAAACAGTAAATAATAAGATAACTCACTTTTATAACTTCGTTTGCTTTGTTTTCAAGCAAAAGTAAAACTGAAGGTATCAGGTTGGGCACAGAGAGGCAAAAGGCAGCATCTTGGTATATCAGCAACGAAAGTGCAGAAACTGCTCCACTCATGATGTGAGGAGAGGAACTCGAAAGATAACCCATCACCTGTTAAATGGAATCAAACAATCATTCCCAAACAAGAGGAAAGTAAATTCAGGTGCATGTCCATTCAATTTTCTGATGACAATGGTCAGCAGTAACATTGTATGACCCCTAAAGCTCGCAGAACCAAGTTTCAATGTGTAATGTTTTTGAGTTACTATTGTTGACTCCATGAGCCTCTAATAATATTAATTTGATTTTGATGATAACAAATACATGAAAATTGCTTGTGTTTATAAGTGTTTTCAGGATGATTAGATCAAATTAGATACAATTTATCATTCAAAACTTGATAGACAGTGAAGAAATGCTTGAAGTTAATGGAAACCTTGGAACAAGCTCAAACACATCAAGAATGATGCATTAGATCAAGGAACAAGTTTTAAGGTTAAATTATTTCATTTGACTTTTAGAGGTTATTAGATAGTAAATTTGCATTTGGATTGTTTGCTCATAACCATCAAAATTAAGTTTTAAACCCCTAAAAGTATTTTATCTTAAAAAATATTTAAAGTTTCTTAGTGCAAGTTTAAAAAAATTAGGATATACGTTTGTCAAAATTTTGCTAATGCATCTTCTAAATAATTACTTTAGCTTAAAATATTCAAATAAATATACATATTTATAAATATTCAAAATTACGAATCAAAATATTACCATCACATCCGGGATGCCATTTACATTCAAATCATAAATGGTTTTGTCAAATACATCCCTATTACGCAATTTCATCATTTTCTATTATTTTTCAAACTATTATTTTAACAAAATATTAAATTTACTATTTATCCATACAATTTCAGCTTTTCAAAAACAAAAAAGAAAAAAATCTAAAATAGTCCCTAGACTACTCGTGAGTGGCCAATCTGATCCCAGAGTATCATGTTGCCATAATTTAGTCTCTTGAATATAAAAAATTGATCTAAAATAGTCCCTCATATTATAATTGTGATATAAAATTGATCACAATCTAATCGCTTGAGCAAACAAAATTGATCCTAATTTGGTCCTAAAAGAATAATTTTGGATCAATTTTATATAGTTGAGGAACTAAATTGAAGCAATATGATATTCTAGAACTAAATTAGTTAATTACAAATGACCGGAGACTATTTTGAAGTTTATCCCTTTGAAAAACTAACATTTACGCTCCGGCGCACATGCTCTTCCTGTGCAATGTCGTGCACACCTTCCCACTCACAAGCGATTGTGCAATACCACTACCACCACCATCAAACAAGTGCTCTGCAAACTCCATGTATGATGTCACGTTGCCCTTACATGTCTGCATGCATTGCACACATGGTGTACTGGTCTCCGCGCACATCATTTCCTGCTGGTGCATCATTGCGCTTGCCTGTGTGCAGTGATGTGCACCCCCTATCACGATCCACTAACACTCCGACTTGCCAATCGTCAATTGCTAAAGTGTTTAGATCCAATTATTATAGAAAATAAACTCATGTCGTGTTTTTTTAGTAGATTTTTAGCATAACTATTAAGGTTTTTTTTTTCATTTTTTTAATTTAATAAAATCCCTAAAGTACTATTAAGACAATTCCACAACTCAAAAACTAACCTAAGTTAATTCTATGGCTTCCTTATCAATAATCTATGATTTATGATGAATAGAATTTATTTGAAATGCAACTATTATGATAAAGTTATTAAAGGTGATGTAACAAGCATGACATCGTCTTTCTAATTCTTATAAGTATGTTGCAATATAGTCTAAACTACCTACAATGAAAGAAGAAATTGATATTTATATGAATAAAGAGACCACATCAAGGCATTTAACACTGCAAATCTCCAATAGAGATACTAGGCGATGTATAGATCAATACATGGTAAATGTAGAGAATGAAGAGAATTAGAGTATGAGGGTAGCCAATCAAATGGCTCCAGAAAATGCAAGAGAGGTTTGTAAGCACGTTTTTATTGACATTGTGGATTTCTTTTAAGAGCACAATTCCCTTTAATGTGGCAACTTGTCTATCCTATTTCAATATGATTCATTTGATGTGGTAAAGGCCTTAAAACCTTCTCTCATGAATGACCTCAGGACTTGGATAAAAATCAAAAGATTATTAAGGAGATCAAGAGAACAAGGACTCAAACTGAAATTAAAATCATTTTGATTATTAATAATAGGAATAATATATATTTTTAAACCAATCCCTATGGCAAAATCTTCCTGAGACTAATTAATAAGTAATAAAGGAGATTCGAGAGCACCTAACAATTTAAGTTATCACAGACAATGCAAATGCTTATAAAACGTCAAAAAATAAGTTGATTGAGAAAAGAAAGCATTTTTATTGAATTTCATGTGCTGCACATTACATTAATTTGATTCTTGAAAAAGTTGGAGAGTTGCTCAGCATAAGAATGATTTGACTAAAGGCAAGAATATTAGTAAGTTCATTTAAAATAACAATTAGGTTTTAGCTTGATGAGGAAGCTTTCTAAGAAACAACTTATTACACCTGCAACTACTAGATTTGCGATGGAGTATTTAACCCTACAAAGCCTACTAGAAGCAAGGCAATCTTTGGAGACTATGTTCACCTTCATATAATTATTAAATTGTGCTTGGGCTAAAAAAACCTGAAGGCAAAGAAGCGAGGAAGATTGTTATAAGTGACATGTTTTAGTTAAGTGTTCCTTATGCTATCATGACTACAAAATCATTGGTTTATGTTTTAAAATTGGTTGATGAGGAGAAAAAGTCAACTATAGGTTTCTTTTTTAATGCAATGGATGATACAAAAGCAAAGGACAAATTAGAGAGTTTAGAGGAGGAGGGGGGGTGCTACAATAAGAAAAATTAGAAAATTATAGATGAGAACTGGGAGCCTCAATTGCATCAATATTTGCACATCACTGGATAATACATAAACCCTCAATGTCAATATATTGAGAACAAAACAACTAATCAAGAGATCAAATTTAGTTTATGTAATTTTACGAATATATTGAATGCTGCACAAAAGAGAGGACAAAGGCTAGCCTCCAACTAGCTTTCAAAAATAAGATAGAATTATTTAGATTTCAATAAACCAAAGATACTATAACAAAACATTGTCCTTGGAACTTTTAACATTACTAATTAAGTTTCTTTAAATTTATACACTATGTTAATAATGTTTTTTTTTTAATTGATTGAGTGATGGATTCAATTTGAATATGACACTCCTGAATTACTAATATTTGTAATCAAGGTATTTGGTCTTATCTGCTCAGCATCATGCTGTGAGTAAAATATAAGTATTTCTAATCAAGTTCATAGAAGAAACAGCCTGACTATTTTAAGGAAGAATATAATAGTTTACATTACATACAACAAGAGATGGAAAAGATAGATATTTGAAAAAGACAGTTTTGGAGGATAAAGATTCTTTAGATATTAACCATTGGATGATGAATGGCTTTGGGAGGTTGAAAATGAAGTCACATCTTCGATGGAGGAAGGTGTTCACATCCATATCTGCTCCAAAATTCGATCAACTAAATGCAACAAAAACAATAGATAATGAACGCTGACATTGTGAAAGTTTGAAATGCATCACAAATATAAAAATCACTCAACCATCGCTCGTTTCGCAAAATCGGTTGTGTTGATGTGTTAGGGACATCAAAAATATCAAAGATAAGCACTCATATGTCCCTATTCACCGAACGAAGGAAAAATGCAAGATTTAGCTACTCACGAGCTAACAACATAAAATTCAAGAAAAAAGGAACGAGAAATTATGTGATAACTCAACACACACATCAATCTTATTTTTTTATTTTACTTTTAAAAAAATAGTCCATATTAAATGCTCTTTACCCATGTCCTACATAATAATCATTGCATATCATAAGGCAGCCTATTTTCAAAATCAAACATTCAATGTACAAATATAAATGCTTCAAGCATTTCACCTTAATAATAACTGCATTGACAAAAAAAAACTCTAAAGAAGAGACATTTTTCATCAAAATGCCCACAAATTCTAAAATATACTACAATGGGGTTCAAATTCCTGTAAAAATATAAAATCTAAAAAATTTAAAAATGTACAAAAAAATCAAGTAAATATATTTCTTTTTAAGCTTAAAGTAATGATTCATCCACCTTCCGTAATAATTTGCTGAGGGTGATAAATTTAAGATTATCCTAAACTCACAATATTTAAATGTCATGTCAAACATAGCACTATGATAACTCTCAAAAGATCTTATGCCAGCAAAGACGTAAAACGTGTTCGCTAACTAGGTCATTTTGCCACCAAATTGTATCACTAAGAGTTATGACCATCTAATTTCACTACTTTATTTGTGCGTGCTGAATTTTAGTCAAAAGCTAAGACGTGCATCATTTACTCTAGCGACGTAAATTTTCTAGCACATAAAAATTGCAAATAATGGCACCAATAAATTCTGATCACGACCAAAGTTCGAATGCTCCCAAATGATTTTGGCCCGTAGAGTTATAAATCATATGATGCACTTAATATGGCACAACACCCTCTGTTAGCTAAGGTAGACTTAAAATTATCCATTTAGGCAACCACTCATCCCAGGTCAACAAGGTCCCCTAAGATTACCTAACTCATGACTATCAACATTGATCCTTTAGTCACTTTAGGCCATCTACCTCCGCTGACTAAGTAGACCACCTCCGTTGACTAAGTAGACCACGGTTCATAATACCCGTGATGACAAAATCATAGGATCATGATTAGATTTATCATCATTTCCACCATCTGCATTAAGCAAATGACAATAAAATTTTTCATCAACCTTAAATTAAAAAATTAATTGTTATTATATGTTAAGCATTTAGCATCAATCGATCAGCCGTAATCAAAACTTCTCTCTCATCACTAAAAGGGTTGGCACCTATGAAAACTTGAAACTAAATTATAAAGTTCTAAAAAATTGATGGAAAAATCTCAAAGTAGTGCCTTATCTGTAATCCAATCTGCCTTCTGAAAATTAAACGTTGAACAAATTCTTCTCAAAAGAGCTAGGTAATTGGCTAAGCCTTATTAAATTAAATTTTGTATAACCACATACCTAAGTTATATTTAGTGTTCTTGTATAACATATATATATATACACACACACACAAACTAAAAAATTTTGGAATAATGAAATTATATGAATATTGTTAGGAAAAAAATACAAATAAAAATAAAAATATATGTTGTGCAAGTGGTCAAATCAAGAAATTTGGACTAATATAGGTAATGTACTCGCGTAGGAGAATACGAGATGTTAAAACTTCAAAAGCAGCTGGGAGTGGAAATAAGATATGCAATTTTAGTATAGTATGCCAGTAATTTAATTTCATCCGTATACATGTATTTGAATTGATTGTGAGTGACTTATGTCCTCATACTCTTTTTTTTTGGGATTAACCCGAATTTATGATCCATGCACTAATCCCACATGTAACTTCATGTAGTGGGTGATTATGTTATATGATGCTACAATAGATAATTGTATCATACGGTGATTGTATCATATGATTATTACATTCTTACATGCTTATACTGATACATCAGATAGCCATATCAACTTATATGGAAGTGCATAATTATAAAAATAGTCAAATGCCCCACAACCCTGAAAGGAAAGAAAAAAAAAAGAGATGATCAGATAAGCTGAAGAAACTGTCATGTTAGGTGAGGAGTGAAAGGGGCAATGTGACCTAGTAGAGGTAGTGTGAGATCAGTATAATACGAAGCCTACGGGCATATGACATAAGGCCTACAGGCTATGACATAAGGCCTACGGACAATAGGCATTGAAAACTCCAAAGCCTAAGGGGGAAAACATAAACTAGATATTTGGACATAACATTTTCTGAGGTTTGAAAAAAATATGAGGATTTAGGAATGAACTGAATTTTAATTATGATTACCTATAACAATGTATGATGCAAATATTGAAAACAACCAATAAAGTATGATTTACAAACAATGTATCATTTTTTTACATTGAATGCATCTCGCCTAATGTGATGATATTAATATTACGTTCTGCATAGTTCCTACTTGTAGTAGTTATTCCACGGGTCACGCTAGAAACTATTATACTTAATTTCTACTCCATTATTACGACTTCGTTTGAGAAGGCTTTCTTACTGCTTCTTAAAGCAGCTTTCTAGTACAAAAATTTTCCCAAATGAAGCCTACATGTAATTTTTCTTACTTTCACCAGTCGATGCACCTATTAATTATTTTTTTTCTTTCCTACACTTCACTCCTATATTAGAAGTGCATATCTTGTTGGGCATTATAGATCACCAAATGATTATTTTGACTGTTGTAGGGAAAGGGAAATATAAGGTTGAACCAAAATAGTGTCAAGTTCCATTTTATTTTTGTTTATTTTAGTGATGTAAGAAAGACCTATAAGGAGGTTAGTAGTATGCCAATAGCTACATGTTTTGGCTTCCCATAATTGCTCTGTAAATAACAATTTTGGAACTGACAAGTTGAAAGCTTCCACTTATGATGGATGTTTTAAGCTATAATTTCATTCAAAATTATTCTACAATTAGATCTCAGGAATTGTTGAAAGGTGTTGTAGTTTGGTAAGTGGATGGTGGCATCCTCTCTGTTGCGGTCTGCATCGACTATTTGAGGGATGGTCAACATGGGGCATGACAATTTGGACCTCAGTCTAGAAATCATCTGCTAAAAAGTCCTAGCTAAACTGCAAATAAGTTTGGTTGTCAAATTCAAGTCAACGAGTTGAAACCTCAATTAAATCCAACACCCTAGAAACCCCATATGCAAAGTGAAAACCAAAATCAAGTTAGGAGGATGAAACTTCAATTAACCTTCAACCTCCACCAAATCCAAAAGAATATTCAAATGAAGAAAAAACTTCACTAACTCCAAAAGTAGAAGAATTATCAAATTCAAGCCAACTAGCTACAACTTTGGTTGTTCCTCAATCTCGGTCACAACCTATTTCTCAAAGCCAAAAAGAGAAACGTTGGACATTTCAAGGAGGAGAATTAGTCTTAGTGCAAGCCAACTATTCCCCACCAACAATTGGTGGCATGTTTGAACTTAAGAAGGCCCTTTCATCATTGAGAAAGGATTCCAAGTAGGGGCTATTACCTCAACAATCTGAATGACCAACTATATGTGCCTCTAATTAATGATCAAAATTTGAATAAGTACTACACAAAATATCTTCTACAAAATGACCAAATCAAAAGTGTTATGCCTAAAATACCCCTACAAGTAGGAGCATTTCTTATATTTATTTGAGCTAACATCGTGCATCATGTCAAAATTATAAAATAGACACCCATAATTATTAACACCAAGACTTATATGGTTGTGCAAGCAAAAAGAAAAATCAATTTTTAAGCAAGTATATACAAGACGACATTTCTAAATGATCACAAAAATCCCCGTGAGATAGAGGCATCTCAAAAGTTTACATTTAAAGATTATAAATTTTTTCCACGGGGTATTTTTAAATATTCATGCTCCACACCAAGATTCCAGAAAAAATATTTAAAATAATTAACAATACATCTCATTTAATCGCACAACCAAATATAAAATCAATTTTTTCAACTAGCACACTAGGAGTTCTCAAAAGCCAAAGATTTGCCAAGTAAAAAAAAATAATAAAAAAACCAAAGTTTTGCCTATTCAACTCATTAAGATTTTGAAAGTCAAGAGAGAGGACTTTCAAATCTACGAGCTTCAATCAGTCAAGTTGGAAAAGCACAATTTCTTATAGCACCAATTTAAGATTCGAGTTTGTCTTGAAATTTGGACTCAACATGCCCAAATAAAACAGAGATGCTAACAGATTCTCTTACTCAATAAGCTATAAGAAAGTACGCAACAAGAAAGCCCCCGCATCACTAATCCAATGATATATAATAACAACAACAATAACAAGCCTTTATCTCGCTACATGAGCTCAACTATATGAATCATTTTTCTCTATTGTGTCCTCTTAAGAGTCAAATTCTTATTTTAATCTAACAAAAAAATCATTTTTAATATTTTCTTACTAAATCTTTTTAAGTCCACCTCTACCTTTCTTAACATAGGTCGAATCCAATACATCTACTCTCCATACAGGTTATCAGAAGGCCAGTGTTTTATGTAACCAAACAATCTAAGACGACACTCTCTGATCTTATCAACTGCCGGAGCTACTCCAACCCTTTCACATATATACTTGTTTCGCATTCTGTCTCTAAGTGTAAAGCCAACCCCTCACCACAATCTAACAAAATTTTCCCTTAAGTTTGAGGGACACTTTTCGATCACACCACAAGCCTGATGCATTCATCCATTTCAACCAATCTGATGATAAAAGCTGTCAAATTCCAAGCTTATCTAACTTGACAGGTTTGAGTGATCCAAAAACTAAAAACTCTGTTAACTAGTCAAAGAGTTAAATTTAAGAAAAAAAGATGATCCTCATTCAAGAAATTATCCATGCTATCATACAAGAAAATTCCCTAATATATAAGTTCCAAGATCTTGAAATCCAAGAAAAGATATCTCTAAGTCTACAAGCAACAATAAACCAAATTGAAAAAGCACAAGCATAATATAGCCCAAGTCTAGGCATTGAGCATGTTCTAAATGTTGGACTCATCAAGCCCAAATATAACAGAGTTGATGATAGCTCTTATTATTCAATAAGCCATACAAACGTCCACAGTAAAAAAATCCATGTTTCATTAACTTGATGACAAGAACTATCAAAGTTCCAATTAATAAGTTCAAATGGCCTAAATCAAGAAAATCTTCTCAATTGATAAAACGGTCAAAGCAAATCAAAAGAATGAAAGGAATAAAGCTAAATTGATATCATTATCAAAGTCAAATATCTAATTCCTTCAATAAGTTTGAAAAGCAAGAAGTTAAGGCCGAAAAAATTTCTCTTTGACAAAGTATAAAGTATAGGACCAAAAAAGTTATATCAAAATTCGTTCAAAACCGAGGTTGAAACAATGGAATTTTATTAACAATAAGTCCATTACGCACAAAACATTGGACAAATGACTCCCTCCATCAAACTAACAAAAGCTCATGTCAGAACGTGCATCCTTCATAAAGTCTGCCAAAGTAAAAAAAGCATAAAACTAAAGATATGCCTATTTTTCTAAAAAGCCGATGGAAACAAACAATTCCTTCCAATATTCCAAATAAAAAGCACAAGATAAAATGTATGCATACTTCTTGACAAATCAATGAAGACAAATCATGCATACTCCTTCGTCAAGTCTGTTAAAGCACAAAGTTAGAACAAAAGAAATTTCAAATTTCAAAATCACCAAAAGGAAATCATCATCATCAAGTCCATCAAGCATAAAGCATCTAATCAACAATAACCTCATTGTCCCAACAAGATATTGCAACCAAGCGAAAGAAATTCAAATCCAACACCTGACATTAGGGTCAAACTCTATCAAAAAGAAGGCGTCAAACTTTAACAAATGCTTCAAAATCAAGATTCAACAACAACCAAAGATCAAAATACAATATTGAATGCCTTCGTGTCAGATATATTGAATGCCCACATCCTTGAGGTAGGATGTTTTACAGTAAAACATTTCTAATGCACTTCTAGCATGCAATGCAAATTAGATGAGATTTATCGATGCAAAAAAGCATGTACCTTTGGTGAAAAAGCAAGCATTTAATCTAAGAATAATTATATACTACTTTTAAAGAAAATTGAAAAATAGCAAAATCCAATTCAAACGAATAAAATTTTGGCAATGAATAAGAAGTCCAGTATCATGAAAACAATAAAAAATGATAGAAATTTCATGCAGAAAAAATAAAATCAAATTGCAGAAAATTTGACAAAATTAGGTCACACTTTCAACCAATGAAAATAAACAAAGAGAAGAAGAAGTGAAAGAGAGAGAATTGAAGGAAAAGGAATGAAGTAACAACTGGACAAGTTCACACTTGATGATTATTATCATATAAATAACGATTTACAAATCCAAAAAAATTTAAGTTATAAAATTATTATTTTAACTGCCTTGAAAGGCCTATTTATAGACCTCATGAAATAACATAAATAGCACCACTAATGAATAAGCTTGCAGAAACACAGAAGTAGCCTAAAATTTGCAAATAACAGAAATCATCGGAATAGTCAAGGCAATCACAAGGAGACCCCTAAAAACAGAAGCAAAAAAGCCATACGAATAATTCCCTGAAGAAGCAAAATAGCATCTTATGCTTTCACCAATAGCCAGAACCTAAGAGACTCACAAACAACCACAACCGAGGAACTTTCAAAACAAAAAACAAAAAAATTCGGCACAATCCAATAAAATAGCCGCAAGGAACCCTTGTAAGTAGCTACAACAGAATATTGCTTTCTTAGGAATCAAAGGAAAAGGCATCGCACCATGTTGCCTAACATAGGATAGTATAAGTCTTGCACATGTGAATAAACCGAAGTTGAACGAAAATTCAACTAAAATGTCCATAAATAACCTATTGATGCATGAAAACAGCACTCAGAAAAAAAAAAGAATACGAACAGTATGTAAGTTATATCAAAGTGTCTTCATTTACTAGCTATACTGACTAGTAACTGATGCTTAAAATACATTTTAAATAAATTTGAATTAGCAACTTCATCACTCAATCATGCCTTACAGCCATAATATTATAATTAGAACCACCTGAAATATACCTCAAATAAGTAAAACTGACTCCAACGTTTAAGCAAACTTTGCATGTTACAATACTGTGGCTCGGAAACAATTGCTTATGCGAGACAAGGTGTATGTCCTAAAAACACCTCAGTTTACAACTCGCGGATAAAGGGTGACTGTTTGTGCCTTCGTGCACATAGATCAATACAGATGCGTTGAATATGATCACATTAGGGACAAGTTCGGCAGTAGAAAGAAGGTTTCAACTTCTGGCATTTGTTCAGATTATATCTTGCAGGATTTCAACGTGAATTTTCAGCGTGAAAATGGAATTATGATAATTTTGATTGACAGGTCCATGCAGATTACACTAAAGCAAATACCACTCCCCTAAGCATAATTAATCATCATCATAAATAACCTTATCCCAACTATTTGGGTTTAGTGGTTAAGTATGCTCAAGAAATATTTTGTAAAAGAGTAAAAAGAGTTTATTCACCAAACAATTGAAAGCTATCAAAGATTGTGGCCTACCATACTAAAAAGGCGCAAAAGATCTGAATCAGCATTATCAGGATCAGGAGTCTTCAATTTAGCACTTATGGTTATCAGTGAATCGTATGCCAACTTTCTGGATTCCTTCTTGGACTGCATATTCAAAACAAATTTTACGCAATAGTTGCAATCAGGAAAAAAGTATCAGTTGTATTACATAAGCAAAAATGCCAAGCATTTTCTTTCAACTTCAACAATCTGAATCCTTCTCCTATCATGCATTTTGTTGAAACATCCTCATAACAGAATCTCTAATAATAGTTTAAGCTAAACTCCAAAATTCAATAAGCTAAGATTCTCTAGATCACATTCCATGCTCAGAAAGCTGGATCTTCAGTCTAATATAAATAATTTCAACAAATACTATTCTAAGCCATTTCATCAACTATGAGCGTAAACAGATCAGATTACTACAAAAAACAAATAGTCTAAACCTGCATTTTCATAGGAAATAAGTTTCATGCAATAGTGTTAATACGGTTAATCTAACAAGCAGTAGTGTCATCTTCATTTGGCTTCTCAACAAGAATGGGTCGACAATGATCACCCCACTTGAAAAGTACAATACAATTTGTTGTACATTCAACACTACACAAAGGGCCAGTCTTGGTTTGTCAATAAAAGCAACACCTTCTACATTGAAGAGGTTGTAAACTGGAATGTCTTGAACATTCAGAAATTATATATTCTCTCCAACTTATCAATACTTCCATACATGTCAAGTATTACCAATGTGAAAGGTAAATCATCAAAAGCTGGCATTCTGTTTACAAGGATACACTTCAATAGCAAAACTTTAGCTTGCAAGTTAACTTTGCCTTTTTGGTGAACTTTAGTACTTCATTTGGATGTACCCAAACAAACCACTACAACACATGCATTTGTCAAAGCAAAAAAGCTTTAAGAAAAAAAAATAGTAGTATTTGAATTCATCTAGATATATATTGGGAAAAGCATCAGTGATTTTTGCAATGTCTTGAACAAGACTGCTGTTATTATTTCATGTACTAGTAACAATACATTGATTTAAAAAAAGGGGGCATACTCAAAGACATTGAAACTCCCATTAATGCAGGATTTGGGTAAGGATTATGACTGCAGTCTTACTCTACACGATTGAAAGGTTGTTTGTGTGATTTGAGCCCATCAACTCTCAATTACAATGATGATAATCTAGCAATGATCTAGGCATACTAATGCATGACATGACAATCCATAAAATGAATATGCTTAGCTTAGTTATGCTATTACACTCTTTAAGGTCAAATGTAAATGTTTAAGTTATGCTATCATGTTATCTTTGAATGCTGTCCTGTTATGTGTTATGCTTCAGAAAAGTCTTAAATCTTATACGAAAAAGGACTTAAAATAATTATTGTAGTAGGATTTGTATTGTCCTTACTAAAAGCATAAGGATTTATGTATAAAAGTGTACCCTAGCTTTCTGAATAGTGAACAAATGAATGAATGGCCCCTCATTGGTTTTTCCTTATATGAGTACCCGCACATGGGTTTTTCCTCTTTCCATCTTTTGTTGTGTAGTACGAACGGTAGCTGGAGATCAAGAAGGTAGTCTCTTGTGCGATGTGTAAGCTTTCCCTCTTTTGTAGACTATTAAGATACAGTAATCCCCTTATCTCTATCTTTTCATCGTTTCTTTCTGGGTTTAATTAACATTTTCATGTTTCCACTTCATTCTGCATTATTTTCTTATCAAAGAAGATTAATGGATAATGTTTTCTTGATGCTGAAATTTGCTACAAAACTATTGTTTTCACAATATCAAAGTGAGTTTTCATCTTCTTCAATAAACAAAGTTAATTTGTTTAAATCTTTTCTAGAAAGATTATGCCTTCATGATGGAACTATCGACAAAAATTCACTTCATTCCAAGTTTGTTTGATGCTAAAAAAAATCTCAAACATTCAAATTTTCTTGGTCCATTTTTGAGGTCTCAGTGTCCTGTAGAAAACTTTCAATTTACTTTTCTAACTCTTAATTTTTCTCACATTAGCATCCCTTACTCATCTTTTCTATCCTCATTCGACATATTCATTGATTCCCGTGATAAAGCCTCTAGAATAATTGAGTCCTAACAATTGACCTCACAACTTGCTCCACAATTCAATACAAATACATGTTATTCAAAACTGGATGGGACTGCCCGGTTCGACCAGTTCAACTGTTGACTGATCATATGGTCAATCTAGACCATCTTAAAAATTGGCACTGCATCAAATTGATTTAAATTGGTCAGAACCACTGTGCAACCGATGAATCAATCCCGATTTTTTAAAACCAGCCGGTTCAATTATCATCTCATTTAAATAATTAAATAAATTTATTTAATAAATTTAATATAAAATATTGAAAAAAAATATATTAAACTTAATTTGACTCGAGTCATCCTTGACTTGAGCTTGAGTTTGATTAATTAATTAAGTTGGAGCTTGAGCTCAAACTTTTATTATGAAAGAGAGAAAATGATTATAATTCAAACAATTATTATAATAAAATGATAAAAAGAATGAAAAATAAGAAGAAAAATAATAAAAAAATTACTTAATATAAAAAAATGAAATATAAATTTTAAGCATTTTTAATAACTATGTACTTAAAATCCATATATTTTAATATATTGCAGGTGCATTTTATATTAATATTTTAAGTACTCAATAAACAGCTTGTGAGCTAATGAGTCAAGTCAGCGCTAGCTCAAACTTGACACGACAGTGTCACACCCCATTTTAATCCTCCTAGTCAACCTAAGGTATAACAAAGATGAAAAATCCTAGCAAATACATTTCTTACTAACACACATCCTGAACTACATTCATCAGGAACAAGTAGGAAATTAATTTGTCCATATTGCCCCAACACAAATAGACTCCAACCATAGAATTAGATCTAATGATTATATGTTCAAAAGCATGCATAATATATATCAAAATGAAATACAGAGCTATACTAAAAACTTCGAGTAAAATTTTATATACTCAAAACTTTGATTTACAGCTTACTGATTAGGGGTGTCAATTCGGGTCGACGAGTCGGGTTCGGGTCGAACCCAAAATTGACCCGACGCTACTTGACACGACCTGAACCCGACCCGTTTGTGCAAACGGGTCAGAAAACGCAACCCAAAATGCAACCCGGACCCGATCTGTCGGGTTGCTGGGTTGACATGACCCGACACGAAACCAGCTGTGTCTGTGGGAATGCGTGACGAGACCGTCAAGATGGACCACGGCTGAGGCGTGATGGCATGGTGAACGAGGCACATTACGCCATGACGGCGTGTGAAAGCAAGGGACGCGATGCCAAGGCAGCCAGATCGAGGCGCTGCGGCTGCCTCGTCCCGTCGTCCGGGAGTGCTCTCATGCCACATGGGCGTGGAGCCGTGGACCATAAGGCAACCAGACCGAGGCGGTCAGGACTCAGGCGGGTCGGGCGCGTCAGCACGTGCGGATGTGGGCTGGGCATGATCAAAGACCATGTGAGTCACGTGACGTGCGACTGCATCACAGCTGCACAGGCAAAGGGCTATTGGACCAGGACCCGGGTCAACTTCGGGTTGATTTTAGGTTTTCGGGTCAACCTGAACCCAACCCATTTTTACAAACGGGTCGAAAACTCGAACCCAACTCGTTTTACAAACGGGTTGACCCGCCCCAAATTTTTTCGGGTCATGTCACTTTTTGACACCTCTATTACTGATCAATCTTTTATTTAAAATCAAAATTGTACACCCAAAATGATTATGTATACAAGGCGATCTCTTGCCTAAAGCTCCCCTGACTCATTTCCTTTTCTTGTAATACATCAACTAGTGAGCTAAAAGCTTAATGAAATTCACAATTCTATTACAAGAGCAAAAAGAAATCAATATGCATGTTGATATTTTGAACTAGTACAAGAGTCAAAAGCCGTATACATGCATAATTTGTAAAAAAATGAATAAACTATATCTCATTTTAGTAAATAATCAATGTATAATACTATGCAATTTATTATATGAAATCTTTCAGGTTTTCTCTCATGTCTCTTATCTTATTTATTTAAGTTATTTTAAAAAAGTCACATGATAGTTATAGACTTTAACATAGTCATAATATGTCATCACCTAGCCAGTCAACTAACTATTTATTAATGGCTCCTCCCTTCAAGGTTGGATCGAAAATTATAACCTTTAGAAAAGAAGTCGGGTACCACCTATGCGATCCCTACTAAGATTTATCTCGTCAGGTCTTTTGTATTTCCTTGCACAAGTTATCACTTGCTGCCTATCCCTCATAACATGATTTTTCTCAATTTTCATTATTAATCATATTTCACTTTACATATGAGATTTATTGAGCATGAATGTATAACTGATGATAACTAAAATATCATAGCAACCATCAAAGATATAAAGTAACAATACACAATTGTCATGAATACAAAATATTATACATATGAAATAAATTCTTTATGAACAGGTAATCATAAACATGGAACTTTCATTGTTATTGAAATATCCATCATAAGATTAATATAAAGAGAGGTTATAAGATTTGGACATAGACATTGTTACTTCATGTACCAGTGATTAAGTATCTCACCTTATTTTCTAGGTTAACAAGATGGTTTGACACCTTATGATACCCCGACTTATTTTTCTTGTATAAACAACCTAAATAACCCATAATTTTTGCAAATTATCAACAAACTCTAATTTAAAATTTCAATTTACAACAAATTTAAAATAAGATTTTAAATCAATTAAATTTCTCCTCATTCAAGTTTTCTTATTCCTACAATACAAAATCGAACACGATAAAACTTTGTACCTAATTTCTTCCTCCCTCTTTCTTTACTTTTCTTTTCCTTCCTCTTCTCCTTTTTCCTTTTTTACTTTCTCTATTTTTAAGTTGCTATAGTACCTGGTATAGTAAATTCGCTATAGTGCCTCCATTGCTACAATGCCACCAACAGTCGCTACTTTCGCCTTCTTCTGACGTCCTGCACTCGGGAGGCTGCTGCTTCTACTCCAGAGGCCAATTACTAGAGGATAGTGCGAATGGAATGGATTTACTACTTATCTAATATACATATATATATACACACACACACACGTTATAATATAATTGATGGTTATGTGATTAAATTTCAGCCCAAAAGTTTTAGATCAAACCCATTCATTTGAAATTAAGTGGAAAAATTAGAATTCCACTAACAGCTACAGTTTTTAATAAATGAACAATTAAAAAAAACTGCCTGAAAAAAAAATACAAATCAAAACTAATTCTATAACTTTCACATTCTTGCAAACTAACATATACTTCTATTGATGAGGACATCAGGACTTGGAGAGTTTACCAGAGGCAGGGCCGTCAATCTACGGCCACGATCGCTCCGATTTATTTTAATTATTATTGTATTTGATGTATTATGCTTTTATGTTTCATGAGTTATTGTATTTCTTTTCCGTTTATGCCCTTCCTTAAGGGCCTTGTCCTGTGTATGCCCTAAGGGCAATTGCGTCTTTGTATTGTCATTATTTCTTAGGCTATTTAAAGTCTCCCCCTCTTCATGTGAGGGTAATGAATGATTATTATGAAAAATATTCTGCATCCATGTGTTTGGAGTGAGAGCTTGAGAGTTTTAGGAGGGAACTTTGGTGAAGTCCCTTGGTGAAAGGCAACGGATCACCCACCAATCTTGGAAGAGTCCAGGTTCGTAGTTTTATCTCTTCTTCCCTCTCCCTTTTTTTTTCCTCCTCCCTTGCCCGTCGGTCAAGCCCCAAGCCACCGATCCCTTACTTCATCAAACCATCGGACGACCCCCCTCCCAACCCCAAAGCCGCCGGCCTCCACTCCAAAATCAAGCTCCCACCCACCGGCCAACAAGAATCATCCCACCTCCCCAAACTGCCACCCTTCTATCCCCCTCTTCATCTTCAAGCCACCAAACCCAAAGCCGTAACCCTAGTTAGCCGCCGGCCTTCCCCTCCCATGGATCCAAAATCGATTGTTTGCTTCTTTCCAAAGTAGAGCATAAAGAGTAGGAGGGAAATCCAATTCAAAATCTGATCTCAAATTCAGATTTTGAATTCTTTCCTAAATCGACATAATCTATATTAGGAAAGTGTTCAATTGTTGGATCTAACTTTAAATTAAAATTAAGAGGAATCTTTTGCTCATTAATTCCTCCTAATTTAGCCGAGACCACTTAGGGAAACCCATCCAATCAATCCCTACTCCAAGCATGCCGCCAACCCTACTTGCCCCTCCTCCCTTTCTTTCCAAATCTCCTCTAGGGAGAGAATTGAAGACTTACCTAATTTAGATCCTCTTAAATTTGAAAAGATTTCACATTTCAAATTTAAATTTATTTGAATAAGAATCCTTTCCTAAAATAAGATTAATCTAATTTAGACACTTTCGAAATCTCCTCAAATCTGAAATAATGAGAGATCCTCTCTTAATACTCTTTCCTTAATTAACATCTTATGTTTGGAAAGAGTTCAAATCCCCAATCAATTCCTCCATGCTTGGCCGGCCCACCACCTCTCTCGAATTCAATTAACCCCAATAATTACTCCTATTATTTCCCCATCCAATCCCAACCTAAGTAGCCGCCCCCTCACAAGCCCTCTCCCACATTACCTCCTTTTTTTTCTGAGATTCCTGCTGCTGTCCACGTATTCCACTAAGTTTGACTTGCTGTCCAGCACCCATGAAGGCCATAGACTGTTGTCCAGAACTCACAACATTTTATAGAAGCTGTCCACATAATTCTCCTCCTCATCCTTCAAGATCTCATGCATCCATTAGGGGGAAATACCTGGAATTCCCTTCTCCAGCTTGCTGTCCAGATTCCTAGATTGGTTCCATAAGCTATTCCAAGGATAGGAGCCTTGATAACTGCTGTCCAGAGCCTACAGGTTGCTGTCTACAGATTCCAGACCATGCTAGTTGGTTGTCCTCCACCCAGAAACTGCTAGAATGCTGTCCAAAGGCCACTAGGGAGTTAGAGTTGCTGTCCACTCTTGCTCACACATTCAAACGATCATACTCGAGCTTCATAATTCCTATTTCTTTGGGTAAACTCTTCCTCCAACTCTCTTATCTTCATAGTTGCTACGCAATTGTGGCCTTAGTTGATTCATGAAGATAGTGTTAATGCTCCTCCGCTAAAATCTATTAATTGTAGAGAGTTGAGTGAGTGGATCTTCCGTAGTGACTAGTCTTATTATTAACATTGGGATACCTTGTTGAAAATCATCCATGTATGCAACGTTGGATTAATTGACTGTTTACAATCTTAACTCCTACGCATGTGATTTAGCCTAAGCTTATTTCACTACTCTTTGTGTTTTATTTTGTCATTAAAAATCACTATAAAGATATAATTATTGTGCTCTAAATATTAAGCATGCAAATTTCTTAAGCAATTCATCTTTACATGTATGTTCTACATCATCTATATATCAATTTGCTCAATTTGACAAGTAAAATACAATGAAATAATATTTTTTTTTATAAAAGGTAGTATCTTGGAGTATAATTTCTGAGGAAAATTTAAGCTTACCATTTTAAAAATTTAAGGGTATTGTAACCAGCTCATCAAGCTCGACTTATAAGTCATTTATCGTGTCGAGCCCGAGCCGGCTCATGGGTCAACCTGACTTACTTACACCCCTAACCCTATGTGAGTACATTACAAATACTTTGAAAACCAAAAATGCTATGAAAATAATATCAAGACAAAGTTAATAAGTGATGTGTGACTAAATATGATACATACAACTTGAAAAAAGAATTAAATGAGACTTGATAACCCACCTACAAGCATGAACCAGACCTCTCGCCCACTTCCAAAACACTCAATACTATAAACTACAATTGCATCCGACAAATGAGCCTTTGTTTACAGATCAAGGAATACCTCTGTAGGCACTTAATTTTTGTTTTTTGCTTGTATAAGACCTTCAAAGTTTGTGATAATAAAATTTATTTTCAAAATGCAAACTCTTAACACCATGCGAATAAGGCATGTTGAATATTTAAAAGTCAAACTTAGAAAATTTATTTTAGTAATGTATTTTTAGGAAAAAAAGAAGAGATCAATTGTGATCTCCTATGACTATTTCTTAATTTTAAGAAAGAATTATTCTCCTATGATTCTGATTCCTAAATTTTAGGATAGAATTAAGCTAGTTAATTATCTCATTTATTAGATTTTTTATGTATATATATGTGGATGTAATATGTGTTTTAAACAGCAAGAATAATAAATTAAAAAAAATTTCACGGTATCAAAGCTAGTTCTTTGAACCATAATCCCTTCAGGCGCCTCTCTTTAGTAGATTTTTTCTAGTCATCTCCTCTCTATTTCTCAGGCTAATTCTCTATGACTGATTCTCTCTGGTCAGTATTCATCCAGGCCTTCTTCTATATTTCAGCAACCCTATTCATTCTTCTCCCTCATCTTTTGCTTTGCAATATAGAATAGCCTCATCACAAACATCCGACATCAAGGCACCAGAATCAGGAAGTAGTTCAAAAATTCAAAACCTTGGTAGCTGTGATTTCTCCTATTCTCATCACAGGATACGAATTAAATGGCCATAATTATTTGCAATGGTCACAATTTGTGTTTTTGTTCATTTATGATAAGAGAAAGGATGAATATCTCATGAGAGCAACAGCCATGCTAGAGACTATAGATCTAGACTTCATGATGCAGGCAAAAATAATTGCCTACAAATACAAAATTTTGCAAGTCTTCCAAAAGTATAAGCTAAGAGCCACATATAATAAAAAGCATTCCCAAAATTACTATAAAATACTTAAAACGACAAATGACAACAATTACCCATAAGAAAAACCTTAAACTTCCAATAACCTTGATAATACGATAAGTAGAGAAGAAAGATACAGATGAGGTGGACACTTGCAGAGAGAAGAAATAGATAAGAAGCCCGAGACGAAGTTATAGAGAGGAGAAGAGAAGAAGAGGCATAGCTCGCAAGCTATCCAAAAAACCAGCAGGTTTTGTTCTTCAAATATTAATCCATCACACACACTAAAAATAGCCACAAAACATCACTATAAATAGAGAAAAAGAAGCCTAAAAGACACCTAAATAGCCAACCAGAACAGAGAAGAAAAAGGCAGCATTTAATACATTAGGAGCCTAGGAGACAAAGCCTCCAGCATTAAATACATACAGGAACCGAACAGCAGCAGGGACCCGAACAGGCAATCCACGGGAAAAGTAGGGAACCGAACAGGCACAGCAAGGGGAACCGGACAGCCCAGCAAATCATCCACCCCCCCCCCCCCTGCATACATCAGATTCTGCTCCGGTTGAGAGAGCTCATCTCCTGATGAGATAGATTCTAAGTTCTCACTACGCGCCAAACAAGATTTATCCAATTCAAGAATTAAAGTTGAGTACTTTTGTTTGATCGTATCTCTTTCTTGTTTGAATTTGGCATGAAAGAATTGCTTTCTCTTTTCATACCTTTCTGTACATAAGTGCATCTTCATCTGAAGTTTGCATAACTCATTTTGAATCGGATCGGTAGAACTACCTTGGGAAGGAACCCAACTGTTGGTTGAAAATTGGACTTCAAATTAGGATACAAAAGAGCCAGCATGAAGACTTTCCGGATGACCCAACCTACATGATCTGAATCGAACTCATCGGGAGATGAGTTTTCTCCACCAGGGAAGAATCTGATGTAGGCGGGGGGGGGATAATTTGTTGGGTTGTCCGGTTCCCCATGCTGTGCCTGTTCGGTTCCTTGCTTTTCCCGTGGTTGGCCTTGTTCGGTTCCTTGCTTTCCCGTGGTTGGCTTGTTCGGGTCCCTGGCTGCTGTTCAGTTCCTGTATGTATTTAATGCTGGAGGCTTTGTCTCCTGGGCTTCCAATGTATTAAATGCTGCCTTTTTCTTCTCTGTTCTAGTTGGCTGTTTTGGGCGGCTGTTTAGGTGTCTTTTGGGCTTCTTTTTCTCTAATATAGTGATGTTTTGTGGCTGTTTTTAGTGTGTGTGATGGATTAATATTTGGAACAAAACCTGAGGGTTTTCTGGATAGCTTGCGAGCTATGTCTCTTCTTCTCTTCTCCTCTCTATAACTTCGTCTCAGACTTCTTATCTATTTCTTCTCTCTGCAAGTGTCCGCCTCATTTGTATCTTTCTTCTCAAAAAGTTTGTTAGCTTTAAGGATGTTGTTGTGTCTAGAGTTGTTTTCAAGTTGAAAGTTGTATTATGTTTTTAAGAAACTATTGTTCGTTTGAGTTGTGTCTTTTTAAGTTATATTAAAGAAAGTCTAGTTTAAGTGGTGCTTTGTCATATTATTGTGTTTATTTAAAAGGAAGTAAGTATTTGCATACCTAGTAGGCTTCACAGTTTTTCTAGGTTGCATCAAATTATCATAATAAAATTTTGTATTTGTAGGCAATTATTTTTGCCTACATCAATTTGGTATCAGAGCTTTAGGTTGTAAGTCTTTCTTTCTTTTTAAAAATTAAAGGAAAAAAAAATTAAAACAGTCAACAAACCAAAGTTCACTTCAAAAGGAAGATTTGTCATCAGAAATAATATATTTGGAACATCAAGGAAGCACTGTCATTCAACCCAAGTTTGCAACGTCGACAACCTGATATTTTCCAACATGTACCAAGGCATTCTCATCATGAGATGAGATTTCTCAACCGAAGGAGAATTGATGTAGGCAAAAGTGGCCTATTGGTGTTCCCCATGTTGATTTTAATTCCCAAAAGCTGTCCCTTTGGATGTCGTAATGATGTTTCGGTTTTCCCATCATTGGATATCGTGAGATGCTTCGGTTTCCCTCTAAAACTGCTATTTTTTGCTACGGTTTTTCCTCCTACGCCTATCCCTTTGGGTTCCGGTGTGCTACAATTTTTTATGTGTTTCTATTGGTTGTTTTTTAGGTACATTAATTACATGTATTAATTATCTTTTTACCTTTTCTTCCCCAATATAAGAGCTATTCTGTGGCTGTTTTAGGAGAGATTTATGTGATGATTTTTGGAATGTAAAACCTGCGGGTTTGTAATAGCTTGCGAGCTATTGTCTCATTTCCCCTTCTCCTCTTAAAATTCGTCTTGGACTTCTAACCTCTTCTTCTCTATCCATGATTCCCACCTCACTTGTATCCTTCTTCTCAAAATTATTAATATAAGTTTTATGGTTTATGTGTGTAATGTTTATGTTTAAGGAAGACATTTTTGTGGCAATCTTAGTGTAAATTTTCATTTGCATCAATTTGGTAACCGAACAGGCACAGCAAGGGGAACTGGATAGCCTAGCAAATCATCCCCCACCCCCCCTTGCCTACATCACTTCATAAGGTGGAAGATTGAAAATAGTATGATCATGTCATGGCTTGTCGATTCCATGAACAAATGATATAGGTGAAAATTTCTTGCTATTTGGGACTGCAAAAGAACATGGGATGCAGCCAAAGAGACTTACTCCAGCTCTGAAAATACTTCAGAGCTATTTCAAATTGAATCAGTATTTCATGACTTTTGCCAAGGAGAGTAATCTGTTACTCAGTATTACAATACACTCACATCATACTGGCAACAACTTGACTTATTCGAAACTCACTCATGGATATGTCCAAAAGATGCAATAATGTCCAAACAGAATGTGGAACAAAAAAGGCTGTTCAAATTTTTCTTAAGACTTAACAAGGAGATGGATAAGGTTCGAGGTCGAATCATGGGTACTAAACCATTGCCCAATCTTGGGGAGGCTTTCTCAGAGATTAGGCGAGATGAAAGTAGAAATAAAGTAATGATGAGATTTAAGGAACAACCGGAATCAATATTGAATGCATCTGCCCTTGTTGTTAAATCATCTAACAATAATGGTGGAGATCATCAGAAACAGGAAAGGCCTTGGTGTGATTATTGTAAGAAACCAGATCATTACAATGAGAATTGCTAGATGCTCCATGGCAAACCAGTTGATTGGAAACCAAAATCACAGTTTCATAGAGATAGCAATGCACATGTAGCTTCCAACTATGAGAGTGCTCCTGTTCTCGAGCCTAGCCCGTTTAGCAAAAAGCAAATGGATTTGTAGCAAAAAATGTTTAATCAGTTAGCAATAGTAGTATTACTGGGGCAGGTTTGGTTTCTCAAATAAATTCACATACTTCATTAACTAATAACAAAGGAGAAATAAGTTCATAAATAGTCGACATCGGTGCTTCTGATCACATGACAGGAGATGATACCCTTCTCCAAAATTACAAGCCAAGTTGTAGTCACTCGTCCGCCCATATTGCTAATCGTTTAAATTCTAAAACTGCTGGAACAGGTTCCATCCAACTTACTAAAGAGTTGTATCTCAACCCTGTCCTCCATGTTCCAAATCTGGATTGTAATCTTTCGTCCATTAGCAAATTGGCTCATGACCTTCAATTGGTTATTAAATTGTATTAAAACTTGTGTATTTTTCAGGACTTGAAATTGGGGCAGATGATTGACAGTGTTGAACTGTGCTCCAGGCTCTATCTCCTCCCTTGTGATAGAAAGGAAGTTTCTCAAGCAACCTGCGTCCAGTCTAAGTCTGTTAGAATCTTTCAATTATGTATCCAATTCCAATGTCAATAAAGATAGCAAAATTATATTGCTACACTATCATCTTAGTCATCCTATCTTTGTGTATATCTTGTAAAATTGTTTCCCAAATTATTTATCAATAGAAGTCCGGCATCTTTTCATTGTGAAACTTGTCATATTGCAAAACATATTTAAATAGTATATCCTCAAAGTCCATATTCAAGGATAAAAAATGTTTCTGGCGCTCAATTATTTATGACATTTGTTGATCATCATATAAGGGTAATTTGGGCTTTCCTTATGAAAGAAAAGTCTAAGGTCGGGCAAATTTTTCAAACCTTCAATCTTATGGTTCAAAATCAATTCTACTCTAAAATTCAAGTACTCAAATCAGAACATGCTAGGATATAATTCGCTAGCAGTCTCAATACCTACCTTCAAAACCATGGGATTATTCACATAAGTTCTTGTGTTGACACACCGCAACAAAATGGGATGGCTGAACATAAAGATAGACATCACTTGGAGTTTGCCCGATGTCTTAGGTTTTCCTCTAATGTTCCAAATTATTTTTGGGGGAAAGCCACTCTCATGGCTACCTATTTAATCAATTGCATGCCATCCAGATTCCTTAATTTTCAATCTCCACGTCAGCTTCTTCTATCAAATTATCCTCACACCCGTGCAGCTTCATCTAATTTATCTCTCAAGGTATTTGGTTGCATGACATTTGTTCATGTGTATCATCAACATCATAGTAAATTTGATCATAGAGCTAATAAGTGTATTTTTCTAGGATACTCTCCAACTCAAAAAGGGTACAAATATTACTCTCCAACAAACAAAAAAATTCTACACCGCCATGAAAATCCCTTTCTTTGAACATGTGTCCTTCTATCCTGAATCTCATGTTCGGGGAAAGAGTATGAATAAACATCAAATTTGGGAGTTCTTTCTTGAGTTTGTGCCCTTTGCCCACTCAAAGTTACCAAGTTTTTATCTACCCTTGATTGTGCCCAAAGACGATACACAAGACTTATCCACACCCATGCCTATTCAGTCACCAATCCATCCCACAAATATTTCTTCTCCCATGCCTGCTCAATCTATGGCTCCACAACTTATTAATGAGAATTTTCAAGTCTACATCAGGTGGAGGAAAAGACAAGACCTAAAGCACGGATCACGGCTAGCATGTGGCAAAAATATTGACTCAATTTCAAGTCCACCTGAAAAAAATATAGGTACGGATAAGGTTGGAAATGTGCCAATTCCCAACATTGATTACTCTGCCATGTCGATTGCATTAGGAAAGGGTATTAGATGTAATGGTCATCCAATTGGGAATTATGTTATTTACGAAGGGCTATCACCATTTTACAGAGCATTTGCTACTTCTCTTGAAGATATTCAAGTTCTTAACACAATACAAGAGGCATTACAAAATTTAGAGTGGAAGAAGGTAGTACAATATGAGATTAATGCACTTGAGGAGAATGGAACATGGACATTACTGATTTACCAGCTAGGAAAATGCCTGTGGGGTGCAAGAGGATTTTCAGTATAAAGCAGATGGATCAGTTGAGAAATTCAAGGTTCAGTTGGTTGCTAGAGGATTCACACAATCCTATGGGATAGACTATCAAAAAAAATTTTGCTCTTATCGCAAAGCTTAACACTATCATAATTCTTCTCCCATTTGTTGTCAACCAAAATTAGTACTTGCAACAACTGGACATAAAAAATGTATTTCTAAATGGTGACCGTAAAGAGTAAGTCTATATGAAAATCCCACCTGATTTTGAAAAACATCTAGCAAAGAATCAAGTTTGCAAACTCAAGAAGTCCCTCTTGTCGGAGTTTTGTGATAATTATTGTTAGTTGCATCGATAGCTTCATCAATGACAATTTGGGCATTAACATGATGGATGAATTTTGTATGAATGCACACCATTTCCTACATTGGGGCAAAGTAAAATGATTATGGTAGAGCCCTCCATCAAAGTTTCAAGGAGTTCAGAAACAACTCATGACATTTGGTAGGTCTCTATTGAGAGTCATAAAAATATAATCTTTTGATAATGCTCTCTCATTCTTGAATGATGAATTGTAATTGATTTCATAAAAGATCTTGTAAAAACTTTTATTTCATAACTAAGTGCATTTTGCCTCTCTAAGGTTCAAAGGGTTGGGAGCTATCAAATTCAATGAAGGCGGACCTATTGGACTAACAATGTCAAAGATATCATCATCCCAAAATTGAGGCCAAGGAGGTTGGGGAACCTCAATCCAAAAATGCAATATTGCCAATATAGGTATTTTAGGGATGGTGTTTCTCATGTTTCAGGTTGATAGAAAGTGCGTTTTCAAGAGCATATGATAATCCCATTAGACAAGATTCCCCAGAAAAGTGAAGAATTTCATGTTGCGTCTTTTCCTTCCATCGCACATGATGTTCAAGAGTAGGAGCAATTCTGCATTCCCCCTTTTTTTTTTTTTTTTTTGGTCAAACAAGAGGTGGAGGTGTTGATGCCTAGCTTCGCAATACTTGATTTGTATAGTCATTCCTTGCTTGAGTTATGAGGAAGGGAGAACTCTCCGTGTTTCATTTATCACATCAGTTGTCCATAAGGTAGTTAATCAACAAGAGTGGAAATGCTTCCCATAGATGGAAACAATGTTCTGTGCCAAAATCTATATGAACCTGAAAGAACTCTTTAAGTTTTGTTCACAGCAATCACTACAACACAAAAGAGAACCAAAGAAAAAAATGAGACTAGGTAGAGGAATGTTTCCTTGGAAAGATACTCCGATGGTCAAGACAATATGAGGGGTTGAAAGCTAAGGAAAGAAAGACAACACCAAGTCTTTTCCAAGATATTTCAAAAAGCTGAAAAATGGTTTCAAGGGTTTGGTGTTTCTGTATGTTTCCCTAGAAAGGTATTTATAGAGGTGAGGGTGATGGCTAGTTTAATACTTTCAATTGGTTAGATATATGGTAGATGGAGACATTTCATCTTAAAGATCTGTGTTGGGCAAAAAAAAAACCCATAGCTAAGAGGTATTTTGGACCTCAGCCAATCTAAGATCTAAAGATCACAAACACCTTGTTTTTAAGATAGAAGCTGGACCATCATAATATCCTTAGGGTAACGGACAAGTTAATGGAAGCCCTAGGCTTTGAAATCAGTATTATCGGAGATTTAAATCAGATAGTTTTAGGAAACACTTGAAGATCTCAAGTAAAACTTAATGATCTTGACAAAAACAATGAAAACGATCAACCAATCCAAAGGAAAAATCGGAAAAATAGTAGTTTTTATTGGAATAATCAAACTAACGGAAGGAAAATAACAAGATACAATTGATCCTCTATTCAAGAGGAGGATCTATCTCTCCCAAATCTCAAGACGCCGCTAGAGCCCAAAAACCTAGGAGATCTCAAATTTCAGCCAAATTCAAGGTGCCCGAACCCAAGGAAAACAAACTATTTAATGCATACAATCCAAAAGGAAATCTCTAAGCAGTCCCTACATTCAAATTTCCCTCCTAAACTTCTCCCAAAACCTTCCTAATCAGCTCTTTTGGAAAGGGTGGCTTGTGCGGCTCGTACAAGAGGCGGAGAGGTTCCGCCTCTGTTCCGCAAGAACCAGTCCCATGTGGACCGAATGGACCGATCCAATGAACTAGTCTAATAGATAGCTAGATGTCTTTGATATTGTTGTTAAAGATAATCTAATATGGATGGTCGTATCACAATTGAAGCCTTGAGGTTAGTGTTGATTCCCTTGGGCTTGACTAGAGGGATATCATGAATCTTAAGTGATCTTATTGTATAGGTTGATAAAGACCATTGCCTTATCTTATAGCGATTATGCAATATTATAGAATCACAAATTTTGGTGTTTTTGATAAACAGCTTGGGATTAATCCATAAGCAATAATTTTTAGGTATGTGTTATTCATAACTAACGTAGCTATCATATGTTGAATGCTTTGACTATATGATGTCATAGGTACGAGTAAGAGTTATCATAGTATGAAGAATAAGCTAGAAAATAATAATCACAAGAGTAATAAAAAACAGCATCAACTTAGAATAACACATATTAGGTAGTATTAAATTTCAGTAAGAAGAAAGTGACATGTGGAATGATAGCTGCAAATAAGATTTACAAATAATAGAAAAACTTCACAATGATAAATTTTAGCAGCAGAGGAAATTTAACGTGCCAATATCTTAATTTACAGAAAAGTTTTCGGCAGGAAAGGCTTTAGAATTGCTTTTAGAGTTGGGTTAAGGAAAGATTTGCATGATATTATTTAGAGATTTGATTAGGACTTATTTGGATAGAAATAAAAAGGAGCTAAGCAAGATATAGGATGACAATCTTAAAACTAAACCTTTCCAAAATGGATGGTGAGCAGCATCTGGACATGGATGTTATTAAGAAAGCATTTGGCAATAATTTGTTTGGTAGAAATAATAATTTGGGGATGATATTTATGGATATGGATGTGTAGTGTAGGAAAGAGGTTGCCTGACATTTTTTTCGAATTAGATGAAAAGAATCGGGTGGATCAGCTGCTAATTGACGGGAGTGTTGGTCAAGGTTGGCTGTAGTTCGGTAGTGTTGGGCTTCAGTTTAAGTTCAGGGAACGAAGCAAGAAAAAATGGAAGAATGGATAAACATATGGATACAGAGCTTTCAACTAAACAGTACCAACAACCAACATTGCTGTCGAAAAAAAACTTCAATATGAAGCAGGACGACCAAAAAACAGCATTAAATATCATGGCATTGAATATTTTCAACAAAAACGCCTACATCTAACAGATGTAAACATAGTTGTACTAGCATCAAATGCAGAATTTCAGCAAGTTGCATCCAACGCAGTTAGAACCTAGAACAGCAAAACTGCAGCAAAACGCAGAAGACCAAAACAAAGACAGCAGAAAGCATCAAATTGCAACAAAACATTTTTTTTGGTATGCTAAATTCCAGGGAAAATGCATGAATTTCGCACTTTATTATGATATTTCAATCCTCAAATTAAAATGAACCAAGAAATGATATAAAATGATTGGGATGGAGATGGGAAGTAAGGAAACTCTCCTACAAGCAAAGAGAGCTTGGTATTAATGTTGTGAGGGTGTTAGGTAGCCTTACACCAGATTTGCTTGATGGAAGAGAGTGAGGGAGACTTGTAAAGAGAACCTCAGTGTAGAAGAGAGAGAGAATAGGGGTACAGAGTAGATATTGAAAGGGGAGGTAAGATGAGAAAAGAGAGAAAGGGAGCCTGCTAGTGGGCAAACGGAGGCGAGGGGAAGAGAGCTACCTTTACATGTATATATTTGTAATCTCATGAGTGTGCACAACATATAAGGATTCCATCCCCATATTTGTAAGAAGGATTTCACCACCTTAAAAAGTAACATTAAAACAAGCTATCAAGAAGAAATCATGGTTAATATTTTATAAAAAAATGAATCCTTTATACAAGAATTACCTAAATAAGTTAAGTTTTTATATCATTATTTCAAAGTAAAGATATTTTAGGCAGTATTTTAATAGCTATGTGATGATGTCAGTTTTAGATGATGATGGATAACTGAGTATCGCATCACTTTTCTTGCCAATGATGGCACGTTACAACTTGCAGGATCAACCGCATGATGCTCTTTTAGAAGTTCTCCCCTAGGCCAAAAACTTACAAATTCCAAAAAAATATTCTTGCAGGAATTCCTAAGCTACAGATTACAGCAAGTATTGCACATGCTGAAGATCAGTATGTTAAGGCTTCACTACAGTTGAGATCATAAAGTTTGCATTACTGCTATTACATGACTAGTGGCCTTCTAACCTATTGGATTTATGATTTGGCTGATGCAAAAAGCTAGCAAACACTTCCTCTTGTCAGCCAAGAACTTTCCAAGAATGTTGAACTTTAGTACTCCTCCAGAACAAATTCGTGTGTCCAGAATCCAAAGCTACCTTGTCCACCTCCAGAGGCTCCACCTTACACTTCAGAGAAGGGTTCCTTTTGGGGTCGACAGAATTGACGCCAAACAAGAACGAACCAAAAATAAAAATGCTAGCTTAGTTATGTTATTATATGTTATAATCTCATGTTATAAAATTTAGGAATGTTATGAAGCCTGGTCGTATTCTATTGTTATGTGTTGTGTTTCTAAAGTCATGTAGAAGTCCTTATGAATCTTTTACCTAAAAGGGCTTAAAATCATTATTATAGTAGGGTTTGTTGTATCATTATTAAAAGTGGAAAGACAAAAGTGAAAAGAGTACCTTAGCCTTCTATTATTAATAGGCCAAAGCTCTTTTGAAATGGTTTATGATAAAATGAAAATTGATCTTCATTGCTTCAAGTGATTGACCCCTTGTGCTCCCCTCTTTCTCTCATTGTGAGTGGGGTGATGAATATGAAGTGAGAAAAATGTCTTCCAACTAGCATGCAAGGACGCTTACCAAAATATAGTGCCAAGAATAGTGTTCCACAACAACTGTAAGTTTCCCCCCTTCATCTTCTCCCTCTTTCCTCTCAGTTTCCTCTCTTTCTGCGCTATCAATTAGGTTTTCATGTTTCAATCACGTTCATACTCCATCACCTTTGCAATATCCTTACGTGTAATTATACAAAGAGCTTTTCAAAATATTACCCACATCAGACTTGAGTGATACTTCCACAAAATTTTAGCTATGTCATGTATCTTGCGATAACAGCAGGCACTCATATTCTACATCCAAAAAGTACCCAAGTCCTTTGAGCTTGATATAAAATAATTGGGTCGTAAAAGTTTGCAGTTTTAATCATTGGAATCCTCAACTGTGCATCCAAATTTCTTTGTATAGTGATACTATTACCAAACCCTTAATAGATGGTTCAAATACCAAAATAACTTCACAATAAGATTCTCATAAATAAACAAACGACCAATAAAAAGTCACCAACCGCACATGCAATCATCAATTTGGAAATGATAAAATACGCAATAATGAAGGAATTTTGGCATGTAGCCATCTATTGACTTTTTGTCACAATGGAAGGATCTAAGGAAAAAGACCCAATGACGGTAAGTGACAACTCAATAGTAGGACAAATATCGAGGAACCCACATCTAGTTTACTTTTTTTCATGCAAATTTAATGACCCACCATTTTTATAATATTTGACCAAATAAAAGCAATCAATATTTACAAACAAATCACTACAGAATTACATATCAAAACTTTGAAAAAAAAATTGCTTACATTTATGTGAGATCATACATGCCTAAGCATGTGTTATAGCCCATGGCATAGTGCTACTCCTGTGTTCTATGGCAAAATGTAGCAAAGCAAAATATTGTATGCAATGCATGTATTATACTGCATAGCGCACATGGTATGTGATGTTTTATTTTAAAAGTATTTATTAGTTTATTTAAATTACTGACATGAATAAAAAAAATTTGTTGGATGTTATACATAGTGTAATGAGTGTTTTCACTGTTGAGCTCAGCTCTCGTGCAAACATATTTGAATATCGTCTAATTAAAGCAAAATTGCATATTTATAGGAAATATAAATATTTATCATCATTAGCATATAAGGTTTTAACCTACAATGCTTAAGTGTTGCATAATAATTTATCATCCAAGGCTTAAAAAAAAATTAGATAACTATCTTTATTATTTTGGATGAGAAACAAGGCCATGCCTTATAATTAATGCAGTGGTTAAGGATGACTCTACTCTTAAGTTGAGCTTTTGTATGTTTTTCTTCTTTTATCTCCTTTATCAAGAAAGCGATAAATGCTTTCTTCTATATAATACCTTCCTTATACGCTTAGTCATTCTATCAAAATCTTTTATTTTCTTTTTCCGAGTCATCTAAACATTCATCAATCTCCCAAAACTTTCCCTCTAACTGAAATAACTCGTCTTTTCTCAAAATGGAATTCTTTACTATTGGGCTTATGAATATGAAGAACTAGTAAACACCTTAAAAAGTGTAAATATAATTAGATATGATAGAGAAAGTATGAAATCATTTTCAAAGGTTAAGTATGCTCATACTTTAATTAATTATGATTGATAAAGAGCTTAATATGTATCCATCCACATCCTTTTCCCCCTAAACTCTATTCATGATTTACCTCTTCACCATTTGCCTATCATTTGCTATTAAAGTTAAACTATTGTATATGCAAATTAAGTTGTTAGATAAAAGGGTAACCTTTAAAGGTTAATTTTTGGGTAAAAGATGTTTGATATGAGCTAGCATTATTCAGGTCAAGAATTGCATTTAGTCATGTCAATCTCTAAGTTCATTGAAATGATTTCTTGCTCTTATTACTTCAGCTTTCTAGTCTCATAATTCATTGCCTTCGTTTGAAGTGAACAAGCCAAAAACTCTTATAATATCCCTATGAAATTTATATGTAATAATAAATGCATATAGGCCCTTGGTGCGAGTATTTATACTTATATAACATTAATAGCATCTTCTTGCATTAGAATATTTTTCTCTAATATTTTTGAATTTTTAAATAAATTATCCACAATTTTTTCATGCTTTGCAGGATTTTTAAAATAGAAAACAATGAGCTATACACTATGGCTTCACAAAACCTTTGTGCTACGTTATTCGCTATTGGCAAATGTGAGTAAGATAGAGTGGATGCTTAAAACAAGATGAAAGATTTTTTTATTCAAGCTCATGCTATTATCTCGCGGTTTGCAGACTTGTGGCATTTCTATCTGTTTGAGATAAAATAAAAGTATAAAACTCATCTTTAATTTAATAAAAAGAGAAAAAACACACCAACTACTAAGCAAATGGTATTGCCTTAAACATCTAAAGTGGTGATCTAAGGTTTGAATACTTTCTGAAAAAAAACTCAAAACAAATGCCGGTAAAGAAAAAAATAGATACAGTTGAAAAAAAACACTTTTACTGACACAAACACAAATGGAAATTATGAAGCTTTAAAAATGTAACAAAAAATCTTAAACCATAAAGCCCATTAAGAAGACAATCCATATCCAGTTTATTATGCTATTGGACAAAAAACCTAGGCAAAATTGGATTCCAACTTCTTTAGCATGAAAACTACTAATGTTTGTTATTTGTGAACTATATCATTTATCAGGCTGGTAAATATGAGTGCAGCATTCTTTAAAGAAAAGATATGCTTTGAAGATATTCAAATTAACCTGTAAAGGAAAATACTTTCAAAAATGTCTTAAAGAAGTCGAACCTTAAGTGTGAGCAGAATCTCATTCAAAATCAAAAATGCTTTAGTATTCATGTCAGCCGCATGGCTCTGCAAAAAAAAAAATCCTATGTTAGGGCTACAAAAATAGCATCAGATTAATGAAACAAATTAATGCAATGAGAAGCATCTAAAGCAACGACCGCATGCAAGGAATAGGCCTAAAGATGTTCAATGAAACTAAATTAAAAAAAAAGTAAGTTATGTACATTAAGGCAATTATAAAATTGAACACTAAGACTTTTGAATATCCACAAAGGAGGATACAACATTGAAGCAAGCAGCATGTGGTTGAAAGATCAACTATTAATTTAACCATATATGGCTATTATTCTAATACATGTATTTATATCTATATACTTGGGCTTGTCAATTATCAATTAAGAGAGCACAAGCAAGCATAACATGGACAAGGGTTTGCTTGACAGCACAATTAGGGTTACTATCAAAATCACAAGTACAACAATAAATTTCCCCATAAAACTCAAAAGATTTACCCAAAAATTAACAAGCACACAAGACCAAACAGCTCTAGATGCATAGCACATGCTTCATACATAGTTAAGACACTGGGAATATAGACTGGTAGCAAATAAAATCATTTTATGATGCAAAACAAATCAAAATAATTTATCACCAACCTTTCATCATCATTTTTAAACGCATCCCAACAATTTGGGATTAGTTTTAAGAATCCTATTTTTTTCGTTCAAATTAAGTCATGTTGCAGGTGTTAAATCCATTATATATAGATTATTTTGGACAAGTTCTTTACCAAAGTAACTTTCGATCGACCCGTTCTTCCTAATCCACCAACAGTAATTCTATCCACTCATCTAATCTGACGAGGCTATGACAAATTTCATCACTAATATTTATCCATCAACTAGTATTAGTTTATGATAAAATCCACAATCAAATTTGTAAATATTTCACTTATGGATCTGGGAGAAACAATTAATTAGAGGAAAGTTAAGGTAAGACTACAAACATCAGCACCTCAAACAATTTCCTCTGATGATTCGTCAGATATTAGCACCTTATGTGATATACCCTTATTCAATTTGTGAATCTATCCCATAGATATTTTCCAAAAGAGAAAGGCTAGTGATAAGGTGGTTTCTCTTGCCCTGTTCTCCAGTGAGCCTTATTGTTAGTAAATTTACATAGCTTCTCTATTTTTATTTGACTCATTAGATTTTGTTTTTATGGCTAGTGGGGGAGCTACTATTAGAGCCTTGAAATATAGCTAATTAGCATGGATTCACAAGGCTTGTTTTGATTCCCATAGCATATTCTACTCAATTTATCCATTGTTAGTTTTTTCATCCATGCGGATCCTCAGCTGCACTTCTAAAGACCATTTTTAAGCTTCCAAGTGATTGCCCCTTTATTGGACTCCATCATCTATTAGTTTGTAGTTTCTCATGGGCTTCCTAAGGTTATCCAATATTATTTTTTTAGAGGGGATTCGTGTTTTATAAGGATTATAAATATGAGTATGTAATGCATGCAAAATTGGTTCTATTGTTAATAAAATTTTACTTTGGATATGTAAAAATCCATCACCTTCCACAATTCAATTCCATAATTAGGTGTGAGATTTAAAATTTCATAAAAGTTATCACATTAAATAAGAATGAAAGAATTGTTTTCGATAACCTATTTCATTTTCTTCCTTCCTTCCCTTCATTTTCTTCTAACTATTTTTCCTCATTATTAGTTGAGAGCATGAATGAACTTTGATAGAATTCCAATAATATGATATTCTTATTTTTGCATGAAATTTAACTCATATGTGTGCCTTTCGTTATCATTAAAATCATTGATGTTATTGTTTAGTAAAAAATCAAAATTAGTTTTTCCCAAATTGAACTTTTACTATTCTCTAATTTTTTTAACACTGTCATTGCCAGGTCTCAAACCTTGAATGAGAAAAATGAAAGGTTACATTAGGTAGTCAATAGCCATCATAAAACTTGTCGAATAATCATGACATGAATCATGAAAATTAATTATTTGAAAATTAACAACTTGTTCCTGCAAAAATTACATACGACATTAGTTTTTTGCATGTAAATCTGCATTATAGGTAAGATTTGTAATAGAAATCATAGAGCTTAGAACAACAAAGTTAGGTGAAAATTGGGCTTAATAGCAGAGTTAGTTAACAGAACAAAAGATGCAATTTAAATAAATCAATTTAGCTATGATTCCAATTAATTTGTGTAAATAACATGGTTTAGAAGTTAATAATTCTACATTTGATGATAGTCAATGGAGAATTGCACCAAGTATATTATAGAGTTAAAATAGAGTTCTATATTCAATATAAATATTAAGGTACATTCAAATTGAACAGATAAATTAAAGGAATTCTTCATAAAATAAAATAAAGTTGATCTAAGACTTAAATTTATTAAACAAATTAATGACATTTGCTCAAGCATTTTGGCCAAGTGTTACAAATAAACCAAAATACACTTAAGCCAAATAAAACATGAAATTAATTTAAAAAAATCTACCAATCAAGTATTAAGGACATCAACCACATTATAATAGTTTAAAGAAGGTGAATATAGCTTGAAAAATCTACCATTCATGTACTAAAAAGATCAAGCACATTATTAATTTAAGGAGTTTAAATAAGGATATTATAGCTTGTTAAATATTATTTTAGGTTTGAAACTTTAAAAGTCGAGCATTATTTGCTTGGAGGTTTTTTATTATTAATGTATGTTTTATTAGAAGTATTAAAAAATAAAAATTAAGCATACATTAAGCTATCATTCTCAAAAAAATAAAAGATATGGCAGTAAAGTTCTAGAGTCAAAAAGATATTATCAGTATCCTCATGTTAAGACTATGTAACTCTCCTTAATATTTCTAAAAATTATCTTCTACATCTAACCTTAAGTCTAATTAATATAAATTAATGCTAGTATAATAAATTTGATCTTATTGAAAAAATTATAAAGCATCAATATACTTTAAAAGTTGAATTAAATGCAAAAAAAGATTTTGCCATGAAATGATTCTACATTTGATTTTTTTAATCAAAAACTAAATTGAATTTGTAGCAAGCCCACACTAGCATACTAGAGAATCCACTCAAAAATATTCCTAAATTAGACCCTGAAATTGAGCAAGAACAAAAACCTGAATCAAAAAGAAAACTTAAGTATATGATCATAATAGATCCAAATCTCACATTAGTCTACCTTTAACATTAAATTGAATTAATACAATTTGAAATTCTTAAATTCTTAAATCAATTGAACAAGGGAATTTTAACTTTATATGCCTCCTAGTAAATGTAATTGGAAAAATATCTCCGTTGTTTGTTTCTTACAGAAATATGCCTAAAAATTCATTTTGAACAAACTTACCCCCACTTGCATTCACAAACTGATTTGAAGCTCATTAAGAAAAAAATTTAGTTCAAAATTGTTTGAATTTGAATCAAGGTTCGAATTTAGATTGAACCTTTGTTCGAACTCAGTTGTTCAAACCTCCACTGATCCCCATGATGCTTTGCCTAACAAACTCTATCGCATGTCATCAATCCCATGATGCCTTTGCCAGCAAGCTCCATCACGTAAACGCTTCTCCTTGCATGCAACTTATCTCATTATTGTCTTCCCCAACTAGCTCTGCTAAACGCCACTAATCCTGTGATGCCTTCCCCAACAAGATCCATCATGCAAACTCTACTCTTCACACACAACCGATCACATAGTTAACTTCCCTAATGAATTTTATTACACAACATCGGCCCCACAATACCTTCCCTAGGAAGCTTGGTCACATGATGACTTCCCAAGCAAAGTTTGAACAGCAAGTGTTCTATGATGCCTTCCCTAGTGAGGTTCAAACATTAAAGTTTGAACAAAGGTTTGAACCAACATTTGAACATGGTTTGAACCAAGTTCGAAGTAAATTTCAAACAAATGTTCAAATAAAAGCTCGAATTCAAACCAATTTGTTTCACAACAGGCTTCAATAAGCAGTCTGTGAAAATAAGATGACTAACTTTGTCTTAAAAGAAGTTTTAGGCATATTTCTATAGGAAACAAACAACAACGATATTTTTTCAAATGCTTTTTCTATGATCCATATAAATTAAAATTATATGCTAAATTAACCCTGGAAAAATTATCAACTGAATTTATCCGATGTTTAACACTCAAACCGGCATCATTTTTTCCTTGCTATCTTGTTCTAAAAATTTATTAAAGAAGCCTATTGATAAAGTAAAATTGTGTCAACATATCAATGCAACTAATCAAAATAACTTCTTGAAAACCTAAAATGCAAAGGCCAAAATGTTTGGTCAATTCAAAGGATCCATACTTTATTATGTTTTATCTTCGAATAATCTGATTGCTTTTACTTTAAAGATATTGTTCGTCTATGTGATGTACACATCTTACATAAATTAAATCTATTTATGTGGAACATCATGATATCTAATTAATAAAAATTTTAAGATTTCTTTACTTTTTTTTTTCTCCCCTAGAGATTATCTATAGTTGAAACATAGCAACCAAAAAAGAATTTGTTCATTGCCCTATATACATCATATCTTAATGCATTGTTTATTATTTGTACACATGATTCACAAAAAAGCATTCACTGGAAGATAGTTTTTAACAATTTCAATCAAAAGTTTACGATAAATGTTAACAGAAGATACATGGAAGCCAACAAGAAAATAATAGTAAAAAAAATAGGACCACATAAAGTAATACATCGAATTGGGAGAAATGCTTACAATTAGACATCTAAAAATATTCTTATTAGTCAAGCTTTTGATGTATATAATTTGAACTTATATCATTAGCGATCAAATAATATTTTGAATATTTCAATTTTTCCAACTTCTTTTGATTCACATTTTATACCTAATTCGTAGATTTTATAGATAAATATGCTTAAGCTTATTCTTCAAGCTATAATCAGTGATCAAATCACCTCGACAATTGATAGTGAACAACAAATATTATATACTCAAAAGGTAAATCTACAGATGATGATTTATGTATATCTTTATAAGAAATCTAACAGCTATGTGCATATTTATTAGAAGAGCATCAACTATATTCATCATAGATAAATTTTTCAACCCAAGCAAAATTAATGTTGTGACTTTACTACCTGCTACAAGCCATCATGCAGCTCTATTTCTACAATTCATCAAATTTATGTGGTTTCTTTGCTTATGTTTATAGTTCCTCTAGTTTATTTTTTAATGAAGTTCCCTTGTTTTTATTTCACTAGATTCGTCATTATGTATTTTGAGATCGATCTTTACGAGCTTCCTGTGCTTCTCAAGTATTCTTATATAGTGGTGTTTTGAGTTTTATGAGGTTTATAAATACAATTATTCGAGGCAAAATAGTTCTATCTTAATTTTTTTTTAAAAAATCATATGCAAATCCTTCCTTTCTAGAATCCAAATCCTTAATAAGTAAAAGACATGAAATTGCATGATAATCTATCTCCTTGTACAAATATGAAGCTTATATTTTTGGAAACTTAGCCCTTAATTCCTTCCTTTCTCTCCATCCTATTTTGTAATCATATGTTCATTAGCTAGTTGAAAGAATCTAAAATTTAGTTTTCTCTTTTGCAAGAAATTTTATCCGTGTGTCTAATTTTCATGACCCTAACTTTATTTTCACTAAGAACAAGAATCTCTCTTTTAATTAAAAAGAATTTCATATGCAAAACCTTCCTTTCTGGAATCCAAATCCTTAATAAGTAAAAGACATGAAATTGCATGATAATATATCTCCTTGTACAAATATGAAGCTTATAATTTTGGAAACTTATGGCCCTTAACTCCTTCCTTTCTCTCCTTCCTATTTTGTAATCATTTGTTCAATAGCTAGTGGAAAGAATGATAGAGTTTTGTAACATATACTAAAATTTAGTTTTCTCTTTTGCAAGAAATTTTATGTGTGTTTAATTTTCATGACCCTAACTTTCTTTTCACTAAGAACAAAAGTCTCTTTCTACACCCCCTCCCCCCCACCATCTCCCCAAACTTATTCATCACTAGCATGATTTAAATATTTATGCTATCAGCAAATAAAGTAAGCATCATCTTCACCTAAAATTAGGTCTAATTTTAATCCAAAGCTCCTCAAGCTTGCCTCTCTTTACCAATTGCATAATTTGCTCAAAATAAAATTTTACTTCATATCATCAACCATATGAGTCGAAAATCTTAACTCCTTGTGGGCTAAATTACCACCATCTTTGGCGTTAAATTAGACTTTCTCCTCACAAAGCTCAAATTGCAATATCTATGCCTTCTCCTAAATTCTTTGGAAATTTTTCTAACAAAGTACATATTCTTATGAAGAATCTCAACAGGAAATTCAAAATTGAAGTTATAATACGGACTCATACATTTCATAAATTCATTCAAATGAGCCCATCTTAGCTTCCACAAAAAACTACAACATTGTTACACCACGCACACCATCAACATTCATCATTAGCCTTCACAAAACTATTCAGGGTCAGATTTATTAATCATAAATCTCCATTGACTTCTACTGAGCAACAAATCAGTTGTAAAACTTCTTTTGCATAAAACTTCTTGCACAAATTATATTCATGATGTTACATTCAATCTATCACTTTTTATTCCTAATCCTTTTACATCGTTTTTTTTTTTTTTGGTCTACAACATTCACTTCAAGTTTATGCGACCAAAACCCCAAAAATCTTCTTACCCTAAATAACAATTTACACAAGTTGTAACCAAAACTTTCATTATCCTCCACCAAATCACCCCATCTAGATTTGGCTGAATGAGGCAAATTGTTTTACCTGATTCTAAGTCAAATGGCAAAGAAAATATTGTTTCAACTAATAGTGATTAATAAAAAAAATGAATCAGAATCCGCCAAAAAAGAAGCAACCAGATAAAAGAAAAATGGGGGCACAAATATAAAAAGAAAAACATGGCTAACCAAATAAAGGTACTTTCACTCTAAATGGGCCTAAATAATTAATATATGTATTTATATTAACAAAACCAAAACAAGCATCCCAAATGTCATGTGGGAAGCAAAGGCACAACAATGATAGCAGCCTTACCTGTTCCTATAGTTGGTAAATTGTCATCAACAAGTCAAAGGAACTTGATTGCTCTCCAAATGATGAATATAAAAAATATATTGATATGATTGATGGAGATGATGCCTATGGATGAACAATGTTGATACTAATTGATGCGAGCACGAAAGCAAGAAGACTCTTTTATAGTGCTGAAGAGCTTGGTTGTGGCTTGATGACAGTGATCATTGTTGTTCATAGATACAAGGAAAGGAGATATATCTTAGAAGTCCGCTAAAGATGGGAAAGAAAAAACAAAGTCAAATATAAAAGAGAGGGACCAAAAAAAAGAAACGAAAGAGAAAAGGGTGCAGAGAGACGAATAAAAAAAAAGGAAGAGGAGGGAGGGGTCGACCATTCTTGTGAACAACAATCTTGATTACAAATTCTATGAATTAGTCATTCATTAAAGCTCTCTTAGAAGCTTCCTCTATTTATGAGAGAATTATATATATATATATATATATATATATATATATATGTGTGTGTGTGTGTGTGTGAAATAACAAAAGAAAAATAACCTAAGTGATAAAATTAAACCAACCATGAATCTTCATTAAAAACAAGTCTTTTATAAAAGGATCCTATATAAAGTAATATTTTATTGAATAAAAAAACCCTAATAAAGCAAGTGCCATGAAATCAAATAAAGTAGATTCAAGATATGAGACATGTTAGGTGATTGCCCTACATTAACTCCTTATGGTGTGAAGAAATCTTTCCCAAAGATTTGAAGAGTAGTAGTTGGCATCCATGGAGGCAACAATGGTGGAATAGGATTAAGTGCTCAAAGAACAACCAAAAGTAAAAAGGTATTGTAATCTAGTGATCGTAGAGATGGTCAATAACCATCATTAGGGACCAATAGAGTTCTTAATAATTGAACCACCCATGGCAAACTAGGAGGCTTGGACCTAGACATAGACTTACATCATGAATTTGATAAGTAACATCAGCAAATAGCCGTTGAAAATAGGATTGTGTCTAAATTGGTGAAAAATCTGGCCATATCCATGCCATAAGCACTACATATGATCTTTTATATGACAACCTAATAGTGGACGTGGTGAAAAGTTAAAATCAACATCCGATGGAGTGGGAAATAGATTAGTTTGTTGGGAAAAAACTTGTATATGCAATTATATAGACTAGAGAGTAACATCAGTGACTGATGGCTTACTCGGACTCAAGTGTAGCATCCATCTTTGGCGAAATTCCTGTTCATGCTCTGGCGCAAACTGATTCTTGAATATCATTCAGGTTCAGATGCCACATCATCGCACTCATAATCAGGTTCAAATTCAACCACCAGATTATAATCAAACATATCCACATAATGAGGTAGTGGAACGGTGAAGTTAGTGGGATTCAAAAAATGTTTGGGATTCTAGTGATCGGACATAAAAGTGAATGGTCTTGTTTAGTTCCTCAATGCATCAAACTATTTTAGCCTTATAACATTGCAGTCTTCAACGAGAGTCTTAAGTTGTTTGGATATTTGATGAGATCTAAAAGAAGAGTGGGCATGCTGAATTAGTCGACAATGAGAATCATATTGAGAATGGAGCATGCATGATCATCATGATATGATCCATAACAATCATTATGTATAATTTGATGTTTGAAAGAATGGGAATTAGAAGTATCACGATAGAAAGGTTGAATTTTGATGTCTTTTCATAGTAATGATCATCATAACACGTGAATAAAGTTAATTTTTCTTAAAGATATGATCAGCAAAATAATTATGAAAATCCTTTAGAATTATGATAATATGAAACCATATAAGGAAAAATCAAATTATAAGGCACAATAGAAGATGGACTAAAATCATCAAAGTATAATGAATTACAAAATATATGCTGCCCAAACCAATCAAGGGATTGAGTTAAAAGGATAAGGAACCAAAAATCAAAAGTTGCATGCAAAATACTTAAAGGGATAGAAAGGATTATGTGTACCCAAGAAGCAAATAAAGCAAGTGGATATATGAAAGAGATATGTGGTTGTTTTGCTTTGCCAATTTTGAAAGAAGATTAAGGCGAGAAGAAGAAAAGATTCATAAGGACTTTAGCGGAAATTTATGAGTTAAATACGAATATATAATGATTATAATTTTAGAAAGTATACCTAATCATTCTTAATTTAGATCTCACCAAAGGAGAGAGATGGGTGGATATTCTGAGGATGTGGGGGCTCAATTTTGGGGAGGGTTTGCTTGTCGGCTAGAGGTGGCAATAGATAGTAATGGGAATGGTGATGGTGGTGAAAAAAAAACAAGTGACAGTATTTAGTTTATATTATCGATCATTCAATAACCTAATTGGCATGATATGCTGATCCAGGTGGCAATAGATAGTGAAGTGGATGGTGATGGTGGTGAAAAAAAAAAAACAGGTGGTAGTATTTAGTTTATATTAATCTGTCATTCAATAACCCAATTGGCATGATATGCTGATCTGAAGAGCACAAACAAATGAATAGAATTAAGTATGATTATTGAAAAAATAAAAATGTAAATATTAAAAGAAAAAATTGCAATAGCAACTCTCATCATCTCCATATGGTTAACAATGTTAATGGACTCTAATCAATATGTAAAACTAAATCGGGTATCTTCGGCACACCATGTCCTCTATTCACTCTAAAATCCTTTACTTAATGGTATGAAGGATTTTGCTATAAGCATTCTGAAAAAAGAAGGATTAGTTTTCTTGGTATAAAATTGGGGAAATCATGCCAGGGTTATTTGTCAAATATTGCAATTCAGATATTGGTATGGAAAATTATTAAAATTACCTGTTTTTTTTTAGTGTTAGATTCAGGTTGCTGAAATTACAGCAAAGATGCGACCTCTTCTGCACTGGACAAACCTAGGTTGCGTACATCACATTGGGATACATTACTCTTCTTATTGTTTCAGCTTTCTGTGTTACTCATTTTGAGTATTTTTTCAAGCTTAATTGAAAGCCACCTCAGCACATTCAAGAACACATTTTTGCACAAATCGAGGGGACAATCAATAGAAACAAAGTCATATTCATTTGGAGCTTTAAGAGAAAGACGTGGAGTATTTTCTCGCAAACTAAGGGCCCCAATTTTGACATTAGCTCTACAACATTATATTTAGCACTAACAATGCATCTGTTTGATATAATGCGAAATATACCTAGTTAGTACTTGGATTGATTTCTTCATGCAGCTTAGATTAGCAGCATAAAGTGTTCTACAGCAGCACTTGCCAATACCTAGTCCAAACCCTCAAATTGGAACCAAAATCAATTTCTCTATAAAGTATTTTCACCTGCTTAAATCATGCAAAGTACTTGAGCAGTAATAAAGACTACTCATGTATTTCCTTTCAAAACATCAAGAGGTGAAATATGATAAAATAATTATTACCTGTAACATGTAAACTAACAAAGAATCAAAGCACGAAAAGCGATTCTTCAGGCTGCTGGCATCAACAGGTGGCTTCACACTAAAAAGCAGCTCAATCACCTCATCAAGTTGTGCAGAAGTATAGAAATCCTTCTCCTGAAGGGCATCAAGTAAGAGAGTAGCAAAAGCATTGCGCTCCCAATAATAAACGAAGCATAAATATGGTACTACCAACCTTCAAAATTCTACTTAAAGTAAAGTAAGCTTCACATTGGCATACACCATTGATATCCTAGAAAAACAAGGTAAACAGATAGATTGCATAATAACTTGTCATATAGGAAAAAGAAAAACTAGTTCAATGCTTCAAAAGCAAGTGCCTATTTCAAGACATGGGGATTAAAAGTACCAATAAAGAAGATCTAACAAGATCAAATATTATATTAGTAAGATCAGTGTCTGCTGCCTCAACAAAAGAAGATGCAAGCTCCATCACTAAACGGCTGCAGAAGAGTAAACCCAAATCAACTTCATCATAATGTATATTAAACAAATAATGTGAATAAAGCAGCTTACTGACTCTGCCTAAAGAACAAAAACTATTTAACAAATGGAAACACTAAATAAGGATGCAGAAAATTTTCCAATACAAATTAACAAAGAAAAGGCTTAGAATCTGATTATATAGAACTAAGACTACTTATCTAACTAAATGCCAATATAAGTTAGCTGATAGGAAGCGGATGCAATTTCAACAACCAGAGAACGGCACAAGAAATTTAAGAAGAAGAACGCACAAGAACTCTTTTTTATTGAAAGAACTAAGAAGAAAAATACAAGATACAGTTGGATCTTCAATTAGTGAGGAATATCCAGCTCTCCCAAATCCCTAGCCATCGGCTAGAGCCCACACAACCTAAGCAAAATTAATTCCAGCAAAATCAAGCATAATCTTAAATCATCCCATAGTTAGCCTTAAATAGGCTCCCTTAATTCCCTCCCAATTCAGCTCCCTTTCCTCAAATAATTCCCTCTCATGTTTGAATTCAAATTAGATCTATTTCCCTAATTAATTCCCTCTTAATTGTAATTAAAACTTTCCTAAACAATTACCCCTTGATTTCTCCTTACATAATAAATATTAACTCTCCTAGGCTTTCCCTAAATAACTCCCACTCAGATTTAAATTCAAATTAGATTTATTTCCCTAATTAATTCTCTCTCAATTGTAATTAAACCTTTCATAAATAATTATCCCCCTCTCATCTTGCCCGCCACGCCCTAGTGGGGCCGACCGGCTTAGCCGTCGGTCCATCAATACTCCCCTCCTAAAGAGCCACATTGTCCTCAAAGTGAAAAGAAGGAAACTGTTGTTGAAGCTCTAAACTAATAAACTAATAACATTGGACTAGAAAATGAACTTACACTAGGTCGAATGATCCCTGCCTCAAGCATCTCCTTGATCAATCTCTCAATATCTTCGTTCTGGATTTGGGGATGACTGTACAGATAAACACTGATAGGGGAGACTTTTTTCCTTCAAGATGATAGCATGCTTGTGTTCCCACGGATGAGGCAATCCCTGAACTGGCTAAAACACTCCTCGATATTGCTGTAAGGGTGGTTAAACCATATCTGGTGCTTCTATGTTCTCTCCATCTTTTTCTCCTTCCAAACTCTGCAGCTCCACCAAAAATCCCGCTCCTTCACCCTTCACCCTCCTAGGAAGTGGCTCCAAAAGAAGCATCTCCTCTTATTCCCCCAACATTTTCACCTCCTGATCTTCCCCTCTCATTATCGGATTAGGGTTTCCTCCACTCCCTTAGTCGGCGATGGCTCCCCCCGCCTCCGACAATGTAGTTTTGGTTTGGACCTCAAGCATCTTTGATGCAACCTAAGTTCTATAGCCAAGTAGAACACTAGGAATGCAACAAGACAATTCCTTTCAATAAAATGTAAACTAACACCAACTAAATGAAACTTAATAGTAAACAGATATAAGTAAATGATCAGGAAATCTTGCAAAAAAACAAACTAAAAATTAAAATTAACTACCCTCAGACCAGACTAGAAAAGTCACCTCACATGCAAAACCCAAAATAGGGAAGGTGCTTAAAGGAAAGGACAAACCAGTGGTTCACCACATAAATTTTGATCTAGTTCAAGTCGGCACTCCTCCGGCAAATACCAACAAACAGGGCACAACAACACCTCGAAACTCACAATATTTGAAGAAGAAAAATACAGGTGGAATGAGAACTGTGGAGAGAAAATTAGATAGAAGACTGAGATGAAATAGAAGAAGGAAAGTAGAAGAATATAGCTCGCAAGCTAAATAACCCGCAAGTTTTAGTGTGATTACACCAGCAATAATAACCGCCAACCGCTTCCAGTAGCAAAACAGCCCATATATATAGGAGAAGAGGGAAATAGTCATAAATTGCTCACTTAATTATGTCACCCAAACAGCCAATAGAAGCCTCTCAAGTTAGCCCATTTAATGAGGAGTTAATGCAATTAGTAAAGAAAAACAACAAGGTGGAAACCGAACAGCCAGCAGCAGGGGAAAACGGAACAGCGGCATGGGGAAAAAACAGCCAGCATAGGGAAAGCCAACAGCAGGGAAAACGAGATAGCAACATGAGAAAAAATAGCCAGTAACAGAGAAAATGGGACAGCAGCATAATGAAAAACAGCTAGCATAAGGAAAGAGTTGGGCCAAGCCCAATAAGCGAAACAGCCCAAAATAAATACCCAACTAACCACTAAAGAAGTTAGATCAACATAAGTGAAAACCAAAGGAGTGAAACTTCCTAAGAGCACCAAATCAAAACATGATCAAAAGTCGTTTTCCATCATAGGGTATTGCAAATAAAAAAATAAAACAGAGTCCAAATTAAAAAGAGTCCAAAACATAGAAAAATTAAAGAAAACATAGATGTTGATATCAATACTAGTGTCAGAGTCGAGTCGACCGCGCAAGCCGAGTTTTGAAAGAAAGAGAGTTCGAAACCGCGTAAAATTCAATTAACGTGCGTCAACTGAAAACCCAAAATAGTTGAAATGGCTTCCGTTCGCGAAACGGACATGGATGATGCGTCCATAGCAGTAAAAATAACTAAGATCGATGCCCATATTGATTGGGATCGCCAATCTGTAAAAATTTAAAATTTTCTGCATGCAAATCGAGGCGATGAGTACCCGAACGACGACGATGTGACGATCAACTCGATGCACGATTTTTTTTTCATGCCATATAATTATAAATAATAATCTAAAAAAGGAGAGAAATAAAGGTTTAAAAAAGAAAAATCTTAAATAAAAAATCCCTAAAATACCCCTCCCATACACTAAAAAAAACCCCTCATAACTCCCTCCCCATCTCATCTCACGACTCCCTCTCACGCCAAAGCCGCCCCCCTTCAGTTCTCTCTCACGCAAACCATCGGCCCCCTCCAAGCTCAAGGTAACTTCTTCCTCTCCTCTTCTTCTTCTTCTTCTTCTTCTTCATCTTTCCCTCTTCTCCATTCTTCTTCCTCCTCTTCTTTCCTTCTTCTTCTTCTTCTTCTTTCTTCCTCTTCCATTTCCCTCTTTCATTCCCTTCCATTTTCTTTCCTCTTCCTCTTCTTCTTCCTCTTCCTCCACCATTTTCCTCCAAACATACCCTAACCCTAAACCTAGTTTTCCGATTTCTCCACATCCACCTCTCAAACCACCAACCTCCCTTCACAAAAAACACTCTCCCACACATTCTATACACCCCAACCAAAAAGCCCCTTCACCCTCCACTTTCTCTCTCTAGCCAAGAGAAAAAATTTTCTCTCTAGAAAAAGAGAGAAATTCCTTCACAAATACTTCCCTCTCCATTCCAACCACCTTCCTTAACCACCATTCCCCCATATCTCCCCTCCTAGAAAAAAATTCCCCTCTCTTTCCCTCTCTAAAATTGGAGAGAGAGAAATTTTCTCTCTCTAAACTTCACCCTCCATTCCCCTACGCATCTTACACCTCTTTCCACTAAAAGCCCTCTCTTTCTCTCTCTAGAAAGAGAGCTCACCCTCTCTTTTTCTCTCTCTAACCCTTATTTTAAATAATATATATATATATATATATATATATATATATATATATATATATATATATATAAAATTAATTAAAGAGCATAAATGACAACAAAAAAATTTATATTGTGCATCGCATGTTTCCCGTCATCGTCGTCGTTTGCCGTCGTCGCCTCGGTCACCATGCACCTTAAGGTATAAACATGATACTAGTATTTCATAATTTATATGCATGAAATAAATACTCGTGACCGCTTTTATTAGCCAGCAAGAAAACATAAGTACCCATGACCGCTTTTATTAGCAAGCGGGGAAATTCGTATGCATTAAATATAAGTACCCGTAACCGCTTTTATTAGCAAGTGAGAAAATTCATATGTATGAAACATAAGTACCCGTGACCGCTTTTATTAGCTAGCGAGGAAATTTATTATATATGAAAAGAAAATTAAGTACCTGTTACTGTTTTTCTTAACAAGCGGGAAATGTTATGTTTTAAGCAAGTACTTGAAGACCCCGTGACTGTTTTTATTAACAAGCAAGGAATGAAATTGCGGCCGAGGTGTCACCTGATATATACTGTGACTACCTTTCTTGGCAGGCGGGAAGGCTTTACACACCCCGATGCAGCCCCCTACGCGGGGACGACACTGGGGTGTTGCTGAAATTTTCAACAAACCTCATCACTTAGATAATTTTAAATAAATTAAAATCTACCTAAATTTCTAAGTCAACAAAAAAATAAAACACACGACATCCTAGATTCCCAACACTAAAAGCAAAGATGAAAGAAAATTCAGACCATAACAGAATACAACTTATAGTGAACTTGCAGGGGAATTAGTTGTTCACCAACGAGTAGGAACCAAACTTATTTCTCTTAGCTCTTGACTTGCACACACCCAAACTCCCCAGCAACACTCCTTGCAGAAATGAAGTGTGAAAAAAAGAACTGAGCCTCCCTTCTATTTATAACATAAAAGTTAAATTATTTACGGGCCCCGCTAGCCTAGGATCCCCTTGCTAAAAGACAGGGAAGGTATGCCTGCGGCCCCACCAGCTTAGGATCCATGTTTAAAATGTGTTAAGATGCTATTTCGAGATTATGATTTTGGATTCCTCGAGTATTTACCAGCGGATGAAATACGAGCCCAAATATACCTAAATACGGGCAATAATTATCTTAAAAAGGGGAGGGGTAAAGGTAAAAGAGAGGGTGAGCTCTCTTCCTCGAGTATTCACCAGAGAGTCCCGTAGGCGTACATTCCCTATCTTTTAGCAAGGGAATCCTAGGCTGGCGAGGCCCGCAAATAATTTGACTTTTATGTTATAAATAGAAGGGAGGCACAGTTCATTTTTTCACACTTCATTTCTGCAAGGAGTGTTACTGGAGTTTGGGTGTGTGCAAGTCAAGAGCTAAGAGAAATAAGTTTGGTTCCTACCCGTTGGTGAACAATTAATTCCCCTACAAGTTCACTGTAAGTTGTATTCTGTTATGGTCTGGATTTTCTTTCATCTTTGCTTGGGAACCTAGGATGTGTTTTATTTTTTTATTCGATTTAGAAATTTAGGTAGATTTTAATTTATTTAAAATTCTCTAAGTGATAAGCTTTGTTAAAAATTTTAGCAATACCCCGACATCGTCCCCACATAGGGGCTGCATCGGGGTGTGTAAAGCCTTCCCACCTGCCAAGAAAGACAGTCACAATAAGTGTCAAGTGACACCGCAGCCGCAAATTCGTTCCCCGCTCGCTAATAAAAGCAATCACAAGGTCTTCAAGTACCTATTTAAAACACAGCATTTTCCCGTCTGCTAACAAAAACAGTAACGGGTACTTAATTTTTCTTCTTATATAATAAATTTTTTGCTTACTAATAAAAGCGGTCACAAGTATTTATGTTTCATGCATATGAATTTTTCCGCTCGCTAATAAAAGCGATTACGAATACTTATATTTCATGCATACGAATTTCACCGCTCGCTAATAAAAACAGTCACCGGTACTCATGTTTCCTCGCTCGTTAATAAAAGCGGTCACGAGCACTTATATTTCATGCATATAAATTGTAAAATACTAGTATCGGATTTATACCTTAGGTGCAAGGTGACCGAGGCAACGACGGCACACAGTAATGACGACGGGAAACCTGCGATGCACAATATAAATTTTTTTGTTATCCTTTATGCTCTTTAATTAATTATATATACTTTTTTTATTTAAAATAAGAGTTAGAGAGACAAAAAGAGATGGTGATCTCTCTTTTTATAGAGAGAAAGAGAGGAATTTTGGTGGAAAGAGGTGTAGGATGCATAGGAGAATGGAGGGTGAATTTTAGAGAGAGAAAATTCTACTCTCTCTAATTTTAGAGAGAGAAAGAGAGGAGAATTTGTTTCTCTCTATGAGGGGAGATATGGGGGAATGGTGGTGAAGGAAGATGTTTGGGATGGAGAATGAAGTATTTGTGAAGGAATTTCTCTTTCTAGAGAATTTTCTCTCTAAGCTAGAGAGAGAAAGTGAAGGGTGAAGGCGCTTTTTGGTTGGGGGTGTGTAGGATGTGTGGAGAGTATTTTTTGTGAAGGGAGGTTGGTGATTTGAGGGGTGGATGTGGAGAAATCGGAAAACTAGGTTTAGGGTTAGGATATATTTAGAGGAAAATGGTAGAGGAAGAAGAAGAAGATGAAGGAGAAGAAGAGGAAGAGGCAAGAAGATGGAAGGAAATGAAAGAGGAAAATGGAAGAGGAAGAAAGAAGTAGTAGAAGAAGAAGAAGGAAAGAAGAGGAAGAAGAAGAATGGAGAAGGGAGGAAGATGAAGAAGAAGAAGAAGAAGAGGAGAGAATGAAGAAGTTACCTTGAGCTTGGAGGGGGTCGGCGGCTTGCGTGAGAGAGAACTGAAGGGGAGAGGCTTGGCATGAGAGGGAGTCATGAGATGAGATGGGGAGGGAGTTATGAGTGTTGTGAGTGTATGAGAGGGGTATTTTAGGAATTTTTTATTTAAGATTTTTCTTTTTCTTTTCTTTTTTAAACCTCTCTTTCTCTCCCTCTTTAGATTATTATTTATAATTATATGGCATGAAAAAAAATTAATCGTGCATCGAGTCGATCGTCATGTCGTCGTCGTCGTCGTCACCGTCGTCCGCGTACATCGTCGCCTCGATTTGCACGAACAAAATTTAAATTTTCATCGATTGGCGATCCCAATCAATATGGGTATCGATCTTAGCTATTTTTGCGCGTATCAGCGCTGTCCATTTCACGAACGGAGGCCATTTAGACAATTTTGGATTTTCGATCGACGCACGTCAAGTGAGTTTTGTGCGGTTTCAAGCTCTCTTGCTTTCGAAACTTATCTTGCACGATCGACCCAACTTCGACACTAGTATTTAGATCAACAATAGATTAACAATTCTTGATTACATCAATCTTCCTCATCATCTCCTCCATGATGGCAAACTTCCCATCGATCTTCTCATGGATAGCTAAAAATTACTTTTTGAAATCTGAAATCTTTTCTATGAAATCAGATTTAAATTGTTCGATATCCCCTTCCAGTACTTCTAACTTTCTTCCCATCATAGGTTTCGGATCTAGCCCCAAACAGCAAAAGAAACAGCAAAAAACAACAAATCTAGTCTTCAAACAGCAAAAATCAACAAGACGAAGGGAACAAACGCAGCATAAATCAACAAGGAAGACTTATATTTCAACCCAGGACATGGCTCTAATACCAATTTGATAGGAAGTTGATGCAATTTCAGCAAACCAGAGAACGGCACAAGAAATTTAGGAAGAATGACACACAAGAACTTTTTTATTGAAAGAACTAAGAAGGAAAACACAAGATACAGTTGGATCTTCAATTGGAGAGGAAGATCCGGCTCTCCCTAATCCCTTGCCATCATTTAGAGCCCACTCAACCTAAACAAAACCAATTCAAGCATAATCTAAAACCACCTCATAGTTAGCCTTAAATAGACTTCTCTAATTCCTCCCAAATCAATCCCCTTTTCCTAAATAATTCCCTCTCATATTTAAATTCAAATTAAATCTCTTTCCTTAATTAATTCTCTCTCAATTGTAATTAAAACTTTCCTAAATAATTCCCCTTGATTCCTCCTTACATAATATATATGAACTCCTCTGGGCTTTTTCCTAAATAATTCACTATCAGATTTGAAATTCAAATTAAATTTCTTTGCCTAATTAATTCCCTCTGAATTGTAATTAAAACTTCCATAAACAATTTCCCCTCTCTTCTTGCCCGCCGCCTATCCTACTGGGGCCAACCGGCTCAGCCGCCGGTCCATCATTAGCTTCAACTATTGTAAACCTATATAAACAAAAATAAGCAGCAGGAAACTAAAACCAAATAAACTTTAAATTATCATCTTATATGAAACCCATGCATGTAGAAATTATAAGACCGTCTGACCGTCTCTGCAGTCTTATTGAAAGGGATGGTATCAAATCTCAGGTCAGCATCACCCCACCATATATCACAACAAAATTCTTTAGTTGCTAGCATTGCTATGTTTAATTGGGCAAGTAAAAAGCCTGTAGACCAAAATCATGGTAAGACGACATCAGCCAAAAGAAATTACAAGCTGGATTCCAATAACAGCTCATTTGGTTAGTTGTAGATTGAAAATATGTTTTAGAAAGTGATGATTTTATTTTCATTCATTTTAGTTAGGAAAATGAAATCCTTACTTGTGATGGATTTTGAAGGCATTTGTAGAGTTGAAAATCCATATTTATTGCTGATTACATCCAACCAAATGATAGAATTAATAATTCATAATTTTTTTTAAACATGATTTCTAATTTCAAGCACACAAATGAGAACAAAATGTCCAAAAACTTATGATCAAGTCAATTTTTCTACCTGGCCATCTATCTAGCCTTCTATTAAGAGACCATATTGAGTGTCATATAAATAATGAAAATATTTTAGTTTTTGATAGGAAGATTAAGCAAATTATAATTGCAAAGGTTGGGTCAAATATCAGAATGGAAATAACACGATGATATAAGCACTAACACCAAGAGTTACATCCCCATAGCATGTCAAATTATGATCGAGAAAACAAAATATTTGTCTTCAATTGACTGATTAATGATATTTCATTCAATAAACAAAATACATATGAGATTACCAAACAAACTCTACCCACACATATAATTCCTTTTCAAAGATGCCAAATATTTAACCCAAACTGCAAGGTACAAAGCATCATAACGAAAAGCTAAACATATTGAATGAGGGACAAATGTAAACAGATATATAAGACTGACAGACTGCAACACAATAACTCAACACCAAAGCTAAATATGATTCACGACAATCCGAGATCCTATATCGAGAGAACGGATACATTTTAAAATTAAAATTAAGAAAATAAATATAACAAGAAAAATTCAGTACAAGTAGCCTGTTTATCACCTCCTTTCTTCATTTTTCTCCAATACTGCTTTGGCCTCAGCAACCCTTTTGTTTTCTTCTTGTACGTGATCATATAAACTCTCAGAATCTGTTAAAATACTAGAATGTTCAACAATTTTCAATTCTGAAAGAAAAAAGTTCCTTATATTTTCACTTGGAATGATGAAACCGAGGGATCCAAGAGCATCCTGTAAAAATGGAAAAAAAATTAGTTAATAACTGATTCCAATCTCACTAAAACTTAGCTGTAATATCTTTGGTGAGTCTTTCAGCACTTTTAGGTCATTTTAATTCTAAAAGTGGCAGGGTCAAAGACAAAAAATGAATTTAACCTAAATTAATATGTCATTCTCACTGAGCTGTCATTTTTGAGACTCACGGTAACATTAGTCAAAAAGTTGCATGCAAATAAGTTTCCGAATTTTAGCACAAAGTAATTCAACCAAGTATAGATGGAGCAGAGTCTGTATATCATTGACCTATGTTCACAATCTCTACAAAAATAAAACAATAATAATAATAATAATAATAATAATAATAATAATAATAATAATAATAATAATAAAACAAGTAAAGAATTTGAAGATTCAGGATTATGGCCAGGTAAGGCTTCTTTTCATCCAAGTCATGACCTAAAACACTTAAAACTATGACAAGCAGTGAAAGAAGTTGGACAACTGCCCACGCATTATGAATCTCACAGGAGAAATCGGATTGTGTTTTAACTTATGTTAATTTTAATAACTTCTTCAATTTAGCCATCAGTAATACTAATATTTTTTATGTAAATCATGTTAAAAAGGATTCACATATGTATAAATACATGAACCAAAAATGTTTTCATGTTTCTACATGCATTTTGTCTGGTAATGGAAATCTAAAAGTCTATACTAATTAACAACTAAAGTTGTGTGCTCAACTATGATGCAGAGACACGTACACGACGACACGGATACGACACGACACGGACACGGGATACGTCAATTATTGAAAATATAGGATACGGATACGGGTTGGACACGATATTATAGTTTTTATATTTTAAAAATAGTATATAAAAATTAAATAAACATAATTTTAAAAGTAATTTAGAAATAATAAATCATTTAACTAGAATTTGTGCTTAAAATGATTAATATTAGGAAGTCGGGCGTCAATGTCATTTATCAATCATCAAGAGAGGAGATGAAAATATCTTCACTGCCAAAGAGAAATGAAAATGAGAATATTTGATGAATGGGGTATTAAGTGCGGGCGATTGACTTGGTGTTGTGGATAGAAAATAAGAAATTTAGTTTTTATATTTTAAATAAGTAAAAATTTTAAATACAAGAAATTATATTTTTAAAAAATTCATAAAATATTTAAGATATGCGTGTCGGACACGCGTGTCCAATTTGTATTTAATATTTTTTTAATCGAACACATTTTCGGTGTGTCCGACACATGTCAGAGGAGTGTCGTACGTGTGTCGTGTTGGATACGTGTCAGACACTGCACGCCTCTTTGAGGAGAAGTGTCGGTGCATCATAGGTGCTCGAATGAACATATTGATGATTTGAGAAATATTTTACTTTCGTATTCTTTGTTTTTTTTATGAGTTTATTAACTTATTTTGGCATAAGCATGCCTATGATGATGAGAGCAAGTTGTGTTCTCTAATATTTATTTTGAATCAATTGGTTCCCTACAACAACAACAACATCGAGCCTTTGTCCCACTACATGGGGTCGGCAACATGAATACTTTTTCTCCATTGTGTCCGGTTCAAAGTCAAATTCTCATTTAAATCTAATAAAGAAATATCATTTCTAATATTTTCTAACCAAGTCTTTTTAGGTCTACCTCTACCTTTCTTAACATAAGTCAAATCTAATACCTCTATTTTCCTAACTGGGCCATCGGAAGGCCGCCATTTTATGTGACCAAACCATCTAAGGTGACTCTCTAATCTTATCCTCCACTGGAGCTACTCCAACCTTTTCACGTATATGCTCATTTTGTTGTTGTATGATGTTGTTGTTGGTTCCCTATTTTAGCTTTAGCTGATTCAACTGCTGGTTCCTTGGTTGAGCTATTGGTACTCTGATTTTGTTGTTTTGCTGCTAATGATTTTGTAGATGTGCTTTTGGGCCTAACTTCTCTATAGACTTGCGATTGCAGCCTTAAATAAGCTTTTGACTGTTGAATTCATATGGTTGTTTCGTGATGCTGTAGCAAAATGGTACTTGTGAATTCTTACAGTGAGATTGTATTGTGAGATATATTATTCCCCAGGATCCTGCGACTTTCGTCTACAATTTTTGCAAGCATATCTTTAAGTAGTTTATTAGCCTAATGGCATGTTGCTCCATTCACATCTTACATGATGGGATTTAAATGGGGATTGCTACTACCGACTTAATTTCTTCTTCTTTTTTTAATCTGAGAAAAGGATGTTACGATTATAAATATGGAATTACGAAGACATGTAAATAACAGTCTAATTATTTAATGAAATTTCAGTTTTTTCCCTAAAACTTATGTTCCTATTGGATATTAAGTTCATTGAGTAGTATAAGTATTGATTGTCATTTTTGTAAGGAAGTCGTCTCCTTATACCGGTGTCAGGCATCTATCTGTTATTTGGTGATTTCTTAACTTGTTATTTGTTTTATCTCCATATTTTGTGATTGATATTTGAAGGCGTGGTAGTTTTATTCAAAGTTGCTACAATTTTGGATTTTTAATTCCATCATAAGGGGTTGTTTGGCAACAAGATTTAACTCAAATAGGATTTAGTTAATATGAAGTTAGTAAATCCTGAGGCAGTTAAATCTTGAAAACTGTTTGGTATAACAGAGGTTAAATCCTGTTAAATTTTCATCTATTATTTGACTATTTATTTCAAGATTTAAGTCTGTTAATTGAAATAAGATTTTAATAATATCTAAAAATTGGTATAGGTTTAACTACCTAATTTTAAATTTAAATAAATATAAATTAATTTATTACAAGAATTGTTATATGTTAATTGAATAATTTGACAAATTAGTATTGGTTTATCAATATATTAAAAACATACCATTGAACATTAATTAACTTAACTAATTTTCACCTAATAAAACTTTAGATGTTAACTTAAGCAGATCAAGGGTTTATTAGGCTATTTTCTATTGTGTGTTAATTAGGGATTATTTAAACTTAACTAAAAAAAATTAGTATATAAATATTTAAATAAATTGAGTATAATACTTAATGAATAGGATGCTAAGTTAAGCTAACTAGATACTAATTATGATTTTCTTAATAGGGCTAATTAAGGATTAATTACACAGATATATATTATTTAATTAGTATTTGATTTTCTAGTAATTAATAAATTTAAATTAAGCTGATTAGGCCTGTGCGGCTCCTTTTCCTCCTCACCATTTGTTCGTTGTTGCTCATAATTGCGTGAAGAGAACGACATTTATAACTTCGGCGTCGAGCATTTTTCCTCTTTGCCATTTCATTGTAGCTACAACAGATTCGCATGAAGAGAATGACGTCTACAACATCAAAGTCATAGAATTAGAGCTTGCCTTCGATCGGCTGACCATTTAGGTTTAAGCTGACAAAATAATAGGTATTTATCTGCATCCCCCCCCCCCCCCCCCCCCCCTCCCCCGCGGTGCTTCATCTCCGCAAAATCCACTGAACTCCCAAATTTAGTAAATCCAAGACTTAGAGAAAAAAGAGAAAAAACGACGTTATCTCAGGATTTAATTTGTCATGATATTTATGAATGCGTTTGTTTGCATTTGTCCGGATTTAGGTTAAATCCTGCTACCAAATAGCCGCTAAATCCAAATTGAAGTGTGAATTTTATGGTCTCAAATTTTTGAAGAATTTTTAAAATTATCCAATCATTACATTATTACTAGAAGGATCTTACATTTTTTTTATTACATTAAAAGAAAAAAGTACTTGTTTTAATTATAGGTTCGTTAATTGTGAATTCTAAACTATGAGTGTTTCAATTTCATTTGTAGCAATATTTAGCTATATTAGAAAATTAGAGACTAATAAGACTAAGTCCTACATCATATAGCACCTAAATCATGGGTTTAAAGGCAATTGGCACAAAAATCATTTTAATTTCTAATCAGCGCCATTTCCTTAGAATAAAAATTTTAAGGGCAAAATCTTTAAATTCAAATTTTTGGTAGTTTTCTTGTTAAGGGTAAAAATTAAGAGCATAAATGTATTTCAATCTGTGCATACATATATTCTAATCCTTTAGGTGATAGCCTAAAATGCAAAATATAATAAGGTGTATTGAGTTATTCTAGATACAAGTTCCTAGAAACTAATATATGAAGCAAAGTAGGATCCAATGGTTTTCAAGAACTATAAAGGCCTAAATCTATTTTGATAGGTCAAATCATGCTAGTTCAAAATGCAGTATACCTAGTAAGAAGTTAAGGAAATAAAACAAACATAATAGAAATAAATATAACAAGAATAGTACTAGAAAAATTACATAACTAATATGATATTTTGAGAAATATTATACATAACACTCAAATTTTATTAATTTTTTACAAAACTAACACACAATACTTCCATTTTTAAGAATACAACTAAAATCTTAAACAGAACGGCAAAACTATCAATTTCATTCTCAATGTTTGGTTAAACTATCAATGAGGGTTAAATCCCATAATGGTCCTCCAAGTATTTATAGGTGGCTAATTTAATCTCAAAATATAACAATTCTCAAATTTAATATGTTGAATATATATAAGATCAATAAAAAATGGTCCCTCAAAACTAAATTGTGATCAATTTTGTATGGTACAAAGACTAAATTAAAATCAATTTTGAATCCTAATTTCTACATGAGAGCCCACTTGATCAATTTTATACATTTGAGAGACTAAAATAGAGAAACGTGATACTCCAGGACTAAATTTATCACATACGAATAGTAGGACGATTTTAGGATTTAATCTTGACACCTATAGATAGGGCTGTAAACAAGTCGAGCTGAGTCGATTTTTGGCACTATCGAGCTCAGCTCATCAGTCGGAAAGCAAGCTCGAACTCGAGCTCGTCCCACTGTAAACGAGCTCGAGCCGGCTCACGAGCTCTGCGGTCATCCGCATCGTCCGAGTCCAAGCAAGTTGTTCGCCTCCGTCACTCATGGAAGAAGAAGCTTGCGTCACGGAAGAAGAAGAAATGGTTGTACGCTTTAATGCTTTTACAGCTTTTTATTAATGTTTTTTGAAAACCATACGGATCCTATAGGAAGAAGAATGAAGGCATAAAGCTTACAGGTCGTGAAGCTAAACCAAAATATCTTTACAGCTTTTTTATTATTGGTTTTGAAAAACGTGCAGGTTTTTTCAAATAAAAATTGTCGCAGCTTTGAAAACATCAAACTAAAATTATATATACATAAAATTTATTATTATTGGTTTTGAAAAACGTGCAGGTTTTTTCAAATAAAAATTGTCGCAGCTTTGAAAACATCAAACTAAAATTATATATACATAAAATTTATTATGTGCAGTATAATAATTAATTTTCTTTTAAAATATTTAAATTTAAGAAAATAATAGTTCTTTAAAATATCAATAGTGATTCGAGCCGGCTCGCGAGCTCACGAGCCGAGCCTCATCAAGTTCGAACTCGAGCTCGTTTAATAAACGAGCTCGAGTTTGAGCTCAAGCTCGAGCTCGTTAACGAGTCGAGCTCAAGCCGGCTCGGATCGCTTACACCTCTACCTATAGGTGTGGAAGAACAAAGGACTAGACCCTTACAAGACTAGGCAACTACAAGAACTCTATGTAACTATTTGCTAATGAAAAATCAAGAAAGAAACAAAAATTACATGATTATGCAAGAATGCAAAACCACGAAACTTGCTTTCCAATGAATTTTTGTGCAAGTGTGAAGAACTTTGCACCAACAAATGAGTATTTGGGCGAAAGACTGCTGCTGTACCCTCAGATTTTAGCAATTTCACCCACCAACATGGCTTTCAGTAACCTTCCAGATTCACATTACAATGGCTGCAGTTATTTCAAAGATGACTAGAATTACAGCCACCTACACTGGATTTCGGAGCTTGCTGGAATGACCAGATACTCTCCCTATTTCACCTTCCCAAGCCACCAAGAATTCAAAAGAATCCATCAAGAATTGGGATATGGGAACCCCACCAAGACAATAGTGCCGATTTTCCTGGTCAAAAGCAAAGAACAGAGACCTTTTCTCTGTTTATTGAAGGAAAATGGACCCTTACAAATTTCCAGCTGCTGGAGTTGTGCAGCTATTCGCCATGGATAGGCACCAGCAGATGGACTCCAAGTGCTGAAATCAATTTTAACAGTCTTCAACTCTACTATAACCACCAATCCTATGGAATGCTTTTTTTCACTGCTGCTTCTAGATTTTCTGCTGCAAGAAACAGGGCGATAGCCATTTGAAATGGTAATGATAAAATCAAGATAGATTAGGAGAAAGGAAAAATCAGGCGATCGATTGTGGAGAAATACAAGACTATGCCACATTCTCCTCCCCTCCTCAACTCTACAAAACTTTTGGAATCCACCATCTGACTTAAGAAAACCTAAAATAAAACACAACCGAATCCCCCACCCTTTCTAAGGGGATGGGTTATTCATGGGCTAACCACTCCAAATAACCTCTATGCCCCCTTGATTACTAAATTATGAAGAAAAAAAGTCAAAATCTCTAATAATTAGTTAATTAATTATGAAAAAGGGCCCCTCCTAATACTATGTCAAATCTGTTCGTTGATTTTGGTCGTAGCACGCACAAATACCTGGGTGTTGGATTTGTATATAAGGATGACTTTGGTAGTAGGGTTTTAATTTCCCTCATATTTAATTTTGGACCTAATCTCAAGCAACAAAAACTTCTCACCTTCTGTGAAAAATTTACACAATTGTGAAGATAATAATAAATAATTTCTTGTAAAGAACTTATCTGTAAAACAAGGAAAACTTAAACAAAAGAAACACACCTTGATGCATTCACGTTTATCTGGGGAATCAAAGAATGTATCTTTGAGAATCTGAAACAATTCCATTGACCTCGAGGCCAATGCCTTCATGTTCTTAGAAGCAACTTCCCTTGAATAGCAAAAACTTCTGAATTCCATATCAAAATTTTGAGAAAAAATGCTACATGGTTCGTCCACACATTGTCGAGTGTCATCTCTGTTCGAATGGACAAGCACCTGGATGCACTCAAATATTCAAAAAGTATAACTTCTTGAATGGAACAATATGCCATGGGGCACAATGCAACTTCATAAAAAAGGTATAAAAAGCTGGCTAAACATAGATATAAAAAGGGAAACCTGCAAAGCAGAAGCTATGATTTCATGTAAAGATGGCTCTTCCTTCAGAACAACCACACACAGCATAGACAATGATTCAATTTTTTCTGATATGTCAATTGGATACCGACAGAAGGCAGGAAGAAGATCCCATAGGCTATGGAAACATGACTGCAGACTCTTCCGTATGGATTCTTTCTTAACTGCGAAACAAAATCAATCATATTTTAAAAATTCTTAAGATGATGAATTTTTAGCATTCAGCATTTCAGGTTATACCTTTTTTACATGATTCCTGAATATAATTTGCCAGAGGAGCAATATTGTCCATAAAATATTGTAGGGATGCTCCAACTACATATTTCTTCAAAATAGGTATGATCCATGAATTAGAAAAGGTCGATTTATCCATATCAATAGCTATGGGTACCAATGAAAGCAATTTCTCAGGACCAACTGCAATTACAGCTGCCCCAAGACACTGCTCTAGCTGAGAGAAGAAAGTAAAACATTAAGTAATCACATAAACATAGGTAAATTTACCAAGCTTATGAAGAGAAAACTGCAGAGGAGAAATGCATTTATAATATCATGCCTGAATATCTACTGAACGAAAGGGCATGTATGCTAATTTACAGTTTATCACTTCTTGCTCTACATAGATACTAATTATACAATTTAAACTTTAGATTAATTTGTAGGCCTTACATTAATAGTTTGCAAATAATAGTGATGATTACACCATAAACAATAGCATTTCAAAATAATAGTCTGCAAATATGATGTTAAGCAACAGGAGAAAAAAAAAGAATAGTGAAAGGCATGACCACATTACATTAAAAATTAGAAAAATGAATAATCAAATATTACAATTAGCAGAAAACTAATTATCGTAATCTTTCTTCAATGATCATAAAAGATTTAAATATGCAACAGCCGCTATTCTGACTTACATGCTTCATTTTAGGTTTCTCCTCGTCTACGTTGAGTGCAAATTGTGCTAATCTGAGCAAAATTTCCTTCATGAAAAAAATTGAGGACCCACCTAGAAACAAGATTTATGGAATTAATAATGCTCGTTAAGATAAAATAAGAAGATAGAATTTATTAACTAAATTGAAGCATTTCCAATGATTCCTCGCATAAGCTTAAACAACTTTTGGCAACTAATCAGTGACTTCCGATGTCAATCAATTGGACGCAAGACATTCTAATACAGATCAAAAAGCAAGTAAAATTTTGAAGATGAAACTCTATTGCTAACTCACAGCACCTTCAAATCTTTAGTGCCTACTGTTTATGGGTGCATTTTATGCAGGTCATGGTGTGTTTTTGTATCTACGTCATTTGCAAATGTTACATTTGTTCTAACAAGATAAAGATATCATTTGACTTCAAATAATCTTCCAATGGAATGCATCATTCGTTTTTCAAACTTGCAAATAGATTCTACCACTTTTATGCTTTTGAGGAGAGTTCTTCTCAAGCAGGACGAAATGATAAATTACAGTCAATAAAATATGACCATCTAATCAAGTCACAGTTCAAACAAGCGCAATTTATCCTGGGCCAACCCTAAGGAGTGAAATCAAATAACAAAAGAGCTCAACCGAACTAATTTTTATGCATTTCTAGACCCATTATCATTTGTCAAAATTCATATTTTTCATTATTAAATTAATTTGAAATATAATAAGTATAACAATGTCCTTATTTAAGATTTTAATTCCTTTATATATAAGGCCTTATGTATGGACTTTCATTATTTATTAATTCAAAATTTTGAAATTAGATGAATTCAATGAAGAGTTCCTACAACCCTTATTTTGTCTTCCTAATTTATTTTTCTCTTGAGGATTCGATAACCAAATATCTCATGGATTAAGCACCAACGGCATGAGGAAGTGAAGTTTGATATCCTTTTTCCCATTTTCATTCATATTCTCTATTAATATTCACCATTCCACTGCATATTCTATGCCAACAACTCCAATTTTCCTTCTTTTATAAAAAGAATTTGAGGTGGGAGTTTTTTTTTCCCAATCAAAACTCTGCCTTTTTCTCATTTTCATTCATATTTTCTATTAATATTCACCATTCCACTGCATATTCTAAGCCAACAACTCCAATTTTCCTTCTTTTATAAAAAAAATTTGAGGTGGGACTTTTTTTTTTCCGATCAAAACTCTGCAACATGGGATTTACCATATATAGCTTCAAATCCAACAACTTGGCAAAAATTCCAAAGCCTTCACCAATCAAACAAGTTGAGAACAGTAAATAGGTGAAAATATAAATCTATCTCAAATTTTAACTTTAAGCTAAACAGATGGGAAGGTTTCAAGATAGTTTCATGGGTTGTTAGAGTGATAGTGAAAGATTTAGAGTATGATAACTAAAGATAGTGATTAGTTTTAGAATTTTGGAGTAGATTTATTGCTGAAATTTTCTACAGTAGATGATCAAATTTTCTTTGATAGAAAAGCATAAGGTTATCCAAATCAAAGGCTTAGGATGTTAGCTTAATTGAGGTAATTATAAATCAATTGAATAAATAGATAAGTTATAAATTTATATGTAAACTGGTCACAGCAGATAGGCAGAAGATAATAGGAATTAGGATTATGTGGAAGAAGTGTGGCCTAATTTTGATGAGATATTAAGTGGTTTAAGGCTTTTGGAAGATGGTGAGGATGTACAAGAACAAGTTTAGAGAGGTAGAGAGATAGCTTAGAGTTTGCAAACCCTGATTGTAATTGATTTGCAAATCAATCTAAAAGCCAACAACGCAACAACACCTTGTAGCCACAAGCTTTACAAGAGATAAAAGCTATTTTTTATTGAAGCATTGTGTTATAAATAATAATAAAACGTTGTAGAAAAAAATGAATATGCCAAAATTCCCTCCTTCAAAATTCACCCACTGGTTATAATGACAGACCTCATTCACTCCTATTTTGAAAAATAAATAAATCACTCTAAATACAAATACAAAAGATTCATTGAAATCTTTGATTGCCATTAAGAATCCTCGTTTTTGGGTTGATTTATGAGTTTATAAAAGGGTATTTAACATTTAAAAAATTTCCTCGAAATCTTATATGATTGGTCCCTCAAATTCAAAAGTAAAATAATAAAAAACAAATTCCGATTATTGTCACAAAATTTGGCCTTTGTACTTGATCTAATGAGATGACTGCTTGCTTGTCCTGCACTATAATCCAAAATAACAAAATTTTATAAATATTCTAAAAGAAAATTAATAATAATTTGTACATACCCTAAACTCCTATTTTAAATTTTAGGCATATCATAGGAATATTATTGAGGACAAATCTTAATAATTCTTCCCTTTATGCAAAGCATGTGGCAACATATTTGAATCTCATATATTCAACAACCCAAACTCTCTAAGCTCCTAAAATGCCAGGGGTTGAGCACCACATAAGCACATAAACAGAAATAATATATGAACTTTACATCTACAAGAGAGCTATGAAGAATAGATGTTTCACACCAAGATAGATTTACTGATCATGAAAATGCATATGAAACTGTTGTGACCTCAGGTGGTCGTTTTTGTGCTCCAAATACCGCAATGGCATGGCCTAGCATTGGAAATAGACCATGCAATGAGAAACTAGGGCTGCAAGTGAACCAAACGTTCGACGAGCTACTCGATGCTCGGTTCGATTAAAGCTCGTTTGTGATCGTTTAACTAACTAAACAAACAAACTTGAACAATATTTTAAATACTCGATCCTTAAATAAACAAACTTGAACACTAATGTGTTCGGTTCATTTATGTTCACGAACAAAATCATTTGAAGTTCGTGAACAAGCTCGACATTGAGCTCGATAAAAAGCTCGATCCGTGAGGCTGACTATGACATTCAGTAATTCATTAAGGAAGAAAATCCAGTAGTTCATTTTGATTGCTTAGAATGGTGGAAGGCTAACTTCATATTATTGTTTGTTCAATAGATTGTTTGCTAAATATGTTCATGAACATAACTCGTTAAGGCTTGTTTGTTTAAAGCACGATAAGCACTAAACGAACCAAACATGAACCGAACATGAACACCCTTAAATTAAATGAACCAAACATAAACACAAACAATAAAGCTCGAATCAAACACGAACCAAACTTGAACAGGCTAATGATAAACAAACTCAAACATGAACACTCACATACTCGGCTCGGCTAGGTTCGTTTGCAGCCCTATGAGAAACTAATCCACCTGATCGTCTCATATAGTCTTCTCCTAAACATGCATCGCCTATAATTTTTTAATTTTGAATTGTTGAAATGAAACTCAATTTTTCTACTTGTTTGAGTCACAAGTGCCTCAACACAAATGATGATTAAAATTTTAGCTCAACTCGAAGCTTTACCCTACAACAAATAGAGATCCCTCTTTACTTCCATAAGAAATAATGCAACATTACAAATTTTAAGAACTTTGACATTTCTTGAGAAAATGCATCCATCTTGATGTAAAGCACTCAATGACATCAAATTATTCCTCTGGTCTAATGGACATTTGATTATTATTGATGTCCTAATCACATCATTATGCATCTTTAACTTCATCACATTAAAGTTATCATTCACATCTTGCTTCTCATACAAATATAGGCAATAACACATGGCTCATAAGTGTGAAACAATTTCTTATGAAAGTGCAAATAATCTTAGTAAAAATTCATTGATCATTACATTGCCTCCTGCTGTCAAGGGCAAAAAGTCTCTTAAACTTGCATCTTATCATTTTGAAGTTAAAATGGCAGTTATTGATTTATCATTTTATGGCTGACATTAAAATGGGGTTCATTCCTCTCCAAAGCCTGAAATTCTTTCTTCATGTGTTTTTTTACTCTTTTTTTTTTTTTTTTTGCAATAGAAGCAATCAGCATTATTATACCCACCACATACCTTCTACCATAATTAAAGATAGACCCATTTTCAAAATATTTTCTCCTAAATAGGGGTATAACTGAGTTTATTCTGTTTGGCTTCGGCTTGATAAATAACTCATAAATTGAGCTCAATGAACTAACAAGTCAAACTTGAATCAGGGCTAACAAGATTTGTTAGCTTGTGACCTAACTAGTTTAAAAAATGTTAATATAAAATGTACCTAAAATATATTAAATTCAAGAGTTTAAATACTAAGTAATTAAAATTCTTTAAAAATTATATCTCAAAACCTTATATTAAGTGATTTCTTATTATTTCTCCTATAACTTCTCATTATTTTTATCATTTTATTATAACTACTTGAATCAAATTTATTTTCTCTTTCAAAATAAATGAGTCATCCCCTGAGCGGTTGGAGCTCATAGAATAGTGCTTGAGCTTAAGTTCAAACTCAATTAATTAATCAAGCTTAAGCTCAAGGCATAGGCAGTTCAAGCTCGACTCGACTCATTCACACCCCTTCTACTAACCAACAATCCCTTAATCAATTTTTCATCTCCTACAATTTTAAGCTTAGCAACTACATCTTTAGAACAGTGAATGCTAATCCATCATACAATATAATATGAAGGTGTTATAAGAAGGCATTAAAAAGCACAAGAGTAATAAAGATTAATCCTCTCAATCAAAGTTGTGAAAATCGGCCCAGACATCGAACCGGAAGAATAAGAGGTTTAAGGTTCAATGGTTCGACTGGGATTGAATTGGGGTTGAATCGGATGATATAATAAATATTAAAATTATTAAAATAAAGTCTAAATAATATAATAATATTGTAATAAGTATATAATCATATAATTGTGTGACTAAAAATTAAAGAGAATTCATGCATAATATTTTTTAAAATTTTGTATTTAAATATTTTTTAATTTTTTAATTTGATTTTTAATCTAAATTAATTTACATATAAGTATATGATCTAATATAATTATTACTAATTTATGTTAAATATTTAGATATAACTTATGCATATAAATTATATAACAAAATCATATTATTAAATTATTTATATAATTAAATATATAAAAATTAATTATTTATAATATATAATTATATTAAATATATTAAAAAATTAAATATTGTCAATTAAAAAAATATTGTTAATAAAAAAATTAAATATTATTTGTATTATAAGAATTAATTAAAAAAACTATATAAAAAAGATATATCTGTTGTAAGCATGAAAACTTTAACATGGTCATTTAATCCCACATCACTTGAAAATTTTTATTTTGTATGGTTTATGTAACTTTTGCTTATGCGTATGATAGGAACTCACATGGAGCGATAGTGTCATGTGAGAGTGTGAAATGTTATTCTTTAGTGATTCTAAATTATATGTATTTAATACTCATTTAAAAGTTTTAATGTATAATATTTATATTACTTTATTAAGTTTAATATTATATTTAATATTAAATTTATTTATTTAATTATCTTTAAAAAAACACTTGAACCAACCAATTTTAGAAAACCAAGACCGGTTGGTTCATGCCGGTTTGATGCAAAATTGGTTTTTAAGTTGGATTGGACCAATCATTTGACCAGTTCATGATTGAATTGGTCAAACCAACCGGTTTGTTCCGGTTTTTAAAACTATGCTATCAATAACTATCAAATATAAATTCCACAAATCCCAAACAAAGACATAAACTCATTAAAATGTGATCTAATAGTTACCTTCTTGCATGTGTGGTTAGTTCAACCTATGCTTTTGATAATATTTATTCGTGATTTATTGGAGAGCCTTTTAGTCATCAATTAAAACACTAATTCGAGCAACAAAGCCATTGAGGCTATTTCATTCAAGCCCTCTAACAAGATTTCATCCGTTAAACATTGTTGGATCACCAAGAAAGCTTTTTCATCCATTCACTCTTCTTAGATCATTGTCTCAAGCATAATTAAGCACCCCATGAGTGCCTTCACAAATCCTATTGAATTGGCATGTAACATATAATGGTTCTCCAAATCACAAAACTCTTTAAGCCATCAAACTTTTTCATCGTACAGTTCATCCCCATTGTATTCCTTATTAAGCATTGATAGCAGTTAAGAAAAATCTATTTGTTCATGCAAAAGCACCTATATTAACAAACATGATAAAAACACAAAAAATTAAAAAAAAATTAAGTGTTTCGATCAAAAAGCATAGCCCACATCCCGAGAGAGCATAAATGAACCAATCCATTATCAAACGTCCATGTGTATAGACAAATAGGTTGCAAATAAATGCTCTTCTCAAAATTCAAGTACACCCAATCTTACCATAAAGTGAAGTCTTAAATGTATCCAGCTTAAAAAAAAAGGGAATCATATTACAATTGCATAGAAACAAATAAGATAGGTAATAAATAAATAGATCTAAAACGTACCGAACGATCCACACTCTCCTCCAAAATGACACCACACAAGTCTTATCTCTCTTTTTGAATTTCTCAACAATAGCAAATTTTAGTGAACGACCAAAGTCATTCTTTTTCTTTTTCTTTCTCCTGCTAATAAGAGTTTAAGGAGGTAGAAATTTAAATCTACATTTGGTTTGAATTTTAACGTGGAACTAATCCAAATAACAAAATTTTGAATCTAAGCCTATCTAAAGAACAAACGGATCATTTATTTTAACTATAAACTCACCTATTTTGAATTTTGTGCTTATCTTGACAATAATATTGAGGAAATATTCTACCAGCCATTGCATTAATTAGTGAAAAGATGGCATATATTCCTATCCAAGAACAAAAGGATCATTTGTATTTATCATAATTTAATCTATTTTGAATTTTGTGCAATTTTGTGTGCTTATCGTGATAATATTATTGACGCAATACTCTAACAACTATTGCATATAATTGATGAAAAAATGGCATCCCAAAGTGAACCCAACATAAACGAGCAATTTATACAATTAATGGGCATAGTTGGACTGAGTTTTTGATTCATTGTGATTTTGTTTGCTAGTTTTGGTTAAGAAAACTACAACCAAACAAAATAGAAATTGAAAATGTTGTTCTTGTAGGACTTGTTAGTCCTCTATGTGCAAACTAATACAACAAAGTTGAAGCATATTTGGATAACTACGATCAGCCATAATAACAACAAATCTTTATCCCACTATGTATAGTAAATCATTTTTCTCTATTGTCTTATTAAGAATCAATTTCTCAATTAAATCTAATAAAAAATATCATTTCTAATATTGTTTAGCCAAGTCTTTTTCAGTATAACTGTACCTTTCTTAACATAAGTCGGATTTAATACATCTACTCTCCTAATAGGGTCATCCAAAAACCAATGTTCTATGTGGCCAAGCCATCTAAGGCGACTCTAATTTTATCTTCCACTAGAGCTACTCCAACTTATCATGTATATACTTGCATTCTATCTCTAAGTGTAAATTGATTCATCCACATCAACGCCCTCACCTCTGCAACACTTCACTTAATTTTATGATTTTCTTTTAATGGCCAACATTCTGTGCCATAAAGAATTGCAGTTCTCACCACCAACTTATAAATTTTTTCCTTGAATTTGAGGGGTACTTTTTTATCACACAACAGGCCCGATACATTCCTCCATTTCAACCCTCCAACTCAAATTCTACTAATCATGTCCCATTTATTTCACTAACGCTTTGAGCAATAGACCTTAGATATCTAAAATGTGCACTCTTTTTAATGAATAGCTCACCCAATGTCACAATCCTACAACTAGATCTATTACTACTAAAATTACAATCCATGTATTCAGTCTTAGATTTACTCAATCAAAAACCTTTAGATTCTAAGGTTGACCTCCATAGTTCAAGTTTTTCATCAACTCCCTCTCTAGTCTTATCAACAACAAGAATATCATCAGCAAAAGCATATACTAAGATACATCCTCTTGCAAATGTCTAGCAAGAACATCAATGATTAAAGTAAAAAAGAAAGGGCTTAAAGCTGAATCTTGATGTAATTCAATTGAAATATAAAAATACTTAATCAAACCACATTGTTGTTGAACGCAAGTAATAGCTCCTGTATACATATCATTAATAATTTGAATATAAGTATTATTAACTACTTTCTTTTCTAAAACTCTCTAGAGCACTTCTCTTGAAACTTTATCATATGCATTCTCTAAAATAATAAATATCATATGTAGATCCTACTTACTCTCTTTATACTTCTCCATCAAACCTTTCAATGTATAGCTTCCATATTAAACCTACTTGGCATCAATCCAACTGATTTTGAAAAACATTAATATCACGTCGTAACCTATGCTCAATTCCTCTCTCCCATAATTTTAATGTAAGACACATTAATTTAATTCATCTATAATTCGCACACTCTTAAGCATCACCTTTATTCTTAAAAATAGAAACCAACACACTCCTCCACTCATATGGCATCTTTTTAGTCTTCAAAATAATATTAAAAAGCTTAGTAAGCCAAGATTCTTTGATCTCCTAATCATTTCTACATTTCTATTGGAATATCATCAAGTCCTATTATTTTTCTACACCTCATTTTCTTTAAAGCCTCACCAACTTCATTTTTACTAATACAACTATCAAAACAAATATCTCTATTGTCATTTAGGAAGCTAAGGTCATTAAAGTTAATCATACTCTCACAACCTTCATTGAAAAGTATATAGAAATATCACATCTACCTATGTTAAATATCTAAAAAAAGCACTTTTTGATCTTCATTTAAATCTTAACACTATCATTGCTGGGTCTCAGACTCTGGATGAGAAAAGTGAAAGGTTGTGTTAAATTATCGATAACCAGCATAAAACTTGTCGAACAAATATGACATGAAAACTTTAAGTATGGTCAACTCAGTTCACTAAATTGCTGGAACTGAATCAATCAATTATGTCAATCTTCAAACAAACTAACATATGCACAGTGCTTAATGTTGATGAAGGTAACAATCATAAATTCTTAAGCACATAGATTCAATCAAAAGAAGAATAATCGCCTAAAGTCCTTGATCATCCAAATAGAATAGAAGATTGGCACAGAAATTAGATAGCAATAGAACAAAAGAGTTTTCATAAAAGAAAAAAAAAATTAAAGGACAGTTCTGAGGTGCGAAAGAAATTAGCAAAGAGCTTCATATAAGAAAAATACAACAACCATAGAAGACATCATCTATTTAAAAAGGGATATCACGAAGAACCAGCCTTTAAACATTGTTTGCCCTATAATTCATCCAGAAATAAAGCTGTGCCATAGAATCACAAACATTGCATATTCTGCCTTAAGCTCTAACCAGAAATACCAAGAGGAAACAATATGACTGAATTTCAGATCAGGAATTTTCTGAGTAACTGTAAAGATGAGTTTGCACCATTTTTTGTGGGAAAGGAAAGATAATATCAGCCAAATTTGAAAAACAAAGATAGAAATCACTCTTCTCATAAACTATAAATATTAATTTGTATTTTTTTCATTCTTCAATGAAAGCCTAACCTATGGACTTGGATAAAAGGCAATATCTATTTTGTCCACTATTCTTCCACAAAAAAATAAAAACAACACCATTAGTAATGCATCTTGAATATGATTCAAACAGTTGATTTAAGAGCTTTGTGACAATAATTAGAAGATTTAATAAACCAAAATTTCATTGAAGCATATCAAACTTCATAAAGTTATCATACTTGAGTTCTTTTCATATGCAGAGTTCCCAATGAATGAAATGTGAATATAATCATGAAATTTAACAGTAATAAGAAACATTAAATTATAAACCTAACCATGCAACTCAACAACTTTGAAAAGTAAAGCCTAGTACAAGTATGGTCAACTTTACAAGGAATTGGTATTGACTGATCCTGAGACATTGACTAAGTACTAAAACAACCTGATAAACTATAACTCAAACCAATGTGCGCCCCTATAAATCACACTCCCTACGTGTTAGTTATTATGACACTTAATACAGATTGGCATGTGGCGAAGTAGTCTTAATCAGGTCTAAACTGTGCAAGCTGATGACAGCCAAGACCTAGGAATTGCTGATTGCTAACTTAAACTAAATCTTTATCATGCCAAGTTTTCAAAAACTTTCTCATTCTTGATTTTCAAAGTTATACTTGCAACGATTCCTTCATCAATCCAAGGGGGAAGAGAGCGTGCAAAGCTGCAATTAGGCATGCATCCACTTTCACAAAGTACTTAAGGTCACAAAATCTTTCTTGCACTTCGCACTATGTCATCAGCCAAGTATAGAATCATGCATGAAATCACGTAGAAGAAATTAGCATCCTAGAATCATGCATGAAATCACGTACCATGAATGAAACTCAAAAAATTCTTGATGAGAGAGAGATAGAAATAAAATGCATCCATTTTCTGGCTCTTAAAAAAGATAGAAACAGTTTGTGTGACTGTTCATTAATAAGGCATTGTTTTGGCCTCATGGTCCCACAGAAAATTAAAGTTAACAAATCATTGTATCCTTAAATAAAGTTGAGTATCATTTTGATTTAAAACAAAATAGAACTGGAATTAAATTGGATAGTCCTACGTACCAAAATTAACAGTTTCAACTATGGTAGAATAAGTAACCTTGTCATTGATATATAAAGGATAAATGGAGTTAACTATGCAATGAGTCCATCTACTAAGTTAATGGAAAATTCAATGTTGATGTTTAAATCGTTCGTGCCATAAAGAAAACAAAGGAACATACCGAGTTTGAGAAACAAAACAGACATGACTTCCAACATATGATCAGTAGGAAAAATGCACTTTTTTAGCATTTTATCGGATACACTGCAAATAGAAGCAACTGCAGCTGCTTCAGGACTACTCTCCATCTTATAGTTGTCTGATTGACCGTTGCCCAACCTGAAAAGGCTCTGATTTATATGAAAGTTTATCAATTCTTTCAGAATATCAGCAACAAGCTTCGAAGTATCAGAATCAGATCCCAAATATCCTGAATATTCCAGCAAAGAAAACATATCTGAAGCTACTTTATTTCTAAAAATAGAAGCAGATTATGCAGTTTCAAAACTAATGTACAAGCACAAGAGCCAATTCAAGAAATATAAGCTTAATGGAAAGAAAGTATGAATAAGGCCAACCAATACAGTTTTTGCATAAAATGCTTTAAAATACCAGCAAATTTTAGCTGTTAAGGAATCAAGAAATATTATCAAACCATAGTAAGCCAAAGCAGAGTTTCTAAATATGCACCTATAAGAGAAGTGAAGACAGGAGGAAGGTATCTTATCCACATGGTTGGAAATACATCTCCAAATTTCCTTAAAACATTTTTCAACAACGAAGATGCAGAAACAATAGTATCTACAGGACTCTTTTCAGCAGAGGAGACATATGATGTAAGAGCAGACATGACGTTTTCTGCTTTGGGGACAAGAACTTTAACATCAGACTGCTCCAGCAGCGCTTCAAGAATTCTTAGAATATGTCTAGTTGGCCATGAAAAATGGCAGCTAAGTAATTCATAGGAATCAGACAAAATTTTCATTCTAATTTTATCGGAAATATATGGAAGCATAGTATTCAGAACATTTAGCATGTGGAGGGCTTCCAAATGCTCAGGTTTGGACGTGGTGTTGTTCAGAGCTGCATTTGTAGGTTCAATTGAATAGGATTTTTTCACCAACGCAATATACTTTCTATGCATACGATGTACAACTTTGCTAGTCTTTTTGACAATGGAGGAACTACGACAATTTTTTGAAAGCTCTTCAAGACAGGATTGGGCACATCTGCGAACCTGCATATGCATCATCCATTATGATTAGCAGAGTTATTAAGAAATTCCCAAGCGAGGGAGAATTGAGCCAAAGTCACTAGTTTAATATAGACATCAAAAAGCAGATAGTCCGAAAAATAGCATCTTCATAAACAAAAGTAAGCACTTATCCGTGAAGAACAGGGACATCTTCAATGTTGTGTTATTCAAACCCATAACATATAATTATCAGTCCTTTCTTTTTTCTTTTATTTTTTTCCTTTTTTGTTAAAAAGGATAAACAGAATTATTTAACACAAACAGGCGAAGCTGCTGATACATTGCAAAATCAGGTAGGTGACTTTATAGAAGATACTATCTAACTTCCTCCTTCAAAAAAAACATAAATGATAACATTAAAGCTTCTTCTTACATAAGTTTTCTATTGTATTAATGAGCACCTTGCATGCTATGTCAACATCAGTATGGGCGTGGGTGGGTGTATGATAGGAGGTTGTTGATGTATGTATAAGGTAGGAAGGGAATGTCATCTCTATTCAGATTTAGAATCTGAAATTAATATTTGACAGCCAGAAACAAATACTTGCAAGTTTACACCCCCAACATGAGAATGAGGAATGTCGATGTCCGACAATAGAATTGCCAGTTAAATTCTAATATGGCCATATCAAATAAATATATAACCAAATCTAACGTGCATTATGAGGTTAACAGGTTAAAGTGATTGTACACATTTCAAGTAATACAATTAGATATGCCTCCTTTTCGGTCAGCAAAACAAAAAAAAATTGTACCTTAGGACGTTTATCCACTGCAAACAGTAGCAGAGTCTCAAGAGGCAATTCAATGGATGGCCAGTCTTCCAAATCCAACCTCAGCGCCACTAGGCCCAATGACTTGACCATAGACCGCAAGGTACCGGTAGACAGACCAGCGGAGGGATCCCTCAGAAAGGAAACAATAACAAACGCCGCATCTTTAGCCCTGGGCTTTGGCAAAGACTCTGAAGGGAGAAGAGGGAGAACGATGGCCAAAAAAGCAGAGAGGGCAGCAACACCTTCCCGGTCCGACCGATCAGCGTCGCGAAGCGCCGTAATGGCGGCGGCGAAGTAGGCTGGAGGCGTAAGAGGGAGACCTTCCTCCGAGAGGATGGACTGCATAGCGGCGGCTGTAGCGCAGAGATGGCGATGCTGCTGTGCGGAGGACCGTGCATAGCGCTCCATAAGGGCACGGCAGACATCACCGTCACCGCGGAGTTCGAGGATGGACAAATGTTCTTCCGCTTCTTCCTCCGCATTATTCTCCTCCATTTCTTCTGCTGGTCCTCCCCGAGCAGCGTCATGCTTCTGATTTTTCTTCCGCTTGGCTGCGAAAGCTTTGTGGCTCGTAGGCTCTTGTGATTCTTCTTCGCCAACGACGGTGTCGTCTGGTTCTGCTTTACGCTTCATGCCCCCTTGCTTTGCCTGATACTGCCGAAAAACCTGATAGGGTTTAAAGCAAAGGGCTGATGCAAGTATAAATCTTCCGGATTTAATAAATTCTATGTGACTTAAATACTAAAATTTGATAAGATACATTTTAAATTAAATTAAATTCAAGTAAATTATTTAGCTATTTGTTTCGACATTTAAAATTTTGCATATGAATACAATTCTTATTATATTTATTTTATTTATATATATTTTATTTACACTAATTAATTTATATTCAAAAATAATTAATTATATCAATAAATAGTTCATTAATAATTTACTAAATTTATTAAATGATAACATATATTTTGACAAATTAAATCAAAAATAAAAATATTTCAATTAAATTAAGATAATAACTTTAATTAATTAATATTAATTATTAACTATGATCATAAATTTTTGAGCTGATTGAAATTTATAATCATATAAACTTTGATTCAACAAGAATTGTTGCGGACTTAAATATACGCGGCGATAGAGTTTAAATTTCTATCTCAGCGTTGTACGTATATCCAGCACACAAACAGAAGAATGAAAGAAACACCAGGATTTTTACGTGGAAAGCCCTGAAAAAGGGAAAAACCACGGGGCCACGCCCAGTGAAAAAGTTCCACTAGTATTGTATGAAATACATAAAGTTGATTCGTCCGTTAAATTCAGGACGATCAGATTACAATGAGTGTCAGTTAAGCAGAGTTCCGACGTTACTCGGGTGTCCGGCAGAATTCCGGCGTCACTCGGGCGTCGGGTAGAATTCCGGCGTCAGGCTGAATTCCGACGTTGCTCCGATGTCGGGCAGAGCTCTGGCGTCCCTCGGGCGCCTGGTGGTGCTCTGGCGATGCTCTGGTGGTGTTCCGGCGGAGTTCCGGCGAAGTTCCGGCGGTGTTCCGGCGGTGGTCGAGGAGGAGCTGTTCCCTCCTAAACTTCTCTTCTCTTCTTCTTCTCTTCTTCTTCTTGGGTCCCCTCTTAAGAGAAATGAGGGGCTATTTATAGTTTTTCTGGAGTGGCATAGCCCGTAAATAGATGAGGGATCAGGGACAAATAAGGAGTGATCCGGATGAACGGCTGATATTGAATCCCTTGATCATGAACCGTTTATTGAGCATTTTAAGGTCTTAATGGTATCAGAATTCTGCAATCTTGGGCTCGTTGGATTCGTCTCGTCGAGCCGCTCGATTCAACTATAAGCTCGTCAAAATCAAAGACCGTTTGGTAACTCAAATTGCTGTTCGATGCTTCCAACAGCGCTTCGGGTACTTGATTTGGACTCATTTGGGCTCGGATTGAGTCGAATTTGGTGTCGTTGGATTTGTATTTCCGAGACGCTCAGTTCAACTATAAGCTTGCTGAAATCGAAGTTTAAATGGTCTCCAAATTAATTTTTGAAGTTTCCAACTTGAGTTTTTCCTCGAGATTCGTGCCCGATTAAGATACTTTTTTGGTGATATATCAGTTGCCCCCATATTTTCGGACGTCGAAGCTCCAGGAGTTTGAAAATACTTGTTCCGGCATTTTACATTGGTTAAATCGCAAAAAATCGAGTTCAAAAAGATATAATTTTCCTCAAACTCGATTGTAGAGGCCTCGTTGAGCTCCGACAGTATCGAGTCCGGAACGTCGAAAAACGTGTTCGGTGACCCCAAAAACGTCCGATTTGGACTGTCCGGGCTCGAAATCGGAGCCCGAAAATGCGTAGGCGGCCGAACCGGCCGGCCGCCGGCAGCCGCCGGTAGCCGCCAGCGGCGGGGGCCCACGTAGGCGCGCGGGCAAGGGGCGCGCCCCCTGGGGCGTGCAGCAATTGGGGAGGTTTCGTATTTTTTATTTTTGTTTTTTTTTCGGTTGCTACAGTAACCGCTACAGTACTGCTGCAGTACCGCGCTGCTACAGTGATTTCTGCAAACTGCTTTTTCTTCCCTACGTTTGCTACAGTACGCAATGCTACAGTATTTTCTGCAAAATATTTTTTTTATTTATTATTTTTTAAATGGTGGGGCCCAAAAATTTCAAAAAAAATTTAGAAAATTTAATAAAATTTTGGAATCCTCCCCCCCTAAAAAATATTATAAATAGACCCCTTAGTGCCTAGGAAGAACTCGCCCCTTCTTCCTTTTCTCTTCTCCTTCTAGCTTTTGGCATTTTGAGGCCTTCCGCCGTTTTTGAGTAGGTGACTTTCCCTACTTGACTCGGCGCCCCTCCTTTTGCGCAGAAGTTAGAGTATTCCTCTCTTCTCCTCTATAGTTTCTGGCATTTTGAGGCCTTCCGCTGTTTTTGAGTAGGTGACTTTCCCCACTCGACTCGGCGCCCATCTCTTTGCGCAGAAGTTAGTCGCTTCCCCTTTTTAGGAAGGGAAGCGAAATGGGAGTTAGAATTTCTCTCCTTTAAGAGATCATGTGGAGGTGAGATGTTAGTCGGAGGGAGTCTGAAGATGGTCGGAAGTCAGACGTCGGGAAGAAGTACGGCGTCGGGTAGAACTCCGACGAAAATCCATTGGCGGGAAGAAGTCCCACGACAGGTAAAAATTTGGTGTCGGGTAGAAGCCCGACAAACATCCGACGACGCGCAGAAATCCAATGTCGGGAAGAAGTACGGCGTCAGGTATAACTCCGACAAAAATCCGTCGGCGGGAAGAAGTCCCACGACGGGTAGAAATTCTGCGATGGGAGAAAGATCAACATCTGTTAGAATTTTGACGAAAGTCCCGCGATGTGCAAAAGTCCTTCAATGAGAGGAAGCTCGGCATCGAATAGAATTTCGATGCTATTTTAACGGAAGTTTTTCGATGATGAACGATCGGGTTGAAGTCTGTTAGCAGTTAACGACCAAGTGGGGAGCAGAAGGAGAGAGTTCAAGGGTGCTGCTATCAGCAGTTGAACGAGAAGCTGATGATGGCTGATATGAAGTAAAGAGCCACCGATAAACATCAGGCGAAGGGCTGATAATGACAAGTGCCATTTTGCTAAGGCAATATGCATCCAAACTTAAGTATGTCGACATCAGATATCCCTGAGTCAAGGGGTCAAAGCAATGTGCTATGATAGTAGTCGGGCGATATACTTATTGTGTAAACTGAGTGGAGGCCTGATGGTGATCAGGTTACATCTTTTCTTGGAAGAAGAGGTTGTACGAGATACTTGAATGCATAATTAAGAATAGGTGAATTGAATTCACTAAGGATTTTTGACCATTTCGAAGTTTCTTCTTGCTTGATAATAGTAGCTTGTACGAATGATGCCAATGTACTTTTTGATTTCAACTTCTAGTGAGAAGAAATGTACATTTGAATCTGAATTTATGTAACTCCATTGATATTGAAGTTGAGAACTTGCCTCTTGGAGGAAGCTAAATTGTTATTGCATATTTGAGACATGCTTTGATATATTGCCCCCCATATTTTTGGAGGCATTGCTAGAATATGAGTGATGATTTTGTCAACCGCTCACTTTCATGGAATCTTTATAGAGAGAATGTTATTCACTTAGAACGCTGCTTGCTGATGTTGACCTCTATAGAAGAGGTCGAGAGAATCCACCAAGGATGTTGAACCTATCTGAGGTTGTATGTCAGAGCCTATGCTCGACGGTGTTAACCTGTATGGGAGAGGTCGAGAGAATCTACCAAGGATGTGAGACCTATCCGAGGTTGTATGTCAGAACATTTGCTCGACGATGTTAACCTGTATGGAAGAGGTCAAGAGAATCCACCAAGGATGTGAGACCTATCCGAGGTTGTATGTCAGAGCCTTTGCTCGACGATGTTAACTTGTATGGAAGAGGTCGAGAGAATCCACCAAGGATGTGAGACTTATCTGAGGTTGTATGTCAAAGCCCTGCTCGATGACGTTAACCCATATGGAAGAGGTCGAGAGAATCCACCAAGGATGTGAGACCTATCCGAGGTTGTATGTCAGAGCCCTGCTCGATGATGTTAACCTATATGGAAGAGGTCGAGAGAATCCACCAAGGATGTGATACCTATCCGAGGTTGTATGTCGGAGCATTTGCTCGACGACCTTAACCTGTATGGAAGAGGCCAGATCGAATCCCCCTGAGATCGATCTTCCAATGATTGAGATGCAATAAAGACTGCGTATTTCTCAGATCATAGATAAAGAGACTATATTTGTCAGTAGTTTTTCATTGTCATTTTTTATCCCTTTCTTTTTTTAAAGGAGACAATATTAAAACTGGGCGAACAACACATTATATTATTATAAGACAATACAATAGTTCCCTTGTACAATATAAGATATACATATAGGGACAACCACATCATTTGACTTAGTAGAAATACTAAGGACATTAGAGTGACATCTTACTTATCATAGAAGAGATACACGATGGCACATGATAAGTAGTATTACTAATACAACTACACAAAGTGCGTGGTCATTCAATCTCGCCAACCATTTGAATATTATTCAACTGTTGTCTTTGTTGTTGTTGATTTTGCCCCCCAGTTGGACCAGCTTCATCTCGAGCAGGTGGATTTTGGATGAATTGTCGGAGATATCCTTGTCGGATCAACCTCTCGATCTCATCCTTGAGTTGCTTGCAGGCTTCGGTAGTGTGTCCACGACTACGGTGGAAATAACAATATTGCTCATGGTTTCCAACATTCGGCTTCAAAGAATTAGGCCACTTGATATTTTCTTTATCTCGAATGGCCATTAGTATGTTGGTTCGAGTTGCATTGAGAGGCGTATACTTTTTTTCATGTCGGAACTCGCGTTGTGGTACTGGGGGTCTAGGAGATGAATTTTTCTTTCGTTGCGAAAATGAGTCCTCTATTGTAGGGGCGTTCTTACGCTTTCTAATTGTTTGCTCAAATTGCTTCCTGTGGGCATTAATAGCTTCATTCGCTGATATTTGTACCTCTACATGATGGATAAGATCGGTATATGAATGAACAGTGTCTCGCATAAGTGCCGAATAGAAGGGGCCAGGACGAAGACCTCCAAGAAAGACTCCTCTAAGCAATTCTGGATCTACTCCTGGAATCTGTCGCGCCTCGGTGGAAAACCGCTGAAAATACTCCTTTAACGATTCTCCTTCTTTTTGACGGATCCCAGAAAGGTGAGAAGAATCCTTAGCAATTCTTCGATTGTCAACGAATTGTTCGACGAACACTTTGGCCAATTTGACGAATGTAGGGATCGTTCCGGCTGGAAGTGAATAAAACCACGTTCGAGCTTGTCCTTTAAGGGTAGCAGGAAAAACCTGACAGAGGAGTGCATCAGATGCTCGCTGGATATGCATGCTAGTTCTGTAATGATCGATATGCTCGGACGGGTCAGATGTCCCGTCGTAGGAATCGATGATTGGTAGTTTAAATCCTGCCGGAATAGGGTGTTGAAGAATAGCTTCTGTCAGGGGTGACGACTCCTGCAAGTCCCACTGACGAAGGGGTTGCCTTATGCCTCCTGCATGGAACTCTTCTCGGACCAATCGACGTAGTTCGTGGTGAAGGGCATTGCGAGGGAGCTCAGCAATGTGTGGTCGGGCTAACTCTTCGGGGAGGTCTAAAGGAATACGAGGTTGCCGACCTGTGTGCGAATGATGGGTAGAACTTGCTGTATCAGCCAGTTCATTATCTTGATGTGACCGCAGATGTCTCCTTGGCGGAGGAAGAGGAATTTCTGCTTGAAGATGTTCGAGTTGAACAGCTTCTACCTGTGGCGAATCTCGAGGGAGAAGAACCTCCTCCTGTGGTGCTAGTGCCGGTTGTCGAGTCTCTCGCAGGAGTTGTAGGATCTCGTTTTGAGATTCTTCCATATTTCGGATTCGCTCCTCCAAAGAAGGCCCTGAGGAACCTTCTCCAGCAATGTGTTGCCCCCCAGGAAAAAAGGAGGCAGAAACTTGATGTCCATGATTTATAGACTGGTTTCTGGATTGATGGGAGTGGGAGCGGGAGGCTCCTATGAGGCGATTGCTACGCCTATTGGCCATGAAAATAATATTTAAGAGTGTGGGATAGTGTTTCCCACAGACGGCGCCAAACTGTTGCGGACTTAAATATACGTGGTGATAGAATTTAAATTTCCGTCTCAGCGTTGTACGTATATCCAGCACACAAACAGAAGAATGAAAGAAACACCATGATTTTTACGTGGAAAGCCCTGAAAAAGGGAAAAACCACGGGGCCACGCCCAGTTGAAAAAGTTCCACTAGTATTGTATGAAATACATAAGGCTGATTCGTCCGTTAAATTCAGGATGATCAGATTACAATGAGTGTCAGTTAAGCAGAGTTCCGACGTCACTCGGGTGTCCGGCAGAATTCCGGCGTCACTCGGGCGTCGAGTAGAATTCCGGCGTCAGGCTGAATTCCGACGTTGCTCCGGTGTCGGGCAGAGCTCCGGCGTCCCTCGGGCGCCTGGTGGTGCTCTGGCGATGCTCTGGTGGTGTTTCGGCGGAGTTCCGGCGTAGTTCCGACGGTGTTCCGGCGGTGGTCGAGGAGGAGCTGTTCCCTCCTAGACTTCTCTTCTCTTCTTCTTCTTAGCTTGGCTTGGGTCCCCTCTTAAGAGAAATGAGGGGCTATTTATAGTTTTTCTGGAGTGGCATAGCCCGTAAATAGATGAGGGATCAGGGGCAAATAAGGAGTGATCCGGATGAACGGCTGATATTGAATCCCTTGATCGTGAACCATTTATTGAGCATTTTAAGGTCTTAATGGTATCAGAATTCTGCGATCTTGAGCTCGTTGGATTCGTCTCGTCGAGCCGCTCGATTCGACTATAAGCTCGTCAAAATCGGAGACCGTTTGGTAACTCAAATTGCTGTTTGATGCTTCCAACAGCGCTTCGGGTACTTGATTTGGACTCATTTGGGCTCGGATTGAGTCGAATTTGGTGTCGTTAGATTCGTATTTCCGAGACGCTCAGTTCGACTATAAGCTTGCTGAAATCGAAGTTTAAATGATCTCCGAATTAATTTTTGAAGTTTCCAACTTGAGTTTTTCCTCGAGATTCGTGCCCGATCAAGATAATTTTTTGGTGGTATATCAAGAATATAGTTGAATTGAATGTTTCAAAGAAATAAATCTAAGAAATCAAAAGTGATCTGATCAAGTTCAAATAAGCTCATATCAAAAACTTGAAGTGCGGAAAGAATCGTTGGGTGAATAAATCATCTTCAAAAAGTGCATGCTTATAATCAAATCGACTATCTCAACGAAACAAATCTGAGCCAAGATTTCTTGATTTTGGTATCATTAAGGTACCAAATAATTAAAGAATAGTATATAATCAAGATAATCAATAGGTCTTCCAATAGAGTATTTTGGATGTTGCCTCCATTCTCTGCATAAAAGGGACCTAGAGTGGAAAACTTGGAGATGGAGAGTTTTCTTTCTAACAATCAATGTCGATGACCACCACAACAATTATTATTACCCGACCATCAATATTTAGCCATTGCCCCCCCAACTACAACTTCTACTATCGACTGAGTACTACTGCCTAATTATAATCTCACCATCAAATTAGTCAGTCATCATAGTTCATTCATTGTCATCTAATCACCATCACTCAATGAAAATTTTTTCATCACTTTCATCCTACCATTGTCATTTAATTAACATTATCCAATTACTGTCATTTTAGCATCTTCTCCACATTTACAGTAAGGTAACCTTATATTTCATATTTTGTGATTTGATATCTCTAATTGTGGAAAAGAGCAAACTATTGTAACATACATACATAGTGGATCATTCCATTTGAGGTAGCCCCCATGATTTTTTTCACTTTCGAAAATTTTTACTTATAAACTCTGGTGTCTTCTATATATTTTCATGCTATATGTATGTGTTGAATCTTTATGCAAAACAATGGCGTAAAATTCTTTTTTTATCACCATTGAATTTTTTACCCAATAGTTTAGCACCACCTGCAAGAAAGATTTTCATCATAATAGAAATACTTATTCAATGGCGAAAAATCAATCTCACAATAAATGATAGTTGGTGAATGACAACCATAACTCAGTTTTGAGAATTTTAAGTGTATGATGAAATAATTTCAAGCTCAAATCATCATGCTCTATACCAACAAGATAACCATCATCTCACATATGTATCATCGAAATTGCCCTCTATATATTTGTTATGTTGATAATTATCATCTTTCTACCCATGGGCGGAGGGAGGCGAGGTAAGGAGGGGCATGGTCCCCCCCTAAAAAAAAAACATGTTATATATTTCTTTACCCAATCACCATCAAACAAAGTGGAAAGAGAGGCTTCCTTACAAAGCAAATAATTATTTTTTCAGAGTTTTCTTGTTGCATACATGTACTATTAGAGTAAAATTTTACATATATAATTACATTATATATGTTTATTTACATATATTTTAAAGTGTGTTGTCCTCTAAAATCAATGCATATCCTTTTTTTCAATATTTTTATTTAAATTTTGTTAAAAATAAATACAGAAGTTTTAATTGAAATCTTTGACATTTATTTGTAACTTTTTTTTAAAGAATCTCACTTAAATTTTAGTTGAAATTGTATAAAATGATTGAATTTGAAACTCACTTAAATTAGCTGAAATGAAAATATTTTAAAAAATCTCGTGTAAATTTTAGCCCTCGACACAAACGGTATGCTTCATTTTCCCCTTTGTGTCTCTCTCACGACTCACGACGCACGACCTCGAGCACGGCTTTCGTTTTTCCTTTCGCTCCTTTCTTGCCCCCAAATGGAGACCACTCGTGGCAAATATTTATGTCTTCTAAGCTCTAAAGACCATGTTATTTGCATTTTAAATTTTAATTTTACAGCTCCTCTTGGCTCTAATAATGAGACGACAAATATAACTATTTTAATTTAGGCCCCCCTTGAATAAAATTTCTGGCTCCTCCACTATTTCTACCGTAAGGCTAGTTATCTCCATATAAATAATCACTTGTAGCATTGCTTGAAGTATGGGTGTCAATATTTGACCCAATACAAAAATCTTATTCAAATCCATCATTATAAATTCTAGTGAGTTTCAACCAATTTAATATTTGAGTCAACTTAGGGTCAGAATAAACGACTCGATAAAAAAATTAAATCAAGCTTAGGTCAGGGTCAAATAAACCCAAACATAGTGACTAAAATATTTTATTCTTATTATTTTATAATATTTTTTGCTATTTTTATGAGGTTGCCATACCCAAATTGGGCAATTATGTTAATGTTGGATTAGGCTGGCACTAACACACCATGACTTAAATATTTTCATATCATGTTGGATTAAATTATTGTTTTGTCTATAGAAATTTAGATTAGCATTCTCAATCATTTAATAAATGGTTGAAGTTTAGATTTATTACATACATGTCAAGTTATTTTCGAGCTAAACCTAAATTTAAATCATAAATTGTACTAATCTGAAAGTTTAAAATCAGTAAATATGTCTATGTTTGTACTAACAAAAGAATTTTTAGAAATTTAATGACTCAGATGAAGGCTTTATATATGAGAGCTAGTGTGATTTGTTAAGTTTGAAATTTACCTTTTGGGGCGCTGCAGCGCCGTGGCTATATAGTGCTGCGACACTGGATCTAGATAGAGGATAATTGGTCGATGGTAATGTCATTTAAGACAAATTTGGATCAGAGCGTAGCAACGTTGTAGCCACTACGGTGTTGATGGTAGCGCTGCAGGCTAGGCAGTGCTGCACTTAGGGGCTGGTCAAAACATTTTGTTTTTATATAAGTTGTTCATATTTATTCACTTAAAATTTTCCATTTCTATCAGCTATGAAAGAGAGAGAGAGAGCTTTGGATAAGAGATGGGTAGAGAGAAGAGAGATTTTGAATGTTTTGGGGATGGATCTGATCATCGAGGTTGTTGTAAAAATAGTCTGTTTCGAGGTAGGCTACTGAAAATCCATTTTAGTTTTCAATTTAAGATTTTTTATTGAATACAAAATCACAGAAAGTGTTACAAATCTGGACCCAAGTCCTATAATTTTGATGATAACGAACATTATTGGATTTTTTTCTATGTTATCTCTTGTTAATTGCTATTATTGCATCTCTGTTTTTCCTATGCACCAATATTTTAAGTCCACCGTTCACTTGCCAGTTTAATCAGCTCAAGATTGGGTAAACTAGGGTTAAGTATGTCGTGAAGAGTTTGTATTTTCAATTCTTATGTATTTTTATCTTTCTTGTGTCAAATCATGAATTCGGTGGATACTAAGTTTGGAAATCATGCACACACACACTCAAGGGAGTGAGTTAATGACAATATCAGAAGTTATATTTCTAAACTAATCGTACTGTATGATCCATATCATAATATACGAACAGCTAATCAGAAAATGATTAAAATGACTAATTGTGATAATTAATGTAAGATGAACTAATCGTGTTGTACGATTTATATCATACATGATGATCGGTTGAAAATCAGGATCCCAGCAGCGAATAACAATTTAGGCAATATTTTGAAATTCAAATTTTATACTCATCATATTGGACGATAGGTATCGTACTGTACGATGTAATTAAATCTTGCCTAAATTAATTCTATGATTATGAAAAGAATTTGGATTAATTGATCCAGTCAGATCATACAAGATGATTTGACCAATCGTACTGTACGACCTGATTCCTACATGGGACGATAATTAAATCATCGCCAATTATATTGGCCGATAATTCAAGTTATTTAAACTAATCGTACTAGACGATGTTCTTAATCGTCCTGGACGATAGCTCAATTCCTTGAACTGATCGTACAACACCTACCTCTTCATACAGTACTAACATGAGTACTTTGAACTAATCATACAGGATGATCCATGATCGTACTAGACGATCAATATCGCTAGAATTGAATTTAGGACTTTTTTGTGAGGCCATGTATTTAGTTCTCATATTGACTTATTTCAAGAGTTTTTGGCTGCTGAGTGTTCGTGAGAGGGAGCTTTGAGAAGAAGTTCTAGGAGAGCTTTAGGAAGAAGAGAGAGAACTTGTGTGTGAAGGAGAAGTGATGTGAGGGGATCACACAGTTGTTTCAAGAAAGTGACTTGCCTTGTTCCTCCAAGCGTTTGTCTAGGTTTCTTGGATGGCTCTGGGGAGAAACTCTTCAGCTCAAGGATGTGGTTCTCTGCCATCACCAGGAGGGTGATAAAGGAGTTCAAGGTACTCTGCCTTCTCTAGGAGGGAGAAAAAGATTGAAGGTTCGCTGTCGTCACCTGAAGGGTGACAAAGCTTCATACTCTCCACCGCACTATGTTTGGAGGAAAGGATTTGTGTAAGAGCTTCTCTGTCTTGCTGTGGGGGCAAAATGATAGACACTATAGTAATAATGCAATACTCGGAGTGGAGAACTTTGGGGAGTGGACTCATTGTTTGACTGAACCACTATAAATCTTTGGTGTGTTTGTTGTGATTTCTATTTTTCGCATTTTACTTTTTGTACTTTAACTTCATTATAACTGCTTGGTGCAAATCGCACTCAACAATTAGTTCTACTGATTAAAATTTCATCATTATTATTTTCATGTTTTTGTAAGTTCGTCTTGCTTCCGCACTAAGTGAAATTTGCTACTAGTTTTTTCAAATATTGAAAAATCTAAAAAAATATTGTCTTTATTTTTAAATTAAGCAATTAGTTATTAAATTCACCAATTCAACCCCCCCCCCCCCCCCCCCCCTCTTGGTGTGCATCGGGCTAGTTCATTGAGGTCTCATAACCTTCTCGAACTTTCAGAAAGTTGGTTTTTGAGTTTTAAATAACTTTTCCTCGTATAACTTCAAGTATGCCATAGAATATACTAATCTAATTCAAGAAACAAGAATTTTGTGGGGTTTCATTGAATACTTTGAAATGTAAGAAAAGCTCCATGCAATGAAATGAATCCTTGATGTAAATTTTCTGCAATATAAATAAATCCTTGATGTAGTGAGAACCATGCTTTATAATTTCTAGTAATTTCATGATTAAATTAATCATGCAAGTTATCATTAAATTGGAAATTATCAATAGCAAACAAACACTTTATAAGTACTATTACATACATTGTTATCACATGTCATTATCATATATACTCATGATGATATCACGTGCTTACATGGTAAAAGGGGAGGTGGCTATTGCCCTCCATTTTTTCTTGTGAAAAATGAGAGATGAATGTGGAGGTACAAGCATGATGATCCTCCATCAATCTGAATGGCAGGTAAGAGATAAATGTGGAGGTATTGTCCTCCATTTATCCTTGTGATGAATGAGGGATGAATGTGATATTATTATCCTTCATTTGTCCATGTGGAAAATGAGAGATAAATGTGGAGTTATAAAGAAGCTTGTCCTCCATCTATATCCATCTATATATATAACAGATGAGAGATAAATGTAGAGCTATAAATGCATTTGTGAAGGGAGAAGGAAAAAGTTGGATACATTTGCCGTAATAACACAAAGATATGAAAAGTATTTTAAAATGAAAAATATAAAAATCTGAAATTTTTGTATGAAGTTTAGTGCAGCGGGCCTGTGCCAGGTAGCGCTATGGCGCTATACATTAGAGCACAATGGTGCCAGAAAATGTTGTTGCAACGCTTGTGTTTATGTTATGTAGAAATTCTGAAATCGACATACAATGCTGCGACGCTAGACCACTAATAGTATATATATATACACACACACACACACACACACACACATACATATATACATATTTCTGTCACCCTCTTACTTCCTCACTTAGCGTTGTCTTGCCCGAGAAGAAACTGAAGGAAGAGGGAGAAGAAGGGAGGAAGAGGAGAGATAATAAGAGAGAGGAAGCTCTCCGGGGCATTTCCGTTCACCACTTCTGTTATAAAAAATATTCTAATAAATAATAACTATCATCTTACTTATGTTTTCGATGATTTTAATTTTGACATATTTATCTCTCCTAAATTTGTCAAAAATACATTATCTTCTGATTTTTAAAGCTTTCACTGCATAACTTTTGATATGTTATAGATTCGATCATTATGAACAATTTGATATGATTTTCTTTTATTTTCATCGGTTAAATTTGTGTAGAATTTTCTCTGTGAAATGTATAGAAAAAATCTATAGTGAAAATGGGTTGAAAAGCGATGTACTATGCTTTGACCTGATAATCTGAAATGTGAGATATGTTGAAGTGATTGATATGAACTGGGATGTAGGACTGAAATGTGATATTGATCTGGCTAAAAGGATGTACTGAAATGGATCAATAATAATAAGAGTACATGTGATCGTACTAATATCTCAATGATAAGAGTACAAATAGTATTGATGATATCTGCCACATGATTAGAGTACTGCCAGTATTGATATATTATGAATAATACTGTTAGTATTGATATACAATGATTGGAGTATTGCCAGTATTGATATATTACCAATAATACTGTAATTATTGATACATATATATTACATATATCTGAACATTGACTATAGAATATTGATTACTGATTATTTTACTTATAATGTAACTTACACGGTACTGAGGTTGTTTACTATAGATATTGTTATTGTTCTTTATGATACAAATCACTGCTACTGATAATATGGACTGCGATGTGATATGTTATAAACTGAGTAAATTAGTATAGATAATCGGCAAATATATTTATGCATAGATTTCTTTATATAATTTATAACATATTGTTTCGTTTCTTCTTATATTAATTTTAATTATAAGATTTTAGTTATTTGTTGGGCTATGCGCTTATTACGTGGTTTAAATGATCTAAGGCAAGGAGACTGCAATATGAGACTATAGATGAAGTGATACTTTTGTAGTTTATTTCAGTTTCTGGTTTATGTTGAGAGTTTGTTTATGAAAAAGTTTTGTAACATCATAATTTTAATATAAACTATTGTGAATGGAATAAAATATGATGTTATTATATTTATTATTGTTTAGTGGCCATGTGTAAATGTATAAATATTTATCTGATTATGAATATTAATTCTTACAAATAGATTTTGAGGCGTTACATAAACTCAACTTGACACCACTAATATTGAGTTATATATCAACATGACTACATCATAACAATTAAAATTACTATTCATAACATCGTCATCATCATAATATTTTGTATGTTTTAAAGTAAAAAACTAAAAATATTTTGAGTTTTTAATATTTTCTAAAGAAAACACAAAATATTATAAATTGCATTTTATTAAGACAACGTAAAAAAAAATTGCAGATGACCCAGCCAAGATCTGATAAATAAATATTTTAATAACAATTGGCAAAGATTTTGTTATAGTGGTAAGCCTCATCGCCTGCAATTTTAAGCAAAATTTTTGTGGGTTATAAAAAATAATAATATTAAAAAATGTTATTTTATAATTTATAATTGATAATGGAATTATTAAATAAATTATATTTAATAATAATAATAATAAAACTTATATTATTAATTATTTGTAAAATATTTTATATTCCATATGTATAAAATTAATTTAAAATGTTATTTTTGTTTTTTTTAATAAAAAATATGCTAAAATTAATTAGATTTCTTTTATTGAAAAAATTTTATTTTGATTAGAAATTTAATTAGAAATAAATGTACTTTATAAATAAAGTTAATTATAATAAATACATTTATACAAATTAAATAATTATACAAAAATTGATTTTAATATAAATTTAATTAAATTTATAAATTTATCTTTAGATTTAATTAAAATATATACAGATAACTTTAATTAATGTATTTAAATCTATTTATAAATGTAATTATTTTAATTTTCTTTGTATTTATAATAGATAACAAAATTATTAGAAAAATTATATTTAATAATATAAAAAACATATAGTATAAATTATTTTTGAAATATTTTATATTTAATATGTATAAATTTAATTTAAAATATCAATTTTGTTTTTTTAATAAAAAATGTAAAAATCACATATACTTTTTAAGTTTTTATATTGAAAAAAAAATTATGACTGAATATTTGAATTAGAAATAAATTTAATTTATAAGATAATTAGTATCAAATAAATTTCATTCAAACTGACATGAATAATTAATTACATTTATTTTAATTAAATGTAATTAAAATAAAAGCACCACCGAATCTCCAAAAATGGGAGAGAAACCCTGCAGGAGCTTTGAACTATCGTCCCCCTCCAAACATAAAAAACCACCAGGTTCTCTGGTCCTTCACCGGACGTTGGTCTCTAGACCATTGCGGACCACCTCAGGACTATCAAACGGTGGAAACAGCTTAAAAGGGTTGGCTGGCTATGTATGTCACGCACATCTTTGTATGGTTATCAAGACACATGGCCAACATAATTTATTGATGATATAGGGTTGTCTTGCTTGGCTAACCCTCTTTTTTTTTTTTTTTTTTTTAAAAGGGCTACACACACCTCAATTGGTTGTTGACGAGGCTTCTGATGCAAAGCTCGTGCTTCCGCTATTCTCAACCTGCCCTAGCCGACTCCTGCCCGACCTCCTCTGCTCGCAGGTCGCACCCTCCGTCTCCCTCTCGCTCAGGCTCGGACGAACAGCACACACATAAGCGATGAAAGTAGCGGCGCGATGTGTTTCGCTCTCCTTCTCGTCGTCCTTCTCGGAGCCTCCGGCGATTGATCTGGCTTCAGGGAAGTCTCATTTCCTTTCCCTCGGTCATTTCCTGTGGTGTTTACGTTTTTTCTCACTCGATGTTTTCCTCTTTCGTGTGGCCTTTTGGATTAATGGCGGGTTGTCGTTTGAATGATCCAGGATTTTTGAATGGGAAGAACTCCTCTTGTTCTTTTAGAGATGCTTTCTCTGGTGCTTCTCCATCTTCGAACTTTTCTGACCTCAAAATCACCTCTCATCGTGGGTTGCCATCACTGTGGATTTCGGAAGAGGAAGTTTTTGCGCTTGTTACCCCATTTGAGTTTGGTTTGATTGGAAAATTTCCAGGTCGGAGACCATCTATTGATGCAATCAGATAATGGTGATTCCTCTGTGACTGTTCTCAACCCTAAGCTCGTGTTGATTATGCTTATCAATGATCTGAATTATTGTAGAGTGTTTTCTCATCGCTCTATTTTATGAACAATTGTTTTATGAAAGTGTTCAAATGGACACCTATGTTTGATATTGAAGTTGAATCTCCTTTTATTCCGATTTGGGTTTCATTCCCCAACCTAAGGCCTCACTTCTTTTCTCTTTGAATCCTTCATGGCCTTGGTTCTCCATTTGACTGGCCTCTTAAAACTGATAATGCCCCTTCTTCTAGCACTCGTCCCTTCGTTGCACGAGTTCTGGTTGAGTTAGATGTTACCGAGCAATTTTCGAATAAGGTGTGGGTTGGTCCTGAAAACTTGGGTTACATTCAATCTGTTGTCATGGAAGATTTCCCCTTTTATTGTTCTCATTGTAAATCGTTGGGTTACTCAAAACAGGAATGTAGCATTTTATATCCTCTTATTACTCCTACTGTTAACCCTATTTTCTTTTTATGGAGCTGAGAAGATTGCTAATGGTGTGCATGAAAATGTGTTTGGAGCTGTTTCTGTTGATTTATCTATGCATGAAAATGTCGATCATATGGCTGTGGGTCATTTGGATAATCGGCATTTGATTCATCCTTTGAATGTTGGTGATGTGGGGCTTTCGGCTGAGCCCGAAATATTGGTTTCAAATATCCCTCTGGCTTCTCCTATTATCATTCCTGTATAAGATAATATTGTGGATTTGGAGGCTTGTGGGAACATTAATAAGAGGGTTGATGAAAATTTAGCTCTAACGCCTGGTGGGGAATTTACTCTTGTTGCTTCTCATGCGGAGGTGGTGAACAATAGAGTGTGTGATGTTAATACGGTGGCATTGATTGATTATGCTAGTGATTTGGTTATTGCATCTCATGACTCTCACTTGGCTGATTTCGAAGTGCCTTTGTCGCCTAATAAGGAGGTTTCGAATGTTAATGTGCCATTGATTGATGCTCCTATTTCTCTTATTTCTAGTGATGCCTTGAATGCTTAATTGGCTTTGTCGCCTAATAAGGATGTAAAATCATAAAAAAATAAAAATATATGTAAGACAAAATTTAAAACAAATTCTTATATTGCATTATAATTATTAAATTAAAAAAATTACAAGCTTTGTACTATATTTTGTATTTTCTGATAATGTTGCATTATAGTTTCATTTGGAATCAAGTCAAATACTTCTTTCTTAATATATTGCACTTTTGGCAATTGACTGGAGATCAATATATTGGATTTGAATTAAAACTTTATTTAGATTATAACAATCTACGCATAAACTTTAACAATTTGCAAATTTGTTCACAATCATAATATCTAAATGACATCTAAAGATGTACATGAAAATGTGAATTACACTTGAGAGAAGTTAGTGTTAATGATATTTTTGATGTCATTTAAAGATTAGAGTGCATATAAATAAATAAATAAATTATGATGTTTGATATATAATTATGTAAAAATTTTATGATAGGTATGTAAATCCTGATATTAGAAGTGGTTTGTACGTGGTTAGCTATCTATTAATTAATAATTAAATTCACAATGAAATTGTTGCTACTTTGCACTAATGTATTGAAATTTAATAAATTATATATATTTTCCTGATAATTCCATAATATTTATAAGTTCTGTGGTTAGCAACTTTTAATAGCCGTTGACATCAAAGACTATATAAGTCACAATCAAAATGTTAATGTTTTCCCAACAGTTTATAGATGTGATTTTAAAATCACTATTATGGATAGATATAAACAACAATTTTAATCGCGGCTAAATTCAAATAAAAAAAGTTGAAATTTTCACAATATGACCACCCACTCTTCCACTCTACCCATCTCCACGAGAAATTATTCAGTGTGGAGTCCGGACGGTAAAGAATCATCCGGATGTGAGTGTACACAATATGTGCACTGAGTATACTTTTATACATAGTTTGATTTTTTTTCTACAGTGTATACTCACATCCGGACGGTTCTTTACCGCCCGGGCTCCGCACGGAATAATTTCTCCTTCTCCATAGCTCTTATTGCCCTTAGACTTCGCCAGCTTCATGTGATAGGCGGAGTTTTGAACGAGTCGCCAAAAAGCTTCTTCACCTCCTTCCTGTCGGATACGAAATCTCGCCTCCTCAAGCCCTAGCCGGACTCCTTCCTCACCATTTTCTGTTCGAGCGAAAGCAGCGACTACGATAGGTGCTAACTCGCCGTGAAGGTAGCCATTCTTCCTTCCTTCCACGTGCTTCTTCGACTAAATCCTGTAAATCTGCTGAGCCATAGAGAGGAAGAAAGGGAGAGGCCGACGCCGCCGGTGGAGGTGGTTCCAATTTCTGGTAAGTTTGGTTTCTAGGGTTTAGTAGGGCTAATTGGGGAAAGTGATTAATCCATCGATAGATGATAATTGAAGTTTGAGATTAAAGGGGAGCAGATATCTTTTGTTGAGATTGATCAGTTTGTTGACTTTTTCGTTTGGCTGCAGAGAAGAAGTTAGAATTAGTTCAAGAGGAGGAATCTACTCCAGGTTGTGCTTTGTTTCATTGAGTTTTTTTTTTTTTTTTATAATTTTTGTTGCTAATTTTAAAAGAGAAGAAAGAGAGAAAAATAATCGAGAGAATTGGTGAATATTAATATCATGCTTGCTCTCCTGTTTCTCCCTATCTCTATCTTATTTCAACAAAATTTACTCTGTGACACCCATTGAATGTATCACTATGGTAGTCAATTTCTAGTAAGATATTGCTGCAGGTTCAAGTTACCTAATGCCTCTCTTATTTATATTTTGTGTATTTGGTAATCATTTCTACCTTTGTTTATTAATTACTTTGCACCATGTTCATTTTATATGATTAATTTGCATAACATCAGTAGATTTTGAGAACCTTGTTTGGTCCCATGCAAAACAGAAATGATTGGAGGATGCTTCTAAATAACATCTGTTCGGTGTTATTAAATTCATTTAGGTCTGCTCACAACATGTTTTATATTCCATTAGCAAAAAAGAAAAAGAGGGACTTGTTGGTATGTATGTAAACCCTTAGATCATCTCCAATCAAATTGCATATGATGGTATGCGGTACGCCAAAATTTAGTAGGTGAACAGTGCGATGCAAATATTGGCGTCGCACTGTTCACTTTACGGGATTTGCTAAAGAAGCGCACAAAAGAGGAGAAAGAAATAAAGTTTGATTAAAGATGAATTACTGCATTTTGGAGTGAAAAATGAGTTTTTCGGTTGGAGATGCCCTTAGAGCGTCTCCAGCCGAACATCTAACACTCATTTGGCGTCGCTGGTTTGCTCCATTTGATAGCAAGAAAAAAAAGCTATTGAGGTGAGGGTCGCACTATTCACATGCTAATTTTTTTTATAAATATGTGATTAAAAATATAAAATAAAGTATGAGAAAGAATATATACAGAATATTTTTTTTTTGGTGTTAGAAAATGGAGTTTGGTTGGAGACGAATTACTGCATTTTGGTGTATTACTATATTTTGAAGTGAAAATTGAGTTATTTGATTGGAGATGCCCTTAGATGGAGCTAACAATGAAACGGTTCACATTTAGACGTCATTTCCTTAACCAATCCTTTTTTATTGCTAATCACTTTACATAATCTTTTTTTCTAAATCATTGGCTTCATAACATCAAAGACTAGCTTAGAACCCACTCTGTTTACTTTACTTCAAACTTAAGCTTCATTTCCCTCATAAACGATAAAACCACCAGACTTTCTCAGGAATTTTCTCAATCATTTGCTTGCTTCGAAGCTCTAAACAAATTTTCAGAATGGTAATTCATTCCGCTCCTGGTCTCCTGACGAAGATGAGAAGCTCTTCAACATAATAAAATAGGCATAATAAAATCTCAAAAAGAACACCTCAAAAGCTAAAACCCATTGTAAAAATAATGAGAGTTTCGCCTATCTGAGACTCGTAACAACTTTATAAGGTTTTCATATGTAAAGAATTCTAAAAGATCACATATAACCGATTACCTCTAAGGTTAGAACGGCATCGTCTTCCTTGCAACCGGTGGCGTCGTCCTGCTTGCAATCAACAGCAACATTCGATGATGTTGTCCTACAAAGTAGTAGGAGGCGCGGAGCAGCAATGGCGTCGTGCAAGAATCAAGCAAATGTGGGTTTCCCGACTTCGGCCATAGGGGTGTCAATATTGGACCCAACCCGAAAATCCGATCCGAAAATTTCGGGTTTAGGTCAATCCGAACCCGAACCGGGTCGGGTTCGGGTTGACCCGGAAACCCGGGTTTGACCGGGCAAAAACGAATTCTCATGCCTGGTTTAGCCCTCCCGCGTCAGTCTCCCGCGCTTGCCCTGAAAGTTCGATAGGGATGTTAAGCCCTAGTGAACTAGTCCCGAGGCTAACCAAGAGGGGGGGTGAATTGGTTATTTAAAAATTTCACGATAACTACAAAAATCTTTTCGATACTTAGCAGCGGAAACAAGTAAACAATAACGAAAAGATCAACCAACGATATTCACCCAAGCAGTTTATATTCAAAAGTAAAATGCAAAACTGAATAAAAAAAAAGCAAACCAGATTTTATAGTGGTTCGGTCAACTTGACCTACGTCCACTCCCTGGAGCCTCCCCTCCGGGTATTGCACTAAACGAAAGTGACTCTCCTTTTGCTCCCACAGCAAGGCGGAGAAGCCTGTACAAAACACCTCCTTTTCACCACACGGTGAGGCAGAGAACCCGACCTCCTTTCGCTTCCTCCTGAAGCAGGCAGAGAACCTTCGAACTCCTTTTGCTTCCACCTGAAGCGGGCAGAGAACCCACAAACTCCTTTCGCTTCCTCCTGAAGCGGGCAGAGAACCCGGATCTTCTTGCGAACGATCCTCCCACGAAGAACACCGACTAGACGACAGACGACGAGCGGAGAAGACGACTCTGATCCGTGCTTGGAGCAACCTTAGTGAATCCCTCACTAACTCCCCCTCACAAGATCTCTTCTCTCTCTCCCAACTCTCTCTCTCTCTAGGATTTCTCAGGGAAGGAAGGCAGCAAAAGATTTTTCCAAATCTAGGAAAAAGTTCTTTTAAAGGAGGGCTTAAAATTTGCCCTAAATCTCAACTTGTCGGCCAAGATCGTCCAGGACGATCGGTAGATCGTCCTGTACGATCAGTTCAAATTCAGCTGTTTCAGCCTGGACGATCTGGCTCTTCTGGACGATCAGTAGAAAAAGTTGTTCATATCGTCCCGTACGATCATGCGATCGTCCGGGACGATTAGTTCAAATTGAAGGAAATCGTCCAGAAGACAGTTCGGGTCGTCCAGAGAAATCTGTGCTGGACGACCAAAAAATGACTTGATCGTCCCGTATGATAGGGTAATCATCCGGTACGATTAGTTCAAAAAGGCCCCAAATCGTCCTGTACATAGTTCTGGACGTACAGCTGAAATGCACAAGACGATCACGATCGTCCGGGACGATCCTGCGATCGTCCAGGACGATGTGATCGTATCAATTAAACATTAATTGCTTTCCTTAATTACCAGACTAATTTAGGCATGATTGTAGTGCATCGTCCAGGACGATACACGTATCGTCCGGGATGATCAGACCAAAATACTTAAAATAAAACTTGCCTAACTTAATCTGGCGGCTGGAAATTTCTGATTTGAGCATATCGTCCCGTACGATCCAAAGATCGTCCAGGACGATCTGCTTAATCAGACCCTCTTAACTCAGTCGCCCTAATTAGGGTTTCTGTTTTAACTGGATCGTCCAGGACGATGCTACTATCGTCCAGGACGATCTGAACAAAATTTTAACAGAAACTCTAATTCACTCAATCTCTCTCCCTGAGTGTGTGTGTGCAAGATTACTTAGCTAGGGAATCAGTTACATTACAATTGACTCAATAAAAGAAAAAATCATACATTTGACACACTTGGACCCGATCTTGAGTTGGCTTGAGTAGCTTGCGGTCTTTTGTGCCTGAAACTGATTAGCCAAGAAAAACACACTGGAAACATATTTGTCATCATCAAAACCAGATTTGCAACAATCTCCCCCTTTTTGATGATGGCAAACATTTGTAAATTAGTCTGAAAACAAAGGTAAACTAGCAGATCAAACAAAACAAACATATTTTTTTTTTTAAATTTTCATTTAACAGCTCAAACAATACAGAAAATATGAAATAGAAAATAGAAACAGACACGACACGACTACAACTGACTCCCCCTTTTGACATCACAAAAAGGAGGAGGGAGAAACATAAACACGGAAATAAAACATAAAATAAAAACATATACAGAACAACAACACGACAGAAAACTAAAACTGAGGCGGATCCTGATCGGAAGAAGGAGGTGGCGGTGGAGGGTAGAAGTAATGGTGAATGGCCTGAAAGTGAGCTCCAAACCAGGCCATGTCCTGGTCGTGCTGCTGCTGCTGCTGCGCAGCATAGTCCGCGAAGCGTTGATGTTAAGCCCTAGTGAACTAGTCCCGAGGCTAACCAAGAGGGGGGGGGTGAATTGGTTATTTAAAAATTTCACGATAACTACAAAAATCTTTTCGATACTTAGCAGCGAAAACAAGTAAACAATAACGAAAAGATCAACCAACGATATTCACCCAAGCAGTTTATATTCAAAAGTAAAATGCAAAACTGAATAAAAAAAAAAGCAAACCAGATTTTATAGTGGTTCGGTCAACTTGACCTACGTCCACTCCCCGGAGCCTCCCCTCCGGGTATTGCACTAAACGAAAGTGACTCTCCTTTTGCTCCCACAGCAAGGCGGAGAAGCCTGTACAAAACACCTCCTTTTCACCACACAGTGAGGCAGAGAACCCGACCTCCTTTCGCTTCCTCCTGAAGCAGGCAGAGAACCTTCGAACTCCTTTTGCTTCCACCTGAAGTGGGCAGAGAACCCACAAACTCCTTTCGCTTCCTCCTGAAGCGGGCAGAGAACCCGGATCTTCTTGCGAACGATCCTCCCACGAAGAACACCGACTAGACGACAGACGACGAGCGGAGAAGACGACTCTGATCCGTGCTTGGAGCAACCTTAGTGAATCCCTCACTAACTCCCCCTCACAAGATCTCTTCTCTCTCTCCCAACTCTCTCTCTCTCTAGGATTTCTCAGGGAAGGAAGGCAGCAAAAGATTTTTCCAAATCTAGGAAAAAGTTCTTTTAAAGGAGGGCTTAAAATTTGCCCTAAATCTCAACTTGTCGGCCAAGATCGTCCAGGACGATCGGTAGATCGTCCAGGACGATCGGTAGATCGTCCTGTACGATCAGTTCAAATTCAGCTGTTTCAGCCTGGACGATCTGGCTCTTCTGGACGATCAGTAGAAAAAGTTGTTCATATCGTCCCGTACGATCCTGCGATCGTCCGGGACGATTAGTTCAAATTGAAGGAAATCGTCCAGAAGACAGTTCGGGTCGTCCAGAGAAATCTGTGCTGGACGACCAAAAAATGACTTGATCGTCCCGTACGATAGGGTAATCGTCCGGTACGATTAGTTCAAAAAGGCCCCAAATCGTCCTGTACATAGTTCTGGACGTACAGCTGAAATGCACAAGACGATCACGATCGTCCGGGACGATCCTGCGATCGTCCAGGACGATGTGATCGTATCAATTAAACATTAATTGCTTTCCTTAATTACCAGACTAATTTAGGCATGATTGTAGTGCATCGTCCAGGACGATACACGTATCGTCCGGGACGATCAGACCAAAATACTTAAAATAAAACTTGCCTAACTTAATCTGGCGGCTGGAAATTTCTGATTTGAGCATATCGTCCCGTACGATCCAAAGATCGTCCAGGACGATCTGCTTAATCAGACCCTCTTAACTCAGTCGCCCTAATTAGGGTTTCTGTTTTAACTGGATCGTCCAGGATGATGCTACTATCGTCCAGGACGATCTGAACAAAATTTTAACAGAAACTCTAATTCACTCAATCTCTCTCCCTGAGTGTGTGTGTGCAAGGTTACTTAGCTAGGGAATCAGTTACATTACAATTGACTCAATAAAAGAAAAAATCATACATTTGACACACTTGGACCCGATCTTGAGTTGGCTTGAGTAGCTTGCGGTCTTTTGTGCCTGAAACTGATTAGCCAAGAAAAACACACTGGAAACATGTTTGTCATCATCAAAACCAGATTTGCAACATGCCCGAGTCGCTGCCCCGCGTGCCTGCTTCGCCTGCCTGCGTCCGTCACAATGCGTCAGCGTCAGTCCGTGTCGCATCGAGCAGTCGAGCCATCGAGTCGCTGCTGCCTGCCGCACCGCTGCAGCCTCCTGCCGGTGCGCTGTCTTACGGGTCCCGAGGCCAGCTTCGCGTCGCGTCTCGCTTGCGGCTCGCTTCCCGCTCGAGTTTCGCGTTGTGTCCAACGTCGTGTTGCGTCCCGCGTCAGTCGCCGACTACTTTCGCTGCCGCTGGCCGTCGGCCCACTGCAGCTGCCGACTCGCCGCTGCTGGAGTTACCGTGTCCGCGGGTCGGGTTGGGTTGACCCGAACCCGAAGCGGGTCAAGTTCGGGTCAAGAAAATCGACCAGTTTGCAAAAATGAGTCGGGTTGACCTGAACCCGAATACTGTCGAGTCAATTTCGGGTTCGACCCAAACCCATCCCGTGACCCAAAATTGACACCCCTATTCGGCCACACAATCGCCACTCCCTCTAGTCACCATTCATTCTTGTCTTTGTTGGTTACCAATTATCACCCCAACATTGTTTCCACTAGACTTTGCAATCGAATTAATTTTACTTTAAATCATTAGAAAAAAATAAAAAAATTGATTTGTTTAGCCTAATTAAACAGTTTAGGTATTAATTAGGTTTTCCGGTTCAGTAAGTTCACAATCCAAAACTACAGACGACTTCTCCACCTCTTTCTTTCCCGTCTCCTCTTTCTATCGTGCCGCAACTCATAGAGTCGGCTGTTCCTCCAGTGGCGGCCGGCGGACGGCGGATGACGGACGGCGGACTGTGGCCGACGGCGAACGAGAGCCATCTCCTCCCTGCTCCCTTGCCTCAACCCTCACGCCCTCACACCGTCACACGCCTTTGCTTGTTCGGACAGTTGGACGAGAGCACTCGAGAGGTTTTTTTTGGTTGATTTTATAAGTTATAACCTTCTTGTTTTGCATCTTCCTCCAATCTTTTCTTTCTATTGCTTTAATTTTGCTGTAGGTGAGTAAAATTTTTGACCTTTTTTGTTGATTTTATAACCTACTTGTTTGGCATTTTTTTCCTTCAATTTTTGTTTGTATTGTCTTTATTTTGTTGTAGGTGTAGTAAGTTTTTTGCATTTATTTTGTTATGTTATTTTGATTATTGTTTGTTCTTTAGTAGCCTTGTTCATGTTAAGTTGTTTGAATGTAATATCTTGTTTAAATTCTTATTAGATATATAATCTTAAGGCGTCTTTAAGTACGAGTTTAAACCACATGGAAAGATATTTCAAGCGATCTTTGAATTCAAAAACATCAAATAATGTTGATGACAATAGAAATCAGGTTGAACAAATAGAGCAAAATGAATAACGCATTCGAGTGGATGTTGATTTACCCAAAATATGAAAGTAAGTGTGAAAAATCTTCTATCTGATCCAGGACTATGAATTCCTATTCCTGATTTTAATCCTAACATTTGAGATGAAGTCCGTAGAACATATTTACAACGAGGCCCATTTCAACCTCGCAGTCATGATTTTCTAAAAAGCAAATTCGGGGTGAAAGACAAAAGATTTAATCCTGCTTGGTTTGACAAATATTCTGATTGGCTTTAGTATAGCATATGCAAAGATAAATCATATTGTCTTTATTGTTATCTTTTCAGAAAACCAGGTAGGCAATGAAGAGGAAGAAGCATTTAATAAAAATGGATTTTCTAATTGAAAAAAAAAAAACAAATTTTATCTTCATATAGGAAGCCAAAACAGTGCGCATAATAATGCTAGACGTAGTTGTGAAGACCTGAAGTAGAGTCAACATATTGATTTTGTGTTCCAAAAGTAATCAGATCAAGCTGCAATTGCATATCGTACCCGCCTTAATACTTTTATTGATAGCATAAAATTTCTTTTGAAGAAAGGACTAGCTTTCTGAGGACATGATGAGTCTTGTTCTTCAAAAAATCAAGGTAATTTTCTTAAACTGGTACGGTTTCTGACTGAGCATAACAAAGACATACAATATGTGGTGCTAAAAAATGCACCTGATAATTTAAAGTTAATTGTACCTAAAATTCAGAAGGATATTACAAGAGCATTCGCTATTGCAATTACAAACTTTATATCAGAGGAGATTGGTGAGAAATTTTTCTGAATTTTAGTTGATGAATCACGTGACACATCTGCTAAAGAGCAAATGGCAATAGTAGTACATTTTGTTAACAAGAAAGGTGAGATAGTTAAACATTTTTTGGGGATATCTCATGTGTCAGATACAACTGCAAATAGTCTTAAAATAGCAATTAAGCAACTCCTATCAACATATGGTTTGAGCATTTCCAGAATACAAGGTCAAGGTTACGATGGTGCTAGCAATATGAGAGGAGAGTTTAATGGTATAAAGGCTCTTTTTCTGAATGAAAATCACTCAGCATATTACATTCACTGCTTCTCACATCAACTCCAATTAGCATTGGTGGCAGTTTCGAAATCTCATGTTCATATTGCTCTGTTATTTACTATAATTTTGAGTGTAATGAATCTTGTTGGTGTTTCTTATAAGCGTCATGACCAGATCCGAGAAATACAACGAGAAAAGGCATTAAATGAATTATATAGTGGAAAACTTTTATCTGGCAAGGTTTAAATCAAGAAATAACCCTTAGGTGTACAGGTGATACGAGGTGGGGTTCGCACTATGAATCAATTTTAAGGTTAATTATAATGTTTGCTGCAGTAATTGATGTTCTGGAAATCATTTTGGAAGATGGTGTAAGCTCAGAACAAAATCATTTTGGAAGATGGTTTAAGCTCAGAACAAAAAGGTGAGGCGTATGCTTTATTAGAATCGTTACAGACCTTTGAGTTTTCTTTTAGCCTACATCTGATGAAAGATGTTCTTGGTATCACTAATAAACTATCACAAGCTTTACAGAGAGGAGAACAAGATATTATAAGTGCTATGTCTTTGGTTCGTATATGTAAAATAAGATTGCAGGATATGAGAGATAATAAGTGGACTGATTTCATCAATAATATAATCTTATTTTATGTACATAAAATTAATATTTCACATATGGATGATAAATGGGTTGCTCGTGGTCGGCCTCGCCGTAGAGCTTAAGATATAACAAATTTATATCATTTTCAGGTTCAAATTTTTTACACGGTACTTGACATGCAGCTTCATGAGTTGAATAATCATTTTACGGAAGTAAATACTGAGTTGCTTTTGTGTATGGCCTGTTTGAATCCTAATAACAAATATCATGCATTTAACAAAAATAAGTTGATTATAATGACACAGTTTTATCTTACTAATTTTAGTCTTCTTGATCAGGCAGTTCTTGAAAGTCAATTAAATACTTATATTCTGGATATGCGATCGGATGATCAGTTCTCCTTATTAAAAGATATAGGAAGCCTTGCTGAGAAAATAATCCAAAGTAGAAAAGATATTATATATCCTGCTATTTTTAGACTACTCGAACATTCATTGGTATTACCCGTTGCTACTGCAGGCGTCGAAAGAGCATTTTCTGTCATGAATATCATAAAAAATCGGCTGTGAAATAGGATTGGAGATCAATGGATGAATAATTTTTTAGTTTCTTATATTGAGAAAGAAATTTTAGATTCTATTGATAATGAAGTAATCATTCAACTCTTTCAGAATATGAAGAGTAGACGTTATAAATTATAAGTTGTTTACTATCTTATATTTAATATTATTATTTTTGGATTATTATTGAACAAAAAATTTTAAAACTGCCTTTACCGGTCCCAAGCCTGGATGAAAAAAGTTGAGGGAAAATTTCAATAAAATAATTTAGGCCCCCCCTTAACAAATTTTCTGGCTCCGCCTCTATATACATGTATTCTTAACCAAATAACTAAAGAATATTTTTAATACTTGTTGCTTGCCGGAACATTAACAACGATAAAGAGATGGAGTTTTAACATCCTGGCTTTGCATGAAGATTCAACACATACAAATAAGAGAGGATATGCCATATTTTTATGTGAGAAACCCTGAAAAGGGAAAAACCATAGGGTCTGGCCCAATTTAAATGATTTCACTAGTATTTATATTTATATTTGGTTACAAGTGAATCCCCTTCCTTTGGGGAAGACATTTATAAAGTACATATTATATTGTTGAAAGTCGAAGAGCCCTTTGGTAGGAATCCATCATAAATGACGATGGTTGATAGTGAAGCTAGCAGATGCTAGAGTAACCAAGTGATATTAACCAAGATATTATAGGTCTAAGGGTTATAATCAATGAGCGACAAAGGTTGGAGGATCGTAGTGGGCATGCGACAGAGGTTGGAAGGAATGCAATTAGGTGATGGTGGTCAAAGGATCATAGTCAAGTGACAGTGGCTTGAGGACAACAATCACTCAACAATAGTTTGAGAATCATAGTCGGTGGGCAATGAAGATAAAAAAATAGTAGTTGGCAATTAAGGTTAAAGGACTAAAGCAGGGTGACTGAGTCTCAAGGACTGTAGTTAGGTGATAATGGTCTAAGGATCGTAGTCGGTGGGCAAGGAGATCGAATGGAACGTAGTATGTGAAAGATGAAGGTCAGAAAGACCGTAGTTAGGTGACTGAGGTCGAAGGATCGTAGTCAAACAATAATGGCCTAAAAGACTGTAGTCGGGCCATGGTGGTATGATGACTATAGTTGGTGGGCTACATAGGTCAAAAGGACCATAGTTAGGCAACTGATTTTAAATGATCGTACTTGGGTGACGGTGATCTGAGGATCGTAGTCGACGCATGATGGAGATTGAAAGGAACATAGTCAGGTGATGATGGTTCGAGGACTAGGTGACGATGGTTTGAAGAATTTCATTTCTTTTCTTATGTTCAATTAACACCCAATATTCATTTAAAATAAGATCATCTACCAACTAGATAATTGACAACTAGAGCTAACTAATTTCATTCAGAAAAAATACAAATAAATATAAATAGTGGAACACAAAATTTTATAACTATTGTAGTCAATATTTACATGCTACTGTAAGGTTCAAAGTCCAAAATAATATATACAAAAGCCGTTATCGGCTACAAAAGAATAAATAAAACCCAAGAATTAGAAATATAACTAAACTAGCATCACTATATAACCTTATATTATAGGCTCCTTACTTTTACATGAAATCATATAAAATCACGTAATGAATGTATAGCAAGTAACCAAAATTTACTATTGAAATCAAAGCAGCTTTCTCTTCTCTCTCTCTCTCTCTCTCTCTCTCTCTCTCTCTCTCTCTTCTCCTTCTTCTTCTTCTTCTCCCTTCTCTTCTTCCTCTTTTTGGCTTTCTTCTTGGCCAAGCAATGTAAGTGAGGGAGGGGATGGGTGATAGTGAGGGGAATTTAGAGAAAAATATATTTAAATTTTTTTAGTGCATGGAACTGCAATGCTCCAACCCAACACTGCAGCGCCGCATACTAAATCCATAATTATTGTAGAATAGAACCTTTAATGCCATGACAACTATTTCTGGCATCATTATGCTCTCAAGCATAGTGCTACAACACTCATAAGTTCAACGTTGCAGTGCTCCAGTTCAAATAGAAATTAAATTTTCATTCTAAAATAGTTTTTAAACTTTTTGGATTATTACAAAAGATGAAGTTGGAAGGGCCGTAGTCAGGTGATTGAGGTTGAAGGATCGTAGTTGAGCAATATCGAGAGATAATGGTATGAGGACGGTAGTTGGCAGACAACGAAGGTTGGAAGGACCATAGCCATACAACAGAGTTTCAAGGATCGTACTTGGGCAACGGTGGTCTGAGGACCATAGTCAACGTGTGATGGAGATTGGAAGGAACGTAATCGGGTGATGGTGGTCTAAGGAACATAGTTGAGTGACGAAAGTCCGAAGAATGCATTTGAGAGATAATGGTATGAGGACTATAATCACGTGAATAATAAGAGGGATTATAGTTGGACGATGGTGGTCTGACTACAGTAGCTGATCGGTAAAAGGTTCGAAGACGGTGGTCAGGTGATAAAAATTTGATGGCGGCTATCAATTAATGAAAATCTGACAGCGATGATCAGTAAATAAAAGTTCGATGGTGATAGCCAGACGGTGTGTCACGGCCCAAGATCTAAAGTGAAAGGATTTTTTTCTCTTTTCTTTTATTTATTTATTTCTTATTTTCAATACCAAGTAATAGTCATTTACAATCAGATCAATATTATATCTAGAACTGATAAATTTCATTAAGGAAATATCAATAACGAAAAATATAATTCACATTACTATTATCAATATTTGCATTATATTTCTATCTCTAAAGTCCAAAATAATATATACAATAGCCTTCATAGACTAAAAAAATATACATAAACTATAAAAACTGAAAGAAAACTAAACTAGTAATGCTGAAAGAAAATTATGCATGTCGTCTAATGCCTCTTGCTATAGGGTTTTACCATTTCTTAAAATCATGTAAAAAATCACATAATGACCATAAAAGCTCAATAAATAATATATATCTTATAGCTAAAATCAGTGATAGGAAAAGGGAAATAATATGCTATAAGTTGAATAAAAAAATATATGAATCAGTATATACTATATGTACCGATCACATGTATTAATCAATCATTTTATTTAGTTTCATTCATTCATATCATTCAAATATTCTCGTCAGTCTATCAGTTATACTATTGTCGGTATCCATATTTAGTAACAATAAGCAGTAACATAAATTAGTATCCGTAAGGACAGTGTCCGTACAGTATCAGTTAGTAATTAGTATAAAAAATTAATATAAGTAATCAGTACTTATATTCAAATAACAGTATCTTGTATCTGGCTCTAACACTTGTGTTTCCCGATTAGTCACCCCTTATGACTTCCAATCAACAATCAGTATCAATATTAGAATCATCCATGAGATAGATAAGATTCTAGAAGTAACCCCTACAAGTTCAAGTGGCATCTCCCGCCACGTAGCATTTTGTCTCCTATAGGTTCAAAAGGCGACTTCGATAATATAACACTTTGTCTTGTATGATACTTAGTTCTCATCTTCCAGCTAGTATATATCTCTGACACTAGTCGCCCAATCACGTGCTCATATTCATTCACATCAATCATTTCAATCCATATCACATTTCAGTATTTTCATATCAAATTATAATACATTACTTTTTAACCCATTTTCAATATACATTTCCTACTCATTTCACAGAAATATTCATATACATATTTCTAATTAGTGAAAATATAATAAAGTTATATCAAATTATTTAGAATAATTAAATTTATAATATATCAAAAATTATATGATGAAAGCTTACGAAATCAGGAGATAATGTATTTTTGGCATATTGAGGAGAGACAAAATCCGCAAAACTTAAAATCATCGATAACAGAAGCAAGAGGATGGTTACTTATAATAAATAGAATAATTTTCCTAACAACAATCACAGACAAAAAGCCCTGAAGATTATCTTTCTCTTTCCTCTCTTCTTCCTCCTTCGATTTCTTCCCGGGCAAGGCACTCGAGTGAGGGTGGGGTGAGGGCAATGACATATATATTTATAATAAAAAGTACATAAAAACACTATTAGTGGCCTAGCACCACAATGCTTAGACCTAGCACTGTAGCATTGTATGTAGAATTTAGAATTACTGTAGAAGTAGAGACTCAAATGCCATTGCGATAGTTTTTGACACCGTTGTGCTCTTAAACCTTGTGTCGCAATGCTCACAAACACAACATCAAAGTGCTTTATCTCAAATAGAAATTTAAAAATTCATATTTTAAAATATTTTTTAATTTCTAGTTGTTACAATCATCCCATCTTAAAAAAAATGTCATCCCTAATATTTTTTATATCAATCCGAGAGATAACACAATCTCAAAACAAAATTTTAAAATCAAATCGGTGAATTGATATGCAAACAATGATAAATTATAGATCACGTTAAAATCAATTCAAATTTACCTCAAAACTTAACTTGTAAATTATAAAATAACACAAAAATCATATTAGTCGTATCCTCAGGCACTTCAGGAACCTCTTTCACTGGTTCCAACTATCTACTTTCAATTTATCCAGACAATGAGCATTTTGTCATTCGGTGTCCATAATCACCACGTCTAAAGCAATGTCCTATCACCCTGTAACAGGATCACACATGTCTACTCCCTCTTCATATACATTGCAATGCGGTAGGTGCTTTAACAATCATATCTATCCTTTTCTTACTACTTTCACCTATCTTCTTGTTGCTTTGTCTAGACTGTTTGGCCAGTTTATCACTCATAATTTGAGCGATCAGATTAGCAAATTTGTCTACATGTTCATATGTCACTGAAAATGCTTCAGTATTAGATTCAAATTTCTTTTCTTTTGGGTCCATTTGCCCGATAAAAATAAATCTTAAATTCAAAACAAATCTTTCAAAATAAAATAAACAAATACAAAACAAATTATTGCCTACATGATGTTGAAATCAAGCAATATTGGGCTCATTGGATTTGTCTCATCGAGCTGTTTGATTCGATTACAAGCATGCCATATGTATAAATCATTTGGTCTTCTAATTAATATACTAAATTATTTAATTGTGCTTCGAGCCCTTAATTTGGGCTCATTATGGTTCGTATTAGATCATTTTTTATGTTGGTTGATTCGTTTTGTCGAGAAGTTCAATTTGGCTATAAGTTTGCTGAAATCAAATTTCATATGGTCCTAAATTTAATTTTGGAAGATTTCAATTCAAATGTAGCTCAAGATTTATGCCCGATCAAGTCGATTTTTGATGACGTATCAAAATTTTATTTATTTTACATTATATTCTTTTTACTTTGCGTTCGTTTTTCCTTAAAAGAAACAACCTGTATGTATTATTCACTTTGAATCCAAATTGAATGAAATAATTGGCATAATTTTCATAAACTAAAATAAATTTAACTAATGACACTTTTTAATACTTAATCATTTATTTATTAATTTTCTTATAAATTAAATTATACTTTAAACAAATAGCTAATAATTTCTACAAATTATTAAATAGTTTAAAAAAAATGATATTATAGTATTTTAAAATTACTCAAACTACATTTATTCCATAACTAAATCAAAATTTAAGAGTTAAAAATCTACTTATATAGGTTGAAATATAAAAGTAACTTGGGCAGTCTATATCTCAGCAAAATTGTAAAACAAATTTGATATTTCAAGTAATATAGCTGATTTATTCCTCTTCTCTCCTTTCATATGCTCCCTCTTGTTCTCTAAGAAGAGGAAGCCCTATATTCCTTTTCATTATCAAATAAAGAAGGAAAAAAAAAAGTTGAATAATTGTCTCTTTTATGGCTCTAAGATTAAGGCTTCGTTTGGGACGGCTTTCTTACTACTTAAAGTAGCTTTTCAATTAAAAATTAAAATTTTTGTACTAGAAAGCTGCTTTAAGAAACAGTAAGAAAGCTATCCCAAATGAACTCTTAGTTTGAGACAGCTTTCTCACTACTTTTTAAAGCAGCTTTCTCAAGAATTTTTTGGACTAAAAAATAGCTTTAAAAAGCAGCAAGAAAGCTTTCCTAAGCGAAGCCAAAGCCTCTAAGATCTTTTTAGCATAAGCTCTAAAAGAATTACGACATAAGCTCTATTACTTTATTGAGAGTATTTTTAAATATCTCGTAAGATATAAGTAAACATTAGATTAATATTTTTTCTAAGAGTGCTCATGTTCTAAGAATGAAAATAAATTTCATTATTGATAAACAGAGAGATTTCATAATTTTATATGAGCTTGTTTAGGTCATGTTGGTTAAATCCATGGACTTCTTTCCTGCACTCTCCTATGCAATTTTTTCATGAAAATCTTTCATATCATTTTTTTTTCATTTTTTATTCTCACCCTCATACTTTTCTGATTTTTTTTCTCTCAAGGGAGAGAAGAGAAAAAAGAGTTTGATGGAGAGGATGCATTGAGAACTTGTAAAACGGGGTGTAAAAACCACCATTAAATCTTGGTTGTCCTCATGACATATTTATTGAGCTAAACAAGTGATGGTAAGCTAAAGCTTTAGGTAAGCTAAGTCATATGATTGGTATAAAAATAAGTTTTTGCAAGCTACTTTAGCTCTTAACTCATTATGGAGTTCTAATATTGCATTAATATGAGTCAACTTATTATGTTTATAATTTTTTTATAAGTGTTTATGCATATGTAGTAGGTATTTTCCAAGTACCTACTAGGTTCCCACCAGGAGAATCGACCAAAATGATTGCATGTTCTAGCAAGAGTACTTGCAAAGAGGGAATGTGGCCACACAACGGTTGGTTGGTCAATGCCAATCCACAAATCTACGACCCTCTCTCCCTTGGTGAGATTGTAATGCGAAGACTCATCCCAACTGAAAAATTTAGGAGTCATCGTCCTTCTCAAGTTCCTTAGAAGGACCCATCTCAACTCAAATGAGCCCTAGAGGTCATTCACCATAGTCAATGCCATTAACCTACCACTGAAATCCCCAATCAAGTTATTGGAAGATTGCTCCTTAGAGGCCTGCAGTTGTGATTTCTCGGGCTAAGGAAGTTCTCAACTCAAGGTCATTTCCATCCAGGGGGACTCGTCCTTCCTCTAATCAGCTCTCAAAGACATGCCAAAGAAATCACCTATGAAGACTTGCCCCTGGGATTTGCCTTAGAATAGAGGGTCATGCTAGAGGCAGGGATCCATATGAATATCAACGAGTTAGGTTACATGCTTTTGAGAAGCTAAAATAAGTAATAGTCACATCATATATTATACTTTTTTCTTTTTTTTTTTTAATTTATAACATTTTCTATAACCCCCAAGCCCTATAAAAAGACTTAAAAGTAGAGATGTAAATGAACCAAGGCGAGCCAAATAACTACTTGTTCATGTTTGCCTTCGTTTATTATCAGCTTATTCATGTTCGTTCAAGCTCGATTCAAGCTTTTTTGTTCATGTTCAAATTGGTTCGCTTAAGATGATGGATATTCATGTTTGGTTCATGTTCGATTCATTTCATGCTTATCAAGTTTTAAACAAGTGGGCCTTATCAAGCTATTAACGTGCTTTACTTCTAAATATTCATTAGCTTAATCAACGAGCTTTATCGAACCTACTAACAAATTTGTTTGTGAACATTTCTAGTTATTACTTTGAACTACCAAATGAGCCTATTCACGAACATATATAACTAGTATTTTCAAGCTACCAAACAAGCGGGTCGATTGACGTAGGGAGAAACACGAGGGTTCGGTGGGACGGCGCAATGGAGAAAGACGAACAAAAAAATGTCTAGGATTTGCTATTTGGGTGGGAATTGCGATTGTTGAGGGCTAGAAATTAAAGGTATAAAATATAAATGTATAATTAGATAACATCATTAAATAAAAATAATTTTAATTAAATTATATATAATAATGTAATATCAATTAATATATATTTATGATATATTTTTCGTTAATATTATAATATTTAATTAATTTTATAATTTTATAATTAATAATTATTATATATTTATATTATAATAAACATAAATATTTATATTAGATTGTTCAACATTTTTTAATGAGAAATAATAAATATTTTTATCAAATATTCACCAATTTTTTGCATAATTGAGTTATATATCGAACAAGAATAGAGCTTCTTAAAGAGCTTCTTATCGATCTCCTAACGAGCTTCTTATCAAGCATATTCACAAACTTCGGACGATATTGTTCATGAACATAAAGGAGCTGAACACATAGTTGTTCGGCTTGTTTATTAAAGCATTAGTATTTAAGAAATGTTCAATCTTGTTTGATTACTTAATTAAACAATCAAGAATTAGCTTTAATAGAGTTGAGCCCTGAGTAGCTTATCGAATGCTCACTTCGTTTACAATGCTACTAAAAAGCTATAGTTTTGGATCATTTTGGACCCCAAATTAAATGCTATCAGAATTAATAGATCTCTTATTCTTATTCTTTACACTCATTATATTCAACCGAGCTCTTTTACTCTCACTTAGAGGCTACCTACTAGTAAGGTCTGGTGTCATCCATAAACAAGTTTGGATCCAACAACTTCAATGATGATTAAATTATTCTAATGAAATTTAAATTTAATAGATTATAAAAATAAGCTTAATTATTTTCAAAATATAATCTTATAAAAAGATGAACTTAATTACTTAAAAAATCTAAGCTTATGAAAGGATATGCTCAATTATTTTGAGAAAAATAACTAAAAATATGCACTTATGACCATCTTCATCTTAATTATCATTATAAATTTATTGAAGATTATTATGAGCTGGATTTGATTGTTTAGATTTGAATGATTGGTATACATAATCACATAAGTAAATTAAAGCAAGCAATATAAAGCAAATGAAAATAATCTTACTATTTTATATGTAATAAGGCTGAGTAGTAGGACATTTCTTGTTCAGAGATGATGACTAAAAACTAGGAGACAATAAACAAAGCAACTCCAAAAGGTTTTGAATGCCATTAAGGGCAATCAAGATAGTGTCTCTCCTAAACGGGTAGTTGGTACGACCTGATGAATGAAATAGCAAAGAAAAGTTGTAGAAGTCATTAAGAATGGTTGAATTATACTTCCTCATAGAGATGAACATGACATAATGTCGATCAAGAAATTGAAAAGCTGCTGTAACAGGGGCATATAGGCCATTGAGTGTGATGGAAACAATCTCTCCTAAAGGTGAAGACGATATGTCAAAATGTGATAAATAAGGCAGTGTGAGAAGATCATGGAAGCCACTAAGAATGATCAAGATGCTCATTTTTTTGAGGTAAAGAGGACACAATCTAAGGTAGGGGTATCAATTTCGGGTCACGGGTCGGGTTCGGGTCGAACCCGAAATTGACCCGGCACTATTCGGGTTCGGGTCAACCCGACCCGTTTTTGCAAACGGGTCGATTTTTCGGACCCAAACCTGACCCGCTTCGGGTTCGGGTCAGCCCGACCCGACCCGCTTCAGGTAGATTTCTCGCACGCAACACAACAGCAAGCCACAGCGCGGTAGCAGGTCGATTTCCAGCACACGACGCGGCAGCAGGGCAGGCAGCGATGCAGTGGCAGCGGTAGCGGTCTGGCGACGCGACTGGGTGACTAGATGGCTCGACGCGATGCGACGCGGGCAGCCGAGGCAGGCGGTAGCGGGCCGTGGGGCAGGCAGGGCAGCCTGGGCAGGTGGGCCACGGGGCAGGCGGGGCAGCGGGTTTCCGAGTCATTCCGGGTCATTCCCGGGTTCCCGGGTCAACCCGAACCCGACCCGGTTTTACAAACGGGTTGATTTTCTAGACCTGAACCTGACCTGCTTCGGGTTCGGGTCAACCCAAACTCAAAATTTTTTGGTTGGATTTGGGTCGGGTTTTCGGGTCGGGTCCAATATTAACACCCCTAATCTAAGGTGATACGTGAGGGAATGTATCAAAGTTGTGTAGATGACGACTATGGTTAGTTGGGATTGTCCTCCATCTAGAAGTGAAGATATATGAAGCAACGTATGGTACTCCATCTCTTAGAAGGGGATTGTATGACCAAAAGTTGATGGACAAGGGGGTAATATTATTTCTCTTCTAACATGGGGCATTACATGACTTGTAGTTGACAAGTGAGAAGGGAGATCAATTCCCCTAGTGAATGGGGCAAACTATATGACTCGAAGGCGACATGCGATAGGAGTAGGGTAGTTTCTCTATACAACCTAAAGTATAATCTCTCACTTGTAAGGGAGGAATATATGAAAAAAACTTTTGTTAATAAGATTTTTATTAGAAATTTTGTGTTCATCCAATTGATGATCGAACAATTTCAAAAAGTCTTCAAATTGTATGTCTCAAGTAAAGAAAATCAAAAAACTTTGATTTAGCATTCCAAGATTAAAACAATAAAATTAAGATAAAATTTTCTCTAGAGAGTAAAAAAATAATTTTTACACACATTATTTTTAATTAATTCATCTATTTTATTATAAGAGCCATCGAATATAATATGACAATCAATAACAAAGTTTAAGTTAAATAGCACGAAGTATATATTACAAAGATCAACAAACTTTTAGTACAATAACAACCAACAAATAAAGTTGTTAGTCTATTAATTGATCACACTCGCATTCATAGGGTTAGGGGCATTACATGATGTCATTTTCCGTTATTTAGAAATAGTTGATCTAATATGTTAAACATAAACTATTTAGAATGATTTTTGTAATAAAAGTCAAAAAGTCCTATGGTATGAGAGTTGTATTCAAGGAATTATTTCCTATATGTTCGGTCATTCTCCTTTGAGGAGAGAAAAATAGATATCATTAAGTATGGTATGAATTTGGTTTTGATGTCGGAAGACAAAGTTAGTATTGATAGTGTCACGAGCAAGAAATCTAATTGGAAAGAAATCTAATTGGAAGAATCATTCTTGATTCAATTTTATAGTTTCAATAATCAACACCCGGGGCCAACTAAAATCATCAAATAATAGTAAACATAACATTTTCTAGGGCTGCAAACGAATCGAGCCGAGCCGAGTATGTGAGTGTTCATGTTTGAGTTCATTTATCATTAGCATGTTCATGTTTGGTTCGTTTAATTTAAGGGTGTTCATGTTTGGTTCATATTCGATTCATGTTTGATTCGTTTAGTGCTTATCGAGCTTTAAACAAACAAGCCTTAATGAGCAATATTCGTGAACATATTTAGCAAACAATCTATTGAAGAAACAAACCTTAAATTTGTTCATGAATATCTTAAACAAGCAATCTAACAAACAGGGACGAATATGAAATGTCTCTTATTCATGAAATTAAATTTATCCTATAAAACACACAATCAAAATAAATACATCATATAAAATAAAGCATGTTGATATTTATATTATGTATATTTATCAATTTTATAATTAAATACTAATCGAGTTTTTATCGAACTTATTCACGGAAGCTGAATTGAACACGAATCGAGCTTAATGTTGAGCTTGTTCACGAACTTCAAATGATGTTGTTCGTGAACATAAATGAACTGAACACATTAGTGTTCAAGCTTGTTTATTTAAGGATCGAGTATTTAAAATATTGTTTAAGTTTGTTTGTTTAGTTAGTTAAACAATCACAAATGAGCTTTACTCAAACCGAGCATCGAGTAGCTCGTCAAACGTTTGGTTCGCTTGCAGCCATAACATTTTCATTTCATTTATATCATAAAAAAACATTGGACAACAATCTAATACAGTTTCTCTCACCTCAACCCACATATATAAATAACTAAATTGTCAAAAGAATGCATCTATAAATGAAAAAAATACATACAGTCTGGACTTTAATATTAGTTAAAATTTTCTACTCAGCTTGGATCTTAGCCTTTCCTGAAATGACATGTAAATAACAATAATGAGTAACTCATGCTCAGTAGGCTATAGCAGACCTACTGATAAGTGTAAAACATGATATATTTTATGTGTTAATTTGTTAGTAAAAACGTGTTGCTTTAGTTTTATTTGTGTAGGAAAATACAGGAAATGAGCAAAATTTTCAAGTATGATATAGCGCTGCTACGTCGGACACAATACCGCCTCGGCGCCATCATTGACACCGTCGGAGCACCCAAATATGGACATAGAGACGCCCAATCTCTATTTAACAGTGCCATAACGTCGGAGGAGTCAGCGCCACAAAGCCCAATCTTTGTTTGACAACGTTGTAGCGTCAGAGGAGTGAACAATGCAAAGCCCAATCTCGATCAGCATAGCGACGCGACACTAAGTTCTAGTGCTACCAAGTCAAGGGGAGTGCCACATGGACGCCACAGCGCTCAACCGACAACAGCGCCATGACGCTATAATTGTAACAGTTCAGGCCACGATCTGCTAGCGAAGTGACGCGTCGATTCATTAAACAGCGGGTCTATGTCAGCAAGTGCCACAGTAGAGGAAAACCTTCAGCACTGCTGTGTTAGTTCATTTTATGTAGGGGTGTCAATATTTGATCCAAACCGAAAACTCGACTCGAACCCGACCCAAAATTTTCGGGTTAGGGTTGACTCGTTTAAAGAACGGGTCGAGTTAGGGTCTGATTTTTCAACCCATTTAGAGTTTTAGGTAGGGTTCGGGTTACCCTGAAAACTCGATAGTATCCCGAATCGACTCGTGCTTTTTTATTACGTTTAGGGCAAATACTAAATAGCGAGCGGGCAGCAAGTTAGGGCATTTTACTCTTGTTCTGTCTTCGTAAAGAGTATGAGCCTATTTATATATTTATGAGAGTAGCATGCATCATAAATATAGCAAAAATCTAAGACTGTATTGATTCACTCGATCTTAGACCATTATTTCAACATTTAAGAACCTTAATAGTATCATATTAGATAATTTTAGATATTTAGGGATCATTTGATCCTCTAACTAATGCCCAAGTTTTCTATTCAGTTTCAAGTGCTTTATTTATACTCATTTCGAGTCGAATCAGATCACTTTTAGTATCTACAAATTCATCTTTTCAAGATGTTCAATTTGACTATAAGCTTTTTAAAACTGAAGTTCAGATGATTCTAAATTTAATTATATAAATTTATTATTCAATTATGTATCAAGATTCGTGTCTAATAAAATTTATTTTTAATAATGAGACCAATATATTATTTTATACTATAAAATTCATAAAACTTTCTCATTCCATTAAAACTATCAAATAAATTTGTTAATGTATCAAATGATTAAAATAGCCTTCTTGATAATAAGTTTGTGCTCACATTCCTTCTTGATCAAGATTTTCGAATTTTAACGGTCATGAAATCTGCCAACTTGAAATCAAAATTAGAATAGCTACAGCCAACAGCAGATAATGAAGCCTGCCAACTCTCTCGCACCCCAAATTATATTCACACCATCTCTGTCCACTAATTTGTCGGTTATCACATCAAAGCACGAGAAAATCATACTCTATTTACTACCTACCTAAACTACAAAAATTGCACCAGAATCCTCTATTATCTTTTAATTCATCCCTTCAACCAACTCGCACTAAATCCAAGACAAAATGATGATTTTTTTTGGGTGTGCATAAATCTTAAGAAGGGGAGTTTTTTAATAACATCTAAATTTTATTATTTAATATTTATAATTTATTTTTTTACTCATAATATTTAAAATTTTAAATAACAATAAAATATCATGTACTGTTAGCTTCTGTCAAAAGTTCACCCTCTATGAACTTCTCGGCGAGTTTTCGCTATTCCCATTAGATCCCGTTGTAACTTCTTCGTACCGATCTTCATATGATACCAGCCTTATCTTTATGTTCACCTTCACACACCGCAGGTCTAAACGATACCTTTTTCAATGAGATATTGGTACTCTAAACGAGATTGCATCGTGATTTTCTCTAATCTCTATCATCAACCTTCATGCACTACCAATCTCATCAACAATGAGATCCCTTCGCGTCTTCCATGCATCTTAGTTATCTAGAGTTTCAAGATTTTTCACATATAATGACAACATTGATGATGAGCTAAGATGAGCTAATAATAAAATTATGTGCTAAATATATAAATAAAATAATTTTAAGTGTTATACATGTATATCCATCATGCATTCGCATGGCAAGACCTCCTCACTCCACTGCGCCAACTAAAAAAAAAATCAAGAATTTACATATATATCAAAAAAAATTCTATATTTATATATCAAATATATAAAAATTCATATTTATTTTTATAATAATTTTCATATAAAAAAATATGAAAGCATTTTGTTATTATTAAAATAATACATAAATATGCATACAAATAAAATATTAAATGATATTTACAAATTAAATATTAAATAGATGAACAAAATAAAATGTCCCCTTCGTGCAGCTGAGGCGCCTTCACGAAAGAGTTTTCTCCTCAAAGACCAAACGCTTAGAGTCATAGAGCGTGGGCCCACGGCTCCTCTCACGGAATATTCGCACGAGGGATAGGACAACCCATGGGGCCTCCACTGCAAAACAACCAAACAATGCATTAAAGAAAGTAAAATGTGAAATGGGCCCCGCGTTGTTTGGCACCGTTGGTCGCCGTGTGGCGCGTTCTCTCTCACCTTAATTTCCCGGTCTCCCTCTTCCGGCCAAGCTTCGAATGCATCACCGTAGCTGTCGCGGGCCCCGCCCCGACGACCATAGGTCCGTAGCAGCCAATGGCGAGACAACGGTAACATCGAAAAGGAACGCCTACCACATTCCATTTCCCAGTCAAAGCGAGCTTAGTCGGCTCACGCCCGGGACAGTACTCGGCGGGGGACAAAGCGCGGCGCGGAGACGAGCCCGTCGCGGCTGGCCGCGCGGATTTGGGCGAGACGTTCTGGTATGGTGGAGTCAAAGAGCTGGCTTACTGGGTTCTCTGCGTAGCAGACGTAGAAGCACGCCACGCAGGCTTGGGGCAGCGCCATGCCTATACGGGTCATGAGATAGCCCACGAAGAAGGCTACAAGTGAGACTGTCATGGTATAGCGCCGGTGCGTCGAGAACGTCCACGACGCCGAGAAGATGACGCAGAGCGCCCCGCTTGATACGCCCGTCAAGAAGCAGAGCGAGCTGGTTATGTCGGAATCCACCAGCTCCTCCATCCCCTGACTGTTGAAAAGTCCCCACGTGCTCTGCGATGCCGCAACGAACCCTTTCCCGTACGCCGCAATCTAGCACAAGGAAGCATCAACAAAAGGAAGAATAATCCCATTTCGTTGAAGATAATTAAAAAAAAAAAAGGAGTTAAGAGATGATGATATATATGGCTTACATGGACGAACGCCCAGCTGTTGCCGTAGCGGAAAATGGACTCCATGACGCGGAGGCAGCAGTGGGCGCAGGAGAAGAGGAACTCGTCTTCGCCTTCGAGGAGGTTGAGGCCGCGGGCGATGATGCGGAGCGCCTCGATAGTGGGGACGAAGAGGGAGCCGAGGCATGCGCTGCCGAGATTTATTGATGCTGCTCGCTGGAAGGAGAACTGGATGTTGCACTGCATACCTCTCAGGTAGTAGAGTGCGATCACACGGCTAACTGTTAGATTAGCCACGTTGCGCAACACCTCCGCCGTCCACATGAGGCTCAGCACAAGGGCGAAAATTGTGAGCGGCGGATAGTAGAACTCGAGGGCGCCGATCACCGCGAAGCACCAGAGCGAGATCCACAGGAAGCCGAGTCCCATCATGAGGTAGGCAGGGCCGTTGACGCCGGGGAATTTTTGAACGGGTTGGAGGGATTTGGCGAAGACGCGGCCGGAGAAGGTGGCGCGGCGAGGGACCCAGCAAGCGTAGAGACCGGTGCCGATGGAGAAGAGAAGCAGGACAACGCCGCCGACGTCGGTGTCCGGCATCGAGAAGCAAAGCAGGAGGATACCGGCGGCCATGGTGATGAGGAAACACGCCCAGAGGGAGAAACTGACCATGAAGACCGGCCAGGCTCGGAACGACGTCTGCCACACAAAGGCTAGGATGATTCCGAGCAAGGAGGCTCCCTCGATGGGAGGGAGCCAGAATTTGAGCGCCCGACGCTCCCTCCGCGATTTGCCGGTCTCATGTTCAAGAACACCCTGCACGGCCTTGAAACTGAAGAAACCGACCGCCGCCACCGCTATAGCGAGGTGGAGGAGGAAGATTAAGAGGGTGATGCGGTTGGTGTACTTCCTCGAGTTCAGTGAAGCGATTGATGTCTGCAGCTATTCGGCTTAGAAATAGCCATGGACAAAATACAAGAATAAAAAAGAGATTTTTCTTACCTGCAGGGGAGGGGTTTGCACTGGCTGGGGAAAGGGAGGAGTGACGGGCGGTGGAGCGGCGGCGTCATGGGAAACGACTTGGATTGGGGGAACTTGAAGCTGTGTGCGCAACCTGGACACCGTCGTGTCCCTCTGTACTGAATCCACCACTACATCTCCTCCTATTATAACTTCTCCGGCGGGCATCGCTCGGTTCTCCATCTTCTCGTCCTCTGTTGCTCCTCTTGCTATTGTTGCCTGCAACGTTTGTTGTTGGGGACAATCACCAAAAACGCGAAACACGAGGTGCACGTTAAAATAAACAACTTTAAAAAAAACAAAAGAACGAACTGTGCGTGCGTTGTCTTCAGCCGTGAGGTTATCCAAGCCGCCCATTGGGAATGCTCACGGCGGTGGTGGCGGTGTTGTTCTCCGGATGTCGTCGTGTTCGCCGGCAAGTAGATTCCCTTATTTAATTTAAGAAAGGGTTCACGAGGCGTGAAGGCACTGAATTGAAAAGCTTTCGGTAGCCGAAAAGGAATTTGCTTGTAACTGCTGATCTCTTCTCCTGTTTCGTTTTGGCTTAATTTCTCTTTTTTACTGTTACTTTTCTGCGTTTTCCAAGTGGCCTTCTTGACTCGCTGACGCACTCGATCTCCACTGTCACTAAAATTGGAGCCATTATTGCTTGTTTATTGTTTCTTTTAGATCCGCATGCGTTAATCTGAGGTTCTGGAAAAGATGATCATGAGATGGACGGCTGAGACGTTGAGATGGTTGAAAGTCATTGGTGCAAAGGAGAAAAGACCAGAGGGTACGTGAGGTCACATCAATGGTGGCTACACGTCAGCATCTTTTCGTGGAGTACCTCTTATCTTCTTTGGAACGATCTGGGATTTCCGGTGGCCAGCACCACCGAGGATGAATATCCTATGAGTTTGTTTTACACCGCATGATAAAACTCGACTACTTATATATATGAATCAAGAGGGATTTATATACATATTATTTTATTTTATACTATTTAGATATTTAATATCTAAAATTTTAATATTAATATTTGTCACTCATAGAATAAATATAAGTGCATAAAATGAAATATTAAAGCTTATAGTGATATGGGTGATAAGAATGAAATAGGAGTGATATATTTGATATTAAAATTTTATATGAATAATAGGGATGCAATATTAAAGTTTTAGATGTTAGATATATAAATAGTATGAAATAAAGTGATATGTATGTAAATCCCCCATAAATGATAATATTCTCATTCATTTCATTTAAGAAAATCTAACTTTAATCAAAATTTATAAAATCTATTGTTTATTTATTTATTTAATATACTTAATTATTATTTTGAACTAAAATATTTAAATTATGATCATATACTATTCATTTGTAGTCTATTGCAATGAATATAAGTTCAAATCATGTCCGAATAAGATTTGAATATTATTCAATGATAATTTAGATTTTGTTTGAATCATATTCGAACATTATTTAAATGTTGATCCAAAAAGATTGTAACAAGGTACTAATAATTGTTGACCCTGATTTTCCCCTAGATCTGATCAAAGGAGTTGACTTAGTCAAATTGATCCAGCCAGGGCCTAAGACCCTCTCCCCTATGATCAGTGGGTCAAACTAAGTCTGTTGAGCCTAGGCCCATGCTTTAGGTCAACCTGGTTGACTAGGTCAACCAGGGTTGACCCAAAATAACCCATACCCTTTCCCCTTGGCCTCAAACCCAATCCAGGGCTCTCCAAGCCCTACTCTCTCCTCCACTGGACTCAGTGGGTCAGGTTTGACCCATTGGGCCCAGGCCTTGGTCTTGGGTCAACCTAGTTGACCAGGTCAACCCAGGTTGACCCATTAGGCCCATATGGGTCTAAATCATCCCTAAGCAATTCAAACCTTCTCTTAGACGCAAACCCTCATCCCCTGTGCCTACTTGATTGGTTTGACCAAGTCAAGCATTGACTTGGTCAACCCTAGCCTTTAATGGGTCAAAATGACCTATTTAGGTCTATTTAAGATCCATTAAAGCCATTTAAACCTTTCCTAATGCCCTAAGACTCAAGCCACGGCCTAATCACTCTATTTTCCCTCCTAATCAATCCCTAATTCGATCCTAGCCGTCAAACCTAGGTTTAAAGCTATATATAGGAATCTTAGGGTTTGTTTGAAGGGACTCTTGCCCTTGCTCTCTCCCAAGACTCCTAGAACCCGAGAGCTCTTGTGAGAAGGCTCCCACAACCCTCCTCCACCTTTTCCCACTCAAACCTGACGGTCAAAGCTCTCCGGCGACGTCCCTCCGGCGAACTAGTGGCCAAATCCTTCCTAGGCGAGTTCCTGACGATCCATAGCTTGCTCGATCACGCCTTCAACTAGGAGATCATACGAGGACAATCTACAAGTGCAACCGAATCGAAATCTCGAAGATCCAACGGTATAATCTCTTACAAACCCTTAACATAGGTCTAAACACTTAGAGTTAATTAGGTTTTTATTAAGTGCATATTAAGCCAAACGAATTAGCCCACATGATTTCTGTTCATGAGTATACTATATGGTTAAAATTTCATCGAAAATGATCCATCCGATCGAGAGAACGGGGTGAAAAATGCTTTCGGCCTTCGGTTTCGCCCTAAGCTTGCGTATACGAGATCTCAGCCGTTGATCACTTGATCAACGGCGGAGGTCCCGCTTTTCCGCGGTTCCGCCTGAACCTCCAGATTGACCCCGCGGTTACGCTAGCTACGTGGACAGATCTGGAGTGTTTGTACAAACTGCGGACGATCCAACGGTCAGCGCCGAACGCTGACGTGGCTAAGTAGAGCCGCGGGTCCGCGATTTGATTGCCGTAATGATTGCGGTAATCATTGCCGGCGGCGCAATCATTAATTGCGCCGCCAAGCAATAATTGCCCGCGGATCGCGGGACGAATCCCGGTCCGCCACGTGGCCCGCCATCATCGATTCTTTTTATTTTTATTATTATTATTTAAAAATGTATTTTAAATATATTTAAAAAAAATATGAGAAAAATTCAAAAAATTATTTAAAACTATTTTTTTAAAATACATAAATTATTATTATTATTATTATATTAATGTTATTATTAATAATAATATTATTATTTTTAAAAATAGTATTATTATGTTAATATTAATATCATTATAATATTAATTATTATTAATAATATTATAATATTAATGTTATTATTAATAATAATAATATTTTTTTAGTAATAGTATTATTATGTTAATATTAATATTATTATAATATTATTATTTATTATTACTAATATTATTATAATATTAATGTTATTAATAATAATAATAATAATATTTTTTAATAATAGTATTATTATGTTGATATTAATATCATTATAATATAAATATTTATTATTATCAATATTATTATAATATCAATATTATTATTAATAATAATATTATTATTTTAATAATATTATTATTATGTCAATATTCATATAATTATAATATTAATATTATTATTGATACATCCTCAAAAAATTATCTTGATCGGACACAAATCTCGAGGCAAAACCAAGGTGGAAACTTCCAAAATTAATTTTGGGACGATCCGAACTCCGATTCCAGCAAACTTACAGTCAAACTCAGCGTCTCAGAAATACGAACCCAACGATACCAAATTCAACCCAATCCGAGCCGAAATGGGTCCAAATCAAGGGTCTGAAGCGCTATTGGAAAGTTTAAACCATAATTTGGATTACCAAACGGTCCCCAAATGTGACATGCTTATACTCGAATCGAGCGTCTCGACGAGACGAATCCAACGAGCCCAAGTTTACCAAATTCCGACATCATTAATACCTTCAAATGTCAAGTAAACGGTCTATGATCAAATGATTCAAGATCGGCCGTCCATTCAAACCACTCCCTAACTACCCTTGATCTTCCAACTATTTACGGGCCATGCCACTCACAAAAATCTATAAATAGAGACCCTATTTCTCATGAAAAGGGACACCTAATCCTAAGAGGGAAATAGAGAGCTCTTGCCTCCTTGCTTCTCCTCGACCACCGCCGGAGTTCCGCCGGACCACTGTTTGACGCCGTTGCTCCGCCGGACCACCACCTAAGGCCCTGCACTTCGCCGGACCACCACCTGAAGCCCTGCACTATGTCAGACCACCACTTGAGGCCCTGTACTCTGTCGGACCACCACCTGAGGCCCTGCACTTCGCCGGACCTCCACCTGAGGCCCTGCTCTTCGCCGGACCACCACCTTAGGCCCTGCTCTTCACCGGACCACCACCTGAGGCCCTGCTCTTCGCCAGACCACTACCTGAGGCCCTGCTCTTCGCCGAACCACCACCTGAGGCTCTGCTCTTCGCCGGACCACCACCTGAGGCCCTTCACTCTGCCGGACCACCACCTGAGGCCCTGCACTCTGTCGGGCCACCACCTGAGGCCCTGCTCTTCCCCGGACCACCGCCTGACGCTGGAGTTCCGCCATACCACCATTTAACGTCCTCAACTCTGCCTGACAACTACCTAGGGCCCGACATTCTACCAGACTGCCAGTAGACCCCGAAGTTCTGCCAGCAGAACCTTAGGCCTTTAAAAGCCTCTAACTTCCACCCTACGGGTGATACTTGTAGTCTGATCGCCCTTGGAGGCGAGTCACCCCTTTGTAATCTACTCAAATTCTAGTGGAATCATTTCAACTGGGCCAGGCCCCGTGGTTTTTACCCTTTTCAGGATTTTCTACGTAAAAATCTTGTGTTCTCTGTGTGTGGGCTAGATATCCGTATAACGCTAAGACGTAGTATTTTAACTCTATCGCCGCGTATATTCTAGCCCGCAACAGTTTGACGCCGTCTGTGGGAAATAAATCCCACTATCCTAAGCACCACTTTGATGGCCAACAGGCGTAGCAATCACATCTTGGGAGCCTCCCGCTCCAATTCTCATCAATCTCGGGATCAGTCTATGAATCATAGACGCCAAGTATCCGCCTCCTTTCATGCTGGGGGGCAAGATATTATTGGAGAAGGAATTTCAGGACCATCCATTGAAGACCGCATCAGGAAGATGGAGGAGTCTCAGGATGAGATCCTTCAACTTCTACAAGAAACTCGACCACCTCCTGACGAAATTCTACTCCCTCGAGATCTGCCAAGGGTTGAAGATGCTCCAGCAGACCACCTTCATGTCGAGTTTCCTCTCCCTCCACCAAGGAGACGTCCTCCAACACATCAAGACGATGAACTTGCTGACACCACCAGCTTTATTCATCCTTCACGCGCAGATCAGCAACACCGCATTCCTCAGGATGCTCTCGAAGGGCAAGCCCGGCCCCATATTGCTGAACTCCCTCATAACGCCCTAAGGCATGAATTGCGAAGGCTGGTCCGAGAAGAATTCCCTGGGGGAGGTGTGAGGTAACCACCTCACCCATGGGATTTCCAGGAGTCATCACCTTTGACTGAGGCCATTCTTCAGCATCCTATCCCGGCAGGATTCAAGCTACCCAGCATCGATCCCTATGACGGGACATCCGACCCCTATGAGCATATCGACCACTACAGAACTATAATGCACATTCAGTGAGCTTCAGATGCGCTCCTCTGCCAAGTCTTTCCTGCCACCCTTAAAGGGCAGGCCCGAACCTGGTTTTATTAGCTCCCTGCCGGATCTATTCCCATGTTTGTTAAATTGGCCAAAGTGTTCGTCGAACAATTTGTCGCCAATCGAAGAATGGTTAAAGACTCCTCCCACCTCTCTGGAATCCGACAGAATGAAAATTAGTCCCTCAAAGAGTACTTCTAGAGGTTTTTTACTGAAGCTCGACAGATTCCTGGAGTAGATCCTGAGTTACTCAGAGGAGTCTTTCTTGGAGGACTCCGCCCAGGCCCTTTTTACTCAGCACTTATGCGCAATACGGTCCCTTCATATGCTGACCTAATCCATCATGGGGAAGCACAAATATCAGCGGATGAAGCTATTAGTGCCCATAGAAAGCAATTTGAACAAATTCCTGGAAAGCACAAAGCCCCTACAATGGAGGACTCATCCTCACAACGAAAGAAAAACTTCTCTCCTAAACCCCCAGTACCACGACGTGAGTTTCGACAGGATGAGGAGTATACACCACTCAATGCCTCTCGATCGAATGTGTTGATGGCCATCCGAGATCAGGAAAATATTAAGTGGCCTAATCCTTTGAAGTCGAACGTAGAAAATGAAGATCAATACTGTCATTTCCACCGTAGTCGTGGACACACTACTGAAGCTTGCAAACAACTCAAGGATGAGATTGAGAGGATGATCCGATAAGGATATCTCCGTCAATTCATCCAAAGCCCACCGACTCGAGATGATGCTGGGGGGCAAAAGTAGCAACAATAAAGACAACCATTGAATAACATTCAGATGGTTGGTGAGATCAAATGATCACACCGTGTATATATTTGTGTTAGTAATAGTAATCGTCTTGTTTTATTGTGCCTCTTTTAAGCAGTATGTTGCTCTGATGTCTCTAGTATTTTCTTTTGAAGTCAAATAGTGTTGTCCTTGTACGTATATCTTATGTGTTTAGCAGGGTGTAAATATTATATCCCTAGGTTGTACTAGGAAGTTGTTATATTATCCTACATAATATAGTGATGTATTGTGCACTCCATTTGATATTATCTGCTTCTTTAGAAAGGGTTAAAAATGATGACAGTAGAAAACTACTGACAAATATATTCTCTTAATCCCTGATTAGAGAAATACACGATCTTTATTGTGTCTCGATTATTGGACGATAAATCCCAGGGGGATTTGATCTCAACCTCTTCCACACAGGTTAATGTCATCGAGCAGGGCTCTGACATACAACCTCGGATAGGTCATACATCCTTGGTGGATTCTCTCGATCTCTTTCACACAGGTTAACGTCATCGAGCAGGGCTCTGACATACAACCTCGGATAGGTCATACATTCTTGGTGGATTCTCTCGACCTCTTCCACACAGGTTAACGTCATCGAGCAGGGCTCTGACATATAACCTCGGATAGGTCATACATCCTTGGTGGATTCTCTCGACCTCTTCCACACAGGTTAACGTCATCGAGTAGGGCTCTGACATACAATCTCGGATAGGTCATACATCTTTGGTGGATTCTCTCGACCTCTTCCACACAGGTTAACGTCATCGAGTAGGGCTCTGACATACAACCTCGGATAGGTCATACATCCTTGGTGGATTCTCTCAACCTCTTCCATACAGGTTAACGTCATCGAGTAGGGCTCTGACATACAACCTCGGATAGGTCATACATCCTTGGTGGATTCTCTCGACCTCTTCCACACAGGTTAACGTCATCGAGTAGGGCTCTGACATACAACCTCGGATAGGTCATACATCTTTGGTGGATTCTCTCGACCTCTTCCACACAGGTTAACGTCATCGAGTAGGGCTCTGACATACAACCTCGGATAGGTCATACATCTTTGGTGGATTCTCTCAACCTCTTCCACACAGGTTAACGTCATCGAGCAAGGCTCTGACATATAACCTCGGATAAGTCATACATCCTTGGTGGATTCCCTCGACCTCTTCCACACAGGCTCATGCCATCAAGAATTCCTCGACGATGAACTTCTACCCGTCACGAGACATTCATCGGACTTCTGCCCGACGTCGAGCTTCCTCCCGTTGAAGGACTTCTGCCCGTCATAGGACTTTCGTCGGACTTCTGCCCGACGCCAAGCTTCCTCCCATTGAAGTACTTTTGCCCGTCGTGGGACTTTCGTCGGACTTCTGCCCGACGCCGAGCTTCCTCCCATTGAAGGACTTTTGCCCGTCGTGGGACTTTCGTCGGACTTCTGCCCAACGCCGAGCTTCCTCCCATTGAAGAACTTTTGCCCATCGTGGGACTTTCGTCAGACTTCTGCCCAACGCCGGACCCTCGTCAGAATCCTACCCGACTCTGAACTTCAACCCGTCGTCAAACTTCTACCCGTCGACAAACCCTCGTCGGATTCCTACCCGACGCCGGACTTCTGCCCTTCGTCAGACCCTAGTTAGAGCCCTGTCCGACGCTGAACTTCTACCCGACATCGGACTTCTACCCTTCGTCGGACCCTAGTAGGAGTCCTACCCGACGCTGAACTTCTACCCGACATCGGACTTCTACCCTTCGTCGGACCCTAGTCGGAGTCCTACCCGTCGCTGAACTTCTACCCGACATCGGACTTCTACCCTTAATTGGACCCTCATCGGATTCCTACCCGACGCTAAACTCCTACCCGATGCTAAGTTTCAACCCGTCATCGGACTTCTACCCATCACCAAGCTTCTTCCCAACATCGGACTTCCGTCCGTTTCCAGACTTCCACCGACTGACGTCGGACCTCCGCAAGATTTCTAGAAGAAGAAGGGGAAGACTCCTTCTCAGTGAGGGGCCCTAGACCGGCATAGGGGATACCACCTGAAATGGCCTAGGGGAATGCCTCAGCGTGAGGGAGAGAAGAACAAGGAGGAGAAGACTCCTGCTTAGTGAGAGGCCCTAAACCGACACAGGGGATACCACCTGAAATGGCCTAGGGGAATGCCTCAGCATGAGGGAGAGAAAATAAAGGGGGAGGAACCTCCTTCTTGCAGTGAGGGGCCCTGGCCTAGACAGGGGATACCGCCTGTCCAGGGCCAGGGGAAGGTCTCAAGTGAAAGAAGATGAGGCAGAAGGGAAGAAGGACATAGGGGAAACCTCCTTCTTGCAATGAGGGCACGGGGGATACCACTTGTGCAAGGCCAGGGGAAAGCCTCGAATGAAAGAAAAGAGGGAGAAGAGAAGAGAGGGGCAAGAAACTCATACCCCATAGGGGTCTATTTATAGTAGGAGGAGGGGTAATTTTGTCATTTTCAATATATATATATATATATAGATAAATAAATAAATAAATAAATATCATATATATATATATATATATATATATATATATATTTATTTATTTTTTTATTTATTTCTTTAAAAAAAAATTGCCTTAACCGCCGGTGGTTAGGCTAACTGCAGCCAACCGGCTGCGGTTAGCGCCGGTCGATACAGACCCGCGCGGGTCGCGCGGGAGGCGTGGCTGCGTCAGCCACGCCCGGGCAGAAGCCAGCGAGCCAGGCAGCAAGCCGGGAAGGCGCAAGCGCGCGGGAGCCAGGGCAGCGCGGGCAGGCGCCCGCTTGCACGCGGGCAAGCGAGCCGGGCAGGCGGGGCGCGCGGCAGCGGCGCCAGCACGCGGCGGCGGCTAGGCCACCCCAGCTCTTTTTCGGGCCCAGTTTCGGGCCTAGAAAGGTCAAATCAGACGTTTTTGGGGTCCTCGGAGCCGTTTTTCGACGTTCCGGACTCAATTTTGGCACTTTTAAGGTCATTCGAGACCTCTACAGCCAAGATTGGATTTTTGCAAACTTCAAATTACGTGAAAAAATTCCCCAAAGATTGAAACGGTATTTTTAGACTTCTGGAGCTTCGAAGTCCAAAAATAGGGGGGCAACTGATACATCCTCAAAAAATTATCTTGATCGGGCACAAATCTCGAGGCAAAACCAAGGTGGAAACTTCCAAAATTAATTTTGAGACGATCTGAACTCCGATTCCAGCAAACTTATGGTCAAACTGAGCGTCTCGGAAATTCAAACCCTACGACACCAAATTCAACCCAATCCGAGCCCAAATGGGTCCAAATTAAGGGTGTGAAGCGCTATTAGAAAGTTCAAACCATAATTTGGATTTCCAAACGGTCTCCAAATGTGACATGCTTATTCTCGTATCGAGCGTATCGACGAGGCGAATCCAACGAGCCTAAGATCACTAAATTCCGACATCATTAAGACCTTCAAATGTCTAGCAAACGGTCTATGATCAAGGGATTCAAGATCGGCCGTCCATTCAAACCACTCCCTAACTACCCTTGATCTTCCAACTATTTACGGGCCATGCCACTCATGAAAATATATAAATAGAGACCCCCTTTCTCATGAAAAGGGACACCTAATCCTAAGAGGGAAAGAGAGAGCTCTTGCCTCCTTGCTGCTCCTCGACCACCGCCGGAGTTTTGCCGGACCACCGCTTGACGCTGTTGCTCCGCCGGACCACCGCCCGAGGCCCTGCACTTCGCCGGACCACCACCTGAGGCCCTGCACTCTGCCAGACCACAACCTGAGGCCCTGCACTCTGTCAGACCACCACCTGAGGCCCTGCACTTCACCGGACCACCACCTGAGGCCCTGCTCTTCACCGGACCACCACCTGAGGCCCTGCTCTTCGCCGAACCACCACCTTAGGCCCTGCTCTTCACCGGACCACCACCTGAGGCCCTGCTCTTTGCCGGACCACCACCTGAGGCCTTGCTCTTCACCGAACCACCACCCGAGGCTCTGCTCTTCGCCGGACCACCACCTGAGGCCCTGCACTCTGCCGGACCACCACCTGAGGCCCTGCACTTTGTCGGACCACCACCTGAGGCCCTGCTCTTCCTCGGACCACCACCTGACACCAGAGTTTCGCCAGACCACCATTTAACGTCCTCAACTCTGCCTGACAACTACCTAGGGCCCGACATTCTACCAGACCGTCGGTAGACCCCGAAGTTCTGCCAGCAGAACCTTAGGCCTTTAAAAGCCTCTAACTTCCACCCTACGGGTGATATTTGTAGTCTGATCGCCCTTGGAGGCGAGTCAGCCCCCTGTAATCTACTCAAGTTCTAGTGGAATCATTTCAACTGGGCCAGGCCTCGTGGTTTTTACCCTTTTCAGGGTTTTCCACGTAAAAATCTTGTGTTCTCTGTGTGTGGGCTAGATATCTGTACAACGCTAAGATGCAGTATTTTAACTTTATCGCCGCGTATATTCTAGCCCGCAATAATTATTATTAATAATATTATTATTTTAATAATATTATTATTATATTAATATTCATATTATTATTATATTAATATTTTATTAATAGCATTATTTATTATTTTCATTATTTTGAAATTAGTATTATTGCTATTAACTATTTTAAATTATCAATTATTATTACCTTATTATTATTACTTTTAATCCTATTTTATTATTATTAGTATTATTATTATCATTATAATGATCTTTTTAATTATATGCATATTATAGATATTTTAAAAATTATTTTAATTATTATTATTACTTATTATTTATTTTAAAATCCAGAAATGCTAATATCTGATTTATTTTAAATTTATTAATAATTTTTAAATATTAATTATTTTAAATCATTTAAAAATTACTTTTAAACCTATTTAACTTCAAAAATTCATAACTTTCTCATTTTAAATTAGATTTTGACGTGCAATACCTCGTTCTTTTTAGAAAAATGAGGACTTTAATTTAAAATTATTTCTGTTGCTAATTCTATCTTTTTTCTGGATTGTTTTTTCTGTACTACCTAATTATTTAATTATTTTAAAATTAGAAAGTTATTTTTAAATATAAAAATTATTTTTGAAACCCCTCTTGGTGGCTGATGGACCTCTCATGCTTATGAAACTGAATTACTTTCAATTATCTTATTTTCAAACTTATATTATTTTATATTTATAATACTTATGTATTTTAAAAATTATTTTAAAATTGAATATTATTTAAGTCTCCTAATTTTGGGAGGTCCACCTCTTTGAAATTTTAAACCTAGACTATATGTATGAATAACATTCATGTGGGAGAAGGATTAGTGAATGATTGGGTCACAATCATTCGCTAATCACTTCATTAGGATTCTTTACTTAGTGCTTTCGTAGTCTTTGCATGTGTAGGATGTGCAAGCACCTAGCCTAGGCTCTCCTAGATCTAAGGACATGTTTGGTATGTTCATATTTGTTGCATTCCCCTTATGTTATGCCCAGGGTCAGTTGAGATATTGATTTAAACCCATTTGACGTAGTGACACCTTAAGGACAACAATTAAGGACCCGTCTGGCAAACTTAGAAAAATTCCAGGAGTTAGGGTTTACCTCTGATTGACTTGAAATTTAAAACACTTAAACTTAGTGACATCCTAAATCCCTCAGAATTTTCTAGAAGTTTTTTAGGACTCATTAAACCCCTTAATTAATCAACCATAATTTACCCTTTAATTAAGATCCGACAACTTCAGTAAATTTTAATAAATTCATTTTAAATCAAAAAAATACCTATAATATATCAAACTCTTTAAAATTCAGTCCCTAATCCATGAAAATTAAAATCTCCTTGATTGGGCCTCAATCTAAACTTTAATTTAAATTTGATTAAAAGTCACCTTTTAATTAAATTAAATAATTAAAAATAATTAAAAATTCTAAATTTTTCCCAAACACTTGGGAACACTTTTTTGGGTCAGTCCTGACCTTTGGGGGTGATTCCAAGTAGTTTGGAACTGATTTGGATCCAAATCCCTAAAATAGCCATTTAATTAAATAATTTCGATAATTCATTAAATAACCTGAACTTTGAAAATTCATAACTAATTATAAAAAACTCCAAATTGGATAAACTAAAAGGCATTCAACTCACATTAGGGTCTAGTATTTATTAAAAATATTAAAATTTCATAAATCAACTTAAATAAAAAAGTAAACAATCCGGTCAAACTTAGTTCAAAATAAGACCAAAACTTCAAAAATTCATAACTTTGGATAAAAAAATCCAAATTGGGCATGCTAACTGTCTAACAGATCGAGCTAAGGTCTAGTATTTTATAAAAATATTAACTGATTATAAAGTTCTTTTAATCAAAAAGTCAATTTTGGACCCCATAGCCTAGTGTATAGGTGGACCCCGAACCTCCTAAAATTAACTAATGAAACTTAAACTCCAAATATCATTACCCTAAGTATTAAAACTGACCCACACATTAAATTATTTAAAATAGATCCTAATGCGCTAATATTTGAACTTTAAATAAAATTCCCTTCTTAGACCTATAGCAAACCTGGACAGTAGGCAACTTCAACTAATTACCCAGCTGAGGATCTATCTCAGCTACACAGCCTTTCACACATACTTAGATGATTTGTTAAGGCACCACTTCTAGACCCAAGCTAGGCCGGTGTTTAATTTTCTATTGTGTGCCAGATTTTTTGAGATTTCACTGCATGTTGTGATTGAGATGATGTTGGTGTGTTTGTTTACTTTTACTACACTCTGGGATTTGATGTGATTGCACGGTAGACTACCCATAGGTTAGGACCAACCTTAATACTAATGATATTTTTTGTAAGTGGCCATGCTCATACAGCGCTAATAAAAGGGGGGCAATAATCATGATTTAAAGACTGATATTATTTTATGCAGGTGCTACAGAAATTGCTCAGCCCCCCTAAATAAATGAGGGCTAAATAAAATAATCATTATAAATTACTACAGGTGCTCCAGAACTGCTTAGCCCTCAAAAAATTAAGAGCATGGCCAAGTGTTGGCTGTGATGAATATTTTCATTTTCATATAAACTGCTTGGGATGATGTATAAACTGCTTGAGATGATTTTTATTAGGATAACCTTGCAGGAGAGTCTAGATTTACCGCTTTCTATTAATGTAAATCTTTTGTAATCTGGTATTGAGTTGTGAAAGTGAATTTCGAGTGGGGATACAAGAATCCAAAGATTGGATTCCAAAGAGAAAATGACACCTAATATGAGGATAGTCTTTTTCTATTTGGAAATCCAAATTTGGATCATTCTACTACCCAAGGAGTCCAAAGAAGCTGACATCCAAGGAGTCCAAAGTAGCTAAGATCCAAGGAGTCCAAGGGAGAGAAGATCAAGAAGATGAAGATCTAGAGTATCTCACTTGAATAACTTGCGTCTATCCTAGGATTAGAAATCCGGGTTGTTGGCAGTGGTGCCCGGCCACTTTATTTTCTGCAGACCCTGGGTTGTAATTAAGGGCAGTTGGCCTATGGACATTTAATTGATTAATTTGGTTATTTATTATTGTTTGATGTGATGTTGATTGCGCATAGGTTGTATGCTTTTCTTAGTTTATTGGCGATCTGCATGTTGCTTTTGTTTTAGCCTGGATTTCGTTAGGCTCTCTAAGGACTAAAATATTTTTTACTCATAACTAATATCTAAAATTTTAGGGTTTAAATAATTTAACAACCTAACGATCTAGGGAACTGTCAGAATCATCCGGGGTCGCATGCATATTATTGTATTTCTCTCTCTTCTTCTATAAGATACTTCTCTGCCCGTGGGTATAGTCTGGATAATCTGACCTATGAGGATGAGGTGCCGGACTTGGGGAAGCTCAGTCTAATTCTAAAAATTATTTTCATAAGCCTTTTTTTAAAAATTATATGCATATTCGATTTAGGATCTTTAACTTTCATGCATTGCATTAGAAACTAACTAAATTAAAATTTTAATTACATTAGTTCTAGGAGCATTCACCCAACATAAGTCTGGGGCCAATTAGGAAATCCTCTAGACGTCGGCCCTATTTCCAAGAACTATAATCTACCTACCCATCTTTCATAAAAGTGATCGGACTCATGGTTTTGAAGCAACTAGGTGGTTAGCTGGCTCCCCAATCCAGGCCGGGGTAAGTCCAGATTTTGCATTACATTAGCTAGGACACGAGTGTTGGTATTGTGCGTAGAACACTAAACTCATTAGATTTAGGATTCAAGGCTACTATTATTTCATAGTATGCCTCATCAGTGGGTAAGTCTTCTATCATCTGGAGACTTAAACCCTACTTATCTGCGTCACACAGATGACACCACCTTCATCCTTCTCTCCTGCATGCTTTGAGTGCATGATTTATTTATTTTCTCCAGTTTCTTCTCACTACCTTAGTCCCTCCGGATGCTGATCTGAGCCGTGCATGTTGACCAAGCCAAGTTGAACCTTTCTTTCTCTTTGAGTAGGATTTCCTAGTCTTCTTCCTATGTGTCAATCCCAATTTGGGAAGAATAATGTAGAATTCTTAATCGAGAGTTTTCTCAGGCCCCGGCTTGAGATATAATTAACCACGGGGGCTTACGCCCGTGGGAAACCGAATCCCACTTTCAAATAAACCTCACTCGAGCTAATGTATCGGGTGGGGGAAACCCGTTGTGACGATAAGGTCACATATATTGTTACCCATCGAGGTGTGCTGGTGAGAGCCACTATCCTCAATGGTTAATTATATGTGTGATCGAATCTACCCTCCCATTGGCAAAATATTGTCTCCCCTCGGGGGGCGACAGTGTTTTGTGTCCTTTCGGAGGTCCACAATAATGTACTAATAATGTTTGACCTATGGTGGAACATGGTTTGAACAAGTTTCAAACATGTCTAATAACCATGTATAGAGTAGGCTGTGTTACACTAACTATAACAGTTGTTGATTTGATATAATGCAATCACAACAGTTATGACATAAGTTATTATACATAGATACAACAAAATAATCCAAAAAGTAAGACACAAAAAAGAGTTATCATAGTGTGACACAATAGTTTATAAACTAGGCATAATAGGGCAATATATGGATTTTAGAGAGCTATAATAACATGTATGTCACACCAAATTTTTTATGATTATTTTTGTATAAAACCAAAGCTATAACACATCACAATGTCAAGCAATATATCATCCATGTTATTATACAAGTATTCACAATATTCTTATGATAATGATAAGAATAAAATATAGTTTTTTTTAAGATGCTAATGTTGTTAATAACACGTTTTAAAGATCCCTTATGAATATATCCTAATAATATCTCAATAGTTTGATTTTTTCTTCTCTTTAAAATCTATACAGACATGCTGATAATTGGCTTCGAGTGATACTAGGGCTAGGTTTACAAAGTACAATGAATTCCTGCTAGTCCTCACATATTATAAAATTTTCTTCTTAAGATTCAGAAGTAATTATATAATCAAATAATAATGTGTGTTCAAAATAAATTTACCCTTACTTTTTTTTTCATTCTTGATAAAGAATTCCATTGAAGTCCAACTCTGGCTCACCATCTATGCTTGGATGCTGCCTTATAATGTGCCTGCAATATTATAAAATCTAATTCAAAGGTTTTGTAAGTCAATTAAATATTGAGTTATCTTGATAAACCTGTTATATATTGTCAACCTTACTTTTAGTTAAGATCACTTTATCCATATCTACCTGATCACCTTGATCTATAATCAATCATGATCTATAGTCACTTGATTTACAGCTCTTTGATTCACAATCAATCAATCTACATCGAATCAATCACACAACCTACACTCAATCAAACTTCAATCAATTATAATCATTAATAAAATCCACTTAAAATCATGCAAATGACTCGTAGGAGCTCCCAATAGCCCATCCTAGGTGGCTTGACCACGTTGACTATTCAACATGGCCAAACTTACCAAATGCCCTTCCATGGTCAAAATAGTCAACTTCATGCAACTTCTTAAACTTCTCTGCATTAGCCCTAAAGACCTTCCTAAACTTGTTTTGGAAGCTTCACAAGCCTCCCTAAGCCTGACTCAAATCTTTGGCTTAACCAAATAGAACACCCAAATGGTCCACCCATGAAAAGTGACCAATGGTTTCCCTTACTTTCCAATAACTCCTCTTACCCAAAGCTGAGCTTCGTTCCACTTGGAAACCATCCACAACATGAGCCAATCAATCTGAGCCCTTGCTTGGGATGGAGGGACTTAGAATAGGGTAAAACTTGGGAAAACCCCTTACATCGATTCCAACCCAAGTTTGAGTCTGTGTCCAATTTTCCTTCCTGAAGATAAGTTGCTCCTAGAGCTCTAAGGAGGAGAAATAGTCGTCCCATACCTTCTAGCATCCATTTTACTGAGTTAAAACCTAAACACTAGCTCTTAGATCTATAATTGAATGTGTTTTTGTGTATGATGTATTTTTGAACCTTAAAATAGGCTCACCTATCTTCTTTTACCAAGTTTTAAAGTTTTCTAAAGTTTTGTGCCATTTAATCTACCTACATTAAGTTTAAAAAGTTTTTTTAGTTTAGACTTTCAGTCATTATTGGGTAGAAGACAAAATCACAACCGTTAGTTTCTTCTGTTTTGATCAAATAACAATGATTTCATTCCAGATTGTGTAAAATTATACTATACGATCACTTGATCATACAGTACGATCACCGATACGATTCCCGCTCAAAGTGTGTGTTGTTTGCCTCAACTGATGATCAAGGTTTCATGCAGTACGATCTTTAACTTTTAAAAAATGGTTGAAACTTTGCAAAATCGCCAAAAATTCTTTTCTCATCCAACTGTGATGTTCTTGGGCTCGTTGGAACAGTCTTGAGCCCAACTTTACTTTAAATTTAATTTCATTAGATTTAAATTAAAGGATTGTAAGAAATCCAATTTTAGTGAAAAATGAATTTTCTCAATTACTCTTAATCTAGTGATCCAATTAAGATTAAATTCGGACAAGGTATACTTGGGGATATCCTTAACAAACCATAATTTTCTTCGCCCTTGATGACAGTTGGATTTTGGCAGATGGAATTGCCAATGTTCTAGGTCAAATTTTAACCCAAAACTTTGAAAATTCATTTATCTTAAAATACATAAAATTAGGTTTTGAAATTTGTATGGCTTGTGTGTTTTGCTGTAAGGGTTAGACACGTTGATTTTCAAACGCATTTGAACTATAGTGACATATAGGGAAAATAATTAAGGTTTGTGTCTAGTAAACTTAGAAAAATTATAGAAATTCATATACATATCCAATAGATATGAAACTTTAAACTAGTAAACTTAGACATATTACACACCCTAGGAATTAAATTCATCTTGATTTGACATTAATTGACTATATAACAAAATAACTCAAAATAAATCCTTATTTAAGGGCTAATTTTTACAAAAATATAATAAATCATGAAAAATTCATAAAATGCAAAATCACCTTTAAGAAACTCTAAATCAATCCTACAATCATTAAAAAATAAAATTCAAATCCAAATTTAATTAAATTGTATTTAATAATTAATTAACTCTTAATTGAATATTAATTAAACAAATTATTTAAAAATAAATATAAATCTAATTAATTTTAAACTTTCAAAGATTAATACACTGGTAATCCTTAATTGATGTTATCAATTTCACAAAGTTTAGAGTTGATTTGATATCAAAATCAAATAACTCCTCTTATGTTAATAATTAATTTATTTAAATAATTCATTAAAGACTTAATTTTATATAAAATTAAATAAATATAAATGTAAATCAAATATACATAACATATTGAAATAAAATAAAATAAAATTTAGATATCAATAACTTGAATTTAAATAAAATTGTTGAATAAAATTCAATCATAATTCATCAATAATTAATTAAGATTCATAAAAATTCAATAATTCATTAAAAAATTCCAAATAATTCAATAAAAATTTAAAAAATTCAAAATTTAAAAAACATAAAAATAAAATTAATTTCATGATTTATTTGATTAAAGTTTATTTTTAATCAAATAGATTTGATACTTAATCTCAATTCAAATAATAAAGTCCTTCATGCTTAATGTTTTCTTCCCTTTAGAGGGCATTTTAGCATTAATATCTAAGGTCCTTAATAATAAATCACTCAATAATCCCTTTATGTGGTACATGATACCTTTTAGGAGGGCGCACACATATTTCTTTTAGGGATTTTAATAAAATTTTAACAATAAATTAAGGATTCATGCACCATGCTAGCCTCTACTTATGGAAGGCATGGTTGTATAAAATTTACAACCATTAATCCAACCTGATAATGCTTGATTCAACTAGGAGGGCATGTGCATTGATTTCAAAGGTCCCTCATCTATCCTTTAATGAAACATTAATAAATCTTTAAAGGCTTCATGCGATCATCTATCCTATATGAAGGATGATTGCATTTCATTTATGAGCCTTAAGATCTAATATTAATTTACAAATTCTTTAAAATTAAATAATCAATTCCAATCATTAAAACTTAAACAATAAAATCCAAATACATACAAGTTAGACTTGAAATAAAATTCCCTTTTGGCCTTTATGAACAAACATTGTAAATTCATGCAAATAGGATAAACTAAAGTCTCACATCCTCCTTCACACACTTAGATGATTTGCTAGGACAACTAACTCTAGCCTAGGTTAGGCCGGTGGTGTGGATTGCATGCTGGGTGCTTTGCTTGGAGAGCACTATATGTATGTTTATTTATTTTATGCAGTCTCAATGTAATGCATTTTAATTTTTATTGGTACACTTATGCTCTTTAAGGACCGCATTAGAAGTATTAGGTGATTACACAACAGCTATGCATATTTTATATTTCTATATGCTTGTTGAACTCATTTTTGTATGAGGTCATTAGGACTTTTCTCAGACTCTAGATCAATCCTGACCCCAGCTCAATCTAACCTCCAAACCAATCTAGATTCTAGGATCTTCCTAGACTTCAAACCCTTGGATCTACCCAGATTAAAATCAATCTAGACCCTAGATCAACCCAGACTCCAGAATAATCCAGTCCTTAGGACATATCTAGATCCTAGATGAATAGACCCTAGGTCTATCCAAACCATAGGATCTACCTAGACCCTAGGATTTATCCAGACTCCAGATCAATCTTGACCTCAAGCTGACTCCAGATCAATCTTGACCCCAGATCAATCTTGACCTCAAGCTAGTCCAAACCTCAAATTAATTCAAACCTCTTTTAAACCCTTCTTTAAACAGAGCTTCGTGATGTTTGAGATTAATTGATCAAGTCTAATATAAGTGTTTAGGACATTTGCATTCAAACCTTTATTTTAATATTTCATATTTATGACCTAGGAATCCCAACTTATATTGAGGCTTGATTGATAAATATTATGATAAGTGTTTTCCCTTATCATAACATTGCAAATTGAGTGATGTAAAGAAGTTTGCATTGGAGTGGATTTCAAATATTTTAGTCATGAATTAACGTAAATACTTGAAAGTTTACTCCCCTCCTTTGCACATGCACCTAGATAGGGATCTTTGATTGTAATTGTGTGGTTGCATTTACATTTGTGCCAAGGGTTAGATTAACATTGATTTAAACCCATGCAATTTAGTGATATTAAGGACAAAAATTAAGGCTTTGTTTAGAGAATTTAGATAAATTTTAAAAATTAAAATATATATGCACTAGGTATAAGATTTGAACCATCTAAACTTAGTGACATCCTAAGCCTTAGGGAAAACCCTCACAGATTTTAAAAGAATCATTAAACTCCTTAATTAATTAACTTAAATTTAATGCCTTAATTAAGCTTTAAAATTTCCAAAAATTGTAATAAATCTAAATTAAATCTAAAAAATATAAATAATACCTCAAACTAACCAGAATTCAAACTTTAACTTAAAAAAATAAAAGCCCCTTGTCTGGACTTCAAATCTGAGCTTAATTTAATTTCAATTAAAAATTAATATTTAAATAATTTAATTAATTAAAAATTTTAAAAAATTCCCAAATACTTGGGAATCTCTCCTTAGGTCATTCCAGACCTTTGGAGTTGATTTCAAGGAGTTGAGAGTTCATTTGGAGCAAAATCAATAAAAGCTTCTAAATTAAATAATTTTAATACAACAACATCAAGCCTTTGTCCCACTACGTGGGGTCAGCTACATGAATCCTTTTTCTCCATTGTGTCTTGTTAAAGTCAAATTCTCATTTAAATCTAATAAAGAAAGATCATTTCTAATATTTTCTAACCAAGTCTTTTAGGTCTACCTCTACCTTTTTTAACATAAGTCAAATCTAATACCTCTACTTTCTTTATCGGGTCATTGGAAGGCCGTCGTTTTATGTGACCAAACCATCTAAGGCGACTTTGTCTAATCTTATCTTCCACTGGAGCTACTCCAACCTTTTCACATATATGCTCATTTCATATCCTATCTCTAAGGGTAAAGCCACTTATCCACCTGAGCATCCTCATCTCTGCAACACTTAACTTAGTATTATGCTTCTCTTTTAATGGCCAACATTCGGCACTATAAAGCATTATAGGTCTCACCAACATCTTATAGAATTTTCCCTTAAGTTTGAGGGGAACTTTCTATCACACAACAAGCTCGATGCATTCCTCCACTTCAACCATCCAACTTGAATTCTACTGACATTATCCCCATATATTTCCCCATCACTCTGAACAATAGATCCAAGATATCTAAAATGTGTACTCTTATTAATGACTTGATCACCTAAAGTCACAATCCCCTCACTAGGTCTATTACTGCTAAAATTACACTCATTATATTTCATTTTAGATCTACTTAAGCAAAAACCTTTGGACTATAAGGTTGACCTCCATAATTCAAGTTTACCTTCAACACCCTCTCTAGTCTTATCAATAAGAAGAATATCATCAGCAAAAAGCATACACCAAGGTACATCCTCTTGCAAATGTCTAGTGAGAACATCCATGACTAAAGCAAAAAAGATATGGGCTTAAGGCTGATCCTTGATGTAATCCAACAAAAATAGGAAAATACTTGGTCAAACCACCTTGTCTTTGAACACAAGTAATAGCTCTTGCATACATATCTTTAATGATTTGAATATAAGTATTATTAACTCCTTTCTTATCAAGAACTCACTATAGCACTTCTCTTGGAACTTTATCATATGCTTTCTCTAAATCAATAAATATCATATATAGATCCTCCTTATTCTCTCTATATTTCTCCATCAAATCTCTCAATAAATGTATGGCTTCCAAAGTAGACCTACCTGGAATGAATCCAAATTGATTTTAAGAAACATTAGTATCACGCCGTAACCTATGCTCCATAACTCGCTCCCATAGTTTTAGAGTATGAAACATTAACTTAATTCCTCTATAATTCACACAATCTTATGCATCACCCATATTCTTAAAAATAAGAATTAACACACTCATTCTCCACTCATCAAGCATCTTTTTAGTCCTCAAAATTGTATTAAAAAGTTTAGTAAGCCAAGAAATTCCTTCATCTCCTAAGCATTTCCACAGCTCTATTGGAATATCATTCATTTTTTTAAAGCCTTTCATTTTTTTCATTTTCTTAAAGCCTTTCTGACTTCGATTTTACTAATTAAATAATTTTAATAATTCAAATAAATACCCAAATTTCTAAAAATCATAACTAATTCTAAAAAATTCTAAATTGAGCAAACTCAAAGGCATTGGACTCTATTTGGAGTCTAATATTTATTAAAATATCAAACTTTCAGAAATCATTTAAATTCAAAAATTCAATTGATTGGTCAAACTTAAGTCAAAATCAATTCAAAACTTCAAACCTACATAACTAAATGTAAAAAAATTTAAATCCAATAAACTTATAGTCTAATAACTCATCTTAAGACCTAATATTTTATAAAAATACTAACTTTCCCGAATTCAACTTTAATCAAAAAGTTAAATTTTGACCCATTTAATTAATGTATTTAAATAATTCAAATAATTCTAAAAAATTTTAATTCAACTTTAAAACCAACAATCAATCAATTTTAATTAAAATTTTCAACCCTTCAAACCTTAATCAATTAAGATATTTAATTAATATTGATTATTACTAGGTAATCTAGGCCTACGAGATTATTAACTTTGCCCCAAAGAATATGTAATAAACATCATGGCCCTAGTTTAATAAAGGTAGTAGCCACCAAACCATTTAAAATATAATTTAAAATTAATTTCAAATTATTAAAATTTAAACTTTAATTAATTTTTTTTTAAGTCTTTCAACCAACCAGGACATCACATAACTATAACCAATTATCCTATATAGGATATATCCAAACCACATAGCCTATCTCACACACTTTAGATGATTTGCTTGGACAATCGACTCTAAATTTAGGTTAAGCTAACATTTACATTTCTACTATATGCTGGATTTTTTATAATTTTCACTACATGGAGGTTGTTAGTTTAGATTGATTGATTATTTATTTAATTTCATGTAATTTATATTTTGATTTGATTGTTTGATAGATTACCCTTAGGTTAGAGATGATTTATACTAATTCAATCTTATGTATGTGGTCATGCTCGTATAAGGCAATTAAAAATAAAGGGGTATAAATCAAAGCTTTAAATTGACAATATTTTCTGTAGGTGCTTCAGAAATTGATAAGTCCCCCTTTAAAAATTAAAAGAGCATGGCCAAGTGTGGTTGTGATTTAAGTATTTAAATTTTTAATTAATATTAATTGCTTGGAATGTTAATTTAAATATTAATTTATTAGGATAATTCTATAAGTTGTTGAGTCTAGATTTTAATTTTCATTCAATATAATTTAATTTAAGTATTTGAGTTGTATTTTAAAGTGATTTGAGATGGAATGTTAAACAACTAATTTGGAATCCAAAGAGGAAGGGACATCCCGTAGGGGAGAGTTCCTCTCCATTTGGAGATTCAAATTAGAATAATTTTAAATATCGAAAGAGAAAAGATAATACCCCTTTCGAGAGAGAGTTTCTTTTCATTTGGATATCTGGACCCAACAGATATAAATAGCTCATAGAAGGACAAAGAACTGAAGAACTAGAAGAATCTCAATTCTCAAAGTTAATTGAGTCTTAGGAGTAGAATCCAGGTTGTTGTCAGTGGTACCCCGCCACTTTTAATTTTAAGCAATTTTGGGTTGTAATATTAAAAGAAACTTGCTTATGGACATTCTATTATTTTAATTAATTTGATTATTCAATTAATTATTTGATGTTGATTGCGATATAGGATTGCATGCTTTTAATAGTTTTTTGATGCTTTTGTATATTGATCTTTGGTTTAGCCCAGAATCCTATCGGAGGCTCATGAGGGTACAAATAAATTATTTCTACTTCAATTAAAATTAAAATATTTTAAGCTCACGTAGAAATTCTAACGTTGTAAGAAGTAAGCCCGGGACCGTCGGGAGTTCACATAAGCATAATTATTTTATTTTTTTTCTTTTTATTAGGTACATCCCCGCTTGCATCGCATTAGATACAAATTTAAATGAGTCTAAAACTTAATTGCATTTTATTTTAAATTACATAATACCCCACATAAGGCAAGGGGCCATTTAAGGACATTCTTTAGTCGTCGGCCTAATTTCCTTAAAACTTATCTTAAGTAATGTCCCTACCACTCTATACTAAATGATCGAATACATGGATTTTAAGCACTTAGGTGGTTTAGCTAGCTCCCCAATCCAGGCCAGGGTAAGTCCAAATCCTACATTACATTAGCTAAGTTCAGGTCACTGATTTTTAGTATCTAATTTAGACTTAGGTTATGAGACAGGCTCAGCCTATAAGACCTTAACCTCCGAGAATTGAATCTCAATTTTTTAATAAAATTGATCAGTCAAATTTAAATCTCTTTCAATTAAAATTCAAGCCCAACACTTAGGATAGGCTGGGGTGCTTCTGAAATATTTCAGAATCCCAAAGTACCTCTTATCATTCCTTCTTTAACCTCCAGAAATAAGTGTTCAACCTTAATCCAATCCTAGTTGAATTTCTAATCCTTACTTCCTTTTCTATCAAGCCTTGAAATCTTAAATAAAACTTATAACGCTATTTTAATCGAGAGTATTCATAAGAAATTTTGATTTTCTATAATGTAATTAACTACAAGGGCTTGTGCTCGTAGGAAATTTAAAAATCATGATCTAATTTTCAAAATTAAGTTTTCAAAGATTTAATTAACTTCTTCGGAAAAGTTAATATTCAACGATCATTATTGTTATATTCAAATGACCGATAGTGAATGATATTTTCTTTCTCCGGGAAGATATATCATTCTATTATCATATTTTTTATTATGAAATTAATGATCCTTTAATCCAAATCATTATAGTTAAACACTCGATTAAACATCATTTTAATCTTTCGAGATCATATGTTGTCTTTCCCCTGAGTTTGGCTACGATGATCAGGATGAACTCAGAATTTTATAATTTGAATCCATTAGGGAATGGTATGTTCACCTTTCGAGGTGATATATCATTCATAATGAGATGTTTGATTTTAAAATTAAAATTTTAGAAATTAAATTCTTGCAAAGAAAATTAACCTTTTTCAAACTACACTTTTTAATCAAATAAAATAAAGCTTATTGCTTTTAATACAGTCCCCTATATTTCTATAATAGTTAAAGTAGAATGTACTTATGAGATATTGTATATGTACACACGCCCTCGTAAATTATAATTTATATATAAATCTAGTCGTATAGTGTCATGAGTAATAAAATAACTAAATACCCTTGCTTATACATATAAGTGGGGCTCCAAAAGATGATGTCCTCTTCTTTGGAGGATAATCTCTTTTGGAATTATATAGAAGATCTGAAACTCCAAGACTTTAAGTAGATGTATTTAATTCTATAAATATAGTAGGCTTAGAAATTCAGATTTGTTGTGGTGGAGCCTAGCCATTTTACTTTCTTGTAGAGTCGGAGTCTATTGTATACATTTGAATCAATAAAAAAATAAAATTTTATTTATTTATGCAGTATTCTCTTTTATTTATATCATTTTACATGTTACATTCATGTGGGTGGTAGCTTACATTAGTGGATTCCAAATTTTCTTAGATTTTTTTCAGTGTGCATCTTCCATACTTTATAGGAACATATATATTAGTTCTAGGATGATATAACCTTGGGTACTTTAGATACCAACCCTTTTACCTATTCATACACACATACATACTTATTTTACTTATGCTATGTACGCTAGAGCCTAGGACGTTTATGCCCACCGTGGGAATCATAGTAGGGCTCTCATTGCGCTTGGAAGATGATATGCTTTCCTGTTGGTATAAGGCTGTTATGCTGCTAAAATTTTAAAAAATTTTAGGAGTTAAAAATTTAGTTAAGATAATTAAATAATATAAAATATAAAGTTTTTAGTGAGTCGTCTAGTTAGCATCATTTGAACTTAAAATTAAAATTACTCATATTGAGTCATTGATTTAGAGTCTGATCTAATCATTTGATCTCTTAAGATAGAGCTGACCTTATCATGTACTATATCTAGGATGATTGGTTATGTATTAGGTTGTTAGTTGGCAGCTCATTTTAAGTGTACATATATAATAACTCAAATATGTGAAATAAATTTTCTTGAAAAATATAAAATTTCTAAAATACAGTGCTGTGGAGCTAGGTCATGAGCAGTATATATATATATATATATATATATATATATATATATATACACACACACCTCACCCCACTGACTCCCTCATTTGATTACTTGGCCATGAAGAAATTGAAAGAGGGGAAGAAGAGAAAGGAGAGAGAAAAGCCTTTGGATCATATTTGTCAGTCATTTTTGTTACAGATTTTATTTTATTCATTATAAGTGACTAAGCTCTTACTTTTATTTTCAATAATTTTGATTCTAAGGATTTTATTTCTCCTAAATATATCAAATATATATTATCTCCTGATTTCATAAGCATTCACCATGTAAGTTTGGATATATTATAAATTTGATCATTCTGAATAATTTTATATAATTTTTTTAAAAAATAAAGTACTGAATGGTATCGAATACATGATATAATAACTCCATATGATTTACTGATTGGGAGTCATAAGGAGCTGGAGATTAATTGGGAGTTATAAGGAATTGGGGCGACTGATTCACATGATTTATGGTGAATTATAAGGAATATATTGATTGGGAGTTATATGGAGAGACTGATTGAGAGTCATAAGTGTAGGAGTAAGATCCCCTTAAGATATACTCATTGAATATTTGAATACTGATACTGACACTACTACAAGTATTATTTATTATTATGATTGATACTAATACTATTTTTTGTTATTATCACTATTTAACATTATTGATTAGTACTGTTGACTGTTACTGATACTATGACTGTTGATATAATAGATTGAGATGTAATAAACTTTAGAAGGATAAATTGATATAGATAATTAATATAGATATTGATGCATATATTTCTTTATATAAGTTACAATATATTATTCTATTTTATCTTGCATTGATTTGAATTATAAAATTTTAGTTACTTGCTGGGCTATGTTCTCATTACATGGTTTTACATGTTTTCAGAAAAGGGTAAAGATCCTATGATATGAGGCTCCAAATAAGACAAAAAATATAATTATATTTTCTTTCCACTGTTTATTAGTAAGCTTTAGTTAAATTATTAAAATGAAGGACGAAAATAATTCTTCCAATATAGATTTTGGAGTGTGATAAAATGATATCACAGCAGTGGTTATCAGAAGAATTGGAATATAACTTAAGCTTGAGAGTGGAATAAAAATTTGATTTCTGATTTATAATTAGTTAATTTGAGTTTGAATTTTTGTTTTAAGTATGCTCTCTCTCTCTCTCTCTCTCTCTCTCTCTCTTTCTCTCTCAGATTGATATAAAAATGTCAAGGATGACATTTTTTAAAGGTGCAGAGATTATGATAACTCAAATATGTGAAATAAATTTTCTTGAAAAATATAAAAATTTGAAATAGAACGCTTTGACACTGATCTGGTGAGAGCTGAGGCACTAGGCCATGAGCATTATATATATATATATATATATATATATATATATATAGCCTTACCTCATCCCACCGATTCCCTCACTTGATGACTTGGCTATAAAGAAATTGAAAGAGGGAAAGAAGAGAAAGGAGAGAGAAAGGCTTTTAAATCATATTTATCAGGAATATATTGATTGGGAGTTATGAGGAGAAACTGATTGAGAGTCATAAGTGTAGGAGTAAGATCCCCTTAAGATATACTCATTGAATATTTAAATACTGATACTGACACTACTACAAGTATTATTTATTATTGTGATTGATACTAATACTATTTTTTGTTATTATCACTATTTAACATTATTGATTAGTACTGTTAACTGTTGCTGATACTATGACTGTTGATATAATAGATTGAGATGTAATAAACTTTAGAAGGATAAATTGATATAGATAATTAATATAGATATTGATGCATATATTTTTTTATATGAGTTACAATATATTATTCTATTTTATCTTGCATTGATTTGAATTATAAAATTTTAATTACTTGCTGGGCTATGTGCTAATTACATGGTTTTACATATTTTCAGAAAAGGGTAAAGATCCTATGATATGAGGCTCCAAATAAGACAAAAAATATAATTATATTTTCTTTCCACTGTTTATTAGTAAGCTTTAGTTAAATTATTAAAATGAAAGACAAAAATAATTCTTCCAATATAGATTTTGGAGTGTGATAAAATGATATCACAGCAGTGGTTATCAGAAGAATTGGAATATAACTTAAGCTTGAGAGTGGAATAAAAATTTGATTTCTGATTTATAATTAGTTAATTTGAGTTTGAATTTTTGTTTTAAGTATGCTCTCTCTCTCTCTCTCTCTCTCTTTCTCTCTCAGATTGATATAAAAATGTCAAGGATGACATTTTTTAAAGGTGAAGAGATTATGATAACTCAAATATGTGAAATAATTTTTCTTGAAAAATATAAAAATTTGAAATAGAACGCTTTGACATTGATCTGGTGAGAGCTGAGGCGCTAGGCCATGAGCATTATATATATATATATAGCCTTACCTCATCCCACCGACTCCCTCACTTGATGACTTGGCTATAAAGAAATTGAAAGAGGGAAAGAAGAGAAAGGAGAGAGAAAGGCTTTTAAATCATATTTATCAGGAATATATTGATTGGGAGTTATAAGGAGAGACTGATTGAGAGTCATAAGTGTAGGAGTAAGATCCCCTTAAGATATACTCATTGAATATTTGAATACTGATACTGACACTACTACAAGTATTATTTATTATTGTGATTGATACTAATACTATTTTTTGTTATTATCACTATTTAACATTATTGATTAGTACTGTTGACTGTTACTGATACTATGACTATTGATATAATAGATTGAGATGTAATAAACTTTAGAAGGATAAATTGATATAGATAATTAATATAGATATTGATGCATATATTTCTTTATATGAGTTACAATATATTATTCTATTTTATCTTGCATTGATTTGAATTATAAAATTTTAGTTACTTGCTGGGCTATGTGCTCATTATATGGTTTTACATGTTTTCAGAAAAGGGTAAAGATCCTATGATATGAGGCTCCAAATAAGACAAAAAATATAATTATATTTTCTTTCCACTGTTTATTAGTAAGCTTTAGTTAAATTATTAAAATGAAAGACAAAAATAATTCTTCCAATATAGATTTTGGAGTGTGATAAAATGATATCACAACAGTGGTTATCAGAAGAATTGGAATATAACTTAAGCTTGAGAGTGGAATAAAAATTTGATTTCTGATTTATAATTAGTTAATTTGAGTTTGAATTTTTGTTTTAAGTATGCTCTCTCTCTCTCTCTCTCTCTCTTTCTCTCTCAGATTGATATAAAAATGTCAAGGATGACATTTTATAAGGTGAAGAGATTATGATAACTCAAATATGTGAAATAATTTTTCTTGAAAAATATAAAAATTTGAAATAGAACGCTTTGACACTGATCTGGTGAGAGCTGAGGCGCTAGGCCATGAGCATTATATATATATATATAGCCTTACCTCATCCCACCGACTCCCTCACTTGATGACTTGGCTATAAAGAAATTGAAAGAGGGAAAGAAGAGAAAGGAGAGAGAAAGGCTTTTAAATCATATTTATCAGTCACTCCTGTTACAGATTTTATTTTATTCATTATAAGTGACTAAGCTCTTATTTCTATTTTTAATGATTTTGATTCTAAGTATTTTATCTCTCTTAAATTTTGTCAAAAAAGCATTATCTCCTAATTTCATAAACTTTCACCGTACAAGTTTGGATATATAGATTTGATCATTCTGAATTATTTTATATAATTTTATTATATTTAAAATGAAGTACTGAATGATATGAGATACATGATATAATAACTCCATATGATACCCTACTGATCCACGTGATTTACTGATTGGGAGTCATAAGAAGCTAGAGATTAATTTGGAGTTATAAGGAGTCGGAGCAACTGATTCACCTGATTCAAGGGTAATTATAAGGAGTACATTGATTGGGAGTTATAAGGGTAGACTGATTGGGAGTCATAAGTACAGGAGTAAGATATCCTTAAGATATGCACATTGAATATCTTAATATTGATATCGACACTACTACAAATATTATGTTGTTACTGTAACTGATACTAATACTATTTTCTATCATTATCATTATTTAACGTTATTGGTTAATACTGTTGACTATTACTGATACTGTGACTAATCATATAATGGATTGAGATATGATGAACTATAGAAGGATAAATTGATACATATAATCAGTATAAACATTGATGCATATATTTCTTTATATAAGTTATAACATATTATTCTCTTTTATCTAGCATTGAATTTAGTTGTAAGATTTAGTTACTTGTTGGGTTATGCGCTTATTACATAGTTTTATTCAGGTAAAGAGTAAGGATCCTATGATATGAGGCTCCGAACAAGACAAAAATATAATCATATTTATTTTCGCTATTTATTGGTAAGCTCTAGTTAAATGATTAAAATGAAAGACATATGTAATTCTTATAATATAGATCTTGGAGTGTAACAGTATAAGCCTAGAGGTATTTTTACACCTCAAATTCTTTATATATATATATAATACTATAACCTATTTTGAGATCATTCAAACATTTAAAAGATGGTGATGGTAAGGATAACTACCTTACTTTTGTTGATTTAATTGAAATTATTTTTATACTTTATTTTAATGAAATATAAACTACCTTTATTGCATATATTATATAGGTGGATTATTATATATTTTTATTAATTTAAATATTGTTTTGTGGAATATTCACGGCGATAGAGAGATATAGAATTTAGTATCCTAGTTTTGTAAGAAGATCCACCAAAGAGACATATGAGAGAGAGAGAGAGAGAGAGAGAGGTGCAAGTGTCATAAGAAGCACCAAGATGTGAAAACCCTTAAAAAGGGGAAAAACCATGGGGCTTAGCTTAGTAAAATGATTCTACAAGTATGTGTAATTGATTACAAATGATGCTCTTTCTCGAAGGAAGGCCTTAGCTTAATGTTGCAAAAATATACATCATATAGAGCACATTACATGGTTGGAGTTGGAAGAATCCAATGATAAGAGAGTTATTCTCAAAAGAATATTAACCTGTTTATTTAGTCGGAGGGACCGTATTTGGAGGGCAACAGAAGTCAGCGGGTGATATTGGTCAGAGGGACTGTAATCAGCAGTTGATGGATGTCGAAGGGACTATAGTCGATGGGTGATAGTGGTCGGAGGGACCTTAGTCGGCGGGTGATAGAGGTCAGATGGACTATAGTCGATGAATGATGGAGTCCGAAAGGATCGTAGTTGGTAGGGGACGATGGCTGGAGGGACCTTAGTCGGCGAGCGGTGGTGGTAGAAGGGGTCATAGTCGACGGGCGACGGTAATTGAAGCGACCATAGTCGATAGGCAATGGAGGTCTGAAGGACCTTAGTCGATAGGGATGATGGTCTGAGGAATCTTATTTGGCAAGAGATAGAGTTCAAAGGGACTATAATTAGCGGGCGCCAGTGGTCGAAGGGACCTTAGTTGCTTGGCAACAATGTCGGAGGGACCGCAGTTAGTGGGCGATGGTGGTCGGAGGGACCATGGTTGATGGGTGATGAAGGATGAAGGGATGGTGGTCGACAAGTGACAGAGGTCAAAGGGATCGTAGCCGGTGGGCGACAGAGGTCAAAGGGATCGTAGTTGGTGGGCGACGAAGTTCATAGGGATCGTATTCGGCAAATGATGGAGGTCGGAGGGACCATAGTCGGTGGGCATTAGTGGTTGGAGGGATTGTAGTCGGCGGGTGATGAAGGTTGGAGGGACCGTAGTCATCGTGCGACGGTGGTCCGAGGGATCTTTGTCGGTGGGCAATAATTGTCATAGGGACTATAGTCGGCGAGCGACAATGGTCAAAAGGACTGTAGTCTACTGGCGAAGAAGGTTAGAGGAGTAGTAGTAGGCGAGCTGCGGAGATCTAAAGGAACGTAGCAGGCAAGCGATGGTGGTCAAAGGGACTATAGTCGGAGGGAGATGAAGGTCAGAGGGATCATAGTCGACGGTCAATGGTAGTCGGAGGGACCTTAATAGGCAGAGGACGGTGGTCAGAGGTACCGTAGTCAATGGGCAATGGAGGTCGAAGGTACCATAGTCAACAAATAACGGTGGTCGAAGGGAACGTAGTCAGCGAAAGATGGTGGTTGAAGGGAATGTAGTCGGCGGGCGACAGAGGTCGGACGAATGACTGATGATAGCTGTTGGAAGGAGGTCAGACGATGATGGTCGAGCAAAGGTGTAGTCGCGTTGGCCTGGTGGCAAGGTTTCACCATTGGTGGTGCCAGGGTGGAGCTCTAGGTTGCTTCAAGCCTCAAAGCACTCTTGAGTCTCTAGCCCAAGTTCGAGGCCTTCAAAATTTCAAGCCCCTTCACATGTGCAAAGAGGGAGTCTATTTATAGATTTTTTAGAGTGGCATGCTCCGTAAATATGAAAAAGTTTATGAGCAAAATCAGAATGCTCCATTGAATGACCCATATCAATTCCTTCAATCATTGAGCGTTCATGCTGTATTTAAGTGCTTTAATGATGTCAAAATTTAACAATCTTGGGCTCGTTCAATTTATCTTATCAAGCTGCTCTAGTCGACTACAAGCATGTCATATTTAGAGATCATTTGGTCATCCAATTAATGCTTTGAACCTTTCAAATATACTTCGGTCTCTTGATTTTGGCTCATTTAGGCTCGAATAAGACCGATTTTGATGTCGTTGGGTTCGTCTTACTGAGACGTTCAATTTAATTATAAGTTTGTTAAATTTGGAGTTCGAATGGTCCCAATTTTAATTTTAGAAATTTTCATTTTAGATATGACTCAAAATTCATATTCGATCCAGATTTTTTGTGATTTATCAAATATAAATATAAAACTGCTATTAAGGTTGTTTAATTACTTTTCTCTTTCTTGACTCCTTATACTAATTGGTTTCTGCAATTATGTGAAGTCATATTTGCTTATATTAGCGTGCAACGATTATTTGATGAGACTTTTCTTCATATTTTTTTAGCACTTTCCCCTATTAAAAAGACCTTTAGGCCTTTAAAAAAATCCTTTATTTTTAAATCTAACAATAACTATATACTGAGAATCAATACTCGAATATTAATTATTTATTTAACACCCATCAAATAAATTGATGAATTAAATTAGAAGATAATAAAATGATCTTCATATTTTTATATATAATTAAAAATTATTCAAACTCGAAATTTCTATATTAATTTTTCGCATAAATTTAAAAAATAATAATAATTATAAGTATTAAAGTATTCTAATAAGCCAATAATAACAAGTAAATTTTGTATCATATTAATAAGCTTAAATATTTAAAATAAAAATATATATATTTAAACTTTTGCTAAAAATTTAATGTTATTTTCTATTTTATTTTTTGAATATCTTTAACTAAGCATTTCTCTATTCGCTTTAGTTATCTCATTTTTCTTATTTTGACTTAAATTGCATTGCAGCACTTTTTTTTTTCTTTGGACAAAATTTTAAAATGAGATTATATATGTATTTAAATATTTAAAAAATAAAAAAAATAAATTAGCAAAAAAGATCAACTCGGCCGTTCTGATTGTCATGTGGACAAATCATCATTCACACGGCGACTTGATCTATTTTATTAATTTAATTTTTCTTCTATTTTTAAAATATTCTTTTTTGGGACTGTCCAATTAAGGTAAACTCACAAGCATACACATACGCAACATTCAAATTCAAGACTTCTTAATTGATAGCCAAAGCTCTTAACCAACATATCTAGATGAGCGGCCTTATTTAAATTTATATATAATATCTTTTCAAAATTTTGCCTTTTCTTTTTTGGGAGTATTGGCTCTATTAGCACGGAGTTATCCAGTATGCTGTTAGCAAACGAAAGTACATGGAGAACTATGAAATCAACTGAATCCTTTCAAGGAGAGACCACCACCATTAGCCATCAACCATCATATTGACAATCCCTTGTAAAGACAACTCTCTCCTTTAACCAATATCTCATTAATTAGCCCAAGAAACTATTGAGTTTTTTTTTCTTTATTCTCTACATTTCTTATTGAAGAACTTGCAGGATCATCATGGATGACGACAACGTGAGTGCTCCGCCTCTAATGGATATTTGGTCGAATAGAGGCAAAAAGATTGTAACCGATGGCTCCTTCGATTTGCCGGACCTGGATTTCGCAGATGCTTCGCTAATATGCTTGGATCCTGGTGATGAGCGCAGTTCGATAATTTACTCATTCGAAACATTTTTGGAGAACCCTTTCACCTTCTCCCTCCCCACCGTTGTGTTGCAGATCATCCTTATCACCATCATGTCTCGTGTCATCTACTACATCCTTCGTCCCATCAAGCAACCCCGCGTCGTTTGTGATATTATAGTAAGAATAAGTGATTGTATTTTATGCATTTTTGATATTATTTTATTTGTTATCATCTTATAAACGTTAAAAATTTTGATTTTTAAGGTTAAAAAAAGTTCGTTTTTTTTTTTCATCTATAAAAAATTTAAGAGTTCTTCATGCCCTTTTTGCTGATAATGGAGGCATCCATTTCCAGGCCGGGATCCTCCTAAGCCCCCGCCTCATCGGCCGCATATACCCAAAGTACGTGTACATCATGTACCCCCAAAAAGAACTGGCCATCAACCGAACGCTAGCCGCCTTCAGCCTGATGTTCTACCTCTTCCTGATCGGCGTCAAAATGGATCCAAAAATCGTCCTAAAATCTGGCAAAAAGGCCCTCTTCATTGGATTAGTCAGCTCAGTCATCCCTTTCAGTCTAGTCGGTACTGCCACATACTTCTTACGCACATCCATTGGCGCCAACATTGCCCGCGGCAAATTTCTCATATTCCTTGTCGCCACCCTAACCATCACTGCCTTCCCCGTCGTCTCCGACATCCTCACCGAACTCAACCTCCTCAACTCCGAGCTCGGTCGCCTCGCAATGTCGGTCTCGATGGTCCACGGCATCTTAGGGTGGTTCTTCATGGCTCTTTTCACGACGTTGAATCAAAGCCAAGGCGGTCTGGACAAAGCCGCCTGGGCGTTGGGGTCGGTGCTGCTTATGGTGTGTGTTATCGTGTTCGGTTTCCGACCGTGGATGCTTTGGATCGCGCGGCGGACGCCGAAGGGCGGGAGAGTGAGCAGCCTGCAGCTGCATGCGATCGTGGTTAGCGTGATCGTGATGGGCCTGGTGAGCGAGATGATGGGGGCGTCATTTGCGGATGGGCCGTTGATAATGGGGTTAATGGTGCCGGATGGTCCGCCATTGGGGACTGATTTGGTGGAAAGGATTGGGAATATGGCGAATGAGGTGATAATGCCACTGGTGTTTACGGTGGCGGGAGCGGTCGTGACGCCATTGGTGGTGCTGCATTTGAGGAGGTGGATGGTGCTGATTATGCTGGTTTTGATGGCGTATGGGTCAAAATTGCTGGCGACCATGGGGCCAGCGATGTACTGCGGGATTTCCTTTCGGAAGGCGTTTATATTGGGGCTTATGATGAGTTTTCAGGGCGTCATAGAGTTGATTACTTACATGAATTTCCAGAATGGATCTGTAAGTTTTTGTCTTTTTAGTGAAATTGATTACACAAATTTCTTTCAGTAAAAAAATATGTCATCCACGTTTAACTTGATGCAGCTGCTGGACGACGAGAGCTACACCTTGCTGGTATTCACCATCATCATCATCACCTCCGTCGCTACTCCGCTCGTAAAACATCTGTACAACCCCCTCGGCCAAGATCTCGTTGGCCGAAGAGACATTCAGCACCTCAGACCCAACGCAGAGATCCGCGTCTTAGCTTGCCTGCTCAACGAGGACCACATCCCCAGCATATTAGGCCTCCTCGAAGCCGCATGCCCGACCCAAGAGACTCCAATGTGCGTCTACGTTCTCCACCTCGTAGAGCTGACGGGTCGAGCTAACTCCACTCTCATAGCCCACAAGAACAAGAAGGGGTTCATCAATCCCAGCAACATGGACCGCCTCCACAACGCCTTCATCCACTATGAGCAGGATAAGCAAGGGATCGTCGCCGTCCAGCCCTTCACAACCATCGCGCCTTTCAAGACCATGCATCAGGACATCTGCTCGCTCGCCGGTGATAAAAGCGTCGCTATCATCATCCTCCCTTTGCCTGGCAAGGATGCCTCCGGTGGCTTCAGTGAACAGGACCAGGCCTTCCGGACCAACATCCCCCATATCCTTTCAAAGGTAACTTCATTATTGTTATTATTCCAATATCATGAAAACAAATCTACATATTTCTTGTATGATATATGGTGCAGGCGCCATGCTCGGTGGGGCTTCTGGTGCACATGGGCCTGACCGTCACAGTGCTTTCTACGCCGGCCAACTTCCAGCATCACATCGGACTACTCTTCTGGGGCGGACCGGATGACCGCGAGTCTCTTTCCTATGCGGCGCGCATGGTGCAACACACCGGCGTAACTCTAACGATCACCAGGTTCCTCTCATCCAGCTCCACGACGTCGAATGGAAAAGAGGCGCAGATGGACAACGAGGTAATCGAGACTTTTCGGAAGGAGAACTCCGACAATCTACGCGCCTCTATGAATGAGATCTTTGTGAACGACATGGAGCAGACAATCTCGGCTATCCGCAACTTCAGCCGCGTCGGCTACGACCTCATCATGGTCGGGCGCCGGCTTTCATGGAATTCGATACTTAATGATGAGCTGGAGGAGTGGAGCGAGTTCCCGGAGCTGGGGGTTGTCGGCGACATGATTGCATCGTCGGATTTTGAGTCGGAGTTTTTGATTCTCGTCGTGCAGCAGGGGCCGTGATGGATTGGCAGTACAATACAGTGCAGTGAGACTCCCTCTCCCCTGGTTGAGATCTCTTCACAATTGGGCTTTGCTTTTGACTATTTAGATAATTGGTTATAAATTATTATGGTACACAGTAGATGTGAATATTAGTTCTGCTGTAACTATTATGTTATTATTTTTTTCTTTTTTGATAACCTAACGGTCAATACTGTATATATATCTTAAACTTTTAGTGGGGCATAAATTGAATATTTTTGTAAAATTATATTCATAAAAATAATAATATATGATATATAAAGAAATTTTAAAATTTTTGAAGTGCAGCATTTATCCATCCATTTAAAGTGAAATAAAATATATATTTTTATGTATATTTTTTTTAAATAATTTTACTAAAAAGAGAGAGAACTTCAACCTTCCATTTCAAAATGAAAATAAAGCATATATAACGAACATGTCAATTTTATCTTAAACACGAACTTCATTTTGTCCTGGAAGTTTGTTATTAAAAAAAAAAAAGCTATTACCATAGAGGTATTTTGTACTGCAATATTTAATTGGTGTGCTTTAAGATTAGTACTCACACTAATGATGATATTGACATGTACAAATTTGATTTAGTTATGTGGAAATATTTGGCCGATGAACATTGTCTCTTATGAGACACAGCTCATCTTATTCTATTGGCTCAAAATTGTTACTATCAACCAAGAGATTTTAAGTTAGAATCTTATGGATGTGATATGTGTATGAATTTATCTAAATTGATCTAAATGTCTCAAATAAAAACCTCTTATGAGACCAATAAATTAGACTGTTCTCGTGCTAGTTTTCAAAATTCAAAGCAAATATTTATTAGGAGAAATCATTCTTTTATCATTTTTATAATAATTACTTAAATCATAATAATTTTCTCTCTTTCATAATAAACGAGTCAAATCCAACTCGTAGAATAAAGCTCGAACATAATTAATTAATCAAGCTCAAGCTCAAGATAAAAGATGACTCAAGCTACGCTCGACTCGTTTACACCCCTACTAGAAGGTATAACTTTAAGGCCATTTCACAAGATAATCATAGCATGGAAGTAGGAAAAATTGAATCTAAATGCTAAAAAAAAACCAAAGAAGGCATGAATCAGGAGAGTTAAGTAGGATGGAAAGCTTACCTGCATAGCATATTTGGTCCAGTTGATGGAAGCACATTTTAAAGCTAATATCAACATTTTTTAAACACATTTTTCATCTAAGACGACCAAATGAGCCATTGAAGTTCGAATACTCGAAAGAACAGACGATTTTATAAGATGTGAGAGCATAGGAAGGTAATTATTGGGATCAAAGAATGCAAGGGGCATAAGATGGTAATGATTTGGATCAAACAAAATTATGCTTATTATATTAAGCATAATTTGTAGTAGAATTATATTTGAAATACATGATAGTGCACTCTGTAAAATTTGTTCTATGTTCCAGAATCATAAGATTGATATAACTAAAAGTGAAAATACAGATGCCTATGCGTATGAGAATTTTATAAGTTACATGGAAGCAGACTATATAAGAACAAAGAAATTTCTAAAAGCTTTAGTCAAAACAGCTTAAACACGCACAAAAAAGGGAGTAGTTTAATCACTATCGAATTCCAAAGAGTGTACAATGCAAAAAAATTCCTCAGCCAATCATACCAATTCCATCAGAAGAGGGTCACCTGAAGCCATGACTTGTACGAGCTTTACAAAGTCTGGCTCATTTAGCACCTTCAAAGGGTACACAGCAGATGCTTTGGCTGTATAATAACTCAAGGAAGAGCGATTGGATGGTAATGTTGTCTCATAAACAATTCTGGCCAGGGTATCTGAATCAAAATTCTGTTGAGAATCCATAGCTAAGAAAAACAATGGTACCGCAACCTTGTGATGTATATTTAGGTCTCCCACAAGTCCCACAAGGTCCACAAAGTCATTGACGAAGTGACGAGGAACATAGAAAACCTCACTGCTGCAGATAATGAGTTTATCTTCACTCGTGCCCTCTTTGTAACTAACCTGAAGGTGCACAGGTAGAGTGTCCACAACCTTCTTCACCATGGCCGCTTGCTCCACAAACCATTTTGAGCTCTTACTATCAATGGAGACCGATACCCAAGATTGGGGGACCTGGATACAGGAGGCAAGATAATATAGAATGTTCAGCAGATTTTATCAAGGTAGAGGAAAAAAATTAAGGGCCAAGAGCCTTGTAATTGATTAACCTTGTTAGTAATCCACAGCCTGGCCTTGTCAGCCTGCAGAAGATTCCAATAATTAAGAACCATGCTATCCTGAAGGAACAGGAAGCCTTCAGCATTATCAAATTGTACAAATACCCTAGGAAGGTACCTGTGTTAAAATAACAGATTTCAGTTAAAAGTTTAAGTATTTACAGGTTATCTAACTTAGGTGTAAGTGAGCACCTTGAATATAACAAATATCATGACAATAACTTGAAACAAAACATTATGGTCTTAGTGATGCTGTATATGACACTTTTTCTGCATTTTTCAAGAGAAATATTCCAATATATTAATGCCAACTGGTGCATCAAGCAAAAATACTAGGATTATTGATAAAATCTTTGCATTTATTCGAAGCATCCTGATGTAGTGGGGATCGTTGAGAAGAAGAAAAAGCTGCTAGAATAAGAACATAAACCAAATAACACAAGCTCAAAGCTCAAATAACATAATATTCTTTATATCTCCCCTTTCCTACTACAATTAATATATATAACATATTCTAGAATATTCTAGAACTTTCTAGAAAGCTAGTACAAAGGTAGATAAACTATTCCTAAGGTGTGCTTGATGAGGACAGCACTACATGGAAAGTTTATCGGAGACGTGGCCGTCGATCTACGGCCACGATCGAGTCGTATTTTTGAGTCATGTCATGTCTTTGTTTTCTTTCATTAGTATTATGTTATTTTTCCTGTTTTACCCCTTACTTAAGGGTGGTTGTTTGTAAGCCCGGAGGGCATTGTTGTCTTTTATTTTGAGTCCTTTTATATGAGGCTATTTAAAGCCCCTTTATGTATCTTTGAAGGTTAATGAATGAATGAAAGAAAATTTCTTGGACTTTTGTTTTGAGAGTTTGAGAGCTTGAGCTTGGAGAGAGATCCCTTGGAGAGGGAATTGGATCGCCCACCAATCTTGGAAGAGTCCGGATTCGTGGTTAATTTCGTAGTGCTTTTCTTCCTCTCTCCTCCCTTCTCTTCTAGCCCACGGTCCACCTCCCCTCACCACCGCCGGCCTTGTTCTCCACCATCCCCATCGTCAGCCTCCTTCCCCACCACCACCACAACCGCCGGCCCTCTCATCCCCACCAAACCACCCCCCCCCCCCCCCCCCCCCCATCCTTCCCTTTTCAAAATATTTCCTAAAGCCCCACTTTCCATATTTAACTCCACTTATTTTTGGAAAGAATTTGAAATTTGAAATAAATCAATTTTAAATTCCAAATCTTTCCTTTTCTCTTAATCCTATTTTTGGAAAGACTCTTAATTGAATGGGCAATCAATTAAATTGAGATTTCAAATCTTTCCTATTTCCTTTAATCCTATTTTTGGAAAGGTCTATTAATTAAATCAATTAGTTCAAAATCTGAATTAATTATTTAAATCATTTCCTATTTCATGAATCTTATTTTAGTAAGGTACTTAATTAATTCAATTGATTTAAATCTAAATTGATTGATTGATTATTGCTTTAAGACTAAGATACATTGAATCTAGCCACATACTCCTCTCCCTCTCCCCTACCCGCCCCTTCTATAGTTTCCCAAGCCCTAAACACCAACATCTCTCGTTCCAGAACTCTTCCCTCCACTACTTGCTCATCTACAAGGTGCAGTCCAGATTTTCTGGGCAAGGAGAACTGCTGTCTGGAGATCCCAGTCCAAGGAATCCAGCCGCACCAAGCCCAAGTCCCTCCAAGAGCTACAACAACAACAACAACAACATCAAGCCTTTATCCCACTACGTGGGGTCGGCTACATGAATCCTTTTTCTCCATTGTGTCCTATTAAAAGTCAAATTCTCGTTTAAATCTAATAAAGAAAGATCATTTCTAATATTTTCTAACCAAGTCTTTTTAGGTCTACCTCTACCTTTCTTAACATAAGTCAAATCTAAGACCTCTACTTTCCTAACCGGGTCATCGGGAGGCCGCCGTTTTACGTGACCAAACCATCTAAGGCGACTCTCTCTAATCTTATCTTCCACTGGAGCTACTCCAACCTTTTCACGAATATGCTCATTTCGTATCCTATCTCTAAGGGTAAAGCCACTCATCCACCTGAGCATCCTCATCTCTGCAACACTTAACTTAGAATTATGCTTCTCTTTTAATGGCCAACATTCAGCACCATAAAGCATTGCAGGTCTCACCACCATCTTATAGAATTTTCCCTTAAGTTTGAGGGGTACTTTTCTATCACACAATAAGCCCGATGCATTCCTCCACTTCAACCATCCAACTTGGATTCTGCTGATAATATCCCCATCTATATCACCATCACTCTGAACAATAGATCCAAGATATCTAAAACGTGTACTCTTATTAATGACTTGATCGGCCAAAGTCACAATGCCCTCACTAGGTCTATTATTACTAAAATTACACTCCATATATTCCGTTTTAGATCTACTCAAGCGAAAACCTTTAGACTCTAAGGTTGACCTCCACAATTCTAGTTTACCTTCAACTCCCTCTCTAGTCTTATCAACAAGAAGAATATCATCAGCAAAAAGCATACACCAAGGTACATCCTCTTGCAAATGTCTAGTGAGAACATCGATGACTAAAGCAAAAAGATATGGGCTTAAGGCCGATCCTTGGTGTAATCCAACCGAAATAGGAAAATACTTGGTCAAACCACCTTGTGTTTGAACACAAGTAATAGCTCCTGCATACATATCTTTAATGATTTGAATATAAGCGTTATTAACCTCCAAGAGTTGTCCAGAATTTTTCCACAGCAAATTTCCTTGCTGTCCAGAACTTTGTCACCAATTATCCTGCTATCCAGCCCGCCGGAACAACCCAATTTGCTATCCAGAAATTTTCCAAGGTTCAAACTGCTGTCTTGGGTTTCTTAGTGACTGTCCTAGAGGACTTCAGCCAAAAGAAGCGACTAACCGACACCCGGAAGGTCTTCAAATCGCTGCAATGAAGCTTCAGGCTAAAATCTGGTGAACTTCTTCGTCCCCTTATTAATTTATCTTCTAATTCACTAACCTTGTAGGTGTTGGTTGACTCGCAAAGAATCGTGCTTCGCTAAATGCCAACGTTTAGTAAACATAGGAATTGAGTGCACTTTATTTGCTTCTAATCTTATTGTTAGATTAGGGATGTTGATTGAAAGCCAACTAACTTAGCATGTTACTGATTTTCTAAGTTATTTGATTCTCCAAGTGCTTAGCAAGTAGTTTGGCCTAAATGTGGGCACCCCTCTCTTGTTTTTCTTGACGTTTTGGATTGCTAAAGTTATAGTCATGACTGTTTAATTCAAGTAATCGTGCAATTTCTTATTACATCCTTTCAAAAAATTGTAGTCCTGCATCAGTGCTATAACTAAAATGTTCCACATCACATCACATCAAAGATTAATATTTATGCAATTTATGTGTTTTCTTTGATTTGTTGGTTTCTTTTCATCAACTGATTTTCGTTCATTTTATTATTTTATTTCAAGAACATGCTGGTGATGGTGACAAAAAAGAGTAGAATTGGCCAAGAATGGGTTTCATAACTTCTGGTTAGTTTATTTGGTTGGCATAATTTCAATTTTAATTTATTTTATGTTAATTTCACAAAAAAAAAATTGTGTGGATTGTTCAATTCGTTGGAATTGAATTTTTATTAAGTCAGTCGGATTGATGCAGTGGCTGTTTTGGAAGCATCGGTGGTCTCGGACATTATTCCTTCAACCAAAAAGAGAATGGAATACTAGTGGCGTGACTGGAAGAGGCAGTGTACTCTGCCATTGCACCAAACAAAACTTGAAACAAAGGTTTAAGAAATCAAATGATGAATAGATTGCAAAATCAATACCCTTTCACTTATTAAAAATACATTCCATATATCATAATCTTGAAACACATCCAGATTTTGAAAGAACATGAAACAGCTGACATCCAAAAGTAGGCAGGAGTATGTTTCAAATGCAAAGCCTCTTGAGTATAATGGTTAAACTTCTTGAGCTCCCAAGTAATATAATGGTTGATGTGATATTAATTTCTAATCTTTCAAATTCTATCATCTAATCTTAGGCAATTTTATATTTTAATTGTTTTATTTATGCTCCTAAAATCTATACATAATTACTTTTTGTTGTGGGTCAAACTTCTTATAAAACAGCCTTATAATCTTTGTAGAAAAGTTCTTTCCTTCCAAGTAAAAACTGTATTTAAGAGTTAGTAGCTTCATTTTTTAAAATAATTAAGTGAACTTCTTGATTCTTTAAATATTTATTCAATATTACAAAATCATATGCAACTATGAAATCAAGTATAACTTCCATAGCAAGCCTATCTGCTCCTATTCGATACCCTCATAGATCCTTTCATTGCCCATCTTATTAGAATCTACATACTTGTTCAAGTCAGTTCTAATAGGTATCATTTACTATTCAGGTATCAGTTGTAATTGTTTATCCATCTTTTTCCAAAATTCAAATTTTAAACTATTTTATAATCCTAATTGTGGAGCATAAATATTAAACATGTTTCTAATATCATCATCACTGTTAACTAATTTAATGAGTAAACAGCCAAAATGATTCATAAATTTTTTAAGTGTGTCTATTTATTCCCGATTTTCTTTTTTAGGTGTTCAATTTAGTCTCTTTGATGGGGACATCAGAGTATGGAAGGTCTATCAGAGACGTGGCCGTCGATCTACGATCCACCGACTATGGCCACAATTGATTCGATATATTTTTGAGTTGTATTATGTATTTTCTTTATTGATGTCATGTTTTATTTACTTTAGTATTTCCCATTCTACCCTTACTTAAGGGAGATCGTTTGTAAGCCCTAAGGGCGTTGTCGTCTTTTATTTCTTGAGTCTTTGTACGAGGCTTTATATATAGCCTCATTATTGTCTTTTGATGTTAATGAATGATTACTACATAATTTTCCCCTCTTGTGTTTGTGAGTTGAGCCTTGAGAGCTCTTGATAAGAATCCCTAGGAGAGGGAGAGTGCGCAACACTGATGTAAGCAAAAATTAGGACAAACCCCTAATTTTTGCAAATAAAAACAAAGACTTACAATGTAATAAAAAAGATACTCAAAATACCCAAAATGACACTTTTTATAGAATAAAGACTCTTACAAACTTTGACTCAAACAAACTTATGAAATAAAAATCCTAAACTTGCATTCCATTTGCTTTTAGAAGAAGGATACAGGTGGGGTGGACACTTGCGTAGAGAAGAAGGGGTTAGAAGCCGAGAAGAAGGGAGGAGAAGCTCGCAAGCTTTCCTAGAGGGGAAGGAGAAGAGTTGGACAAAGCTCACAAGCTTTTCCAAGAAACCCGCAGGTTTACAATTTCCAAAAATCACATTATCACACTCTCTTTTTCCTTACAAAACACCCCAAATATATAGCCAAGAGAGAGGAAACCCAACAGCCAAAGTACCTCCAAATAGACCAATGAAAAGAGGGGAAAAGGAATGCCAAAAGTCTCCAACAGCAGCCATAAAAGTTCAGCACAGGAAACAGGACAAAAGCCCACAGCAAACCAGCCAAAAAGGCCACGGAACCAGCCAGCTGGGAAGGAACCGAAGGGGCAAACCAGCAACCAAGGCAGAAGGCCACGGAACCAACCAGCTGGGAAGGAACCGAAGGGGCAAACCAGCAACCAAGGCAGCAGGCACAAGAAGCCCAGCAAACCTTTTGGGAAACAGAAGTAAAACCACCAAAATCGAAGAGGTAAGAGGAGAAACCGAGGAGGCAGCAAGGGGAAACCAACCAGCAGCCATGGGAAGAGCAAACAGCCACCAAAACTGAGAGGGAAGGGAGAAACCGAGGAGACACAAGGGAAGGGAAAGAGACACAAGCCACTCCATAAATACATACCTTTATGCATTTATGAGCTTCTACTTCATGCATTTAGGAATTAATGAGCTCACCCAAACCATAACTCCAACATCAGCTCAAAACCGAGAGCCACAAAGCCCCAAAATTATTAACTTGTGTTGACCCCACCTTTGCCTACATCAAACTCCCCTACTTGAAAAACTCATCTCCCGATGAGTTGTCTTTTGATTTGATCCGAGGAGACGGTGGCAGTGCATCTAACTCTTGAATCTTTGTTGCATACTTCTTCAGGATTTCATCTTGTTCTTGCTTGAATTATTCTTGCAATAATTTTTTCTTCTGCATGTATCTCTCCGTGCATTTATGTATTTTTGATTGAAGCTTGTATAGTTCCATTTGCAGTGGATCTGTTGAATCACCTTCCATTGGCACCCATCTATTCATTGGAAGTTGAAGCTCAAAGTCTTCTGGCTGATTTTTTTCTTCTACAATTGGTTCAACCTTTTTGTTGTTTTCCATTTTTATAAAACAAAGACCCAACAAAACAAAAAAATTAGACTTATACGACCAACCTAGGACACCCTAAACTTGCTCTGATACCAATTTGATGTAAGCAAAAATTAGGACAAACCCCTAATTTTTGCAAATAAAAACAAAGACTTACAAGGTAATAAAAAAGATACTCAAAATACCCAAAATGACACTTTTTATAGAATAAAGACTTACAAACTTTGACTCAAACAAACTTATGAAATAAAAATCCTAAACTTGCATTCCATTTGCTTTTAGAAGAAGGATACAGGTGGGGTGGACACTTGCGTAGAGAAGAAGGGGTTAGAAGCCGAGAAGAAGGGAGGAGAAGCTCGCAAGCTTTTCTAGAGGGGAAGGAGAAGAGTTGGACAAAGCTCGCAAGCTTTTCCAAGAAACCCGCAGGTTTACAATTTCCAAAAATCACATTATCACACTCTCTTTTTCCTTACAAAACACCCCAAATATATAGCCAAGAGAGAGGAAACCCAACAGCCAAAGTACCTCCAAATAGACCAATGAAAAGAGGGGAAAAGGAATGCCAAAAGTCTCCAACAGCAGCCATAAAAGTTCAGCACAAGAAACAGGACAAAAGCCCACAGCAAACCAGCCAAAAAGGCCACGGAACCAGCCAGCTGGGAAGGAACCGAAGGGGCAAACCAGCAACCAAGGCAGAAGGCCACGGAACCAACCAGCTGGGAAGGAACCGAAGGGGCAAACCAGCAACCAAGGCAGCAGGCACAAGAAGCCCAGCAAACCTTTTGGGAAACAGAAGTAAAACCACCAAAACCGAAGAGGTAAGAGGAGAAACCGAGGAGGCAGCAAGGGGAAACCAACCAGCAGCCATGGGAAGAGCAAACAACCACCAAAACTGAGAGGGAAGGGAGAAACCGAGGAGACACAAGGGAAGGGAAAGAGACACAAGCCACTCCATAAATACATACCTTTATGCATTTATGAGCTTCTACTTCATGCATTTAGGAATTAATGAGCTCACCCAAATCATAACTCCAACATCAGCTGAAAACCGAGAGCCACAAAGCCCCAAAATTATTAACTTGTGTTGACCCCCCCTTTGCCTACATCAAACACCCACCAATCTAGACGTGTCGGATTCGTGGTCGCTCCATTGGATTTTCCTCCTCTCTTTCTTCAACCCACCGTCGGCCTCCTCCTCTCTCCCCCAACCCTACGGCAGCCCCCACCACCTCCTCCACCACCTCACGGCCAAGTCCCCACACCTTACCCCCCCCCCCCCCACGGCCCAACCTTCCTCCCTCCACCGCCGGCCAACCACCCCCTCCACCTTCACCAAGCCGCCGGCCCACTTGCCACCTTCCCCTTTCCTCCCACTTGAATTAATTTCCTAAATTAAGTTGGGTATTATTAGGAAAGAATTCAAAGTTCAAATTCAATTCAAGATTGAATTAAAACTTTCCAAAAATAACTCAATCTATTTTAGGAAAGGTTGCCTAATTAATTCTATTTGAATTTAAATCAAATAGGACTAATTCTATCCCTTCCTAATTCATATAACTTAAATTAGGAAACCCCAATTTATTCCCTAAATCCCTCCCCCTCTACTTAATGCAGCCGGCCCCATCCCCATGCCGCCGTCCCCTTCCCTCTCTCTCTCTCTCCAATCTCCTCCCTCCCATTAAATCCTAATTTCCTATTCTAGCTCCCTCTCAAATTTAAAATTTTGAAAATAAATTCAGAATTTGGAAACTTTAATCCCTCCATATCCTAACCCTAATTTTCCCCAACCCCTCTCCACTTGGCCGGCCACCCTCTCCCCTCTTTCACTTGGATTCCTAAGTAAGAACCCTAATTTTCCAAGGGCAAAGCTTCAAGGACAGCAAGGATCTCTCCTCTTCAACCCACCCTTCTTTCTCCAACATGAATGGAAGTCCCCGAATGGGACTACGGGTTGGTCCTTGATGACGACAACAACATCGACATCCTCCGCTCTCCATTCTTCGACGTCGGATTTGATTTCGACAACACCGTCGAAGAATACTTCGACCGAATCCACATCACTTTGGTAGATACGATTGACGATCAACGGACGAAGGGACGGTGGACCATCCTCGGCCGGATTACGACTTCTTCCCCTCCGGATACTTCCATACTCAAAGGCTACTACATTCGATTTCTACGATTCATCACCAATACCATCGACATTCAAGGGAATATCATCCGACGACAATTCCTTTCCGATTAAGGTGAACTTTCTTCCCTTGTCAATTATTTCTTCTTTCTCCTCACCTTGTAGGTGGTGACGAATTCGTAACAAGATCAAAGCCGCTTAATTTGCTAAAAGCTTAGTAAACGTAAGGTTATTTTGAGTGCTCCTTTTATGTTACTTATCTTGTTGTTAATTGAGGGATTATGAATGAACATCTACTATGTTAGCTTTAATTTGATTTTCCAATCTATTTGTTTGTTCAAATACTTTTAATGAGGTTTGGCCTAAACGCAAGCATCCCTCCTTTGTTTTATTTTATCGTTCTAGATTGCTAGTAGTTTAATCAAGTAATTGCTCTTATCATAAATCGTGCAAATCCTAATTTTCAGTCAAAGCATATTAGTCCTGCATCACTCTTAGCTCATCAAATCTTACTCAGTTTAATCATACTGTCAATTTTGTTGTTTCTTTGGATGAAAAATTGGAGAAGGAAAGATTCTAAAATAGCATTTGGGATTTTTAAGAGTAAATCCCATTAGTTTGAGTTAATATGGAGTGTTATATAACATTAACCATTATATCACATGGAAGCTCAAGAAGATTTGTAATCTCTAAACGCCAAGCTAAGATTTGCATTCATACTAAATATCACAATCTCACTAGAAGACGAATCATCTACTTAGTGAAATTCAAAAATAGCTTTTAACATTTATTAATTTTCCAATCATGATTATGCTTATGCATAAAATCATAATTATTTGTTGATGGGACTAATGAGAAAGGTTGGAGATTGTTGTTGGGTACAAAGTACAACAGATCATATAACCATGCGAAACTTCTAAAATGAATCGAAATATAAACTTTTGTTAGTGCAAAGGTGTTCCAAAGGTGAAGCATCATTGCCTAACTTGATTGTGGTGAAAAGTATACAAGAGCTTGCTAGGATGTCACCCATTAGTGATGGACCACCATTTAATCTGGTCTATAAAAAGTAGGCAAGAGTTGGCTACGATATATCAGCTACAAATGATGTGCCATAAATTAACCTAATTTTGATGAAAATTGAGAAAGAGTTGACAAGGACTTAAAGTATGATTAGGCTTGCTATATGAAATTTGGAAACTCTGAATTAGAACAATGAGAATAGTGGACAAAATGGTAAAAAGATGAATAAATATTGCTTTTTAACCAAGAAACTAAATTGAAAGACAAACATCCAAGGGCATAAAATAAAGTTTTCAAGTTTTTGTATGTTGGAAAGGTTGACAATATAAATGTGACGCAGATAGCAGTAGATAGAGACTTGAAAAATAAAATTAATGAGCTGAATAAGATTAATGCTAGAATGATAGCTATTAAGTTAAGAGTAAATGTTAAAATGGTCCTCAGCCTTACTAGATGTGTTTATTTTAGTCCTTTTTTTTTCCTTGAGTTCAATTCAGTACTCAACTCACTAAATCGGAACCGATTTGAACTTACTACAACTTTATCTTTTTTTGGATAAAACTTGGTGGGGAGAAGCTTTTTACTAGGGCATTTTTTAACTTATTAAGACTTATTAAAGCCTATCTCACCACTTTATATTAGCTCAAACTAAATGGAATTGACCCCCAAAAATCCCAAATGTGATTTTAACAACCTTTTCTTCACCAATTTTCATCCAAAGAAATAACAAAATTGATGATGTGATTAAATTGATTAAGATTTGATGAGTTTAGAGACTAAGTTGACCACTTGAAAAAAACTTGGGATTAAGTTGGCACACTTAAGAAATTTAGGGATCATTTTGGTCATTTGTATGTTAAATACTAGTGATGATATTAGAAATGTGGTCAATATTTTTGCTCCACGAGTTTGATTATAAAATAGTACTAAAATTTGAGTTTTCGAAAATGATGAAGAAACACTTATACCTAATGAACAAAATAATATCTATTATGAGTGACTTAAACATGTACGTCGGTTTTAATAAGATGGCTAATGAAAGGATATATGATGGTGTGGAATAGGAGATATACTTGACATGGGATAAGTTATACTTTTGACTTCATAGTTGCACATGAATTTATAAAATTGAATAAATATTTAAAGAATCAAGATTAGTTAATTACTTTCAAAAAAGAAGCTGCTAACTCATAAATATACATTTTACTTAAAATGAAAGAATATTTTTTTATAGAGATCATAAGACTATTTTAAAAGAAGTTTGGCCCACAACATGAAACAATAATTATGTATATATATTTTAGGATATAAAGAAAATAATTAAAACATAACATTGATTAAGATAAAATGATAGAACTTGAAAGTTAGAAATTAATTTTTCAAGATAGGTTGTTGAGAGGGAAAAATTTTAACTTTTTAGCTAAGAGCCATACATGATGTAAGACAAAATGGTTGGTAAAAAGATTATCAAAGAAAGTTTAATAAAGTCTAGAAATGGATTGTGCATAAGCAAGGGGACTTGGTGATGCAGTAAGAAGGCAAAAGCTTACTAAAAAAAGAACACTTCTAAAAAGTGGAAAGATAAATACTATAGAGAACTATAATATTAATGGCGCAACACCAGAAAATAACAAAGAGGGAGATATAACAACAACATCAAACCTTTATCCCACTAGGTGAGGTCGGCTATATGAATCCTTCTTCTCCATTGTGACCTATTGAGAGTCAAACCAAATTCTATTTTGGATAATAATTGCAAGCTAGCTCTATTTCTCCTAGGCAGCAGCTAACAAATAGCCTTTACAACTCACACAAATGACAAAATGCTTAAAATTATAAAGTAAATAGCTATACAGACAGAGCAGAGTATATAAGTAACTAGATCAAATTGGTGAAGGGTGCTACATCCAAGGCCCCTCTTCTCCAAACGAACATGTCTCAAGTTCAATCAACTCAATATCATCATCATTAAGGACTTTGTAGAGGTAAATATCTAGCAAATTAAAGGTGGGAGAAATATAAAGGTTTGTTGGAAGATCAGCAATATAGATAGTCACTATTTTTTTTTGGTTGCCCAAATTTATTTTGCTTTAATTTGACATAAGTGCCTACATGGTGTCATTACCAAGTCTGCCACTTCAAAAACCTTGGCACGCTTATGCGTATATTCCTGAGATAAATATTACAAATTCTATTTAACACCCTAGAGCATATCAGTGAAGTCATTAATGAGATTGGATGCCATCTAGTTATGACCCTAGGGAATCAATGCAAGGTCTACTATGAGTTTGGGTTGTTTAGTGTAGAAGATCAAGGTTGTGAACATCGAATTGGATATAGAATAAAAAAAACTAAGAGATCCAAGGTTCAATGATTTGATTAGGGTTGAAATGAGTGATGTAATAAATATCAAAATTATTTAAATGTCATCTAAAAAATATAAAATTATGCAATAATGTAAATTCATGGCTTAAAAATAAAAATAATGTTCATAAATAAATAATATATTCTATAATTTTAAATTTAAACATATTCAATCTTTAAATTTAATTCATATTTAATATAAAATTAGTTTACATATAAGTTTATAATTTTAATATATATAATTTCTAATTTATGTTATAGGTTTAGATACAATTTATACCTCTAATTTGTATACAAAATTTACATTATAAAATTATATATATAAATTCATGTTATGTCATTTATTATTAAAAAATAAATAAATAAATTACTTTTTTATATTATATAATTAAATAAATAAAAAATAAATAGATAAAAAACTTAAATATTATTCACATTATAAAAATTTAATTAAAAAATATGTGTAAAAATATATAGTGTATGTGTAGTGAACTTGAGAATTTCATTTTTGTTTTTTAATCCCACACCACTTAGGCAATATATATTTGTATTATTTATATTAATTTTTTAGTTCACATGAACAAAAAAGTCACATGGACTGATGTGGCCATGTGAAAAAATATAGTTAGTACTTATTTAATAAATAATTATTATAAAATTTAATACATATTTTAAAATAAAAATATAAAAATTTATATTAATTTATTAAGTTAAATATTTTATATTAAATTAATTAGTTTAATTATATACTAGTTGGTTTTTAAAATTAAGTATTTCATATAAAATAAGCCAATCGGTTTTTCTCTGGATAACCAGTCGAACTGATTATGACTGGTTCATTGTGAAATCAATTTTAGGACTAAATAGGACTGGCTGGCAGACCGGTTCATGGTTCAATCAATTGAATCAGCGAACATGACTTGGAAAATCACTCATAATTTTGATGGCTTGGAAATTAGTCAGCAGAACAATTTTTAGTAGAATTGAAGGCGAACATGGCTTTGGAAAATCAATTCATCCCAATGCTTGGGATGCTCGTTGGCAACACAACGCAGTATATTTTCCAAGGTTTTATTGATGACCTCGACAAGCCGTTAGACAATAGATTGTAAACTGAGCACATACGAAGCTCCATTTGTAGCCTTTTCAAAAGCTCACTCCAAGAATAGTTCATGAATTTGATGTCTGATTGGGACATTAAGCTATGGGGAACACCATGAAGATGAACTATTTCTTTTAAAAAAAAAAAAGCTTTATAATGTTGATGACATCGGATGTTTTTTGGCAAGCGACAAAATGGGTCATTTTGGAGAAATGGTCGACAACGACCATGATCGAGTCTACTCTACTTTTGGTTTTCGATAAACCAAAGACAAAATCCAAGCTTAGATATTCCCAAATGGAGTTTGGGATGGGCAACGGAGTGTATGATCATGTTTTTTGATTTTTTTCCTTTATATGCCTAGCAAATGAAACACCTTTTCACAAACTGATTAACATATATGCAGAATTTTGGCTAAAATAAATTTAGCATTAATCAAAGTTAAGGTTTTGTCCTGCTATAAGTGAGCCGCTAGCTGACCACTTTGTAAACCTTTGATTAGTTGTAGATGTAGAGACGTATTTGGAATGCATGGTTGATTGCCTTTGAAGAGGTATCCCCTTAGACTGGAATACCCGTTGGACGGATGATGAGCTTTGCACATTTGCCATAGCACAACAAAATCTTCATCAGTGGCGTACAATTTTTCTGCAGCAACCATCTAAACAGCAATAAGTAGTCTTGAGCATTTATTGAGGGCATCAACGACTCGATTATTATGCATGGCTTTGTGTTTAGATACAAAACTGAAATGTTGCAGCAATTGAAGCCATTGAACATGCATTCTGTTAAGGTACTATTGCGAGTTCAAAAACTACAAGAAGTGATGATTGTTGTAAAGGACGAATTCCTCGTAGAGCAAATAATGTTTCCATTGCTCGAGTGCTCACACCATACCATATAATTCATGCTCTTAGGCGTACCATATCTGACGAGCGGAGCTTTATTTTTTGTTGAAAAATTCTATTGGCCTCTCTTATTGAGATAAAATCACACTAATACCTTAGGCCGATGTGTCCACCTCTACTTGAAATGATTTATCGATATTGAAAATTCTATTGGCCTCCCTTTTTGAGATGAAATCGCACCATTATTTAGTTGAAATCACAAACAAACCTTCTATAGAAGCATGCCAGAACATACTTATCAACGGCGAACGGCACAACATGGCATATTCCTTATGGAACCGTGTGCATAACGCACGGCACGACGCAAACCATTTTAAGCATGACGCACAATATTAAATAATTATAAATAAAAATATGTATTAATATGAAATACTATTAAATTGAAAAATAGAACATCATAATAATAAAAACAATCAAAGTGATGCTTAAATTCAAATAATAAATACCTCAATCATTAAAATTCTATTATAATAATTTTTTTTAGGTTTAGTTGTTTTGTAATAAATGAAAAAAATTCAAGACAACTAAGCTCAACTTAATAAATATTGATATAAGTTATAATTTTAAATTTAAAACCCTAAGAAAAAATGTGCACCATTTGCACCTTGTGCCATGCACTATTGCTCATATATGACACAAATAGTGCACGCTATTTTAAACTAGTGTGTTGCGCCGCGCCATACATCATGGTGTGTGCTATTTTACGCAATTGACATGTATGTGCCAAACTATGAAAACTCATCACATCTATAAGGGAAGTAAGAGCTGGCTAAAATCGGATGGCTTCAACTTTTCTTGGGTCAGCATGAACAACATCAATCCTAATGATGAATCTCACAAAGTGGACTTGTCCAACATAAATTCACACTTAGGAGGACTAATGAACAAGTTGTGTTCTCATAGTGTGTTGAAAAGCATTGTAAGATGGGGTAAATGGTCAAAAAGTGAGATGCTAGAGACCAAAAAAGTCATCAAAATACACAGCACAAACTTTTCCAAGGGATGGTTTCAATACCTCATTCATGAGACACATGAATGTGTTCGATGCATTACACAGTTTAAAAGGCATAATACACCATTTATATAAACCCTTGTGCATGTGAAAGGCACTGTCCCACTCATCCCCCACTCGTATCTAGAATTGTTGATAACAACTTTGAAGATCTAATTGGGTAAATTTTGTTGTCTCATGCAACCTATCCAGAAGATCTTCCAATCATGGCATTGGAAATCAATATTTAACAACTATCTTTTTAATTGAATGACTATCCACTCACATCCTTCATTTCCCATCTTTTTTTGAAACAATCAAAGCAAGAACTACACAAGGGCTCAAACTATACTTCATAAATTGTTTGGATGAGAGCTTGTCAACAATTTCTTGCAGGATTATATGTTCCTCAGGATCCATTTAATAATGACGCAAATTTGGGAGCACCAAGCCAGGAATGAGATGAATATGATGATAGATATTGCGATCAGGTGGTACTTGATTAAGCAATTAGAAAAAGGATAGTATCTGAAAACTATTTCAATAAATTTTGGACTTCTATGGGAATGTCATCAAAGCCTCTGTTCTACTTATAGAACATAATAGTCAAGATTAATGAATTATTTTTGCATGCTAAAATGGGCTGAGGTCCAATTTCACTCAAGAAGACCGAACCGTTAACATGTGAGCTTCAGAATTGCTTGGAGTAGGCTATAAACGAAGCTTCTTTCCATTCCAATCTATAAAGTAGATGTTGGCACAACAATCATAACAAGCACCCATGTCATATTTCCATGGCCTCCCCAAGATTAAGTAGCTTACATTCATATCAAGAACATCACGAAAACATCACACATCAATCTTTTTACCAATTGAAAATGTTAACTTGCATACATCAGTGATAGGCACTTCTACCTCCTTTTTTATCCAATAGATTTGGTAAGAGTGTGTGTTTTAAAGTCTTTAAGTTGATCGCATTGACAACCTTTGCTAAAATTATATTTTTCCTGCAACCATTGTCAACCGACAAAACACACATCTTTCCGTTAATTGTGCACTATGGGTTGTTTTGGTGCAATTAGTACTTTTTTAGCGCATATGAAAGGAAATCACCTTTATCACCAGGTAAATCTTTAGCCTCTTCAATTTCAAGGATTGGTGTCTCGAAATTATTTTTGTCTGATTCCCTAACCAGGTTTTTGCTTGCTTTCTATCTGAACATTCATTAGATCTATGTTCCGGATTGAAACACCGGAAGAATTTGGCTGAACCTGGTCAGTTATATATATTATCACGGTAACTCCCAATCTTTGGAGATGCCTTAGCATCTTGCAAACCAGCAAACCAATAGCAGCCGCATTGTTTTGTGATTGAAGGATATTTCCTTTACAGTTAAGAGTGGCTGCTTTCGTTTGTTTGGAGTTTTGCCCAGGAGTAACGCGTAGTGAGTTAGAAGTCCGGTGGCCATGTTTGAATTGAAGTTCAGCATTGTAAGCATAAATCATTGCTTGTGACAAGCACCAGATTTCACTCATTTCCAACATAACTTGTATGGATTCTTTTAGCATTCCAATATACCTAGCCACCAACTTTGGTTGCTTTCTAAGTCAACAAAATTCTTCTGAGTAAGAACTAACAAAGAAATTACCTTGAGTGCATCTCTGATATTGCAAATATAATAGTTGCTCATAATTTGATGGAAGTAAGTGAACCTCATAATAGTTGTTTCATTCTGCTCTAGCTTCTAAAATGCTCTTTTCTTCCCATCATCCCAATTGAGTAAGCTCCACCCACCAACCACCAAGCCGTGGCGCCTAGGGGTGTCAAAATAGGTTTTCCAGTCGAGTTTGGAATTGACCTGCTCTTAACACGTCCAACCTGAACCCGACCCATTTGTCCAAACGGGTTATAAATCTAGACCCAACACCAACCCAACCTGACCCGACTCGCCCCGCTAACCCGGTTGAGTGCGAGCGGTCGAGGGCGAGGGCCAGCGCAAGCGAGCGAGTGCAATCGCGAGCAGGCGAAGATGAGCCGCAAGCACGAGGGCGAGTAGCGAGCGCAAGCAAGACACGACCAAGCAAGCGTTCGAGTCAAACGGGACGGACGAGTGAAATTGGGACAGACGGTTCAAACGGGTTGCTTTTAGGTTCGCGGGTTAACCCGAACCTGACTAGATATTTCAATCGGGTCGAAAAATTAAACCCGAACCCCACATGATTGTTAAACGAGTCGACCCAAACTTGGACTTTTTGGGTCGGTTTTGGGTCGGGTTTTCAGGTTGTGTCATATATTGACACCCCTAGTGGCGCTCCCTTCAACTTATAGGCATTATATTATAGTTATTGATCTTGACTAATATCCATATATCGAAGAAGGATTCCAAGGTTTGTTCTCAATTCAAATAATCCTCAATATAAAGATGATTGTCAAAGAAAGGGATATCAGTTTTAAGTTTGAAATCCCCCTGTGCAAATTATGAGTAGTTATATCTCAAGTAGGGAACTTCCAGCAATAAAGGATCATCCTCTGAATTATAATCAGAGCAAATGTTTCGTTTTCGTGGTGTTTTTTTCTCTTTGGAATTAGGGTGCTTGGAATGTGTCAAAAAATTAAACTATCAGGATCTCTTCTTATCATGATTTGCCACAATAGCATCACCCTTTGCTAGTAAGGTATACAAGGTTGGCAATGTCGTTGCTGGGAGGGGTTGCTATTGATCTTAAGGACTTAAGTTCTCGCCACATCTAGAGGACAAATTGTTGAAATTTCCCAGCTACAACTTTTAACTTCTGTTAAAAAGAGGATTGAACTTCTCGCATCAATTCCCAGCCGCAAATGTAACCGCACACTAGGCTCCAATTGTTGCCCTCCACCATCAGCTTTAATACCAATAATGGCACATCACCAGGAAATATCAAGGAAGAAGATGAATAACCAAATTCTGATTTGGATAATAATTACAAGCTAGCTCCATTTCCCCCAGGCAGCAGCTAACAAATAGCCTTTACAACTCACACAAAAAGGCAAAACTATAATGAACTGTAAATGAAGAATAAAATTATATTAATATACTATTAAACACTTAATGGAAAAAGATAAAAATATATATATATATATATAAAGAAAATAGCTATGTTGGCGAAGCAGAGTATACGAGTAACTGGACCGAATTGGTGAAGGGTACTACGTCAATTTATGAGAATATCAGATGTCTTTCAAAGAAGGTAGTTACCAAAACAAAAATTATAAGGTAAGAGATAAGACGTTTAAAAACTTTGATCAAATTTGATGTATAAAAGCGAAAATATTATGATCTTAATTAAAAACGAAGATATAAAAAAAATATAGAATTGCTACTTCGAAAAATTATTAAATAAAAGTTTTAAGAAGTTTTCTCTTTTTTTTTCCGGTAGGAACAAAATAATGAGCTATGCTATAACATGATCCAAAAAATGTAGATATAGCTCTGATGAAGATGCATAAAGAGAACCTTTGTTTATATAAAAACGTTATTAAGATTTGGAGACATGAGTGTTTATTATAATGATCTTTCACGAAAGTTTCAATAAAATTTTGTGAACTAAGTGAATGCCTAATGATTAGGGATGTATGTTTATAGGAACAAATCAGATATTAAAAATTAGGATAATTTTAAAGAAAGCAAGCTGCCAAATTAAACAATGGAGTTAATGGAGAGTATAATAGAACACATAAAAAAAATTATGCCAATATCAGAAAATCATTTTATTTTAATGCTAGGAAATGCTCCCATAGAAGCAATTTTTATGGTTAAAGTTTAATGAAAATTTATAAAATCAAAGAAAAAAATCTTTATATGATTTTTATTGATCTTGAGAAGAAATATAATTAAGTACGATAAGAATTGACATGATGCGTACCAAAGAAAAAGTGTCAAAAGTATGTTGAAGTTAAAACTAATATTAGAAGTAGTTGTGAAGTATCAAAATTTTAAATTATAATAATATCATCAAAGACCAATATTAAGTCCATTTCCTTTTATCTTCTTTATGGAGATTCCTCTAAAAGATATCTAGTGTAGCCTTGGTGCATAGTTTTAGCAAATAAAATAATTCTAATCAACAAAATATTTGTAGACATAAATAAGAAATTAAAATAATAGAGAAATTTTATAGAAGATAAATGGTTTAAGAAAGAATAAAATAAAGAATAAGTAAATAAAATGCAATATAGTGTGTTAGACATCAACAATACTCAGCCAATATTATTAGAAGATAAAGCAATAATTAGTCATGATAGGTTTAGATATATATATATATATATATATATAATTAATGAAGTTATTGCTAGATGGTAAGTATAAAAAAATGCCTTAGAAGTATTATGCAATGAAAAAAAAATAAAAAAGACTCGAGATAAATTTTATAAAATTGTTAGATCGATCATGTTTTGTGGTCTAAGTGCTAGGCAGTAAAAAAATGTTGGTGATGGCAAAGTTAAGCTTTGGGGAAATGAGAATGTTAAGAGGAATATTTGAAAATATTAGAAAGGATAAATTAAGAATGAATATATCAGAAAGATGGTAAAGAGTAACATCTATGAAGAAAGGATCATGGAAAATAGAATTAGGTGGTTTGACCATGTAAAATAAAGGACAAAAAATATGCCCATCAAACATGTGGATAAATTATTAATGTAAGATTAGGAAAAAAATTGGTAAACTTAAGGCAACACAAATAAAAGTTTTTTTATAAACAATAAGTTAACACCTAATGCAGTTGCACTTAGCAAGAAGGAAAAAAATAAGGAACCAAAAAGTCGAGCCCAAATAGTTGGAATAAAGTTAATAATGATGATGATTCTGTTTATGCCTAACTTTATAGCATCCTCATCCTAAGTAGATTTGAAATGAGTGATCAAACATCTTATTACATGGGTAATACAACAAAAATACTATACATTTTTGTCACATCATTAGCCAACGTTTATGATCTGACCAAGCAAAGCAGTACATAAATAACCTTGGTAGCACTAATTCCATAAAGTTACCGAAGAAATATCTATAAAGATCCCCTTGAGCAAGAAATAAAGTTCAAATACAAAACAAAAATAAAGTGCAATCTAATGCAACTATAAACTTAAATAGAACTAAGTACTATCGAAATATGGAAACACACTGATGCACAAACAATTTATCAACTATCCTACTAAGATTGAATCAGTGTGTTTGTTATAGTTTGATTGATCAGCATCAAATGATCCCATATTTTACCAGCGTACATTTGCAAAGATGGGTACTTCAGTATTCAGCAAATCATTTAACAAGCATAACAACTTAGAATTCTAGTCAGGTATATTTTCCTATGATTGACAGTGTAATGAGATACACTTGCAATGATGGGTAATTTAGTTTCAGTGAATCATTTAACAAATCTAGTCAGGTATATTTTCTTATAATTGATTGTAACATAATATACTAAGTTGGTACTTAGAAATTATGTATAGACAAAGCTTTTAATAAGAATAAAGAATATTAATAAATATATTATTGATATGGGAAAGGATAAATTGCTAATACACCTGGTAATGTTACCATAGCAAGAACTTTGAGAAGGCCATTTCAAGTGTACTGCAGCACAATCTTATCAAATAAACATTCTGAATCTCATTCAAATCTCTTGCATTGAATCTTGAGGTGAAACGTATATCATCCAGAAAACTTTGAACCTTTCCCATCACCTATTTTCTCTGTTTACGTTTCTCCCTCACAGATAACCAAGAAAAACTAATCACTGCTGCTACAGCAACTGCAAATCTAATTTTGGATTCACGCATCATTACCCAGATCCCGACCTTATCACTACCCCCATAACATGTTTTCTTCAAGGGACCTCCAACATGGTTACGATGCTCAGAATTTATAATACTGTACTAGAAGTCATCTACATGTCTCTTGCAAAATGAATCAGACCACAAGATTAAACTTGAATTACTATTGTATGGTGATTTTCTATGAGTTATAGTAAGTTTATTGCATTCAGGTATTCTTCATTTCATGCCTGGTGGGTGTGATTGTTTTGAGTTTTGTGTGGAATCGGATTGTGTCGATCAATTAAGTTGTGCTGTCGACTCAAAACTTTGAAAAAATAATTTTGTCTATACATCCATACAACGCCGCAACATTATATGCTAGAGCACTGCAGTGCTTCAGGTTCAAGTTAGAGACAGAGAGTGAAACGTTGTGGCACTCCATCCCTAGCGCCGAGCCACGGTGAGTCGGGTTGATCAGTTTTTCTTCCCTCTTCCTTTTATTTCACTTGAAGGGGTTGCGTCCTTTGAATATTTTTTGAGTGCATCTCTTATCTATTTTGAGAAGATAACTATGTGTGAAGTGAAGAGAGACAAGGAGAGAGTGTGAGAAGAGCAGCTATACAATTTCTCTCATTTTCATAGTTAATTTCTTGATGTGGTGTGGCTCCATGATTCTAGTTTCGAGTTTTTCCACTTTAAATCTTGGTGTACTTTTCCGCTGCTTTCTTTTTCTTGTTTGTTTTTTTGTTGCGTGGTTTCACATCCCAACAACTGTTTCCAACTTCCTAAAGCCATTTGCAAAAGCTCTAAAAAACTCATGCCTAGCATTCAAGAAACAAACCCACCCCAAAAGACTGAGCACCTTAATAGCATCCACAATGCCGTTGTGTTATTAGATTTATATAAACTGGAAATATTGCAAACAAGACCCATCGGATAATAATTCCCTCAATGACCAAAATGGTCAAAGCTTAAATAACATGAAGCACAAACAGCTCTTGCTACAATGGATGCTGGACGAAACTGTGATAAAGACATGGTGATTAAGTTCATTTAAAACAAACAAATAATAACTAAAAATATGCCATTTAAATTAGATTAAAACTAAGCATCAGATGCAGGAATTTAGCTACACTGCAGGTAAAAATTTTCTGTTTCTATGGTACTTGAATAAGAACGTCCAGGCAACTTACTTGTAAACTATTGATAGCTCTCCATATTCTACAGCCAAATCAGTGCTATTGTGTTCTGACAGAATGACTACAGTCTTAAAAATCCTCCCATACAGCAACCTCCATTCAAGAGCTGTGCGCTCCACAGGACCACTGCAGTGCATAATGAGCACTACATTCCCAAAGCTCCTCCTCCACCGTATGAGATTCCCAATCTCATAATTCACACTGCCAGATTCATCTACCCCAAGATGGATCGAAGAAATTTTCCTGGGTACAAACTCCCTCCGATCTCCTAGCCTGCTGGCCTCCTTCACCTGATCCAGCACCGGCGAAATCATCCTTGGTTGTTGATACCCAATAGAAATCAAATCCTGCAGCCAGGCAGCTGTGAGCAACACATCCTTCTCTGTCCAAAAGTGCTTGTTTGCCATAGCATAGCTCAAGTCCAAAATTCTTTCAAAAATAGTTGGCTTGGCTGATCTCCAAGAGACCAAAAATTTAATCAGCCTAGCAACATTGACATGAAGATCCTTCTCCTCTGAAAATGGGTATGCCTCCGCCTTGTCCAGCCTGTGAATAGTAGGTGGATAGACTGCCACATAGCCTCCAATTTCCCACATAATCCTCTGCGCAAAATAACCCCTGATTACATCAGAAGCCATGGAGCTCACCGAGACAGGGAGCATGAGGCTCCAGAAAGCCTGGGAGTGGAAGATGGTGTTGAAAGAATTGACAGGAACCATTAAGCCCTGTGGCAATGCAACCTTGGGAGCATCCTCGTCGAAAAGAATGTCGTAAGGCTCCGACCGTGACGACTTCCGTGTGAAGTAGAAGATGGAGTCGACGTCAGGGAGACCATTAGAGAGCCCTTGTTGGATAAATTGCCCACCGCCACGGATCTCCGAGTAGAACTCCTCGTGGCTGACCTCCCTAACACTCTCTAGTGGAAGGCCCCTCGGCCACACCGAACGTTGGCCAAAGTGCACGTAGGGGTTTACGATAGTTCGGTTGTTGTCAGCAGCGCGGCTGTATTGGAGAAGGACAGGGTAACCGGAAGCAGCACCGGCGGCTGCACCAAGGTCGAGGTCGAAATGCTTGGAGAGGTCCCCGCCAAGGATGTCGGACCGGTCGTCAGCATCATAGATGATCTTCGCGCCATGCTGGATGGCGAAGAGATACCCGATGGATTTGCGGACATACGAGGCATAAGGGAGGTAGTCGACGGTGCGGAAGCCGAGGCGGGACTGGAGATCCAAGGAGAGAAAGATAGCACCTTTGAGGGACCAGTCGGCCGGTGTATGAGAGTTACCGACGGCGAGAAGTTGCCAGCCGCGGGTTTTAACTAGGAGGCGGAGTGAATCTGTGGGAGGAGCGGACACTGAGACGACGATCCATCTTTCTGAGCGAAAGGAGGCAAAGGGAGCGACGGCGGCCGGGTCGACTGCGTGGATTGCGGGGACGGCAGACCAGGAGATCTCGGGATAAGTGATGGTTGCAGGGAGGGAACGAGCCGGGCGGTGGTCAAGGCAAAGAAGAGCGGCTCCATCACTAGTACCCCGGAGGAAAAAGAGGGCAGCAATGGAGGCGATGAGGATAAAGAGGGCGACCAGCTTGTACGTGTTGCAGGAGGAAGGCGAGGAGGCGAATGAGAGATCTCGGCTCTTCTTGCCACGGATTGGGGAGTCCAGATAGGTGAGAGGACGGGGAAAGGGTTTTGAGAGATTAGCGGCCCCGTCGGCGGTGCCACGCTCTTGGATTTGCATCGTTTGCCTCAATTCGGAATGGAAAGAGACTAGTGATACAATAATCGAGAAAGCAGTCCTCAGTTACGTCTACTTGCACTCCTGCTATTGATCTGGTTCATTGTTCCCTTCCTTCCTCCAATGCGAAGGGATCGACGAGCAATGCGCTTGGTGATCCCAACGCACATTCTTCGATTCGGTTGAGGTTTCGCTTTCTTGGCCTTGAGTGGTAATGAAGGGATCGATCCGATGGTTTTTAAACCAATGCAGTTGAAATAAAAATGGCGGTGAGGTCAGGAGGGCGGAGGTAGGAGAAGGAACTGGGCAAATACATTGCTTCCCCCTCTGAGATAGATTTGGACGCCGTCGGTTTTCTCAGAGTGAACATATTTTTTTTACAAGTTTGAGCATAATATATATTTCTGTAAATTTACTTAAATATTAATTAATTCTTATTTTAAATATATTAATATTTAAGTTATTTATTTAATAGTTTTATTTATTTAATTAAAAATGATTAACATTTAATTGAATCATAATATAAACTAAATTAATTAATCATTTTTAAAATTAAATAAATATTTATAATAGAATACAAAAAATTTAATTTCCATACTCACGAAAATAAAATATGAGAAATCATTTCCCATATTCTTGTTTAGAAAACATGAAACGTTTTCACTTATTTGCTCCTTTTAAATTTTAAGTTAATATAACCTCCTTTTCCTAATTTAAATTACAAGTTAATATAACCTCATTTTCCTAATTTAAATTACAGGCAAGCTTCTTTTCATAAATTTGCCATTAAAATTTATCATTCCTTCTAATAATTCTCCAAAATTTAAATAACAATTGTTGCCCTTCATTGGAGAGAAGGCATTGGCTTGATGTAATAAATATACATCATATAGAGTGTGTTACATAGTGGACAGGGGCAGAACCAGCCTTAATTTTTAGGGGGGGAAAAACTTATAAGTAAAAGTGTAGAGATTTTTCAGATATGTCGAGGGTCCAAGGGGGCAGCGCCCCCTGGCGGCGTTCGACCTGACAGGGTCGCGGGGTCAAGGGGCAGCACCCTTGCGGGGGTTTTAGGGGGCAGCGCCCTCGGAACAAATTTTGGTTGAAAAGATATTTTTGGATTCTCTTTATTATTTCTCTTTATATTTGGTTCATTATTCCCTAATAATAACACTTCTATACAATGTGTTTAATTATGATGGGGGCAATTGCCTAAAGATCATAGTATTTTAAAACTTTTAGGGAGGGCAATTGCTTGAAAACCTTTGTAATAAAAACTAAAAAATAGATGGTGGGGGATAAATTACCTAAAAATCATATAATAAATTTTTTTAACGTATTCGTTTGGTCAGAAGGATCATAGTCGGTGGGTGACGGGGGTCGGAAAGAACACTGTCTGGTGACGGAGGTCAGAAGGACCGTAGTCGACGGGCGACAGAGGTCAGAAGAATCGTTGTCTGGTGACAGAGGTCAGAAGGACCGTAGTCGACGGGTGATGGAGGTCGGAAGGACCATTGTCTGGCGACGGAGGTCGGAAAGACCGTAGTCGACGGGCGACAGAGGTCGGAAGGACCGTTGACAGGCGGAAGTCTGGCAAGGAGCAGAAGTTCGATGACAGGCGAAAGTCCAACATCAGGTAGAAGTCCGACAAAAATCAGATGACAGGCAGAAGTCTAGCGACCGGAGGAAGTTTGGGGTCTGGTAGAAGTCCGATGAAAGTCCGGTGACGGGCAGAAGTCGGGCGACGGGCGAAAGTTAGGTGTCGGGTAGAAGTCTGACGAAAGTCCGGTGACGGGCGGAAGTCTAGCAACGGGCAGAAGTTTGGCATCGGGTAGAAGTTCGACGAAAGTTCGGCGAATGGCAGAAGTCCGGCGATGGGTGGAAGTCCGACGTTGAGTAGAAGTCTAGGGATGAGCAGAAGTTATGCGTCAGATAGAAGACCGACGGAAGTCCGGCAATGGGCAGAAGTCTGACAACTGGTGGAAGTCCAGCATCGGGAGAAATCTAACGAAAGTTCAGCGATGGACAGAAGTCCAGCGACGGGTGAAAGTCTGGCATCGGGACCGGCGAAAGGCCGGCGTTAATCGGTGATCGGGAGGTGGTCAAGGATGAGCTTGGTGGCAAGAGAATCTCTGATTTCTCTTCCTCTCCTCTCTTCTTTCCCTCCTTCTCTTCTTATTTCGAGTCCCCCCTCCATGAGAAATGAGGGGTCTATTTATAATTTTTTGAGAGTGGCATGGCCAGTAAATAGGAGGAAGATCAAGAGTAAATTGGGAGTGGTTTGAATGGATGGTCGATGTTGAATCCCTTGATCGTGGATCATTTATTAGGCATTTAAATGTCTTAATGATATCAAAATTTGGCTATCTTAGACTTCTTGGATTCATCTCGTCGAGTCGTGCAATTCGACTATAAGTATGTTACATTTGGAAATCGTTTGGTAATCCAAATTATGGTTTGAACCTTTCAAATATGCTTCGAGTCTTCAATTTGGACCCATTTGGACTTAGATTGAGTCGAATTTGGTGTCATTGGGTTTGTATTTCCGAGATGTTCAGTATTACTATAAGTTTGCTAAAATCAAAGTTCAGATGGTCCTGAATTTAATTTTTGAAGTTTCCAACTTGATTTTGCTTCAAGATTCATGTCTGATCAAGATAATTTTTTGAGGATATATCAACAATAAAAAATAATGTTCTAAAAATTAGTGTAAATGATGGTGCTCCACATGTTGGATTTAATTGTATTCGTAGATGATACCCGAATGTACTAGTAGGCAAACTCTAAAGGATGACCTAAGACAATAGAGAGAACAGTTTACTAGAGAAGATTTGTAATATAAGTACTCAAGATCTCTAAGAATTAGATGATTCAAGATTCTCATCATCACTTTTTATTCATAAAGATCTAAGGGCTACAGGAAATACTACATCCATATAAAAAAATAGAAAATACAGTGCTTTTCATACTATCCTTGACATGTGTCACCTTCTGACTTACTCGGAAGAAGATAGCTTTGCATGAATATAATAATCTCTTTTAGGGTGAGTTCAATAGTGGTGAGTGAGTAAGGGTGAGTCAGTGGGGAATGAACAAGGGTGAGTTCGATAGTGCTAAGTGGACAAAGCTGAGTCTGTTAACGAGTTCTGAACAAGGGAGACTAATGGCTGGCGCATACCCTAAAGTCATGGACTATAACAACCCGAAATTTCAGAAAAATAATTTTTATGTTAATTTAAATTTTTTATTGAGCTTGAGCACTACAACATTGAGATTGTGACGCTGGCACCTTCAGGCACAATGGCGTGAGATATCATCTCCGCAACATTGAAGTATATATTTTACAGTAATTCTAGGTTCAGCATGCAGCATTGTGGTGCTTTAACAATCAGCTCAATAACACCACATGATCTAGCACTGTGGCGCTAGTTCAATTAAGCCCAATATTTAAACTTTTAGAAAAATTCTAGTCATAAATTAAAATTATAATATGTATGCTCACAACAAACACATATACACACAATATTAACATGCAAAAAACCTTCAATGCAACTAATACAAACTAAAATCTAATACAAATAAAATTGGGTTGCCTCCCAAACAGTGCTATGTTTATAGTCTTCATTCAAACTTTGCCAAAATTCTCATTTAGGCCGGTTCACATTACTCATCAATTGATCATTATTCTGCTCCTTTCTATTATCCATGGGGTTAATTTCTATTTTACTTTGTAAATCACCTTGGGGTCTACTATTAAATTAATTTGTAAGCAGTCCTAATTAATTTTTCAAATTTCAAATGGCGGCAGCTTGATTTTGTAATTAATTCCACATTTGAATCACTAAATCTTCCAAAGGTGACTTATTTTCCTTAAATTAATTATTTTAATTAAAGTCTAGAGGATAATAAGGTATAGGGTTTCCAAAAGCTTACTGATCAGAGTTCTTGGTATTGCCTACAGGGTTATGCTGACTAGCACTCTAATGATTTCCATCAGTATTATTATTATTATTATTATTATTATTATTATTATTATTATTCCAACTAAAATCAGAGTGGTTCCTCCAACCTAAATTATATGTATTTGAGTAGGGGTTATTCTGTCTTCCAATCATGTTCACATTCTCTACTCATTGTAGATTAGGATCATTAGAAGTATTAAGTAGACTCTCATCTACAGGCATAGGTGATCCTGAGGCTGAACTAATTTTAAAATTATCCAATTTTTTAGACATGGTTGTTACCTAGGCAGCCAAAATAGAAAGGTCATCAGACTCATACACACTGGCTATTCTCTTAAGATTCACCCTATCAGAATGTCACTAAAACTTATTTGTTGTTATTTCCTCTATCAAGGTATAAGTCTCTTCAAAAAGCTTTGACATCAAAGATCCTCTAGTTGCCGCATCAATTATAGACTTAAGAGATCCTACAAGTCCATTATAAAGGTCTATATCACCAACCAATCAAGAAAAGTATGGTGAGGACACTTTCTAAGTATTTTCTTAAAACTTTCCCAACTCTCATAGATTGACTCTCCATCAAATTGAGAAAATGTGGTAACACTATTCTTAAGCTTAGTTATTTTTGAAGGTGAAAGGTACTTTGTTAGGAACTTATGGGCCAATTCTTTCAAAGTGATTATAAAGCCTAGGGGAGAGAAATTCAATCATAGCTTTTCTTTGTCCCTTAGAAAAAAAGGAAATAAACAAAGTCTAATAACATCATCATTGACTCCATTGTACTTGAATGTTACACAAATCTTCAAGAAACTAGCTAGATATAAGTTGGGATTCTTAATAGAAGTTTCCCCAAGATGGAAATTCTGAACCATTTGGATGATTACAGGTTTCAGCTCAAAGTTGGTTGCTTGGATGGTTTGTCGGTTGATACTCTGGTGAATTCCATCTACTAAGGGATTAACATACTCCCTAAGAGATCTAGGTTGGTCCTAGTCTAGGTTTGGTTTGGCCATTTCTAATGCAAAAATCATTTTGATTTTTTTAATTTTTTGTAAGGGTCCTTTCTATCTCTAAGTCAAATAATAAAGGTCCCTTATTGGATCTAATATGCATATGCAAACAAACATACAAAAGATGAAATGCAAGGTAAAGCAAATTAACAAAAATTCTAAAATTAAAATAAGTACACAAGTTATAGGATAACAAATGCAACTAATCAATAAAAAATTAAAAACACATGCATGAATAAAAATGCTACTTTTTAAATAATATAGAAAAAATAAGTAAAAAATACAATCTTTCCCCGATAATGGTGCCAAAAACTTGGTAGTGGCATACAGCTTATGTGTGGCATGCAGCCGATTAATTATGTAAGTGTAAATAACGATCAAGTAATAAAGTGAATGAAAGAGTTGTCAGTTTCACGATGAAAACTGTATCCCTAAGAATCCCCTTATCTATCTAAAGGCAGGGTTCTACAAACTATTGAAAAAATAAAGTACTTAGAATAAAAGAAGTATTGGGCTCATGATAATGAATATTGCTATATTTTCTTAAGAATACTCATCTAAGTTTGTTATGAATCGGAGCATATATACCATTAGATTTCTATCGAGCTTATAAAGGTGTAAAGTAAGGATCTCATCTTGCTACAGTGATTTTATCTTCATAGACCCTTGAATCATATTCATCATATGTCTAAGTATGAAAGTTTTCTTTCTCAATTCTCTTAATTGTTCCAAAATTCCTCCATCAAGGAAATAAATCACACTATGTTTTAATTTTATACATAATCATTGCATGAATTAAATGAAGTGTGAAAGTAATTGAGAACAACCATAAATAATTTCATATGTAAAAGTCTACATTATGAATAATATGCTTCATTCACATCATAAGCCCAAATAAATTTTTTTAGCCAACCACAAAAGCTATTTACACAAAACAAATTTTCTTAATAACAACATAAATATAAAAGAGATAGGTGGAGTAAATATTACCTAGATAAGCATCTACAAGAAATCCCACATAACAGATGCTCCTCTGATTGATTTCCCTTAAGTACATTCACTCTCCACTCTAAACTTCCACTCATTTTATTATCTTGATTAATAAACAGATGACCAACGCTTAACAAACTAAAAAGAAAGTTATTTATATTAAGAACAAAAATTATGATGGGCCCTGCAACACTATAGAGATGGGCACCATGACATTTAATAATGTTCTACTGCCTCGACACTCGGCACTTTGCATTGCTGTAATGTTGGGCTGAATCAACATGAAACTTCCATAGATAACTGCTCTAGCTCTTGAACCATGGCGCTAAGGGAAATTTGGTGCTACAACACCACTATGACATTAAAAGTGGAACTTGCATTATGGCACTCTGGATGCTAGCACTAGGGCTTTGCCAATTTATAGAACTCATATGGCCACGACACTCCAAATTACGGTGCTGTGGCACTATGGCGCAGTAGTGCTCAAAGGACCAACATCATGGTTTTGCAAAATTCCCAAACTTAGTCTGCCCTGGTGCTCCAGAAGAGACGTCAGGGATTTGATAGCGCAACGATGGTAAGTGTCTGGGTGTTGCAATGCTCGAGCCAATTTCAAGCCATTTTGCCTCAAAATTTCTGCACAACATTGACTAAAATATATTTTCACTAATATTTAAAGCACAAAATAATAATATAATATTCATTTAACACTAGATGTTGAAAGTAATAGTAAAAATGTGGACTGTTTAGTGTAAGGCCAAAAATGATGGTTTTCGCATCAACATGACCTCTAAGAAGTGTTAAAGGCATCATCTTTCACTAGAAAAGACTTGATAGATGGTGAGAATCATCAAGTTGAGGATGGTAAACAAAGTGCTTATTGAGAGGCAACCTAATTTTTTATTGCAACATTCAAAAATGAATTTTATACGAGCACTTGGGTGCCACAATTGGCATCAATGCACTAGGATTATGTCTTTAGTAAGATTTGTGGTCTTCTAAATATAGAAATAGTCACCTAGGCACTTAATCTCAGTGCCTAGTGTTAAGCCAATTTTCTAAGCAGTTTCTAATATTGTGACTCAATATTGCTAGGTGCTCATATGCCTAAAAAATTTTGGGTAAGTTTTTCAATAGTATTCAAGTCCTATAAGCAAACAATGCATGTTTTAGGTGCCTAACTCAACATTTAGGCACACCAACATTTTTTTGTGACATTTTTCAAAAATTGGGGGACAACATCATATGAGAATTTTGACATCTTTTCACCTGTTGAATCCACACAAAGCTTTTACATGCAAACTACATTACAGTAATGTATGAGAGGAGGTGTAAATTTTAAGATGCTTAAGTGCAAAGTTTGAGAATTATATATGTCATATATTCCTCTTTAGAAGCTATAAATCGAGGTTAGAGTTGAAGGAAGGATTCAACAAGTCTTTGAATGCTCCTCTACCATAATTTTAGTGCTCTACTTTAGCTTTTCTCTATCACACTTTAATTTGATCATGCTGAAAAGAGCCAAAGAAGCAGCTTCCTCATCCCATCTTTATAATGGTAGGAAATTCTACTCCATTATCTCTTATGAGTGTTACAATGAGTGGTACTGTTGAGGCATTGCCTCTAAGCCTTTTGTCCTTGAATGACGTTTTGATAAGCATGGAAATGCTATGGAAATTGTGATCATTGCTAAAGGCTGGGGGATTTTTATATGACAATTGGATGTTGATCTTGTTCGATCAATCCAAAAATTTTATGCAAATGTTAAGGAATTCTTGGATGCCTATATATTTGTCAAGAGTAAGGGTAGTTTTTAGTACCACTTTTAATTAATGTTTTTTTATGGGTTGATTAATATCCCAAACAACATATTCTCCAAAATTTTGAGGGAGGGACTCGATTATCAGGTAATAATCCACTACTTAATGGTTCCAAGGATGAGATGGAAAGCAAAAGAAAGTATAATTATAAATTTTCCTAATGTTGGCCTTAACACTACCTTTCAAGGATAGAACTTATTTACTTATGTCTGAATACTACCAAAGGGGAATTTTTAATGTTACCAAGGAGTGCATAACACTCAATTTGCCATCTAATAGCACATGATCGATGTTGGTAAGCTCATTCATACCAACATTATACATAATATGAATTACAACATTAAAGTTAGAGTAGGCTACCCTTCCCTCTTTCTTAGGCTCTGCTGATAATTCGTTGTCCCCACAAATATGATAGAAAAAGTTGTGTTACCCACATATGCACTTACACATAAGAAAGTTCAACATATGGAACTGTAAGGAGGTGGACACCAGTATGAGGAGGATGACTTGCTGAATGCCCCGGCCAAGAAAAAACCTCAATAGCCCAACTATGATTTTATTTCAAGCAATGAGTTGTTTGTAGCTCAAAAAGATCATTTTTAGGGACTCAGTGGCCAAGTGGATAGATTAGGGAGGCATCAATGGCTTGCCTCTACTCCAAAAGTCTCCTCAACATTTTCCTCTTAACCTCTAAATAAATAACAATGGTAGTTCACCACAAGAATAGTGCAAATACTATTGGCAATACTTGAAAAAGAAAATAGAACAAAAAAAATTAAATATGTTCAAAATAATAAAAATTAACTTGACATCATTTTTTATGAACTCGACTCTTGGCAACAGAACTTAAAACATATTAAGTCTAAATGTGAACACAAGATTACATGGTTATATAATTAATAAAATGATGAGTATCAAATATCAACCAACGGAGATTGTGTTGATCACTTATTGAAATTAGATTAATTTCACACTATTCGAACTATTAAAAGTAAGTGAATTTTATAAAAAGTAAAAAAATGATAACTATGATAGAAAACAAAGATTGCTCAGGGTTGAAATTAGGCTGATTATGTCTGGGATTATATTTTATCAGGATTCATTCTATTGAATTAGTAGTGATACAATCAAAAGTTAAAAATAAGTTGTTATAATAAGATCTAATATAAATCTATCTTTCTTTCAAAAACCTAGGATCATTAATTTCTTTGCACAATCTTCTATTTCTTGATGATAGATTCAATATAGATATTTTTTATTATTATGAAAAAAAGTGACTATCATACAATTCGTCATGATATTTTATCCATGACAAGTTCATTTTCCACCTCTCAATTTCAAATGAACCCTTGAAACTTTTAATGTGTGACCAAATAATTATAGACCATGAAGTACAAATAGAAATCACCACTTAGTGCATCTAATCCTTAGAAAAGAATTTTATTTCATGCATATTTGAAAGAAAATCACAAAATAAATGGTTGTAAGAATAAAGAAGAAGAAACAAGAATAAAGAAAACTCTCACTCCACACTGTCAAATAATTCTTCTGCTTCTTCCTTGCCCCAACCACCATCAAAACTCCTCCAAGATGCTCTCTCTAAACTCCAGAAAAACTATCTAAAGTTTGATACAAAAAACCCCCCAAAAACCTTCAAATGTTGTTTAAGTATCTTCCAAAAATGTACTCAATTAGCAAACCCATTTTATTGCCAACGCATCAAGTTTTTGGCATCATTTCTTGGGATTGAACCCAGGTCACCTGCATGACAGATGGAAATACTCACCATTATACTCAAAATTTGGGCAATTCAACTTGGTGCCTGGCTGAGAGTTTAGGCTTTATATTTGATGTTTTGTGCCTAAAAAATTCTCTTATGCTCATTGTGAAATCTTCCAAAAAATGAGATTGGTGCTTTAGCATTGTGTTATATGTTTCTTGGCTCAAGAATTCTATTTGGCTTGGGTGCATAGGCACCACCAAGCTAGGCATATGGGCTCCTGATGTAATAACCCAAAATTTTTAAAATAAAATTTATTAAAATTTTTGAAAATATGGGTTGTGACACTATGTTGGCAAGCACAATGACTGTTAGTGGAAATTATTATTTTTTTGTATATATTTTACAATAAAAATTCTTCTTTTTATTGTTGTTATGGAGAAATTTTCAAGAAAAATGGTTGAAATTTGGAAAAAGGCTCAGCACTGCGGCTCCATATTGTTAAGTGACGCAATTCCCTTAGCACAATTCAGGCACTACAGTGCTAGAGAAGAAGGCTACAATGCTCTCTTCTATGAATTTATGTAAAATAATTCAGCGATGTAGTGCCGATCAAGTGTCACAGTGGCTAGGATACATCAACGTCACATTGCCAAATCCCCCAAACACCATTGCACCACATTTGGGACAATTACATGGTGAAACAACATGTCGATTTAGACCCAGCACCATAGCTAAGAGATTTAGTAGTGCCACAACATTGGTTCACTTCTTCAGCACCATAGAGCCAACTTTTGTAGCACCATGGAGCTAGTGTCAGTTTGGGTGTTTAATATAAATAACTTTTTGGCCAAATTTGTGAGGCTTGATCATATTTTTATTGTGCAAAAAAGTGTGTAAGCTAGTGGAGAATGTAGGAGAGGGAGTGCTCAAAGGAAAACCATTCATAGAGGTGAAAGTGTTTGTAAAAAGTGTTTCCCATGTGACGTCTTCCAAACTCTTATTTGTATTTGATTTTTATTATTTAAATGGAAGCTATTTTGTGTATTTTCTAATCTTTGGTTGGCTAATTTACTTGTTCTGGACTTGTGGTGTGTGAAAAAGCATAATTTACTTAAAGTAGGTTCTAGAGCTTGCAATATTTAGTATCATTTTCAATTCTCTCGAACTTAATTTAGTTAATGGATTGGTCGTGCTCTAATTTGAAACCTAGTGTGAATTATTACCTCGATGGAGGAATAAGAGAACAAATAGGAGAATTGAAATGAAATACTACCATGTATAGATATATGATGGCTAGGGTTTTGGAGTTTAAGGAGATGAAATAATTTTAGTGGAGTGAAAACTTTACTTGAAACTCTTACAAGCTTAATAGAGATCTAAGAGTGATTTTGCTTTGATTCCTTGCATATATTAGAGGAGTCAAAATTAAGTAAATATGCACTTCATCATCATTATAGGTTCATAACATTTTTATTTATTAAACTTTTAATTCAGAATTTGCAGTAGGAACTTTAGAAAACTATTTCTCATTTAGATTGGTAGGATAAACCTTATGGTTCAAATAGACAATACTAGGGTGGCTATATGAAAGTTCAGTTCATTGTAGGATCGACACTCTATTCACATCTTTCTTACTTGAACGGCACGTGCACTTGCTTATAAATCAATCTTGCTTAACTTTGATCTAGCATATTTTTATTGTAGGATTTGTTAAAATTTTGTCAGTGGTGTAGAAGCGTTGCAGCACTAGGATTCATGTGTTGCAAATCTGGGTTCAAGAAGTATAGTTTTGATGATGACAAATATGTTTGTGTTCTATTTTGCTTGGCTAATCATTTCAGGTACCAAAAGATCAAATGCAATCCAAGCCAACTCAAGATCGGGTCTGCGTGTGTTTAATTATAATTTTTTTTCTTTATTGAGTCAAATGTAATTTAATTGATCCCCTCGCTAAGTAACCTTGCACACACACACTCAGGGGGAGAGTTTTAGTGAGTTAGAGTTTTTGTCTCAAAAATTTTTTCAGATCATCCTGGACGATATTCATATCGTCCTGGACGATCCAATGAAAATAGAAATCCTAATTAGGACAATCATGTTAAGTCAATTTGATTAAGCTGATCGTCATGGATAATCCCAATATCGTACATGATGATAGGCTTAAATCGGAAATTCTTAGCTGCCAGATCAAGTTAGGCAAGTTTTTATTTTTAGAGATTTGGTCTGATCGTCCCGAACGATACGTGTATCGTCCTGGATGATCCATTACAATCATGCCTAAATTAGTCTGGTGATTAAAAAAAGTAATTAAGTTTTGATTGATTCGATCATATCATCCTGGATGATCGCAGGATCGTACGGGATGATATATTAAAAAATTCTGGCTGTCCAATGCCTATCACCTGTACGTCCAGAGCTGTGTGCAGGATGATAATCCCATTTTTGAACTAATCATATGAGACGATACCCATATCGTCCCAAACGATCAAGTCATTTTGAAATCGTCCAGCATGTTATGACATGTACGTCCAGAGCTGTGAACTAAACAATTTTGACACTTTTTGAACTAATCGTACAGGATGATATACATATCGTCCTGGACGATCAAGTCATTTTAAGATCATCCAGCACAAGTTCCCCTGGATGACCAGAGCTATCTTCTGGATGAAATTCCTATTTTACACTAATCATCCCAGATGATCGCAGAATCGTACGGGACGATCTGAACAACTTTTATCTACTAATCGTCCAGAGGAACCAGATCATCCAGGCTAATTCCTGTGATTTTAAACTAATCGTACAGGACGATCGACCGATTGTCCTGGATGATCTTTGAAGACCAGTTGAGATTTAGGATAATTTTTTATCCCTCCTTTAAAAGATCTTTTTCTTTCAACAAGAAAAATCTTTTGCCACTTTTTTTTTCAGAGAAATCCTTGAGAGAGAGAGAGAGCTTGGGAGAGAGAGAGGATCTTGTGAGGGGGAGTTTGTGAGGGATTCACAAAGGTTGCTCCAAGCAAGGATCAGAGTCATCTTCTTCGTTCGTCATCTCTTATCTTGTCAGTGTTTTCTGTGGGAGGATCGTCCACAAGAAGATCGAGGTTCTTTGCCTGCTTCAATAGGAAGCAAAAAGAGTCCGGGTTCTCTGCCTGCTTCAGAAGGAAGCGAAAGGAGTTCAAGTTCTCTGCCTCACCGGGTTGGTAAAAAGGAGGTTTTGTACAGGCTTCTCCGCCTTACTGTGGGAGCAAAAGGAGAGTCACTTTTGTGTTAGTGCAATACCCGGAGGGGAGGCTCCGGGGAGTGGACGTAGGTTAAGTTGACCGAACCACTATAAAATATGGTGTGCTTTTTCAGATTATTTTCTGCACTTTATTTTTCTGTTATTATCTGCTTGGGTGAAATCTGTTATTGATCTTTTCATTACTGTGTTTACTTGTTTCCGCTGCAAATTATCAAAAAATCTTTCCTGTTTCTCACGAATTTTTAAAATAACCAATTCACCCCCCCTCTTGGTTAGCCTCGGGACTAGTTTGTCAGGGCTTAATATCCCTATCAAATTTTCATCATGGTCACGTCATCAAAGTCTCTGTTGTGCAGTAACTTTGTGATCGACATACAACATAGCAACGCTGAGAAGTTTGGTGTCACAGTGCTAGGTAATGAATCAAGTTTTTAATAAATTTAATACAAATATCCCTCACCATTCACATATAGTTGCCTCATTCAATTTTCTTGCCGGGGAAGGAAAGAAAGGAGAAAGAGAAGAGAAGGAAGAGAGAAGGGGAGAGAGAAGAGAGAGAATGTCCTTCAAGGCTTTTTCATTCATCGCTCTTGTTACCAAAGGTATTATGATCGTTTCAATTGATATATAATATACCTTTGGCTTCAATGTTTTTGAGTTTAGTATATTTCTCTCTCCTAAAAAATGATAGAAAGGTGATATATCTAATTCTAGTGAACTTCTATTGCATAACTTTTGGTATGTGATAGATATCATTATTCTGAATATTTTGACTGGTCTATATATAATTTTCACTTGGTAAATTAATAGTTATGATTTTTTAAGTTAATAAATGGTGTACATATTTTTTTTGTATTTGATAAATTATTGCATTTCATGCATGATATTGAATTGCATAGTGAAAATGATAAAATTGATATGCTATGCATTTGTATGTAAGCAAGGAAATTTGGTTGTCCATGCTATAATTAATACAAATTAGCTCTTAAAATGATACTACCTTGTAGAGGAGGGTGGGTCAACAGGCTTTTCTTAAAATAAAAAATTTGTGGTGTAATTATAAGTGTTAACCTATAATCAATTTTTTCGATTACACCAACTAGTAGAAAGTGAAAACTCTTTATTAATTTTTTAAAAGCCACCCATTTAAATAAATGATTAATATAAATAACTAAAAGATATGATTGATCGATGATGATGAATTAATAAGAAAAATAGATGAAAACACCACTTTACAAGTTAGATGTCCTACCTTGCTGAATTCAACATTAATATGCATGCATGATAGCATACATAATTACATACATGATATGATAGATATAAAAATAATAGATAAGACTAATGAAATATATGATGACCGATGATTAATGGCTAATAAAATTGATGAGTGTTAAGACTGTTGATACGTGAGATATAATATACAATAATTAATTGACTGATGATATGATTGATTCATGAAAATGATTGATTAATTGACACAACTGATATGTAGCAGACTGATTGAGTACTGATATGAATATGATATACGATGAAGATATAATTGATACATATATAGGACAAGATTACATATGAATTACTTAATATTGTTCATATTGACTGTTATATGTTCCTACAATTATATGTTTAGTATGTCTATTTGATGCATTGACTTGAGTTGTAGATATGAGTTATTTGTTGGGTTATATGCTAATTATATTTTTTTTACATGTTAATTATGTGAATTTTATATGTTTTCAAATAAGGGTAAGGATTATATAGATAGAGTTTATTTTAAGCTGTAGGGTTGAGTTTCTTTCTGCATCTGTCCGTCTTTCTCATTATGTTTGTAGTCATGATGTATTATTTTAGTAATGGATTATTCGGGTTGATCATTATGAGTATTGTATATATTTTTTTAGGGTCTGTAAATAATTGGTGAAAAAATGTAGTTATATTTTTTTATGTTTATATTTCATAAATGTAATTGGTGATCAACTCTCATCGTTGATTAAAAAAATAATAAAAGAATGCAATTATTTTGATTTAGATTCTAGGGCGTGACAACTGAAAACCTCTAAATGTGCTATTTTTTTGGATTGTGCTCGATTAGGTCAAAGATGCTTTTAATGCTCATCATGTACAGGACATCCACCAAAATATGTGCCCGCCTGCATAAATTCAATTAATTTAGTGAATTTAAGATATTTAAAAGTGAAAATTAAAGATCCAAGCCGGGGTAGAATAACATAAAAATCATGTGTATCATGAGTCAACACATGCATCAACTACTAAATCAACTTTTTCAACTCTTCAAGATCAAAGGCACTCAAAACTATAATCTACCAATATATCGTAATAATCTTACTCTTCATACATACTTGGAATCTGAGTAGGCATATGATCTTTTATATCATTAGTTGATAGTTTACTATGCATTTTTATGCCAAAGATTAATCTTTTGGTGTATTGAGAACCAACCAACCATCACCTACTCCTCCATTGAGGCAAGGTATCTAACTTCAGCAATTGCAGCCATCGACATCATTTGGCTCTCACAAGTTCTGCAAGAGTTCAATATCATAGCTGTCTCCTTACCTATAACCCTCTATTGCGATGACATATCTATAATTGCACTACACAACAAACATGTGTTTAATTCTTGAATCTAGTATAATAAGATTGATTATCACTTTATTTATGTTATATCAAATTTTAAACTATTATAATTCATTGTATTATCTCTTAAAAGCAAGTTAGAAACATATTTACCAAATTCTTATCCAAGATCAAGTTCACTCATCTCATAAACAAATTAACCATCAAAGATGGACCATCATCATGCAAGAGGTGAAAATAAATTAATATTATATTTGCATAAAGGTTCCAATCATACAAAGCATAATTTCATCAACATGATCATAAAACTTTATTCAAACCATCGTTTCCAATATAACTATATACTATTAATATAATGGGATAAATACAGGACATTATAACCTTGTATCATGATCAACTGCTTAACTCTCTTTTCTCTATGTATTTTTTGTTCAATCAATAGTTTTTTAATGGAAAGGGGCCCAACTATGAGAGTCGGCATTGATCAACAATCAGTGTGTAGTACTAACGAACACAATTTTTTATTTCTCCATATTTGAAAATTCTCTTCACCTTTTTGAGACACCACATGACTTTTGATATAATTATTTGTGAACTCCACTATAACATCAAACATTAATCTATATTGAACCGCCTGTGACCACACTTAACATTTTGTATTTATATAACCTAAGTATTGAAGTTAGCGTTTGATTAATTAGCTTTTGTAATTTTTTATTATTTTTTGGACATTTGAGCCATTAAGGCAAACTCACACACATATCACATATGTAAGCTTCGAGCTCAAGACCTCTTGGTAAGTAGCCAAACCCCCAACCATTTGATCAAGATTAGTTGTGTGCATTTTTAATGTTTTTAATAAGTGAAACAATTCATTGGAAAATTGATTTTAGAAGTAAACATTGGGAATTCCATGCACTCAGAATTATATGACACAATTCAGTAGTTACATACTTTGCTTGGGAATTCCAAGAGCTCGATTTTGAACAAATCAATTGAAATTCAACTCAAACATCTTTGTAACACTTGTCAAGAGCTCGCCAATGCCAATGAATGTATATATTATAGTTGTAATATGAATCTTATCCTAATCATGCTTTATTTTTATTTTTAGATGTGGTCTCTATACAGTGAGATTAAATTGAAATGCTTGCATACTTAGTTTTATTTAAAGATGTTGAATTTGGCACCACACAACCCTCTTATGTGGGGCTAATCTCACGAGAAAAAACTCAACGATGTGCCAAAATTGACACCTCTAAAAATAGTTTAAAGAGACTAAATTTGACACATTTAAAAATACCAAAAATCAATACAAATACTAATATATCCACATGCAAGCTTCTTGACATGATTAAATATAGCATTATTAATGTGATTCCTAAGTAGTTGCATGCTAATAACATATCTTATTGTAGACCTATCTCATTTTGCAACATTTTTTACAAGGCTATTTTTAAGAATTTATTGACCAGAGTAAAATAGGTGCTAAATTTGATGTGTTAAAAGATTTTGACAATATAAACATAAATTCTCTCCTCTAAAGACATATTTATAAGGGATTCCTTGTGTTTTATGTTAAGTGGATTGTGTTATGCATAAATATTTCTTTTTCAATTATTCTTACCACAAAACATTTAAGGAAGGTTGGGTTATATTCCATTTTCTACTTTTGTCATATACTCTCTGTTGCTTTTTAGATTGATAAGTAGCTCATAAGGGTGCGTATTAGTTCATCTCTTGTGGCTAGCTTGATATAAATTACTCAATTTATGCTAATGATCTTTTTAGTATTTGGGTGTGCTAATAACATGTTCATTCATACTCTTATAGATTATCATCTCTTATTTGATGATTTCATGAGTTTATATGGCACAAAATTTTGACTTTTATTATAAGACTATTAAGAATCAGCCTTATATTAGCAAATTTTAGAATTACTTTTGATTATTTTTCTATTAAAATTGGCATTCATGTTCTCCTTTAAAGCTTTTTGTTTTAGCTTTCTACCAACTTTCTAACATGCTCAATGGATGGTAAGTAGGGTAGAAATAGAAAGTCTATCATTTCCTTATTAGTTTTAGCTTATAAGATATGTTGTATGGAACTAATTATCAGATTTCTTTCTCTGCCAATGTGTTATGAAGTTGGTATTTTTATGGCTTTTAGATTTATTGTCAATTGAGATGTTTATAAAAATCAAAATGATCCCACATATTATTGGCATCAAAAGAATTTACCTAACGGGAAGTGTGACTTGTTATTCCCTCTCTTTCTATTCTTAGCACTTAATGCAAAATAAAAGTTATCTATAAAATTATTCAAGGAAAAAATATCCTTTCTTATTGATGTAAAGCAATATATGAGTTCATATAAAATTGGTCATTTGAGAATGTGTCCCTACTTTGAAAAGATCTACAAATGATTCCTTCCATAATGCATTAATGGCTTACCTTTTATATTAGTGATGGCTCTTCTTTTTAATTTTTTATGATCCTTAGTTGAGTGGCCAATTAATTAAAAGATAATTTGTGTTGTAACTATTTTTCTCTTTTCAACTTTCCTGAAATTTTCAAAATAGTTATTAACATTTTTAATGGCGTATGTCTTTACTGACATCAATGAAGTTGACCCATCTAGTTTCCTAAATGATAGTAAATCTATCCTTATATCATGTAAGGATAAATTTTTAGAATCATAATGAATAATTCCTCCTTGGAAATGGTTTAAAATTTTTTTAATGAAATTAAAGACTTCTCTTTATGATACTCCATTTATATTTAGATGGCTTTTCTCATTAGACCCATGATAATAGATAGCTTAATATGTAGGGGGATAATGATATAAGTAACATGAGTTCCTTGTAATTTAAATTTGAAAACATTTCACATTTTCTTTTGCTTCTCATATTTTATTGTTTATTAGAAATATTCTTTCAAATTAGCAATTCTTTCTCTTAGATAACTCCTTACAACAAACATTAGAGCTAGTTTTACTTATGGCTATGATTTGATAAGGATGCCCTAACTTCTTATTGTAAATGTTCTATTTTACCATGTATTATGGGTGTAAAGAAGTTGAGTCGAGTTCGAGTCACCCCTAGTTTGAGCTTGATTAATTAATTGAGTTCGAGTTCGAGCTTTATCTTACAAGTTTGAGTTGGCTCACGAGTAAATTCATTTATTATGAAAGAGAGAAAATGATTATGATTTAAGCAATTATTATTGTTGCAGACTGGAATATTTGTGGCGGTAGAGAGATAAAAGCTTAATGTCTTATCTTTGAATAAGGTTCTAGCATAGATATAAATAAAGAGAGAGGGGTGCAAGAGTCATAAGAGGCACCATAATTTTTACAAGAAAAATCATGAAAAGGGAGAAAAACCACCTCGCCTTGCCCAAATGAAATGAATCCACTAGTGTTTATTTTTTATTATGAATGAGGCCCTTCCTCAAGGGAAGGCCTTAGCTCGATGTAGCAAATATACATCAAATAGAGCACATTATATGGTGTGAGTTTGGAAGAATCTAGTGATATAAGATTTGTTCTCAAGAGAGTGTTAGCCTGTTCTTTTGGTTGGTATGACCGTAGACGGGAGACAGCAGTCGGAGGGACTGTAGTTGGACGAAAATTGTCGGAGGGACCATAGTTGGAGGGTGATGGAAGTCAGAGAGATCATGTTCAACAGGCGAAGGAGGTCAGAGGTACCGTAGTAGGCGGGCGACGGAGGTCAGAGGTGTGATGCCCCAGAATCTAATTTGTAAGAATTATTCTTTTATCTTTTAATAAATAACAATCAAAGCTATCTAATATCATTTATCTATAATAAATAGTAAAAATAGATTCTATATTTTAAAACATAAATACACACATCTATATTCATTCTTAAAAATCATGTACACTACTCAGGATCTACATATGCAGATCAGAACTATTCTATCCTGAGTACAGAAGAATAGCTAAATAAAAAGAATCTGAATGTGAAGGAATCCTGATCAGCCTCACATTCCTGCTTCCCTACCTTAACCTACAATTATTTAACCATATATAATGGACTTTTTAAGCTCATTTTTCATGCTATACTAATTCTGCACTGCTTCAATGAGTATAGTTATTAGAAGAATGGATTGTTACCAGAGTTATAGAATTTGATTGAGTGTCAGGTAGACTGGGTAGTTTAAGGTGCACTAGTTTACATACATAATTGAATGACATGTGATAGAATGAACTGCATGATTATATGATTTCTTAATAAGTTTTTATTTGAGTTTGAATTGAATTGAGTTTTGATTATGCAGATTTGCTTTAAATTGATTTTATGCCCGAATCCTTAAGGGAATGTCAGGGACAATATTTTTTTAAGGTGGGTAGATTGTAATAGCCCGTATTTTGACTTCCCTAATTTTTTTTGGAGTCATTATAACTCCAAATCGCAATACATCTTCACCATAGTATTTTACTTACGTGAATTTTTTCATAATTTTTGGGCACCGATGAAAATCCTTAAGAAATTGATATCTAATGGTACAAGTGAGGATTTTAGGACCTTTAGATGTCCATTTTGCAAACTGATTTCACTGATATTTTTTAAATAAAATGATTTATTTTATTGACATTTTTTTTGAAAATTTTAATGTTTTTGAAATGATTTATATAATTTTTCTACTAAAGAAATTAATTAATTGAATTATATAATATTATATTATTATTATATTCTAAAATATCCTAAGTCACTTAAAATGATTTTAAAACCTTTTTCCTTCTCATTTAGGCAAACAGAGAGATGGTTTGAGGTTTTAAAGAGAAAAGGTAAGAGAGAGAGAAATAAAACTCATATGTGGAGGCTGTAATGTAATTTTTGTCCGTTGAGCCTGTTGGCATAATTGCTCGTCTCACTGTAAGGAATATTTATCCTATTTCTGATTTCAAAAATTTTATATTTTTAATATTTTTCTGATCAAATTTGTGTTTGCATTACTAAAAAATTTGAATAACTTGGTATTGGCAAAATTTTTACCGTGTAATTTTTTATATGTTATAGAGATCATGATTATGAGCATTTTGAGTATTTATTTAAGATTTTCATCGGGTGATTTTAAAACTATAGTAAATTTTGTCACCTAAAAATTTATTTTGAAGTCTAAAATTAGTAGTATAGTACAAAAAAGTCTTAAAACATCATTTTATAAAATTTTTGATATTTTGATAATTTTTTAAAAATGTGCATTTTTGCTTAATAGGATTTTTATTGTCTACCGTTATGACATTTTGGCATTTCTGAATTAAGCTCAATTATGCATTATTTGTTGCAATGCATTGAAAATAGATGTGGATATGTTCCTGAGTAATAGTTGGTTGTTATGACTGTTATAGTATTATTATAATAATGTGCGTGTGTGAAACAAATAAATAAAGACTAGCTGACTCGTTGGTTGGAGATTGATTGACTTGTACATGATGGTGGGCCGACAGGCTTTCCTTTAAATACTATGGGTTTGATGTTATCCTCTACTAATTCACGTGATATATTGGTTGGGAGTTATAAGGAGATTATTACAGTACCGATGGGTAAAGAGTGATGGCTCTATTTATTGAGCCAATGGTTTACTAACACTGATACTAACACTAAAAAATACCATAATAGTCAGGACTTCTTACTTGTTTTGTGTAACTACTGAAATGCATATTTTTTAGGTATTATTCTTATTATTGTATGAATTTATTATTACTGCATAAATTTACTGTTATTGCATTATTCTACTGCTCCTATCACTGAATTATTATTGATTTTGATATTGATACTAAGCATGGGATATACTAAGCATGTGATATAGAATAATTAAATAGTATGTGTACATTCCTATATAATTTTACTACATTAATTTGATTTTAACAGTCTTTATTGATGTTTTAATTTGATACTTTATATGATTTCTATACTGATTGGTATTACGGATACGACGATTGCTTTATAGATTTGACACTCATACTGGTTTACTATTTTATAAGCTTACATACTATAGTATTTTACTATTTATAGATTCTACTACTTCTATATGAAAATTTTATTATTTATGTACTAATTCAATGATCATATGAATGTAACTATTATGATTTGACTGTTGACATGCATATTGCTCCTTTGTCGTGCTTTGAATTCAGTTATAGGTTTTGGTGACCTGCTGGGCTTTTTAAGCTCATCATATTTGGATAAATAATTTTAGGTTAGGGCAGGAGAACAGGGGTGTGAGGTTGGTCAGGATTCTTCAGGTTCTATTTCTTTTATTTTTCTTTTGTTCTCAGGACAGAGTAGTTGTAATATGATTATATAAATTCTAAGTAGTGTACATAATTTTTGAGAATGAATATATATATGTATATTGATATTTTAAATTATAAAATCTATTTTTACTATTTATTATTAATAGATGATATTAGATAGCTATGGTTGTTATTTATTAAAAGATTAAAAGAATAATTCTTTTAATTTAGATTCTAGGGCATCACAAGAGGGACCGTAGTCAGCTAGCGATGTGGTGGGGGGACTATAGTCGGCGGGCGATGGTGACTGGAGGGATGATAGTCATCGGATGATGCAGGTGGAAGGGACTATAGTCCATGGGTGACGGGGGTCAGAAGGACTGTAGCCAGCAGGCAACGGTGTTCAGAAGGACCGTAGTCGACAAGGGATGAAGGTCAGAGAAACTACAGTCGACAGGTGATGGAGGTCGGAGGGATTATAGTTTACGAGCGATGGTGGTCGGAGTGATGATAGTCGGGGGACACTAATCAGAGGGACTGTTGTCGAACGACTCTGGTCGAAGGGATCGTAGTCGGCGCACGACGATAGTCTGGGGGATCAATATTAACAAGCGATGGTGGTTGGAGGGACCATAGTTCGCAGGCGACGAAGGTTATAGGGACTGTATGTGATGCCCCATAATCTAATTTAAAAGTATTATTCTTTTATCTTTTAATATACGACAAGCATATTTATCTAATTTATTTTATTAATATTAATATAGTAGAAATAAAACTATCGATCAAAATATTTATATATATATATATATATATATATTCAATTCCAAAAAAATTATATACACTACTCAGGATCTATAAAATTATCACATATCTATCATGTCATGAGTATAAGAGAATAATTAAAATAAAAAGAAGCATAATCTAAAAAATCCTGACCAACCTTATACTCATGTTCCTCTATCCTGGCCTGAAATCATTTAATCATATATAATAAGCTAAAAAGTTCACCAGGTCATCAAAACCAACAACTAAATTCAAAGCACGACAAAGGAGCAATATGCATGTCAGGGATCAAATCCTAGCAGTAGCATTCATATAATCATTGAATTAGTACATAAATAATAAAATTCACATACATTAGTAGTAGAATCTATCAACAGTAAAATATTATAGAATGGAAGCCAGTAAAGCAGTAAACCAGTACGAGTGTCAAATCTATAAAGCAATCATCATATCTGTAATACTAATCAGTAAAATCAAATCAATATATTAAAATCATATAGAAATGTACACATGTTATCCAGTTATTCTATACCAGTATTAAATCGATATCTTAATCGCATGCTCAATATATTTTGTATATCACACGCTCAATGAATATATCATACTTTTTATATAAATAAATCAGTAACAATGTTAATAATAAATCCATATAGTAATATGAACAATGCCTCAATAATATTCATTTCAGTAGTCATACTAAACAACTAAGAATTCTAGCTATCATGATATTTTTCAGTATCATATCAGTGTCATTAAACCTTTGGCTCAGTAAATAAAGTCGTCACTCTTTGCTCGTTAGTATAGTAATCATCTCCTTATAACTCCTAATCAGTATATTACATGAATCAATAGAGGATAACATCAAATCATAGTATTTAAAAGAAAGTCAGTCAGCCCACAATTATGTACATGTCAATCAATCTCCAACTAACTGGTCAACCAGTCTTTACTTGTTTTTTAAACACATGGTATTATCACCGTACTATAACAGTAATAACAACTATCTATTACTTAATCACATATCTACATTCATTTTTAATGCATTGTAATAAATAAAATATGATTGAGCTTAATTCAGAAAGTATAAAATGTCCTAATAGTAAAAAACAAAAATCATACTAAGCAAAAATTCATATTTTCAGAATTTAACCAAATTACCAAATATTACATAAATAGCATTTTGAAGATTTAGTTGAACTAAATCACTATTTTTAGACGTTAAAATAAATTTCTAAGGAGGCAAAAATTATTATATTTTCAAAATTACTCGGTGAAAATCTCAAATAAATACTCAAAATATTTATAATCTCAATCTCTATAAAATATTAAAAGTTACAATGTGAAAGTTTTACCAATACAAAATTATTCTCATTTTTTAATAATAGAAACACAAATTTGATCATACAAATATTAAAAATATAAAATCTTTGAAATCAAAAATAGGGTAAATATTTCTTACATCGAGATGAGTAAATCTCCCAATTGGGCCGACTAACAAGAATTGCTTTGTGACCTCCAACTCCAAGGATTTTCTTTCTCGCTCTTATCTTTCTCTCTTAAATTTTTCTTATTTCTCAATTTGGCCAAACGAAGGGGATAATGTGATTTAAAAAGATTTTAATAATGTTTTAAGATATTTTGAAAATAATAAAAATATAATTATATAATTAATTAATTTTTCAGTATAAAATTCATTGAAATCTTTCTAAGGCTTCAAAATTTATAAAAAAATATTCATAAAATAAATTATTTTATTTAAAAAATATTATTGAAATTGATTTGTAAAATGGACACATATCAGTCCCAAAATAATCACTTTTGTTGATAGGTATCAATTTCTTAAAAATTTTCACCAGTGCCTAAAATTATAAAAAATTAATTAAAATACTATAATATCAATGCAATAGGGAATGTGGTTTATGATTTGGACTTATATTGACTCTAAAAAAAATATTTGGCAGAGTTAACATTCGGGTTATTACACTGTAGTCGGGGGCAATTATAGTCGGAGGGACTGTAGTCAGGCAATGGTGTTCGGAGGTGAAAGTTCGTTTACGTTGTTAGAGCTTATAGAACTGTCCCAAGACTAACCAAGAGGAGGGGTGAATTGGTTATTTAACAAAAAAAAATTTGGATTTTTTAAAATCTTTTTAGATCTTTTAGAAAATTAAATCACTAATCGTAAAATATATAGTTGCTTATGGAACTGATTATCGCAAAGGATTTTTCAACCACAAAAAAAAATTAAATACAAAAAATAAAAATATGGGAAAAATTAAAAACAACAGAAGAACGCCAAATTTTATAGTGGTTCGGTCCAACTTGACCTACATGCGCTCCTTGGAGACTCCTTCTCTAGGTATTGCACTAAACAATTGTGACTCTCCTTTTGTCCCCACAATAAGGCGGAGAAGCCCTTACAAACTCTCTTCACCAACCCATTGCGGTATAGAATCATCACCTTTTATACTATCCAGGTGATGGCAGCATACCTTCACATTCTTTTTAACCCTCCTAATGAAGGTAGAGTACATAGATCCAATGTTGAAGATCTTCTCCCAAGAGCCTCCAAAGAAGTTGGGTAGAAACTTGAAGAAGACAGAGATCCTCACTTTGGACAACCTTATGAATCCCTCATAACTCCCCCTCATTAGATCTCTCACTCTTAACTCTCAAAATTTCTCCCAAACATACTCTCAATAATCATTCTCAAGAGAAATTCGCAGCAAAGAATTATTAAGATTATTTTTAGGACTCGTTATTGAGAAAATACATGAAAAACCATCCAAAAATTGAAATTTTTAAGAGAATAGTCCTAAATTCGTACTTGATTCTCGAGTTTAGATATCGTACAATATGATTAGTTAAAAAATAATTTAAATTTTATCTCTCTCTCCCTATATGTATGTGCATGTTATCCAATTATAATCACACTTGCTCATACCCAAGAAATAAAAATAGAGATATATAGACTCTATTATATAAAATCCTTTTATATCCTGTCTTTAAGTCTTCAGCAATCTTGAGTAGTATATGATTTTCCTGAAATATTAGTACACATAAAAATAAAAAAATTATCTAATATATATTAGGAGAAATAATAAAATTATCAGAATATTAATATTTTATAATCATAAAAAATCACAATTTCAATCTTGATTCTCGAGTTGCAACAATCTCCCCCTTTTTGATGATGGCAAAAATAATCATTATTTGAATTATAATTTAAAGTTCCTTTTCTCCTAAGCTCCCCCTGAATGAATGATAAAATAAAAATCATGGAAAAAAAGAATTTCATCCTCTCTTTTTTTTATTTGATTTTTTTTTTTAAATCTCTAATACCAACCCGCAAGAAATACATAAGACAAACACACAAAAATATGAACACCAAAACACAAATACTAAAATACAAACACAAGACTAAGAAGACTTCAAATAAATACAAACTACCTCCCCCTTTTGACATCAGCAAAAAGAGGAGAAAAAAACACTATAAGTAATATAAAAATCTCTTGAATATGTAAGATGTTATGGACTAGTCTAAAAATCGATAAGGAAAAGAATTTTAAAATTTGCAAGAACAATATTAAATTCCTGATGCAAAAATAAGAAATATATGTGTGTGTGTGTGTATAACTCATATCTTAAATCAAAGAACAAATAAGATAAGAATAGTTTATCAGGTTTAATGTTTGTTCTGGAAAGCATAAATTTCAAATAGATTAATTATCGTAAAAATAATTAAATAAAAATCAAATAGTTTCAAATTTAATAGTTGAAATTATTATTTAATGCATGAATTTTTTAAGAATTAGAGATATAGAGAAAAGAACTAAACATAGTGTGGGCTCATTTTATACCTCTTTATAAACTAGAATTGAAAAAATTTTGTTGTCGTAATTGCATATCTTTTGATTTTGAACTTCATCTAGCGAACATTGAGCATCTTTTCAAATTGGGCTAATTTTGTGTCTCTTTTTAAATTTGGCATACTTTATGCATCTTTTGATATTTTGTTCTTTCTACAACCTAAATCAATAAATCTTAGCTTTTGTGATTATCTTCCAAATAAAAGAAAAACTTTCTCGTATAAGGAAGATTAAATCACAAAATAAAACCCAATAGATAATAATAAAATCAACACATTGAACATGAAAATAAAAAAAATAAGTCACATTTTTGCAACAATTATAATTATAAGATAAATATCTATTAGAACATGAAGATGATCTCTTTATCTAAATCTAATTATAATTTGATTTAAATTTTGAGTAAAAAATTTTTATTAAGGAAATAATATTGTAATGCAAAAAATTTAGAATTTTCATCTTTTAGATCAACATTCCTAGATTAATCATAAAATGTGTCCTTACTCCTTCAATTCTAAGATATAAAAATGTGTCTAAATCCTCTTTAGTGATTTATACTCGTTGGTGGAAGACATATGAGGATATTATGGTGTTATTCTCTCTCATTTTTATATTGGCAAGAAAATAATAAAAAGTGTCAGAGTGGAATACGTAGATCAATGTGAGAATGAAAGAAAACTGAGCAGAGTCAAACAGAGGCATAATTGAAAAATTGATGTTTCTTGAATAAGAAGACGAGATGGAGTAATTTTTTCTTGAACAAAATAATCATAGGCTTGTTCGTTCTCTCTTGAAAGAAAGTTATCATCTCGTTCAGTACGAGATGAACTTCCTTTGGAGTGATGTACCTGTTTGCTGATGCTTGCCATTTGAAAAGGATTAAACACAAGAGAATTTGAATGTGAAAGAGATTGTGAACAAATTCAAAGAACAGCTTCCAATTTATAAGAATCGGACAATTTCGTACAGTATATAATTGGGTTCGTACGCATGACTTTGAACTTTATATAGTATAAATAAAATTTCATACATACGAATATAAACCGTTAAGAATAGTTATTGTAGTGAAATGACTTTTCATAAAATTACATTCCCGATGAGTTATTTCATAGGATCCTTGATCAAAATTAATCTTATAGACGAACAGGTGTTCGTCTGGGATGATTTATCAATAATGATTGTACCTGCCGATTAAATTCATCCTCATGCAAACCAACTAGTGGATCATACAGACGAATAGGTGTTCATCCGGGATGATTATCAAATAGTAACCGCCCTAAACCCTAAATAAATTCATTATGAAGCATTTTGCTAGGTGTTCGTATAGACGAACGATTAATGATTCATACAGATAATGAGCTATTTGTACTGTATGATTGCTATGAAAAGTTATCAAAAATTCATTTGTCCAACTCAGAAAAGTGATCATAAAAATTCTGGAGAATTCATACAGTCCGAAAATGGTTCTTACAGTACGAATGGAAATAGAATTTTGGATTTGCACATGATGATCAAGATACTTTTCTAAAATAAATCAAACAAGACCCATTAAATAAGACCCATTAAACACAAAAACAAAAATAATAAAATGATAAAATACAGAAGTATAAAATAAGGCAAACCAAAAATAAAAAATAAAATATAATCATAAACATAAAAAAAAACATACACAATTGCATTTTGCAAACTTACAATATTTCAAGGATGAATATCAATAACACCTCATCTAGTTCCTAAGGTGTTGAAAGTTTCAAAAAATAGTGATATTGTGAAAATATCTGCAAGTTGATTTTCAGTAGCTATATGATGTAGCTCAATTTCTCCTTTGGTGACATGGTCCCTAATGAAGTGATACCTTATGTATATATGCTTAAACCTGGTGTGTTGGATTGGATTCTTTGAAATACAAATGACACTTATATTATTACAGAAGATTAGAAAAGTGCCAATTAAAAAACCTAAATCCATAAGTTATTATTTTAACCAAAGAACCAGTGCCATATAACTTCCTAAGGCTATATATTATGCTTCAACAGTTGAAAGGGCTACTAAGTTCTATTTTTTGCTAAACCAGGAAACTAAAGAGTTTCCTATGAATTGATAAGTTCTAGAAGTACTATTTCTATCAACCCTATATTCTACAAAATTTAAATCAGAATATCCAATGATTTTAAAAGAAGTGTTGTGCCTAGAATACCAAATCCCTAAGTTTTGAGTTCTTAAAAGATATCTAAGAATTTTTTTAACATCAGTCAAATGGGATTCTTTTGGATTAGCTTGAAATCTAGCATAAAGATAAACACTAAATATGATATCAGGTATTCTAATAGTTAAATAAAGTAATGATCCAATTATCCCTCTAACTTTCTTTTGATCAACAGATTTACGTTTAGAGTCCTTATCTAACTAAACTGAGGAACTCATGGGAGTACTTATTGATTTAGCTTTATCCATTTAATACTTCTTAAGGATATCCTTAATGTATTTTGACTGATTCAGAAAGGTGTCATCCTCTTTTTGCTTTATGCTAAAACCAAGAAAGTAACTCAAGTCTCCCATCAAACTCATTTCAAATTCCTTACTCGTTATTTTTGAAAAGTCATCACAAAGATTTTTATTAAAGGATCTAAATAAAATATCATCAACATAAAATTTGAATAATGAGAATATCATCTCCTACTCTTTTTATAAAGAGAGTGGTGTCTACACTCCCTTTAACAAAAGATCTTTCTAGTTGGAATGTGCTTAGCATTTCATACCATGCCCTAGGTGCATATTTTAGTCCACACAATACCTTCTTCAATTTAAACACATGATTAGAAAATTATAAATTTTCAAAACCTGTAGGTTGCTCAATATAAATATCCTCTTTTATTAACCCATTAAAAAATACACTTTTAACATCTATTTGAAATAATTTAAATCCTCTAAAATAGCTAAAGGCCAAAAGTACTCTTATTGCTTCAAGTTTGACTATAGAGGCAAAAGTCCCCTCAAAATCAATTCTTTCTATTTGATTGTACCCCTTGGCCATCAATTTTTCTTTATTTCTAACCACTACACTTGAATCATTCATCTTATTTTTTAGAACCCACTTAGTTCCAACAACACTTTGATTTTTAGGTCTTTCTATCAACTCCCAAATATCATTTCTAACAAATTGATTCAACTCTTCTTACATAGTTAGAATCCAAAATTTATCATAAAGTGCTTGATTTATATTAGTAAGTTTAATCATTGAAATAAATGCTGAGTGGTTCACTTCTTTACTAAGTCCAAGTCTAGTTCTAACACCTTCACTCGGATCTCCTAAAATCAGTTCTTTATGATGACTTTTAGAATATTTCCATTCTCTAGGCAATATATTTTTTGTTTCAACCCTTTCTTCAAAATTTGCATTTTCAATTCCTTAGGTAATTTTTTCAACATCTTCTTCTTCCAACCTAGACTCTCCAAAAATATCAGATTCATAAAAAACTACATGAGTAGTTTCCTCTACTACCAATATCCTTTTGTTAAAAATTCTATAGGATTTGCCAACACTTGAATATCCTAGAAAAATTCTCTCATCAGATTTATAATCAAATTTTTCTAAAAGAGTTTTACCATTATTATGAATGAACACTTTACATCCAAAGATATGTAGATGTGAGAGGTTGGGTGTCTTGCCCTTAAGAAGTTCATAGAATATCTTATTCAACTTAGATCACCTTATTCAGATATAACATGTTGCATTAATTGCATCAGCCCAAAAATATTTAGAAAGTGAATATTCAGCTAATATAGTTCTAGCAGCTTCTACCAAAGTTCTATTCTTTCTTTCAACAATCTCATTCTGTTGAGGTGTCTTAGGAGCTAAAAAGTTATGATCTATCCCTTACTATTTACAGAAAACTTTAAATTTTTTATTTTCAAATTCTCCACCGTGATCACTATGAATTATAAGAATTTCATAACCTAGCTTTCTCTGAATCCAAGTAAAAAAAGTTCTAAACTCATCAAATGATTCACTTTTATGTGATAACAAGTGAACCTAGAATAATCATTAATAATCACATACCCAAAAACTTTCCCTCCTAGACTTACAGTGCTAGCAGGTCCAAAGAGATCCATGTGAAGGGCTTCTAAGGGTTTGCTAGTTTTAAGGTCTTTAATTGAATGAAAGGAGACTTGACTTATTTTTCTAATTGACACGTATCACACAGGTGATCCTTAGTGAAGTATAATTTGGGTATACCTCTAACCAATTCCTTTTGGATAATCTTTCTAAGATTTTTTATACTTATATGACAAAGTCTATGCCATAATCAAGATTCATCAGCAATAATTTTTAGACAAAAAATATTAGAAGATTTAACATAATTTAAATCAAGTATGTAAACATTATTTATCCTATCTCCATGCAACACATAAACTTCATTTTGGCTTATAATACAGCTTGTAGGAAAAAAATTTATGTTAAAACCCTTATCACAAAGCTGACTAATACTTAGCAAGCTATGTTTTAAGCCTTCTACCAATAAAATATTTTCAATAAGAAATTTTTTTTTGTTATTAATCATACCTAAACCTACCACTCTCCTAGTGGTGTTATCTCCAAGTGTCACTTTGCCTCCAATCCTAGCCTCCAGCAATATAAATTGACTTGTATTTTCAGTCATATGTTTTGAACATCGGCTGTCCAGGTACCAAACGCTCTCACGAGAGCTTGTATGAGAGCATTTTTATAAAATTATCAAACATTAAACTTGGAAATCCAAATAAACTTGGCTTCACCTCTTGATAATAATAATCTAGATACATGTTTGATAAGTTGTGATTGATGTATCTTAGGCCTCCACACTAAATATGTTCTACTATGAATAGTGCAGGTTTGGGAAATATACCCCCACATGCCACATGAAAAATATTTAACACCAGAAAAATGGTTTACTAATCTATATGAGTTATAATATCTTTTCCTAGGTTTTAAACTTGTACACTTTTGGTTATGATTGTGAAATTGTTCAAGTGTGAGAGCTGACTTATTTTCCTTAAAAGCTTTCAATTTTATTTGATGTTATGAGTTTGTACTTTCCAAAATCAAATTTTCAATCTTCAAATCATGTTTCCTTCAATCAGGTTCATCCATAAATTCTTTAAAACCATTTTTAAGCTCAATATAAGATGTTTTCAATAGTTCATATTTCTTATTCAAATCATTAAATTCACTAGCAAAGCCATGTGATTGATATCTATGTCTGTATGATCATTCCTAAGATTTTTATGCGCTTTTTATAAATTCAAATATTTGATACTAAGATTAGCATGTAATTTTTTAAGTTTCTTATATGCATTATGAATTTTCTCAGAAACTTTAAATAATTCAATGTAAGATATGTCACATACCTCCTCTTGATCTGAATGATCAAGTTTATCTTTCATTAAGCACAAATTTATAACCTCTCTTCTGCTTCTGTTTCTGAAGAGTCTGAAGCTGAGTCAACCCAAAAAGCTCTTTGCATTTTTTTTACCCTTCCTAACGTTAGTTTTCTCCTCAACTTTCTCCTTGTTAGGCTTAACTTTGAGATTTGAGCACTCAGTCTTTATATGTTCATTTTTTATGCATTCATAATAAATGACTTCATTAGAAACTTTTAGATTCTTATTGAACTTACCTTTGTTCCAATACTTCCGTCATCGTTGCTTTATCTTAAGAAAACTTTTGAATTACTTAGTCATAAGTGCAATATCTTCTTCATCCTCTGGTATTAATTGATCACTCTCTGAATCATCAACTTTTAAAGCTATATTTCTCTCTTTCCGTCTTTCACCTACATCGATCTATCTTTGATTCATTCCTTGCTCGTAAGCAATAAGTGATCTAAGTAGATTTTCAATAGAATATACATTCAGATCTTTGGACTCAGTTATGGCAGTTATCTTTACATCATAAGCACTAGATAAATAATGTAAAATTTTATTAACTTTTTCTGTAATTATAAGTTCTCTACCTAAAGCATATAATGATGTAACAATCTAAGTAAACCTTGTATACATATCAAAAATTGACTCATTTGATTTCATACGAAATAGTTCATAGTCATGTAATAAAATATTCAACCAAGATTATTTTACCTCATTTATTCCTTCATAAGTTATGTAAAATCTATCATAGATTTGTTTTCTAGTTTTGCAAGTATAAACACGCATACAATCCTCAAATTTTAAAGCACAAAAAAATTGTTTAAATATTTTGCATTTAATTGTGTCAATTATCTTTCTTCTAAAGTCCTTTCAGTAAATAGTGTTTCAATTCTAATGCCATCAATAATTCTAGTAGGTCTAATATAACCATTTTGTACTAATATCCATATGCAATAATCAAGTGATTGCAAAAAGTAAACATGCAAGTTTTTTAAAAATTAAAATGAATATTATCGAATAAAGATGGTCTAGTGATTGAATATCGTTCAGCAGTATTCTGATTTCCAAAATTAGTCATGATCATTTTCAAAAAGTAGTCTAAACCTTAATTTTTGAAATTAGCTCTAATACCACTTGAAAGTTCGTGCAGGCTATTAGACCTTATAGAATTGTCCCAAGGCTAACTAATAGGGGGGCGAATTGGTTATTTAACAAAAAAAAAAGATTTTCTTGGATTTTTGAAAATCTTTTTAGATCTTTTAAAAAATTAAATTACTAATCCTAAAATATGTAGTTGTTTATAGAAATGATTATCACAGAGGATTTTTCAATCAAAAAAATTTTTAAATGTAGAAAATAAAAATGTGAGAAAAATAAAAAACAACAGAATAACACCAAATTTTATAGTGGTTTAGTCCAACTTGACCTGCATCCACTCCCTGGAGACTCCTTCTCCATGTATTACACTAAATAATAGTAACTCTCCTTTTGACCCCACAGCAAGGCGAAGAAGCCCTTATAAACTCTCTTCCACCAACCCGATGCGACAGAGAACCGTTGCCTTTTATATTCTCCAAGTGATGGCAGCGTACCATCATATCCTTTTTCACCCTCCTAGTGAATGCAGAGTACCTAGATCCAATGTTTAAGATCTTTTCCTAAGAGCCTCCAAAGAAGTTGGGCAGAAAGTTAAAGAAGACAAAGAGATTCTCACTATAGGTAATCTTGTAAATCCCTCACAACTCCCATTCATTAGACCTCTCACTCTTCACTCTCAAAATTTCTCCCAAACATACTCTCAATGGTCACTCTCAAGAGAAATTCACAACAAAGGATTATTGAGATAGTTTTTAGGACTCTTTATATAGAAAACACATGAAAAATCGTTCAAAAACTAAAATTTTTAAGAGAACCATCCTAAATTTATACTGTACTATTATGGATCGTCCGGTACAAACAGATCAAAAAATTAGGTATTTGTTTGGTACAAACTCACTTTCGTACATTATCAGTCATCTGTATGAATGCAGATAGTACTGTACGAACAGTTCAAAAAATTAGATTTTTATTTGGTACGAACTTGGATGAACTTAGTTTCGTATACTCTTAGTCATATGTACGAATACAGATCGTACTGTACGAATAGTTCAAAAAATAAATGTGTTTCTTCGGCACAATCTGGAACAAACCTAATTTCGTACTTTGTCAATCATCTGTACGACTTATCATCGTATAATATGAATAATTAAAAAAATTCAAGCCATGACTTGATTAACTATATTTTGGAGGAAAACTATGTCAAATCATATAGTATGATTAGATATTGTATAATATGATTAGTTAAAAAAATTATTTAAATTTTATCTCTCTCCCCCTATGTGTGTGTGCACGGTTACCCAATTACAATCACACATGCTCATACTTAAGAAATAAAAATAGAGATATACATACTCTATTATATAAAATCTTATTCTATCCTGTCTTGAAGTCTTCGACAATCTGGAGTAGTATATGATTTCCTTGAAATGTTAGTACATACAAAAATAAATAGAAATATCCAGTATATACTAGGAGAAATAATAAAATCATCAGAACAATAATATTTTGTTATCATCAAAAATTACAATCTCAATCTTGATTCCTGAGTTACAACGGGATGGACTATAGTCAAGTGAATCTTGTCGTGGGGACCATAGTCGGTGGGCTCAAATGGTGGGAGGGACCATAGTCGAGGGGTGACATTGGTTAAGGCGACCGCAGTCGACGGACGATGATGGTTAAAGGGACCGTAGTCTACAGGCAAGAATGGACGGAAGGATCATAGTCAGCGGGCAATAGTGGTCGATGGGACAGTAATCGGCGAGCGACGGTGGACGAAGAACCGTAGTTGGGTGACAATGATCAAAGGGATTGTAGTTGGTGGTCGATAGTAGTCGAACGGATCGAATCGGTAGGAAACGGTGGACGGTGCGACTGCAGCCGGCGGGCTACAGCCAAGCAGAGGTCCAGCGATGATTGGCGATTGGGCAGTGGTCTGAAATTGGTCGGTGGATAGGCTGTAGTCCGACGGCGGTCGATGGGCAGACTGTGGTCAGGCAGTTGGCAGCCCGATGATGGTTAGGCGATCGGCGGCAGATGGTGGTCCGGTGGTCGTCGATAAAAGTTCATTGGCAGTGGTGCTTGGGTAGAACTCTTGGATCCTTGAAACCTTAGAGCTCTCTCTAATCTCGAACAAGAGGTCTAGGCTTGCAAAGGTTCAACCCTCGTTCATGTGAAAAGTGGGTGTATATTTATAGATTCTTTAGAGTGGCATGCCCCATAAGTATGGAGAAGATCTAAGGCAAATTTGGAGTGTTCCCTGGGACAACCCATATTGATCCTCTCGATCATAGAGCGTTTATCAAGTATTTATGTGCCCAAATTATGTCAGAATTAAGCGATCTTAGGCTCATTGGATTCTTCTCGTCGAGTCACTTGATTCAACTATAAGCATGTTATATTTGGATATCATTTGATTTATGCTTTGAACCTTCCAAATGTGCTTTGGTCCCTTGATTTGGACTCATTTGGGCTTGGATTGGATTGATTTTCATGTCGTTTGGTTCGTCTCTTCGAGACATTCCGTTTGACTATAAGTTTGCTGAAATAGTACTTTGGATGGTCCCAAATTTAATTTTGAAAGTTTCCAACTTGATATGCCTTGAAATTCATGTCCAATCAAAGCGATTTTTTATGATGTATCAATTATAATAAAATGATAAAATGAATGAGAAATTAAAAGAAAAATAATAATGAATCACTTCATATAAAAAAGTGATATATATTTTTAAACATATTTTATAATTTTGTACAATGCTAATATATTTTAAGTGCATTTTATATTAATATATTTAAATGGATAGCTCGTAGCTAACGAGTCAAGTCATGGTTGACTCAAGCTTGATTTTCATCTGATCGAGCTCAGCTCACGAGCCATTTATCAAGCCGAGCATCCGAGCTGACTCACGAATTGGTTTGATTCATTTACACCCTTACCTTATGTATATTTTGCTGATGATTTTCCATCTTTTGAGATGGTCTATTAGTTGAAGACCTTCTCATTATCAGTTAGGATGATGGTAATATTGTTAGACCAGATTATTGGATGTTAGCCTTCTTAGAATACTCTCATGGAGTAATGCCATTGATTGGAATCCTCAGTTGTAGACAAAATGGAGCTTCTTAAGTATTAAGCTTCTCTCTATTCTCTCTCACTCTCTTCGAGGTTTTAATATCAAAACAACTTCAGGTGGGGGGAAACACTTCAATATTTGTAAAAAAAAACGTTGGACCAAAAACAGTAATTTATGCATAAAAAGCGTTCGCAAATAATGAGGAAGCAAGTGGATAGCTGTTACAGTATATCCCGCCACATCCCTCTCCTACTCGCCTCCCGAGCTCCAAATTCTCCCCCAAGCAAGCAACCACTTCACCGACCCCCCATGTGCTCGACGTAATGCCCGCCCGCTGCACCCTGCCTTACGTACTTAACTCCATATGCAGAAGCTCATCCGCCCATTCCTCCATCTCCTTTATCCAATACAACGAAACGAATTCGTTCATAATGGGAGACTCGGATGACATTGGCGGCGGAGGAACCCCCACCTCCTTTCCTCCTCCATTTTCGTCCTCCTCCTCCTCCGACTTCGAGTTCTCAATCATCTTTTCACCTTCGTCCAAGAACTCAGCCGCGCAACTCTGCCCTGCGGACGAGCTCTTCTATAAGGGACAACTCCTTCCCCTGCATCTCTCTCCACGTCTCTCCTTAGTGCGCACCCTCCTCCTCTCCTCATCCTCCACTTCATCCTCCGACGCCACGAGCGCCACCGTCTCCCGCGACTCCAACGGCAGCACCTCCTCCGCCGACTCTCTCGGCCTCCTCCAGGGTCCCGTCGAATCGGACTCCTCCCGCCCAAGCTCCGTAACCGAAGAAGACTACTCAGCCACCAAGCGCCGCTACTTCTACTCCTTCACCAGCCGCTTCTCCTCTTTCTTCCTCAACCGCGGCAACAAGAAAGATCCCACCTTGGTTGCAAATCATAACGCTACTCCATCCTCCAAGAAACCCACCACCCACTCCTCCTCAGCCAAGGAAATGATAAAGAAGTATGTGGAGAAAGTGAAGCCGCTCTATGAGAAATTCTCCTCTCTGCAACACAGGCCGAGCCAGCATCAGAAAAAGAAAGCATTTTCCCTTCCTCGCTCCGGCGGCCGAACAGAGATATTCTCTTCCTCGCACTCTTATTCCCACTCTTTCACCAAAAACCTGGGAAGCCCATATCGAATGAAGAGCACCGCCAGCTGCCCGTCGTCCATGCGGTCGTCGCCAAGCCATTCTGGTCTTCTATGCTCTGATCTGCTGTCAGCGCCGAATTCATCTTCTTCATCAATGGAGGAGCTTCAAAGCGCGATTCAAGCTGCCATTGCCCATTGTAAGAGCACTATGGTCAAGCAGAAGAAGTTGAATAGCTTCAAGGATGATCTCAGTGTATTCTGAATGAGTAATTATTTGCCCAGCCAAAAATTCAACATCACTCATCATACAAGTAAAAATATATATATTGAGGTTGAATTTTTATATATGTGGGTAAAATATTTCTTTACTAGAAATATTAGACTAATAGAATGAAAAAAAAATGCTTTAATTTCCTCAGTGCTTTGATTTCCTCAGAGTAAATTTTTTTTCTGGATGAATTTTATGGTTTTGGATTTGTTAATTAACCTCTTTCATATACATGTCATTCAATATTAGCAAGATCTAATTTGGGAGAAGTAGAATTGGCCACACATCAAAGCTAAGGGTGTAACGGATGTCCTAATAGTGCTCAAGTTGGACTCGATAAATGACTCGTAATAAACATGATGAGATAACAACTCAAGTTTGAGTCAACTCGAACTCAACTCGTTAGCTCCTGAGCCGACTCGTTTAAAGTATCGTAATATGAAACAGACTTACAATATATAAAAAATTCAATAAGCTTGGTTTAAAATTACTAAAATTATGTGAAAGTTGTATTTCTCTTCCTTATTTCAAATGATTTCTTAGTATTTCTAGTTTAATTTTATGTTCTTTTTATCATGTCAGTATAATAAATGTTTAAATAAAGCTCAAATTTGAACTCAAACTTGATTAATTAATCAAACTCAATTTCAAATCAATGGTGACTTGAGCTCAACTCTACTAGTTTAACTACTACTTAGTATATGCATACCTTTAGTTTTCTTATTGAATAAAAAATGGTATCACGCAGCTCATCTTAATCTACTTGTTGGGAGCTTTGACTATCAATCAAAAGGTCTTAGGTTCGAAGCTTACGTATGTAATGTGTGTACGAATTTGCTTTCAATTGACTCAAAAGTCCCACAAATAAAAATTTTATGTTTTTTTTTTCTTTTAAAAGCTTCTTTTTCATCTACAATTTCCAAACCTTCCAAAAACAATTTTTAAAGGAAATTTTTTGAAAAAACAGTAAAAATTTTATCTTTCAAATACACATTATTTTTTACTAAATATTTTTCATACCATAAAATAAGTCAAAAAGCTAATCCAAACTAAGCCCTAATATGAAAATGTGAAGATTATATAGATCTTTTTGATTTTCTGATCAGTCTCATGGGCGATATATATAAATCAATAATGCATAGATAACTTCTCTACAATAATCATAATGATCTCATTGGAAACAGAATCTCTGAATTAAATTGGTCTTCTTCCTTCGTAATGGCTCACTGCGAAGGAAAATTTGGATATATTTTAAAAGCATTGGATCCTCTTCCTCGCCATAGATCTGAGAGATAACTAACCAATAAGACTTCTTTAAAGACTGTATTATGTTTTGATTATTTTCTGTTGTCTGATGTTTCATGTGGCTTTTGCCTTTTATAATCTCTTAGCAACTGTAGGTGTCTGTAGTTTGCTTTCAGTTAGGAAATTAGTTTCGAGTAGGGTTAGAAGCTGCAGCAGTCAGTTAATGTTATTTCTTAGCTGGAGGCAGCTACTTATGCTTTATTTGGGGCGGCTTTCTTGCTGCTTCTTAAAATAATTTTTTAGTTAAAAAATTTTAATTTTTATGCTAAAAAGTCATTTTAAGAAGTAATAAGAAAGCCGTCCCAAACGAGACCTTCTTTTCTGACAATTGCTTATTTAGCTTTTTAATACAAAAAATTTTTATTCAATAAAATTTCTATTACAAAATTATTTTAGAAAGTAGTAAGAAAGCTGTCCCAAACGAAGCCTTAATTATCTTGCAATTATCCCTATATTAGGTTTCATTTGAGAAAGCTTTCTTATTACTATATATTTGAGACTGCAATCGCAATTTGTTTAACCATTGCTTTTTCAGTGCTTATAAGAAATATATGTGATAGGAAGTTACTTTTTTTTTTGTGATAGGAAGCTACTTTATACTGCAGATTTTAAAAATATTATTTTCTCCACAGCAACTTTACAGTCATATTTATAAAAGATTGCAGCTGTCTCATATAAACCCTTAATCTAAAGTCTTCGTTTGTGACAGTTTTTACTGCTTTTTGAAGCAGTAAGAAAGCTGTCCCAAACGAAACCTAAATCTCATGGTGCTTGAAGGCAGTTACCTATGCATTCATGGAGAGCAATTTGTTTACTTCTCAGCTCAAGTCACTTATAAACTAATGTCATGTCAGACAATTATTTATGTGACATGTGGCATGATATTTTCTTCCAATTAATAAAGTTGATATTTTAATGTACCTTAAGCTTTGATTAATCCTCCGGCTTAGTAGTTGGGAGCATGGCCTCTAAGTGCTCAAGTTATGATATTCAAGGATTTATTTAAGATAATTTTGGTATTTTATAAAATTAATTGTGAAGTTGCTGAATAAAATATAAATTAATTATTTTAGTTATAAAAAATAATTTTTTATCATAAATTTTTTTAAGAAATAGTGCGAAAATAGCAAATAATAACAAAAAAAAATTATGATTGCTGACTGAAAAGAAAAGGAATGAAAAAATTGATTAAATTAATTTAAAAATAAAAAAAATTGATTCATTGAATTCCTAATGATTAAAAAAAATAGATTTATGCCAAAAAATAAACATTCTAAATTGGCCTATTTTGGGCAAATAATTTCTTGTTAATAAAATATTTTAATTTTGGATTGTGAAATATGGGACTCAACAATTATCATGATAAATAAAAATAAATGTGAAAGTGGAATCAATCCTAGCCATCAATCATGGATTGGTCGGTTGGGATTTTCTAACTTCTAAGTTTGCTAAAGTATATATGTAACTTTCATTTGATTAAAAAAAATTACACAAAAGGTTGAACATTTAAAAGAAATATGTAACTTTTATTTCATAAAAGTTCTTTATTCATATAGTGTTAAGAACTTGTTTGATAAACAAGAATAAATATTGATCATTAAAAAAATATCAATATATTCAAGCAAAAAACCACATTTGAGGAATATTATAGCATTAGTGTTGCTTACTCCCCAAGGTTAACGGTCAAAAAATTAAATACTTTGCAGCCTGCCATACGTTTAAATGAGACCGAAATTTGTTTGACTGAGAGGCGATCAAACGCCATCTAACAGAGGTGAACTACTCTTAACTAATCTGGACTTTTCACAGGGTATCGATCGAGCTAGATTTGATGAACATAGCTTCAAATAAGCTTCCATCATCTTCGCCGGTGAAGTATCTATTTTTCTCTCCAACCACTATCCACCTGCATTTAAATTTCTATTTTGAGGCGTCTAATTGCAAATCACTACAGATTTTTTTATTTTCATGACAGAATTGGTTGTTGAGTAGATGAAGTTCATTGTTGGGATGAAATATCAGAATCAAAATCATCCCAAGTGACCATTTAAGCGAGGGAATCGTTGCAGGAGATGTTGACAGCCGCTTGCGTACTCTCCTGGAAGTCATCAATGATGAAGGGCAATTGAGAGATGATAAATGCTTCATTGCCATTAGTTATACAAAGTATAGAAGATGGGTGACCTGTTGTTACCGTTGGGCTAATGCAGTACTGGCCAAAGACAGTAATAGAAGATAAATTGTCATAATATTGGATTATTAGCAGTCATCAAAAGCTATGCGAGGGGGGAAGCATCATCCTCTCCGAGGGAGATAAGATTAGTTCATGGGTCAAACTCTGGCTGTTTAGGGGGATTATTGGGGGCAAAATGAATAAGGTATTTAATGTTGAAGGCATTTGAAGGATGAAGATGAGAACAAAGTTGTAGTAAATATGCTTTCTGGTTGATCCTCTCAATGATTTCGACAGGTCCAATTTTGCGGCGAGCAAGTTTATTGTATTCAAGAGATGGAAATTGGTGCTTGGTAAAATAACCCTACTTGATATTCAAGGTGGTGATTTTTTGTTTATCAGTAAACACTTTATGTTTTGTTGTCAAAGGAGCTAAATTGTCCAGTGTTGCCAGTGAGAGTGTTGGAGGTCAGCAATAAGATCATCAGTTATACCATTTGGTCAACCCAAATTAGGGAGAGGAGGAAAATTAAGGGGGCCATGAGGTGCTTAACCATAGACCACATGAAAATGAATGAAGCTCTTGCTTCTACTAACTGGATGATTCTTTGCATTAGCTTAAGATCCCAATATTTCACATTTGTGCCCACTAGATGATGCAACCAGTCTTACCTAATGTCCATAAGATGCACCAAAAATGACTAATGTAGTGCATCACTATTAGAAACATCAAAAATGACAGCTCTTTGGACCCTCGTGAGTCTTCTAAAAATTTTTGAATCCATGGCCCCACCTAGATTTGACCATTTGGGTTGAACCAAGTAGACCAAAAGGGGTTTTTGAGAGCCAAAATCTAACCATTGTAGAATTAAATTTTCTAAATGGTTGTAGTAGGTGTGTATTAACCCAATGCACATTACCATGAGGCCCAACCCATGATTTAACCTGAGTCAACTATTTGGGTTGAACCAAACCATCTAAAATGAATTTTCTTGGGCCCATTCTTGATCCAACCCAATCTAAACCCAACCAAACGCTTGCATACACTCTAGAATATTCTCCCTACATGTCATGTCAAGCTCAGGCCACATGGGCTACTGATGTGGCAATAACTACCAAAATAACCTCTTTTAATGATTGGTTCAAGCTTAACTCCCTCAACAACCAACTATGTGGAACCAAACTCTCCAGAACTTCCCCTTGGCTCCCATTGGTTAGTCCATAACTGAAATGGCTGCTGGCCTAGGCTTAGGTCGCAAGATCTTGGCCATTGAACTCAAATTCTCTCTCATAGGATTTGTTCAACTATAACTTCCTTGCCACTTGGACCAATGAGCTAAAACTTTCCAGAATGATCCACTGGCTCCTATTGGTCAATCCCAAGGTGCCTTGGATTAGTGACATGGCATGCATGTGGCCAACATAATGGATAGGTTCATTTTCTCTCTCCTATAAATTCCCCCATTCCAAAGGCCCAAAGGTTAATCAACTGAATTCCCCAGCTCCCTAGCAACCTCCCAAGCATTCCAAAGTCCTTTATAGCCTTCCACAATTAAAAAATCTTCCAAATTATCAAAAGAGACGGAGAGAGAAAGGATAATCTCAATCCATCTCTTAATCTAAAGACACAATCACAATTATAATCACTTTGCTCATTTTTTAGTAGCCTGTAGTTTGGCCATTGTGGACCTCCGAAAGGACACAAAACACCGCCTCCTCGCGAGGGGAGACTGTATTTGGCCAACGGAAGGGCAGATTCGGTCACACATACGATTAATTATCGAGGATAGTGACTCTCACCAACCAACCCCGATGGATAACAATATGTGCGATCTAATCACAATAGGATTACCCCACCCGATACATTAGTTCGAATGGGGTTTATTTGAGAGTGGGATTCAGTTTCCCACAGGCGCAAGCCCCCGTGGTTAATTACATCTTAAGCCGAGGCCTGAGAAAACTCTCGATTAAGGATTCTACATTATTCTTCCCAAATTGGGATTGGCACATAGGGAGAAGACTAGGAAATCCTATCCACATAGAAAGAAAAGTCCAACTAGCCTCAGTCAACATGCACGGCTCAGATCAACACCCGGGGAGACTAGGGTAGTGAGAAGAAACTAGATAAAATAAAAGGTCATGTACTCAGAGCATGCACGAGAGAAAGATGGAGGCGGTGTCATCCATGTGCCACGGATATATAGGGTTTATGGTCTCTGGAAGACAGAAGACCTACCTACTGATGAGGCGTACTACGCAACAATAGTAGCCTTGAATCCTAAATCTAATGGGTCTAGTGTCCTACGCAACACTAACACCCGTGTCCTAGCTAATGCAATGCAAAACCTGGACTTACCCCGGCCTGGAAGGGGGAGCCAGCTAACCGCCTAATTGCTTTAAAACCATGCTGTCCAGTCATTTATGAAAGATGGGTGGGTAGGTTATAGTTCTTGGAAGTAGGACCAACGTCTAGAGGATTTCCTAATTGGCCCCGGACTGATGTTGGGTGAATGCTCCTAGATCTAATGCAATTAAAATTTTAATTTAGTTAGTTTATAATGTAATGCATGCTAGTTGAAGCTTCCAAATCAGGTATGCATAGAACTTTAAAAAGGCTTATAAAATAATTTTTAAAATTAGACTGGGCTTCCCCAGGTCTGGCACCTCATCCTCATAGGTCAGATTATCCGGACTCTACCCGCAGGCGGGGGAGTGTCATACAGAAGGAAAGAGAGAAATGCAATAATATGCATGTGACCCCGGACGATTCCGATAATTCCCTAGGTCATTAAGTTTCTAAATTACATAAACCTTAAAATTTTGAATGTTAGTTGTGAGTAGAAAAAGTTTTAGTCCTTAGAGAGCCTAACGAAATCCAGGCTAAAACAAAAGCGGCATGCAGATCGTCAATAAACTAAGAAAAGTATACAACCTATGCGCGATCAACATGAAACCAAACACAGTAAATAATTAAACAAATCAATTAAATGTCCATGGCCAACTGCCCTTAATTACAACCCAGGGTCTGCAGAAAATAAAGTGGCCGGGCACCACTGCCAACAACCCAGATTTCTAATCCTAGAACCGATGCAAGTCATTTTTGAGTGGGATACACTTGGTCTTCATCTTCTTGCTCTTCTCTTCCTTGGACTCCTTGGATCTTAGCTTCCTTGGACTCCTTGGGTTTCCTTTTCTTTAGACTCCTTGGATCTCAGCTTCCTTGGACTCCTCAGGTAGTAGAATGATCCAAATTTGGATTCCCAAATAGAAAAAGACAATCCTCATATTGGGTGTCCTTTTCTCTTTGGAATCCAACCTTTGGATCTCAGTATCCCCACTCAAAATATACTTTCACAACTCTTAACCAATATTACAATCAATTACATTAAATGAAAGCAGTAAATTCTAAAACTCTCCTGCAAGGTTATCCTAATAAAAATCATCACAAGCAGTTTAATATATCGCAAGCAATTTATACAACAACAACAACATCAAGCCTTTATCCCACTACGTGGGGTCGGCTACATGAATCCTTTTTCTCCATTGTGTCCTGTTAAAAGTCAAATTCTCGTTTAAATCTAATAAAGAAAGATCATTTCTAATATTTTCTAACCAAGTCTTTTTAGGTCTACCTCTACCTTTCTTAACATAAGTCAAATCTAAGACCTCTACTTTCCTAACCGGGTCATCGGGAGGCCGCCGTTTTACGTGACCAAACCATCTAAGGCGACTCTCTCTAATCTTATCTTCCATTGGAGCTACTCCAACCTTTTCACGAATATGCTCATTTCGTATCCTATCTCTAAGGGTAAAGCCACTCATCCACCTGAGCATCCTCATCTCTGCAACACTTAACTTAGAATTATGCTTCTTTTTTAATGGCCAACATTCGGCACCATAAAGCATTGCAGGTCTCACCACCATCTTATAGAATTTTCCCTTAAGTTTGAGGGGTACTTTTCTATCACACAATAAGCCTGATGCATTCCTCCACTTCAACCATCCAACTTGGATTCTGCTGATAATATCCCCATCTATATCACCATCACTCTGAATAATAGATCCAAGATATCTAAAACGTGTACTCTTATTAATGACTTGATCGGCCAAAGTCACAATACCCTCACTAGGTCTATTATTGCTAAAATTACACTCCATATATTTCGTTTTAGATCTACTCAAGCGAAAACCTTTAGACTCTAAGGTTGACCTCCACACTTCTAGTTTACCTTCAACTCTCTCTCTAGTCTTATCAACAAGAAGAATATCATCAGCAAAAAGCATACACCAAGGTACATCCTCTTGCAAATGTCTAGTGAGAACATCCATGACTAAAGCAAAAAGATATGGGCTTAAGGCTGATCCTTGGTGTAATCCAACTGAAATAGGGAAATACTTGGTCAAACCACCTTGTGTTTGAACACAAGTAATAGCTCCTGCATACATATCTTTAATGATTTGAATATAAGCGTTATTAACTCTTTTCTTTTCAAGAACTCTCCATAGCACTTCTCTTGGAACTTTATCATATGCTTTTTCTAAATCAATAAATATCATATGTAAATCCTCCTTATTCTCTCTATATTTCTCCATCAAACCTCTTAATAAATGTATGGCTTCCATAGTAGACCTACCCGGCATGAATCCAAATTGATTTTGAGAAACATTAGTATCACGCCGCAACCTATGCTCCATAACTCGTTCCCATAGTTTTAAAGTATGACACATTAACTTAATTCCTCTATAATTAGCACAATCTTGTGCATCACCTTTATTCTTAAAAATAGGGATTAACACACTCATTCTCCACTCATCTGGCATCTTTTTAGTCTTCAAAATAGTATTAAAAAGTTTAGTAAGCCAAGAAATTCCTTCATCTCCTAAGCATTTCCATACCTCTATTGGAATATCATCAGGTCCAACAGCTTTTCCACCCTTCATTTTCTTTAAAGCCTCTCTAACTTCAGTTTTACTAATACGTCGATAAAAACATAAATCTATATTTTCATTTAGGGTGCTAAGATCACTACAGTCAATTTTATTTTCACATTCTTCATTAAAAAGTTTAGCAAAATATCTCATCCACCTTTGTTGAATATCATCTTCTAAAAAAGTACTTTTTGATCTTCATCCTTAATACACTTCACTTGAACTAAATCCTTACTACTCCTATCTCTTTGTTTGGCTAGCTTATACATATATCTTTCTCCCTCCTTAGTATCTAATCTATTATATAAATCACTAAAAGCTAAACTCTTTGCATCGCATATTGCTTTCTTAGATTCCTTACGTGCCTCTTTATATATTTTCCAAATATCAGAATTTTTACAATTAAACCAATTTTTATAACAAATCTTCTTACTTTTAATCTTTTCTTGCACATTTGGATTCCACCACCAACTATTTTTACTATTAGGAGCTTTTCCCTTTGAAACTCCAAGCACATCTTTTGCAATATTCTTAATATAACTAGCCACTTTTTCCCACATAACATTAGCATCCTCATGCACAGACAAAATCTTAAGATCTAAAATCTTACTCTCAAAAATATTTTTGTTAATATTCTTTAAATGCCCCCATCTAATCCTAGGAAATCGTTTTACTTTATTTTTTATTTTCTTCCCCATTATCTTCAAGTCCAAAACTAAAAAACGATGTTGGGTACATAAGTTTTCACTCGGAATAACTTTACAATCTTTGCAATCTAAACGATCTAATTTTCTTATAAGAAAATAATCAATCTGAGTTGTATTATAACCATTTTTATAAGTAATGAGATGCTCATTCCTTTTCTTAAATAAGGTATTAGCAATTAAAAAATCATAAGCTAAACAAAAATCTAAAATAGACTTACCACCTTCATTTGTAGTTCCAAAACCATGGCCACCATGAATGCTTTTAAAATCATATACCTCTCTACCAACATGTCCATTTAAATCTCCTCCAATAAAAACTCTTTCTTCAAGAGGTATCTTTTGTATTAATTTTTCTAAGTCATTCCAAAATTTTAATTTTAAATCCATATCCAAACCCACTTGAGGAGCATAAGCACTTATAATGTTAACAACTTTAGCATCCACAACAATCTTTAAAGCTATAATTCTATCTCCAATTCTATTAATATTTATAACATTATCCTTCAAACTCTTATCTAAAATCACGCCTACACCATTTCTAGTACGACTTCTACCCGAATACCAAAGTTTAAAACCTAAACTATCAATCTCCTTAGCCTTCTCTCCAACCCATTTAGTTTCCTGAATGCACAGAATATTTATCTTCCTATGAATCATAACATCTATTAATTCCATTAATTTTCCTGTAAGGGAACCTATATTCCAAGTTCCTATCCTAATTTTAGTTTCATGGACTAGCTTCTTTGCCCACATCCGTCCTTGATGTGGGAACCCTTGCCTATTTAACACTGCACCCGGGCGGCGGTGCAGCGGCCCTTGCACACTTGACGCTGTATTCAGGCCATACAACGCGTCGCTTCCAGGGGACGCCCTAGCATTAACACAATTTCTTAAAGGATTCATGTCATTATTATTCGACAAGTTTTACGCTGGCTGTCGACTACCTATCGCAAGCAATTTATAGGAAAAATAAAATATCCATCACAGCCACACTTGGCCATGCCCTTAATTATTTGAGGGCTAAGCAATTCTGGAGCACCTGTAGCAATTTATAATGATTTTTCAATTAGCCCTCACTTATTTTGGGGGGCTGAGCAATCTCTGAAGCACCTGCATAAAACATCATTAGTATTTTTAAATCATGATTATTGCCCCCCCCTTTTTATTTAGCGCTGCATGACCATGGCCACCTATAGAAAACATCATTAGTATTAAGATCGATCCTAACCTATGGGTAGTCTATCGTGCAATCACATCAATTCCTAGAGTGTAATAAAAGTAAACAAACACACCAGCATCATCTCAATCATAACATGCAGTGAAATCTCAGAAATCTCGGCACACAGTAAAAAAGTAAACACCGGCCTAGCCTAGGCCTAGAAGTGGTGCCCTAGCAAACAATTCTACAGTGTGTGTAGAGGTCTGTGTGGTTGGGATGGATCCTAAGCTGGGTAGTTAGTTACAATTGCCTATTGTCCAGGTTTGTTGCAGGTCTGAAAATGGAGTTTTATTTAAAGTCCAAATATTAGTGAATTAAGATCCATTTTAGTTAATTTGATGTGTATGTCAGTTTTAATGCTTAGGGTAATGATATTCGGAGTTTAAATTATATTAGTGATTTTTAGGAGGTTCGGGGTCCACCTATACACTAAGCTAAGGGGTTTAAAATTGACTTTTTGATTAAAGGGGCTTTATAGATAGCTAATATTTTAATAAAATAATAGACCTTAACCAGATCAGTTAGCCAATAAGCATGCCAAATTTGGACTCTTCTATCCAAAGTTATGAATTTCTGAAGTTTTGGTCTTATTTTGAACAAAGTTTGACCGAATTGTTGACTTTTTGAATTAGGCTAACTTCAGGAAAATCGATATTTTTTTAGTGAATTTTAGAGCTTAATTAGAGTTGAATGTTTTTTAGTTTACTCAATTTGAAATTTTCTAGAGTTAGTGTTGATTTTCTAAAGTTTGGATATTAGAAGTTCTTTTAGGTTTGAGTTAGATTTGCTTTCCAATTTTATAACTCTTTTAAATTTAAGTTTATTTTAATAATTTTATTTAGTTGATGCTTAATTAAGGGGAGATAAATAGATTAGTTAGATTTAATTTAGGTTCATGTTCAAATTTTATCTCCTAGTAATTTCGTATGTTGGTTATAGTTTGATTATGGATTAAGCATTGTAATGCGTTTGATTTAGATTATGATTGGTTTTATTGATTTTATTAATAAAATAAACAAACTAACCCTAGGGTGACATGTCACTAAGTTTTATATGTTTAGTGTTTCTATACTAAGGGAGCATGCATCCCAAGTCTAAGTTTTCTAAGACTCGATCCTTAGTTTTTTGTCCTTAGGTGTCGCTAGTGTTATATACGATGAAAGGATGTTTATTTCTACCCTTTAGAAATTCGCACATATGTAAATGGATTTGGGGATCTATAACAAAACAAGAGAAAAAAATTACTTAAGAATTAAAATTTCTATAGGGCCCTAAAGGTGGGAGAACATGCACGCAGAAGGCTCCCTAAAGACTTTCTTAAGTTTTAAGAAAACTCACTACATCGGGGGCTACGACCCAGTGGTATCGCCCGTAGCACCCCCATCAGAATGGATGGGGGCGACCGATGCATCGGATCCGATTGTCCAAGCTCCTTCGTCTAGTTCTCCAGTTGATCCTTGCCTTTTGCTCTCCCAAGAGTACCTCGCAAAGAACACAAAAAGAAAGCCAAAATTGGAATGAGAGTAGGCACTATTCCAAGACAAAGGCAAATAAATAAAAATTGAACTAGAGAAATTCATCTAATATATATATATATTATCAATAGGATACAAAACAACATGAAAGTTTTCAACATAAAGCATAAAGAAAGGCTACACGTGGATCATGAGAAATTTAACAATATCAAGCATGAGAATTCACTATTGCAACACATATGAAAAGATTACACATAAATCATGTGGGAATTTATCAATACAAGAAATAAGGATTTACTATCATATGGCATGAAGGAAAGTTATATATATAAGGCATACACAGGCTCAAGAACACACATTTTTTTTAAATACGTGAAGATTCACAAATTTAGATACAAGCTCATACATCCTACCAACACAATTTCAATTCCTTTTGAACTTACGAAGCCTTTCCAATAAATCTATAAACTTCTAATTTCAAATGCATATAAAGCATGAAAAGATATATTTGTAGCGAACTCTTCATTATGGCCATTCGCATTCACATTAAAATGCACCGACAATTTTGCAATATAAAGCATATGAAGTAGTTTAAATAACGTCATAAGCTCTTGTATTCAATATTCTTTAGGATCACAATATAAATGTATATGTTAATTGTTCAACATAATTATGGTTCATGTGAGAAAACACACCTAAATAATCCATAGAAAATTATTGATATTCATCTGATATCCGACAAGACATTTAACTTGGGGATGTATAAAATTAGCGAGCAAACCATACTTAAGATTTTATTTCGATCATCCATAAAATTTGGTAGAAACGTATCATATTTAAAAAACTTTTCTTTAAGCGTTAAAGACTAAACTTTTGGCATTCAGGTAGAGCTTTGGTACAAATAGCTCCATTATGACATTTTCTTAAAGGCATTTCATCGAACAACTGATATGCAACAACATAAAATTATATGAAATGAATTGATGTGAAGATCATGCTTTACAATCACACGTAATCTTAAAAGAAAAGAAAACTCCATCTACATATTTTGATTAAGTTTCCCACAACACAATCTATTTCGAGCTCATCAATACAAACATAGTCATATACACCAAAAGACTACAAGCACACTTGAACGCCATATAATTTGCCATAACGAAGGGGTTACTCACAAGCATGCTTTGTTCTTGACAACTTCAGTTTTGTAAAAGAACAGACAACGCCCAAATCTATCTTGGACTTTATACCTTCCATACCATAAGAAGAACAAAAGCAAATTGGAAAAATGAAACCAATGAAGTGCGGCTCATATGAAATCTATATATTTTTTGACGTGCTCATTTAGACAAACACTAAATCTCATACACAGTAATTATAGTTAATGACAAATAGCATTAAATCTCATATACAAAAATCATATAAAATGAACAACGAAATCAATTTTTTTTTACAAACATGTCTATCTATGCTATAATCAGTCTTATACATGATGAAGATAAATATAACCTTAAGAAAGGAGCCTGGATAATGCAATCTCTCGACTTGGTCAAGGAACTGCTAAGCAATGGAACTCTAGAGAGTTTATACCTGCAGCTAAGGAGTTTGCTGCAGAGGAAATCCGCCTAGTAGTGGATGTGGTCGGCAGCAAGAACGGCTATGGAGGAAAAACCTGGACATCAACGAGGGCTGAAGGGCGTTCGGTCCAGGTACTGGGGTTGGCTGGAGATGGGTCGGTGACTAGGAGACTTCGGCTAGAGCAAGAGGTTGAGAGATCCGATCAAAGAGGATGGTGGTCAGATTGGACGAATCTTGCAAACCGGAGGTCGAGAAGATGCTTGGAGTCGGACAGCTAGAGCTCGGGGTCACCTAGGGCAGGCGAAGTCGGGCGGGCCTTGGTCTGGATTCAAGCAAGGAAAGGGAGGCAACGGGGCTTGCGGCCTCTTCCTGAAGTCTTCAGGCAAGGGAGCTAGAGGGACGAGAGGGGTCAGGCTGTCATCTTGCTTGTGCGAATCAGAGCAAGATGAGAGAGACAGAGAGTCGAGAGGGATTCAGCATCGTCTGGGGTTTTGCGAACAAGGAGCCAAGTCTCGGTCGGGCTTCCGCTGGGGATCCTCGTCAACAAACACAACCCCAATAGGTGCGGTGAACAACAAGTGAACCGTACGTGTTGGCGTTGACCTCCCTACATCTAGGAAAGTGCAACCCTATGCTCAACTAACGAGACTCACTAAGGAGATGCAATCCTATAGTCAACTAATAATATTCGAGGAACATACAACCGTACAATAATCATGCTATAAGTATCCCACCATGCGATGAACACACGATCACACCATGCTCGTGCAACCATGCATTACCCGCATACTCATGCGATCAAGCAATCATATGAAAATCACCAAATCATAATGTTATAGTTCAAACAAATACCACATTCCCATGCTACAGTAAATTGATCATATAATAATATCCTAATCACATCTCAATTATGCAATTACAAGTAACCACTTAACTAGGCGGCAAATATACAACAGGCATCTAATCATACCAAATCACAATCTAGTAAGCAAAAGACCATGCAATAATCATATAGCAATCACATAATAATGCACACATAATAATGCTATAATCATTCAACCACGCAATGATCATGCATTCATGCAATAAACACAATAATCACTAAATCATATAATGAGAAATCCAACATGCAATGATCAACTCACCACTACACAATCATGCAATGACCATACACTCATTTAATCAATCATGCAGTCATGCAATGCTCACACAATCATGCAAGCATCACTCAAGCATGCATCAATCACATACATGCAATGACCACTCGATCATTCATGCAATGTCCATACAACCATACAATAAGCAATTAATCATACAATAATCATACGAACATATTGTGAACAAACAATCATGACATGATCACACAATCATACAATGATCAATCAATCATACAATGATCACACCACAATCATATAATCATGCCATAATCATACATTTATATAATAATCATTCAATCATGCAATGATCACACCACAATTATATAATCATCACTCAAGCATGTATCAATCACACACATGTAAAGACCACTTGATCATACATGCAATGCTCATACAACCATACAACAAGCAATTGATCATGTAATGATCATACCATAATCACATAATCATCACTCAACCATGTATCAATCACACACATGCAATGACCACTAGATCATACATGCAATGCTCATACAACCATACAATGAGCAATCAATTATGCAATTATGCAATGCTCACACACTAACGATAATCACACAAGCATACAAAAATCAATCAATCACGTAGTCATATAATGCTCACACAATCATGCAAGTATGGTGGGACAGTAGGAAGAGAGAAACCCCAACATTTGCCTGACCAGATTGAGACAACAAATGACAGAGACTCGGCGCTCACTAACCCAACTCGGAATAGTAAAAAGGAGTCAAGGAAAGACACTCAACTATCTGCTTGACTACATCGAAGCAGCAGACTGGAAGAAAGAGAGAGGGATCTCATGCTCACATGAGCATAATCAAAATAAAAACATCAAAAACTAAAAAAAATCAGTGATCATCTAGAATGCATATCTAAGATAATGTGAGGAGAAAGGAGATCTAATAATCACTTGATCAAATCAAAATAGTAAATGATAACCCTCCAGGGAAAGCAAGGAGGATCACCAAAGGAGGAGGGTAGATCATCTATATGCCTTACCCTATAGTAAGGACAGAATAGAGAAGAAAGTAAAGGTAAAGGGTCTCACATCCACCTGACCATATCGAAATAGTGGGTGTGGACAGCTCGATGTTCACCTGACCATATCGAAATAATAAGATAAAGAGTGAAAGAAAAAGCAAACCAACTACCTGCCTGACCGTATCGAAACAGCATGATAGAAGGTGAAAGGTGATGAGGTATGCCTTTCAGAGACACTGTCGGGCTCTCTCAACTGAGTAAAGTCTGATGTCCGCTTGATCAGAGCAAGACAATCAGGGAAGAAGGGGGTGGTGAGGAATGCCTCTCAGGAACTCTGTCGGACTCTCTCAACCGGGTAAGTAAAACCAACTACCTGACTGATCATTTCGAAACAGTAAGATAGAAGATAAAAGGATCATGTCTCCTCCTGCTCCTTTCGGAATAGCAGATAGGGGTGACCCAATACTCTACCTGACCTCAATAGAGTAAATAAGTTATGAAATCTGATGCCTGCTTAGTCTTTTATAGGATAATCAGAGTAAAAAGAGTGGTGAGAAATGCCCTCCCAGGGACTCTGTCGGGGCTCTCTCGACCGGGTAAGTAAAACCAACTACCAGTCTAACCATAGTGGATCAGCGAGTAGGAGGTGGAAGGATCCCGTCTCCTCCTGATCCTTTCGAAACAGTGGATAGGGGTGACCCAATACTCTGCCTGACCTCAACAAAGTAAATAAGCCACAAAATCTGATGCCTGCTTAGTCTTTTACAGGATAATCAGGGAAAAAGAGTGGTGAGGAATGCCCTCCCAGGGACTCTATCAGGGCTCTCTCGACCGGGTAAGTAAAATAAACTACCAGTCTGACCACAGGAGATCAGCGGGGTAGAAGGTGGAAGGATCATGTCTCCTCCTGATCCTTTCGGAATAGTGGATAGAGGTGACCCAATACTCTACCTGACCTCAGTAGAGTAAATAAGTCACGAAATCTGATGCCTGCTTAGTCTTTTACAGGATAATCAGGGTAAAAAGAGTGGTGAGGAATGCCCTCCCAGGGACTCTGTCGGGGCTCTCTCGACCGGGTAAGTAAAACCAACTACCAGTCTGACCATAGGGGATCAGTGGGGTAGAAGGTGGAAGGATCCCGTCTCCTCCTGATCCTTTTGGAATAGTGGATAGGGGTGACCCAATACTCTACCTGACCTCAGTAGAGTAAATAAGTCATGAAATCTGATGCCTGCTTAGGCTTTTACAGGACAATCAGGGAAAAGAAGTGGTGAGGAATGCCCTCCCAGGGACTCTGTCGGGGCTCTCTCGACCGGGTAAGTAAAACCAACTACCAGTCTAACCATAGTGGATCAGCGGGGTAGAAGGTGAAAGGATCCCGTCTCCTCCTGATCCTTTCAACACAGTGGATAGGGGTGACCCAATACTCTACCTGACCTCAGTAGAGTAAATAAGTCACAAAATATGATGCCTGCTTAGTCTTTTACAGGACAATCAGGGAAAAGGAGTGGTGAGGAATGCCCTCCCAGGGACTCTGTCGGGGCTCTCTCGACCGGGTAAAGTCTGATGTCTGCTTGATCAGGGCAAGACGATCGGGGTAAAAGAGTGGTGAAATATGCCTATCAGGGGCTCTGTCAGGCACTCTCAACCAAGTAAAGTCTGATGCCCACCCGACGTATATGCCTACGGTAGAGCAATCAGGAGAAAGTGGTGGTGAGATATGTCTCGCAGGGGCTCTGCAGGGCACTCTCAACCAAGTAAAGTCTGATGCCCACCCGGCGCATGTGCCTGCGGTAGAGCAATCAGGAGAAAGTGGTAGTGAGATATGTCCTGCAAGGTCTCTGCGGGGCATTCTCAACCAAGTAAGGTCTGATATCTGCTGGAAATAGCAAGACTATCAGGGTAAAGGGGTGGTGAAATATGTCTTCCAGGGGCTCTATCAGGCACTCTCAACCAAGTAAAGTCTGAAGTCTACCCGGCGCATATGCCTACAGTAGAGCAATCAGAGAAAAGAGGTGATGAGATATGTCTCCCAGGGGCTCTGTGGGGCACTCTCAACCAAGTAAGGTCTGATGTCTTCTAGAAACAGCACGACGATCGGGGTAAAGCCTGATGTCTGCCAGAATGGCGAGGCAATCAGGGTAAAAGGGTGGTGAGAAATGCCTCTTAGGGACATTATCGGACATTCTCAACCAAGTAAAGTTTCCACTCGGTGCATGTGCCTGTAGTAGGATAAAGACATCTTAACAACCACCTGACTGTGAGTCTGACGGTGGTGTAAGAAGAGAACCAAAGGGACTTCCTGAATAAAGGAACTCATAAGTGATATTAAAGGGAAAACCCCTCTTATAAGTCTGTCTGTAGAGGAGCATAAACATGGAAGGAAGATGAATACACTCATGCAAAATTTAGGTAAATACATCATGGCATCAATATGAGAAAGAACATAACAGAATAACCACATGTATAAAGATCTAAGAAAATGATCCCAACTGAGAAATAGAATGAGAACTTGAATGGGAGAGTGACTTCCAAACAACCATATAAAATCAATAGCTTGAATGGGATAACGGTTCCCAAATAAGTGGACAACCTCAATAACTTGAATGGGATGGTGGCTCCCAAACAAGTGAACATAACTATCAACTTGAATGGGATAGTGGCTCCCAAACAAGGAATGGTGACACATAAGATATCAACAGAATAAATGCACACCAAATGGAAACTTTAGATCAACCAAATCAGAATGAAGGCTTGGAATCATATTCCCAAAATAACCATAACTCAAAATAACCAGAATTCAAAAGAGAAAAGTGCAATCAAGGGAAGGGTCACATCAATCCATAAGAATGAGATATAATCAAATATTGGAGTCCGAATATTTTCATGCATGAATTTTTAAAAGAACAAGGTAAATATTTAAACAAACTCAATAGTAAAGATACTAAGAGATGTTAAATACTTATCAATTAATTGAGATAAGTTTGATTCATATATTTCTAAAAGAGTAAAAATTTCATCAAAGAATAGAAAGATTATTTTTAGAAATAAAAAATTTACCTCTTGATCATCTTAAACCCAGTCAAAAATGACAAAAAGAAATAGGTTCAAAAATTTAGTAATGTAGATTGACTCCATCTAAACCCAAAAAGGTTAGGGATTTAAGCTCTGCTAACCCAGCTCAAGCTTCCTATAGGCTAGACTGGGCCCTCCCCCTTATATATGTATGTTTTGAATTGAAATCTAATTCAAAAAGGTTCAAATTAGAGAAAGAAAATTGCATCTTTTCAATCTTCTTGCGTGAAAATATCTTTATATCTAATAGAACATCATTATATAATGGTGAATCCAAAATCATGATTTTTAAACTCAGGTATCACAAATATCAAGGGGTATGAATTTTTTGAGATTTAAAGATTTACAAGAAATGGGAGCCATTTACTTATTCGTTTTGGGCTCATTTTCCATAACTTAGTTTGGCGCACTGCGCATCTTTTCATTATTTGATATACTTTGTGTATCTTTAATTTTTGGCGCACTGTGCATCTTTTCATTATTTGATACACTTTGTGTATCTTTCATTTTGTAATTGGCTCCCTTTCTAAATCCCTAAAAGAAAACCTTCTCAGTTGTAAGATTATCTTCCAAACATAAGAGAAGAAAACTCACTCTCTTGTGCAAGGAAGAAAAATTCACAAAGCAAATCCAATCCTATGATAAGAATGAATAACTTGAATAAAAAAATTATGAGGTAGATTCATTAGCATGCGATAGATGCCTATGAGATAGAAAACTATAAGATGATGGAGAATATGTTCATTTCTAAATCTAATTTCGATTTGATATAGATTTTAGTTCAAAAATAAAATCACCCCGAACAAGGGGCAGGAAGGAGAGCATATATTCTTTTGTGGATCATCATGAATTTTTTTTCTTTAAGTGTTTAGAAGAGTCAACCAACATTCATCTCATTTTTTAAAGAAAATAGAGGTAGATTTTTCATTAAGAAAAATAAATCATATACTCTCTAAGAAAAGTTCCCTCAAAAGTCTACCTTGTATTTTAAAATCTCAGACTTTTCTCAAATCAATTTTTCTTTTAAAAATTTTTACATATGTCAAATTTAAGGACCCCATCATTGAAGATAGAACTTGGATCTTTCTTTGGATTGATATTGATCAAGATCTAGTCTAAAAGAGCTCAAACAAGGAAGATGATAGAGACAAGAGTTCATGCCAATGTATGAATCACGTCATCAAAAATAACATATAGATTTGAATTTGAGAATTTAAGACAACGATCTAATAGACTCAAAATCTTAAACAAAACTTTACACATTAAAAAGTCTAACTTAGCTAGGGGAAATCCTAACTAAGAAGAAGGAACGATCTTAACTAAGGAAGGACCCTAACTAAGAGTAGGATGAACCTAACTAAGGAGTACCAAACCCGGAGTACACACAAGAAAGAATAATATAGAATCCAAAGATGGAGAGAGAAACCTGTCCCACCGTGGTCGCCAGAAACCTGTGGACCTCTAAAAGGACACAAAACATCGCCTCCTCACGAGGGGAGACTGTATTTGGCCAATGGAAGCGCAGATTCGGTCACACATATGATTAACCATCGAGGATAGTGACTCTCACCAACGCACCTCGATCGATAATAATATGTGCAATCTAATCACAACGGGTTTCCCCCACCCGATACATTAGTTCGAATGGGATTCATTTGAGAGTGGGATTCAGTTTCCCATGGGCGCAAGCCCCTGTGGTTAATTATATCTCAAGACGAGGCCTGAGAAAACTCTCGATTAAGGATTCTATATTATTCTTCCCAAATTGGGATTGGCACATAGGGAGAAGACTAGGAAATCCTATCCATAAAGAAAGAAAAGTTCAACTAGGCTCAGTCAACATGCACGGCTCAGATCAACACCCGGAGGGACTAGGGTAGTAAGAAGAAACTGGATAAAATAAAAGGTCATGCACTCAGAGCATGTAGGAGAGAAAGATGGAGATGGCGTCATCTATGTGACGTGGATATATATGATTTATGGTCTCTGGAAGACAGAAGACCTACCTACTGATGAGGCATACTACGCAACAATAGTAGCTTGAATCCTAAATCTAATGGGTCTAGTGTCCTATGTAACACTAACACCCGTGTCCTAGCTAATGGTATTGCAAAACCTGGACTTACCCCGGCCTGGAAGGGGGAGCCAGCTAACCACCTAATCGCTTTAAAACCATGTTGTCCAATCTTTTATGAAAGATGGGTGGGTAGGTTATAGTTTTTGGAAGTAAGATTGACGTCTAGAGGATTTCCTAATTGGCCCCGGACTGATGTTGGGTGAATGCTCCTAGAGCTAATGTAATTAAAATTTTGATTTAGTTAGTTTCTAATGCAATGCATGCTAGTTGAAGCTTCCAAATCAGGTATGCATAGAACTTTAAAAAGGCTTATAAAATAATTTTTAGAATTAGACTGAGCTTCCCCAGGTCCGGCACCTCATCCTCATAGGTCAGATTATCCAAACTCTACCTGTAGGCGGGGAAGTGTCATACAGAAGGAAAGAGAGAAATGCAATAATATGCATGTGACCCCGGACGATTCCGATAATTCCCTAGGTCATTAAGTTTCTAAATTACTTAAACCTTAAAATTTTGAATGTTAGTTATGAGTAGAAAAAGTTTTAGTCCTTAGAGAGCCTAACGAAATCCAGGCTAAAATAAAAGCGGCATGCAGATCGTCAATAAACTAAGAAAAGTATACAACCTATGCGCGATCAACATGAAACCAAACACAGTAAATAATTAAACAAATCAATTAAATGTCCATGGCCAACTGCCCTTAATTACAACCCAGGGTCTGCAGAAAATAAAGTGGCCGGGCACCACTGCCAACAACTCAGATTTCTAATCCTAGAACCGATGCAAGTCATTTTTGAGTGGGATACACTTGGTCTTCATCTTCTTGCTCTTCTCTTCCTTGGACTCCTTGGATCTTAGCTTCCTTGGACTCCTTGGGTTTCCTTTTCTTTAGACTCCTTGGATCTCAGCTTCCTTGGACTCCTCAGGTAGTAGAATGATCCAAATTTGGATTCCCAAATAGCATATTGGGTGTCCTTTTCTCTTTAGAATCCAAACATTGGATCTCAGTATCCCCACTCAAAATATACTTTCACAACTCTTAACCAATATTACAATCAATTATATTAAATGAAAGCAGTAAATTCTAGACTCTCCTGCAAGGTTATCCTAATAAAAATCATCCCAAGCAGTTTAATATATCACAAGCAATTTATAGGGAAAATAAAATACTCATCACAGTCACACTTGGCCATTCCCTTAATTATTTGAGGGCTAAGAAATTCTGGAGTACCTGTAGCAATTTATAATGATGTTTATATTAGCCCTCACTTATTTTGGGGGGCTGAGCAATCTCTGAAGCACCTACATAAAACATCATTAGTATTTTTAAATCATGATTATTGCCCCCCCCCCTTTTATTTAGTGCTGCATCAGCATGGCCACCTGCAGAAAACATTATTAGTATCAAGATCAATCCTAACCTATGGGTAGTTTATTATACAATCACATCAATTCCCATAGTGCAGTAAAAGTAAACAAACACACCAGCATCATCTTAATCATAACATGCAGTAAAATCTGAGAAATCTCAGCACACAGCAGAAAAGTAAACCCCGGCCTAGCATAGGTCTAGAAGTGGTGCCCTAGCAAATAATTCTACAGTGTGTGTAGAGGTCTGTATGGTTGGGATGGATCCTAAGCTGGGTAGTTAGTTACAATTGCCTATTATCCAGGTTTGTTGCAGGTCTGAAAAGGGAGTTTTATTTAAAGTCCAAATATTAGTAAATTGAGATCCATTTTAGTTAATTTGATGTGTATGTCAGTTTTAATGCTTAGGGTAATGATATTCGGAGTTTAAATTGTATTAGTGATTTTTAGGAGGTTCGGGGTCCACCTATACACTAAGCTAAGGGGTCCAAAATTGACTTTTTGTTTAAAGGGGCTTTATGGATAGCTAATATTTTTATAAAATAATAGACCTTAACCCGATTAGTTAGCCTATAAGCATGCCCAATTTGGACTCTTCTATCCAAAGTTATGAATTTTTGAAGTTTTGGTCTTGTTTTGAACTAAGCTTGACCGGATTGTTGACTTTTTGAATTAGGCTAATTTCAGGAAAATCAATATTTTTTATTGAATTTTAGAGCTTAATTAGAGTTGAATGTTTTTTAGTTTACTTAATTTGGAATTTTCTAGAGTTAGTTTGGGTATTAGAAGGTCTTTTAGGTTTGAGTTAGATTTGCTTTCCAATTTTATAACTCTTTTGAATTTAATTTTATTTTAATGATTTTATTTAGTTGATGCTTAATTAAGGGGAGATAAATAGATTAGTTAGATTTAATTTAGGTTCATGTTCAAATTTTATCTCCTAGTGATTTCGTATGTTGGTTATAGTTTGATTATGGATTAAGCATTGTAATGCGTTTGATTTAGATTATGATTGATTTTATTGATTTTATTAATAAATTAAACAAACTAACCCTAGGGTGACATGCCACTAAGTTTTCTATGTTTAGTGTTTCTATACTAAGGGAGCAAGCATCCCAAGTCTAAGTTTTCTAAGACTCGATCCTTAGTTTTTTGTCCTTAGGTGTCGCTAGTGTTGTATATGATGAAAGGATGTTTATTTCTACCCTTTAGACATTCGTACATCTGTAAAAGGATTTGGGGATCTATAACAAAATAAAAGAAGAAAATTACTTAAGAATTGAAGTTTCTATAGGGCCCTAAAGGTGGGAGAACGTGCATGCAGAAGGCTCCCTAAAGGCTTTCTAAGTTTTAAGAAAACTCACTATACCGGGGGCTACAACCCGGTGGTATCGCCCTTAGCACCCCCATCAGAATAAATGGGGGCAACTGATGCATCGGATCTGATTGTCCAAGCTCCTTCGTCTAGTGCTCCAGTTGATCCTTGCCTTTTGCTCTCCCAAGAGTACCTCGCAAAGAACACAAAACGAAAGCCAAAATTGGAATGAGAGTAGGCACTATTCCAAGACAAAGGCAAATAAATAAAAATTGAACTAGAGAAATTCATCTAATATATACATATTATCAATAGGATACAAAACAACATGAAAGTTTTCAACATAAAGCATAAAGAAAGGCTACACGTGGATCATGAGAAATTTAACAATATCAAGCATGAGAATTCACTATTCCAACACATATGAAAAGATTACACATAAATCATGTGGGAATTTATCAATACAAGAAATAAGGATTTACTATCATATGGAATGAAGGAAAGTTATATATATAAGGCATACACATGCTCAAGAACACACATTTTTTTTTAAATACGTGAAGATTCACAAATTTAGATACAAGCTCATACATCCTACCAACAAAATTTCAATTCCTTTTGAACTTACGAAGCCTTTCCAATAAATCTATAGACTTCTAATTTCAAATGCATATAAAGCATAAAAATATATATTTGTAGCGAACTCTTCATTATGGCCATTCGCATTCACATTGAAATGCACCGACAATTTTGCAATATAAAGCACATGAAGTAGTTTAAATAACGTCATAAGCTCTTGTATTCAATATTCTTTAGGATCGCAATATAAATGTATATGTTAATTGTTCAACATAATTATGGTTCATGTGAGAAAACACACCTAAATAATCTATAAAAAATTATTGATATTCATCCGATATACGACAAGACATTTAACTTGGGGATGTATAAAATTAGCGAGCAAACCATACTTAAGATTTTATTTCGATCATCCATAAAATTTGGTAGAAATGTATCATATTTAAAAAACTTTTCTTTAAGCGTTAAAGACTAAACTTTTGGCATTCAGGTAGAGCTTCGGTACAAATAGCTCCATTATGACATTTTCTTAAAGGCATTTCATCGAACAACTGATATGCAACAACATAAAATTATATGAAATGAATTGATGTGAAGATCATGCTTTACAATCACACGTAATCTTAAAAGAAAAGAAAACTCTATCTACATATTTTGATTAAGTTTCCCCCAACACAAACTATTTCGAGCTCATCAATACAACTATAGTCATATACACCAAAAGACTACAAGCACACTTGAACGCCATATAATCTGCCATAACGAAGGGGTTACTCACAAGCATGCTTTGTTCTTGACAACTTCAGTTTTGTAAAAGGACAGACAACGCCCAAATCTATCTTGGACTTTATACCTTCCATACCATAAGAAGAACAAAAGCAAATCGGAAAAATGAAACCAATGAAGTTCGGCTCATATGAAATCTATATATTTTTTGACGTGCTCATTTAGACAAACACTAAATCTCATACACAACAATTATAGTGAATGACAAATAGCTTTAAATCTCATATACAAAAATCATATAAAATGAACAACGAAATCAATTTTTTTTTACAAACATGTCTATCTATGCTATAATCAGTCTTATACATGATGAAGATAAATATAACCTTAAGAAAGGAGCCTGGATAATGCAATCTCTCGACTTGGTCAAGGAACTGCTAAGCAATGGAACTCTAGAGAGTTTATACCTGCAGCTAAGGAGTTTGTTGCAGAGGAAATCCGCCCAGTAGTGGATGTGGTCGGCAGCAAGAACGGCTATGGAGGAAAAACCTGGACATCAACGAGGGCTGAAGGGCGTTCGGTCCAGGTACTGGGGTTGGCTGGAGATGGGTCGGTGACTAGGAGACTTTGGCTAGAGCAAGAGGTTGAGAGATCCGATCGAAGAGGATTATGGTCAGATTGGACGAATCTTGCGAACCGGAGGTCGAGAAGATGCTTGGAGTCGGACAGGTAGAGCTCGGGGTCACCTAGGGCAGGCGAAGTCGGGCGGGCCTTGGTCTGGATTCGAGCAAGGAAAGGGAGGCAAGGGAGCTTGCGGCCTCTTCCTGGAGTCTTCTGGCAAGGGAGCTAGAGGGATGAGAGGGGTCGGGCTGTCCTCTTGCTTGTGCGAATCAGAGCAAGACGAGAGAGAGAGATTCCGGAGGGATTTAGTATCTCTGGGCTTTTGCAAACAGGGAGGCAGGTCTCGGTCGGGCTTCCACTGGGGATCCTCCCTGTTGTCCGAAACTGCCCGCTCCAAGGTGTCTTAGAGCGCCCATTGCTAGAGTCTTTCCTCTTAAGTAAATGCATGCCGAAAATGGGAGAGAAAATTCCGCCACTTTTTCTGTTTTGCTTGGACTTTCAAAATCCTGTCATACTCGTCCCCGTTAATGGCGCTCAATTGCAACCATCGATGTAATTCTGATTTAGGAACAAAATTCAAGCGCATTAAAAAAAGTCAAATAAATTTTAATTGAAACTAAATTAAATACACTGAATTAAAATCTAGTTTAAAAATTAGATCTGATTCGAATCAATTTGGATCCGGTCAAATTTAATTAATGACATTAAGCTGAAATAAATGCAAATTATGCTCGAATCGAAATCGACGAGGCTTAAATAAATTAATTTAGCCTAACAGAAAATAATTATGCCTAATTTGACTCAATTCGAGCTGATTCGAGCTCAAATTAGACTCGACGAGGTCGATATGCATTGATCAATGTTAATTAAACTTGGTCGAGTTTAATTCAACTCTAATTGAGTCGACTAGAGCTCTATTTGGGCTCGACGAGGTTCGATCAACTAGATCAAATTAATAAAATCAAACCTAAATTGATGCTGATTCTAATCAAATCAACCTCGATGCGGCTGGCAAGTATTGCTCGAGTTTAATTAAACTTTATCGAATCTAATTTGACTCAATTCGAGTCGACTCGAGCTCAAACTGGACTCAACGAGGTCTAATTAAGTCGATTAAATGTGCTCGAGGGTAGACGGGCGAAAATCGAGGTCAACAGCCATGCTTTTAATAATTAAAGGGTTAGCTAGGAAGCAAAAAACACCAACATTAAATCTCATTATTTTTAAATCATGATTAATTTTAGCCCATTTTTATGACCCTGCATAAGCATGGTCACCTAAAAAAAATCTGATTAGCAATAAACATCCATATCATTCATAACCTAGGAAAATCTAAACATTCATCGCATATTACATCATAAATAACATGTCATAAACATCACATCGTAAGCATAATAAACCACATCAACCACAACAATTAGCGCTCATTTACATACAAATCTAAATCATACAGAAAAGCAAATGTAAAAGAACAATGGTCTAGCCTATAACTGTAGTTGGTTATCGTAACAAGCCATCTAAAGTATGTGTAATAAGCTGCGTGGTTCGAATATGTCATAAGTTTATTAATTTTTTGAAATTTTTTATTACTTGCATTTTGTGTGTTGAAGGCCAAAGGGATATTGTTAAGGTTTAAGTTTTAGCATATTTTATATTTTAGAATTTATTTTAGAGTTTATTTTAATCATTAATGTTGATTATTGATTGATTGATTAACATATTTTAATTGGTCTTTTAAAGCTTTCAATCCAATATATATTTTCCTTCCTAAAAGGAGCGAGCACAAGGGTATGAAGGCTTTAAAGGTTAAGTATTTTATTACTGATTTAAAGGGTTATTTAAGTTGAATAAAGATTACAATTGTTAAACAAGGGCTATAAGATTTATTTCATCCTTTTGGGGCTAATTTTATAGCCTTGTAAGCCCGAGTTACCTAGCAATAACCTATTTATTTAAGTTTGATGGTTGGTTGGTAATTTTTAATTAATTTATTTTATTGATTATTTATTTATGATATTTATAATTTAATATTTACATTATGTCAACTCATTCATGGCATTGTCACAACAGATACGAGGACCAATGCCTCCTTAGGATAAGTAGCCCTACAGCTCGAGGTAGTCCAACCTAAGAATTTCATTGATTGAGTATGAGTTTTTAGTTAATTATAATTTATTGATTATTGATTTTAATTTTTATATTTAACAACTATATTTCATCAATTCATTCGTGGAGTTGTCACAACGGGCACACAAGGACCAAGGCCTCCTTAGGAAATGTAGCATTGTAGCTCGAGGTACTCCAGTCTAAAAACTTTATTGATGGAGGGAGTAGAATTTATATTTGGTTACTATTGTTGTGTAATTCATTTAGTTCAGTGAGTTAAGCAAGTTTTGAATTTTCCATATTTTATTGAATTTAATAATTTAGGAGTTAATAACACTTATATTCAAATCATTAAAGATATGTATGCATGAGCTATTACTTGTGTTCAAACACAAGATGGTTTGACCAAGTATTTTCCTATTTCGGTTGGATTACATCAAGGATCAGCCATAAGCCCATATCTTTTTTTTTAGTCATGGATGTTCTCACTAGGCATTTGCAAGAGGATGTACCTTGGTGTATGCTTTTTGTTGATGATATTCTTCTTATTGATAAGACTAGAGACGAAGTTGAAAGTAAACTTAAATTATGGAGGTCAACCTTAGAGTCTAAAGGTTTTGCTTGAGTAGATCTAAAATTGAATATATGGAGTGTAATTTTAGTAATAATAGACCTAGTGAGGGGATTGTGACTTTGGGTGATCAAGTCATTAGTAAAAGTATACATTTTAGATACCTTGGATCTATTGTTCAAAGTTATGGTGAAATAGATAGAAATATTATCAACGGAATTCAAGTTGGATGGTTGAAGTGGAGGAATGCACTAGGCTTGTTGTGTGATAGAAAAGTCCCCCTCAAACTTAAGGGAAATTTCTATAAGATGGTGGTGAGACCTGTAATGCTTTATGGTGCCAAATGTTGGCCATTACAAGAGAAGCATAATACTAAGTTAAGTGTTGCAGAAATGAGGATGCTCAGGTGGATGAGTGGCTTTACACGAAATGAGCATATACGTGAAAAGGTTAGAGTAGCTCCAGTAGAAGATAATATTAGAGATAATTGCCTTAGATGGTTTGGTCACATAAAACGGTGGCCTTCCGATGACCCGGTTAGTAAAGTAGAGCTATTAGATTTTACTTATGCTAAGAAAGGTAGAGGTAGACCTAAAAAGACTTGGTTAGAAAATATTAGAAATGATCTTTCTTTATTAGATTTAAATGAGAATTTGACTTTTAACATGACACAATGGAGAAAAAGGATTCATGTAGCTGACCCCACGTAGTGGGAGTGTGGGACAAAGGCTTGATGTTGTTGTTGTTGTTATGAATTTTTAATTATTTAATAAGGGGATTTGACCAAAATTTAATTTTTAAATTACTTTGACTTTTGAAAGTTTCTTATTTTTAAAAAATATTAGACCTAGAGATGAGCCTAATGCCTTTGAGTTTGTATCATTTGGAGTTTTCTCAATTAGTTATCATTTTAATAAGTTTAATGCATTTTAATAAACTAAATTTGACCAAAAGTTGACTTTTTGATTTACAATGATTTTTGGAGGTTTTATATTTTTTATAAATACTAGACCCGGAGATGAATCCAATGCCTTTAAGTTTGAGTGATTTGGAGTTTTCTATAATTAGTTACAATTTTTATAAGTTTGGATAATTTAATGAATTATTTAATTATTTAATTAGAGAGGGTTTCTTATTTTTGTCCCAAATCAACTCCAAACCTCTTGAAATATTTCTTATATGTCAGGAATGACCACTAGGTAGGGCTGTCAATTTTTGACACGACCCGAAAACCCGACTCGAACCCGACCCGAAAATTTCGGGTTAGGGTCAACCCGGACCCGAGACGGGTCGGGTTCGGGTCCAGGTTTTCGACCCGTATGAAATTTCGGGTCGGGTTCGGGTCAACCCGGGTAACCCGAAAATGACCCGGTTCGACCCGATTCTGAACCGGCCCGCCGCTCGCGCCCTGCATAGTATTTACGCTTATAGCCTTAGGGCATTTAAGCGGAAAAGCGGATTGCCATTGCCGTATTCCATTCAACATTACGCATTTACGCTAAGTCGAAATAGTGATCGTCTGTGCCTCTGCGGGGAAAGTCCAAGGCTCCAAGCTAGGGCTGCTCGCCTGCTCGCTTTCGCAGAGATTTCTGCCTTCTTCCCGGACATTTTCAGCTATTCTCCTCCTTAGCGTCCTCGACTTATCGCCTCATCGGTTTATCTTTTACTCAGCTTCTCTTATTTCTTGTGGGTGTTAACATTCTTGAGGTTTTCTTTATGACTTATGAGTTGCAATTATTTTGTGTTGCTAAGTTACTACTAGAGTGTTAGTTTTGAGAAATTTTAAGTTATTTGGTTCTTCCTTCCAATCTGAAGTTGCTGTGGCCTTGAAATGCCGATTAGGGCATCAGAGTTTGCGCATTTTCTTGTTTGTTTTTTTAGGGATTTTGATCTTATGATGCAGTTATAAACTTATTATGAATTCATAATCAAATTTGTGCTTTGAAATGCCGAGGGATTTTCAAATGCCACTTAGCCTTAGGGTTTTGAAATTTGAAATGCTGAGTTGTTGACTTATTTTGTTATTAGTTGTTACCAGTTGGCGTAACTATCTTCTATTCTCTGTTATTTTGCTTGATTAAATTTGATACCTACTATGAGATATTTAGATATTAAAATTCTCTGTTGGCAGTCGGGTATACCGTATATGTAATTGTCTGTTCACTATTCAGTCTGTAACTCTGTGGGCACTTGGAAGTTGGAAGTTTGCCGTGATTTTTTTAGATGTTGTTAATGTTGCCTTGTTGGCACTTGGCAATTGGCATATGACTATATGTCTATATCTGATTCTCTGTTCACTTGCAAAAGAACTAGTTGCTTTGATATATAATTTTTAGATACTTTTTTCAAATTTCATTTGTATAATTTGATACAATTATGTCAATAGATGGAGGAGGATTCAAACACAATTCCTGATATTCATATTCAAGAAAATGAGAAAGTTCACAGTGAAGACAATGTGGTAGAGGCATCTGATGATGCATGTGATGATAGTTCAGTTGTAATGAAAAAGCGTAGAAGGATGACTTCCAAGGTTTGGGGCCATTTTGAGATGTTAGCTAATTCTACAGATGGTAAACAAAGGTGTAAATGTAAAAGATGTGGTGCTCAATACTTATGTGATAGTAAAAATGGAACCGGTAACTTAAGGAGGCACTTACAAAATTGCAAGAAAAGAGATATACGTGATATTGGCCAGCTCATATTGCAAATGGGTTCTAATACATCTATTTCTATGACTGATCATAAGTTTGACAATGCAGAATTTCATGAATTATTTACTGCTTGCATCATTATGCATGATTTGCCCTTCCAATGTGTTGAATGGTTAGGGGTTTGAGCACTTATGACCTATCTTCGTCGGGATGTGCAATTATTTTCTAGGAATACAGCCAGAAATGATTGCAAGAAATTATTCACTAAAGAGCTTTGTAATATTCAATCAACATTATGTAAGTGCACTAGCAAAGTTTGTGTTACATCTGACCTGTGGACATCCATAAATACTGATGGATTTATTTGCTTGACCGTGCATTATATTGACAATGAGTGGTATTTACATAAAAAAATCATTAGTTTTTCTTTTATGCCACCACCCTATGATGGATTATCACTCTGTGAGAAATTGCAATCTCTTTTTCTTGAATGGAAAATAGAATATAAACTTTTCAGTATTACTTTAGACAATGCTTCCGCAAATAATGTGTGTGTTGACTACTTGCGAAATCAGTTAAATTTGAGAAGAGCTCTGCTATGTGAAGGTCAATTTTTTCATATCAGATGTACAGCTCATATTGTTAATCTTATTGTCCAAGAGGGAATCAAGGAGATTGATGGTTCAATCTCAAAAATTAGAGAGAGCATAAAATACGTCAAGGGATCTCAAGCAAGGAAACAAAAATTTTTAGATTGTGTGAAACAGAGCTATTTGGAATCAAAAAGAGGTTTAAGGCAAGATGTTCCGACAAGGTGGAACTCCACTTTCATAATGTTAGAAAGTGCTCTGTATTACCGCAGGGCTTTCCAACATTTAGAGTTAGGTGACTCTAACTACAAAACATGTCCAGTAAATTCAGAATGGGAGAGAGTAGAGAAAATTTCAACTTTCTTGAAACCTTTCTATGATATCACTTGTGTTATATCTGGCACGAAGTATCCAACGGCAAATCTGTACTTTCCATGCATATCGACAGCTTATGCTACATTGAAACATGAATTAACAGAGGGTCCTGATTATATAAAGCAAATGTGTAGAAAGATGATTGGAAAGTTTGAAAAGTATTGGTCTGATTTTAGTGTCATTCTTGCAATAGCAGTTATTCTTGATCCGAGATTTAAATTCACATTTGTCGAATGGTGCTACAAGAGGTTATATGTGGGTGATTATGTGCTTGAGATTAAGAAGGTGAAGGATTGTTTGTTCTCATTATTCTCAAATTATACAAGTAATAGCGTCAATGTTCCAGCAAATGTTAGTGAAAGACGACAAACTGAATGCACAAGTCGTTCTTCTTCCACTGTTATTCAATCTCAATTTCTTCATGTATAAATTCTTGCAATCAATGTATGAGTTCCTTATTTCCATTTTGATTCAATTCTCACATTCCTAAATAGGATTTTGATTTATTTGAGGAGGAGGTCGAAATGCCAAAGAAATCTGAATTGGAAATGTATCTTGATGAACCAAAAATAGATAGGAAAATTGAGCTAGATATCCTACATTTTTGGAAAGGCAATCAATATAGATTTCCTGAAGTTTCTGCAATGGCTCGTGGCGTTTTGTGTATTCCCATAACAACAGTAGCCTCTGAAAGTGCTTTTAGTAATAGTGGGCGAATCCTCGATCAGTATCGGAGTGCACTAAAACATGATATCGTTGAGGCTTTGGTTTGTGCCAAGGATTGGTTATACGGGGACAAGGGTGCAGTAGTTTTTTAACTTTTACATATATAAGTGCACTATGATTAGATTCTTTAGCAATGAAGAGGTAAATTCTCAAAAATATATAATTTTTTGTTGCAGTTACACATGATCCTGAACTTGAAGCTGTGACTGAAGATATCCTTACTTTAACAGTAAATGAACTTGAGGGAGAAGCTGGGGAAAGTTCTGTTATTTGAAAATTAAAACTTTGAGGCATTACTGCTGGGGGAAGTTCTGTTAACATGATGTTAGCCTGATTATTACGTGGTTGTTTATTGTTATGACTTAAGAACAATTTGTTTATTTGGTTGTTTCACTTGTTTGGTTTTGGGTAGCCTGCTGGCTACTACTACTTCCTATATAATGTATCATGTATGTGCACCATGCCACCATGTGCAGATTCATTGCTTTTTTTGATTCATTTCATGTTTGGGTGCCTGTTGCTGTTTCGTTAATTGGTTTCAGGCTTTCACGGTTTCACCCTTTCGGGTAAGCCGTGCTTCTTCTGTTTCGTTTGATGGCTGTACTTCTGAATTCTGATTCATTTCATATCTCATATAGTCATATTTGTGCTGTTTTAAGGAAAGTCATGTATTATATCTGTAATCTGTTTATTGTTTTCACTTGAGAGGAAAGTCATATATTATTTCATTTATTTGAATGTTTGTTGTTGTCTGAAGTGATGAAGCGATGATGATCAACCTTCTCAAATTATTGTGGGAATAGTTTCAGAATAAATGCTATTAGCCTATTACAACCAGGAGAAATTTGTAATTTTGTATTCTATTAAAATGAGCAGATACTACATATATAAAAGAATAGATACTTACTTAATAGTTAATACAAAATACAATTTTCTCCTTGGATGGTAATATGCTAAATTGCTAATGTTGAATGAACTTACACCTCATTAGGTGATTACAAATTTTGAAGGTTTAATCTGAGCAATGATCATCATATTGATGGTTTATAAATATCTAACATGTTTTATTACAGTTGATTGATTGATTGATTCTATGTCATGCTTAAAGACAGAAGAAGAGATGCTAAACTACTAGAGCCTACAGGAGTCAGGAGCATTACAACTTTCAAGAAGACATGAACAAGAACAATTAGTTTCTAATTATTGTAATTTTATAAATAATCAAATGATATGTAAAATGTAAATGTACTTGTTGTTCATTATTCAATCTGTTTAAATGTAAATGTATTGCTGTAGTTATAAATTATTTATAAATTAATTAAATTGTGTATATTTTATTTTTCATTAAATAAAAAAACTGATTTTATTTTTTTTTCGGGTCATACGGGTCGGGTCGGGTTGACCCGGACCCGAAGCGGGTCGGGTTCTAGTCCAGCGTAATGACCCGTTTCAAAAAACGGGTCTGGTTCGGGTTGACCCGTTTGTACCCGGGTCAGTTTCGGGTCTGACCCGAACCCGACCCGTAACCCGATTTTGACAGGTCTACCCCTAGGGATGATTATAAGTGTATAATATTATTCTAGACTTTTTGATATTTTAATTATTTAATTTAATTAATTATTAATTTATCTTAATTTTAAAATTACTTTTAATTATTATTTAACTTTAAGGGGCTTTTAATTTTCTCTTGTTAAACTCTTAATTAGGAAAATTTTGACACTTAATTTTTATTTTTGAGTTTAATTTGGATTTGTTATAAATTTTTTAAATTCCTAGGCCAATTATGTGTGTCAATCTTTTATTCATTAATTAACTAACCAAATGAACTCCAAATTCAATGAAATTTGAAATACATGTTCACTAGAATATGTACTTCAAATCCACCAAGTTTGATGGCACTAAGGTCTTCCAAGGTTTCAAAATTGATCACCAAAGGTAAATACATCCATACCTTTGGGAATTTAATTTGGGCTTTCCACTATTTGGATTAGAATGAAATCTATGCATTCCAACCCATACACATTAGCACAGAAACCACAAAAAAATTAAGACCTAATTTTAAGTTGTGTGTGAGTTATAAATTTTTAAAATTATGCGTCAAAATTTAACCCAAAATTTTGAAAATATAATTCACCAAAATCCAGATATCACCAGGGCCCAAGAAAATTAAGGTATGTAGGGAACACACACTAATAAGTCTTGTCCAAACTTGAGCTCAATTAGACCACTAGTTTGTAAGTAATTGAGAAAAATTAGTTTATATTCAAAGTTAAATTACTCACAATCCAGTGGTCAAAACCACTTGAAATTAATTTTAAAATGAAAGTGGGCTCAAGTTTTTTCCAATGAGCTCAAGAATGTCAAATTTGGGTGAGAAATGGATTTGATGAATTTTTAAAGTTTCTAAGAACTTTTATTATTTTTTTAAGCATTTTATTCAATTTTGGCCAACAACGCCAATCATTAAAAGGCAGTGGGACACATGGTGGTGCCTAGATCCTTCACTTAAACACATTAGCATGGCTCGAGAGTCGTTGGATTGATCCATGTTAGAATGGATGAATGAAATCATACTACATATGCATATGGGAGCTCCAATTGGAGTGGTTTTGAAATCCAAGGAGGTTATGCATGGCTCAGTTTGATTCGAGTTGTTCGATCGTGCGATCGGACGACTCAGATCAATTCAAGGACTCTAGTTTAATTTGAACTAAATTTTCAAATACTCATAATATTATATAGGTGTAATATCCCAGAACCTAATTTGGAATAATTATTCTTTTAATCTTTTAATAAATAATAACCAGAGCTATCTAATATAATCTATCAATAATAAATAAATATATATATATATATATATATATATATATATATATATATATATTCTATAATTCAAAACATCAATATACATATCTATATATATTCCCAAAAATCATACACTACTCAGGATTTACACAATCATCAAATATTTATCTTGTCCTGAGTACAAAAGAATATATAAAATAAAAAGTACCAAAACCTGAAGGAATTAACCAGCCTCACACTCATGCTCCCTGCCCTGACCTGAAATCATTTAACCATATATAATGAGCTTAAAAAGCCTAGCAGGTCACCAAAATCTATAACTGAATTTAAAGCACGATAAATGAGCAATATGCATGTCAACAGTCAAATCATAACAGTAGCATTCATATGATTATTGAATTAGTACATAAATAATAAAATTCATATGCAGTAGTAGTAGAATCTATAACCAGTAAAACACTACAGTACGAAAGTCGGTAAAGTAGTAAACCAGTATGAGTGCAAATCTATAAAATAATTATTATATTCGTAATACTAATTAGTGAAGAAATCGTATAAAGCATCAAATCAAATTACTAGTAAAGCCTATTGAAATCAAATCAATATAGTAAAAGTAATGTAGTAAAATCATATAAGAGTATGCACATGCTATCTAGTTATTCTATACCAGCATTAAATTAGTATCTCAATCATAAGCTCGATAAATCTTATATATCACGTGCTCAGTATATCACATGCATAATATCAGTATAGTGAATTAGTAGTATCAAATAGGAGCAATATATATCAGTAACAGTAAAGTGGCAGGAGCAATAAAATAATACAATAATAATAAATCAATGCAGTACTAATAAATATGTACCATAATAAGAATAATCGCTCAAAACATACATTTTAGTAGAAACACTAAATAATTAAGATGTCCTGGCTATCACGGTATTTTTCAGTATTAGTAAATCGTTGGCTCAGTAAATAAAGTCGTCACTCTCTGCCCATCGGTACAGTAATAATCTTCTTATAACTCTCAATCAATGTATCACGTGAATTAGTAGAGGATAACACCACATTATTTAAAGGAAAGCCCGTCGGCCTACCATCCTGTATAGGTCAATTAGTCTCCAACCAACGAGTAAACTAGTCTTTGCTTGTTTGTTTCACACACGTACATTATTATCACAATATTATAATAGTGATAGCGACCAACTATTACTCAAGCACATATCCGCATTCATTTATAATATATTGCAGTAAATAAAGCATAATTGAGCATCATTCAAAAAATGTCAAAATGTACTAACGGTAGACAATAAATAATCCTATTAAGCAAAAATATACATTTTAAAAAAATTATCAAATTACTAGGGATTGTGTAAAATGATACTTTAAAACTTTTATTATACTATACTATTATTTTTTGAGGTCAAAATAAATTTTTAGGTAGATAAAAATTACTAAATTTTCAAAATTAATCAGTAAAAAATCTCAAATAAATACTCAAAATGTGTATAATCTGAATCTCAATAACATACAAAAAGTTATGCGGTGAAAGTTTTGCCAATACAAAATTATTCACGTTTTTCGGTAATGAAAACACATATTTGATCAGAAAAATATTAAAAATACAAAATCTTTGAAATCAGAAATAGGGTAAAAGTTTCTTACAGTGAGACGAGCAATTTTTCCAACAGGCTCGATAAACAAAAATCACACCGTGGCCTCCAAATCTCAATTTTCTTTTTCTCTCTCTTACCTTTTTCTCTCAAATCCCTCTCACCCATCTGTGCTTGCCGAAATGAAGTGAAAAAGGTTTTAAAAAACTTAGTGATATAAGATATTTATATTAAAATAATAATATAATATTAATATAATAATTAATTTAATTAATTCTTTAGTATAAATTTCAAATAAATCATTTTAGGATTTCAAAATTTTCAAAAAAATATTCATAAAATAAATCATTTTATTTAAAAAATATCTATGAAGTCGGTTTGCAAAACAAACACCTGAAGGTCCCGAAATCCTCACTTATACCAATAGGTACAAATTCCTTAAGGATTTTCACCAGTGCCAAAAAATTACGAAAAAATTCGTGCAAGTAAAATACCAAAATCAAAATACTATGGAGAAAACGGATTGTGATTTAGAGTTATAATGACTCCAGAAAAAATTTGGCAAAGTCAAAATACGGGTTATTACAGTATGATGCTCAAAATTTAATGAAATTTGAATTATAGTTTTATGTTATCCTAATCTTCTAATTCATAGAGTTTGGGGGCTCCATGCATTGAAATATTAAAGTAATTGCTTGTTGAAGTTTAAACACTAAAATGAAATATTACATCTATTATATGATGAATTTCCTCAATATTTTGACTCTATAAACTCCTGATGATGTCGTCTACAACTTCTTTGAAGACTTCAAGCCTTGATTTTCACTGGATTGAAATATATTTATAAATTATCATTTTCTCTCTATACTCTCTCATCTCTCTCTTTCTTCTCAATTGATGGTTTCTGGAGCTATAGGAGGCTGGAAGAAGGTGTGGGGAGACTTGGGATGATGTTTGGAGCTCTAAATAAAAGAAATTAGGCCTTGGGGAGCTTTGGATAAGGAGTTTTGAGTGAATGATGCTTTCATGTGTGTTTTGGCCATTTTTCCCCTAATTTAAGCCATGGGGCTCAAACCAAAGGTTGAGATTAGTTTGGAGGCTTCCCTATATGCTTGCGACACGTCTAGAGTAGTTGGAAACCAATCCTTTTGGCCAGGTGAAGGATATTATAAGGACTGTGATGTTGAAAGTGGGCTTTTGGAGCTTAGTGCATATGTAGCCAAAATTTGAGCAATGGCTACTCAGGGTAGGTGAAAAATAGCTTTTAGAACTTATTTGAATTATTTGGAGTAGCCAATTTGGGTTGGGTTGGCTTTGGGTCCAAAATTTTACTCTTTTGGAGGTTTGGGCTTGCCCAATTGGTTGACCCAAGTCAAGCCATGGGTTGGGCTTATTAGGTTTAATGTAATAGGTTAAGAGACACCTACTGCAGCCATTGGTTCAATTTAATTTCACAAGGGTGGAGATTTGGCTCATAAAATTCACTTTGGATCCATTTGGTTCAACTAAATTGGCTAAACTATGTAGGACTAAGGGCTGAAATTTTTTTTGGAAGACTCATATTGACCTAATGGAGTGTCCCCATGAGTTTGGTTCATTTATTTGGTCAAAATCATGAGTTTTGAATTTTTTAAGAGTTTAGGTTATTTTGGTCAACCTAGGTTGACTTGGTCGACCAGATTTGACCAGGGATCAAAGTTAGGTTAAACTCACTCTAAATCATATTTTTGACTTGTTGGATATGGTCTCATGGTTTGGTGGGGTCTTTATGCATGCAATGTGGTTTAAATGGGTAAAAGGGCATTTTGGTCAACCTAGGTTGACTTGGTCAACTATGGCTTGGGGTTTGGTTTAATGCACTCCATTTCACATATATGATGTGTTGGAGGAGGTTTTATAGCTTGGTTTGACAAAACCATGTTGAAGTTTAAAGTAAATTCAATTTTTAGTGGTTTTGAGGTTTTAGGATTTCATGGTCAACCATGATCAACCAAGGGTTCAAGGAAGTTTAAACCAATATGACATTGCTCATGGACATGTTCAAAAGTTTTGGGAGAGCTTCTAAGATCAATTTTCACAATATGCATGGTCTAGTGGCATAGAATATAAATATTTAAAGGTTTTACAGCCTTTGAAAATGCATTTAGTTTTTGGGGTTAGGAGGCTTAAAATGCTTTTAAATTGATGTGGTTGACCCTACGGACATGTCTAATTAATATGCAATTGACGGGTCATGAATCTAAGGTCATTTGCTAGGGTTTTGAAGGATTTGAGTTTCTCTAAAAATTTATTTTAGACCAAGGGATTTTGGATTTGGATTTGAGCATTCAATTTGGATTTTTGATGAGATTTCTGATTTAGATTTATTTAGGATTGAATTTGATTTGATGTCTCTTGACCTCACACAAAAATGAGATCAATTATAAAATTTTAACACATACTTCTATCTTCATATTATTTATGAGGGAATGTGGAGATCAATTGGACTGCAAGCTAAGGAATTTAATCACCTACACTTCTTTCAAATAGAGGTGCTACAGCCGGCTTGCACCGTGACTTTCTCTAGTGAGGTAAACCACTTAAAAACTTAGAGCCCCCTAGGTCTTCAAAGCCATGCATGTGCCTAGGATTTCCCTAAACCCTAGGTCCTTATAGAAACCCCATATTTAATATTTTAAACCCAATAACCCTCTAGTGAGTAGGATTTTATTCATTAGCGATAAAATTAAGAATGTAAAATTTTGATTAATCACCCAATCCAATGATTAGATTGCCTAAACTAAATTCCCAAGTATATATTTACATTTATCTTGGGTGATTAATTGTGAAACCAAAGATAGCTTTGATGAAGCCAATTTTAATGGGTTTAAAGCACATGTTTTGATGAACATATATTTTAAATTTCATTGCAATTAGAGATCATTAGGTTTGTTAATTAGTAAATTCAAAAATACACATACATAATTGACCTAGGACATTCATTAATTCATAATAAATTTAAATCAAATCTTAATAATGCATTTTAAGCTCGAGGCTACTCAGAACTAAATGCTAAACAACTGAAAAATCAAAAGCACCATCAAATTCTAAATATATAAAAAGAAATTTGGAAATTAAGAAAAATTAATAATTAATTAAATAAAATAATTAAAAAATAATTAAATTAAGGAAATTCAATAAAATCTAAAAATTTAATAATTAATCAAGTCAATCAATCCAAACCAATAAACCATAATAAACAATAATCAAATTAAATTAACCAAGGTAATTACAGGATAACCTGGGCTTACGAGGCTATTAAAGTAGTCTCAAGGAGGGTGAAATAAAACTCAAAGCACTACTTTAACAAAAATAATTTCCATTTAATTTAAATAATCACATTAATAAATTAGTTGAAATTCTATCAATAAAGTTTATAGGCTAGAATATCTCAAGTTGTGGGGCTACGTGTCCTAAGGAGGCTTTAACCCCCGTGTCTATTGTGACATCACCACGAATAGATTGATGAAAACATTTATTAAAAATTTAAGAAAAATTAAAAAAATCCCAAATAATTTTTTATAAATCTATAAAATCATTACAACACTAAACTGAATGAATATTTTAATTAATAACTTAATTTCAACTCTAAATTAAATAAACCCCTTAATTAAACTAGAACTTTAAAAAATTAAATAAAAGTTTAAAAATATTATATAAATTTTTCTGAACACTTTAAATAATCATAAATAAAAGTCTACATTAATTATAATAAATCTAATGAGAAACTAACACCCACATCAAATAAATCGCACTCGAGCTGATATATCGAATGGGGAAAATCTCATAATTATTGAATTATATATATCATTATCCATCAAGATGTGTAGGCAAAATCTGTTATTTTCCATAGATAATCATATGCATAATTATATTTGCTTTTCCATTAGCTTGCTTGTGTAGAGTGTAAAGGTCTGCGACCATTTTATCCTACAGGATAGCGCAATCGTACCCTTTGCATTCTAACCCCTGCTTGTAGTTTCCCTTTCGGAGTCCCACAATTGGCATGGGTTGGTGAAAAGGGAAGAAAGTAATTTGCAAGACAGGGAACTTGTGTGGGTAAAGGAGGAGTAATGCTTCACAAGAGAAGGGAGCTGTTCTTGTGATCATCGCTTTTATTTTTGCCCAATATTTTTGCATTTTTTTTCTATATTTTCTCTGTACAAAGGATTATTGACAAAGGACTCCTAAATATTTTTTTATGCTCTATACATGTTAGAATAATTTGTTTCATGAAATGAGCGATGATTGAGTGATCTTCAGTATAGTCACCCTAGCCACCCCCCCCCCCCCCCCCCAACCTTCCTCTAATTTGACGGTTAGGAGGTAATAATATTATGGATTTATAATATGGGCAAGGGAAAGAGTTCTGTTATTGGAAAATAATAAGCAAATCAAATTTATTTGGTGCCATTATTGCAAGAGCCCTAGACTTTTAATTGAGTTTTTTTGTTTTTGTTTTTTGGGTTTTCTTTTTAAATTTCTTTCTCTAGACTGAACTCTTGGGTGTTTTATGCCTTGTCTAAAATACGCACGAATGTCACCAACTTGTGTGTTCATTTTTCGATATCTTAGTAAATCAAACATGAATAATTTTAGAATATAAAAATTAGCTGAAGCAAGGTTAAAGTTGCCCCCCCCCTAAAAATTTCTGGCTTCGCCACTGCCAACATCCCTTAAGTTAGCTATAGTTATTAAAATATCTAAAAATAACCTAGCTCTAACTTATATACTGAATGAAAAAGAGAATCCATGGAGCATCGGGCCAACATGATTTTCGTGCTCCCTTACAAAAATTTCTTCTTTATAATAGTCCATGAAGCCTCTCTTGAGTATGACACAACACCGAGTATGTTTGGCCTTCACGTTCTAGCATAACCATCAATATGGATGACCTAAAGAATGATAAACTAGCTCTATAGCAGGCACCATAATCTTTGAGTCATCACATGCCCCTTTAACATATGCAGGTTAACTTGCTCTTAAAGCTTCTTCTTTTGATCCTCCTTTGCCACTTTGGTGGTCTCTTACATGGGTAACACCACATCCTCATTGCCTTGACATCCTTATTAATGGAAGAAGCCTTGGATGCTCTAAGCCTCAACTCTAGAGTGCTACTGACTTCTAATGCGGCACTCCTCCATCTCATAATAATATCAGATTCATTATTTTTGTAGACAACAAAATGAAAATTAACATCGTACATTTAATCCATCACGAACCTCCAATGTCCTAAATCCTTTAGGACCAAAGTTTCCTAAGCACCATCTCCCCAACTTTCTATCATTAACTCCAACTCTATTGATGTCACAACCCAACCCGACACAAAACCTGTACACCAAACGGGTCACATCATGTTGGTCTATAATAATTCAATTCCCAATATTTATTTTAAAGGAGTTTCTTTTCATTTCATTCAGTAACAAAATACAAAGACAATAAACATAGTATTAATAATACAGAAAATAATTCTTGAATATTTTCATTCATATTCAAAAAGCTATATAGATAAAATATTCATATACATAACAATTATTGCACATAATCATAATACATCATCATTTAATATATACCATGATTGCCAAAAGAATCAATTAACATAAAATCTATCTAACCACAAAAAATCTACAACCTCTATCTACTCAACATGTCACTTTTTCTTTCCTTGGCATGAAATTAATACATGAAAAAAAAAGTTATGAGTAAACCACTGCTCAATAAGCTATACTAAATCTACCAAAATTCTTAACAATAAAGAAAATAATAATATATACATATTACTTTACAATTATAAAAATAAAAAGATAAATTATCTGTATATAAACTTCTAGTATAACAATAGAAGGTTTAGAATAGTATCAATATAACAATTAAATTAGATAACAGAAAAAATAAATATTTATAAATAATAGAAAAAAGCACCTCACATCAGATTTAGTTTCCAATCAAATCATATTAGATCAACCCCTCATGCCCTTATACTTCCCAACATTTCATAGATAACAAGTACTGAACATATACAAAATTAGACCTTTATAACTTTGTATGCGCAATACATCAGAAACATGCAATACTTTGAGTGCATGGCACACAATATTAAGACCATATAAAAACCAGTGCATAACATAATTCCATCATTCAAAATTCAAACCTTTATACCTCAACTTAGATGCACATAACATTAATAACAATCGCTAGCATTTTCTTCACCATATTCAATCAATAAAACTTATTACTTATCCATGAAATATAGAAAACAACACTGTAGTGCTTAGAAGTCAGCGTCACAACACTCCTAAGTGATTTTCACACACATGTAGATTTTAACCCAAATTCTCCTAATGGCTCATCTAAAGTAAAAAAAAACATTTAAAAATGTTCATACAAAATACATAATTAACATGTCAACTTATCATATATTGCTTATAACAGGTTCTTGATGTGGGTTGGTGCTTGCTTTAATTTGATGTGGATATATGTTTAGGTTTTTTTTGGTATAAAATTTATGAAAGACTACTAAATATGCAAGTATACGTATCGATCAAGTAATAAAATGATAAAGAAGAGTGTTAATCCCACGAGAAAGTGCTTTGCTTGGTTACAATTAACCTACTATTATTCATTCTAAATTATCTTACTAAATGTAAAAATGGATGTATTTTAGTTTTTGCCACGTAATAGAGACTTGTAAGAAAATTGGATACTAATATAAATAAAATATTTTGGATTAATGAATGTAAGACAATATAGTTTTTCTAATGATGCTCATAATTTTAGATGTGGATCAAATCATATACATCCCTAAATTTCTGTCGAGCTTGTAGGGGTAAAAATGGAGGTTTTATGGCCTTCTAATAATTTTACTATCTCTGTAGAACCTAGAATGTTTAACATCCTATGTCTAGGTATGCCAATATCCATTTCATTATTCTTATTGATTTTAATATTCCTCTATCGAGGCTATACATCACACTAGATATTAACTACATACATGATCATTGTATGTATTAAATGAAGAATGAGAGATATTAAAAATATCTATGAAATAATTTAAAGCACATAAGTCTACATTAGTGCTTACTATGTGTTTACATCATTAGCCTAAAACTTAGAGATTTAGCCAGACATGGATAACATAAAAAGTAAACTCATATTCATGTCATTCATATGAAAAATATACAGAAGAATGAATAAGATAAATGCCACGTAGAATGATCAATTGATATTCTCCATACGCATTCTTCTACCAATAGAATTGCTTATACAATAGAGGCTAATATCTCCCAAAGGAAAGTATCTTGCACTTTCCTAGACTCCCTTAGACTTTATTCTAAGGCCAATTAGAGGAAAGAACTATAAAGTACCATACTCCACTAAAATCATAGAACACCACAACAAAATAACTAAAAACTATTTATACATGTGCATAAATGGACTCAGGCTCCGCAACGCTCAAAAACATTTCGCCCTAGTAGTGCAAAATGAACTAGCACCCCAACGCCGTAATGTTTTCTTTGCTGCGACATTGGGCTGACCTGACACAGTTATTGGTTAAACTGGTGGATCTTTTGGCTGAGTCAGTATAGCTCTTAATTTTTATAGCTGCTCTACCGTGGCGTTGTAAAAGTTGAGCATTGTGGTGCTTAAAAGTATAATTTAGCGCTACGACATTTTAATGATCGACGCTCCAACGCTAATTTTCTTAATACTCCAATGTTGTGGTGCTAATTTCTGACGCAGCTATCCTAATAGGTACTATGATACTGACCTTGGCTTCACCGGGGTACTGAATTTTTCTTAAATTCCCAAGATGCCGATGCTGTAATGTTCAAAATTGGCATTGTAATGTTGTAGATAGCAACATTGAGGTGCTATATATATATGGGAAGTGCAGTGCCCGTTCAACACTTATAAATTTTGGCCTTCTCCTGAATAATTTATGCACAAAGACAACTAAAACAACACATTTTTATTAAATTTTAACATAATAAACAGTATAAAATTTACACTTAACAAATTCTCCCTAACTTAAGCTCTTGCTTGTTCTCAAGCAATAATGAAATCACCTATTGATTAACTTACTAGCCAAAGTAAAAAATTAAAAATTGAAAATTAATAAAATATAAGATAGTACATCACAGTTTAGAAGTAATTTTGGATGATCAAAGTTATAATTATAAGTTGAAAGGTCATAATAATTATCCCAATTAGTCACCCGCACTATAGCTTATATTGAACCTATCCACTATGAGTGTATGTATAAAATTGACTTCTGATTTTAGAAATGAATACTATAGTATTTAGGAATTAGTTGTGTCTGTAGTTAAATTGGAAGTTCATTAGTGCATAATCATATATATTAGTTCACTTATTATATCCTAATTGATTTAAGTATTAGGATGCTTTTGGAATTGAGCTTTAACTGATATCATTTTTTTAATGCACTCATCTTTTTTTTCATGTTTTCTCATATGATTTTTCATATTTTCTCACATTTTTCATAATTGTGGAGTACATATAAATAATTTTGAATATTAGTTTTGCTTTTATCCTTCTGTAACCCTAATTTATTTAAAGTAAGGATTTAATAAGGTCACTAATTCTATATTTAAGTTTTACGATGGTCTTCCTAATTTAAGCTACCCACTTCTTTTCTCTAAACTCAATTACTCATTCTTCAATTCAATAGTCAATGTATTAGTGTATAGTTTCTAAGCTCAAAAAAAGTCAATAGTTTAAGTAATCTATATTAGTTAACTATTAAGATTTTAAAATTATGAATTATTATACAATGTTCATTCAAACTATCATATAGGGTTTTATTACTATTTTAATTTTATATACTTTTTAATTATCATTTTTATTTTTGCTAAATAAGTAATTAAAGTACAACCATTATATAGAAAATAATACTCAACAGTTAAGCATAAATGAATTGAAATTAAATGTAAACAACATAACAAAATAAGGTAAACACAAGTAGTTAAAACTAAAATGAAATAAAAATAGCATAATGCAAAAGTGACTCAAAATATGAAATATAATTAGGTTGCCTCCCATCAGCGCTATGTTTATAATCTTCAGTCAGACTTACCTAGATATGTCATTTTGGCTATAATGAATTACCACTATTTCTTAAATTGCCCCCACTATGCTCTTTTCCATTTTCCTTTGGATTAATTTCAGTAGTATTGGGCAAAATTCTAAGAGAATTATTGCTATAAGAAATTACAAGCTGTCCTAATTGATTTTTTTAATTTTTAATTGAAGCAACCGAACTTTGTAACTGGTTTCAAAGGTGATTTCCTTTCCCTGAATTAATTGTTTTGATTAAAATCTTGGGAATACAAAGGTCTAGGATTTATTATAAGTTGTTGAGCATTATTCCAATTTCCTCCTTTATTTGATTGACTTATATTCCACTGATTATTACCATCAATATTATTATTTGATCAACTAAAATTAGGATGGTTCCTCTAACATGAATTATATGTATTGGAATATAGATTATTTGGTCTTCCAAACAAATTCACATTATGAAGCTCTACTATATTACTATCATCAAGATAATTTCCATCATGCCCTTCTAATTATATAGATGATCCATATCCTGAACTAACTCTAATAGTATCTAACTTTTTAGAAATTGTAGTTACATGTACAATCAAAATAGATAATGCATCTGATTCATACACACCAACTACTCTATGAGGATTCACCCTATCAAAAGGCTACTAAAAATTATTTGTAGCCATTTTCTCTTTTAAATAGTATGCTTTCTAAAATGACTTAGACATTAGAGATCTGCCAGTTGTTACATTTATAATTGACCTAAGTGATCTTACCAAGCCATTATAAAAATTTTGAATAACCAACTAATTAGGTCAAGCTTGATGATGACATTTCCTAAGCATTTCCTTAAATCTCTCACAAATTTTATAAATTGACTCTATCTCAAATTGGGCAAAAGATGTAATATCTTTTCTAAGTTTGATAGTTTTAGAGCTAAGAATTTGTGTGCCAACTCATTCCAAGTGGTTGTAGAGCCTAAAGATAAAGACTTCAACCATATCTTAACTTTGTCCCTTAGAGAAAATTAGAACAATCTAAGTCTAATATGACCATCACTATCACCATATGCATAAATATTGCACAGATTTCTAAGAAAATAGCTAAGTGTAAGTTAGGATCCTTAACATGAGTTCCCCCAAACTAAAAATTTTGAACCATCTGAATTATGTCAATTTTCAATTCAAAGTTATTGGCCGGAATAGTAGGTCTATTGATACTCTGATGGATTCCTTCTACTAAAGTGTTAGCATAGTCTCTATAAGATCTAGAATAGTCTTGATCTTGTACTGGGTCTTACATCTCTAAAATCTTTTATTTTTTATTTTTTATAAAGATCATTTCTATCTCAGAATTAAAACAATAAGGACTCTTTACTAGATATACTAAGGATGCAACAATAATAAATAAAAGTCACAAACTAAATAATCAACACAATACTTTTTTTTGGCTATTTCAGCTTTTAAAAAAAGAAAAAAAAAGATACAAGTGAGTCTAAATATGCACTTGTTTTAACAATATAGTTAAAATTGAAATACACACATTACTTCCCCAATAACGGTGCTAAGAACTTAATGTGGGTTGGTACTTGCTTTGATTTGATGTGGATATATACTTAAGCTTTTTTGATATAAAATTTATGAAAGCCCTCTAAATACGTAAGTATACGTGCCAATTAAGTAATGAAGCGATAAAGAAGAGTGTCAATCCCACTAGAAAGTGTTCTGCTTAATTGCAATTAAATTACTACTATTTATTCTAAATATATAATTTACCCTACTCAATGTAAAAATGGATGTTTTGGAGTTTTTGCCACATAATAGAGACTTGTAAGAAAATTGGATACTAATGTAAATAAAATATTTTGGACTAATGAATGCAATACAATATAATTTTCTTAATGAGACTCTTAATTTTAGATGTGGATAAGAGCATATGCTTCCCTAGATCTCTCTCGAGCTTGTATAGGTGAAAATAGAGATTTAAGGCATTCCTACAATTTTACTATCTCCATACAATCTAGAATGTTTAACATCGTATGTCTAGGTATACCAACATTCTATTTTAATATTCCTATTTATTTTAATATTCCTCCGTCGATGCTATACATCATACTAAATATTAACTACATATATGATTATTATATACATAAAATAGAGAACTGGAAATATTGAAAATATCAATGAAATAATTTTAAGCACAAGAGTCTACATTAGTACTTATTATGTGTTTACATCATTAGTCCAAAACTTAGAGATTTAGTCAGATATGGATAACATAGAAAGCAAACTCATATTCATTTCATTCATATGAAAAAGATATTGAAGAATGAATAAGATAAATGTCACCTGAAAGAATTAATTGATATTCTCCACCCTCCTTTTCTTCCAATAATAGAATTGCTTACACAATAGAGGCTAATATCTCTTGAAGGAAAGTATCTTGCACTTCTCAAGGCTCTTTTAGACTTTAATCTAAGGGGAACAAGAGGAAGATACAACAAAGTATAAGACTCCACTAAAATGATAGAACTGTATAATAAAATAATTGAAAAACTATTTATACATGTGCAGAAATGAACTCAAGCATCGTGGCGCTCGACAAGGTTGCGCCATGGCTGAGTGAAATGAACTAGCTGTAATGTTTGCTCCGTTGCAATGTTGGGAAGACCTAGCACAATTATTGGGTGGGCCGATGTGTCTTTTGGTTGAGTCAATGTGGCTCTTCATTTTGATAACTACTCCATCGCAACGTTGTAAAAGTTAAGCGCTGCGACACTTAAAAGTATAATCCATTACTACGACATTTCGATGATTGCTGCTCAAGTGCTCATTTTCTTGAAACTCCAGCGCTGTGGTGCTGATCTCTAGCGCAATGACACTGATAGGTGTTGCAACGCTGACCTTGGCTCCACCAGGGCGTTGAATTTTCCTTAAATTCCTGAGAGGCTGGATCTGCAATGTTAAAAAATTAGTATTGGGATGTTGTAGATAGTAATACTGCGGTGCTATATATGTGGGTGCTATGGTGCTCGGTCAAGACTTATAAATTTTCTCCTTCTCCTAAATATTTTTTTTATAAACACAACTAAAATAATATATTTTCATTGAATTTTAACAGAATAAATAGTATACAATATACACTTAATAGTTCTCTAATCACCATTATAGAGGTCCCTATAATTGAAGTGGTAAAAAACTCTAAGGTTTTCTTCACCAACATGGTTAGGGATGGTCAGACACCCCATATCTTTTTGGAAGACATATATACAAACTTCTAAAACCATCCTTTATTGGAAGAGTCCAAGCCCATACAAGATAGGGAGAGGATGCTTTGATTAAGTAACAAATCCATCCAAGATCTAAATGTGAAAGTAACATGAGAATTGCTAAGTGGACTAGGTTATCTCATGCATGTCAAACATCCATTTCACCCCCCTTAACAACTAAGTAGATTAAGATAAACTATTTCAGAATAAAAAGAAAGGATGATAACACATCGTTAATTTTTTCTCTAAATTGAAGATTTAAACCCATGTCAAAAAGAAAAACCTACTTCAAACTATAATCAACATTAGGTGTTTCACCCACTTGAGAACCCCAGCCCATTATTAATAGGAAGGCATATATTCTTCCTTAGTCGCTCTAAGGTAATTATTCTCACCAAGAAGCCTACAAAACTAAAACCTATAAAGTTTATCTTACTTCTCTAGATCTCTTCATCCAACAAATACCTTTATATTATTGGGAATAAAAGCCATGGTTGAGATAAGAGAATAACCAAGAAGGAAACAAAAAATATAGAAATACTTTTAGAGAAACTAAATGAAAATTAAATATCGTATGCCTTACCATGCTAAATAGGCAATGCCAAGCCTCAAAACTCAAGCGAGAAATCCTCCAAAAACTATGGTGCCATCACAAAAAAAGAGATCATCATCAATAGGCTTTCAACAAGCAAATATAAAATTATGTGCTAATTATAAGTTTTTTTGGCACAAATATTTAACCTTTGAATAGCCTTGAGAATAGCATCAAGAATATTTCAAAGCCATCATCAAAGAAAACCTTGGCTAATGCCTAAAAAAATGAAATAACCCATACAGATAATCATTGATCTTCGATGATGGCTCAATTATATTAATAGCTGATCTCACTTCTAAATACGTGCTAACTATTAAGTCTCCATGAGATGCATCCCCTATACTTAACATTCCTCAATATAACAGAGCCATTAGACATAACATCCAAGTCTCTTATTGACTAACTAATTATGTGTTAAGATCAATACATTGTGTATTACACCAATTCTCAAGCAAGGTCTTAGCCACTCTTGGGAGATGACCCATGGTTCATATAACGCCTTGACCTTGAATATAATATGTTAATATCACAAACATAACATTTTTACAATACATCAAGAATAAAACACATACACCATATTCCCTTTGGTAAACAAATACTTTTTATTTACTTCAACAATGATACTACAAAACTTCACTAATTTATTGATATAATTCATTCAAATGACCACATACAATAATATTACATGTTTACTTGTACAATGAATGATCTCAACAACACATTATTATTGGGATTTTTGGAGGACCATTAGCGCCTCCCATCTTTAGTAGCAGGGCATCATCCTTACAAAAATCTCATCCTTTGTGGGATTTTGTTAAGATTAAAAGGAGATGACATAGATGTATCTCCTTGAATAGAAGGTTGATGAATCTTCTCAACTTGGGGGAACTGACCTACAAAGCTTAGCCCGCATTCTAGGAGGACTCAACTTCCCAAGAGACTAAAAGCACTTAGTTACAAATATGTCGTTCTTCACCTTGACCTACACAGGGAATATTCAAAATATGAAATGACCACACATATAGTACCTATGATATATTAAAGTGACGTTGGTCCCATTTAGAGTGTTAAGTTAATTGCAAGAAAGCATAAAAAATGATCAATGATGCCCCCCCCCCCCCACTTGGAAGAACTTCACCTACTAAATCCTTCCACCTTCCTTCATTTTAAAAAAGATTTTTAATAAATTCTCTAACATTTTGAACTCTATGAGCATTATCATTGACACTTGTTGAAATTATTCAAAGTTCAAATACCATATGGACGCAATTTTGATGAACTTTTAGCATTAATGCCACCATGTCACCGTGACACCTTCCTAGATTTATAACACTCATATAAGAAGATTACTCATAACTAGAAGTGAGGCGGCCCTACGAAGGAATGCCTCAATGATTCTTTCAACTCTTTTTTATACAAATAAGAAATATATGAAAATAAAAGGATAGCATGTAAATTTTTTCTTGACATAAAATGTCTTTGCATATCAACAAAGGGAAATGCTTCTTTTAAACATACAAGACATTCATAGTTGCAATTAAATAATGACTTATATTTAAATAGATTAAATAAAAAAAATGATATTAATAATTATTAAGACTAAAATAATTATTTTATTCTCTCTCTCTCTCTCTCTCTCTCTCTCTCTCTCTCTCTCTCACACACACACACACACACACACATATAATTAAATTGTTTAAGAAATCTTAGTAACTTTTTTTAATTATATATTTTTAATTAAATTATAATAAGCTATATGTCAGAGGACTGCACCTTTACTAGATATTGATGGTCTTGCAACTCCTATAGGATAGTCTTCACCTCTCTTTCAAAGGCAGTCCGGAGCCTGCGGCGAAGGACCAAGCCTTTACCAATTTTCCAACAACTTTCACTTCTATCAACGTACTAGGTTCAGTAAACACTAAAATTATGTTCAAGGATATTTTACTCAGTTCATATCCTCAAAGGGAGATCCACATTGACGAATGATCACACCTCAAAAATTATATGATGCTAAAATTTAGCATCAATAATTTTTCAAAGTGCTTTGACACATATTTTCGTATTATTTAAGCTTCGACGTTCAAAAATAGGAGGACAACTGATATGCCACCAAAAACTGCCTTAATCAGGCTTGAATCTTGATGTAAATCTGCATTGGGAACTTTTAAATTAAATTTGAGACCATTCGAACTCCAATTTCAGCAAGATTATAGTTAAATTGAACATTTCAAGGAGATGAACCCAATGACACCAAATTCAATCAAATTCGAGCCCAACTGAGCCCAAATCAAAGGACATAAACATACTTGAAAGCTTTAGAGCATCAATTGGATAACCAAATGATATCCGAATATGCCATGCTTATAGTCAAATCAAGCGGCTCGACGAGACAAATATAACGAGTCTAAGATTGCCTAATTTTGACATTATTATGACATATAAATGTTTAAAAATGCTCTATGATTGAGGGGATTAGTACCAGTCGTCTGATGAAACACTCCAAAAATTTTCCAGATCTTCTTCATATCTAGGCATGCCACTCCTAAAAAATTATAAATAGACCATCATTATTCACACGAGAGGAGGAAGAGGAGAAGAGCTCTAAGGCTTGAAGAATCCCGAAGCTCTACCCAGACACCACAATGATGAATTCATGACACTAGGCCGTCGCTGCTAGACCTTTGCCCGACCATCACCGTTGGACCTTCATCTGGCTACCACTGCCAAACCTTACTCTTACCATTGTTGCCCAACGACTATAGTCCCTCCGACCACTGTCACTTGTCGACTACGATCCCTCTGATTATCATCGTCCACCGACTACAATCCCTCCAACCACCATCACCCACAGACTACAATCCCTATAAACTCCATCACCTACCGATTACAGTCCTACCGACCACCGTTGCTCACTGACTACGATCCATTTGACCACCATCATCCGACTATAGTCCCTCCGACCTCTGTCACTCATCGATTACGATCCCTTCGACCACCGTCCCTTGTCGACTACGATCACTTTGACCTCCGTCACCCATCGACTATGGTCCTTCCGACCACAGTTTCCTGTTGAATACGGTCCCTCAGACCACCATCGTCTGACTACAGTCCTTTCGACTGTTGTTGTTTGACTACGATCCTTCTGACCTCCATCAATCTCTGATTATGGTCACTCTGACCACTGTCGCCCACTGACTATGGTCTCTCCGACCTTCGTCGTCCATTGACTTTGATCCTTCTAAACAATCGTTGCCCACTGACTATGGTTCCTTCGACCACCATCACCTAACTATAATCCTTCCGACCACTGTTGTCGGACTAAGATCCCTTCGACCTCTGTCGCCCAAACATAATTGTGGACCTCCGAAAGGACACAAAAACCATCGCCCCGTGAGGGGAGACAATATCTGGCCAATGGAAGGGCAGATTCGATCATGCATACGATTAACCATTGAGGATAGTGGCTCTCACCAGCACACCCCGATGGATAACAATATGTACGATCTAATCACAACGGGTTTCCCCCACCAGATGCATTAGCTCGAGTGGGGTTTATTTGAGAGTGGGATGCGGTTTCCCACGGGCGCAAGCCCCCGTGGTTAATTACATCTTAAGCCGGAACCTGAGAAAACTCTTGATTAAGGATTCTATATTATTCTTCCCAAATTGGGATTGGCACAAGGGGATAAGACTAGGAAATCCTACTCGAAGGGGAAGAAAGGTTCAACTACGCTTAGTCAACATACACGGCTCAGATCAGCATCCGGAGGGACTAAGGTAGTGAGAAGAAACTAGAGAAAATAAATAAATCATGCACTCGAAGCATACAGGAGAGAAGGATGGAGGTGGCGTCATCCGTGTGACGCAGATAAGTAGGGTTTATAGTCTTTGGAAGACAGAAGACCTACCTACTGATGAGGCGTACCACAAAGTAATAGTAGCCTTGAATCCTAAATCTAATGGGTTTAGTGTTCTACGTAACACTAACACCCATGTCCTAGCTAATGCAATACAAAAATTTGGACTTACCCCGGCCTGAAAGGGGGAGCCAGCTAACCACCTAATCTCTTTAAAACCATGCTGTCCAGTCATTTATGAAAGATGGGTGGGTAAGTTTAAGGTTATTAGAAGCGGGGCCAACATCTATAGGATTTCTGAATTGGCCCCAGACTGATGTTGGGTGAATGCTCCTAGAGCTAATGCAATTAAAATTTTGATTTAATTGATTTCTAATGCAATGCATGCTGGTTAAAGCTTTCAAATCAGGTATGCATAGAACTTTAAAAAGGCTTATAAAAATAATTTTTAGAATTAGACTGGGATTCCCCAGGTCCAGCACCTCATCCTCATAGGTCAGATTATCCGGACTCTACCTGGAGGCGGGGAAGTGTCTTATAGAAGGAGAGAAGAAATGCATTGATATGCATGCGACCCCGGATGATTCTGACAATTCCCTAGGTCGTTAAGTTTCTAAATTGCTTAAACCTTAAAATTTTAAATATTAGTTGTGAGTAGAAAAAGTTTTAGTACTTAGAGAGCCTAACGGAATCCAGGCTAAAACAAAAGCGACATGTAAAATGCCAAGAAACTAGGAAAAGCAAGCAACCCTAGAGGCACACAATCATAAACAAAACATATCAAAATTATCCAAACAAATTAATAAATGTCCACAGGCCAACTACCCTTAATTACAACCCAGGGTCTGCAGAAAATAAAGTGGCCGGGCACCACTGCCAACAACCCGGATTTCTAATCCTAGGACAGAAACAAGTTATTTTGAGTGGGATACACTTGGTCTTCATCTTCTTGATCTTCTCTTCCTTGGACTCCTCAGATCACAGCTTTGTTGGACTCCTTGGATCTCAGCTTCCGTGGACTCCTCGGGTAGTAGAATGATCCAAATTTAGATTCACAAATAGAAAAGGACTATCCTCATATTGGGTGTCCTTTCCGCTTTGGAATCCAACCTTTGGATCCTAGTATCCCCACTCAAAATAAACTTTTACAACTCAATACCAATATTATAAATGATTACATTAATAAAAAGTAGTAAATTTTAGACTCTCCTGCAAGGTTATCCTAATAAAAATCATCCCAAGCAGTTTAATATATCACAAGCAATTATAGAAAAAATAAAGATACTCAATCACAGCCACACTTGGCCATGCTCTTAATTATTTTGAGGGCTAAGCAAGCTCTGGAGCACCTGTAGCAATTTATAATGATGATTTTAATTAGCCCTCATTTATTTAGAGGGGCTGAGCAATTTCTGGAGCATCTGCATGAAACAACGTTAGTATTTAAATCATGAATTTTGCCCCCCTTTATTTTAACATGGCATGAGCATGGCCACCTTAGAAAATATCATTAGTATCAAGATCAATCCTAACCTATGGGTAGTCTATCGTGCAATCACATCAATTCCCAGAGTACAGTAAGAGTAAACAAACACACCAATAGTTCAATCACAACATGCAATGAAATCCGGAAAAGCTCGGCACGCAATGGAAAAGTAAACACTGGCCTAGCCTAAGTCTAGAAGTGGTGCCCTAGCAAACAATTCTATGGTGTGTGTAGAAGCCTGTGTGGCTGAGGTAGGTCCTAAGCTGGGTAGTTAGTTACAATTGCCTACTGTCCGGGTTTGTTGTAGGTCTAAAGAGGGAGTTTTAATTAAAATATAAATATTAGTGAATTAGGATCCATTTTAATTAATTTAATGTGTGGATCTGTTTTAATGCGTAGGGTAATGATATTTGAATTTTAAATTGCATTAGTGAATTTCAGGAGGTTCGGGATCCCTACCTACTGAGCTAGGGGGTCCAAAAGGTCACTAGGATAATTGAGCTAGGTTTGGGATTCTTAACATTTTAAGTTAAATATTAGACCTTATTTTGAGTAATTAGACTGTTAGTTTGCTGGATTTGGAGTTTCCTACGCAAAGTTATGAATTTTAGAAGTTTCGGGCCCTAGACTATAGGTTGCAGTTGACCGGAAAGTTGACTTTTTATTTTAGGCTGATTTCTGGACACCTAATATTTTTAATAAATACTAGACCTTAATGTGAGTTGAATGTCTTTTAGTTTGCCCATTTTGGAGTTTTTTGTAATTAGTTATGATTTTTAGAAGTTTAGGTAATTAAATGAATTATCAAACTTACCTAATTAGGGGTACTTTGGGAGTTTTGGCCCAAATCAGCTCCAAACTGATTGGAATCACCCCCAAAGGTTAGAAATGACCTAAGAAGGTGTTCCCAAGTGTTTGGAGAAAATTTGGGATTTTTAATAATTTTTAATTATTTAATTAAGGCAAAAAGGTGATTTTTGATTAAGGTTGAATTAAAGTCCAGATTAAAGTCCAGAAAAGGGGCCCTAATTATTTAAGGTTGGGGACTAAATTATGGAGAGTTTGAGGTATTATGGGTATTTTTCCGATTTAAAATGGATTTATTAAATTTTTCTGCAGTTTCTAAGGTTTAATTAACGGGTAAATTAGGGTTTGCTAATTAAGTATTTTAATGAGTCCAGAAAATTCCTAGAAAATTCTAGGGGGTTCCAGATGTCACTATATTTAAGTGTTTCAGATTTTAAGTCATTTGGGGTTCTACCCTAATTCTTGAAATTTTTCTAAGTTCACTAGACGGTCCTTAATTATTGTCCTTAAGGTGTCACTACGTTATAAGAGAATAAAATGAAGTAACTAACCCTTAGGCATAGCATATGGGGTAAATGCAGCAAATATAAATACACCAATCAGGTCCTTAGATTTAGGAGAGCCTAGGCTATGTGTTTGTGCAACTTACACATGTAAGGACTATGAAAACACTAAGTAAAGAAACCTAATGAAGTGATTAGTGAATGATTGGGACACAATCACCTACTAATCCTTCTCCCACATGAATTGCTCTTCACATACATAGCCTAGGTTTAAGATTTCACCTAGTGGATCTCCCAAGATTAAGGATTTAATAATATATGTAGTTTTAAAAATGTTTAAAATACATATAGGTATTAAGTACACAAATATATAATTTTTAAAATAAGATAGTTTGAAAATGATTTCATGTTATATCCCTAGGAGATCCACTAGCCACCACCAAAGGGTTTCAAAATATTTTCATATTTAAAATTAATTTTTAATTTTAAAGTAATTAAATAATAATCAAATAATCAAGTAATTAGATAGCACAGAAAATAATCTAAAAAATACAAAATTGAATCCAAAAAATAATTTTAAATAAAATTTCATATTTGTTTGAAAAATTCAAGGTATTATACACAAAAATTCGATTTAAAATGAATTAGTTATGAATTTTTGAAGTTTAATGTATTAAAAATGATTTTTAAATAATTTCAAAATAATTAATATTTAAAAATAATTATCAAATTAAATTAAATTAAGTATTAAAGTTTCTGGAATTTAAAGTAATTTAATAAAAATAATTTTCATAAGTTTTGAAAAATAAATGAATATTTAATTTATTAATTATTAATTAAATAATCTAAGTATTTAATTAATTATAATAATCTAAAATGGAAAAAAATTTATTAATAAAAAAAATAAATAAATAACAAAAAAAATTATCTAATTTTGAAAATAATTTAATAAAATTATTTATTATAAATTTAAAAAAATATTTAAATTTTAAATTAATTAATTGTTAATTAAATAATTTAAGTAATTAAGGAAAGTATTTAAAATAAGATATATTTATTAAATTTAAAAGAGTAAATAAAACAATAAATAAATAAAATCTCTGATATGTTAACATAATTGGAATAAGAGATTCTTTACAAATTTGAAAAATAATTAAATTTTAAATCAATTAACTATTAATTTAGTAAATTAAGTAATTAATAATTAAGGAAAGTATTTAAAATAGAAAATATTTATTAAAAATAAAATAAAAAAAATGTAAATCAATTTATAAAAAAAAATTTAATCTGATTTTGAAAATAATTTAATAAAATTATTATTTATAAATTTAGAAATAATTAAATTTTAAATCAATTAATTATTAACTAAGTAATTTAAGTAATTAATAAACTAAAATAATTTAAAAAAAATATAGAAAAAATTATTAATAATTCGAATTAAATAATAAAAAAATAAAAAAATAATAATAATTTTCTTATTTTAAAATAATTCAATAAAAAAATAATTTTTATAAATTTAGAAAGTATTTAAAGTTTAAATTAATTAATGACTAATTAAGTAATTTAGGTAATTAATCAATTATAATACTTTAAAAAAAGAAAAGTAATTATTAATTTAAATTAAATAATAAAAATTATAATAATTTTTCTGATTTCAAAATAATTCAATAAGAAAATAATTTTTATAAATTTAGAAAATATTTAAAGTTTAAATTAATTAATTACTAATTAAGTAATATAGGTAATTAATCAATTAGAATAATTTAAAAAAAGAAAGTAATTATTAATTCGAATTAAATAATAATAATTTTTCTGATTTCAAAATAATTTAATAAGAAAATAATTTTTATAAATTTAGAAAGTATTTAAAGTTTAAATTAATTAATTACTAATTAAGTAATATAGGTAATTAATCAATGAGAATAATTTAAAAAAAGAAAGTAATTATTAATTCAAATTAAATAATAAAAATAATAATAATTTTTTTGATTTCAAAATAATTCAATAAGAAAATAATTTTTATAAATTTAGAAAGTATTTAAAGTTTAAATTAATTAATACCTAATTAAGTAATTTAGGTAATTAATCAATTAGAATAATTTAAAAAAGGAAAGTAATTCTTAATTCGAATTAAATAATAAAAATAATAATAATTTTTCTGATATTTCAAAATAATTAATAAAAAAATTTATTTTTTTAATTTTAAAAAATAAATAATTAATTTTTTATTAAATATTAAGATATTTAAACAATTAACTAATTAAGAATTACTTAAAATAATATATTTTAACATAATTTTAAAAATTAAATTATTGAAAAGTAATAATAAATTTTTTCTTTTATTTATTTATTTATTTTAAAATAAAATAGATAAAGAAATATTTAATATTATCATTTTAAAAGTATTTAATAATTATTAGTATTAACTAAGTGTTTAGATTTTAAGTAATTAAAACTATTTTAAATAATAATAAATACGTCATAAAATAGATTTAATTTTAAATTAATGTATTTAAAATAATTATTAAATTATTTAAACATATTTTATATAAAAAAAATGTATTTAATTTTAATAAAATATTTATAAAAAAAAGAAAAAGAAAATCAACGACTCATGCTATTCAAGTACGCCGAATTCTATAACCCTAAAATTAAAAAAAAAAAGGTTTCGTTCTAAAAAATGGCTTTATTGATTTTGATGAAATTTTAAACGTAGATTAAGAACATGAATAAAAGTTATGGGGAGGTATTTGAAAGCTCTGAAAAGCGCTTACTAGAAAGATATACGGATCTAAGTGTGGTGACCTAGATCTAAAGTTTTGATAAAATCTTACCGTTAGATCTTCTAGATTTTAAAATATCTGAGCTTATAGATTGTCCTCGTATATTCCTCTAGTTGAAGTCGAACTCCAATTCACATTGGATCGGACGGTAGAAGCTTTGGAAGGGGAATGAGGGGTCGCCGGAGATCTCGTGGCCGGTAAGGTTTATCAACGAATTTGAGTGGAGGAAGATGGGGAGATGTTGGAAGAGCTCTCACACTAAGAAAATTAGGGTTGAGAGCGGCTAGGAAAAAGAAAAAAAAATAAGCCCCCTTCATGAAGCTCTAAAAGAGTATTTAAATGATTAAGGCCTTAGATCTACGGCTAGGATTCATCCTAAGGTTAATTAGGAGGGAATTGAGGTGATTTAATTAGTCGTCCGTTTGATTGCTTGATTTAGAAATAAATTTAAGCTCATGATAATGAAAATAAATAAATAAATTAATAAGTAAATTAAATTAAGCATATTAGATTAAAATTAAGCTTACAATCAGATCCGATTCGGGTCAATTTGGGATTCAATTTGATTCACTCAAATTAACCCAGTTAAATTTAAATAAAATGAAGACTCGAATTAAATTAACCTCGACGGGCCTAAGGCAAACTAATCAGGCTCAATCGGACACGGTCGAGTCTACTTTGACTCAATTCAAGCTAATTCGAGCTCGAATTGGACTCGACGGGCTTGATTAAATTAATTAAAGGCCCTCGAGGGCACTCGAATGAAAATAAAGGTCAACAACAATCCTGCCAACCAAATGAATAGGCCATCACCCTCTTAAGAATAGCTTTCATGACACTGAGTTCTTCCGGTCCCAAGCATGTAAAGTGCTTTACATGATGCATATTTGCTACAATGAGCCAAAGCCTTCCCCTGATGAAGGGCATCATTTATAATCAACTACAAACACTAATATATTCGTTCAAACTGTGCAAAACATCGTGATCTTTTCCTCTTTTAAGGGGTTTCCACGTAAAAATTTTAGTGTCTCTTATGAACACTACACCCATCTCTCTTATCTATCTGTATGCTTGATCTTAAAAAAAAAAACTAGGACATTAAATTCTCTATCTTTCTAGTGCCACGAATTTTCTTGGACACAACAATTAATATCCTAATAAATCATTAATTAATATTCATAAAATAATTAAATTTAATAAATTTGATTTAATTTAATTAAATCATAAATGCTATTAATGTTTTTAAAGTAATACTTTTCATCAATTAATATGAATCAGTAAGATTAATTTAAATTTTTTATTAATAAATCTTATTTAACTAATATGATAATATTAATAATTGTAAAAATTCGATACCCTTCTTTCTCCCCAAATCCCTTCCCCTAAAATTTCCGAAACCCTCGCCGGCAAAGGAGTGAGGAAGTCGGGGCTGCAGCTCCCAGGAGAACGGGAGCAGCAACGTGTAAAGAAGTGTTGATCAGACTTCTGGATTTATGTTAAATACGGCCAATGCATGATTGGCTAAATTCGGGATTTAAGGCAAAACGGAGAAACGGGATAAGCAGTTTAATTCCTGCTTAAACCCTGCTCAAATCCTGTTGCCAAACAACCCCTAGAGTGACATTGACATCCCCACGGCCGCTGGGAAGCAAAACAATGCGAGCGCTTTTCCTTTTGTTCCTTCTTCATTTGTCTCTCCTTCTACACCCATCTTCACCATCTCCTGTCCTCGCCGGAAAGAAAAGCCGAGGAACTGATGCTGTGGAGCACATTCTTCGGAGGGAAGAGAGCCTGCGAGCTCCACCTTCCGTGCAGTTGGCTGCAGCCCAAGGTGTCCTTCGCCGTTTGCTCCCAAGACATACCTCCAGCTTCCTTCTAAAGGTCGTTCCCAAGGTAGGGCAGTGATTTTTAAGTTCTTGGTCAGTAGATAGTTCGATGCTGTCACGGCATCTTGAATTATCTTTCTCTGGTCTTCCTGAGGGCTTCCGTCAATGTAATATATGTTTCAATCGTTAACATTTTGTGGGATTTATACTTGTCTTTCGTTTTCTGACAGGGTCTTTGCGAAAGCTTCAGCTGCTTCCGTATTGGCAATGTTGTCAACTCGAGTCCAAACGGGCCAGAAATAATGTAAGCACCAATCTGGATTACTCGGTTATGACTCTTTTATGCTATCATTTTCTGCTCCCTTTCAGGGATCCTATTTTGTATGCAAAATCTTGTTTGGATTCTCGATATGCAATGCTTCAATTTACTTCCTAACAGTTTTGGATCTTTATACTGTTTGAAGCTTTTAAATTATGTTCTAGTCAATCAGCTGCAGAACAACAGCATTTCTTGAACACTTTCTGTAGTCCATGTCTCTATTGGAGGCAATGTATGCTCTAGAGCCCAAAAATCTATATGATGATTTTCTTTATTAGTTTTTTTTTCAATCTTTTATCAAATGAAGCATTTTTGAATCCTTTTAATTTCTGAATATGGGTTTGGTTATTAAAAGGAGCACTTTGTTTTTTTTTCAATACTCAGGATTGAGGGAAGTACAGCTGTTGAGGTTTCATCTGGCCTTCATTGGTATTTGAAATACTGGTGTGGTGCTCATATTTCATGGGATAAGACAGGTGGAGTTCAAGTGGCTACCGTTCCTTCACCTGGATCATTACCACGTGTGGAAGGCCAAGGTGTGAAAGTTGAACGTCCAGTTCCATGGAACTATTATCAGAATGTTGTTACCTCAAGCTGTGAGTGTTTGGTATTTTTTTTTTCTATTCCTAAGGCTTACCTTTCTTTATAGTTATGCTCCCCATGCAGAAAAAAATGATTAATGTGTTGATATTAAACAAATTTAGAGTTAGCTATTCTTTCTTTCTTTCTTTTATTGTTTTTTTTAGCAAATCCTCTGATCTACATAATTTGATGCATTATCTCAACAATGTACTTCATGTGCATACTCAACAAGATATTAGATAAATTATTAATTTATTATGTGACAACAAGTAGGGTAGTGGAAGAAAAAATCATAGTGGAATTGAATATTTTTATTGTTGAGGATTCAACAATTCGTTGTGAAGGAGACCAGGGAGTTGATGTGGAGAAGGGGACTAAGAAGATTAGAAGAATGAATTCCTCGAAGGAAGGGAGGTGGTAGGTAGGAGGTAAAGAGAAAGAAAGCATGAAGAAACCATTGAGAAGAGGAAAATATCCCTATTGGGGAGCCAAAAGAAAGTCTTTATTTATGCCCTCATCAATCGCCTAAATTACATAACATATCACTATTTATAATTAAATACTTTTTCAAAATGATATAATTACCCTTAAAGAAAATAAGTACCAAATTGGGCCTAAATAACTACTGACTTAATAACCATTTTGCAATTAACATAAGTATAACTAAGGAAGATCACATAATACATGAAATAATATTGAAAAAAATCATAAAGACTTTGAGGTAGACATGTTACACCACAATAATTCCCTTGGGTTGTGAAGAACTCAATTCCAGACAGTTGAAATATTGTTGAAGAAAGAGCTCGAGGTTCTTGACAATACTATAGAGCTAGCGTAATCCTTCATGAAATAGAGAGACAAAGGAGAAATTTATCCTAATGAAGATTTGATAAATGTGAAATAAGTCCTGAAGTGTTAGAGATGAGGGGGAGGAACATCACCTTCATCAACATTATGAATATGATGCTCTTGTTATAGATTCTTAAGAACATCAGTATAGCAGTTACTCTAGCATGAGCTCTGTACCATAGCATTTAAAAAAAATCATGATAAGAAAGGTGGAGAAGAAAAGGTATGATAGTAAGTCACTATTAGGGGCAAATTTGAACTAGATTTTCATGTAAGTTTATGAATGAGTTTGGAATATGAGATAAGTGCATGGTGGAGGAAGAAAAAGACCATGCGTACATATCATAGAACCTTTGATATAAATCTTCATCATAAAAAGTTCTTAGATCCATGAACTTTAGCTTTGATATTAATTGATGATGAATAAATGATTGTGATGAACTTTTTGTGGTGGAGGACTAAGAGTAGTCAACTAAGGGTTTCTTGTTGTATAAAAATAAGCTAGGAAGGAGGCCAAGAGATTTAAGCATTTCTAGGGTTATATATGGTGAAAGAAGACAAGTTGATTGGAAGATTAGGTCAAGGCACTAATGAACCTAGATGGAGGGTTGGAAACTGGGTTGTTTTGTGGAATGTTGGTGAATGAATTAACTAGCTGTTTGAGGAATTCTAGGATTAGGGTAAAGGCTTTAGATGAGGTTTGAAGTTGGGTGGCAAGGCAATGAGTGTGGAGTCTTGTAGTGGCAAGTGAAGTGGATTAAGTTTTAGAGGAAGGAGCTTGGCGAATTGGTCTTGTTTTGTTTTGTTTATTTTGAGAGAAGGCTAGAGGGAGTGTTGGTATGATAGAGACATCGAAGTGGAAATATAAGAGATGATAATTTCTCATGCAAAATAAAAACATATGTATAAAATTAAACAATCCCACCAAGGATTGGGCTCTCGGGCACCGAGCCAAGAAGGAAAGGGGGGGGGGGGGGGGATATAGTAGCTCTTCCACATTTCTTTCAAACATCAATAATTCTTCATTACAGCCAAGAGTACATATAAAATCACTTTCCTATAGGTTAATAACTAAAAATTCAAATTTCTTAAGGCTTAGGTGTGATTTCCTTACTTCAAGGAGGTAGTTTTGTCGTTATTGAATGATGTGGATGTCTGCCCCTTATTTTGTGAGTAGTGGGTTGATGCGGCATTGTAGGTTGTTGAGAATAACTTTAAGTCATCCTCATTCTTAGAATGACTTGTAGAAGCCTTTATGCGACTCTTCATCAAGTTGAGAGTTAAAAGAGGGAGCCTTGGTCGACCACTTCTAGTTTTGACTTTGCTTGAAATCTCCATAGCTCCCCCTTGCTTGCACTATATTATAAAATTACCTTTGGTTGTCCATTACATGGGAATACAAGGATGGAAGTTCCTTGGATGGCTGTGCTTATTTTTTCAACTTTATTCAACAACTAGATGAAATTAAACTTACAAAACTAAAATGAAAAATCTTTAATCATCCTACAACTACTATAACCATCATAACTACTATTACAATTTGAATTTTTGAATTTCCAAAATTTACTTTAAAATTCAAAAGTCAAACTCAAATTACTACAAGTGAACATGACTTATAACTTCCATAGCCTTCATAACTATCATAACTACCACAACTACCTTAAATATTACAACTATGACATCAATATTAATTATCATATACTAAAGATATAGCCTGAACATCAACTTTAATTAACATTCTATGTGATACAACTTCCACTTTTTGCCTTCATGATGTTGAGGAGGTCATTCATCACAAGTTTGCTTTAAAAATAATCTTTTGATCTCTATCATTTTGATTTTTGATTTGTTTGAAAGAGAAGATTTCATTGTATGGGATAATTGATGAGATAAAGATAATGTGATTGATAATGTTAGAAGAATGAAAGCTTTGAAGGGACATAGGAGGAGAAAAAATGCAGGAAGAAACCTTAGGAGGTACTGATGAATTAATCTCTAAAGTGGATGCCAAAAGAAAACCATCATCTATTCCATTATCATCTTTTTAATTTCATGATTCTAGACACTATTTATAATAATAGGCCTTATTCAAAATAACAAAATTAATTTTGAACGAATACAAGAAAGGCCAAACTAAGCCTGAATGACAAATGGCTCTTTAAGCACTAATAATTAACTCAAATATAACAAAGGATGATCGCATAATGCATTAAGTAATACTGGAATGCATAAAAATTGAAGTTGACCGCTTGCACTTTGTGGAATCGACATTTATGGATAAAGCCTACCATATGAGCTTGTAATGAAGCAATGTCCTAGCTTTTCTGTTTTTAGCCTAAAAACCTAATACAAATTTCTCCTAAGGTCCAAAAAAAATGACTACTCTTTTTTGTTGGCATGGATATGGCATAGAATGATATATATATATATATATATATATATTTCTTGCTGTGGGATTATGGGCTGATTTGTTTATGCATCATTTTTAGCAGGCGCCAGGTATTTTACTAGCCTTGACTTTAAGTATTTTATACCTCGAATACCACCTTTGGCTGCCAAAGAGGCCTGATGCAGTCACATGTTCAAATAGCAAGTAGGCATGGCATGATTTCTACAATGTGAAGCTAATAACTCTTATAGTGTGATTTTTCACTATCAATGTAAAAATTGATTTTCAAATATCATTTTATAACGGGAAAGGAAATCACCCCCAATATCATACAAAGAGATGGAATAAGGAGCTCACTGTTTTACTTATTTATTTCCTTTCAATTTTTAAGTCCCTCTCCATGCCTACATTCCCACGGCCAGCCACTGCTACTAGAGCCCCATTTGACTTCGCTTCAACCTCAACCTTACCATCTAAGCAACAACCACATTTCTTTTGACATTACAACATTGCAAATTACTTCACAGTAGTTACATAAGTAGTTTCATAATTGATGTTATTGACCTCAGCTGTTGGGACCAAAAAGGCATCTATTCAAACTATTAAGGCAGCTAAGTTCTAAAAATGGAAGGTTTCCTGGCGTGATTTTATATTAGTGATCAAATCTCGAGTCATGTGATAGAAGATTAATTTTTGTGAGCAATTCTAATCCGTCGCTTCTATGATCTATTTGATATTGATTTACTAACTTTTTTGCTTTTTTACTTCGTCAAAATTTCTAGCTTTTCCAGATAATATGATATATTCATATTTGCCTCTTATCGCAGACCCATCCGTCTTAAGTTATGCTATTTAGTAATGTCTAACTTTTTTTTTTTTGCATAGATTCTTTTGCATGGTGGGATTGGAAAAGATGGGAAAAAGAGATAGATTGGATGGCTCTGCAAGGAGTTAACTTGCCTCTCGCATTTAATGGGCAAGAGGCTATCTGGCAGAAAGTTTTTAAGGTAACAAAACATGTTGAATCCATTTATCTTTGGAGCATGCTGTCGTCATTTTTTGCTCGCATGATCTATCATGTAAATTTTAGCTACCAACTTGCTGAAATATTCAAATATACATTAAAAAGTGTTCTCAAGATATCATCTCCTAATAATGTTTTATTCGCTGAGCAGGTTTATTGAACTCATTTGCCCCAAATTTTTTCCCACCTTTAACTCACTCAATCTCATTCTCCTTGAAGATTGACATGAAAAACCAATATTAATGATTTGATGATTATGCCACTTTTTTTCACAATGTTCACCATTTATAATGGTCATTATGAAAATGAAGTACAATTTTATTAGTTCAGAGAGTGGTGGGTTGAGAGAAAGGATTTTGTCTTTGATTGTAGCTTTACTTGCATTTTTCGAAGAACTCTTGATGTAGGTCATTAATCAGATCAAATCATGTTGCAAAGGTCCGATTGGCTACAGGTCAATTTCAAGGAATCAAACCAAGTCATTACTGCATTGAACCAAGTCCAATTTCAAACCTTTTTAGACCTATTTCTATTATGGCCGAATTTCTTTAATCTCTTATTTTTAGTTTGATTTATTTTATTAGGTTTATTTATCTTTTTTGGGATAATATCATGTTTAAATTTAAACGTTCGTTAGGTTGGATGAAATTAGATTTGCTTTCAAATAATTAGCCTCATCCTTTTAATCCTATTTCTATAAATAGGGACCCATGATTTGTAATTAAATTATTGATTGGTTGATGAATTAATGGAATTTTATTATTTATGAGGACAATATTCAAGTTATGTACATGACTCACTTCAAGTTGGGTATGGGAGTTTCTTCCTTACCCCTTCATCAATTTTGGTATCAGAACCTTACATAAGATGTCGCATCCATGCCTCACTCTAATCCTTCTAGCTCTAAATTTATAAAGACTTACATTTTGTGTCATGACCTAGCCCGGATACTCGAATTAACGAGGCAGGAATGAAAAGTAGGACAGTTGTAACATTTCATTCAATTTTATAAGCAAATTAACATACAACTTCTCAATAAAACTGAAGAGTCACTATTACTAAATTTTTCATTAAACTACTAATAAAATCCTCTCAATGATTTAACATTTGCATAAATCATAAATTATCTATTTTTATTTGCGTGCCGTCTTCTATAGAAATACTCTTCTCTTTCAGTCATTTCTATTTCTCTAGAGAGTTACCTGAAAATATTAATCTAATGGGTTGAGTTTACAATGTAAACTCAGTGGGTAATCTTTCTATATATAACATTTAAATATATACAAAATACAATGCAAGTTCTTTTTCTCATTTCTTATAAAATTATTAGAATTTATGTAACATTTATATAACATTTATTTAGTATACTTCATATCATTTTTTCTTTCATTCATTCATTCCTTATATCTTCTATATACATTTTTATTTCATATACATTTTATCATAACAAGTTATCATTATTTCCTTTTCCAATTTAATTAGCACACGAGCATCATCTAAATGTACTAAAGGTACAACCATTTCTATTTCCTTTTCCATTTCCATTTAACGTGTATGGGTATGTTGCTTCCTCAGCTAGTACCATACGGGGGTGAATTTCTGTAATTTGCTTGCATATTCTTTTCCCTTTCTCCTTTATTCTCATTCATTCATTTATGCTTCTTATATGTATGTAGCATATATCATCAATTTCATATACCTTCATATTCTTAAGTTAATCAATATATATTTTCAATCATAACAATCTATATTTATCCAATTTATTATTATGTATGAAATTGAATTTACATTGTCTTACTCATAATAGTCTCAAAAAATAAAGCAAAACAATTATATAAATTATTGCCTTCAGAATTGAAATGAAAATACAATAAGGAAATTTTACACAACTGTAATTACCCACTTTAATTCTTTCAAATTCTCGATCCGTGGAAATAATTTCTCGCAATACAAACCATAGACATAAATAAACATATAACTATTATCATCTTTTAATTTACACTATTCTCATATAAATATTGCTTTAATAAATTTTTACCTCCGATCTCCTTTTTGGGATCACTTCAGTTGTCACCTTTGTATATTAGGTTATCTTCTTCTCTTTCTCTTTGAATCAAGACGCTCCCCACCAGATTTCTCCTTTTTATTTATTAATCAATTATTATGTTAGTAATTTGAGAAAATAGAGAAAATAAAATATTAATAATAAATGTAAAAGAACATACTCCTTCCGTCGATAGAAATGAAAAGTTTACTGATTTGATCCCAAAATTTCATTCACTTCTTTTTTCACTTCCTTCTTTTATCTCTCTTTAATTGAACATATCTTTTTCTAGGATCAATCTCAGAAGAAGAGAAATGCCAAAAGAGATAAATTGAAAAACTTCTTTTTTCTTCCTCTCAGTCGCCTCTAAAAAAAGAACACCGCTCTCTCCCGTTTTCTTCGACATGAACGAGTGAAATGAAATTATCTTTCACGAGGAGTATTTATTTTACTCCCACATACGCGATCCTTCGCTCAAAACCATGAACCGAGCCCTCCAAACTTGCCCGCGCTCGCATTCGACCCGCTCCAGTCACAGTTTCGTCTGTCTATTTCATGCATGCTAACCCGCGATTTATTAGAGGCTGGCCGACTAGTTCAATTGAACTGGCCAAGGTAAATCGGTTCTTACAATCTCCCATTCTTATAAAAATTTTGTCCTCGAAATTTAAAAAAAATCAAATAAAAATAAATGTACCCTAATTGAATAGATGGGGATATTGAGCTTTCATTTCTGCTTCTTTCTCCCAAGTGGCATATCTTTCTGTTCTATATTTTCATAAAATTTCACAAAAGGTATTTTTCGATTCCTCAGTTGTTTCACATCATATTCCAGTATTTTTTCAGGTTCTTCAACATATTTCAAATCAGGCTGCAAGTCAATTGATTTTAACCTGATTCTTTTTGACTCATCTGATATATACTTCTGAAGCACTGATATTTGAAACACATTATGAATCCTTTGCATATGCACTGCAGTTCTAATCTATAGGCCATATTTCTAATCCTCTCTATGATTTCAAAAGGACCTATGAATCGTAGGCTCAATTTTCTTTCCTTCCCAAATCGCTATACACCTTTCATTGAACTGACTTCAAGGAAAATAAATTCTCCTACTTCAAACTCAACTGGTATGTGCTTTACATAATAATATTTTCATTGCCCGTCTTGTACTGCTTTAATCTATCTCTGATCAATTTGATTTTGCTAGTAGCATCATCTACCATTTCAGTACTAATTATTTTTCTTTCACCTGTTTTTGCCCAACACAAGGGTGTTTTGCACTTTCTTTCATAAAGAGCTTCGTACGGTGCCATTCAAATGCTCATGCTTTTTATGTAACAAAATTCTTGTTATCAGGTAGATTTTATGGGCTTCTCAAGTCCAAAGCATAAATAAATGTTTTAGATTTTTTATTATTTGTAGAAGGCTTTGAAAATTATTAAATTCTATTATATTTTCATTAGCCTTTCACTCTCAAATTGATGGTTATATTGAGGTAGTAAATTGAAGCCAAAGAAATCTTTAAAGATGTTTGGTTGGAAAAAGTCTATGTAATTGGGTTAACTCATCATGCAAAATCTCAATTTATCCTAGGCCAATTACAAGTTTTCTAACTAGGTCATAATTGTATTGTTGTGTACCGGTGTGTACCGATGTCTACCGTTTTCTATCGCATGATGAAGTTAATAAAACATTTTAGGTCATATTTTAGTTTATTTTTTATACATGTAAGTGCAGCGTACCGTTATTATGTATAGCTATGTACCGATGTCTACTATTTTCTATTCGTATAAAGAAGTTACTAAAACATTTCAGTGATGTTTTTTTCCATTTTCTACACTTAGTGCTGTGTACCTTTGTTGTGTACTTCTGTGTACCGATGTATACCGCTGCTGAGTACCGTTGTGTACTTCTGTGATTTGTTCTCCATTCTTATATTTGTTCATAGAACATTTTTTATGAAGTTGATATCGTATTGTTTTTAACCACTACACCTAATTTTGCAGGGATATGTTCCGAAGATAACTTTCCATTGCATAATTTCAACATTCAGAGAAATATGCGATAATTTGGTTGATATATTCGACCAACAATTTGTGGATAGATTGAAGCAACTATGCATACATTAGTTTTTGCTGATGTCTCGCTTCCGTTAGAATGTTCCCCTGGTCTACATATTGTTGTTACTGTGGGATATCCGGTAGCAGTGTTTTGTCATTGAGGGGCAGAAGTTACCATTCACTGCAGATGAAGTTGCTCTGATCTTAGGATTGCCCAATAAAGGAATTGAATTCGAGTTGGGAAGTGCCAGAATCACTGGGAAATCTGCAAATGATATCAAATATTAGATGCTTTGTTTTTACGAATCAACTCCACTTCCTGATCTTGTGAAGAAATTTATCATTTTTTTTTTGTCCAACCTATTCTTTCTACTACGTAACTACTGAACCACGGCTAGAATCCTTAGTGCAGCACGTCATGTAGATCGATTTTTACCTTAAAACTGACCAACATCTATTAGGGATTTCTTAGTGGCCGAGTTTGATGTGATTGTCAGGAAGTTTGCCAAACGCAAACCACTAGGATATATGAATGGCTCTTTACATATTATAATTGTGAGTGCATCCAACATTTTAGAACCTCTGTCCATTATAGGAATTTATTTTATTGGCTAATAACCTCTTTGGATTAAATGCTGATTTGGTTTCTAGAGCATACACGCACCAGTGGATAATAACTCCAGATTTCATTTTCTTCGTTGGGACAGTTAGATTATGCACAACAAAGTAGAGGTCTCTTATTTATTTGATGAACTTCAGGATGTACAGGTGCTCATGCTTCTTCTTTCCACTTCATCTTGATGTAGAGAAGTTGACAAATATTATTGTGTAGGTATTACATACTTTCCAAGGAATCACCAGAGAGGAGAGGACATTACTAGAGAATTCGGTCCCTTAATCCCTTGAGAAAACATCTACTCCACATCACACATTCCTCCAACTTGAACTCTCAGGCCACCCCCACTCATAATCATTTCTTCAACTTCCATCTCCCTTAAATCCCCCCCCCCCCCCCCCCCCAAAAGCCCCCTCAGGCCCCCCAGTCCCTCCGCACAGAAGCACCCTTCTCCCATTGCTGAAACAAACGATGCAAACTGTCGGAACCTTGAGCAAGCCATCAGTGAGATTACCTCACAATACAAAATTCTATTGAATAGATTGGTGAAGGTAGAATCGATTGTTGAGATGCTTGAGCGGCGAGTACTTGCGTTGGAGCACCGTGTTTTTGAACAGAAGCAGATGTAAAGCAAACTTAATGTCATGGAGAAGTTTCTGCTAGATAAGTTTCCTGCGTTCAAAGCTTATCTGACAGGAGAGCCTGTAGATTCTTCATCAAGGATGGTAATAACTGCTGATATTTTTAACCCACATGATGCCGAGGTTGTTGAGGAAGCCTCAATATCTGTAAATCCCTAAGACAACATTGATGTGCATGACAATGAACCAATTGTAGATTTGCTCGTCACGCATCAAAAAATACGCTAGCCCTGATGCACAGAAAGATCAGGCAGATGATGAGGAGGATAAAGGCTCTGCCGCAACCTGCGGCCCAAGTATAGCACACAGGGTGCATACTAGGGATGACCAGAAGAGGAAATTGGACCTCATATACCACTGGTCAGAAGAAGAGAAGGGCCAAACAAACAGTTAAAAAGTCTACACCTATGGATGAACTGGCAGCTGCAGTTGTGATAATTGAGGTAGATGAGGGAATAAGAATCGATCCCAAACCAACACCAACAAAAATAGATTTTTGGGGAGGCTAATAATAAGTGAAAAAAGCTGATGTTCATAGACAATTGTCTCCAAAAATATCCTGACAAGTAAGTTTGAATTATGTTGAAATTATTTTTTCTTAATTCTGTGTACCTCTATGTACCACTGTTGTGTATTACTGTGTACTGTTTCTATGTATTGCTGACCTTTATATTTTGTTTTCAGGTTTGAAATGATTTTTACTACTAGGAACGTCTTTATTTGTAGAAGTCAAATTGACGAATTAATAATAGACAAGTACCTCGATAATAATCATGTTGATGCTTTTGTTATTTTGCTAACTGAGAAGAACAATCTTTCCCCGGTCATTTACTAACCATTCTTTTTTGTTTATTGCGTGCATTGGGTATGTTAGTTTTTACACAATTTTTATGTTCTTGTGTTTGATATTTTGGAAAATTAATTTCTTGTTCTGTTTGCGTGTCATGATAGGCATACTCAAAATATATTACCGATACCAAGATGTATGTCGACCATATCAATAAAGAATCCGTAAATTAACAATCAGCATTGGACCCTTTTGGTAGCTAACTTGAAGAATAAAGTCTTGACAGTTTTTTAATTCCTTGCCCAATAAGATTCACAAGGTTGTCCTTGAAATTGTGAGTCAAGATTTGAATTCATACACTTTCAGCTTATATTGTTACATGACTAGATTGAAATTTATATGATCTCAATATTTTTTTTGCTAGATAAATTATCTTTATGAAGATACCAATGATTCTTTTGATGATGACATAAGGCAATGGCCGGTCCAAACTGTCGCTGGTGTGCCAACCCAGAAAAATAGCTTCGACTGCGGTATGTTAGTCTATAAATATATGGAGGCCGCAATCCAACATCAGAGTGTCAATTGGGCTGAAGTTAAAGACTGACAAGATAAAATGCCTAAGTTCAAGGCAGAACTTGTATGTGCTATTCTTTGTGCAACAAAAAAATAATTGAACATAAGTTGTAGAGCCATTCTTTATTTGTACAAACATTCTTTATTAGTAATAATTGCATGTATAATTTATGTGGAGTACATAACAGTGCATGTATAATTGCATGTAGTTTGTAGTTGTAATTTGTACATATATTCTTTATTTGTACATTCTTGAAATTCCGAGTAACACATTTTTTGAGATAATTATTTACATTTCAATCTCTGGAGTACATAGTAGTACACAGCGGTACACAACAGTACGCATTAGTACATAACAATGGTAATAGAGAAAAAAACATGACTGAAAATGTTCTAATAACTTCATTATGAGAATAGAGAATAGTACAGAGTGAAACACAACAACGGTACACAGCACTTACAAGTAAATAGAATGAACAAAAACAAATTGAAGATGTCATATTAACTTCATCATGCGATTAGAGAAAAAGTACACAGCGATACACAGCAGCGAAAGACATTTGCGCTTCTAGGGTCGAAAGGTATTTGCGCTTCCAGGGCTGAAAGATATTTACGCTTCCAAGGCCGAAAGGCATTTGCGCTTCCAAACCCCTAAAGGATTGCAGTCCTTTGAAAATTGACAGAGTATTACAGGAGAGACTTGAGACTGTTGAGGCATTAGCTCTGGGATTACTGCTCCTTAAGTAGCTGTCGCACACATGCCTGCAGTTGAGTTTGTAGTGGACAACATTCAAACCTTTACATCAACTCGTATTGTAAATCTTGTCAATTAGCTAGGTTTAGAAACATCTTATGCTTACCTCCGTGCATCAATTTTTTTAATGTTTGCTTATACAAGTGTACAATGAAGTCATCTTCAGCTGGATCCCAAGGGTGATAAAGAATGACATTATCTGCATCACAAGGTAGCCTATCAACAAAATTGGAACTGACACCTCTATTACGTCGTAGCTCATGATAACGTATTTGAAGAAAGTGAGCACTAGCTAGGTGGTGATATTTCTAAAAAAACTTACACATCTCCAGCCTCTAGCATTGAGAAAATTTTCTATTATGTTGCCCTCTACTGCCATCGCCTCACCACACGCAATCTAGAGTATGCAATCACAACGTTCATGTCATGTACGCACGCAATATCTATATATTTCATTTGCCCTTACTAGTTGCTCAAGCGAATCATCAGAATACTTTGACATACATTCATGCATTATACTGGTGGCCATGTCCACGAAGTCTTTCATCGACATACCTCGAGACTTCTCAGTATCTGGCCAATGCAGTCAATAGAGTATAATCGAAAAGCTTACGAAGGTACACAACTGCTGGAGAGAATTGGTAATACACCTTAAATAGCACAAATGCTACAATTACTTACCTTAAAGAGCTGAAAAGGTACAACCACCCATCATAAATGTTACAACAACCTCGCTTAAATAGCTGAACTGCTACAATTACCCACCATAAATAGCAGAACATAGCAAATGCACACAACGGTACACAACAACGTTACACAGAGGTACACAATGATATACAATAAGACAGCAACAACAACAACAACAACATCAAGCCTTTATCCCACTACGTGGGGTCGGCTACATGAATCCTTTTTCTCCATTGTGTCCTGTTAAAAGTCAAATTCTCGTTTAAATCTAATAAAGAAAGATCATTTTTAATATTTTCTAACCAAGTCTTTTTAGGTCTACCTCTACCTTTCTTAACATAAGTCAAATCTAAGACCTCTACTTTCCTAACCGGGTCATCGGGAGGCCGCCGTTTTACGTGACCAAACCATCTAAGGCGACTCTCTCTAATCTTATCTTCCACTGGAGCTACTCCAACCTTTTCACGAATATGCTCATTTCGTATCCTATCTCTAAGGGTAAAGCCACTCATCCACCTGAGCATCCTCATCTCTGCAACACTTAACTTAGAATTATACTTCTCTTTTAATGGCCAACATTCGGCACCATAAAGCATTGCAGGTCTCACCACCATCTTATAGAATTTTCCCTTAAGTTTGAGAGGTACTTTTCTATCACACAATAAGCCTGATGCATTCCTCCACTTCAACCATCCAACTTGGATTCTGCTGATAATATCCCCATCTATATCACCATCACTCTGAATAATAGATCCAAGATATCTAAAACGTGTACTCTTATTAATGACTTGATCGGCCAAAGTCACAATGCCCTCACTAGGTCTATTATTACTAAAATTACACTCCATATATTCCGTTTTAGATCTACTCAAGCGAAAACCTTTAGACTCTAAAGTTGACCTCCACAATTCTAGTTTACCTTCAACTCCCCCTCTAGTCTTATCAACAAGAAGAATATCATCAGCAAAAAGCATACACCAAGGTACATCCTCTTGCAAATGTCTAGTGAGAACATCCATGACTAAAGCAAAAAGATATGGGCTTAAGGCTGATCCTTGATGTAATCCAACCGAAATAGGGAAATACTTGGTCAAACCACCTTGTGTTTGAACACAAGTAATAGTTCCTGCATACATATCTTTAATGATTTGAATATAAGCGTTATTAACTCTTTTCTTTTCAAGAACTCTCCATAGCACTTCTCTTGGAACTTTATCATATGCTTTTTCTAAATCAATAAATATCATATGTAAATCCTCCTTATTCTCTATATATTTCTCCATCAAACCTCTTAATAAATGTATGGCTTCCATAGTAGACCTACCCGGCATGAATCCAAATTGATTTTGAGAAACATTAGTATCACGCCGCAACCTATGCTCCATAACTCGTTTCCATAGTTTTAAAGTATGACACATTAACTTAATTCCACTATAATTCGCACAATCTTGTGCATCACCTTTATTCTTAAAAATAGGGATTAACACACTCATTCTCCACTCATCTGGCATCTTTTTAGTCTTCAAAACAGTATTAAAAAGTTTAGTAAGCCAAGAAATTCCTTCATCTCCTAAGCATTTCCACACCTCTATTGGAATATCATCAGGTCCAACAGCTTTTCCACCCTTCATTTTCTTCAAAGCCTCTCTAACTTCGGTTTTACTAATACGCCGATAAAAACATAAATCTTTATTTTCATTTAGGGTGCTAAGATCACTACAGTCAATTTTATTTTCACATTCTTCATTAAAAAGTTTAGCAAAATATCTCATCCACCTTTGTTGAATATCATCTTCTAAAAAAAGTACTTTTTGATCTTCATCCTTAATACACTTCACTTGAACTAAATCCTTACTACTCCTATCTCTTTGTTTGGCTAGCTTATACATATATCTTTCTCCCTCCTTAGTATCTAATCTATTATATAAATCACTAAAAGCTAAACTCTTTGCATCGCATATTGCTTTCTTAGATTCCTTACGTGCCTCTTTATAAATTTTCCAATTATCAGAATTTTTACAATTAAACCAATTTTTATAACAAATCTTTTTATTTTTAATCTTTTCTTGCACATTTGGATTCCACCACCAACTATTTTTACTATTAGGAGCTTTTCCCTTTGAAACTCCAAGCACATCTTTTGCAATATTCTTAATATAACTAGCAACTTTTTCCCACATAACATTAGCATCCTCATGCACAGACAAAATCTTAAGATCTAAAATCTTACTCTCAAAAATATTTTTGTTAATATTCTTTAAATGCCCCCATCTAATCCTAGGAAATCGTTTTACTTTATTTTTTATTTTCTTCCCCATTATCTTCAAGTCCAAAACTAATAAACGATGTTGGGTACATAAGTTTTCACTCGGAATAACTTTACAATCTTTGCAATCTAAACGATCTAATTTTCTTATAAGAAAATAATCAATCTGAGTTGTATTATATCCATTTTTATAAGTAATGAGATGCTCATTCCTTATAAAAATGCGGTACGTATTAAAGGTAGACAGTAGTACACAATAAAAATACAATGAAATACAGAATAAAATTTTACAATGAAATACAGAATGAAATTTTACAATGAATTTACAATTGAATATTTCAAAACATAATGTAATTTTACAATGAATTTATGAAATACAGAATGAAATTTTGCAGTACACATTGCAATTTTAAATTAAAATAATTACACATCATCCATGTTTCTCTGATTCAATTATTCTCATCATCATTCTTAGATATTTTGGTGTCGGCTGGGCGTTTGATGGATCGAGAATGTATTCATCTGTGAAGCATTCTGGTATGTTTGAGAACTTTATCCGACTCACTAGTTCTCCGGGTGTACACTGTTTTATTGTAGTGGCCTGATCTGTAGGTATCTTTTTCTTACATTTTCTCTTCTCCTAATAACTCTTCAATCTTGCATTAGAGATGTCTTTAGGCCTGCACTTTAGTGGGTCTTTTAATTTTTTAAACCCACCTTATGTGTTGCCTATAAATTTGTGGTTCTTTTTCTTGCCATCCAGGATCAAGTCTACATTTTCAACCATGTTAGTCATTGTAGTCAACATATACTATTCTGCGTCCTCATTCCTCTATGCTCGTGTGCTAATTTGATATGAAAATCTGCTAAAATGATTTCTGAATATCATACCACTACATCCCTCCTAAGATGTGATCGCTTTCTTTCTCATACTGGTGAATGTGCGGCCAACATGAATATCTTTCTTAGTTCTGGCTGACCATCTTAGCAGTAAGTACTTTGAAAGAATATTAACTATATCTAACTGCCTTATTACTCTCATGCAATGAGAACATAGTAAACCCATCATGTCGAACTTCCCACAACTGCATTGAATGGTATCTTCTCTTACATCAAAATGAATAGTCTAATGGATCGATTGATCAAACTTTTCGACACTTTTCACAAAAAATGTTGATAAGTCACTTGACGCATGATTTATACACATTCCACCAACACCTTAAATTTTTTTTTTTCAAAAAATGAATACAATTTTCTTGAATAAAATCAGGCAACTTGCTTTAGTATTAGGCTATTTTTTATTAAAGATACTATTTCGGACTAGTTGCATATGAAATCTTCATCTTATTCATCCTGATGCTAAGTCATCATCATCTTCTCTAAGCCCAGAGAACAATCAGTTATAGAACTTGTTGGCTTTGAAATGTCATGACACATTGTTAGTGGACTCACTACGCTGTGTTGAAAGAAAATACCAATGTTAAAACAATTCTTGTTGAATGTTGTTGACCATTTGTTCTTGATTCTGTAAAGCTCCTTCAATCAATCATGGTTGTGGAGGTCCCCTTCAGTGATTATTTCAACCCAGGTTCTCTCGAACTCATCAGAATCACAAGAAATTATTACGTATGGAGTCTGGACAGTGAAAACTGTTCGGATTTATTGCATATTTACTGCGTATTTGCAAATACTCAATTGTAAGTATTGTTGAGTATTTTGTGAGTATTCACAGAGTATTTTATGAGTATTTACTGAGTATTATTGATTTACTGTGTATATACTGAGTATTTGTTGAGTATTAACAAATACTCAGCAAATATGCAGTAATCCAGAAGGTTCTTTCCGTCCGAACTCTGCACAGAATAATTTCTCCAGAATCACATTTGCTTAAACACCTATAAAAAAGGTCTCCGACTTTGTTGTTGCTATTGAAGCACCACATCTTAAACGGAGCCTTCTTGGTGATGTGCCATTGGCACAGCCTATGATGTGTCTGAGGTAATGCAAATTTTATTGCCTTAGTCATTTCCTGGTCCTGATTAATAAATATTGTTATGGGATGTTATCACCCATTATTCATAAAAATTTCTAAATAATCAGATAAACGATTCAATTGCCTCCTCCGATAAAAATGTCACCCATAACAGAACATTTTGCCAATAATTATTAACTCCAACAAAGGGTATACAAGCTAAATTATATTTGTTAAGCCTATAGCTAGTATAAAAAGTTATCATATCTTCAAAACAATCATAATCTATTCTTCCCAACCAATCAACCCAAAAAAATTTCAATAATTTATCATCCTCATCAGTTTGGACGTCCCATACAACAATGTTGTCATCTATTTATCGATCTTTAAATAGTTGAATTAGGGAATTGGTGTCCCCATACTCAATCTTCGCTCTTTTAACTTTCTAAATGTAGTTCTATGTATCTCTCTTAAAAAATCCAACATTTTCTAAACCTCCAACTTTAGAGTCTAAAGGTTTTCGCTTGAGTAGATCTAAAACGGAATATATGGAGTGTAATTTTAGTAATAATAGACCTAATGAGGGCATCGTGACTTTGGCCGATCAAGTCATTAATAAGAGTACACGTTTTAGATATCTTGGATCTATTGTTCAGAGTGATGGTGATATAGATGGGGATATTATCAGCAGAATCCAAGTTGGATGGTTGAAGTGGAGGAATGCATCAGGCTTATTGTGTGATAGAAAAGTACCTCTCAAACTTAAGGGAAAATTCTATAAGATGGTGGTGAGACCTGCAATGCTTTATGGTGCCGAATGTTGGCCATTAAAAGAGAAGCATAATTCTAAGTTAAGTGTTGCAGAGATGAGGATGCTCAGGTGGATGAGTGGCTTTACCCTTAGAGATAGGATACGAAATGAGCATATTCGTGAAAAGGTTGGAGTAGCTCCAGTGGAAGATAAGATTAGAGAGAGTCGCCTTAGATGGTTTGGTCACGTAAAACGGCGGCCTCCTGATGACCCGGTTAGGAAAGTAGAGGTCTTAGATTTGACTTATGTTAAGAAAGGTAGAGGTAGACCTAAAAAAACTTGGTTAGAAAATATTAAAAATGATCTTTCTTTATTAGATTTAAACGAGAATTTGACTTTTAACAGGACACAATGGAGAAAAAGGATTCATGTAGCCGACCCCACGTAGTGGGATAAAGGCTTGATGTTGTTGTTGTTGTTGTTGTTGTTTCTAAACCTCCAACTTCATCGGCTAGGTAGGTAAATGCATCAATAGTTCTTATCCCAACTTCTGTCATTAATTTAAGAACTGATATTTTCTCAGCACTAATATTTCTATATGATCTAAGCAGATGTTGATCTTCCGGCCTAGCTAATTCGTGATTGTGGCTTTCTATACATTTTTGCACCGTCCAAACTCCATCTTCATCCGCTGAAAATCTAATCATAGTGGGACACCCCATTCTCGTATTTGATTTTCTATATTTTGATTGAGAATTTAAGTCAATACCTTTCTTAAATCCAGCTTTTGAATAGAGAAAGTCCTTGGATCTTATTTTTCTCGAATTAGTCCAATAACTGTGATGTTTTTTGCGAACACTAAAACCGACATTGTGATTATAAGGACAATACATATCTTATGCTTCCTTCCCACTGTTATAAACATCCTGTGCATAAGAGAAACTTATTTAACATTTTGATATAAACATGGTAGTACATAAAAATCACAGTGATATACAGCAGTGGTACATAGTAGCGGTACACGGCAGTTGCACATAGCGATACACAACAGCCATAATACACAACAATAATACATATCAAATTATGTTTGTATCTGCACTTGCACACAGAATCCAAACTTACATCTAAGTATGCACAAAGTAATATAAATTCGGAGGAGCAAAAAAGATTTGAACGATGCACCCTAAACCATTAAAAACTCTACATTTTCAAATGAAAAATAATAAAACCTCTTCGGAGTTTAAAATTTACCTATAATATCCCCGACTTATCTCCCATAGTTTATTGCGGTAAGTCTTCCTGGACGTCTTTCGTAACGCCTTCCATCTCCTCACAGAATTTGACTTTCTCCAAACTAGTTTCCATATTCATAGCCTCTTTCTCTCTTTTCTTTCTAAGCTTTATTTTGAGGAGAAATCCTGTCTCAGGTGGTGAAAATAGTCCGCAAATATCTTAAACCCTAGATGTTGGCGCTTACGCATTTTTTTTTTAATTTTTGCGTCTGGATCAGGTCGGGTCGTCGGGTTTCACGGTAAGTTAGAAAAGACGTGACAAATATTATAATTTCATCGAGTCGGGTCGTCGGGCCGCCACATGGCGGCATTGTATTGGAGTTCGGACGTAGAGCTACGTTCGGACTCCACAGAATAATTTCTCCAAAATTGAATTATTGATTGATTGATTGATGAATGAAAAAAATCCGATTGTTTGTGATCCAAATTGGTTGCTCTTAAGATCCAAATTATATATATTGATCACTCTTAGGCTTCGTTTGGGACAGCTTTCATACTGCTTCTTAAAACAACTTTCTTGTATAAAATTTTCTAACTCAAGAGATTTTTGTTCTAAAAAGCTGTTTTAGAAAGCAACAAAAAAGCTGTCCCAAACGAAGCCTTAGTTTTGTACGGGGAGTTTCTCCCTCTTCATTTTTTTCATCAACTCCCTTGGAAGTAGAGGAGTTTTTCCAGTTTAAATATAAGAGTACATGATTGATAGAGGGGAAAGCATTAATGGGTTTTATTAGGTTTATGCATTTGTTTGCCATTGCTGTTCTGGCTAATGTGATGTGGAAAGGAGTGAGGAGGCGGGAAGTTAGTAAATATGCTGTTTATGTGCATCTTTAAACAGTGAACGCATATTGTTAAAGTTGAAAAAATTCACGGTTAACAGTCAATGAGACTGGCAAGGGAGGGGGAGATGACGCTTATAGAAGAAGAGAAGTCTCTCCACATAGCAATGTTGGATAGAAGAAAAAAAAAACAATACTAGCATTTATGAAGTTTATACACTTCTCCAGTTGATATTGTTTCTTGAGATGGGCATTTTTTGGGAGGTGAGGTTGACGGGGCTGGGATCGGTGGTTGATTGGTGAGGAGCTGATCTAATTTCTCAGCATTATTGAATATATGACGGTCAAGTTGGTGAAATCGTAGAGGAAATTTTAGATTTTTGGTCAATCCATGGCTAACAATCAACTGCATTGACAATTGCAATATTGAGGTTAGCTGGAATGTTCAAAGTGTTATATTTAGATTTATCTTATATTATTTAAGTGATATTTTTGATCAATGATTGTATAACGTATGACTTAGGTGAATCTGATTTATCATTAGTTTTGTTTCATTTCTATTTTGTGATAAAAGTGAGATGAAATTATGATGACTATATAAATTTAAGGGCATCATACACTGATGCTTCATAACCGTATGCTGTTAACTATTTATGAACTTTAATGCTACTATTATGAATTTATCAAGATTTTCTACCCCAAGTTCCCATTCGTTTTTTCTTTTTTCCCTATTGGTCGCTTGTTTAGAAATGTCTTTGCTCTCAGAGATGGTGCATCTCCTGGAGCGATGGCCTGCAGGCTATAAATTGGATGTTATTTTATTTAGATTTTGAATTGCTTTGGTCTTTCAGTTTTTCTTTCTTTGTTTTGCTAATAATGATGTTCCATTTCAGGATTTTGATGTCGGGAATGAAGATCTTGGTAAATTTTATGGTGGACCGGCCTTTCTTGCTTGGGCTAGAATGGGAAATTTACATGGGTAAATAATTTTTTCTTTAATGGGAGCGGCATTTTAAATAAAAAATCATGACGCCTTGAAATTTTTGATGGTTTAGGAAATTCTGATTTCTGTTAATATGTTGAAATTTTATTTCCAAAATTAGTTTGAAAGAACGTTACATTCTTACAAAAATAAAATCATTTTTGTTAATTTTTTGAATGCACTGTAGGTGGGGTGGACCACTTTCCCAGAATTGGTTGGACCAGCAGTTGAACCTCCAAAAGCTCATACTTCCTCGAATGATTGAGCTTGGGATGACTCCTGGTATATTTTATCATTGTTTTGAGATTTTTGTTTGAAGACTCAAATTTATATCCAAAGAACACTTTTTTCAAATACCAAATAATCGTTTCTCTTTGCTTTTTGGTTTTAGAGGAAGCAAGTTGATATCTATAGAGTTTGAATGTTTTATGGTGATTGTCGTGATTCACAACATGATTGTTCCATAATTACCTGAAGTTTCACAAAAAACTACACACGTGTCAATGTCTGCAAGTCTATATATGTAAGTAATCTAAGCATCTGCAGCTCTATGTTTCGTGAAAACATAATCCAAATAATTGAAAGCAGAGTAGTTGATGCAAGCAAAAATTTGGAGAAAAGCCTAAATTTTTGCTTACAAATAAAAAGACTTACATCTATACCTTTGAACACATAAAGATAAAGAAAAACTAGAACATTAACAAACTTTCATATTTATAGTAAAAAAATGACACTTACAAACTTATAACATCAAACAACAACTAAACTTGCATTTCTTAGAAGAAAGATACAATGACGTCGGAACTTGTGGAGAGAAGAAATAGATTAGAAATCGAGACGAAAGTAGGAGAAGCTCGCAAGCATTCCCAAGAGGAAGGAGAAGGAGAATGGAACAAGCTCGCAAGCTTTTCCAAGAAAGAAGAAAAAATCCTCAGGTTTTCATTCCAAAAATCACTCTCATAACACTCTCTTTTTCTAATACAAAACATCTTATATTTATAGGTAAAAAGAAGGAAACTAAACAGCCCCAAAAACTCTTCAAATTCCTCATTAAATGCAGGAAATGAAAGGCCAACAGTCACCAAACAGTAGCTTCCAATACACCAAACAGCAGCCCAAATTCGGCTCAGGAAAACACCAAACAACATTCATTCACTTGCTTGAGAAGAAGGATACAAGTGGAGTGGAACTTGCGTAGAGAAGAAATAGGTTAGAAGCCAAGACGAAGATAGCTCGCAAGCTATAGAGAGGAGACAAGAAGATGAAGAGGCATTGCTCACAAGCAATCCTCAAAATAAACCCGTAGGTTTCTAGCTTTCCAAAAATAATATTTTTCAACTCTCTTTTCTATTACAAAACACCTAATATTTATAGGATAAAGGAGGGCAGCCAAACAGCCACCAAAACTCTTCAAATACCTAAATTAAATGAGGGAAATGAAAGGCCAACAGTCACCAAACAGCAGCCCGAAAATTTGGTACAGGGAACAGGGAAAAGGCCACGGGAAAACCAACAAGCAAAGGACCCAAAGAGACAGCACAGAGAACAACACAGCAGGCACGGGAAACCAGCCAAAGCCCACGGGAAAAAGCCACCAGGTGAGGGACCCGAAGAGGCAACAAGGGGAGACCAGCCAGGGAACCACAAGAAGAGCAAAAGCCACCAAAAACCGAGAGGGCAAAAGGGGAAACCAAGAAGGCAGCAAGGGGAAGGGGAAGAGACATGAGTGGGGAAACCAAAGAGCCTTTAGAGATGTGAGAAAAGGGGGGGAATGAATATAATTTTGGCAATAAATACACAATTTATGAGCTGAATAATAAGAAGAGGCTCATTAATGAGCTGACTCAAGTAGAACTTACCAAAATAAAAAACTCAAAATGTTTTCACCCCCCTTTGCATGCATCAGTAGTAGTTCTGAAGTATTCTAAAACTGCAGGATGAACTATAGATCATTATTAAATGGTTTATGGATTATGTTGGAAAACAATTGAAATAAAATCATTATGCCTCTCAATCTTCTGGTCACTAATTGGGATTCAATTACTCTTACTTCATTCTTGTGAGACAAATAGCATGTTGAAGTTATCTATTTATGCTATGGACTCTTTAATTCCACCTCTTCCATACATTCTCATCTTTATGCACTTGAAGTTCTTTGTAGTTTATTTGATGGTCTCGTCTTTTTTTTGGGATATCCATAGGTATTCATCATCTTGTACCTAAAATCAGTCTTCTAGATATGCCTGTGTTTTGGTAGGTAATTGCATTCTCAGTCGAGTGAGTTTGAATTTTCATGCATTCATGTGAAGAGAATTGGCATCTCATTTCCTTTTAATTCCAGGTAAATTTTGTCATGCATCACTGTATTTACTAGTAATATTGTCTCCTCACAATTTTCTTTTAAGGTATTATTTACTAGTTTATTTGATGGTCTCTTGGCACCTTCATTCTTAATACTTGGGATTGCAATATTCATGAAATCTATAAACCTTTTCAGTACTGCCAGCATTTTCTGGGAATGTTCCTGCAATATTCAGAAAGATATTTCCTACTGCCAACATTACTAGACTGAGCAATTGGTATGCTTTTATTTCTTTCATGATTAATTATTTCAGATTGCAGCACATGTTTATAATATTAATATCATATTTATATGATTCTATTTTGTTATTTTTCTGTTGATCTACCTTCTCTTTTTGACCTAGATCCATTTTTCTCTGATGATAGATTTGTGATGCATGTATACTTTGTTGCTTTTCATATTTCTCCAAAACTCTCTATAAATGGCTGAATTATATGCTTATAGTGTTAGACATGGATATACGATCACCCAATTTAATTATTTTTTAAATCTCTGGTTAATAACTGAAATATGCTATCACTGTTTTCAGCGCAATTTTAGTCAAGGGAGTGAATACGCTATTTTTACCTTTTATAAAATTGCAAAGTAAATTTCATTTGCTTGGTTCACGCTTATCAAACATTCCGTATTCCTTTGTGTGGATAGGTCTACTTGGCTAACCTCTTTCAAGTGAGATTTAACTTTCTTGACGAATCAGTAGACAAGATTTATTGATTTTATGCTTTTGCTTGCATATGCTTAATTGGTTTACAGACATGGTTAGTAGTTTGTGTAGGTTATGCTTTTATATAAAGGTATTGATAGTTTTACTTTTAACTCATTCTAACTCACCTTTATCATGGATCATCAACAACAACCTAATTCCTATTTCCAGGGGTATATATGCTTATCCATACTAGCTGATAGCTTGCATATACAACAACAACAAGCCTTTATCCCACTAAGTGGGATTGGCTACATGAATCATTTTTCCCTATTGTGTCCTATTAAGAGTCAAATTTTCATTTAAATTTAATTAAAAAAGGTTATTACTGATACTCTAACCAAGTTTTTTTAGGTCTAATGCATCTACTCTCCTAATAGGTCATCGGAAGGCCGACACTTTATGTGACCTCTAAGACGACTATCTCTAATTTTACTTGCCACTGGAGCTATTCCAACCTTTTCACGTATATATTTGTTTCACATTCTATCTCTAAGTGTAAAGCCACTCATCCATCTGAGTATCCTCATCTCTACAATACAACAACAACATCAAGCCCTTATCCCACTACGTGGGGTCGGCTACATGAATCTTTTTTCTCCATTGTGTCCTGTTAAAAGTCAAATTTTCGTTTAAATCTAATAAAGAAAGATCATTTCTAATATTTTCTAACCAAGTCTTTTTAGGTCTACCTCTACCTTTCTTAATATAAGTCAAATCTAAGACCTCTACTTTCCTAACCGGGCATCGGGAGGCTGCCGTTTTATGTGAACAAACCATCTAAGGCAACTCTCTCTAATCTTATCTTCCACTGGAGCTACTCTAACCTTTTCACGAATATGCTCATTTCGTTTCCTATCTCTAAGGGTAAAGCCACTCATCCACCTGAGCATCCTCATCTCTGCAACACTTAACTTAGAATTATGCTTCTCTTTTAATGGCCAACATTCGGCACCATAAAGCATTGCAGGTCTCACCACCATCTTATAGAATTTTCCCTTAAGTTTGAGGGATACTTTTCTATCACACAATAAGCCCGCTGCATTCCTCCATTTCAACCATCCAACTTGGATTCTGCTGATAATATCCCCATCTATTTCACCATCACTTTGAACAATAGATCCAATATATCTAAAACGTGTACTCTTATTAATGACTTGATCGCCCAAAGTCACAATCCCCTCACTAGGTCTATTATTACTAAAATTACACTCCATATATTCTGTTTTAGATCTACTCAAACGAAAACCTTTAGACTCTAAGATTGACCTCTACAATTCTAGTTTACCTTCAACTCCCTCTCTAGTCTTATCAACAAGAAGAATATCATCAGCAAAAAGCATACACCAAGGTACATCCTCTTGCAAATGTCTAGTGAGAACATCCATGACTAAAGCAAAAAAGATACGGGCTTAAGGCTGATCCTTGATGTAATCCAACCGAAATAGGGAAATACTTGGTCAAACCACCTTGTGTTTGAACACAAGTAATAGCTCCTGCATACATATCTTTAATGGTTTGAATATAAGCGTTATTAACTCCTTTCTTTTCAATAACTCTCCATAGCACTTCTCTTGGAACTTTATCATATGCTTTTTCTAAATCAATAAATATCATATGTAAATCCTCCTTATTCTCTCTATATTTCTCCATCAAACCTCTTAATAAATGTATGGCTTCCACAGTAGACCTACCCGGCATGAATCCAAATTGATTTTGAGAAACATTAGTATCACGCCGCAACCTATGCTCCATAACTCGTTCCCATAGTTTTAAAGTATGACACATTAACTTAATTCCTCTATAATTCGCACAATCTTGTGCATCACCTTTATTCTTAAAAATAGGGATTAACACACTCATTCTCCACTCATCTGGCATCTTTTTAGTCTTCAAAACAGTATTAAAAAGTTTAGTAAGCCAAGAAATTCCTTCATCTCCTAAGCATTTCCACACCTCTATTGGAATATCATCAGGTCCAACAGCTTTTCCACCCTTCATTTTCTTCAAAGCCTCTCTAACTTTGGTTTTACTAATACGCCGATAAAAACATAAATCTTTATTTTCATTTAGGGTGCTAAGATCACTACAGTCAATTTTATTTTCACATTCTTCATTAAAAAGTTTAGCAAAATATCTCATCTACCTTTGTTGAATATCATCTTCTAAAAAAAGTACTTTTTGATCTTCATCCTTAATACACTTCACTTGAACTAAATCCTTACTTCTCCTATCTCTTTGTTTGGCTAACTTATACATATATCTTTCTCCCTCCTTAGTATCTAATCTATTATATAAATCACTAAAAGCTAAACTCTTTGCATCACATATTACTTTCTTAGATTCCTTACGTGCCTCTTTATATATTTTCTAATTATCAGAATTTTTATAATTAAACTAATTTTTATAACAAATCTTCTTATTTTTAATCTTTTCTTGCACATTTGGATTCCACTACCAACAATTTTTACTATTAGGAGTTTTTCCCTTTGAAACTCCAAGCACATCTTTTGCAATATTCTTAATATCACTAGCCACTTTTTCCCACATAACATTAGCATCCTCATGCACAGACAAAATCTTAAGATCTAAAATTTTACTCTCAAAAATATTTTTATTAATATTCTTTAAATACTTCAATCTAATCCTAGAATATTGTTTTACTTTATTTTTTATTTTCTGCCCCCTTATCTTCAAGTCCAAAACTAATAAACGATGTTGGGTACATAAATTTTCACTCGGAATAACTTTACAATCTTTGCAATCTAAACGATCTACTTTTCTTATAAGAAAATAATCAATCTGAGTTGTGCTATATCCATTTTTATAAGTAATGAGATGCTCATTCCTTTTCTTAAATAAGGTATTAGCAAGTAAAAAATCATAAGCTAAACAAAAATCTAATATGGACTTACCACCTTCATTTGTCGTTCCAAATCCATGGCCACCATGAATGCTTTTAAAATCATCTACCTCTCTACCAGCATGTCCATTTAAATCTTCTCCAATAAAAACTCTTTTTTCAAGAGGTATTTTTTGTATTAATTCTTTTAAGTCATTCCAAAATTTTAATTTTGAATCCATATCCAAACCCACTTGAGGAGCACAAGTACTTATAATGTTAACAATCTTAGCATCAACAACAAACTTTAAAGCTATAATTCTATCTCCAATTCTATTAATATTTATAATATTATCCTTCAAACTCTTATCTAAAATCACGCCTACACCATTTCTAGTACGACTCCTACCCGAATACCAAAGTTTAAATCCTAAACTATCAATCTCCTTAGCCTTCTCTCCAACCCATTTAGTTTCCTGAATACACAGAATATTTATCTTCCTATGAATTATAATATCTATTAATTCCATTAATTTTCCTGTAAGAGAACCTATATTTCAAGTTCCTATCCTAATTTTAGTTTCATGGACTAGCTTTTTTGCCCACATCCGTCCTTGATATGGGAACCCTTGCCTATTTAACACTGCACCCGGGCGGCGGTGCAGCGTTAAAGTATTATAGGTCTTATCACCATCTTATAAAAGTTTCTCGTAAGTTTAAGGGGTAATTCTCCATCACACAACAGGATCGATGCATTCCTCCATTTCAACCATCCAACTTGAATTCTACTAATAATATCCACATCTATTTCACCATTACTTTGAACAATAGACCTGGGAAATCTAAAATGTGCACTCTTTTTAATGACTTTATCACCTAATGTCACAATCCCACTACTAGATCTATTACTAGTAAAATTATACTCAATGTATTTGGTTTTAGGTATACTCAAACAAAAATATTTAGACTCTAAGGTTGACCTCCATAGTTCATGTTTTCCTTCAACTCTCTCTAGTATTATGAACAAGATGAATATCATCAGCAAAAAGCATACAATAGGGTACATCCTCTTGCAAATGTCTAGTAAGAAAATCCATGACTAAAGTAAAAAAGATACGGGCTTAAAGCTGGTCATTGATGTAATACAAAATTGAAATAGGAAAATGTTTGGTCAAATCACATTGTATTTGAACATAAATAACAACTCCTATATATATATCCTTAATGATTTGAATATAAGCATTACTCCTTTTTTTTCTAGAACTCTCTAGAGCACTTCTCTTGGAAGGTTACCATATGCTTTCTCTAATTCAATAAATATCATATGTAGATCTTCCTTACTCTCTATATACTTCTCCGTCCAACCTCTCAATAAGTGTATAGCTTCCATAGTAGGCCTACCCGTCATATGCATGCATATGTTAGTTAACATACTAATCATTGGCAACTAAACATGGTACCCTTTAACTTCTTCCTATTTATGAAACTGCAACTAGTAGCTTTATCAATGGAGATAAATAGGTTGTATATTTGCTAGGATGGAGATACAATCATAATAGAATGGTATGTCTCATTAGTGTGAGCAGAAAATATGTACTCGCAATGGGTCCAATTTTTATATTTATTTATTCGTTTATTCATTCCTCTGTGGATTAATTGTAAACGATATGTATTGCTTGTGTTATCTTTCTATTTAGGAACACTGTTAATGGTGATCCCCGGTGGTGCTGCACATATCTTCTTGATCCATCAGATCCTCTATTTATTGAAGTTGGCAGAGCATTTATCAAGCAACAAATTAAAGGTTTTTAGGTTTGCCTTACTCATCAATTATACCTTTTTTTTTCTGTACTGTATCCTTAAATGTGACATCTGCTTTCAATAGGTTCCAAAATATTTCAAAACTTTGAACATAAATTGTTAAGATCCTTTTTTATGTGCTAATGAAGATGAAAAAAACGACCAATTCGGTTAGTGATTACATTTACACTCTGTGATGAGGCTTGACATTGATAATGTTATGATATACCATGCATAACTTGAAAAACGAAGGTTTCTTCACTCGAGATATTATAGAATTTTCTAAGATTTAAGTATTGGAATGGAAATTGGAGTCTTTATATTATGTGTGTGTATGGTTACTGTCCTCATATTATTGTATTTTTTGGGGATTTTTTAGTTTCATCATAAATACCTCTTATGAAGGTCATAACAAAAAAGGAACTTGAATTATCATGCATAACATGGGAATATCCTTTGCATCATGAAATTTAGTTGTTTATTTTTCCGAAAAGCCTTTGTTTCCGCCACTTCTAAATTGCTTCAAGGATTATGGGCTCATTCCTATGACTATGGAGTTGACTGCCCTTTCTTCCTCAAAGGAAAAAAAAAAAAAACTAGTTTAGAAAATAGTCTTAAGTCTGGTTGAACAATAGAAAATAATTCTCTCTGTCAGTATTCGCATATAGTATTTTGCCTTTAAGATTCCAAAACAAAAATCTCACTGTTAATATTTGTATTCATTTGGGGACCAAATCCATTGGGTTATTCTCACTTGGATTTTGACTTAGCACATTTTATGTTATCATTCATGAGTATCCTTGATAAGTTGTAGAAGACTCCTTATTTTATTTAGCAGAAGTTGCTATATAGTCAAATGATATTTTACGTGCATTCCAAACTATATTTTTAGATTATGACCAAAAGTTTTGAATTTAAGCAAACACTTATTCAGCAACGCTCTTTGGCATTACTACTCTCTCATCAGGCGATAAGATTGACATGTTTCTGTTTCTATCAAGTTGCAAGAGTGTTGATCAAGCTCAACAATCTTTCTTTTCATTGTTTATCCTCTTTCAAATAAATGTTATGAATAGCATAAACCTCTATTTCCATATGTAGCACCAGACCCTCTCTCTCTCTCTCTCTATGCACATAAATATCTATAAATGCTATATACATTTATGTGTATTTTAATCCTTGAAATTCATCTCTGTTTTTCTAATTATTTAAAAGCAATTTGCAGTTGGTTTTGGCAATTGTGCTTTTGAAACTCCACTTATTTATTACCTGGAATGTAGTTACAATTTCAATTTTAGGATGAGATATTTGGCACCATTATCTTAACTTATGATTTTGAATGTCATGCTATGGTATATGCTAGTTTCGTTAAGTTATATTAGTCTTTAAAATTTTTTCATTTATTTTATTAACTTTTGCTGGCCTTGAGTTGATGTTTTCCTTTGTGGCTTACAGAATATGGACGTATAACTAACATCTACAACTGGTAATTCATCTTTTGATTTTTTTAGGATTATTCTTTTGTTTATATGCCTCTCTCTGTCTTTCATGTTCTTCTTTCATTTATGTAGATATTACGCATTCAAGCAAGGCAGTGTTATTTCCTCATCATGCAAAATTTAATTTCTATGATGCTAGAGGCAGTGTTATTTCTCATCATGCAAATTATAATTCTATGATGCTTTAGCTTCAATTTATTTTCCATTTGCTATGTAAATCATATATGAGTATTAATGTTTTTTTAGGAATTTGATACACAACAATTGAACCTTAAGAAAGGCGTATAATTGGAATATCAAAATTGTTTTTTTTTCTAAATTTTAATTGTGAGTTTTTGAACTTTTATTGCTCTGCTGAACTTGGGTTATGTCATGCTTCAATTTAGCCACAAGATGGTTGTTATGCTTCAATTTAGCCAAGATGGTCGTTTTTTCTTGTGCGTGTGTGGATACCAATTCAAATACTTTATCACCTGCCCTTAAAAGGCTAATGGAATCAGGTGATTTATAGTACCATAGCTTCTCTATGATATTTTAGGAGATTTCCAGCTGGATGTGGGATTTTCTGCGTTCCAGTTACTTTCTAGACAATAACATTCCTTGGGCCATTAAACATCAACTTTGCTTTTTTCTCAATAGGATGATAAATCTATCGAGTATATTACAACACTATGAAAGTGAAATTGGATGAATTTGTTTAATTTTATCCCTTTACCATTGATTTGATTACTTGAAAAAAATTGAAATGAGGAATTTCTTGTTACTGGGTTTCTCATCGTCCTGTTTTTCGACAATTTTTTCAAGCTGTATTAATGGCTGACTATGAGGTTCCAAACATCTCCAGTGCCCTCTCACACATTCTCCGGGTCATTAAACTCAGTGCTTCGCCTTCTTTTAATCAAAGATTAGGTAACTTTTACCATTATCAAAGGTACTCTCATGGTAGTTGTAGTTGTGGTAACCTTGGTTGTGTTCGCAACTATTTTCCAACTTATTTGCATTATCCAAGGATTTATTACTCATCTAATTGCTATTGAGGAAAATTGGTTATCCTCTAACTGCTCAACAAATCTCCACCTCTACCCTGGTCGGTTCTATTAGTAATCATTTTGATGTAGTTTCTCTACCACAAGAAGACTAGGATTAACACTTACAACTCCCAGCTGACCACTTTAATAGCTCATCCAGTTTTTTATTTTGGCTTGATTGTTGTCTCCTTCTAGTATGTCTTGGATTTTAGATTTTGATGCTTCTTTCCATTCGAAAGATAATCGACAGTTATTTTCCTCATCATGACATACCTTGATCCTGTCATTGTTGCTAGTGGATCTTCCTCACTGTATCTAAAAAAGAATTTATCCATATCTCCTTATGGACTTAAGACAATGTTTTATGTATTCCACATAGAAATCTTTTATCTAAAACTTGCATTAGAGGAAGATACTAATAAACTGATATACTGGGGAAGAGAAGGAAAGAGAAGGAAGAGCTATCTACCGCAGTATTTCTTTAAAAAATCCATACAATTAATAATCATACAACCCAAAAACATGCTATATATTAGGGGCTTATGCGTTTAATAAGTATCCTGACCTTGTTTGATGTTTATTTATTATTTATATTTTTTTATGAGATTCAAACTATTGGACCTATACTCTATAAAGACAAGACCACTCAACCGAGTAGTATTCATTAATTGTTTAGCGTGTAATATTTAACCCACAGAGTGGTGCAAACTTTATTTTGAATAAAAAAAGGTAAATTAAACTTTACAATTGTTTCATTGGGCTGATTTGTTGTAAAAAAAATAAATAATGAACAACTTTGTTGGTTCCTTAAAAAAGAGCCCTTTGGTCGCAGTATTAGAATATCTTATGTACTATGATGCAACGACACACCTCTTAAAGAGGGAATGTAGTGTCGGACATGTACACGTGCTCGACACGGCTGAGACACGTGTAGGACATGACGGACACGTGTCCAATTAAAATAATAGTTAAATTTAAATGGATGTGTGTCGGACACGTGTGTCCTAATTTTTTATAATAATTTTTTTTAAAATTACAAAATTTTTATTTTTTATATTATTTTAATCAAATAAAAATCTCTCAGCACATCCGAGAATCGTATATGCATCAATACAGCCGAACTGCCGGTATGCCTTAGGGTTTTCGACTTTTAACTTTGCATCGTCGCTCTCCCTTGTCGTCTACCCTCATCTTCTTCGATTCCGCGACCAGGTGAGCCCACCGATCCTAGAGATCACATGCCTGAAGCCCGGAATGTACTTGTCTACGTCTTTTTTGCGCCGAGCCGAGCCCGGAACCTCCTTTACGTCCTCGTCAACGTCTTCTTTGAATCTACTGCTCTATTTTCTGTCCAGTACGTCCGACTAGAGCCATTCTCTTCGTTCCTTCGGTTTCACGTTCCTTTCTCACTGGTTCATCTTCACCATTTTTAGGGCATTGAAGGTTCCGACTTGTTTTTCCGTCGAAGCTAAAGGAGGGAGAGTGAGCAAATTTTTTGCTGTTTAAATTTTTTTTCCTTATATTCCTGCTAGCAAACAAGTGAGCAAATTATGTATACTTTAGTTTGTTCCCTCCATTGTCTATACGTATTGTTGATTTTAGGGAAATTAAATATATGAGTCATATGTTGAAGTTGTAGGAGGAATATGGAATAAATTACATCGATATTTAAGGCTCAATTTATCCATATGTTTGAAAGATTCATAATGGATGTGATTGTTATGCTAAGGTAATTAATGAAAAAAATGTAGAAAGCAAAAAATATTTTATTTATATTGAATTTCTTAAGATTTTGGAACAATAACTAGTGTTAGAAGTTTACATCATAGTTTTAACATTGCGGTATCTTAGTGTATGTATTCATGACAAATTCTAGTTGATGGGATTTGTTGGAATAGGTGAAAAATTAAAATGATATAGAAAATATTTATAATATAAAAGATTTAAGATTAATAGAATAAAGATTAATTATATGATATGCAGTGAACAATTATGGGAGAGAATTAGAGAAGTAGAGAAGTAAATAGATTCATTCTATGTGATTTAGATTAGAGGTTAAAAAAATATTATGGGAGAGAACTAGAGAAGTAAATAGATATAAAGAAGAACCAACTTTTTCTGTTTCAATTAATTTCAGTTTATTCTTGAAAAGTGTGTATGATTGCCTAATGCTAAGACTTTTTATTTTTCATTCCACCAATTATTTTTAAAAGCAAAATGAGCTCTAGCGATGGTGGGACTGGAAGTAGTGAAGGTTCAACAGAGCCTTCTATAGAAGCTAATAAGCTCTTATAGAATCATGTTACAAAGTTAGGAAAAATATTTGAAGGTGGAGGAAATGTGTCATTCAAATGCAACTACTGTGGTATCACTTACAAAGGATCATACTCTATGGTGAAAGCACATCTACTTAAAATTAGTGGCCATGGAATTAAAATGTCTTTAGATTACTACTTCATAGTTGATAGAATTGAACAGACAGGTTGATGAAGCTGACTTGATGTAGGCAAAGGGGGGGGGGTCAGAAAAAAATAAAATTCAGCTTCTTTGGTGCCTTGGCTCTTGGGCTGCTGGTGGGTCTTGGTTTGGGCTTGGCTGCTCGGTTTTTTGGCTGTTTTTGAGAGCTGCTATGTTTCAGCTCAATATTATGGATAGTTCTCCTACTTTTTAGCTCATTATGTGGAGTAGATTCTTGCTCTTTCCCCTTCTCTGTGGCCTTTCGGTTCTTCCGCTTGGCTCCTTTTCCCGTGGTTGGTTCTTTGCCCCCTTGGCTGCCTGTTCCGGTTCCCTGTTTGGCTCTTCGAGTGTTGCTTCTAGATCCACCTGCTGGCTTTCTATTTCCCTTTTGCTGATTGGTTCCCTGGGAGGTTTTTGGGGCTGTTTGGCTGCCTCTTTTTACCTATAAATATGTGATGTTTTGAAGCTTAAAAAAAGAGAGATTATGAAGAATTTTTGGAACTAAAACCTGAGGGTTTTTTCTTGGAAAAGCTTGCGAACTTGTTCCATTTCTCTTCTTCTTCTTGGGAAAGCTTGCAAGCTTGTCCTCTCTATACTTCATCTCGGCTTCTTACCTCTTTCTTCTCTTCGCAAGTGTCCACCTCAAATGTATCTTTCTTCTCAATGATTGCAAGCTCCTTTAGGTGTTGTTTTATGTTTTAATCTATATGAAAGTTGTATCGTCCTTCGTTTGTGTTGTATTTTCTTATCATAAATGAAGTGTTTTATGTGTTTTTAATATCTTTTATGGTCTCCAAATTGTTGTGGAGACAGTGTTTTTTTTATAGTTTTCTTTTTGTGACCAAGGGTTCTTCCTATTAGTTTAGGGAACTTTTGGTTGCATCATGACTCAAAGGATGAAAAGAGCACTTCCTAAAGAAATACCTTTGCCCTCTACTCATGGTTCATCCCACACTGCTTCCTCCTCTGTTAGAGTTGATAATGTTTGTTTATTTAGATGTGAAGGACATGAATCTAAGAAAAGAAAAGGTGTTGCTAGTAGTTCTTTAGAGAAGGCATTTGATATGCAGATGCAAGAGCAACTTGATGCTGAAATTGCAAGGATATTTTTTTCAACTGAACTTACTTTCAACCTCACAAGGAATGCTTTAACTTTTTCATGCAATAACAACCTTGCTTGTTATGTTCCACCTGGATACAATGCAATAAGATTAAAATTATAAGATAGGGCGAGAGTAAATATTGAGACATTACTTGAACCTACGAAATGAGTTTGGAAAGAAAAACATGAGTTTGGTGTGTGATGGTTGGACTAATCCTCAAAGAAGACCACTCATTAATTTCATGACTGTTTCAGAGAATTACCCAATGTTCATCAAAGTTGTGAATTGTGAAGGGCAATATAAGGATAAATATTTCATTTCTATTTTGATTAAAGAGGTGATAGTGATGATTGGGCTATCAAATGTTGTGCAGGTTATCACTGATAATGCATTAGTATGTAGAGTTGCAGGATTATTGGTAAAGTAAACATATCCTCATATCTTCTGGACTCCATGTGTTGTGCACGCTTTATGTGATTGGCCATCTTTAATGATTTCTCATATTTGAGAATGTAGCTGTTGATGAAACTTGTTTTACCTCTGTAATAATCTTGTTAAGAAGATTCAAACAAATAAAAAATACTCTTCAATCCATGGTGATCAGTGAGAAATTGTCTTGCTATTGGGAAGATGATGTTGGGAAGGCAAGATACATAAAAGAGAAGATCTTAGATGATTTATGGTGGGATAATATCGATTATATATTGGATCTTACAGATCCAATTCTTGATATGTTGAGAGAGGCTAACACAATTAAATCATGCATATATTTGATTTATGAGATATGGGACTCCATGTTAGTTAAAGTAAAAGAAATTATATACAGACATAAAAAAGGCACAAGATGAAGACTTAAGTTTTTGGAGTATTGTCTATAATGTTCTTGAGGATAGGTAGAATAAAAGTAACAATCTCTTCATTGTTTGGCTCACTCATTAAATCCAAGGTAAATTTGAATATATCTTTTAAATTAATTTTTAATTTGTTGGCTATTGAATTAATAATTTTACTTTTTTTCTGTTCTTTGAAAATATTCAAGTAAAGAATGACTTCAAGAAGGCCCTCAACGTGTCTCACCACAAAAAGATTTAGAAGTTTCAAATATGAGAAAGATATATTTGAAACGTTATTTCCCAAATGAGGAGGAGAGAAAAAGGATTAATATAGAACTTGCAATGTTCTTTGGATATTTAGAGGACTTTGGTGATCAAGAATCTTTGGTTGATAGATGGAGGATGGATCCAAAGATGTGGTGGTTGATTCATGTAGCTTTAGCACCGCTGCTTCAAACAATAGCAATAAACTTCTTGGTCAAGTTTCATCCTTCTCTTGTTGTGAGAGAAATTGGAGCGCATACTCATTTATTCAATTGATGAAGAGGAATAAAATTACTTCATAACGGGTTGAAGATTTAGTTTATGTGTATACAAAGCTTTGTCTTCTATCAAGAGAGGCTCCACTTTATATGGCAGGTGATAACAAGATGTGGGATATTGCTAGAGATGGGTTTGAGTCCCTTGATGATATGTGAATATTGGAGATTGTAAATCTGTCTCTTGATAGATCAGAGTTGAAAGCAATGATATTCAATGATGATGATATTGAAGGCCAAAGACAAACCTTTGAAGCTAATCCTTGTAGTTGAAGCTTGAATGCTTGATGTTTTAGTAAATGGTTATTTGCTTATATTTTTGTGGTTGTACTAGACATTTTGTACTAAATATTTTATATTATAAGCTATAAGTTATCATGCCATTCATTTATTATTGTTTGTCATTTCTAATATGATGTTACATTATTATCTATACACTATATTAAAAAATTGTAATGCCGTGTCCGCGCCATACCCATGTTCTATATTTTCAAAAAAAGCTGTGTCCTATGTCCAGTCGCTGTGTCTGTGTCCGTGTTTGTGCATCATAGCTTATGTAATAATTCAAATTCAAAAGCTCTCTTTTTCTTAAGGGCTGTAAGGTTTGTTGAAAAAGAATGTAGTTTAAGAAATGTAATGTATTTGAAATGTTTGAAGTTATTTGGATGAGTATAAAAAGAAAGGATGAGATTACTTTTTTTTTGGCTTGAAGTAAAATGAATTCAATTTAATGTTCAAAGATTGTGGTGGTCGATGGCTGACAGTGATTGTGGTGGGTGTCAATGATGATGGTGGGTCATCGACGACAGTGGTGGATGGCGTTAGAGGGTAGTTGGTAGCAGGCAGCGGAGGCCGACGATAGGGTTGCCTGTGGCGGGTGGTGATGGTTGGTGGCTGACGGGTGGCGATAAAGTAGCTTGTTTGTGGTGAAAAAGATTCACTCAAAACTGGACGGGTTTATTTTTCCTCAAAAATGAACCGGAATACTTTATACTATATTTGGAATACTTTACAATGCATTTTTTTCATTCAACCAAACATCAATATTTTCAAAATCCCTGCAAAAGGAATACTTTACACCCAGTTTACTTCAAACCAAATAGCCTTTTACTACTATTTGAATCCATTTCCAGTACCATTGTAACATTGTTATATTACAAGCAATTTGATTGACTATTTTTGTTTTTTGAGCATTCACATTCAAAGAGGCTTTTTTTTCTTTATTTTACTATATAGGTGGTATACTTAATTAATGCTTCTTGGACTAGTAGTACTATTTATTTTGTAACAGAAACAATATTTTGGATTTTGCTACTTTTGTTTACTTTGATTTGGTAATTATGTTTAGTGACACTTTTAATGAGAACTTGCCGCCTACAAATGATCCAAAATACATCTCATCACTTGGATCTGCTGTGTATGATGCAATGATTAAAGGTGATCACGATGCAATATGGTTAATGCAGGTACCTAAATCTTTATTTTGTTGTTTGGGCATTTAAAGTTGTCAATTGTAATAGACTTTAAGGTATCTTATCACCCATTTTAAATTCTATAGTTTATTTGCAAATATTAAAGCTCCATCTCATGGTAACGAGAGATGTTTGACCTAGAGGAGGTTTAATGAAACAGTACTAGCATTTTCATTATAGTGTGGAAGCAAATAAAAGTTGTTACTTTGCAAAAAGTAAGCTCAGTATTAGAAGGAGGTGCGTCATACTCTTAAGCTGAGATGTGGAGTTTAGTGGGTTTAGACAAAGAATGTAGGGAAGCTCATCTTAGAGGTGTTGATATATTGCTGTATATGACTTTTTCTAAAGTTTAACAGTTTTAGATAATTCTTTGATCAATTTCTGAAAGAAAGGGAAAGAGAAATAGTTCCACATACGTGGCTTGGATCTATAGAGTACTCAATTGACTACAAATAATTTGTGTTCATTCAATCATCAATCAATAATAATTTTCAATTACACATCATGGCTCTTTATTTATAGAAATGTCGTTATAAGGATATGACTAAACATTTAAATGAAAATCTAATCCTATCCATTTCAACCAAATGTTCAAATTTAAAGATATTCTTGTACAAGAAAAGATAAAGCTTAATAAAATAGTTCAAATTGAAAAGAAATTGGCCATAAATAGAAATAAGGCTTAAAAGGTTTGATAATAGACATTATTCATATTTATTATGGCTAGGTTTCATCTGTTGTAATTGGCCTATTCCCACTTCGGCTTTTGTGGATTGATTTGACTTATTTAAAGGTCTGTACTACATCTGCTCCTTTGGGGTTCAATGAACTCTTATCTGGAGAGTTAATATCCATGTAGTCATACAAGAATTAAGGTCCTAGCTTTTATAGTTACTTCTCAGTTATTTAGGTATCATCTAAATACAACATATCTTTCCTCCTAGTTGAAAAATTGTGTCACGACCCGACCCGGATAATCAAATTAATGAGGCGAGAACCAAAAGTCGGACGGTGCAACATTTTATTCAATTTCATAAGAAAAATAACATACAATTTCTCAAAACAACTGAAGAGCCATTATTATAAAATTTCCATAAAACTATTCCTGCTATTTTTCAAACTAAATATTTACATAAATTATAAATTACCTATTTTTATTTGCATGCCGTCTTCTATAGATGTACTCCTTCTTTTTAGCCATTTTTAATTCTCTAGAGACTTACCTGAAAATATTTGTTTAATGGGTTGAGTTTACAATGTAAACTCAGTGGATAATCATGCCTGTAACATAAAAATTTCATATACATAATAAAATTTTATATGTTCCTTTGACGTTTTTTTTCTTTTGCAATTACATGCATATATAAGTATATATGTATATATTCTATATAATCATCTAATAGTTAGGTATATAATGCAAAGCATAATTGTTTCTTTGTCTTTCTTACACATATTTCTTTTCATTATATTCAATATATCCATTTCCATTACACGTTTATTCCATTATATTCTATATATTCATTTTCATTACACGTTTATTCCATTTCCATTACCATTAGTACAGGAGCACCGTCTAAATGTACCAATAAAGGTACAACTATTTCCATTTTCTTTTTTATTTTTGTTTAATGTGCACGGGTACGTTGCTTCCCCAGCCAGCACCTTACGGGAGTGAACTCCTATAATTTGCATGTATATACATTTTTTTTTATATTTACATCTGTTTTATTTCAATATATAATCTTTTTCTTTCTTCTTCTTTTCCATTTTCCATGAATGTAACTATATTCATACATTGCATATATTACATATACATATATATAAGTATTACCTTTCACTTTAATGAAACCTTCAAATATTTATAATTGATGCAAATAATCAGGAAACTGTATGAATTAAATAGAATCATGAAATATTAAAAATAACATTATTTACTCACTTTGAATATTTCCAAGCTTTAATTCTTTCCAACCCCGAGCTTTATTGTCAACCCTCTTGTCTCAACTTGAAATCTTTCACTGTTCAAATAACATTAATAAGATCTTATTTAATATAAACCTTCAACTTGGAGTTCTCAATTATAAAGCAACATCAATGATTCCTATTCTTCTTATGATGATAACCTAATTTACTTCAACATAAAAGAGCTCTAATTCATCCCAAAATTTCTATAATAATTACCTTACTGAACTTTTTCCTTCTTTGCAAATCACCTTCTTTCACTATCGAACCATCGAACCAGTGCTTACTATAATTGAATTATTCCTACAACAATAATTTCTTTCTTCAATTAGAAAATGAGAATATAAGTTCGTATCTAAATCAAACTTAATTAATAGTTCACTTACTTTTTATTCCACTATTAGAGAATAAAAGAAATTTCAAAAGAAAAAATCTCGAATTCTTTCCTCTTCCTCTCCACATTTCTTCCTTTATGCTTTCTATCTCTTCTTTTGCCTTTAATTAAACATCCCTCACTGTTTAGAAGAGATAATACGGAAGGATTTACATAGAAAATGGAAAAAATATAAACAAACCTTCTTCCTCTCAGTCGTTTCCTCTCGACAGAACTCTTTCTTGCGTTTTCTTCTCCAAGAACGAGTGAAATGGATGTTTCTCACATGAGGAGTTGTTAATTTACTCCTACGTACGCGATCCTTCGCTCAGAATGGCAAACCGACTATTCCAGGCTCGTTCGCGCTCGCGTTCAGCTGCTCCAGGTCGCGTCTGTCTCTGTCTGTTCACGATTCATTCGTCTCTACTGTTCGCGAGTTAATAAAAAAAAATTGAATCGGCCAGAAACCGGTTCTTACAATTCGTTTTCAATATTTTTCCCAAGCATCACTTCATTTGAAATGATATTTTCATTATCTAGGTAGGCATGGAGTTGAAATGATTTGTTGAAACAATGACTTTAGTAGAAATCCCTCTTGTAAAAGAATCAACAGGCAATTTGCATGTTCAAACTTTCCTTGATAATACATTTAAATGTTAAAAATAGGACTAATAGACATATCATTGCAAATCTAAAGCATAAGCAATAAAATTTATTTTCCTATTAAGTTTAAAAAGGCAATAGGCCTTTTTACTTCCATCTCCTCTAAACATATTAAAAAACTACATGTTTGATAGTAGTGTCCTTATCTACTTGCTGAGAGGAATAAGAAGATTTATTTGGAAGAGTTCTTTAATCCCAACCATATTTTATACTTATGTTTTCAGCTTGAGTGTTGTACTAACATTGGAAGATCCCTTATGATCTTATTGAAGACATTTAGGTTCTCTATTATTGGAATTTTCATTGTATATCTTTTCGTATAATGCAATTTTCTCAGTGATAATTTCTATATTGCTTGGCCTATACTATGAAATTTTTTTTTTGTTTAAGCCTTTGTTTACAAAATTTGGTTCGATATTCAAATTAAGGCAATAATGATTGCCAGAATAGTTTGTCACTTCTCTAGCTTGGTTAGGTGTAACTCATGTGTAAAGGTTGACAACAATTTCTAGGCTCATAGTTAGTGGCACCCTCTCATTCTTTGTTTCAGCCCGTGGCCCTTAATTAACATTTTTTATGATTATATTTTCTCTCATTTGTTAAATTTTTGGATCTATATTTTGACCTTGAGTTCGTCATTTTAACATCTTTGTTGTTTGCTCATGATTACTCTCAAATTTTAAGAATGCCAATAGGTTTATGTATTTTTTGAAAACTGGCTCTAATAAGTATAGTACATAAAAGCTATTGAAAAACATGAATATCTTATAACATTCAAGCTGGTTTGAAATAACTATAATAAAATGAGTTAAATGAGTTTGAAGCTCTCCATCAAATGTAAGCCTCTTTGAAGCAACATGTGAGGAGTACTCGGGGAGCTAAGTTGACCGGTTTCATTGACTTTGTTCAAATATGCTTGTCTAATAAAATATTGCAATGCAAAGGGGGACATTCAGATGCATGTGATACTAAGTTATTAAAGCATCTGAATCCTCTAATCCAACCAAATAGCTTATACGAGCCATTTAAATAAAATAAAATACTTTAATCTTTGGATTAAGAAATTTGAGGGATAAAAAATAAATAAAATCATTTTAACCCATGATCCAATTTTTTTCTAAGTTTAGGCTGTTGGGATGGCAAACATTTTTACATGATTCAGGACAATTTCCACATAATGCATAGATCAAGGTAATTTAAAAGAGTTGAAGCCAGAGATAAAATGAAATCAACAATATACAAATATCACATCATAGGACCATCCTATCGTGAATCTAATGATAAGGAAACCCATGATTCTAATCTAAGGACCCTGCAATAGAATGAGAAGTTACTGTTGTGGTAGCTTGGTCAATTTTAGGCGATTTCTTATAAATTTATGAAATGTCATTCGGATTTTGATGATTAATATAATGAACTCTAAGATTAAGAAAAGAGATCTAGCAAGATGTCTTCGTGAATTGAGAAATGCTACCTGCATGTCCTCTAACAAGATGTGGAAGAGAATCATGATCAGCATCCACAGAGGGATAGCTCCCAACAGAATGTCTATAATCTCTTGACATCATAAGGAAACATTCCCCTACATTGCAGGTGTCAACACCCGTGTCCTCTAGATGCACATATATAGAAACAAATATCAAACCAAGGAAAGAGATGGACGAGCTTATGGTTTGAAAAGTCACTAGAGCTGGACCATAATTGGGGAGAGAGTGTTGATATTGACCTTGTTTTGGATGGCACAACCAACTTATCCTTGAGACAACAGTACACAACTTTGACAAATTAGGCATACTCTTCTTTTTGAATATTCATGAATCATCTAAATAGATCATGAGAATTTTTTTTTCAGTTGTAAATTAAATAAAGAACTTTTCCTTTTTTTTGTAGGGTTGGTTGTTTTCTTCTGATGCTGGTTTCTGGAAGCCACCACAAATGAAGGTATGAAAGTTTCATGTTCGTTGCCCATTTTTCAAATTTATAATTTCTCTTCTACATTTTTTTGGATCTAACCATTTGGTGGTCGCATCATGGCTTCAATTTCTTTTTCATATTAGGCACTACATAAGGTGTTATTTCCTTTTTATGTTAGCCCTTCTGTTTGACTTCTATGTTACTTTTTGTGCAGTCCTTTCCTTCTTCTTTCACATAATTCCTTCTACCCAATTTGCTAGAATATCTTGCTATAAATACCTAGATTTCCTAAAGTATTTTTTTTCGTTATCTTATATTTAATAAGGGCAGCCGCTATAGCCCTTTACAAAATTTCTATTCCAATTATTAAATCATGTTCTTAGTTCAAAATATTTGAATCATTGAGAAAAATATTCCACAGTAAAGATTTCTTGGTCATGTTCATGTTATCTTATTTATTCTTTAGATGCTGCCGTGGTTGATACTTTATTCCTCAAAAACCCTATATTTTAAACCTTCTTCAGTTATGTATTTTTTCTGTTCTTTTTTTTCCATGCATTATCAACATATACTGTTTGATCATTGCATTTATTGGAACACATTTGGCTTATTCTAGTATGTTGATTAAAATATGTACAAGACTTATAATTGACTGAACTTTTAAACCTTCACTGGCACCCCTTTCCGTGTAAACTAGCCCATGCCTCACATGTTATTTTATCTTTTTCACAGGCTCTTCTTCACTCTGTTCCAATTGGGAAAATGATTGTTCTTGACTTATTTGCTGATGTAAAACCTATATGGAAAACATCTTCACAATTTTATGGTGTTCCATATGTCTGGTACTCTCTTTCTTACAATAAATATATTCATTATTGGCCATATTATCATCCTGTTTGCAATCTCTTATATAGATCTGATCTAGAAAGTGCATTTTTCATCATGCTGATATTTTCAGTTTTTTATGAAGTCATTTTTAACCTTTGTCGTGACCAATTTATTAGACTTTTACTTTCTTGCACTAGTGATGTTTCCTTTCTTCTAAGTCATTGGAAATCATTGTTCAGGTGTATGCTACACAACTTTGGCGGCAACATTGAAATGTATGGTATCCTTGATGAAATTTCTTCTGGCCCTATTGATGCCTGGGTTAGCCAGAACTCAACCATGGTAAGTGAAGGGTATTTGTATGCAATCAACATCTTTGTTAAGCGGAACTAGTTGATATCTTGAGGAGACGACCAAATTATTTTCAAGAACCATTTGACCATTGAAAAGCATGCCTTTGTTCTCACATATTGCACAACTCAGTTTGAAATTAACGCTCAACTTCTCTTTATTAACAAACATTGTTCTGCTAGACTTACGGTTTTTATTTTAGAGTTTTTGGCATGCGTTGGACATGCTTAGAAAAATGCCAATGTTTAGTTTTTCAGCTATTGTAATTCACCATATGTCTAGTGTTGACCTACATAACTACTTAACATCAATCTGATCTAATATGATGAAAACTCGGACAATGGGTATAGCATTATGCAAGTTCACCTAGAAACATATCACCCATAATAAAATTATTAAACTATGGCTCATCTCACAAAACCGACGAACTACGCCTGTGCATACAAAACATCGAATTTGACTAAGGTAGACTCTGACATTACCTAAGTCATTGCATTATGAAGGATAAAAAATTCACTCAAAATGAGAACAAAATAAAATTAGTGTGCATGAGAAATTAGAATTCATAAGAACGGGTTAAAAACTAACATTCATGAGAAACGAAAATTCACAAATGAGTCATTTTATTTGTATTATTAATAAAATTTTAAATCAAATTAGATTAAATATTATTGTTAAATTTAGAAGAAAATAGGGGATTCGTTAAAAAATAAAAAAATCATATCATATGTTTATTATAATTAAATTTATATAATTATACACACACATATATATATACATAAGTAAAATTATTTAAAAAATAATTATTTTTCATTTATTTAATTTTTTTAATTAGATATTTGTATTGTATATATAAAAGAAAAAAGAAAAAATATCCTAAATCGAATTCACACCACTTCTTCGTATCTTGAGTCTCATGTCATGCCCATTCCTCAGCATGCTGCAGTCCTGCACCATCCCTGCTTCACTTCATACTCTCAGGGGCATGTAAAAAAATCAAACAAAAATTCTAGTTGTTGCTCGCCCATTGCTTTCACACATGCACTCTCCTCATTGTTAGCTCTCTCCCATCTTCCTCTCTACGCATGAAGAAACAACACCTACAATATCTCTTTTCTATTGCCTCCAAATCTTTAAAGTCTAATTCATAAAAATGGACTCCATGTGAGGCATGTAAGGAGTAAGTTTATTTCCTTGAAGAGCTATGGAATGAAGAAGTCCTTGAGCAATATTGGACCTTGGCAAGTACACAACCTAAGGACTTTGGTTTATATGATACATCTATCCTCAGGTCAAGACTTGTAATATGCTAAAAACCAAATAGGTCGAAGACGAGTAAAAAACTCTATGATACGGCTTATCAAATGGCCAAAGCATAAAAGTCAAGCTAACACCTAAAGAATTTAATTATGGTGGTCACTCTATGGAGGAATTAAAAAAAAATCAACTTCGGGTTGAGAAGGAGCCTCACCCCTTTTATCTTAGAAAGTAAAGACAAAGAAATCAGGGCACTACTTTGTGAATTTAGGAACTACTTTACCTTGACTTATAATGACTCGACTTATCCTTTGTATTGAAAATTCATATATTAGCTTTTAAGCATGAGGTGTCACCTGCAAATAGCCACCAAGGTATGTGTGACTTAAAGTTGAAGGTAATGTGATCTTTGAAACCAAAAAGCTTGTTGAAGAAGATTTTATCTGACAAGAGAAATATGTTGATTGGATTTCCAATATTATCATCTTGTGTCAGCATCAATTGGAAGAACCTTAATAGGGCTTGCCCAAAAGATGATTTTATGGTCCTTACATAAGAGCTCCTTGTTGATAACACATCAAGTTATGACATTTTTTTTCTTTTTTTATATTTATAACTGTTCAATACATCATTTTAAGGTTATAATCAAATTAAATTGGCTAAAAATGTGAAAAATACATGCCCTTGTACAATTTAATTAACATATTTTGTTATATGACGATGTGCTTTGACTTGGAAAATGCCTAGGCTACATACCAAAGGGCAATGAATCATTTTTTTTATGTCTTGATTCACTTTCTTGAATCACTTCAAAGTAAAATGTTATGTTGATGATCTTGTTGTAAAAAATAAGGTTTGCTTAGAGCATCTCGAAGAACTACAAGTCATATTTGAAAGAATAAAAAAATACAATATGAAATTGAATTCTTTTAAGTGCGCTTTTGGGCTCTCCTCTGAAAAGTTTCTCAAATTTTCATGTACCATTATGTAATAAGAAATGATCCCTCCAAAATCTACACCATTATAGAGATTCACTCACTTAGAAATCTTAACCAACTCCGTTCATTACAGGGACAACATTCATACATTCAATGATTTATATTAAATTTATTCGGTAGATGATAACCATTTACAAAGTTGTTGAAGAAGTCTGCTCTTTTCAAATTAAATAAAGAATTCCAAGAAGCTTTTGATGACGACAAATTTTACTAATTGAGTCCCCCGACCCATGTGACCCAAATTTTAAGAAGTTGCTTATATTTTACACATGTTATAGAAGAGTTCTTCAAGGTATTGTTGTAGTAACACAATGACAAAGGGAGGAAAATTCCCTTTACTAAATTAGTTGGAGGTTGATGGGAGTTGAAGTGCATTAGTCCCCAATGGAACTTGTCTCTATGGTTAATACTTAATTAAATTACTTATAGAATTAATTGGATAACTATTATGTAAAACTACATGTTATTATCAAATCATTAATGAGCCATGTGTGAGTCAGATAGGTTTGTGGGGTCAGTAATTTTCGCCTGGTTAGTAATGAGATATTGATGTTGGTATGAAAGGATTAAAGTAATAAATATGCAAAGCTATGCTCCCTCACATTAGATGTATAAAGTAAAGTTACTTCTCTGTCTAAGTCTATGCATCTACCATTCTATATTCATCACTTCTAATATTCATCAATATAATAATTCCCTTCTTTTAAAATCATCAGAAGTGTTCATCTTCAATTCTGTTGTTGGTGATATCACTGGTAATATTCTTTCCCAAAATTTAATTCTCAATATGAAAATAATAGCATATTAAATAAAAATTAAATGTAACTTAACATACTTGACATAAGAATCCTATCTCTAATACCAAAGATGATAATCAAATGCAAATTAAAAATGGAATCTACCAATTTTAGTGATATACAAATATATATTCTTTGATCACGAAAAGAAAGGTGTTTTAATCTAAATTATGCACGGGTAATGCGTAGTTCATCATAATATTTAAAATATTATGAGTCTATGCTCAAAGTAGTCCTTGAATTATTTTTTATGCAAAGCTATGCTCCCTCACATTAGATGTATAAAGTAAAGTTACTTTTCTGTCTAAGTCTATGCATCTACCATTCTATATTCATCACTTCTGATATTCATCAATATAATAATTCCCTTCTTTTAAAATCATCAGAAGTGTTCATCTTCAATTCTGTTGTTGGTGATATCACTGGTAATATTCTTTCCCAAAATTTAATTCTCAATATGAAAATAATAGCATATTAAATAAAAATTAAATGTAACTTAACATACTTGACATAAGAATCCTATCTCTAATACCAAAGATGATAATCAAATGCAAATTAAAAATGGAATCTACCAATTTTAGTGATATATAAATATATATTCTTTGATCACGAAAAGAAAGGTGTTTTAATCTAAATTATGCACGGGTAATGTGTAGTTCATCATAATATTTAAAATATTATAAGTCTATGCTCAAAGTAGTCCTTGAATTATTTTTATGCGGCTATTTTAGCCAATCCCACGTAGTGAGATAAAGGCTTGATGTTGTTGTTGTTGTTGTATTTTAGTCAAATATTTTCTCATGTCTCCAATTTAGTTTCTTGACTCTTCAAATTTGATCTATAATCGTCATTATGTTAGAATTTGATGGAAATTTTAGTAAAAGTTGATAGGGAGAGTAAAATTTGAGGGTACTTTTGATAACTAAACTATGTAAACATGTTCCTTTAAAATTCTTATGATGCTCGAGTCCTTGTTACCTAATTTGATGTAGAGTAGCAGAGAATCAAGCCAGACAGGGAGAAGGGAGATTGCAGTCGAGGTGAAGGCTGTGGATCAAGATGTTTTCTTAATTTATTTACATAATATTTATTTCTATTTTCTGTCCATTGAGTTCATATTTTTCATTCCAAAATTTGATGATTTTTCAATTGGATGAAATACATTGAATTCATATTGAAGTTTTTTGTTAGAGGGAAAATCCTTGCACTGCTATTTACTCGGTGTATTTTGTCACTCCATTATTTTGAGTCTCATTCAACAAATAGGGTTTACGATATTACGCTATCTACTCTTTGCTTTTCTTGTTTGATGTAGTCTATATATGGACCTTTGGGTTTTTCTGTTTCGTTTAGCTTGTGTGATTTTCCTGTTTTCTATTTTTGCTATGTATTTTCACACTGCTATCCACCCCCCACCCCCACCCCCACCCCCCCCCCCCCCCCAAAATGGTTTACTTTGAACATCTTAGTGTTTATACCAAACATAATTACTGCTGATTTAAAATGAGTATTGATGAGAGTTTCCGCCTTTTTTTTTCTTCTTTTGTGAGTTGTAGTCCCATGTGCTTAGTCGAGCATAATATAAGCATGTCAACCTTTTTAATCTTAAAAAAATATTGATTAATTGGGAAATTTGCAATTTTATTGTGGTTATACCTTCAACATCTTGATCATGTAAACTTTTTAACATGATGCTTTTACCCTTTTTTTACTATTTGTTTCCTACGAAAAGTGAACCAATTGAGTATTGGAAGGCGTTCTAGAAGTAGCATGAACCACTGAAATAATGGAAAATTCCTATCGGACCTATATTAAGGGTACCTTCCTTTCTCAGTCATTTATGATTGTCATCCTTATAGAAGCTAATCTTAATGATAATGATGATGATTTTGCTGTTTCATTAAGAATTTAAAGCATATAATATTTGGTGCTTTCTATTTTTTGTATGTAATTTTTTTCACTTCTTAGATGGATGTTTTGATTTGAACTTGTTTAGATTCTAAGTAAATCAATTAATAAAGGCATTTCTGAAGTGGTGCAAATCATCAAGTTAATTATTTTTACCCATTTATATGAGATGTCTTGGATACCTTTTTTTAATTATTATTTATCATCGTTATCTTTTCACAAAATTTAGCCGTCCCGTCAAGTGAAACCTTATTTAGTATGCTTTCTTGTGAGTTATGCTACTGTAATATTTGAGTTTATGTTATTTATGTTCATTTGCCTTATTCGAGCCATCTTTGATTAATCAACCTTGTTTGTGATCCCAATTAAAGGGAAGGAACGTTGTTCTCTAAAGCATAAAATTTATTCATTTTCAACTTCATTTATCTTTTGACATTTTTTATTTAGGTGCTTTGAAATTTATTACTAGGCAATCCTTCTATTCTTTGCTATTCTGTGGACCTGATTGAGATACATGAATTAATATAGTAGTCTTGACAAGTTGTACTGAATGCTATTTATATCTTCGCGTTCTTTCTTTTAGGTTGGTGTTGGCATGTGCATGGAAGGTATAGAGCATAATCCAGTCGTCTACGAGTTAATGCCTGAAATGGCATTTCGCAATCACATCATTCAAATTGAGGTACTCCTTTTTCCTTACGAGCTAAAGTTCATATAAAATCTACTTCTTAAGCTTAAAGCAACTACCCATTCATCTTTTACAACAATTTGCCGAAGTTGATAATTTTTAGTTTGACCAAAGCTCACAAAGATCTAATGTCATATTAAGTGTATTCGTACTACCACTCTAAAAAATATCATGCTAATAAATATGTGGTATGTGTCCTCTGATGAAGTGGTTCTCCCCAAATGACATCATTATGTTACAACTATGGTTGTAGCCCTGATTTTCCCCAATGGCTGAGCCCATGAGTTGTGAATCATAAGGTGCACTTGATGGGGCATAAGCTCTATGTTAGCCAAGATCAACTTAAAATTTGCCCTTAGAAAACTTTCACCCCTGGTTTAAAAGGCCCTCTTGGAAGATACAACCTATGGTTGTTGACAAGAATCCATTGCTTAGATTAGGTCGACTGCCTCTATTGACTATAGGCCATTGTCGACAACAACTTAAGATGACATAACCATGTGATTTTGATTGAGTTTGTTATCAATCCTCGCACATTCTAGTTTAAGCTAGTAGTGTTGTATTTCCTTTTTCCTCAACCAAAATCACAGCTACGACCAACTAAATGTTTAGTGCCTAGCGCTAGCCTTAATCGAAATTTTTCTCTCGTAATCGAGATGTGTGATTAATTATAGGGGCTTAATGTTTATGAGAAATTTCAAACTAGATTATAAAGTCCTCATTTTTATGAGGACGAAATATTTAGGTAATGCTTTACATGATATCTAAATTGTCTTCTAAAATTTAAGCCAAAACAACACTTTTTTAAACGAGTTGTGTGAGAAATTTTTTGGAGCCCACATATATTTATTTCTTTATAGGGCATATAAACATCTTGCCTTTGTCCAATAGTTGCTATGAAACTTACAGTACCTTGATTTCAATTTTTGCTGCTCAGGGCTGTATTGAAATCCTTTAGTAAAAACTTGAGATAATTTAGAAAACCTGATAGTTGCTTCTTTGTGTAATAATGTAGTTATGTGTGATATACTAACATTACTTATGTCACTATTTTGAGGTTATGCTTTACTATGGGATTACTTGTTGCAAAATCAATGATATATATATATATATATATATATATATATATATATATATATATAGGTTGAAAACATGTTTGCGAGCAGTTTAGCTCTTCATCAATCTTTATAAATCCTTGTGCATCATGCCCTTTGCATTTATCCTGCCAAGGGAATTGCTGATTAATTATTAATATTAGTGTGTGATGCTTGTTAGTTGTTAAACATAAAAAAATGATTGGACAGTGGAGTTTGCAGCGAGCAATATCTCCTTGTAGTTTTTGTTAGTTTTATCATGCGAAGCAACCTATGAGACTCAGAACAGCAGATGCCATAGTGGGGCGATAAATGATTCAAGTTATAGGAAGGCTACGAGGCTCACCCTGTCAACTACCAGCATGGGACAAGCACAATTTATGTCATAGGAAAGGCTATAAGTTTGAGACAACAAGGATAAATCTTTTTTTTTTTTTTAATGTTTGTGAGTGGAGTCATTGGTGTTCCTGCAGAGCGGTTGTTGCCAGAGGGATAGAATCATAAGAGAGATTAGCATAGAGAGGGTGACGGAGCAATTATGGTTAGGGGATGATGTGCACGAATCATCTAGGAAGCTTTTGTGTAAAGGGTGGATCAGGGGCCTGCGCATGGGTTAGGGTTGCACGCACATTGACATGTGGTGAGGAGCGTATGCATGTGCTAGGGTGATCGTGTGGCAAGGTTGCATGCATGCTAAAAAGAATGCAACGAGTGTGCAGCTGCTTGCAAGCCCAAGGATATGCAGCACTTTGCTATGATGTGGTTTCACAAATTGGAGGAGACCTAGAGGAGATTGGGAGATGGACGACTGATTTGTGGGCATGGGTTGTTGATAGTATAACTGAGGTAAGAGAAGAGCTAGGGAGAATGTGTGAGCTGGTAGAGACGAATAGCGATCACCTGAGGGGGTGAAGCAGTAGAGATGAAGTCATGAGAGGGTTATGGTGCAGGCATGGCATTATTCATGTCTAAAATGCGCAATGTGGAGTGTGCTTTCTTGGAGATCATGGAGTGAACTAGTATTAGTAGTTTAGTACTTGCTGGTTTTCATTTGTGTGATTGGGTTACATAGGGTTCTGGAGTTAAGGGAGGAAGTGAATGGTAATGGTATAGTTAGGATAGGGATCTGACCTGTTTTATTTTTTTATTTGAAGAGTAACTATAGATAATTTAGAGTACCAAAATTACTCAGTACGTTCTAAATAATCATAAAACTTGCACAGTTAATTCAGATCATCAATAGACATCATTTTAAATTAAGAAAGTCAATCAGATTTAATTAAGCATGTGTAAATTCAATCAAAGCTAATTTTGTGTTGAACACTTATCCTCCATTTGAATTCCAAATTGAAATATAAATTCAAATTTGAGTTTTCTTGTTTGACTCTTAGCTTGAATTTAAATTTCGAATTCAATTTTTCATTCTAATCTCATCTCACATTTTTCTCTATGATTGTCTTCAACCACGATGAACCAAGTAATCACTTATCTATAACTTTCCTAAACTTGAACCAAACTAACCATGTGGAAAGACTTATTTGGGTGAATCAAACGAAGGTAATTGGAACTGGACCTTCCTGGAGCTGTCAAAGACGCCATCCTTTCTTTGGGCTGAAATGGGGGGAGAGCGGTAATTTTCTGCTGTCCTGAAATAGTAACCTGCAGTGAGGAATGGAGTTGAACTGGATCGGCTTCCTTTTGGATAAGTTTTCTGCACTGCTTCTGCTTTCAGACGACCTAAATTCATTCTAAGAGGACCATTTGAGCCTTGATTGATCTCTCAAACGTATTATTCTTGAAAGTTTGGATTGAATTATTATTGATTGGTAAATCTCGTCATGCATAGGACTATGCTTGGAAAGTTTCACCATGATCATCTCTTTCGTTGACCTGCTCTATCAAAATTGTTTATGCTTAAGGTTAGTTTTGTAGTTCAGGTTTAGAGGTTCTTTTATTAAATTACTTTTCATGATCATTTGTTACTATTCTTTTATTAGTGAATGAAATGAGATTCATGACTATTGAAATGAATGTTGTGGATTCTATCGTTATTTTGATTAGATGATTCAACACTTCTTTAGACAATTCAGGGTTCAACATCAATAATTTGAGAATTTGGCATGCAACTTTTATTGAAATATGAATTTTAGTTTTTATCGCAAGAATTTGCAAATAAATAAATAAATTTGTCCATCCTTTTGATAAGGTCTTCAAAGCTCACTATTTAAAATTAAAAAGTAATTTCTGGCATTTAACTTTTACAGTTTTTCAGCTGAAATATATTTTTATTTGGTCTTCTTCAGCATTGAATTTTATGCACTTTCTTTCTAAGCATCAGGGACTCCCTCTTCCATGGTGATATCGGAGGGTTTGGGGGAGATGGTGACCCAATTTATCATGGGGTGTGAGTTGGTAGGCAGAACAGTTTGAGAAGTGGCTATATGGGCAATAAAGAGTCTATGTTCCAGTGCATATGGGAATAAGGAGAGTTATCAAAATGAATGCATTGGCTGTTTAAATGTTACGACCTGGTCTGGATACTCGAACTAACGAGGCGGAAACGAACAGTCGGACGGTTAATACTTTTTTTCCTCAATTAGACATAATCGTAAATGACTAATATGCCTTAAACACTGAAGAGCCACTAACACTATTATTACATTGAATATGCTTTTAAACATAAATATATTTTAGCTGTTTCCATTTGAGCGCCGTCTTCTGTAGACGTATTCCTCTCTTTCAGCCATTTTCACTTATCAAAAAACTTACCTTAAGATGTTAGTTTAATGGAATGAGTTTATATAGTAAACTCAGTGGATAATTATCATTAAATATACAAAAGTTCATCATATAAATAGTCATATAAAATAAGCATATATTTTTCTTCAACTTTATATAATTAACATATGCATATTCTTTTATGTACTATATGTTTTATAATTTCACATAAGTTATTTTATATTATGTCTCATTTGTCCTTTTCCACTTAATATTTCTTTAATAAATTTGACATTTAATTCATTTTCATTTCCATTAGTATAGGAGCACCGTCTAAATGTACCAATAAAGGTATAATCATTTTTATTTTATTTTCTTTTTAACGTGCACGAGCACGTTGCTTCCTCAGCCAGTATCATACAGGGGTGAACTGCTGTAATTTTTGCATGCACATACCTTTTACCTTCTATTGTTTACTTTCCTTTTTCATTTAAATCATTATTTAATTTACTCCGTTTTCTTTCACATATTATCTTAATTTGCAAGAATATTTTATTCATATATGTCTCCATAATTTAATCACTATTTAGTCAAATGTATATTTAATATGAAACTATATTAAATACTTTAGATGCATTACTATATTCTATAGAAAATCATGTAGTAAATACTTCAACTTTCTATTTCTTTTATCATTCTCAAATAATGTATTCATATAACTATAATCATGTAGCAATTAGATAATTAACAAAAATTATTATAACATAAAAGAAAATCTGACATTGCTATGAAACAATTGAATTTTACCTACTTTGAATATTCAGTTTCCTTCTAAATCTTTGGTCCTCTGAAATATACTTTCAAGATTTGTCTCAGCTCAGTTATGAAATTCTCACTGTTCCAATAGCATTAAATTTCATTAATTACTGATGAACAATCTACAAATTCAATGTCATATAAATATGATTTGACTAACAGCCTTAAAAGTAATATTAAATGCATCGACTATTACAAAAGCTCCTAACTTTCCATATTTTGCATTTCAGAAAACTTTAAAATCAATTAAAATTAATTGCTTCAATCCTTTACCTTGGTACTTCTCTTTTCTCTTGAATTGAGGCTCACCCATTAAATGGATTTATTCCACCCAAAATTTTGCGTCTTCTTCTTATATGAGTTAATCAAAAATTTAAAATAAATATCTTATGTGAGAATCAGTTTAGCCGGTTCAAGGCTTCTACCGATAATAGGAGGAACCGAGCCGAATGAGCAGACGAAGTTGCGATCCTGGCATGACCCGAGCGGCCACCGCGAGCATAGGAGCGCCTCTTGGATGGAACAATTCGCTGTTTTAAGTGGATAAGCGCGTGAGTGAGTGAGAAAGAAAGACTCCTCATGCGAGACATTTTCGATTTTCTCATTCTTGTAGAAGAAACTCATGGGAGAAACTCTATGTCGAGAGGAAGAAGGAAGAAGGTAAATCTTCCACTTATATTCATTTTCTGTACATTTCTTCTGTGAATCAATTCCATGGAATGATTAATTATCTTAAAGGAAGGCATAAGAAGGAATTGAGAAAGAAAAAGAAAGAAATTGGGAGAAAAAGAAGAAGGATTTTGTGTTGGAAAAATCCTCTTTTGTAAGTGATTTTATCTTCTGTTTAATTTTGAAGAATAAAATTTTATAAAAAGTTATTTTTATGACAATTAATGGTGTATGATTTTAGAAAGGAAGAAATCCAATTTTGGTGGGAGTCTAATTCAGCAAGAAGGAAATATTCCTAGAGGTAAAAGATACCAGTTGGATACTTGATATTTATTATTTCTTTAAGCTTTGAGAATTTCCTTAAAGTTATTTAGTAATGTTAATGTCAATTAAAATAAATTGAAACAGTGAAGGGTAGGATTAATCTAGTTTGCGAAGGTGAAATACAGAAGCTAATAAAAGAGTTCTCAAGAGATTTGAGGTAAGAATTAATTAAAGAATTGTTTATGTAAAAGTTAAATGAAAGTTGAATATAATAATAATTTATGTGATTTTGTATGTCTTTAGATTGCGACAAGTTATTTCCACGGATCGGAGATTTCAAAGAAATAAAGTGAGTAATTATAGTTGTGTATAATTTTTATTATTGTATTTTCATTTATTCTGAAAGAAATATTTCATATAATTGTTTTACTTATTTTAACTGTTATAAATAATGCAATGTATATGAATATGTGAAAGAGATGTATATAATTGTAAAGAAATTATGAAGTAAAGTTGGAAAGTATCTTATACACATATAGAATATAAGTAATGAATGACTAAGGAAAAAGAAATGATATAACTTATAAAACATAAATGAATGAATGAAAATAAATGAAAAAGGAAAAAGAATATGCATGCAAATTACAGGAGTTCACTTCCATATGGTACTGGTTGAGGAAGCAACGTACCCATGCATGTTAAATGAAAATGAAAAAGGAAATGAAATTGGTTGTACCTTTATTAGTACATTTAGACGGTGCTCATGTACTACTGGTAATGGAAATGTAATAAACATGTAATGGAAATGGATATATAGAATATAATGAAAGGTAATATGTGTAAGAAAGACAAAGAAATAATTATGCTTTGTATTGTATGCCTAACTATTATATGGATTATATGGAATATATACATATATACTGAATATATGCATATAATTATAAAAGAAAAAGAAAGTTAAAAGAACATATTCAATTTTGTTATATATATGAAATTTTTATGTTACAAATATGATTACCCACTGAGTTTATATTGTAAACTCAACCCATTAAACTAATATTTTCAGATAGTCTCTAGAGAATTAGAAATGGTTGAAAGGGAGCAGTACATCTATAGAAGACGACACGCAAATGAAAGCAGGTAATTTATGCTTGATGTAAATATTTAGTTTGAAACACTGTCGTTGCCAGCTCCCAAGTCCTGTATGAGAAAAGTGGAGGGTTGCGTTAGGTAGTCGACAGTCAGCGTAAAACTTGTTGAATAATAATGACATGAATTCTTTAAAAAATTGTGTTAATGCTAGGGCGTCCCCTGGAAGCGACGCGTTATATGTCTTGAATACAGCGACAAGTGTGCAAGGGCTGCTGCACCGCCGCCCGGGTGCAGTGTTAAATAGGCAAGGGTTCTCACATCAAGGATGGATGTGGGCAAAAAAGCTAGTCCATGAAACTAAAATTAGGATAGGAACTTGGAATATAGGTTCTCTTATAGGAAAATTAATGGAATTAATAGATATTATGATTCATAGGAAGATAAATATTCTGTGCATTCAGGAAACTAAATGGGTTGGAGAGAAGGCTAAGGAGATTGATAGTTTAGGATTTAAACTTTTGTATTCGGGTAGGAGTCGTACTAGAAATGGTGTAGACGTGATTTTAGATAAGAGTTTGAAGGATAATGTTATAAATATTAATAGAATTGGAGATAGAATTATAGCTTTAAATATTGTTGTTGATGCTAAGATTGTTAACATTATAAGTGCTTATGCTCCTCAAGTGGGTTTGGATATGGATTCAAAATTAAAATTTTGGAATGACTTAGAAGAATTAATACAAAAAATACCTCTTGAAGAAAGAGTTTTTATTGGAGGAGATTTAAATGGACATGCTGGTAGAGAGGTAGATGATTTTAAAAGCATTCATGGTGGCCATGGGTTTGGAATGACAAATGAAGGTGGTAAGTCCATATTAGATTTTTGTTTAGCTTATGATTTTTTAATTGCTAATACCTTATTTAAGAAAAGGAATGAGCATCTCATTACTTATAAAAATGAATATAGCACAACTCAGATTGATTATTTTCTTATAAGAAAAGTAGATCGTTTAGATTGCAAAGATTGTAAAGTTATTTTGAGTGAAAATTTATGTACCCAAGATCGTTTATTAGTTTTGGACTTGAAGATAACGGGACAGAAAATAAAAAATAAAGTAAAACGATATTCTAGGATTAGATGGGAGTATTTAAAGAATATTAATAAAAATATTTTTGAGAGTAAGATTTTAGATCTTAAGATTTTGTCTGTGCATGAGGATGCTAATGTTATGTGGGAAAAAGTGGCTAGTGATATTAAGAATATTGCAAAAGATGTGCTTGGAGTTTCAAAGGGAAAAACTCCTAATAGTAAAAATAGTTGGTGGTGGAATCCAAATGTGCAAGAAAAGATTAAAAATAAGAAGATTTGTTATAAAAATTGGTTTAATTATAAAAATTCTGATAATTGAAAAATATATAAAGAGGCACGTAAGGAATCTAAGAAAGCAATATGCGATGCAAAGAGTTTAGCTTTTAGTGATTTATATAATAAATTAGATACTAAGGAGGGAGAAAGATATATGCATAAGTTAGCCAAACAAAGAGATAGGAGTAGTAAGGATTTAGTTCAAGTGAAGTGTATTAAGGATGAAGATCAAAAAGTACTTTTTTTAGAAGATGATATTCAAGAAAGGTGGATGAGATATTTTGCTCAACTTTTTAATGAAGAATGTGAAAATAAAATTGACCGTAGTAACCTTAGCACCCTAAATAAAAATAAAGATTTTTATTTTTATCGGCGTATTAGTAAAACTGAAGTTAGAGAGGCTTTAAAGAAAATGAAGGGTGGAAAAGCTGTTGGACCTGATGATATTCCAATAGAGGTGTGGAAATGCTTAGGAGAAGAAGGAATTTCTTGGCTTACTAAACTTTATAATACTGTTTTGAAGACTAAAAAGATGCCAGATGAGTGGAGAATGAGCGTGTTAATCCCTATTTTTAAGAATAAAGGTGATGCACAAGATTGTGCGAATTATAGAAGAATTAAGTTAATGTGTCATACTTTAAAACTATGGGAACGAGTTATGGAGCATAGGTTGCGACGTGATACTAATGTTTCTCAAAATCAATTTGGATTCATGTCTGGTAGGTCTACTGTGGAAGCCATACATTTATTAAGAGGTTTGATGGAGAAATATAGAGAGAATAAGGAGGATTTACATATGATATTTATTGATTTAGAAAAGGCATAAGTTAAAGTTCCAAGAGAAGTGCTATGGAGAGTTCTTGAAAAGAAAGGAGTTAATAACGCTTATATTCAAATCATTAAAGATATGTATGCAGGAGCTATTACTTGTGTTCAAACACAAGGTGGTTTGACCAAGTATTTCCCTATTTAGTCATGGATGTTCTCATGACTATTTAGTCATGGTTTGACCAAGGTGGTTTGACCAAGTATTTCCCTATTACATCAAGGATCAACCTTAAGCCCGTTTCTTTTTGCTTTAGTCATGGATGTTCTCACTAGACAATTGCAAGAGGATGTACCTTGGTGTATGCTTTTTGCTGATGATATTTTTCTTGTTGATAAGACTAGAGAGGGAGTTGAAGGTAAACTAGAATTGTGGAGGTCAACCTTAGAGTCTAAAGGTTTCCGCTTGAGTAGATCTAAAACAGAATATATTGAGTGTAATTTTAGTAATAATAGACCTAGTGAGGGGATTGTGACTTTGGGCGATCAAGTTATTAATAAGAGTACACGTTTTAGATATCTTGGATCTGTTGTTCAGAGTGATGGTGAAATAGATGGGGATATTATCAGCAGAATCCAAGTTGGATGGTTGAAATTGAGGAATGCGTCGGGCTTATTGTGTGATAGAAAAGTACCCCTCAAACTTAAGGGAAAATTCTATAAGATGGTGGTAAGACCTGCAATGCTTTATGGTGCCGAGTGTTGGCCATTAAAAGAGAAGCAAAATTCTAAGTTAAGTGTTCTAGAGATGAGGATGCTCAGGTGGATGAGTGGCTTTACCCTTAGAGATAGGATACGAAATGAGCATATTCGTGAAAAGGTTGGAGTAGCTCCAGTGGAAGATAAGATTAGAGAGAGTCGCCTTAGATGGTTTGATCACATAAAATGGCGGCCTCCCGATGACTCGGTTAGGAAAGTAGAGGTCTTAGATTTGACTTATATTAAGAAAGGTAGAGGTAGACCTAAAAAGACTTGGTTAGAAAATATTAGAAATGATCTTTCTTTATTAGATTTAAACGAGAATTTGACTTTTAACAGGACACAATGGAGAAAAAGAATTCATGTAGCCGACCCCACGTAGTGGGATAAAGGCTTGATGTTGTTGTTGTTGTTGTAAATATTTAGTTTGAAAAATAGTATGAATAGTTTTATGGAAAATTGTGTAATAGTGGCTCTTTAGTTGTTTTGAGAAGTTGTATGTTAATTTGACTATGAAATTGAATAAAATGTATACTGTCTGACTTTTCGTTCCCGCTTCGTTAATTCGAATATCCGGGCTGGCTCGTGACATCTTACTTGTTATTCATTGTAGAAAATGAACGCTTTCTTCTTCCTTTCCAAACTTCCTCTTTTTCCTTCAAATTCCTCTTTTATTCTTCCCTTAAATTCTTTCATCTACCTTTAATTGAACATTATATTTACTTAATAAAATTATGAAATGATTTTGTACAAAAATAATAAAAATAAACAATATACATACCTTCCTTGTTTTTCTTCTTTCTCTCTGAGTCGTTTTCCCTAGGTTGTAACTTCTCGCGTGATTTTTCTCCCACGGGAGTGAGTGAAATTAAGATATTTTTCACAAGGAGTTGTTCCTCTTCACTCTCGTATGCATTCATTCGCTTAGAAACGCAAACCGACTCCGTCTGGTGTTTTACGCACGCAGGTGCCAAACTTTCGGTTCGTCTAGATCGCAAGCTGCGACGGTTCTGCCTCTGTTGCGGAAAAAAAAGGCCAGTTCATTTGAACCGGCCGGCTCTGAGACAAGCTGGCTATTGCATTAAAGCAGGTTAGAATGGTAGTTTGATCTGAGTCTTATTGCCTAAAGCGGGTGGTAAAATACAGAAGTCGAAAATTCTTTTTTCTGTAAACTGAGTACTTAAGTTTACTTGTTGAAAGCCTAGGTTCAAATTTAAACTTCTGTAAATGGTTGATTTGAAGGATCTTCCATAAGCCGAGGAATTATATTGACTTGTTGAAACCTTAGGTGCCAAATTGCAACTTATGCAGGAGGTGCGTGAGAGATACAAGTCACCTAATATTTTGCTAAATATCTTTGCATTACATTTGAGGATGATGTAAGTCGTACTTCATAAGTATTGAAAGATGAGGTGGGATTGTTTTGAAATGTGCTCCTTAAAAGATGATGTTAGGAAACGGGAAAGATGTGTTTGCGCTCCTAAACAGGAAAAAAAACTGTATAATTCATGTGTTGTACTGTATTCTTTGCTCTCATATGGATTGCGGAATTTTTCTCTGATTAAGTGCTCATATTAAGTCTTATTGCTTTAATTTCATTTCAGGAGTGGCTAAAAAACTACTCTTTCAGACGATATGGTCAAGCAAACCACCATACTGAAGAAGCATGGAAAATTCTTTACCATACAATATACAATTGCACTGATGGAATTGCTGTATGGTTCTTTATAGTACTCATCTTTATTACATCATTATATTTGTTCAATTATATGATTGCCTTATCATCAATGTCATCTTATTGTTCTTCTTACGTATTTTATTAACTTAGATAGATTTGATATCAATGTAGTCTCTATGCATACTGCTAGAATTTTTATTTTTTTGTTAAACATTACTTTGATGATAAATATTATTTACATTACCATAACATCACTTCGATGATAAATCAATTTGGATTTATGTTGAGTAGGTCTATTATGGAAGCTATACATTTGTTGAGAGATTTGATGGAGAAGTACAGAGAGAGTAAGGAAGGTCTACATATGTATTTATTAATTTAGATAAAAACATATGATAAAGTTTCATGAGAAGTGCTTTGGAGAGTTCTAGAAGAAAAGGAATTAATAATGCTTATATTCAAGTCATTAAGGATATATATATATATATATAGGAGCTATTATTTGTGTTCAGATATAAAGTGGTTTGACCAAGCATTTTCCTCTTTTAGTTTTGGATTACATCAAGGATTAGTTTTAAGTCCACATCTTTTATGCTTTAGTCATGGATGTTCTTACTAGATATTTGCAAGAGGATGTACCATGATGTATCCTTTTTGTTGATGATATTCTTCTTGTTCATAAGATTGGAGAGAGGGTTGAAGATAAACTTGAATTATGGTGGTCAACTTTAGAGTCGAAAGGTTTTTATTTGAGTAGATCTAAAACCGAATATATTGAGTGTAATTTTAGTAGTAATAGATCTAGTGGATGATTGTGACTTTGGGTAATCAAGTCATTAATAAGAGTACACATTTTAGATATCTCTAGTCTATTGTTTAAAGTGATGATGAAATAGATGAGGATATTATTAGTAGACTTCAAGTTAGATGGTTGAGGTGGAGGAAAGTGTCAGGCCTGTTGTGTGATAGAAAAGTGCCCCTTAAGGGAAAATTCTATCAGATGGTGGTGAGACCTGCAATGTTGTATGGTGCAAAATGTTGGCCATCTAAAGATAAGCATAAAATAAGTTAAGTGTTGCAGGGATGAGGATGCTCAAGTGGATGAGTAGCTTCACTTTTAGAGACAGAATGTGAAAAGAGTATATTCGTGAAAAGGTTGGAATAACTTTAGTGGCAGATAATATTAGAGAGAGTCGTCTTAGATGGTTTTATCACATAAAACGTCAGCCTTCTGATGACCCGGTTAGATGAGTAGATGTATTTGATTTAGCCTATGTTAAGAAAGGTAGAGGTAGACCTAAAAAAATTTGGTTAGAAAATATTTGAAATGATATTTTTTATTAGATTTAAATAAAAATTTGACTCTTAACAGAACACAATGGAGAAAAATGATTCTTATAGTTGACCCCATATAGTGGGATAAAAGCTTGATGTTGATATTGTTGACTTGAAGATTGGGCTGCATGGATGATTGGAGATCTGCTGTAGGGTTTGCAGAAGAGATCAATTGTAAGAGAAATTTGTCAAATAAAACTAAAACAACTGAAACAGCGAACCAGAGTTACAGAAAGTGATTCTGCGTTAACATATTGTAATGATAAAAATATAGAAAGAAAGTGATTCTGCAGTAACTTGTTGTAATGATAAAAATATAAACTATGGCTTTTGGATAAAATGTATGGTGGATGATCAAATAGTTTTTAGCACTTCTAAGGAGGTTTAGAAGAGGTTTGCGATGTGGTGATCAAAGCATTACATGTTTTTGTTAATCTGTTCTTTGGTAAGGGAAATTTGGCTTTACTAAATTGGCGAAGCAGAAAAAAGTTGCAAGGGAATTTTACTGAGGAGAAGAGATCTGATATTCTCAGATATAAGTCCTAGAAGGAGGAGGATGATTTTTCAGTGTTCCCAATTGGAGAGGGAGTGGTTTGTTGCTTGCTAGAGGAACAATTCACTAATATAGTTCATCAGGTAGGTCTAAAATAGGATGCAAGAGTTAATAATAGGAATAGCATGATTTAAACAATTCATTTTTTAGCTTTGATTCAAATCTTGGGACTTCATTTTAAATATCAAAGGCTATGTCACTCAATTAAGGAGTCGGTAGTTTTAACAATTACGTAATATCCACTCTACATTAAAGCAAGACTAACAAGTCCTTACTTAAAGAGATGGCATAAAAGCGTATAACAAAAAAAAAAGAAGAAGAGACTAATCGTTGTCAAAAGCATAATGTCTAATCTAATTTGATACTGGTGGGGTAATGACGATATGATGATGAATGGCTTGATGGTGGGATAATGATGACATTAAATTAGCATTGAAACTTATGATAGTTAATTTAATGGCAGTATCACTACATTTACTGAATTAAGATTTTAACTTGTGCCCTCGTCTTTCTCCTTTATGTTCATCTCCTTATTGTCTCTGATGCAGGATCATAATAAAGATTTTATAGTTCAATTTCCAGACTTCAGTCCACGTGAGCAGGGTAGCCAAGTTTTGCATATCTCCAAAAATAAGAATAGCAGATTCTCCTTCAGGGAGACCAAATCTAACTCTCAAGAACCACATTTATGGTATTCAACTAAAGAGGTGATAGAGGCTTTGAAACTGTTTATTTTTGCAGGAACCAGTCTTGCAGAAAGTCTCACATACAGGTACAGCAGCAGTTCCCAAACTTGTCCCCCTCTTTTTCCTGTCATACATGCATAACAAACTCGTATAGACACACCCAAACGACATACCTGCACACAGACGCATATCCATGCAGAGTGGGACAGTCACATTAAGAAGGGCTGATTTTGCAGTGATTCTTACTATTTTCAGTGAACCTAAAAGAAAAGGGGGATTGGGAATTATATTGTGGAAACAAACATCATATGAGTTCTAACCGGTCAGTTTTCTTGCCAGATACGACCTTGTTGACCTGACGAGGCAAGTGCTTGCCAAATTATCAAATCAGGTTTATCTGGATGCCATTAATGCCTATCACCAAAATGATTCCGGTGAACTGATTCTGCAAATTAAGAAATTTACTGAACTCATTGAGGACATTGACACTCTTCTGGCTTCTGATGACAATTTCCTGCTTGGAACTTGGCTAGAAAGTGCCAAGAAATTAGCAGTAAATAACGAGGAAAAAAGACAGGTGGGTTCTAGTTTTGTCTTTCTGATTAGTAAATGCTCTCTAGACTTTGTTATAATTTTGTGCACCCTTTTTCAGTATGAATGGAATGCCAGAACACAAATTACCATGTGGTTTGATAACACAGAGACCAACCAGAGCCAACTTCATGATTATGGTCAGTCCATAAAATTTGGGAAATCTGTATTAAAGAATGCATGCCAGTGAATGTTTTGTTAATCATTTTTTCATTTCCAGCTAACAAATTCTGGAGTGGACTTCTGAAAAGCTACTATCTACCAAGAGCTTCATCTTATTTCAGCTACCTGTTAGAAAGCTTAGAGAATAACGAAGATTTTCCTCTGGAGAAATGGAGAAGAAACTGGATTTCTTATTCCAACAAATGGCAAGGAGGTCAGGAGTTATACCCAGTTAAAGCTGAAGGTGATGCCCTTTCAATTGCTAAAGCCTTGTTTGCCAAATATTTAAGCTGATTCGTTGGATAGCTGATGTGCACTGTGGATTCTTACTGATAAAAAAGGTCAGTAAGGAATACTCTCAACTTTCGTAATTGATTGCTCACCAAATTTGCAATCATGTGTGATTGTATTGCTAAAACGATAAACATTTTTGCCTTTTTCATTATTTTCTTGATTGATAGCAGAAAAATGGAATCATTTGCTTATCAAATAAAGCTTTTAGGGGGGAGATATAATATCTGCTTCTTTTTCAAGCATATTTGAAAATTCCCTCTACATCAGCTGTCATAAATATCCCCCAAAATTGAAAAAGTATTCTTTTTTTTGGGAACGGGGGCATCTGCCCACTGCCATTCTCTTAGGAGATATTTGGCGGCATAACTAATCCCTCGACGTGTCTACCAATAATCAGCTCTATAAGTGCAGGACCTGCAGTTATTTATGATTATAATTTAAAAATGAAAGCATTAAGTTGTCCCAATTGAATCTTAAAGCTCTTGGTTGATTGATCTTTCTTGATGATGATATTAAAGGTGTCAAAGCTTTATAGCTTTTAGGAACATGAATCTGTAATTCTAAGGTTTCTTTGTCTTACTATTTTATAAAGTGATTTTTTAGCACACAATTTTTTTATTAAAAAACTGTTTTTGGAAGCAGGAAAAAAAACATATTATATGAACTATGAGAAAACCTTCCTCGGCGACTTTAAAGAAAAGATGAAAAACGGTGACTTAATCAGCTTTGGGTGGATAGGCAATAATCAGGGTGTAGGATATGTTAATTATTTATGAGAATTTTTAAGTTACCCACAGTCGCTTAAGATTTACCTTAATCAAATTAGCTTAAGAGCATTAATTAAGCTAGTTTATGCTCTATTATACCCATTAGTGGGTCACTACGAATGGCTCAACATCATTGCATCAACCCTAAATTTTCATCAAATTAAGTAGATGAACACCCGTTAAAAAAAAAGAAAAAAATATTTGTCCCATCAAGAGCCCACCATCAAATTTGAAAGATATTTAAAAGTCCAAAAAGATTCAATTCTTTTTTATTTTAAATATCATGGTATAATATTATAAAATAGTATAAGAGAAATAAAAGATCAACTATAACAAGGGTGTAAAAGAAAAGAGTTAGTTGAGTAGAGTATCTATCTAATTGAGTTAAGCTTGTTTAGCTCTTGCAAAGCTTGACCCGAGCTAGTTTGTTAAGCTCGAGTTTGACTTGTTAAAAAATTTAGAGGTTTGAACTCGTTTGAAACACTTGTTTTACTTGATTGTTGGGTTTGATTTCTTAATTTTAAATTAAAATTTTTAGTTTTTTAATAATATTTATTTTTAATATAGAATTAATTTAAAAAGGTTAAAATATACTATGCAATGCTAATTTAAATTAATATTTAAATATATTTTAAGTTAATTGAGCAGCTCAATGAGTTGTTGAGCCGAGTCAGGCTGAGCTCGAGCTTGAGTTGGTTTAATATATGAGCTTGAGTGTAGACTCCAGTTTAAACTCGTGACTCGATAAATTTGGCTCGTAAGTTAGTTAATGAGTCGAGCTTGAAGTTGCTATACCCCTAAAATTGAACCGATGTCGTTTCACCATGTAGAAAGCAAAAGCTATAGAAACCCCTTAAAAATTCTGGAAAGAGAGCTTACAACATGTTTGTAAAGTAATTGATTTCATCCACGATAATAAGGCCACATATTGTATTCCAAGATAGCATAAATCGCATCCACATATTGAGGCACATAATGGTACAATTGGGCCATTGAACCTCCAAAAAGATAGATACTCATCACAGTCCATTCAAGGAAAGGCAAACGCATTAGGTTTTTTCTACATAGAGTTTAAGTGGTTTTCCAACAAGTTATTTGGGAAAAATGTAAGCCCCATTTTCAACTTTCAATTTCTTCTACAGGTGGTTCTATTAATCCCATTTGCTAGTGGTTGATGTTGAATAGCCTCTTTCATTGCTTGACAATCCTCGCATGGATTATAAGCCCTAACATATCCTTATCACACATTGACATCATCCATCTACTTGTAGCTCCTCTCATCTTATTATTGAGTCTTATCCCATTACGATGTCTTTTTAGCTTGATACCTACTTTTAGCTTTTCCTCCATTTAAATAAGCATTGCAAAACTAGAATACCCATGGGACAAAGTGCTACGTGGCAGGAGTCACCACTTGAACTTGTAAATGCCACCTCTAGAATTATATTTGCCTGGTGGATGATTCTGGGATAAAGATACTGACGGGGACGTCGGTTACATAAGCGGGGGAGATTGTGAAATCCCTTAAGTAAAAAAGAAGCTAAACTCTTAAACATCGAGGTGTTAAGAAACTCCACAGTTAAGCGTGTTCATCTTGAAGAAATCCTGGAATAGATGACCTCTTGGGAAGTTACACCAATAAGACAAAATCGTGAGATCCTTAGGTCAAAGCGAATAATATCCCAATAGTTAAGAGTTTGGGCTATTACAAATGTACACCAGTGATTTGATATGATAATATTGAAATGTATGGCTAAAATGATTGATAGGACTAATATGTACTAAAATGTGAACTGAAAGGATGTAGTGAAGTGATACTACTCTTATAAAATAATATACCAATTGATGTCAGATATATATATATATATATATATATATATATATATATATATATATATATATATATATATATATATATATATATATATATATATATATATATATGATAATCCCACATGATACCCTTAAGATTCATTGATGGGAGTTATAAGGAGCTGGAGACTAATTAGCAGTTATAAGGAGTTGAGGAGACTGATTCACATGATTCAAGGGGAGTTATAAGGAGTACACTAATTAAGAGTTATAAGTGGCGACTGATCGAGTGTCATAAGTGCAGGAGCAAGATTGTCACAACCCAGCCTGATTAGGATGTCATATCGTGTTGAGTTGTGACAGGCAAATTCTAAGATCTAATTTTAAAATATTTTTTATTTCTTCCAATATTTATTTTACATAAATAACAGACTAGAGAGCTACTAAAATATCTAAAATACTGTAAATAACTCATCCATAAGATTGCTTTCATTTCGTCAAAATATACATCTACGCTACAGTACATGGCTATCAAATAGAAGCTACGAAATTTGAAAAAATATTAGTCATGACTATACAAAAATTAAAATAGAGAAATACCTATAACTTAGATCTGATCCTAAACTACTAATCAACAATCTCTTTCCCCTTCCCAGATCCTAAAACTAGAAGTAAAACTATAGTGAGCTACAACAGCTCAGTAGCCACATAAATTGATCTAAATTTTTAAAATTCTTTTTATTAAATATTTTATTAATATTTAAAAGCAATTAAATACAGTCTAATAAATTACTGTACTGAAAAAGGTAATAAGAACATAACCATTATCCAATTATTTAAATAATACTGAGCAAATAAATAAACTGGAATTCATATCATAGAATAGTTCGTATCACAAAGCAATTCATATAACATATCTCCATCCCAAATAGAATCTTAAAAAATTTTAGCCCCTTATGACTCCCTTCTGTGCTTATAGTATCAGAACATACATGTAAGCACCAGACTATGACTTATTGCTATTAGAATATGATTTTATAATCACTAGAATACGCCTGTCATAAACTAGAATATTCCCTGGTATAGATAGAATCTTAAAGGACTTTGGCCCCTTATATCTCCCAATAGTCATTCAATTATATAACCATATATTTCATCACATTAGAATAATTAAAACATAATTAAGTATGTGTCAGAATTGTATAGTTTTTTATAATGATAGGCAACATAAATTCCTATTGAGCAAAATTTCACAATTTTAGTGTAACAGCCCAAATTCTTAACTATCAAGATATTGTCCACTTTGCCTAAGAGTCTCACGATTTTGTCATGTTGGTGTAACTTCCCAGTAGGTCACCCATCCCAAAATTATTTTGGGATGAACACGCTTAACTGCAGAGTTTCTTTAATAAAATTTCAACTATTACACCAAAAGGCGCCTCGATATTTAAGAGTTTAGCTTTCTTTTACTTAAGGGTTTCACATTAATGTACAACATCCAAAACTCTTAACTATCGAGATATTATCCGCCTTGGCCTAAAAGCCTCATGATTTTGTCTTGTTCGTGTAACTTCCCAGTAGGTCATCCATCCCAGAATTGTTATAAGATGAGCACGCTTAACTGTGGAGTTTTTTAAATAAAATTCTAACCATTTCGCTAAAAGGCGCCTCGATGTTGAAGAGTTCAGATTATTTTACTTAAGGAGTTTCACAATCTTTTCCACTTAAATAATTGACATTCATCTGTATTCCAGAATTATCCACCAGGTAGAAAGGATCCTAGAGGTGGCTCCTACAAGTTCAAGTGGTGGCTCTCGTCATGTAGCACTTTGTACCATACAAGGTTCAAGAGGTGGCTCCCATGACGTTGTACTTTGTCATATATGACACTTACTTCCCATCTTCTGGTTGGTGTATTGCTTTGATACCATTTGTAAAAGCCCAAACTCTTAACTATCGAGATATTGTCCGCTTTGACCTAAAGGCCTCACGGTTTTGCCTTATTAGTGTAACTTTTCAGTAGGTCACCCATCCTAGAATTGCTCCTGGATGAGCACACTTAACTGTGGAGCTTCTTATAGAAATTTCAATTATTACACCAAAAGGGGCCTCGATGTTTAAGAGTTTAGCTTTCTTTTACTTAAAGGGTTTCATATTTAGAATATAAACAAATTATCAGAAATTGTGTAAAATACTATTTTAAGATTTTAATTGTACTATAATGTTATTTTTTTGGTGTTCAGATTATTTTATATTTGATAAAAACTACATAATTTCTAAAATACCTAATAAAAATTTTCCAAAAATTATTCAGAATGTTCAGAATCTCAATATCTATAACATATTGTTCCTTTTTTTGTATTGCATTGATTTCAATTGTAAGACCTATATATATTCATGAGTATCAATGGAATACATAATTAGTTTTATGTATGAGATTCATAGCTCACTCATTTAATATTTAAAGTTATTATTCCAGTTATTTGAAGAAGCATGAGGGTCATCATTGGCAACAATATTATTGGTCATAACTCACTATTTCAAATAAAAAAAGATCTTTTAGACACCATTAGAAAACTTGTACAATTGAAATTCTCAACTCCTCATATGAGTAATGGCAAAATAATAACTACTTAGTAGTTTGAAATTATAAAAGAAAACTCTCCAATTTGAGATACTCAAGGAGTAAGGATGAGTTGAGCAAGCAAACTATAAGAATAAATGAATGACAAAGACAAGAAGTTAAAATTGTTTTGTCCTTGACTTATATTAAAATTTTGTATTGCTCAAAAGAAGTTAAGATGTTAGAGAGCCCCTACAAAAAAATACTTCAATAATCAAGCTATGAATTTATGCATGCATCCAATTGTACTCCATGTGGCTGAAAATAGGCATTTAGCACCAACTATAGAGAATCAATTCAATGTGGCAACTAGAGAGTAGGAAGTGTGAATCAGTTGATTTAAGGTGCATTTGTAGAAATGCATCATAATCATTGTTTGCAAGAATAAAAATAGGGTGATTGAGTTTATTGATGATAAAAGAGTTATATTGGGGAGGTTTGTAAATATATTCTTCTATCATAACAAGATTCAGTAGCTTCGAGAAGGAATTAGCTCTCCTCGAGAAAAATTGATACATACTGAATGTAATGGTGAAATTGACTAAGTAATCTGACTAACCGTTTAATACGCTCAGCACATGTACGGTTCTGATGTGATCACAAGAGTTAATTTTTTACTTGACTTTCCATAAATTATAAATAATTTTAATCTTTTAGCTTAAATCTTAAAAATTTAAAAGTTTATGATAGATGTTGAAAAATGCGAGGATAAGTGTTCTATAGTTCTAAAAAGTTTAGAATTAAATTAATCATAAAAGATGAACCCATGATTGGAATCAAACTTAATATTGATTAAGATTAAACCCAAATTAAAATAAATGATTCAAATTTTAAATGGTGATTAGTTATGACAGGTCGAATGAAAATCTTGTTTGTATTATGATTAGGATTTTTTTTCATATGCTAAGGGAATACTCTAATAAAAATTAAGGAAATTCTATAAAAAAAAACTACTAATAGAATGGGTCTTAAATTCTAACAATTTATTTGTCATTGTGCATATAGATAATATAATTACTTAAAATTTTAATAATAATGTTTTACTTTCAACTGTACTATATTTAATTTAATATTTTTATAAATCTAAATAATTAGTTTATTTTATATTTAAAAATATAAATAAGTTCGATTGAATGAATGTTCATTGTTGCCCAATCATTATAATTTAAGAAAATTTTGACTTTATATGCTTCATAATATTCGTAAGTGAATACATATGTCTACTATATTTTTATGTAGAGAAATATGATAAAAATTTCATTTCAAATGAATGTCCTTGATGTACTTATATAAAAAACACCATTATCAGCTCCTTCATGCACTTCAAATGATTCTGGTTGTTAATTTCTTTGTCCTTTTGTCTATGATTTATCCTTACAACAACGATTAGAAGATCAAGATGATGAAGTTGAATCGGTCCAACTTGAATAGCCATGAGATATTATTCAAAACATTTAAATAATATTATAGGAAGAAGATGAAGTTGAATCGGTCAAAATAGTTTAATCCAACTTAAATGGCCATGAGCTATTATTCAAAACATTTAAATAATATTATAGGCATATGCTCAGAGTGATTTTGTAATGATTTTGAGCAAGAAAATTAAGGTCATTTTGATAGAGATTGACACATAATAGGATAAATGATCCAATAAACATATTCGAAAAAGGTTTGATCTATGGACGAATAGGGCTTAAACCTTGTTCAAGACTTGTTTAGTCCTTCTTTGAACCATGCTCAAGTCTTGTTTGAACAATATTCAAATATGATTCAAATTTTATATGATATGTCATCTATTTTGTTCAAAGGTGGTTCGAATTTGTTTTGAATATTGTTCACTAGGTTCAAATATGTGAGCCTGAGTCGTGTTAGCTCATTTCTATTTTTGCTTCCATTTTCATGCTAGGGAAAGGGTAAGGAGCGAGCTGAGTAGTTTTGGATATCATGCTCTGATCTATGCTGTAGGCTTGCCTTTTGGTTTGGTTAGCTTTATTTTGCAGGCTTAACTTTTATTTGATTATATTATTTATTTCCAAGCATTGTTGTAGATACCTTAGATTGTACATGTATTTTTGGATGATATATAAAAATTATTTTTGAGATTCAGTAGTCTTCCGCTCTATATTGCATTCAGTTGTGGCTTTGTGTAGTATATATATAAATTAGAAGTTTTATTTCAGTACATCTCCAACTGGATCTTAGGGTCAATTTTGCCTAGGGGTGCAAACGAGTTGAGTCAAGCTCGAGCCATAGGTAGTTCAAACCTGGCTCGCTAATTTTGTAGGTGGCTCAAACTCGAGCTCGAGCTCAACTTGTGTGTCCAAATCCTAGGCTGGAATTCGGCTCGTTAGCTCGAGCATGAAAGATCACCTCGAGCTCGGCTCGCGTACTGGCTCAATTACATACTCAAATTGAATGCTTTTTATGAAATTTTCACCATCAAAATGATGCTTTGATGTACTATTGATTATTTTTTAATTGAAGGCTTCTTTATGATATTTATAAGCTTGCAAAATGTCGCTTTGATGTTTTACTGATTATTTTTTAATTGAATGCCTTATAGAATATTTATGTTCAATGATGTGGTATACTATTTCAACATGTATCATCATTCATGAAGAAAAGCTGAACATACATTTCTTAGGATCTAAAAAAAACTTTGGAGATCACACCTCACCGGAGCAGCAAAGCCAAAACCCCACTAAATGCCGAGACACCTCTCCTGCTAGAGTACAAGAAGAACTTCAGACAAAAAAAAAATCGATAAAAAAACTAAATAAACTATCATAAGTCATAAGTATACAATAGATCTGAAGTCTGAACATGTATTTCTAAACTAAATAAAACAATAAAACAATCGAGCTGGCATGACGAGTACTCGAGCCGGACATGGCCTGTATTGAACTCGAGCTCGATAATTAATTGAGCTCAAAATTTTGCTCGAACTCAAGCTCGATACTCGATAGCTTGACTCGCGAGCTCGTTAATGAGTCGAGCTCGAGCCAGCTTGTGAGTCCGCTTGACTCAATTGCACCCCTAGTCTTGCCACAATTGAACACAGTATGGCCTGGATGGTATCGGGTCATATCGGATCGGGTTGTGACAAAATATGCTTCAAACATTATTCATATAAGTGTTCAAATTTTATTTGGATATTTTTACCATTGGTCAAATGCGGATCATGTAATATCTCAAGATTTAAATTTAGAAGAACTATCAATTTCTATTTTTTAATTAATCTATTAGAGTCATTAAGTATCTATCAATTTAAATAAATCTAGCAAAAGCAACTATTAATTAATCCAACACATAAAAATATTTATATACTCATTCCTTCAAAATGCAACATACAATAGCTAAGAGATTTTAATAATATCAATTTATCCTTTTTAAAGCTCTCAACTATAAAAGAATAGAATAAAATATTGAAATAAAAGAAGACTTGAAAAAACTTATCAGCCTCACTCCAGAGCATTCTAACCCTTTTCAGAACTGAAATCAATTCAAATCGCATAATGAGCTTACAAAGCTCATCAAGTAATAAAAAATTATCACTACCTTCGATGCAAGACAAAAGCTTCAATATTCTTCCTCTAATTTTAATCAATATCAATCATTAATTTATATGCGTAATAAAAAATTTCTAAAATTAAGAATAAAATTAATATGATCAATAAAGTTAAAAAAGATCTATCAAATTATAAAAAAATTGATAAGAAGAACTATGAATCAATAGGTCATATCAGTATGTTATGCTATATTGTATTAGTATCAATGTATGTTATATCATAAAATTTCAGTTATATTTATCAATCAGTTTAATTCATTATCATGTAAATAAAATCATAAGTATAATTATGAAGAGCAAGATAGGACATCCAACTTTAATGTGGTGTTTTCATTCTTTCATTTATTATTATTATTATTATTATTATTATTATTATTATTATTATTATATATACATCTGTCAATCTTATCTTATATTTCATCATCATTTATTTTCACAGGTGACTTTCAATAATCATTTAAGGGTTGTCACCTTCTACCCACCGATGTAATTTGGTCAATCGATTATATGCTACAACTAGAAATATACCACCAATCTTTTATTTAAAGGAAAGCCTATCGATTTACCCTCCTACGTATGATATTATGTTTTAAGAGTTAACCCATTTTAATTATAATATTAATAAGGTGTATTCCTTATTTACATGCAAATGCTATATTTTCTGTGTAATTTAAGTCAATATCATGTATGAAATATAGTAATTCATAAAATGGAGGAAAATTTATAAGATTTATCTATTATGTATTTACTTCATAAAAGTACAGCTTCTAATTTATCCTATGAAATTCAATAATATTACAGTCAAAATACTCATGAGGATCATATCTATCATAAATAAATATAGTGAAAATTTGCTAAAAATCAAAATATTGCAATTTTTTCAAGTTTTGATTAAATCAAAATTTATAAAATATAAAATGCACAAAATCGTTAAAATTAGATGTAGAGTAATAATTTTCTACCTTGAGACGAGCAAATTTTGTAATGACAAATGGCTCTAAGTCCTCCAAATCCTAGTTTCTCTTTCCTCTCTCCTCTCTTTTCTTCTCAAATTTTATTTTCTCCTCTCTATTAAACAAACTGAGAAAAGGAGATGACATTTTAATAGTTATGTTAATGAAAAAAGATTTTTTTTAATAAAATATCTTAATGACAAAAATGTTATTATATCAATTGTTCAATTTTTAGAGTAAAAATATTATAAATTCTTTTATATCTTCAAATCCAGAGATCTAAAAAATATGAAAAAAATATTCATAAAATATCCCAACATGTCAAAAAAACTCTGGTGAAACTATTTTGCAGAATGGATACCTAACTGTTCTAAAAACTTCACTTGTACTGACATATGTTAATTTTTTACACTACTCATAAAATTAGGAGAAAATTATTATAATTAAAGCACAATAATAGCTATGTTATGGCAAAGATAATTTGCAATTGAACTTATAATGACTTCTGAAAAAGTATTTGACTTGGTCAAAAGATGGACTATTACAGATCAATCTTCATTTAATTAAGTTTCCAATGATGTTGAAGTATATTAGCTCTCTGTTCAAACATTATTCAAACTTTATCCAAATCATATAGTAATCTATTTTGCTCTTGTAAGAGCATTTTTATTTTGAAGGTGAATTAAGCATCAATATTTTCTATGATGTGTGGAGGATAATGAAAAGAAAACAACAAGATTGATTGAACTTAAAATGAAAAATGAAGCAAAAGATCGATAATTCCAATAATATTATCCTTAAGAATCTTCTAAATCTTATTGATGATTATTTGGTTTATAAATTGTTGTCATGTTTTGTTCTTGTGATGATTTGTAAATTTTGTAAAGCCGTGCAATGCTCCAAAGCTTTGTTAAACCTTCCAATTTGACGAGGTTTAAATATGATTTTAATAGGTTTGAATAAGGTTTGAGTTTTGATTAACAATATTAAAATTAAATTTCAACTAAGATTGAACCTCTAGATAGATCCTTGTTTGAACCTCTTACATCTTAAATGTTAAAATTCCTTTTTGGAGGATCTTAAATGTTAAAATTCCTTTGGGTTCAACTAAGGCTACTGCTTTCTTGTTGCTTTTTCACCGCTTTTCAGGAATTATTGTGGTAGAAAGCTGCTTTCTGTCACTATAGAAATGAAAGTTCATTTATTCGAAATAATTTTACAACAAACTTTACAAAACATTATAGCAATCTCAAACAAATCTTAAATCTATACATAATTTATTCCCCAGAAACAACATTTGATCATTTATAACTTCAAGATATTCTTCTTTGAAATTAAAGCTTCGTTTGGGACGGCTTTCTTACTACTTCTTAAATCAACTTTTAGTACAAAAATTAAAATTTTTTATTAGAAAACAACTTTAAGAAGCAATAAGAAAGCCATCCCAAATAAAGCCTAAATCTATATTTATGTGTGAGCTAACAATACAAGATGATGAAGGAGCAAGCATTCACAATCTAAAGGTTATTTACCTCATGCTTGCTTTAGGCATTTCATCTTTCTATGCATTTTCAACCTTCTTGGAGAAGTTAATAAGTTTGAATCCTAGAAAGAACGACGAGCTTCCTGAAGTGACATTACTTGGCCCTCTCAAAAAGATCATATACTTCAAACTATTTTATCACTTTATCTATCACTCCACACTATGTTACTCTTCCAATATGCCTCTCCATAGGAATAATTCATTAGGATATTTGCATACATAATAAAATAAATTGATTTATAGAATAAGGAAAAATAAGGCCCCATCCAAAAGTAAAAAACCTCATTGAAACGAGTTTCACACCTCAATTTTGAAGTACTTATTAAATACAAAGTTTTAATAGAGATTGGTGCAATATTCGAACAAATATTCAAATTAATTTTAAATCTAAGTTAAAAAAAAGAAGTATTAGAATATATTCAATAACATAATATTATGCTAATTTTATCAATTAGATTACCTAAATAAAATAGATCTCAATTTATCTATTTTTCTTATTTTTTATAATATTTTTTAAAAAGTTTGTGATTGTTGCGGGCTAGAATATACGCAGCGATAGAGTTAGAATTTTTTGACTTAGCGTTGTATGGATATCCATCACACAAACAGAATAAATAGGAAACACAAGAATTTTTACGTGGAAACCCAGGAAAAGAGAAAAACCACGGGGGCACGCTCCGTTGAAATGATTCCACTAGTGTTTAAGTAAATTACAAGTGTCTGATTCGTCCTTGAAATTAAGGACGATCAGATTACAATAGTCAACCGTCAGGTTGAAATCTGAAGGTCAGACAGAAGTCTAGAGTCAGTTAGTCACTGGGCAAAACTCTGGCGTCAATCGGCTGTCGGGCGGCAGTCCTGCGTCAATTGGCGGCAGGGTGGAAGTCCGGTGGTGGCCGAGGAGGAGTCTGGTGACAATAGAGCTCTCTTCCTTGCTTGAGTCCCATTCCATGAGAAATGAGAGATCTATTTATAGTTTCTGAGAGTGGCATGACCAGTAAATAGGAGGGAGATCAAGGGTAAATTGGGAGTGGTTTGAATGGACGGTCGATGTTGATTCCCTTGATCGTGGACCATTTGCTGGGCATTTGAATGTCTTAATGATATCAAAATCTGGCGATCTTGGGCTCGTTGGATTTGTCTCGTTGAGCCACTCGATTCGACTATAAGCACGTCATGTTTGGGAGTACAATTTATGGTTTGAGTTCTCCAAAAACACTTTAGATCTTCGATTTGGACCCATTTGGGCTCAGATTGAGTCGAATTTGGTGTCGTTGGGTTCGTATTTTGGAGACATTTAGTTTGACTATAAGTTTACTGTAATCGGAGTTCGGATGATCCCAATTTTAATTTTAAAAGTTTCCAACTTAATTTTACCTCGAGATTAATGCCCGATTAAGATACTTTTTTGATGATATATCAATGATAATACTTATATTTAAAATATTACACTAAATAAAACTCAAAATTATTTTCAATAAAAAAATAATTTTTTTAATTTTTTTTTTTGGCGAAAATTTTTATATTAGACCGCTGCTTTAGCGGTACAAAAATTGTAGATTTAAACAAATTTGAATTATAGGCCCATTAAAATATGTTATCTGTTTTCACATGTAAAATCATGCCGCAACCCAAACGTATCCCATGCGCTCTGTTGCTGATCTTTGAGCTTCATCAGCTACGGAGTGCATAACACTGGTTCACGATCCAAGCTATTTCGCTGAGGGAGGAGCATCTCCTAGAAGAAGAACTGACCTAGTTACACACGCGTCAGACAACCAGATCAAAGGGAGCTTTATATGTATTTTGTCCTCGTATCATCTTCATCAGTGGTCCTTTCTTTGGGCATCAAGGAGGACAAAACTGGTGGGGCATGCTCAACCGGTAAAGCCACGGTGCTGTCGCACTCCACTGTAATTACTGACGCTTTTGCCGACACCGGCGAGGGGACGAACTAGGTGAGGGCGGCGAGGGGACGTAGTTGGTGAGGGCATTATAACTACTAAGGCAAATAGCGTGTGGAAGAGGGAGCGAAAGCAGAAATGGCGACGGTGGGGAAGACTAAGCTGGAGTCGGGATGGCTGGCGGCCAGATCAACGGAGGTAGAGGTCACAGGCGTAGAGCTCACCACTACCACGCCTCCCTCTGGCCCTTCCGCTCCCTGGATGGAGGCCGCCGTACCCGGCACGTATGTCTCGTCCCCTCTCTCTCTCTCTCCTCTATCTTTCTCTATCTCCCGCGCTTATTCAAGTAATCGAATCGAAATGTATATTGCTTGCGTAATGGGTTGCTTCTTCTACAAGCTTTACATAACTGTAGCGATGTGTTTTGGGTCTTTTTCTAACGAGATGATTTCCGGAATCGTATGGGAGTCTTGCCCGCTGGTCATATTTTTCCGACTGGTAAGCTCTTTGGGTAAGACCTGGAAATTGGTTGATGGTTACAAACTATGGTTTAATAGGTCATTTTTTTTTGTCCCTTGAAGATTGGCACCGTGGTCATGTTGAAGAAGTAACGCCAATGAATTACAGATTGATGCATTGTGTGGCTTCCATATAGAGTTTGATTTGGGTGAGTGTCCAAGAGGGAAGCTTAAAAAATGTAGATGAGCCTTCTCTTCAACTGGACCTATGTTTCTTTCCCTTCCTTTTGTGTTTACAATTTTGACTTATTAGCACCATCATGCAGTGTGCTGTTTTGAAAGAATGAAGACAGAAATACCTACAGAGTTTGAGTCGATTGTCTTCAAGATTTTGTAGCTAATGGGCTGAAATAGAAGTTAAGTGTTTTGGAATGTGACGATTAACGTTAGCGTTGTTAGCATTGTTAGCAGGGAGTTGAATTTTGCGGCATTGGTGCCTCAGGGTAGGTATATTGACAATAGGATCTCAAGCCTATCCTTTTTTATCTACATCTGTAGCGTGTGTATATATAGTTAATGCATGAATACAAGTATAAAAACATAAATCAAAATATTTATGCACACATTCATATGTTCATACATTTATTCATGCATATATGTTTCAAATTGATCTTGAGTTAATTTGATTTGATCCACGCTTAACTCAATTTTAAGTTTGATTTAAGGCTTTGAGCATGGCTTGGCCTCTGTCACGACCCAGCTCAGAGACTCAAATTAACGAGGCGGAAACAAACAATCGGACAGTTAATACATTTCTTTCAATAATATAAAACACTTAATATATACTAACACTCAACATATAACTTAAGAGCCGCTAAAATACATTTTTCAATTTGAACATATAATAATTCAACTTTACCTGTTATTGTTTGATCCTCTCCTCTTTTGTCGAAAAATTATTCTTTTTCAACCATTTAGTTCACAGGAGATTTACTTGATATTTTAAATTTAACAATTTGAGTTTTGTAATAAATGCAGTGGATAATTACAACTTATAATATAACAGTTAAATATATATAAATGCAGTCATGTTCCTTTGCCTTTCTTTTTCTTTTAACATATACATGTACATTTAATATAAATATAAATTTCAATTATTTGCGTTCTAATTAATTTATTCCTTTTTCTATTTCATTAATTCTTTTTCCTCCTTTCATTTAATATAGGAGTACTATCAAAATGTTGTACCAATGAAGATACAATTATTTTCATTTTCATTTACATTTTTTTTTCATTTAACATGCACGGGTACGTTGCGTCTCCAGCCAGTACCATAAGAGGATGAACTCCTGTATTTGTATGCATGCACATTTTCTCTTTTCATACTTTTCATTTTCATATTAATGTTCATTTAGTTTATTTCATTTTCCATCACATGTCATATTTAGTTTATTTCATTTTTCTCATATATATATATATTATAAACTTTAGTTATTTAGTTATTCTCAAATTGTTGCATATCAAACATTTAACTTTAACAAGTAGTTGTGCATGATATAATGTTTAATAATAGCAATAGAATAAAGAAAATGAATTTGTTATAAATATCATAGTCATCCACTTTGTTTTTTTTTTTTTAATTTGATTCATTTTATACATTAAATATTCAGTCAACATATACGCTACGACATGCAATAATTGTAAATAAATGAAAGGGAATTGTGATTGCTATGAAACAATTGTAATTATCTACTTTATTTACTTTCGTGCTTCAATTCTTCTAAATATTTGAGCTTTGAAATAATCTTCTTTAATGCAACACCTAACCTCCTCCAAGAACTTTTATAGACTTCTAATATTCGTCCCAGCTCAATTATTTAAATCCTTTTTTGTTCCAAAAATAATATTAATTTGCATTAATATTTTTAGATCAAATTCTGTAGAAATTTAAATTTCGTCAAAACAATAACAAATTATCAAACTCCTCTAAGTTAACAAACTATATTTCTAATTTCATTGCATATTAAATTTCTTGAAATTGACAAAAAATTTCACTTATATAACTTTCATCTTTTACCTCAGTTTTGTTTCTTCCTTGCTGAATCAAGTCTTCCACTAATTTGATTTCTTCCCCCAAACTTTCTCCTTCACCTAAGGAATAATAAAATAAAATAATAAATTACTTACCTATTTTTAGCAATAGAGAAGAAATAAACTTCAGTTACAAGCGCCATGATCTTCTTGCTCATCGGGTTTCTTCACTTTTTCTTCCAATTCCCTTTTCTCTCTCTATCACTACCTTCTCTCAATTTTCTGTTGTTTGGCTTAACTAGACTGAGCGTAAAGACATTATTCCTTGTGAGGAGTCTCCCATCTTCACTTCTGAACGCGATGCTTTGCTCGCTCGCATGATCGAACTCACTTGCGCTCGCTGGATTTGTCCACTCGTCTAGCTCCACTCACCTAGTTCTTGCTTGCCCGCACTTTAATTATGGCCGGTTCGACTGACCTGGCCAAGCCGGTTCTTACAGCCTCATTAACCTTCTTGTTGTTTTCATACAAGTGAAAATAAAACCCTATTTTTGAGCAATCTTCAAACATTTAGTCAAATTCATAACCTATCTAAAATTCATCACTTATAGAAAGTGGCATGGCATATTGAAACAGCTGACCTTGAAGCTTTAATTTTAATAGTCTTTGTTTCTTCTTCATGAATTCTACATTTTAATAAATTTAATAATTCTGAAGATCTATTATGCCACCAAGTAAGGCATTAAGATTTTTTTCTAACCTTTTTCTAACCTTTATTTTCTGTTTGCCTAGAGTTTTAGGGACTTTGTTGAAGAACAAACTGGTTCCAGATCCCTTTTATGGATTAAACAATGAAGCAATACTTGATATTGCTGATTCTGGGTCAGAGTATTATACATTTTGGTTTTTCACTACATTCGAGGCTAAACTGGTATGAACCACTTCCTTTTAGCATAATTTGTGTTCTAAATTATTATTATTTTTGTTATTAACAAAATCAAACAGATTAGACATCGTATGTTTTATGATATTTATGAACCAATTTTATTGTGGAAAGTGTTTTTGGAAATCCTTGACCTCGAGTAGGACCCAAGTGTTTTTTCTCAAATGTGGTGGACATAGGTGTAAATTAAATTTCATAACAGTCAATTTTTTGTAAAAACAAGTTAAGCTTCTGAAAATAATCACCAAGCATATAAAATTAAATGAATATTTGATGCAAACCATGTGAACGTTAAAGAACTTCATTGGTAGCCATGCCAAAGTGAAAAAAATACCCAGGTTCTTATTGTTCTCTTGATGTGGCTATTCAGGGACCGAGTAGTATTAAATCTATCAAGAAAAGAAGATAATGCCACCATTGTTAATTTGCGTACATGCCAAAAGTCAATTTCTTTTTCATATTTTTTTGTAGTCTAGTTTTACCACTACATATTTTGTGAAATATTCAACATTAAATATCTGCTTTCATTTGTTTACTCTCTCACTAATTAATTCATTATTCAGAAAGAAAATCAACATGCAACTCTCAATTTTCGTGCAATCAATTACTCAGGAGAGGTGTATTTGAATGGGCACAAAAGGATCCTCGAAAAAGGGATGTTTCGAAGACATTCTCTAGATGTTACTGATATTCTTAACTCTGATGGAAAAAATTTGCTTGCTGTACTTATCTATCCTCCCGATCATCCTGGAACAATTCCTCCTCAAGGAGGTCAAGGAGGTGATCATGAGGTATATGCCATTTTTAATAGAAATTTTACTATACTTTCTGATTCTATAGAGTTCCCCATGTGGTAAAGTTTCACATCAAAACTTTATTATATTTTATGGGTCTTTGGTTTCTATATAATTTTTTTCTGTTGCATTAGATCAGAATAGGCTTTTGAAATGCCTGTGTCGATATCCTCAAGACATACATGGATACAATACTTTGATTATAATTCAGATCATAGATACTTATACGTATGTTTAACTTTATGATTTTATTTTTTGTTCTGCTCGTAAAAGAAAAATGTTTTAAGTTACTTGGATATACTTCTGGGTAAAATACTTTGGTGGTATAAATTTATTTTCAGGCTTGGCTTGATGCCAACCTCACTTAACTGCAATGAACTAGAAATGAATTGTTTGATGATTGTAGAAATGTAATCAATTTACAATGAATTTGTCTATATGCTTTGCGTAATAAGGATTGTTTGAGGCATTTTATTCTGTATGCCTAATTTGTTTAATTTGAGAGTGTTGAATTAGTCTAAAAGGGACTGGAGGCTGGACAAAAGGTACATTGGTGATGACTTTTCAAAATTGTTTACAAAATTTTGCTAACTTAAGTTAAAACTACAGAAAATGCATCTGTTAATACAAATATTAAGATGGAAGGATAGCTAAAACGACTTTTAGATGCTTACAAATGCTTAACTAGGTAGTTCTCGTAGATGATAATTATAGCATGTGTTTTCTGAGATTTGTTCATTTAGTTTACTTTTTCAATTTTTGCTGATTGCTGAAACCTTGATGAAAGCCAGAAATATATTGTGGGTTAAATATGATACTTTGGGCATTAAAGGGTGTCAACAGTATTGCATCCACTTCTTGCACAACAGAAGTGTTTTCATCCATACCTGTCATATAAATTATATGAAGCTATTGTTTATCTAGTTCTCTCATTTTTTATCTAAGAATTGCTCCTTTAGAATTGTTGGTATTTTAAGAAAGAAATATTAGGAAAAGATCTTATTTGAAGAATATTTTTTTAGAGTGGTATTCATTTATATGCTTATAAATATGCGTCCTCTCTTCATTATTTGTTTCCTTTTATATTCTTTCTGAAGGCCTTTTTATTCACATTTATTTAGTTGATATGAGACGTTGAAATCTTTCCTCTTGATATAGTATCAAAAGTGTTTCGATATGCTGGGCTCTCTATAAGGGACATAAGTACCTCCCGAGCACAATCTATGATTCAGCTGTCTTAGATGTTGTCGCCTCCCACGTATATTCCAACCAACACTATCCTTGGACAATGTTTAAGTAGTATCTCTAGGAGGCTTCTAAGTCGCCCCATGTTAAGCCTAGGCCATTTGGACATCAACGTGGTATTCGAAACGATCTCCTGGAAGGCATTCAATAGTGGGTGATCGAAGATGGTGTTATAAGACGGCAATGCTTGGACTACCACAAAGTCTTCTCTTTTTAACCTTATTTTACCCATCACTAAGGTGACGATTAGGGATATCATTCCCTTTGGGGCTTCTTGCTTCTTTGTGAATCCTACGAAATCTGTCTTTGGGGATTGAAAGCTCTAGGATTCTAGTTTCTAGTTCGCCCCATGCTAAGCCTAGGACATTTGGATGTTGAGGTGGTAGCTTGAGAAGATCTCCTGGAAGGCATTCAGTGGGTGATCGAAGATGGTGTTATAAGAGGGCGATGCTTGGAGGACAACAAAGTCTTTCCTTTTTTAACCTTATTCTTTTCATCGCTAAGGTGACGGCTAGGGAGATCATTCCCTCAGGTGCCTCTTGCTTCCCTACGAATCCTACCAAATCTTCCTTCGGGGATCGAAAGCCCTAGGGTTTTAGCCTCATTTGATTAATGAGTTGACGATACAATACATTCATTAAGCTGGTTGTATCTATGAGGATATGTAGTACCACATAATGATTGATAATCATCCGGGTGACGATCACATCGAATGAAAAATCAGCCTATAAAAATGAACAAGAGAAAGAGATCAGTTTTCCTATGATCAAACCTTGGGCCAGGCATTTTCATTCGACCATAACTTGAATGACAACGTGTAGGATATTTCATATCTTGTAGCATGCATCTCACCCTTAGCAAATCGTAAGTTATGACAAAATTAACTTAGAGATTAAGCATTGCACCGTTAGCATTTGTAATTTCGCTTGAATTTGTTGAATGTTTAGAAATGAATTCAATTGATTTTGAAAGCTTACAAACAAATAGTGGGGTCTTTCATGAACCCTCAAGTTTGTGTTTCAATTCTCATGATGAGTGAAATTATTTGAATTCACTTTCGATACTTCCTCAAATTTAAAGTGAAAGACGAATGATGAATAACTCTAAGCCAAATGATTGCACACTTAACTAAATTAGTTTGCATGATTTTGATTGCAAACCTTAACTTGTGGACTTTTGGGAGATAATCAAATAGGCTCATCTAATTCCAGAATAAAGTTGAAGTGTATCATGGGCCTTTCTTCAAAGGCCCATGAGCCTCTTAAATTGGAATTATTTAATTCTATTTATGTAACTCCCAAATTAGAGGATTGAAGTGAGATAATCAAAACTCCTAAAATGCAAATCAACTACACATAAGCTTCTAAGTTCTCTAGATCATATCTAAATGATTTCAAAACCTCTTAGAAGTGGTAGGAATAGGTTTCCCCTCTCCACGTAAGTCCAAAACACTCTATAAAGAAAACTAGGAGCTCTCTTTTGAATCCTCCTCTCTTTCTTGCACGATGATTTGAAATCCTCCAAGACTCCAAACATATCACTGCATGAAGCTCTACACATAAGCTTCTAATTTCTCGAAAGATTGTTGATTTCCAATGATTCACTGAAGTCTATGGGATGTACTATTTTGATATATTCTCCTTAGTTGTCAGACGCAACTTTATTCAAATTCTTCACTCACTGGCCATCAATCCAGGCTGGACAGTGCTACATATGAAATCCTTTTAAGGTAATCTTCATGAGGCCATTTATATGAAGCAGCATATTGGGTATGTTGTTTAGGGGGAGAATCAACTATGTTCGCTCAGGAAAACTATCATTGGACTTAAATAGAGTTCATGGTCTAGTTTGATAAATTTTTCAAGATCTTTGTTGATATTAACCTTCATAGTAGCATCACAGATGATTTATCTTTATCAGACATACTAGCTTAGGCTCTGTAATACTTGTTATTTATCTAAATGATGTCTTCCTCTTTGAAAATGATAACATTTCTAAGGTAAAATACTACCTAAAAGTGTTTTATCACTAAAGATTAGGGATGACCTCTAAATATTTCCTTGGAGTTGAATTTGCAAACGACAAAAGGGGTATTATTATCTTAAAGAAAGTACACTTTTGATCTTCTTGAAGAAACTAGTCTTTTTGGTTGCAGACCAATTGATACTTCTATGGAGATTTAGACCACACTTGAAAGAAAGCTATTTTTTTTAAGAAAAAAATTACAATATCAACGGTAATTTTCTAGAAGTATGTTTTCCCACAACAATTGTTCATTTGATTTTACAAACAGTTGCAACACCCCCCCAAAAAAACTTGTTTGATTATTATTTGGCCTGAAATCCATTCGTTGTTGTGGTTTTTGGCCAGCACATATAAAGTTCAAAATGGAAGCATTGAGATGGTCTTTTACAAATTCTCTGGTCTATCAAGAAGTCTCTCAAAGAAGGGTTGTTATATACTAAAAATTAAGCTCTTGAATATTAAAGTGTTCTTTAATGCTTATTATGTTGCTCCGTTGAAAACAAGAGTCTACTTTAAGATAATATATTTTTATTAGAGTTAATATCATTGCCTGAAGAAGTAAGACACAAATTGTTGCGATCAGATCCAATGCAATGGTTAATTATAGAGTCATGACCTACTCAACTTGTGAAATAATGTGGATATAGAGTTTGATTTTCCCATTAATTAGCTCATGACAGTATAATGTGACAATAGCGTCGCCAACTATATTGTTAGTAATTATGTTTTCCATGAATGTACTAAATACATTGAAGTTGATTTATTATTTTATATGGTATTTCGTGCTTTCCAAAAAGATTACTACTTGTGTTTTCAATACAAGGCATTTAAAAGATATATTTACCATATTCTCATTTATATAACAAGGAGGTGAGATCAAAATACTTCCAAACACTTACATTAAAATAAGCTTGCCATTATCATAGTACATCTCTTCAACTCTAATGCCTTTCCTCCCAACATTTTTCTTCCATCTTCCAACATTTTATGATATTGTACATACTACGGCACGAAACTATGTATAGTATTGTGTAAATGACCAACTGTGACATTCACATTGTAGATATTTGTTTCATTAGTCTTACCCCTGTTATTTGGCATCACTTTATCGAATACCTGGGTGCTAAAACAATTGAAATCCATGTCTTCATTTGCCTTAGTATGGATTCCTAGTTGTATATTCTGAAGTCATGCAAACAATGAATCAACCCTGAGCAATTACACTAAAAATTGCTAGAGGAAGAAAATAAAGGAGAAAATAACGTAATCGTTACTGCCTTTTTTATCTTCTTGATAATTGCTAGTAGGAAAATATGTTTCATTTCCTCGTTGATTTTCCCTTAAAAAATCCGTTTATAATTTCTTGATAATTGCAAATGGGAAAATATGCTTCACATCCGCATTGATTTACCTTAAGACTTTCTTTATTAGCAATGCCTGATTTTATTTATGTAAAATTTCAAATATCATTGATGAATCAGGATTTTACTACCATTTTGCTATCGTACATACTTCATTGCCTTCCCTTTTGCTGTCATCCATGCTTCACTTGTATCTTTTTTTTTTTTTTAAATACGAAGAATGCTAATTTTGCATGTTGTGCCTTGTGACGAAAATTTTGGAGGAAATATGATTAATTTTGGGGATCAGCAGTGAACCAGTATGAAAGGAATTGTTTGAAATTTGATGACGGACTGCATTGTTCAGTAACCAATCAGTTGTTTCTTTTCTTTTTCTTGATTCGCTTTAAGTCCTCCATTTTTACAAGGATGTAAATTGCTTGAAAGTATGCTGCTCCTTGAGAATTTTTCCTGTTAGCCTTATATCTTATTGATATCAGATTGGAAAGGATGTCGCTGCTCAATATGTTGAAGGCTGGGATTGGATGACCCCAATAAGGTTCTTTTCAGAAATGTGCATAATTTTCCAACCAATTTTTAATTCTATATATATTTTCTTGTAAATCTATATTTTCTTTATTTTGTTAAGTTCTTTGCCTTGGTGAAATGCCAAAGTACTTCATCCACGAAGAGTTATTACCTTGAGTTCTTACAAAAACATTCTTGTTTTCTTACTGCTTGTAGCGCAGCCACTTTCCATTTGCATTTTTTGGAAAAGCATCTCCTTGATTTTCTTGTTCAACATACTGCAGGGATAGGAATACTGGGATCTGGGATGAAGTATCACTTTCAATTACTGGTGTGAGTTATCAAAATTTACCTTGTACTCCATAAATTTGTATTATAGCTTCCATTTTCATCATCTATTGTGCATTTCAAGCACCTAAAACTATCACACTAGTGTTATCATGATCAGAATAGACCAAAATTTTCTCAAAATCATTCTCTGCAAGTGGTAAATTTCCAAGATCGTTGTTTTATCACTTTATTACTTTCATCACTACTACTACTATAAAGTTGTTCCTTAAATCTTGACCGACATATGATGCTGTTTTAAATTCTTATATTATGCTTTGGCTTTTCGATCTAGCCTGTCAAGCTAGCCGATCCACACCTGGTTTCATCATTCTTTGATAACTATAAGAGATCATACCTACATACCACGGTTGATTTGGAAAACAAAAGTTCTTGGCGTGCAGAGTGTTCATTAACTATCCAAGTGACAGCAGGTTTAGCTGAAGACATTTTTCTGCTAGAGCAGCACCAGTCATATGAGCTGTCAATCCCTCCTGGGTCCCTTGTGCATTACACGCTTCCTCCAGTGAGTTATCTTACTGCTGAATATCACCTGTTGTCTTAGAATTTGTTATTATGCTTTTCTAAGAAGGGATTCTGATGCGTTTATTTGATTTATTTTACCACTTTGTCAGACTTTTCCTTTTTTATTCTTTTTATTCGTGGGCAGTGTTGCTCTTATTGGTGAGTTTGATAATTTACTTCACAAGATTAAGATGGTTAGAACGTCAGAACATTATGCTACTTAGTATTGTCAAATTAAAGTGAGGATTTGCTGCTCCTTTTGGCACTTAACTGTGAGGTTTGACCTGATTGCACCTCAATCTATGATGGTACATGCATATTCTGGAAGTTAAAATACTATACCTTTTCTCCCTGGAAAATATCTCCTTTTGGCTGGTGTTATTCGATCTTGTACAGAGAATAAGAGATCTAACTTAAATTCAGCATACATTTGGATGTGATTTTGGGGATCTTGGATACTTAAGTAGAAATCAGTGCAGTTCATCTGCTATTGTCGTGAATGGCTGACAGTTGGACAGAAAACTTTTTGGAAAAAAGTTGAGCCACTCTGGGTTATGCTTTTGCGTGTTGAGATGGGAAGTTCTAAAGATAGAGTTCCTAAAGATTTCCTTATAATTTAACGATTAGTTTTCTATTTTGTTGTGGCTAATTGAAAACAAGGGATTTTTTTTTTAAGATTGTAGCAAGATTTGCCTTCATATGTCAAGCATGGAGCATTTTCTGTAAAATGGTCATCACAAGTTGGTTGCTGAATTTTTCAAGTTCTAGTTGTTAGGGAAGTTCATATGAGAATGAATTCCGTTGTTTTACCTTAGTATGTCCTAGAAACATATGATGAAATGTTGAAGAGGCCGACCATGAAAGTAATGTTTCTATGAACAATCATCAACCGGATGATTTACGTGAAATAGTTTTGAACACATTTGTCGTCATCATGCTTTAGACACCTATTCCTTTCATGTCCATGAAATAATTTAACACATTCATCATCATCATGCTTTAGATGCCTATTCCTTTCATGATTCAAGTTCTCCTTTGCACCCTAATCTTAGAATTAGCTCAATTCTGAAACGTTTGGCCATCATTGTCATTTAAGCATCTAGGTTATGTTGATGTTGTGTTTTATTGTGGTGTAAGAAAAAAATCATTGTCTCGTGGAAATATGAGATATGCTCCATTAGTTAGCTCAGATGTTCATGAAATTTTAGAGAAACTACACATGCAAAATAATGATTTTCTAAGAATACTTCCCATATTTACCAGGACTTTTGAGCAATAAAAAGGCTGAACCAAATGAAACCTAAGTTTAAGACCTCTTCATATGGGGAATACTTTACTGTAAATGTTTTCGAGACTGAAAATTGTCATAATCTTCTGATTACCTGACGTGTTTGCTTGTATTCTTCTTTTAATTACTTAAATTATACCAAATGAATATTCTGAATGTCATTTAAATGTTACGAAATCAGCAATATATTTGCTACTTTATCTCCATGGAGGACTATTTTTTCTATTATAAACAGCATGAAAATTTTACTCTAATACAATTGCTTAATAACTACTTTCCAGTTATTCTTTTACAAGCCAAATTTGTGGTGGCCCAATGGCATGGGTAAGCAGTCACTTTATAGTATTGAAATAAGTGTTGATGTGAAAGGATTTGGCGAGTCTGATTCATGGACTCATCAGTTTGGATTTCGGAAGATTGAGAGTACAATAGATAAGGCCACTGGTGGAAGGTATGTATATTCATGTCATCATTTTTATCCTTCCATGAATCCTTTCCTTACTGTTAAGAGATTTACGAATGGGCCATGTATTTAGTAATAGATATCTGAGTTGCATATCTCAGTTTTGCAGATTATTCAGGGTAAATGGCCAACGAATTTTCATCCGTGGAGGAAATTGGATATTGTCTGATGGGCTGTTGCGGCTTTCAGCTAAACGATACATGGCAGACATAAAGTTTCATGCTGATATGAACTTCAATATGCTTCGTTGTTGGGGAGGTGGATTAGCTGAGAGACCAGAATTCTATCATTATTGTGATGTTTATGGTTTGTTGGTACGTATATTTTGTACAAACATATTTGTTAGGTAAATATGATCAAATATTTATTCATTCATTTGAGGACGGGTCTAGATTAATGGTTAAGTTGACTCTATTGTTAATCTGAGGTCATGTATTTTATTCATTCAAACATTTTTTATGCAGGGTGTGAGTGCGCACCCAACAAGGAACCCTTGACTTCATCTGCAAGCAAGTTTTTCGTGCGCGCTCACTCAGCCTCATCCTACAAGTACACTCCTTGCTAGCATGCTCCCTCAGCTTTATCTGATGAGCAGCTACATCTGATGAGCAGCTCCGTAGCTCGCCTTTGTTGTTCCTATTGCTATGATTTTGTGACCTTTCGTGAGCGTGCTCATTCTCCTTCCACTAGAACTTCTATAGTTCGCTCCTATTTCTGCAAGCGGTTCTCCTTCCACTAGAACTTATATAGTTCGCTCCTATTTCTGCAAGCGGCTCTGTTGCTCTCCTTTGCTTCTTCGCTCGCAGTTCACACCCATGGTGTCTTTGTCTCTTGCCTCTAGACTGGATTTTTTTGTGCCAGTGCCTTCCTCTAAGGTTGATGAGTCTCTTAGGGTTGGAGCTTGCCTCATAAGATTTAGTTAGGATGGGGCTTATTGCTCCATTTTAGGAGTTGTCCGATAGATTCATTTAAGATTGGACTCAAGGTTTAAAATTTTGTCAATTCACTAAAATCTATTGAATCTTATAAATCTCATCAAGAACCTAATATAGTTGTCGTTGATCACAAACGCTACTAGCTACCGTCCAGATTTTGTTCATCATTGGAGCCTCTAGCCACCACCCTCAGTAGATACTGCATCTCCGCTAACTTTCACCAGCAACGTTCCACAACTTTCAAGATCTTGTACGAACGTCATCTAGGTTGACAGCATTCAATTCAATTCATCTAGTTCCTATCATTCGATGACACCTCACACGTACTTGCTCAACCTTGAGGGCATGGTCATTTCGAAGGGGTAGGTAATGATAGGGTAATGTGAGAATTTATTCTTATTTTAGGTTAATAAAACTAATTAACTAGTTAGAAGTTAGTGGTGATGATTTAGTCTTGCACATCAATTTTTATTTGGAGACATTTGGATGAATGAAAGAATGTTGTGAGTTCTTCTCAATATCTACCCTCTCTTGGAGCTTCTGGCAAACGCGAATTTGCCGTTAGATGGAGTTGCCGGCAAACTCAAATCCACCACTTATCCCTTACAATCCTATAGGATCGTATCACATGATCGCCAATATTTTTTAAGTACAAGTGAAATGCTTCGTCTATAGCTAAATACGGTTGTACTTTTTGATAGCTTCCTTATATGAAGATGCCTACTGGTTATTTTATGATCAGATGGTGCCAATTCTAGTGGCGTGAAGTGAATGAGGTCTTCTATGCTGTGAAAATCTGTAGTGACACATAACAGTTCCACTGAGATCTGACCTACAGTTTTCTTTTCACTATGTTGCATCCTGCAATGCATACTCTATCTGATCCTCCTATTCATTTGTGTATCCAAAAGTTTGCTATTGGAAGGGGAGAGTTATAGGAAAATGTTTCTTAAATTAGTTGCATGAAGGCTTGCTTGCCCCATCTTTAATCCGCCCATGCTGCTGCTATTGAGTTTTTTAACATGCATTCTTAAATATTCAGGCAGATCTACTGTTTGTGTTAAAATTTATTGGTGATTTCTCCTTGTTGCAGATTTGGCAAGAGTTCTGGATAACAGGTGACTGTGATGGAAGAGGCATACCTGTATCAAACCCCAATGGTCCATTGGACCATGACCTATTCCTTTTTTGTGCACAAGACACTATTAAGCTTCTTAGGAATCATGCAAGTCTGGCTCTTTGGGTTGGTGGCAATGAACAAACTCCTCCGAAAGACATCAATACCACTCTTATGAATTATCTAAAGCTCCACCCTCTTTTCAAGTCCAATGAAGAAAATTCTGTTGCTGGTGAAGATTTGTCACAAGAATCAACTGATCCTAGTCAGTATCTGGATGGAACCCGTGCTTATGTTCAAGCATCAATGTGGGATGGTTTTGCAGACGGGAAAGGTGATTTTACCGATGGCCCATATGAAATCCAAAATCCAGAAGATTTCTTCAAGGATGATTTCTATCAATATGGATTCAATCCCGAGGTTGGCTCTGTGGGGATGCCAGTTGCGGCTACTATTAGGGCTACAATGCCACCAGAAGGATGGCAAATCCCATTGTTTAGAAAGCTCTCCAATGGTTACATAGAAGAAATTCCAAATCCAATATGGAAGTACCATAAATACATCCCATACTCAAACCCAGGGAAGGTCCATGACCAGATCGAATCATATGGTCACCCAAAAAATCTTGATGATTTTTGTGAAAAGGTGAGCTGAATTATCAACTTATTCGTAACTTGGATATGTTAGTTTTGGTTAATATGCCATCTTCTCTTCTAATCCTTGTTGTGTTTCAGGCACAACTTGTAAATTATGTACAATATAAAGCGCTCCTTGAGGGATGGACTTCTCGAATGTGGACTAAGTATACCGGTGTTAATATCTGGAAGACGCAGAATCCATGGACTGGTCTAAGAGGTCAGTTTTATGATCATCTCCATGACCAAACAGCAGGTTTCTATGGTTGCCGCAGTGCTTCTGAGCCTATTCATGTACAGCTCAATCTCGCTACTTACTATATTGAGGTTAGAAAATATACTTACTATTCATGTACAGCTTTCTGATATGCATTTTAAGTTTCACCTTGAGCTGTATGAGAGAACATTTGGTGGTTGTTTATCAGGTAGTTAACACTACATCAGATGAACTTTCAGATGTATCTGTAGAAGTTTCAGTTTGGGATCTTGATGGTAAATGCCCGTATTACAATGTTACAGAGAAGCTTTTCGTACCATCAAAGAAAGTATTCCCGGTTGTTGAAATGAAATATCCGACATCAAAGAATGCAAAACCTGTCTATTTTCTTTTGCTCAAACTTTTCAGACTGTCTGATACAAGCATCATATCTAGAAACTTCTACTGGTTGCATCAGCCAGATAGTAGTTACAACATTTTGGAGCCTTATCGTGCCAAGAAAGTGCCACTGAAGATTACTTCTCAAATATTTATCACTGGCTCCACGTATAAAATACAGACGAGTGTTCTTAATATAACTAAGAATTCGAACTCCGGAATTTCAAGAAGCTTGATGGATAATAAGAGTGGTTGTAATAATCATGATAGCAGCTCAGTGGATCTTGTTAAAGAACCTGAAGCAGCGAGGTTCAAAAGTAGTGTATTAAGCAGGATATTTAGAGGCCTCCAAGTCTCAAGATCAGAGCATGGCCCAAGGGTGTTTGAAGTTACTGGATCTGATACTGGAGTAGCCTTCTTCCTCCATTTCTCTGTTCATGATGCTAAGGCGGTGGAAGAAGCAACTAATGACACTCGCATCCTTCCTGTGCATTATTCTGATAACTACTTCTCACTGGTTCCAGGTGAATCAATGACCATTAACATCTCATTTGAGGTTCCTCAAGGTGTCACGCCAAGGGTTGTTCTTCAGGGTTGGAATTACCATGGCCATGGATTCTTTGTCTGCTAATGTATGGGTGAAAATTGGCCCTTACCTTTTAGCTATTGGTTGCATATTGCATCCTCCTCGCCGATCTTATGAAACAGGTCATTTCTAATAAACTATTGTTGCTTTTTGTCTCCTAAAATGCTTTCTATACATCGTAGAAGTGCTCATCTTACTTTCCTTGCTTAAAGAAATTACTTTCTTTTTTAATTATCCATGCTTGGACATGAACAGGAAAAATAAATATAGTTGATTTTGAAAGTTTTAAGAGATAAAAGAATCAAAATTGTCCTCTGACTTTCTATGAAGGATCAAAATAATCCTCAATTATTTAAAAATTTATTTTAGTTTTATAATTTTTTAAATAAGAATTTAATTCTACAAAAGTATTAATTTGGTTCCTATTTAAAGAATCAAGAGATTAAGATAGTATTTTTATTTAATCGGGGATTATTTTAATTCTTTGGAAAAAAATTAGCGGATTAAGACAATTATTTTCTCAAAATTTTAATGTAATAGATTAATGTCAATGATAAGATTTAAAGGGCAAGTAATATTATATTTTGAAGATTAATTTTATTTAATTTTTTATGTTTCAAGCTAGTTGTATATTATATTTCATTTTATTTTATTGTTTGGCATGAGGAGTTTTTACTTTATTTTATTTTGAAATATATTATTGGATTTAATTTGGATCAGGTGATGATATTTAGTTAGTTAATTTGAGATTTCAATTCAGTTTACTTTGTTCGTATCATATCTATAAATAAAAATTTTATGGGTAGAAACTGAATGATTTTTAAATGGAAATAATTGAAATTATAAAGATTACTCTTCTTATCTGTCTTTCTCTCTCTCACCTAGGGATGTGAGTCAAGCTGGCTCAAGCTCGACACATTAACAACCTCATGAGTTGAGTTTATCGAGCTAAGAGTTTGAGCTTGAGCTTATACTCAAGCTTGTATATTAAATGAGCTCGAGTTTTGCCTGGCATAGCTTAAAAGTTTGTTGAGCCATTTGATTAATTTAAAGTATATTTAAAATTTAATTTAAATTAGTATTATATAATATATTTTAATTTTTTAAATTAATTCTAAATTAAAAACAAAATTCTTGAAAAAATTTAAAATTAAGAAAAAAGCTCAACAATCAAATTAAGCTCGAGCTTTTTAAATGATCTCCAATAATTAAGCCGAGCTTGAGCCTACAATTTTTTAACAAGTCAAACTTGAGTTTAGTAAATGAGCTCTAGTTGAGCTTGAGCTCAATAAGAATTAAACAAACTTAGCTTGATTAGATAGATACTCAACTCGACTCGTTTACACCTCTTGTCTCATTCCATGGAGAAATTATTACGTGCGGGGTTCGAACGTAGCTCTATATTTGGATTCCAATAAAATGTTGACATGTGCGGCCTGATGACCCGTCCCGATCCATTGGTCCAATGGCAAAAAATTTTAACTCGGTCTATGAAAATTTTAAAATCACAGCATTCCAAAAGTCCTGGCAATTGAAGTCATTTTGCTTTTCATCGTCATTTCCTTTCAGCTTCACAGTTCAGGCTCTCTTCATCTTCAAACAAGGATCACACTCTTCTTCCAAGAGAAATTATTATGTGCAGACGCTGAAGTTAAGGTTAGATTTATCTTCTCTGGATATGTTGAAATGCCGAAGCTATTAGTTATGTAAATGGTTTTTTTTTTTTAAATGGGGCCTCCTCCCTAATTTCCTAATGGAACAATATTTGAGGAAGTACCATATGAATATAAATGAAAGATTTAGATGGATACTAAAACAACTCTTTATGCTAAAACACGGGGGTTTCTAGTGGGGGGGCGGATATAGTGTGAACTTTTCTTTCTTTAATAAGCAAATGATTGCTACCTATACTTTTGCACGATGGAAAGCCTTTACTGCTAAAACAATTTATGTGAAATATGATTTTTTTCCTTAATACAAACTGTATATTGCTGTGTATTGAGCTATGTATTACTGTGTATTGCAGTGTATTGTTGTATATTACTATGTATTGTTATATATTACTATGTATTTAGTTGTGTATTACTATTAATTAAGCTGTATATTATTGTATATTGTTGTGTATAATTGTGTATTGTTATGCATTGCTATTAGTTGAGCTGTATATTGTTGTATATTATTGTATATTGAGTTGTGTATTATTGTGTATTGCACAACTATTTATTATGGATATTATGATGGAAATATTGTTAAACCCATGTACATGTTACAGATATATGTTCCAAAGATTACTTTTCATTGTAGAATATCAACATTTAGAGTTATCTTCAACTCTTTGGTTAAAACTTTTTGCAAGGATATTGTGGACATATTAAAGGAATTTCATCTACATCAATATCTGGATATCCCTACCTTCCAGCAGAATGTTTTCCTAATATACATGTTGTTGTCATTAGGAGATATGCCAAAGCAATGCTTCATCATCAAGGGGCATGAACTACCATTCATTACAAATGATGTGGCTCTTATTGTTGGATTGCCAAATAGAGGTGCTGCATTCAAGATGGAAGTGAGACACCATCAGCATATATTGTAAATTGATATTAAACATGAGATGTCAATAATAAAAAAATCAACTCCATCTTCTCTTGTCGTCAATAAATTTATTATATTTCTGTTGCCATTTCATAACTATAGAACTCTGACCAGGCTAGTTACTATTGCACAGAATAAAGATGAGTTCTCATCTTATAACTGGGCAACAACAATTAGGGATTTTTTGGTTGGTCAGTTTGATGTGATTGCTAGAAAGTTTGCTCAATCTAGACCACTAAGTTATATAAATGGATTTGTACATTTGCTAATTGTGAGTGGTAATAGCATCTAAGAATATCCTTGATTACTAATTAAGTTTGAATTTATTGACTAATATTACACTTGATTATATGCAAATTTAGTTTCTGGAAAAAACATCAATTGAAGCCCCTATGCATTATACCTCAAGACCTCATTTCCTTCGGTAGTCCAATCAATTATTTTATAACAAAATAAAGGTCTCGGCATTATTTTATGAGCTTCAGGATGGATAGGTATACATGCTTCCCTACACATCATAATTTTCCCACACATAATAATTTCTCCATAATGAGATAGGTAATTTGACTTTTTTGTGCGCTTATTGTGACAATCACTATTATGCATATTTTTTATTCCCTCTAGGGAGTTACTCAGGAGGAAGCAAACCTCCTGTAGAAAAGTCCCCTATCCACCTTCCATCTCTTCTCAACCCCCCAACCATCCCCCTCATTTTCCTCATGAAGTCCCCTCTCCACCTAGACCAAGGAAGAAGGCCTTAATTAGTAGCACAAAAACCTTTGAAGCAAACATGCAGAGCTTTTAACAAACCATCATAGAAATGCGCACACTATACAATTCTATGCTAAATGGGCTAGAAAAGCTTAGCTCGAGGATTGACCTGCTTGAAATGAGGGTTGCTTTAGTTGAAGAGCATGTGTTGGAACAAAGGAAGCTATTAATGAAAGTTACTGCCATTGAGAAGAATATTTTGGAACTTGTTGCTGCACAACAAGCTAATAAAATGCAACCGACAGAATTATAATATTTGGCTCCCCTAACAGCCCCTAGTGTCATAATTCAGGCCATTTCTGCTGTAAATCCTCCTACTGAGGATATCATTAAGGAGGCCCTATTATCATAATTGCTGAGGATGAACTTTCAATTATACGTATAATCAAGTCACGTACCAAAAAAGTACCTTTACATGCTGCAGTTGATGAAGACAAGGATGAACTATTTGCTGCTACCCCGAGAATGGATATAGCATGTCGTGTCAAGGATAGAGATGATCGACATAAGAATGACATTAAGACATCTTACACACCTGGTCAGAAGAGAAAGAGATGCATAATAATTACCAACAACTACTGTAGTTATTAAAGAGGATAAGGAAGTATCTGCCATCGCCAAACCAACAAGTAAAATGATAAAATTTATTGGCAGAGAGATGATAACTAAGGATATGAGAGAGTTTATGGATAGGTGTTTTGAAAAGTATACTGATAAGTAAATTGTTATGTATTGCTATGTATTTGTGTATTGATGTGTATTACAGTTAATTAGGTTGTGTATTACTGTTAATTGAGCTGTGTATTGTTGTGTATTGCTATTAATTGAGCTGTGTATTGCTGTGAATTGAGCTGTATATTATTTTGTTTTTCTATGTATTGTTGTGTATTATTGTTAATTGATATGTGTATTATTGTGTATTGTAGTTAATATAGCTGTGTATTACTGTATATTATTTATGTATTATTGTGTATTATTATGTATTGTTGTGTATTACTGTGAATTGAGCTGTATATTGCTATGTACAAGCTTTGATAAAGGTTTATATATTGGTATACACAGCAATACACAATAATATATAATATGTCTAACATTATACTATGTATTGTTGTGTATTATTGTGAATTGAGCTGTATATTATTGTGGTTTGCTGTGTATTATTATGTATTACTTTATATTATGTATTACTTTATATTATGTGTATTTTATACAATGTGATTCATTTTGATATTTTTTGCAGGCCTGACAATATATACTATTCTAGAACATCACTATTTGTAGAGGTTAAATTGATGAACTAATAATAAACTAGTACCTAGATAATAATCATATTGATGTTTTTATCGTACTACTAGCTAAGAAATAATAACAAACTAGTACCGGTACCTTTATTAAAGCTTGTATACAATAATATATAACTCAATACATAGCAATACATATTGTAGCTTTATTTTCATAATTATATTATCTTATTATGTGTGTTTTTGATGATTCTAAAATATTATTGTATTGACTACTATTTCTCCTAACATGTATTGGATATATTGCTTTTGTTGTTTGTGTGTACTAAATATTTCAGGGAAATCACACTCCAAGCCAGTTGAAGACTTTAAGTTAGATTGGATTAGAATTTAGATTTTTTGGAGTATGTACTTTTTATACTTTTCTTGAGTCTGAGAGAGTGTGATTGTAAATTGGGTAACCGTGCACACACACATTGGGGGAGTAAAACAAAACATAATTCTTAGAACTAATCATACTATATGATTACTAATCGTACTAGATGATTAGGATGAATGTCCCTTCAGAACGGAGTTGCATGCAACATGACCTGAAAGTTTTTTTTAAGTACACTTCCTATTGTATGAAATATTTTTCGTATATCATTTTCCATAATATGAAACAGGTTCGTGCATGATCGTACAGGACTAATTGTTCATTTTTGAACTGTTCATACAGTACAATATGGTTTCGTATATTTTCTAGAGTTCAAAAACAGGTTCGTACAGGATCGTACGGGATGAAACATTCATTTTTGAACTGTTCGTACAGTACGATGTGGTTTCGTACATCATTTTATAGAGTATGAAAACAAGTTCGTACGGGACGAACCGTTTATTTTTTAAACTGTTCGTACGGTATGATGTGATTTCTTATATCTTCTCTAGAGTACAAAATATGTTCTGAATAGGGTAAATATTAGATCCAAATTAAACAAAATACCCTATAAACTTTTTAAGGGAAGAACACCTAATCTCTCAAATTTGCATGTTTTTGGATGCAAGGTATTCATTCACAATAATGAAAAAACTCCTTTAGAAAAATTTGACCCAAAATCTGAGGAAGGAATTTTTCTTAGATATTCTAAGGTTGGAAAATCATATAGAGTTTTTAATAAGAGAACCTCGGTAGTTGAGGAGACCACATATGTTATTTTTGATGAATATGATATTTTGGAAGAGCTATGATTGGAAGAAGAACATATTGAAAATGTCTCTCATGAAATCAAAAAGACAAATTTGGAAGAAAATAAAGAAAAAAAACCCTTTGCCTAGAGATTGGAAATTTTTTAAGAATCATCCTATGAAATTAATTTTAGGTGAACCTAGTGAGGGTGTTAGGACTAGGCATGGACTTAACAAAGAGGTGAACCATTCTGCCTTTATATCAATGATTGAACCCACAAATATAAATCTAGCACTTTCGGATGAATTTTGGAGTTTGGCCATGCAAGAAGAATTGAATTAATTTGTAAGAAATAATATTTGGGAATTGATTAAAAGGCCAAAAGATTAAAGTATTGTTAGAACTAAGTGGGTATTTAAAAATAAAATGAATGATTCAGGAGTTATGATAAAAAATAAGGCAAGATTGGTGGTTATGGGGTATAATTAAATAGAAGGAATTTATTTTGAAGAAACTTTTGCCCCTGTAGTAAGACTTGAAATAATTAGAATTTTATTAGCCTTTGCCTATTTTAAAGGATTTAAATTATATCAAATGGATGTCAAAAGTACCTTTTTGAATGGGATGATACAAAAGGATGTTTATGTTGAGCAATCTCTAGGTTTTGAAAATTCAAATTTTCTAATCATGTGTTTAAATTGAAAAAGGCATTTTATGGACTGAAATATGCACATAGGACTTGGTATGAGAGGTTAAGCACTTTCCTATTAGAGAAATCTTTTGAAAAAAGAAGTGTGAACACCACTCTCTTTTTGAAGAAAATAAGAGATGACATACTCATTATTCAAATATATATTGATGATATCATATTTGGATCTACAAATAATAATTTTTGTGATGATTTTTCAAAAATAATGAGTAGTGAATTTGAGATGAGTCTAATGGGAGATTTAAGTTATTTTGTTGGTTTTAATATAAAGCAAAATGAGAAAGAAACTTTTCTTAGTCAGTCAAAGTACATTAAGGACATCCTCAAGAAATATGAAATGGATAATGCTAAACTAGTGACTATACCTATGAGTTCCTCGTTTCAATTAGATAAAGATCCTAAAGAAAAATCTGTTGATTAAAAGAAATTTAGAGGTAGAATTGAACCATTGCTTTATTTGACAGCTAGCAGACCAGATATAATATTCAGTGTTTATTTGTGTGCTAGATTTCAATCTGATTAAAAAAAATCACATTTGACAGCAGTAAAAAGAATCTTGAGATATCTTTTAGGAACTCAAAACTTAGGGATTTAGTATCCTAAGCATAGCTCTTCATTTAAAATTATTGAATATTCTGATTCAAATTTTGTAGGTTATAGGGTTGATCGAAAAAGTACATCTGAAACTTGTCAATTCATTAGAAATTCTCTAGTATCTTGGTCCAGTAGGAAATAGAATTCAGTAGCCCTATCTACTGCTGAAGTAGAATACATTGCCTTAGGTAGTTATGTGGCACAAGTTCTTTGGTTGAAACAACAGTTAATTGATTTAGAATTTTCAATTGGCATAATTCTAATTTTCTGTGATAATACTAGTGCCATTTGCATTTCAAAGAATGCTATTCTACATTCTAGAACCAAGCATATAGATACAAGGCATCACTTCATTAGAGATCATGTAGCCAAAGGAGAAATTGAATTACATCATCTTACAACTGAAAATCAACTTGCAGATATTTTTACAAAATCACTAGCCTTTGACACTTTTAGCATCATAAGAACCAGGCTAGGTGTGATTGATCTTAATGCTTAAATTGAAAATTTTGCAAACTTGATGTGTTGTATATTTGTGTATGTTTAATTTATTTTTGTATATTTGTTATAGTTATTCTGATTATTTTTTGTGATTTATTATGTATTTTCATTTTTATTTTTATTTTTATTGTGAAGCATGTCACTTGTTGAGAAATGTTTAGTTTTAAGAGGTTTTTCTAATTGTCATGCTCTATTTTCTAAATGTTCTGATCATGTAGTATGATATTTTTTCATCATGTACGGGTTCTATAGCTTATGCATGACATTTTCTGAGTTGAGGAGATGAAATAGTGATTAAGTAGTAATTCGTACTGTACGATTATGTCATCGTACAGGACGATTTATATAGTTTCGTACGTACGCGTGGGGACAGTTTATAGTTTTTTACAGCTATTATTACTGATCATACGTACGAATGTGTCGTTCATCTGTATGATCCTTGTTGTCGAGTTTGGATAAGGATGAAGCCCAACCGTCAGCAAAATGATATTTAATTTTTTGATCGTCCCGGACGAACACCTATTCGTCTGTACGATCATCTGGTCAAAAGTCTATACGAAAGGACACCTCGAAAAGGGTAGTTTACGAAAAGCCGTTTCATTTTTGGCCGTTTCTATTTGTCTGTACGAAATTAATGTCATCCCTTACGATTTGAGAATTGTACGTACGATTTATTTTTCATACCGTATGATGGGTTATTTTTCTTTAAATAGAAGAGTCTTTGGAAAAGTTATTCATTGCTTTCTCATCCATTTCCAAACCCTCTTGAGATCTAGATTGAATTATGGCCAGTAGTAGCAAGCGACCCCGTTCCAAGGCATCTTTCTCTTGGACAACTAGCGATGAAAACTTTCTGTCAACCGAGAATGAGGATGCATTTTATAGGTTCATGGCTGCCAAGATCACAACCTCTCATCTACTAATGCAAGATGACATTCACTTTGTCGTCATGCCCTTACTAGCCTCTACCCAATTCTCTTTCATCCTCACTCTCTTCTACGCCTACCATAAAAAAACTTTTCACTTTTTCTTAGCCAACATGAAATTCAATCAGGATCACTCTAGGATCACATCATATGTTTTCAAGCAAAGAGTTGAGATCACCAAGGAAGACTTAGGTACCTTCCTCCACTTAAGAACCCAAGGGACTATAGCCCATACATTGTCTTTTAGGGCGGACTTTGATTGGTCTGAAGTCAATAAAGTTCCTAGAGGAGTAGCCCAGGTGACTCATTTTTCTCGTGTTTATACACTAAACCAAACTGCCCGGATCATCCAGCATGTTTTGCGAACTTCGATTATCCCAAAAGTTGGTGATCGTATCAATATGACTCCTCTTCTGTCAGTAACCGCTTATCTCATCATGATAAACCAACCTATAGATGAAGCTCAACTGATCATGGATTACCTATATGATCTTTCTGACATTGGACACCCAAACAACAAGAGAAAGAAAAATATTGCTTTAGGACATCTAGTGGCTTATATTCTTGATAAGAAATACATACTTGTACATCCTGATGGTCCCACTGAACTCCATGTCTACTTCACTGATGCCTCCTTTTGAGCACTTTTTGGGAGGGAGAGTTCCAAGGGAGATGACTCTAGGGAAGAAGGAGCCCCTACTACAGGACCTGCATCTGGACTCGATCAAAATTTTTATCAAGATATGATCCGGCATTTTGATCAACTTGATCAAAGGTTTGATAATGTTGAAGCTCACTTAAAGCAACGGGATGACAAGTATAACGAAGATAGAGGGTGGATCTGAGATCAATTCGAATCAGCGAACACTAATATTGCTATAATTAATAGCTATTTTGCTATGTTCGCTGCTCCACCACCTTCTCCAGATGAGGGTCGTTTAGATTTCTAGTTGTAGTTCTGTCTTTCTACTGTTGTTCTTGATGGTTGTTAGTGTTTGTTATTGTTGTGTTTTATGTTGTAATATTTTGACTTGTGATATTCATGAAATTATGTTGAGATATGTCAAATGTTATTCGTGTATTTGATATGGTATGAACTTATGAAATGAAATGCTTGATATTTTGGTTAGTATGTGTTGGATTTTATTACTTGAACTGATTATTTTTCTTTAGAAAAATCAATTGTAGTTGATCTATGAATAGAAAATTTTAAATTCTTATGTTATACAAATTAATTTTCTCACAAAATTTAATCTCTTAAAATTCTTTTAAATCACATTATGACTTGATAGTGATTAGGAAATTAATTTCAATGCTCTTATAGACAAAGATTACTTAGAAAATATTGCAAAATGGATGTCTTGTCCTTATAATTATTTTCTTTTCCAAATGTGATATTCTTGTAAATTAATGAGAATTGTGTTAAGATTTTTTTATTTTGAAAAGACTGACAAATTTATGCACAAACAGTGCCAAATGTGAAATAATGCACAAAATGTGCTAAAAAGATATGCAATGTTCTCCAAAATAAAAAGAGGCACAAAATTAGCCCAAACTGAAAAGATGCACAAAGTGTACACAAATCAAATTAAAAGATGTGTAATATTGCGAATTGATTCAGTCCTTTTCTTTATCATTTTATCTCTCACAAATTCCTATAATCAACAATAATTTTCACTATTGAATAAGAAAATATGTAATCATCATTCCATCATTTATGCAATAATTATCTTTGGTTGATATGTATAGATTGAACATTGAATCTGATTACCTTTTCGTATCTTAGTTGTTATATGATTTAAAATTTAGGTTTTTCTATTTTGATCTAGGAAGTTAATAGTGTATTTGCAATTAGTTTAAAATTTTCTTCTTCATCAACTACTTTGTTTTCTCTCTAGAAATTTTTTCATTTCAAGATGATCATCCCTTTTTGTTGTTGTAAAAAGGGGGAGTCATAATATATTGTTTAATGTATATATATTGTGAATGTGATTCTTATGTTTTTTGTGTGAATTTGATTGTGTTGTGTGTGTGTTTTTGTTCAAAGCTCTTAATATGAATCCCTTGATTGTAAATTTTCATTCATTTAGGGGGAGCTAAGGAGGAAAATTGTTTAGAATGTTAACTCAAACAATAATTATTTTGCCATCATCAAAAAGGGGGAGATTGTTGCAACTTTATTTTCATAATTATATTCTCTTATTATGTGTATTTTTGATGATTCCTATATATTATTGTATTGACTACTATTTCTCCTAACATGTATTGGATATATTGCTTTTGTTGTTTGTGTGTACTAAATATTTCAGGAAAATCACACTCCAAGCTAGTTGAAGGCTTCAAGTTAGATTGGATTAGAGTTTAGGTTTTTTAGAGTCTGTACTTTTTATACTTTTCTTGAGTCTGAGAGAGTGATTGTAAATTGGGTAATCGTGTACACACACACTGGGGGAATAAAATAAAACATAATTATTAGAACTAATCATACTGTATGATTACTAATCGTACTGGACGATTAGGATGAATGTCCCTCTAGAACAGAGCTGCTTGCAACATGACCTGAAAATTTTTTCTAACACTTCGCACTGTACGAAATATTTTTCATATATCATTTTCCAGAGTATGAAAATAGGTTCGTACATGATCTTATGGGACAAACCATTTATTTTTGAACTGTTCGTACAGTAGGATGTGGTTTCGTACATTATTTTCTAGAGTACGAAAATAGGTTCGTACAGAAGCGTACGGGACGAATCGTTCATTTTTTGAACTGTTCGTACTGTACGATGTGGTTTCGTACATCATTTTCCGGAGTATGAAAATAGGTTCATACATGATCGTACGGGATGAACCATTCATTTTTAAACTGTCCGTATGGTACGATGTGGTTTCGTATATCTTCTACAGTGTATGAAATAGGTTTCATATGCGATCTACCCACGAAATGGTTCATTTTTAACTGATCGTATTGTACGATGTTGGTTTATACACGATCGTACAACATTTATTTTGAACTGTTCGTACATACGAATATCAATCGTACGATACGATACTATTCCGTTTAACTTGAAATTTTTAGTTTTTGGATGATTTTTCTTGTCCTTTGCATAAAAGGGTCCTAAAAACTGACAGCCATTATCACTTGCTTCAAAAATTCTTTTGAGTGTGTCTTAGGAGTGTGTTTGGGAGAGATTGTGAGTGGAGTGTGAGAGATCTAGTGAGGGAAATTTGTGAGTGAATTCATAAAAGTGCCCAATAGTGAGGATCTCTTATTTGTTCTTCATTATTCTTTCCTACTTCCTTGAAGGCCGTTGAGAGAAGATTTTCAGAAGGAGATCCGGTACTCTGCCGACACCTGGAGGGTGTGAAAGGATGCTTGGTACTCTGCCGACACCCGGAGGGTGTGAAAGGACGCTAGGTTCTTTGCCTTCACTAGGAGGGTGAAAAAGGATGTCGATTCTCTACCGCATTGGGTTGGTGAAAGAGAGGTTGTTGTAAGGGATTCTCTGCCTTGCTGTGGGGGCTAAATGAGAGACACTTTTGTTTAGTGCAATACTTGGAGAAAGAGTCTCCCGGGAGTGGACGTAGGTCTTGTTGGAATGAACCACTATAAAATCTAGTGTTCTCTATTCTTTTCTTTTTATCACATTTTTTTTGCATTGCTATTTATTTTTCTGTGGTTTAAAAATAATTTTTTTAGAAAATTCGTATATGTGCTCAAATTGTTTAAATCCATTTTCAAAATAATCAAGAAATTTTAAAATAACCAATTCACCCCCCTCTTTGTTAGCATTGGGACAAGTGCCTTAGATCTAACAACCTAATTAGAATTTACAATACACATCTATATAATTATTAGAGAAAAAAATCACATTTCCCACAATTTCCCAACAAACATCACTAATTATTTTTTGGATGTGTAAAACATCAATTATTACAATAAAATAAGTATATACATCAACAATTTTGCTTTGAGGCAATGCTTTTCATCATCATCCTCGTGTACTCTGGTGTTGGCTGGCTGGTTATTACCTCTTGAATAAATTTCTCTGTGAAGCATTCTGGCATGTTTGAGATCTTGATCTGCCTTGATGGTGAAGACTGCTCTGTTGTAATTCCCTATACAATAGGTTTTTTAATCTTAGGATTTTTTTTGTCTCCCAGTGACTCTTCAATCTTGCATTGGAGATGTCTTTAGGCCTATACGTAGGTGTGTCCTTCAATTTTTTTAATCCCACCCTGTGTATTACTTACGAAATTATGGTTCTTTCTCTTTCCATCAAGGATCAAGTTTATATTTTCAACCATATCCTTCATTGCAGTTAACATGTATTATTCAGCCTCCTCATTCTCCTGTGCTCATGTGCTAATTTGATATACAAATCTGTTGAGATAATTTCTGAATAGCATACCACTGCATACCTCAGATGTCATCATATCATTCTTTCTCAAACTTATAAACATGTGGCCAGCATATACATCTTTCCTAACTCTTGCTGACCATCGTAGTATTAGGTACTTCGCATGGATATTCAAAATATCTAGCTACCTTATAACTCTCATATAGTGAGAAAATTATAAGCCCATTATATCAAACTTTTCATAGGTACATTGAATGGTACCCTTTTTTGCATCAAAATGAATAGTCTAAAGAATCGATTGGTTCTTATTCTCTACACTCTTAATGAAAAACTTTTATAGATCACTTGAGGCATAGTCTATACACATTCCACCCACACCCTATATAAACTCTTCTTAAAAAAATGAATATAATTTTTTTCAATAAAATCGAGCAGCTAGCTTTAGTATTGGGTTGCTTTTTATTATAGATATTATTTCAAACTGGCTGCACATCCTATTCGTTCTGGCGCCAAGTCATCATTACCCTCTCGAAGTCTAAGAAATAATCAGTTATAGAACTTATTAGCTTCAAAATGCTATAATACACATTATTAGTAGACTCGTTACGCTGTATTTATAGAATACACATACTAAAATAATCCTTATTGAATGCTATTGACCACTTATTCCTTATCCTATAAAGCTTTTTCAACCAATTATGGTTATGGAGGCACCCTTATGTGATCATTTCATCCTATATTTTCTTGAACTCCTCCTCAGAGTCACACTTGTTTAAATACTTATAAAATAATGCTCTAACTTTGTTGTTGTTATTAAAGCACCAGACTTTTGATGGGACCTTTTTAGAGATGTGCTATTGGTACAGTCTATGTCGTGCCTGAGGTAATGCAATTTCTATGGCCCTAGCCATTGCCTGATCCTCACCCATTATTCGTATAAATGTTCTAAAGAGCCATGTAAATGATTCAATTATTTATTTAACAGAAAGGCCACTCCAAGCAGAATATTCTACTAATGATTATTAACTCTGAAAAATAGTGCACATACTAAATTATATTTATTAAGCTTATAACTAGTATTAAAAATTAGCACATCTCCAAAGCAGTCATAATCGATCCTCCCATCCCATTAATTTGTACATCCCATTCAAAAATATTATCATAAACTTGTCTATCTTTAAATAATTGAATTAACAAAATAGTGTACCCATATTTAATCTTTACTCTTTTCTCTTTCACAATGTAGTTATACGCATCCCTCTTAAATAATCCAATATTTTTGATACCTACAACTTCATCTACAAGGTAGGTAAATGCATTAACGGTTCTTATCCCGGCTTCTATCATTGATTTGAGAACTGATGCTTTCTTGTCACTAATATTCTTATATGATCTAAGTAGATGTTAGTCTTCTAGTCTAGCCAATTTATGAATGTGGCTTTATATACATTTTTGTACCTTCTAAATTCTGTATTCATCCACTTTAAATCTAATCATAACTAGACACCCCATTATGGTATTTTATTTTCAAATTTTTAATTGGGAATTTAAGTCAATACCCTTCTTAAAACGAGTTTTTGAACACACAAAGTTCTTGCATCTTATTTTTTATGCAATTTAGCCTGTAACTATGATGTTTCTTACGAACACTAAAACCAGCATTATGAGTATAACTGTAGTACATATCGTATGCTTACTTCTCACAATTATAAACACCCTGTGTATAAGAGAAACTATTTAGATCGTTAAATTTAAGTTTATACATAGCAATGCAAAGCAATAAGCAGTAATACACAAAGAAATACACAGCAATATATAGAAATATACAGTAATACATAACAATACACATCTCAATTAATAGTAAATGCAACTTAATTAATAGTAATACAGAGTAATATACAGCAATACACAACTTAATACACAGTAATATACAGCTCAATGGACAGTAATGCATAGCTCAATACATAATAATACACAATAATATACAGCAATACACAGTAATACACAGCTCAATACATAATAATACATAGCTCAATGTTGACCTCGATTTTCACCAGTTTACCCTCGAGCATATTTGATCGACTTAATTAGATCTCGTCGAGCCTAATTTAATTCAGTTCGATGCTGATTTAGGTCCGATTGTGTTGATTCAAATTTGATTCCATTAAATCTACTTGATGAAAATCCAATCTAACTTGAATCGAGTTGGAAATTGGGTTAAATTAGACTGGATTGCACTCGCTTAAATTAGATTCGTTCACCTTGGCCGTGTCGAGTTCAATTTTAACTAGAGTCGGCGATTAGTTTAGGTTTAATTTCATTAATTTGGTTGAGTAGAGTCAAACCCAGATTAATTTGAATAGAGCCGAATTAGATCTGATTTGAGCTTGAGCTTGGCTCAATTTATTTAATTTAATCCCAATTACAGCTTAATTAGCTCCCTCATAAGTATCAGATTTGTTCCCAAATCAAAAATCACCTCGATTGAATGAGATCCATGATTTAGCCGAGATCGCATCGTTAATGGGGACGTGTATGGAAAAAATTAAAAAAAAAAAAAGGGGTGGAGCGAGGAAAGAGGTGTAGAATTTTCTCTCTCATTTAGGCAAGAATTTACTCCAGATTTTAGGACCTCTCAAGGGGCTCGGTTTTCGGTAACGTTCACAAGCCAGGCGCGAGAGGCCGATTTTTCCCTTCTACTTCTGTTAGATTTGCAAAGCCCAGGAGTGAGCCGAGACGCACCCCCTCCATTCACAGGAAAATTATTAGGTTCGGTCACCAGACCCAGCTCTGCGTTCGAACGCCAATAGAAACATGACATGAGGCTGAATTTTTCTAATATAAAATTTTTGCTTTATGTCTTTTCAGCCCGATCGGCCCGACCCAGAGATGGTTTGAATTCAGAAATATAAAATTACGCACCAAGCGTTTTTACTTTTCACCCAAAATTTTCATTTCTCTCTCACTCTCTCTTCCTTCGGACTCGTGCGGTTCTTCAAATCTTTGGCATTTTCGTTGTGCAATACATTCATCCCGGCAGTTGATGACGACATTGGAGAACTTCTGCATTTTAGAAAAGGTAATGCTGCGCCTTTGTTGCGCCTTCGTTGAGCTTAAGTTTTGTTTATGGTGCGCTTTATGTGATATTTTTATTTTTAGGGTTTAGTGTTAATTTCATTTATACTAGTTTGTTCAATGTGATCTTAAAATGTTTATGTTCTGTATTTCAACCTTCTTCATAAAATAGAAAAAATGTGTGACGTGAAAGCTTTAGTTGCGCTTTAGTTACGCATTAGTTACGCTTTCGTAATTCTTTTTTGTAATTATTTTGTCTCAGATGCCGTATCAAAGGCTAGTCACTTCTCGATGCTATGTTATAAGTTTCAGAAAAATTTGCGATGCATTTGTCGAGATAATTGATGATAAAATTGAGCAGATTTTTCAGAATTTAAACATTTATCAAATTTTGAAGTTTCCAGCCTTCCAGTAGTGTATACCATTTTTATATGAGATTCTAAAATTTTGGAATTCTGTTGATGAAGGTTTTGTTATGAATGGTCATTTGCTTAAATTCACTTTTGATGAGGTGTCTTTGTTGACATGTCAGATTTTGAATAAGGAATTTTTGATATATTTTTTTTACTTTAAATGTACTATATTTGTCTAATTAAATAAAAATTTTCTCACAGATTTGCCTAACAGATGTGATGATATAAAATGGAAGATTGATCCCCTAACTGGACCTCTATCAACTGATATAAAAACTTAAATAACAAAATTAGATAGATTAACTGATAATACTATTAAGTTAAATACCTTTATAATATTTTTGTTATCTAATCTTTTTTTTCACTAAATAACCATAAAACCCCTAGGTGGCTCATATCTATAGCAAATAATGTAAATGAGTTCTCTTCTATTAATGGGCTTTATATATAAGAAATTTTATGGTCGATGAATTCGATAAAATTGTTAACAAGTTTGCAATGGAAAAATCATTGGGTTACATCAATGATTTTTTTCTTCTCCTACTGGTAAGTTTCCTCTACTACTTTTATTTCCTTTCATTTTTAATGTTAATTTATGATGTTTTATGTGTAGTATTATGCAGATTTGATTTTTGGAACACTTTTCTTTTAATAAACCATCCAATCCTGATCAAGACCACATTTTTTGGGATGGGAGGGGAATACTGAAATGTACTATACCCAAAACAGTGCTATCAAGTTATTTAAATTTTTGACGAACAATGAGCTACATTTTAAGACTAAATTTAAATTATTTATTTTATTTTTAGAAAGCGCAACTAAAGCACAACTAAAGCATAACTAAAGCACACTAAAGCGCAACTAAGGTGCAACAAGATATTTGCTTATATTAGTTTTATATTTTTTGTAGATTTATTTTGTTCTATAGAATGTTACAAACGAAGAAGTAGAACAATTTGGGGCTGACTTAAATACCATTCAAAACCTGGAAATCTATCCTCATCAGTATCCCAGCAAAATTCATTCACTACAATCCAAAAAAATTCACACCTCCCCACCTCCCTCTGCCCATTCTCCTCATCTTGAACCACCTCAAAGCTCTCTGCATCCGCCTACTCTACATTCTTCTCAACCTACCACTCGACCTCCTACTGAACAACCTCTTGCAAAAGATTAGTCTACTATTCAGAATAAACTAATGAAAGCATTATAAAAAATGTGCAATAAAATTGAAGATAATTTGAGCAGAAGAATTAATCGACTTGAAGATAATCTGAAAAAACTTAAAGCAACTGTAGATTCTTTGCAATATAAATTTATCGACCATTTTACCTAATGTGATTATCATCCTGTTAAATCCTCTCTTTCTTCCTCTTCCTCAAATAACCAATCTATAAAGAAAGCCAAAATTTCAATTGCTCCACCACCACCCACCTTAGAAGCTACTCCACCCCACCCACTTTATCAGTTGCTCCACCACCACCACTCACTACTGAAGTTGCTCCACCACCACCACCCACTACTGAAGCTGCTCCACCACCACCCAATACTGAAGTTGCTCCACCACCACCCAATACTGAAGTTGCTCCACCACCACCACCCACTACTGAAACTACTCTACCACCACCACCCACTACTGAAGCTGCTCCACCACCACCCACTGTAGAAGATGCTCAGGAGATAACCAAGTACGAATCACATAAAAAAAAGAAAAAGAGATGAAAAAAAAACACCTTGACACACTAGAGAAACCAAAGCCAAACCAAGATGTGATTTCGGTATATAAAATAGAGATATTACCTCGCTATGCTGACATTAACATGGAATATCCCAGGAAGGTTTTCCTTACAACCGAACAACAAACATTCATGAATGATTGTTTCAAAAAGTTTAATAAAAAGTAAGTTATATTATTTTTTACTTGCACCTAACTTGCGCTTTAGTTGGGCATTAGTTACGCTTTACTTGCATTTTAGTTGCGCTTTAGTTGCACTTTATCTGCGCTTTTGTTGCGCTTTAGTTGCGCTTTACGTGCACTTTAGTTACACTTTAATTGAGCTTTATCTGCGCTTTACTTGTGCTTTAATTTAATTTTTTTTAAAGGGATAATATTATTTTTAAATCTGGTAACATAGTAATTAACAGATGTGATATTGATGATATTCTTACAAATTAATATTTAGCTGATAATCATGTAGATGCATTTTTTTTGGTTATCCGAAAAGAGAAAGATTATGAGAAAAGAATTTCAACCCTACCTATACATTTCTCCATTGTACAAGATTAGTAAAATTTACACTCATCTTATATTATCTATTAATCACATTATTTTTGTCTAAGATTCAACTCATGTTGAATTATTACAGGTATATAGAGGTTACAAACAAGATTATGAAATTTTCATAGAGCACATAAATCCTTGTTCTGTTAAGGAAAGCAAACTTATTGTTCAACCTATTATTTTTCAGAACCATTGGAGACTAATTATAGGAAGGTTGAAAGAGAAAATTTGGAAATTATATGATTTGTTATCCAATTCAAAACACAAGAAAATTTGTTATGAAGTTGTAATTTTAAAGCTTGTATTTATTAAACTTTTTTTCTCAATATCACCACAAGAGTGTAACACTTTTTTTTCTCAATACTAGTAACCATCTTCATCAACTACAAACCTCACCATAGATGGACAATCGGTTCTAACATCTGATTTAGTAAATCTCTTTCTTGAATTCAGATCAATACTTCCTTGAAACCAGCTTTTGAACAGACAAAGTCCTTGCATTTTATCTTTCTAGAATTTGGCCAAAAATTATGATGATCCTTCCACATGAACCTATTATTTTTCAGAACCATTGGAGACTAATTATAGGAAGGTTGAAAGAGAAAGTTTGGAAATTATATGATTTGTTATCCAATTCAGAACACAAGAAAATTTGTTATGAAGTTGTAATTTCAAAGCTTGTATTTATTAAACTTTTTTTCTCAATATCACCACAAGAGTGTAACACTTTTTTTCTCAATACTAGTAACCATCTTCATCAACTGCAAACCTCACCATAGATGGACAATCGGTTCTAACATCTGATTTAGTAAATCTCTTTCTTGAATTCAGATCAATACTTCCTTGAAACCATCTTTTGAACAGACAAAGTCCTTGCATTTTATCTTCCTAGAATTTGGCCAAAAACTATGATGATCCTTCCGCATGTTAAAGCCATTATCATGGGCATAAGTACAATAACATTCATATGCTTCTCTTTCATCTTCATAAACAACCTGAGATGATAACAAAATATCAGAATGAGAGAAGCCTGAAATGATAAGAAACGATCAGAAAGCACAACTAAAGCGCAGAAAAAACACAACAAAAGTGCAACTAAAGTGCAACTAAGGCGTAACTAAAGCACAACTAAGGCGCAAGTAAAGCGCAAGTAAAGCGCAACTGAAGCGTAGAAAAAATGCAACTAAAGCGCATCTTCTTCATCTTTCTCAAATCTAAAAATAATATTTTTCTTCTTCCTAAAAAAACTAATTAAAGCTAAACAATAAGATCTAAGAGCTTATTTACTTTTTCGCCTAAACCCTAAACGCACTTCTAAGAGCTTGTGCCTCTACTGAGCGGAAACCTATAACCTTTTTCTACGCAGCTTTGTTTACAACTTTCTAGCTCGTATTTTCTTAATACAACTTTCGCTGAGATTGAAACTTACCGATATGTTGAAACCTGAGAAAGTTTCAGCTAAGTTAACTTCCGATTCATTCATATAATCGAATTCATGCACCCCTTCCCCCTCTTTCTTCAGAGAGCAGTCCATCTTTTTTCTGTAATTTCCTAGCTCATTTTTTCTTCAAAAGCAATAAATATCTACATCTTTCGCGGGTTTCCTTAAATAGCGCCAACCCTACGTTTAAAATGAAAATAATAGTGGACTGGGTCGGGCCAATCGGGCTGACGAGAAATAAAGCAACAAATTTATATTAAAAAAATTCAGCCACATGTCGTATTTCTATTGGCGTCCAAACACAGAGATAGGTCCGGTGACCAGACCTAATAATTTTCCCCATTCGCAAGCCCTTCCCTCTCCAACTCTCCATTTTAGCCACCAAAGAGGATGGAGCTGCTATATGTTTCAGCCATCAAAAGAGGGAAAAGCTACTAGTTGCTTCATCTATCGGCTACAAAAGTTAGAGGGAGGAAAGCCAAAGGAAATGGGTTCCTCCTCCTTTCTCTTGAGCGGGCTGAACCAAACAGGAGGGTAGGTATGAGATCTTCCATTAGCTCCTTTCTTTGATTAGCAAGAAGGAGAAGAGTTGTTGTTTTTCTACTCAGCTACAGCACTTTGGACAAAAAAAAAAGAAGAAAGCTGAGGGTCGGCCAAGTAAACTCCCATATGACTCCAAGCTAAGCAAACTATGGCATATTTCGATTAAGGTAGAGGACTGCTCCTATTTTTCTTTCATAAGAAGATGAAGCTTCTTGATCGCAATCAAACGAGGAAGGGTAAATATCTTTTCATTCAAATATGCAAAGAATAATGACCTCAAGGCATCATTTATAATACTTCTTACGCAATATATACAATGTTGGAATGTTTATAGATGACCTGGAATGTCTCTTGCCATTATTTATTCATTTGGAATCTCTCTTTTTTATGGCCTATGTGTTGAAATTTCTATCTTGTCTAGAATGTAGACATTAAAATATTTCCTGTCAATATTTATTTTGCTGAAATTTCTTTTTTTTTGCTATTGATTAGTGTGCTAATTTCATTTTTATATATAGATTAGAGTGTTGAAACCTCTCTTATTACTGATCAATATTACACACACACACACACACACACACACACACACACACACACACACACACACACACACACACACATATATATATATATATATATATATATATATATATATATATATATATATCTTAAATATTAATTTATCTTACTAGAAAATTTGGGATAATTGATATATCTTCCATAGTCCTATTTTAAATAAAAGAGTAAGAGAACTATTCAAATATTTTCTGAGTAGGTTTAATAAGATATATATTTGAAATAAATATAGTTTAAATAAATCTCTAGTTCATTGTAATATGATTAAATGTTTATATGTGGATAGAGTTATTTAATATGGAATGCCTTATATCAATTAAGAATAAAGTTATGAGTTTCAATGGCAATAAAGAATGAACAGTGACCCTTTTTTTTTAGATACAAAGATTATTTAGCAAAGTATCGAAAGTTATCATGTACATGTATATGTAGATTTTGTAATGAAACCTTATTTGTCAAGTTCAATAATTACAAACACCACATGTAATTCATATTTCTCATACTTAGCGTAGTTGGATAGTTATATTCCCTCTATCATGTGTATATCAACGATAATAAAATATCACATTTGTGATTTGCTTGCATTTCATGAATTGTGAACATATAGAAGATTTATGATGTGTAGTTGTTCTCCAATGCATGTATACATGTATAGTTATGCGAGGAAGCCTCGACTAGCTTCATATATAGAATCAATTCAAAGATATTTTACCTATGTTGGAAGGTCTCCATATGCCTTATGTAGGATTTGTCCATATGTTGTGCAATAATGAATTTCTATGTTTGATGCTAAGAGATCGTCATATAATTCATGTGTCTTCTTTAATAGTCTATGTCGAAAAACTCCCTTAATGCCTTATGTTCTATAGTGATATACATGTGTTAGATGAATGTAAAAATGTTAGATTGCTTATTATTCAAATTCTCATTTACTTGCATTTCTTTTTGAATAGCCTCTACCCTCACTCCATGTTTGCTTCTTTTTGGTGTTTTACGAGGGACTTTTGGAAAGCAAAGGACAAGGAGCCGTTGGAACTGTTGTGACGAAGGAGCCTACAAATACGAATCAGTCGCCCCCATTCATTACGGTGGGGGTGCTACGGGCGGAACCATCAGGTCGTAACCCCCGGTGTAGTAAGTTCCTCTTAAAACTTAGAAAGTCCCTTAAGAGCCCTTTTGGTTGTACGCTCCCCAACCTTAGGTCCTTGTAGCAACTTTAATATTTCTCGTTAGGATGCTTTTATTTATTTATTTTTAGATCCCTAAACCCATCTACACATGTGCATGTCCAAAGGGTTAGAAATAAACACCTTTTCATCCTATATAACACTAGCGACACCTAAGGACAAAAATTAAGGACGAGTCTTAGAAAGCTTAGGCTTAAGATGCATGTACCCTTTAGGAGAGAAATATTAAATATATAAAACTTAGTGATATTTTATCCTAGGATTAGTATGCATCATTAATCTAATCTTAATCATAATTAATCAATGATCGAAAACCTCCAACAAATCAGTAATAATTTAAAAGAAAAATGCATAAAAATATACTTAACTTTTGTTAATCAAATCATAATTAATATACACAATCACTAAAAGATAGAATTTGAATATAAACTTGAACTAAAATCTAATTAAAATATTAATCACATCTTAATCAAATATTAACTAAGTAAAATTCATTAAAATAAAATTAAAAATCAAGAGTTATAAAATTAGAGAACAAATCTAAAGTGAAATATGCTAAAATTAAAGACTTATAAAATTTAATTCTAATACATTAAGTAATTAATTCTCTTATAATTAAAGCACACACCTAATTCAAAATACATCTAAAATTGGATAAGGACTAATAATTTGGAATTAGACTAAAATCTTTGAAACAAAATAAAATTGATAATCTATTAGTAATCAAAGAATAATTTACTAAAGATTCAATACAACTCAAAATCTAATAATTAGCTTGAAATTTGATCAAACTATAAATCATCTATTTTAAAATCAACTAATCAATCTCTAATCTTCAACCAACTAAATTAACTTGATTGGTTACTACTGGGTAACCCAGGTCTATGATGCTATTAAATTAGCCTCAAGGCGGGTGAAATAAACCTCATGATCTTGGTGAGTAACAAAAATAGTAATCACTAAACACTTAAATAAACTCTTAAAATTAACCTTAAAATATTAATAGTTAAACTGAAATTAAAAATTTCTCTTTTGGCTTTTAACAAATCAAATCACAAGCAACTTTAACCAAACTACCCGACATAGGACCTACCCAAAGCCGCACAGCCTATTACACACACGTAGAATTTTTTGCTAGGGCTCCACTTCTAACTCTAGGTTAGGCCAGTGTTTTACTTTTTTTATTTCTATGATGTGACGCTCTTACTTGTGGCACGTATACTGGTTGATATGATTTACTGTGAGTGTTTATTTTATTACTGTACCGCACTTTACCTGTGATGTGATTGATTATGCATTAGAATTACCCCTAGGTTAGGGATGATTTATACTAACCCAATCTTATGCAGGTGGCCACACTCATGCAGCGCTAAAATAGAGGGGGCAATAATCATTAAGCTTTAAAATTAACATTATTTTCTATAGGCGCTCCAAAAATTGCTAAAGCCCCCTCCCTAAATTAAAAGAGCGTGGCCAAGTGTGTTTCCTTTTTTGCATAAATATTAACTACTTGGGTTGTTATATATAATTACTTGGAATTTTATTAGGATAACCTTGTAGGTTCAGTCCGGGTCTAGATTTTTTTTTCATAATATAATTTGATGTAATTTATATTGAGTTGTGAAAGTCTTCAAAAGTCTGGTATTTTAAATACTATGTACCCAAAGAGAAAAAGAAAGGCCCTTCATAGGAAATTTCTTATTCATTTGGGTACCCTTTTGGAGGATGATCCATAGAAGAACCCGGAGATGATCCATATAAAAACTTCAAGATGATCCACAAGAAGGCTTGAAGAAGAAGACTTGAAGACGAAATACCCAGCTTTTAAGACTTGCGTTATTCAGTAGGATTATAATCCAGGTTGTTGTCGGTGGGGCCTGACCACTATTACTTTTCTGTCCCTAGGTTGTACTTATATGGCACTTATCGTGGACTTTAAACTTTTCTTTGCTTTATGGATTTATATTAATGTGTTTACTTTATATGCATAGTAAAAATTGTATGCTTTTCTTAGGTTTCTTTCTTGCATATGTGTGGTCTGATTTTTCTCTAGGCTCTTTAAAGACCAAAATATTTTCTACTCATAACTAAAATTGTAAATTTTAGGAACTAAATAACATAGAAATCTAACGACATAGGGAATAGCCGAAATCATCTGGGTCGAATGTATATTATTGCATTCATCTTTCTCCTTCTAATAAGACACTTTCTCGCCTATGGGTAGAGTCTGGATAATCTGGCCTATGAGAATGAGATGTCGGACCTGGGGAAGCCTAGTCTTTTCTAAAAATTATTTTCTATAAGCCTTTTTAAAATTCTATGCATATCTGATTTGAGATTGTTAACTAGCATGCATTACATTAGAAATCAATTAAATTAAAATTTTAATTACATTTGTTCTAGGAGCATTCACCCTACATAAGTCCAAGGCCATTAGGAGCCTCTCTAGACATCGGTCTTACTTCCTAAAAAAAAACTCAGCCACCCACCCATCTTTCATAAAGACTGGATATCATAGATTTTACACGCTTAGGTGGTTAGCTGGCATTCCTTTTTAGGTAGGATATAAGTCCAAGATGCATTAGTTAGGACACTGGTGTTAGTATTGTGTGGAACACTAAACCTACCTTAAATCTAGGATTCAAGGCTACTATTATCGGTGCCTCGTAGTATGCCTCATTGGTGGGTAAGTCCTCTATCCTTAAGAGGCTATAAACCCTACATATCTGCGTCACACGAATGATGCCTCCTCCATCATTCTATCTTGCATGCTCTGAGTGCATTGTTTATTTCTTTTCTCTAGTTTTTTCTCACTATCTTAGTCCCTCTGGATGCTGATATGAGCCATGTGTGTTGACTAAGCCAAATCGAACCTTTCCTTCCCCTTTGATTAGGATTTCCTAGTGTCCCCCCTATGTGTCAATCCCATCTGAGAGAATAATATAGGATCCTTAATCAAGAGTGTTCTCAGGCCCCGGCTTGAGATGTAATTAACCATGGGGGCTTGCGCCCGTGGAAAATCGAAATCCACATCAAATAAACCCTACTCGAGCTGATGTATCGAGTGGGAGAAACCCCGTGACTCTGATTATGTCATGCATATTATTATCCATCAAGGTGCGTAGGTGAGAGCCACTATCCTCAATGGTTAATCATATGTATGATCTAATCTGCCCTCCCATTGGCCCGCTTGCGAAGAGCGCAGAGGCCTACGGTTATTTTGTCCTTCGGGGTAGTATGGCCGTACCCTTTGCATTCTGTTCCCCTACACGACGGTGTTTGTTTCAAAGGTCCACACTCAATAAACAGCAATACACAGTAATACTAGCTAAATGCACAATAATATATAGCTCAATACACAGCAATGCATAATAATACACAGCTCAATAGATAATAATACACAGCTCAACCAACTGTAATACACATCAATTCACAGTAATATATGGTTAAATACAAAGTAATTCACAGCAATATGAAGCAATATGCATATCAATACACAATAATATACAGATCAATACATAATAATACACAGTAATACACACAACATACACAACTCAACACAATATTTATTAATAAAAAATAAGCACATTTATAACATAATTTTCCTTTGTATTGTTATAAGCTTGTATATAAGATTGTACATAGCAGTACACAGTGTGTATTAGGAAAAAAAATTCTAATATAATTTCACAAATACGCATAATTTGAAGAATATACCAAAAACCCTAAAAAAAATATTTATATTAAAATCATACTTACATAATAAAATTATGCTTCTTCGCGGTATTCTACATATAAATAATTAAAGAATACATTCTAAATCCTAAAAAAACTACATATTTATAAGAAACACAATAAAAGTTGAGAGGAGTTTAAAATTTATCGATAATAACCCTAATTTTTATCTTATGGTTGGCTACAGTAAGACTTCTTAGAAGTTTTGCATACTGCCTTTCATCTCGTCGAAGAATGCAACATCCTCCAAACAAATTTCCATCTTTGCATATTTCTCATTTTTCTTTCTTATTTTTCTTTCTTGATAGGTAAAAGGTGATATTTCGGCCACCAAAACCCTAAATATTTGGGCGCTTTCATAGGTTTCTTTTTTTAAGAGGAAAAAATGAGTGTCTGGATTAGGTCAGGCTGTTGGGTCACAAGAAAAATAATATAAATATTAAATATCCTCATGTCAGTATTTAATTGGAGTCTAGATGTAGAGGTACGTTCGGACTCCGCACAGAATAATTTCTCCACTCCATGAGCCCATGAGCTCCTATCCTTCCACCCGATGAAATATATCTAGCGTGCCTCCCAAGAAACTTTTTTTTTCTAATAATTCCTTCACACTAATCGCACATGAATATCTATCTAAGTCGCACATCAAGTTAGGAATTTCTTTTGGGAAAATTGAGAGCATATCCCATATTCATTTAATATAAGAAAGAACGCACCCCTAAAAGAGACCAATTATAACTTAGACATTTATAAGAGGAGAACTGAGCTATTAAAAGGAGACTCATGCAAGAATAAAAGAAACCCTATCAAAATATTTGACCAAACACTATCATAAAGAAGAGCTAAAACAAAATTAAGTTTGAAATAACAATGGGACTCAAGATATAACAAAATGAGGAACTCTCAATAAATCTAAAAAATTATCATATAGAGTGGACCCCTGGTTGCCTGTAGGCCTTCTAAAGAGTTGAATTCATGTTATCATTGGACCATCCAAGGGGAGATGCCAGAAAAACCCAATAATCATGATCATTTCATGCCTATAAGAGGTAGCAAGAAAAAACCCAGTGAGAGAGGTAACATAACTTGTGAAGAAATGAAATCAGCTAGAAGAAGCTCTATCTAGCAAAAGGACACAGAAAAACAAAACCACCATCCATAAATTCAAGAAATGATATGCCTAATCTCCTAAAATTATTTCCACGACTAAATCTTTAGAAGGATAACCTTTTTAGTATCGAGAACCACAATATAACTACTATGGAAGTTAGATCCAAACCCCCTTCCATTTCTCTCTTTCCAAATATAGGAAATTAAAGTGCAAGAGCTAAGAAAGTAAAGCTTTTTGAGTATAGGATCCACCAAAGATAAGGAAGAAATAAAATCCAATAGTTGGCAAAAATTGGGTCGGAGTAGGAAGGAACCCATGAAAGGCAGGAAGGCGGATATGATTTTGAAAGAGAAATTGCATTAAAAAAATAGGTGTTTTTGGCTCTTAGTGTCAGAATAACAGAGAGTGCACAAACTAGGCACTAGGATATTCCTTATAATAAGTTGATCAGTTGTTTTTAACCTATCCAGCATAGCCATCCAAGCAAAGCCACTAGGATATTCCTTCTAATAGAAAATCTAAGAGAGAACTTTTATGCTAGATAAAGTTATGCAAAGCCACTAGACTAACATCTTGATAAAAATGAAAGGAGATGCATTTAAAGGAAGGGAGATAAATGTCGATCCAATAAATATTAGAAGGGGAGGTAGGAGAAATCTCAATAGTTATAATTAAACTTTTAATGTGGGCAGGAAGATGGGATGGAATAACCCCAACTCTTATTAGAGATAATGCTTCTAACCTGAGCATAAGAAAATTCACAAAGAATACTAGGGTCAGAGAGGGAATGCAGTGCAACATCATAGCACCAAGGGTCCACCAAAAGAGAGAGGCATCTATTGAATGGATCTTAAAGAAAATATTATTCTTGAATAGCTCAGTTGTGCAGAAAGATAACCTTCCAGAAGGCAGAAGCATTTGAGGGGGGGGGGGGGGGCAGATTCCAAGCAGATATGTATTTGTGCTTAAATAACTTGTAGAGGAGAGAAGCACAATTATATAATTGCCAAATCAGAGAACAATTAAAGTCATACTGTGATATCAGGCAGCCCAAGCCCCCCCACCCCTACCCGCCCCCGAAATACTTGGGCTTACAAGTATCTTTCCATGAAATTAAATGAATTTTCCTGGAATTAATGACACCATGGAATAAAAATTTTGCATAAATCTTGTTAATAAATTTATAGCAACCTTTGGAAAAAATAGAACCTCAAATCTAATATGATAGAGAATTGAAGATAGTAAATTTATGAAACTGAGTCCTGCCAGCAAAGGATAAGGTACTGGCAATCCAACCAGCCAACTAAGCAGAGATTTTTTGAATAATAGGGTAAAAGTCACCAAAGACCATATGCTTCCTAGCAATAAATAAACAGAGATATTTAAGTTTAAAGGCTGTGAGAAAGATGTTTAAAATCCTACAAACCTCCTCATTAAAGTGAGAACCCTTGGAAAAGAGGATGGTGCTTTTATTGTGATTAATGTGAAGTCTAGAGAAGGAGGCATATGTGTCCATAATAACTTTTGTTATGATTTGTATAAATCTGTTCGTTCAAGAAAATTCTGATACAAGTATTTTTGATGATTACAAAAGCTTATTATTTGTTTTATTCTTCTCCTAACATATATTGGAGTTTCTTTTTGTGTGTACTAACATATTTTTAGGATATTCACACTCCAGATTGCTGAAGTCTTCAAAGTCATTTATTAATATTTACTGAAAGTGAAGTCTGTATTTTCTTTTGAGTCTGAGAGAGTGTTATTGTAAGTTGGATAACTGTGCACATACATACTAGGGGAGTAAAAACTTAAATTTTAAAATTGATTGTACAGTACGATATGGTATCATACGGGACAATCTGTATTATATATCATCCACAATGAACCTATCTGTCTTGAAATTTTTTCCAAGTTCAGTTCATACAGTAAGAAATATGGTTCGTACAGAAGGTTTTGTGATACAAACGGCTCTGAAGTAGGTTCGTACAGGACGAACTGTTTATTTTTTGAACTATTCGTACAGTACGAAATATGGTTCGTACAGAAGGTTTTGTGGTACGAACAGCTCTGAAGTAGGTTCGTATTGATTCGTATGGGACGAATCGTTCATTTTTTAAACTATTCATACAGTACAAAATATGGTTCGTATAGAAGGTTTTTTCGTATGAACGGCTCTGAAGTAGGTTCGTACAGGACGAATCGTTCATTTTTGAACTATTTATATAGTATGAAATATAATTCGTACAGAAGGTTTTGAGGTATGAACGGATCTGACTTTGGTTCATATGGGATCATACGGGATGAATCGTTCATTGATTTCAACTATTCATATAGTACGAAGAGAGATCGTACGGGATGATCGGGACGCTTGAAACTTGAAAATTTTAGTTTTTAGACAGTTTTTCTTGTCCTTAGTACTTAAGGATCTTTAAACTGACTTGTAGGAAGATGCTTCTATGAATTTCTTCTAGAAAGTGGAAAGGAGAGTGTTTGAGAGTGAGTTGAGTGAGATCCTTGAAGTGAAAATTGTGAGGGGATTCACATGGTTATCCAAGAGTGAGGATTTCATTGTTTGTACTTCAGGTCACTTCCCTATCTCCTTGAAGACACTTGAGAGAAGATTTTTGAAGAAGGTCTGGTTCTCTGCCGTCACCAGGAGGGTGAAAAAGGATGACGGTTCTCTGCCATTACTTGGAGGGTGAAAAAGGATGATCGGTTCTCTATCGTCAATTGGAGAGTGAAGAAGGACGATGGTTCTCTATCTTATCGGGTTGGTGGAAGAGAGTTTGTAAAGGCTTCTCCGCCTTACTGTGGGGGCAAAAGGAGAGTCACTTGTGTTTAGTGTAATACCTAGAGAAGGAGTCTCTAGGGAGTGGATGTAGGTCGTGTTTAACCGAACCACTATAAATTCTGGTGTTTTCTGTTCTGACTTTTTATTTTTCTGCACTGTTACTTTTATGCATTTTATTTTTCTGTGGTTGAATTTCTGAGATTGAAGAAAGCATTAAAAATCACTCTGTTCGTACTATACGAAGGTAAATCGTACTGTACGATTTGCATGAGTTTTTTTTTAATAAAAAGTTTTCCAAAATTCCAAGAGAAATTTTTAAAAGGACAATTCACCCCCATCTTGGTTAGCCTAGGGACGTAAGCAATAAGTCTAATAACCTATTCAGACTTTCAAGTGGTATCAGAGCCTATTTCAAAAATTATTGTTTAAACTACTTTTTGAAATTCGATCATGGCTAATTTTGGAAACTGAAACACTTTAGAAGGTTACTCGATCACTAGACCACCTTTGTTTGACAATATCCCATTTAATTTTTAGAAAACTCGTATGTCTACATTTCTACAATCTCTTGACTATCGCATGTGGATGTTAGTATAGGAAGGTTATACTGAACCCACTAGAATTATAGAAGGAATTAGAGTTCAAAAACCTTTTGATGAATGGATGGACTATAGAAGAACATGAGTTAGCTCAATTGAATGCTAAGTATTTGAATAGTTTCTTTTGTGCTTTGAAATCAGAAGACTACATGTGTGTTTCTACTTGTAAATCGAAAAAAGAAATTTGGGATAGGCTTTGCATTACTTATGAAGGTGCAAATGAAGTGAAGCAAACTAGATTGAACATTCTTTTGCATGACTATGAATTATTTCGCATGAAATCGAATGAATCAATCTCAGACATATATATACGCTTTATATATATAGCCACTTCATTGCATGCCTTAGGTAGGGAATTAACGAATGCAGAAAAAGTAAATAAGATACTTTATTGCTTATCTACTACTTATGATGCAAAGATAACTGCTATAACTGAATCAAAAGATTTAAATGTCTATTCTATTGATAATCTTCTTGGATCACTAATTGCTTATGAGCAATCTGTGACTCAAAGACAGATTGATGCAAGAGACAAGCGGAAGGAGAAGAACATAGCTTTGAAGGTAGATGATTTAGATAGTGATCAGTCACTACCTAAGGATGAAGAGGACATTGCCTTGATGACAAGGCAATTTAGGAGTTTCCTAAAGAGGAAGCAGAGAAGACGCCAACAATGGAATAAGGGTAAGTTCCATAGAAATGCAAAGGCTTCTAACAATGTTATTTGTTATAAATGCAGGAAGCCAGGTCATATAAAGACTGATTGCCCCAATCTCAAGAGAAATCCTAGCAAGGGGAAGGCTGAGGAGAAACCAAAGGAAAGAAGGGGTAAAAAGAGACTTCAACGAGCATTTTAGGCTGACTCAACTTCAGATTCCTCAAAAACTGCACCAGAAGAGGAAGTCACAAATTTGTGCTTGATGGCTGACAATCTTGATCAATTAGATCAAGAAGAGGTATGTGACTTAAGTTATGATGAATTGTTTGAAGTTTCTGAATGCATATATTCAGCATATAGGAAACTAAAAAAATTTGCATGCTAAGTTGAATTTGGATTAGTTAGAGCTGCAGAAAGAATATGAGATCCTTAGAAAAGATCATGCATTAATTGATAGCAACCACATGACCTTGTTGGATAAGTTTGATGATTTAAACAAACAACATAATCTTTTAAAATCATCTCATACTGAACTTAAAAATGATTTCAAAACTTCTTTGGAGGAATCAGAACATAGAGAGATAGATATGAGCATGGAGATTTCAATTTTGAAAAATAGAAACTCATATCATGAACTTATGATGAAAGCTATTGAAGAAAATAGATCAATACCCACACTTGAACAATACTATAAGTCTAAACAAAAGAAAGTGAGTTCATCATCTAGGAAGAAAAATTATAACTCATATAGACTAAGAAATTCTTTTCCTGGAGTGAGGTGTTTTGCATGTGGAGCATTAGGACATATTTCCCACACTTGTACACTTAGATATAGAACACATTTAGTGTGGAAACCTAAGGTGCATAAAATACAACATATCATATATGCATCTGGTTTAAAATTGCCAAGAGGAAAACTCAAACTTATTTGGGTTCTCAAGACTAACTTTTGATCATTTTGTAGGAACACTCTCACACAAGACCTCGTGAGAGCATTTGATACCTGGACAATGGCTGCTCTAAGCATATAACTAGAGATGCAAAATAATTTATAACGCTGGAAGCCAGGAATGGAGGCAAGGTTACACTTAAAGATAATACTACCAAGAGAGTGGTAGGTACAATTATTATTAAAAACTCAAAAAACTTCATGATTGAAAATGTTCTGTTAGTTGAAGGTTTAAAACATAATTTATTGAGCATAAGTTAATTGTGTGACAAAGGTTATCATATAAAATTCTTGCCTACTAGTTGTGTTATCAGTTAGAATGGACTTATTGTATTGAATGGTGATAGAATAAATAATGTTTATATTCTAGATTTGAATGCTTTAAAACCTTCTACTGCTTTGTGTTTGAAAACTGTATCAAATGAATCTTGGTTATGGCATAGAAGGCTTTATCACTCTAACATGAGAAATCTCAAGAAAATCACCCAAAAAGAATTAGTCCGAGGAGTACCCAAACTTGACTTTACAAAAGACCACTTGTGTGATGCATATCAATTAGGAAAATAAGTCAGATCCTCTTTTAGTTCAATCAAGGAGGTTAGAACTAACAAGCCCTTAGAAATCCTACACATGGATCTATTTGGACATGTTAGTACCTTAAGTCTAGGAGAAAAGAGATTTGGGTATGTAATTGTGGATGCTTATTCAAGATTCACATGGATTAGATTTTTGTATCATAAAAGTGAATCATTTGAGAAGTTTAGAGATTTTGCCACTTGGATTCAGAGAAAACTAGGTCTAAAAATTATAACAATCCAAAGTGATCATGGGGGAGAATTTAAAAATGAGTTGTTTGATAATTTTTACAAATATCATGGGATAGAACATAACTTCTCAGCTTCTAGGACACCTCAACAGAATGGAGTAGTTGAGAGAAAGAACATGACATTGGTTGAAATTGCTAGAGCCATGTTGGCAGAGTATTCACTTCTAAGATACTTTTGGGCTGAAGCAGTTAGCACCACATGTTATGTGTTGAATAGGGTGAACATTAGATCAAAATTAAATAAGACACCCTATGAACTTCTTAAAGGTAGGATCCCCAACCTCTCACACCTATATATTTTTGGATGTAAGGTGTTCATACACAATAATGGAAAAACTCTTTAGGAAAATTTGATCCTAAATCTGATGAAGGAATTTTTCTAGGATATTCAAGTGTTGGAAAATCCTATAGAGTTTTCAATAGAAGGACATTGGTAGTCGATGAGACCACTCATGTTATTTTTGATGAATTCGATAATGGTGGAGGGTATAGGTTAGAGGAAGATGATGTTGTAGAAATAACCCAAGGACTTGAAAATATAGAAGTGAAAGAAAGGGTTGAAATTCAAGAAGAGAAAAGTTTGCCTAGAGAATTGAATTATCCCAAGAGTCATCCTAAAGAGTTGATTTTAGGAGACCTAAGTGAAGGAGTTAGGACTATAATGGGTTTGAGGAAAGAGGTAAATTATTTAGCGTTTATTTCAATGATTGAACCCACTAATATTGATCAAGCACTTATGGATGAATTTTAGATTTTGGCCATGCAAGAAGAATTGAATCAATTTAAAAGAAATATTATTTGGGAGTTAATTGAAAGGCCAAAGGATCAAAGTGTAGTTGGAATTAAGTGGGTGTTCAAAAATAAAATGAATGATTCAGGAGTTGTTATAAGAAATAAGGCTAGACTAGTAGCTAAGGGGTATAATCTAATAGAAGGGATTGACTTTGAGGAAACATTTTCCCCTGTAGTAAGACTTGAAGCAATTAGAGTGTTGTTAGCCTTTGCCTGTTTTAAAGATTTCAAATTATATCAAATGGATGTTAAAAGTGTCTTTTTGAATGGGGTGATAGAAGAGGGTATTTATGTTAAGCAACTTCCAGGTTTTGAAAATTCTAAATTCCCTAATTATGTTTTTAAATTGAAAAGGCATTATATGGACTAAAATAGGCACCTCGAGCTTGGTATGAGAGGTTAAGCACTTTCCTATTAAAATGATCATTTGTTAAAGGGAGTGTGGACACCACTCTATTTTTTAAAAGAGTTGGGAATGAAATACTCATTGTATAAATATATGTGGATGACATTATTTTTAGATCGACTGATAAAAATTTATGTGATGAATTTTCAAAAATAATGAGTTGTGAATTTGAAATGATTTAATGGGTGACTTGAGTTATTTTATTGATTTTAGCATAAAGCAAAATAAGGAAGGGACATTTTTTTGTCAATCTAAGTATGTTAAAGACATTCTCAAAAAGTATAAAATGGATAATACTAAACCTGTAACTACACCCATGAGTTCCTCAGCATTATTAGATAAGGATCCCAAGGGAAAATCTATTGATCAAAAGAAGTTTAGAAGAATAATCGGATCATTGCTTTATTTGACAGCTAGCCGACCAGATATTATATTTAGTATTTCTTTATGTGCTAGATTTCAATCTGATCCAAAGAAATCATATTTGACAGCAGTGAAAAGAATATTAAGATATCTTTTGGGAACTCAAAATTTAGGGATTTGGTATCCTAAGAATAGTTCTTTATTTGAAATAATTGGATACTCAGATTCTGATTTTGCAGGCTGTAGGGTTGATCGGAAGAGTACTTTTGAGACTTATCAATTCATTGGAAATTCTTTAGTATCTTAGTCCAGTAGAAAATAGAATTCAGTAGCACTTTCTACAGCTGAAGCAGAATATATTGCCTTAGGGAGCTGTGTTGCACAGGTGCTTTGGTTGAAATAGCAAATGGTTGACTTAGGATTTTCTATTGGTACCATTCCAATCTTTTATGATAACACTAGTGCTATTTGTATTTTAAAAAATCCTATTCAACATTCTAGAATAAAGCATATTGATATAAGACATCATTTCATACGAGATCATGTAACGAAAGGGAAAATTGAACTACATCATGTCGCTACAAAAGATCAACTTACAGATATTTTCACAAAACCCTTAGCTTTTGACACTTTTAGCATTTTAAGGACAATGTTAGGTGTAATTGATCTTAATGCTTGATTGAAAATTCTACAAAATTTTGTTTTATAAGTGTTCATTAGTTTGTTTCCAGTCTATTGTGTTTTTTTTGTGTGGTTATCTTGTGTGTCTTCTTTAAAAAATAAAAAAAAATAATATATCTTGTCCTGTGTTGGTCTTTCATTGAGTGCTGAAAACCTGTAGAGTTGGAGTGACGAAACTTAATTTTTTTTGTCTGTTCGTACCATACGATGACGTCATCATACTGTACGATTGAAATAATTTTCTATATAAAGAAGGGTCGTTTTCTTTCATTTCATCTGCACTTTAAACCCTTCAAAGCATAGTATAGAGATGTTAAGAAGTGGCAAGAGAGTGCGTCAATCCAGAGGAACTTCTTCTAGGAGGGACTGGGATGATAATTTTTTGAGTGGATAAAATGAAGAGGCATACTATAGGTATGCCGCATCCAAAATCACTCCTTCCCGCATTCTACTGCAAGAAAATCTCCATTTTACAGTAATGCCTCTATTTGATCCTACCCAGTTCTCTTTCCTTCTCACACTGATCTATTCATTCAATAAAGATCTTTTTCATGTATTTCTAGCCAACATGACTTTTAGTCAGGATCATACTAGGATCTCATCCTATGTCCTGAAACAAAGAGTAGAGATTACCAAGGAGGATCTAGGAGAATATTTTCATCTAAGAACTCTAGGCATACGGGCACATACTATAACTGCTCGATCTGATTATGATTGTTCCGAAGTCAATCAAGTCATTGGAGGTGTAAGCTAACCTACTCACATTCCTCGAGTTGACACCTTGAACCAAAATGCCCGAATGATTCAACATGTTCTTAGGACCTCCATCATTCCTAAGGTTGGAGATAGAGTAAACATGACCCCTCTTCTCTCTTCAGTTACTTTATTGATTATGTCTGGTCAACCTATTGATGAAGCACAACTAATTTTGGACTACATATTTTACATTACTTATATTGGCCATCCCAGTGTGAAGAGAAAGAAGAATATTGCTCTTGGTCATATAATCTATTTTATCCTTGAAAAGAAATACAATATAATCCATCCTGACTGACCTTCTGAACTCCCACTCTATTTTATTGATGCTTCTTTTTGGGAGAGATGAAAATATAAACAGTTCTGATGATGAATATGCACCTAGACCCAACCAAGACTTCTATCATGATATGGTCCAGTGGTTTGATAGGCTTGATCGAAGATTTGATAATGTGGAGGCACATTTGAAGAGGCAGGATGATCAATATAATGAGGATATAGGGTGGTTTAGAGGACAGTTTAATTCTATAAACACCAATATTGGAACACTCAATAGCTATTTCGCTATGTTTGGTGCTCCTCCACCTCCTCCAGATCAGGGTCCATCGGATTACTAGCAGGATTTATGTTGGCTTGGCTTGGCTATGATTGTGATTATTTTTGTTATTTTTCTTGATAGTTGGCTTGATTGTTGATTTGGTGTAATTTGAGTTGTAGTTGATTATGCTTGTGGTTATTAGTTTTTTCTTTGATTATTCTATAGGGAGTAGCAAGCTTAATCTTATGTGATTGTGGTTAAAATGTGAAAGCTTGCTATGATTAGTTGTTTAAATTGATATCATGAAATAAAAAAGTTTAGTGTTTATGTGCATATTATTATGTGATAATGAGTATGACTGAAAATTTATTAATTCTAAAACACTCAACTATAGTTGATTAAATTTCTAAAATATTAATTGAGTTTATATTACAATAGAAAATTCTGTGCATAACTTTAAATTCTCAAAATATTTAGATTTTATTATGATTTAGTGTAGATTAGAAGATCTTACTTTATCTTATTTTAAACATATATTACTTAGCCTAAATTGTTATATATTTGATGTCTTAATATTACTCTTATATTCTATATCAAAGTATTCATTATTGTAATTATGACCCATGGATAGTGTTGTTGGAAAAAATCTTATTAAATGAAAATAAATAAAGCAAAGCTTGAAAAGATGCACAAAATGTGCCATATAATAAATGATGCGCAATATCGCCAAATCTAGAAAGAGGCACAAAATATGCCATACAATAAAAGATATGCAATATCACCAAATCTAGAAAGAGGCACAAAATAAGCCCAACATTGAAAAGATGCACAATGTCGTCAATTATTCTTTCATTTAGTATTTTCTCCAAGTTCACTAATCAATGATTGTCACTTTTGACTTAGAAATTTGGTAATTTTATTTCTTCTTTTGTGAAAAAGTAGTGGCTACATAATCTGTCTAATATATTATTGTTTTAGATCAACTTTTCTTCTCCTCATTATAATATACAATCTAGATCTATTTGAGTATTTACTTTTTGCATTTGATTTTAATATTGTACTTAACCTTCCTTTAACATTATTCAATTCCTTAACTAATTTGATTGACTTCCCTTTTTATTGTTGTCAAAAGAGGGAGAGTAGTTATATTGTTTGACTTTATTTAATTGACTTTGTTTGACTTGTTGTATTTAATTTAATTTAATTTTTTTTAATTGCTTGTGTTTTGTTTTGTGTTGTATGTGCTTGTGTGTAGTGCTTGTGTTGCATGTCTTGTTTATTTTTCTTACCCTTCCCTTTGCTTATTCAGTATGTTAGATCATCTAATCTCATTTTATCCCTTGTTTAGGATATGTCATTTCTTTAGGGGGAGCTTAAAAGCTTTAGGGGGAGCGTAGGAGATCATTTATTTAGGAGGAGTGTACATTTAGTGGAAGTTTATGAGACATGTGAATTTAATTGTTAAATCAAACAAATAAATATTTTGCCATCATCAAAAAGGGGGAGATTGTTATGATTTGTGTAAATCCGTTCATTCAAGAAAATTCTGATACAAGTTATTTTTGATGATTACAAAAGCTTATTATTTGTTTTATTCTTCTACTAACATATATTGGAGTTTCTTTTTGTGTGTACTAATATATTTTTCAGGATATTTATACTCCAGATTGCTGAAGACTTCAAAGTCATTTGTTAATATTTACTGAAAGTGAAGTATGTATTTCTTATTTTTCTTGAGTCTGAGAGAGTGTGATTGTAAGTTGGATAACTGTGCACACACACACTAGGGGAGTAAAAACTTAAATTTTAAAACGGATCGTACAGTACGATATGGTATCGTACGGGACGATCTGTATTATATGTCCTCCACAACGAACCTATCTGTCTTGAAATTTTTTCCAAGTTTAGTTCGTACAGTAAGAAATATGGTTCGTATAGAAGGTTTTGTGATACGAACGGCTCTGCAGTAGGTTCGTACTGGTTCGTATGGGATGAATCGTTTATTTTTTGAACTATTCATACAGTATGAAATATGGTTCGTATAGAAGGTTTTGTGGTACGAACGGCTCTAAAGTAGGTTCGTACTGGTTCGTATAATACGAATCATTCATTTTTTGAACTATTTCTACAGTATGAAATATGGTTCGTATAGAAGATTTTGTGGTACGAACGGCTCTAATGTAGGTTCGTACTGGTTCGTATGGGACGATTCGTTCATTTTTGAACTATTCATACAATACGAAATATAATTCGTACAGAAGGTTTTGAGGTACGAATGGCTCTGACTTTGGTTCGTATGGGATCGTATGGGACGAATCGTTCAATGATTTGAACTATTAGTACAGTACGAAGAGAGATCGTACGAGATGATCGAGATGCGTGAAACTTAAAAAATTCAATTTTTTGGACGGTTTTTCTTGTCCTTAGTACTTAAGGATCTTTAAACTGACTTGTAGGAAGATGCTTCTACAAATTTCTTCTTGAGAGTGGAAAGGTGAGTGATAAGGGAGAGTGTTTGGGAGTGAGTTGAGTCAGATCCTTGGAGTGAAAATTGTGAGGAGATTCACAAGGTTATCCAAGAGTGAGAATTTCATTATTTGTACTTCAAGTCACTTCCCTATCTCCTTGAAGACTCTTAAGAGAAGATCTTTGAAGAAGGTCCGGTTCTTGACCATCACCAAGAGGGTGAAAAAGGACGACGGTTCTCTGCTATCACTTGGATGATGAAAAAGGACGATCGGTTCTCTACCGTCACTTGGAGAGTGAAAAAGGACAACGGTTCTCTGCCGCACCGAGTTGGTGGAAGAGAGTTTGTAAAGGCTTCTCCGCCTTGCTGTGGGGGCAAAAGGAGAGTCACTTGAGTTTAGTGAAATACCTAGAGAAGGAGTCTCTAGGGAGTAGATATAGGTCATGTTTGACCGAACCACTATAAATTCTAGTGTTTTCTATTCTAACTTTTTACTTTTCAGTACTGTTACTTTTATGCATTTTATTTTTCTGTGGTTGAATTTTTGAGATTGAAGAAAGCATTAAAAATCACTCTGTTTGTACTGTACGAAGGTAAATCGTACTGTACGATTTGCATAAGTTTTTTTTTAATAAAATATTTTTCAAAATTCTAAGAAAATTTTTTAAAAGGACCAATTCATCCCCCTCTTGGTTAGCCTAGGGACGTAAGCAATAGGTCTAATAACCTATTCAGACTTTCAACCTTAAGAGTGACAACATTACAAGCAGAGGCCTGCTAAAGATTAGGATGTCATCTGCATAGAGCAGATGAGTAAGCTAGCCCTCCCCATGTTATAACCTTCAAATGCAAGACAAACATATGTAGTTTCTAATATATTAGATAGTGCATCCATAATAATAAAAAAAGGGAGATAGGGGACATACTTGATAAATACTAGACAAAGAATATAAAATCCCCTCCAATGCTCCATTCAGACACACAGAGAAGTGGACATCTTTAATACACCATTTAATTCAATTCACAAAGATAGTAGGGAACCCTTTTTTAACAAGCCTATCTAAAAAGAATTTCCTGGAGATTGTGTCAAAGGCTTTGAAAATATTAAATTTAGCATAAAAGAAATTATTGTTGATAGGTAGCTTGAATTTACCCAAAATCTCATAGGCTAGCAAAATATTATTAGTAGAAATTCTTCTTTTAATAAAACCTGCTTGCGAGGGAAGAACTATAATGGGCATTATGGGCTTCATTATATTGGTTAGGATTTTAGCCACAATCTTGTAGAACACATTGCAAAGTGTTATAGGCGTATAGTAAGTGATGATAAAAGCATAGGAAGATTTAAGGATGAGAATAATAATTGTGGCTTTAACACCTTAAGGTAAATGACTAGAAGAGAAGAAGGATTTAATAGCCCAACAAAGAAGTGCCAAATTAAATCCCATGTCATTTTGAAAAATTCAAAAGTGAACCCATGAGATCTAGGAGTAGAGGAGCGGGGAGAAGAAAAGACAATATCTTTAATTTCCATTAGAGACAGGTTCAATTAAGGAAGACAAAAGGTATCCAAGAATAGTAGAGCTAGACGGGATGCTAGGGGAATTTAGATGGGAGTGGGAGAGAGAGTTAAATAATCTCTGAAATTGTTGAACAACCTCAGCAGAAATACCGAAAGGTCAAAAATAGTCCCACAGAAGTGAATATCTCATTAATTCGGCAGGAGTTATGCCTAGCCCAAATTCTTTTGTAAAGAAATCCAAGATCATCATCCCATTAGTTAACCACTTTGCTTTGGGTCATTGCACAATCAAGTAAGCATTAGAAGAATAGATAAAGGTACGATTGTTGTTAATTCCCTTCAGTATGGTATTAAGTGAAGGGTCTAGGGGAATATTTTGAATTTGTTGTAGACAAGCATTTTACTAAGTAAGAAGGTTAGTAATATCCACATTCAAAGTACAGGAAAAGTTCTAATGCCTAGGTTTAATTAGGCTTTAAGTTTCCTCAATTTGGTGTATAGAGCATGAATGAGATCTTAAAGTTTCTTTCAGCCCAAACAATAACCATACAATCCCAAAAAAACAGGGAGCTTCAGCCATAAATTTTTAAATAGAAATTGGTGATTTCTCCTAATACATAGATTATCCATCTGAACCAAAGGGCAATGGTCAAAGCACTTGGGATCTTCAACCTTGTAATAGAAAGATGGAAAAAGTACCATCCAAAGATTATTGACCAACATTCTATCCAATTTTATGTGAAATAGGGGTATCCTCTCTTTATTAAACCAAGTGAAGGAGTGACCAACAGAGACTAAATCATGCAACCCATTATTGTAGATGAGATTATTGAATTCCCAAAGTTTTCTATTATGAAGAAAATTCCCTCCCAATTTCTTATAACTAAATAGGCAGTAATTAAAATTGCCTACCACAAGGAGAGGTAAATGGGAGTTAGTAGCATTAGACATGATGTCCTGTCATAAGACTAGTCTTTCTTCCTAGGAATTGGAAGCATACACAACAGAGAGATTACAAAGAGGCGAGTAGTGAGACAGAAGAGTGTCATGAGTCAGTTGCTTACAGGAGAAAGAGGGGATAAATGAGACATTAGTATAATTCCACTTCAGCCAAATTCTACCAGGAGCAGTAGCCTCAAAATTATTGCAGGAAGCTTCTTTCTCAAAAATCCTATGAGAATGTATAAAACCAGTGATCATCCATTACATTTTCATGAATCATGGATTCTAAAATACATAAGAAAATCCAGATTATGGGAGCAGGCAAAATCTTTATAGGTAATATGCCTATCAGGCCCATTGAAGCCTCTAACGTTCCAAGCTGCAATGTGTGGCACGTTTATTGGAAAGTTGAGTTGGGATTGTTGGCATTTTTTCCATTTTTGGACCTGGTATTTTTAGAGGGCAATGAGGCAGTTTGCGAGGTTAAGACCATATAAGGGAGTGCTGAAGAGTCAGTATTGGGAGGGGCATTTAAAGGGTTATATAGTAGAGGGATCTTTTGCCTAGAGAGCTAAGAAGTTATTGTGAGTGTTCAAAGGGGTGGAGGACTACAAGGCTAGACTAGATTCAGTAATAAGAGAGTGATCTACCTTAATTATATAGGAATTGAGGTTGGGGATGTTGGATAAGGATGAAATGAGGTGAGAGAGTGAGGGGTCAAGTAGAAGATTGGGAGAGGAGCCCAAGATGGAAATAAGCTATGGGTCAGTAGGAAAAGTGGCAAAGGGGGAAGGAGGAGGTAAATATGATTGAGGGGTGGGTCAGGAAGGGATGAGTGATTCTTAGGTGGTTTAGGTATCAAAAGGAGAGGAGGTCAAAGGTGAGGTTTCCTTGTAGAACTACGACCCCTGGAGGAGGAGGGGTTGGAGGGAGGTGCATTAGGGTTTGGGTTTGAGGGGCACATGTTAGACAAGAGTATGAACGAGCCACACCTAGAGAACAAAGTTAGTTTCCATTTGTATTATACTTTAAGAGGAGGCATTGTTAGCAACTTGAACGCACATATAAGTGAATGTGAGATGGGTCCTGTTAGCGGTGAGGGAATCAACTATAAGGGGTATGTGAATGAGAATAGTATAATTCAAAATTTCTTTTGAATTCCAACAAGCTAAGGGGAGGTCATGGATTTTTATCCACAGTGGGATAGTGGAAAATTTCTCACAATGAGGCCTCAAGAAGGGGTTCCATTTTTGTAGTATGAATGCTAAATGGTTTACCCAAAAGGAATTATGGGCCTCCCTGAAAGTTTGTGAAGGTTGTTAAACCCTATAAAACTAGTCTTAGGCTAACCAAGAGGGGGGTGAATTGGATATTTAAAAAATATTAAACAAAAAAAAATCTTTTTATCCTTTTTAAATATTTTTAAAAACAAACAATAACACTTAGTGTGGAAGAAAATATAATTTCACAATAACAACACAATAAGAGATTTTAACCACATAATAAATCATAGATAAGTGCAGAAATAAAATACAAAAAAAGTAATAAGAAAGAGCACACCAAATTTTATAATAGTTTGGTCAACCTGACCTACATCCAGTCCCTGGAACCCTCAATTTCAGGTATTACACTAAGTCTTTAGTGACTCTCCTTTTGCCCCCATAGTTAGGCAAAGAAGCCCTTACAAAATCTCTTCCACCAATCCGGTGCGGCAGAGGACTGAAACTCTTTTCACAAGCAAAGAACCTTGACTCCTTTTCTCCCTCCAGGAGATTGCAGAGAACTATGAATCCCTTTCACCTTCCCCGGTGCGGTGGAGTAGCCTGGTCCTTTGACACCAAAGAGGTATTCTTCTTCCCAAAACTTCCCTCATGATAAATCTTGAATCTGATGGTGCTAAGGTGTAAGTTTGCCACAACAATCGTGTGAAACCCCCTCCAAGGATCTTCTCCCTCTCAAACTCCACTCTTTCCTCTCTCCCTTTCAATGCTCTCTCTTCAAGTTTTCTCTAGAAGAAAAATGACTCAATACATGACAAAGACACATACAAAGTCTTTGGAGAAAACTTAAATAGAGGGCTTTAAAAAATCCTGAAAACTCAATTCTATTGTTAAAGATCGTCTAGGATGATCGTAAGATCGTCCTGTATGATTAGTTTAAAATAGCCCCTTTTAACAAGTACGATCAAATATTGCTCTGTACAATTAGTTCAAGTATTTTGTACTGTTTATCCAGGATGATTTGTGATCATATAGTACGATTAGAATATCAAATTAAGTAGATTTGATTGACTAATTACATGACTAATTTAAGCCAGTATAGATCATCCAGTACAATGTAGATAGTCTTGGACGATTAGCATAAAAATTCAGTCTTAAAATTTTACCTAAATTATAATTGATGGTTAGGGTTTTGAGATCGTAATAGATCATCCAGGATGATATAAATCATCTAGGATGATTAGTTCAATGAGTTGATCGTACAGTATGATATAAATTATATAGTACGATTAGTTCAATATTTGAACTTCTAGCTTTCACTCAATCTCACTCCCCTTGAGTGTGTGTGTGCATGGTCACTAAGAAAGCATACACCCTTATAGGACTTGACTAAAGAAATCAAAGATACATCAATGAACCTATTCTACTCAATCTTAAGCCTTATATCTTCATTAGATGGTGCATGGTGTTCTTGATATGTTAGTATACACACAAACAATTATACATTACAAGTATTAGGAGACATAACGAAGTGAGTCACAATATTGTTATCATCAAAATATAAACTCGTGAGCCCAAGTCACAATAATCTCCCCCTTTTTTATGATGACAAATATTACTCGTTGAATTTGTAAACCAAATATATTTCCTCATAATCTCCCCATCACTAAGATAATTATATTCAAAATAGGGGAAATTAAAATTCATTTTTTTATTATTTTAAAATTTATTTAAAAAAATTACATAATAGATAAATAAATACAACCAGCCACATACATTCTCCCCCTTTAATATTATCAAAAAGAAGATAAAAAATAGAGAAAATAAAATGAAACAAATAAAAAATAAACTAAAGATCAAACGGACCCTGATCAGGTGAAGGTGATGTTTAGAAGAATTAATTTAAAATTTTAATAAATTTTCTTGGAATGAGAAAGTTACCTCATGATTTTATTCAAAAACTTAGTAAGGTATGTATTGACAACGTATAACCTAGAAAGGTTAGAGATTTAGAATTTGTTAATCCAAGCTCTGGTTCCTTAAAGGCTCAACTCTTTTTTTAAGCAAACTTCTAAATAAAGGAATAAATTTTAGAACAAAATAATAATCTTTTTAAACTTTATTGCATGAAATATATGTAATAGATGATTAATGCAAAATGGTAAATCAAGAATCATGATTTTCAAACTCAAGTATCGAAAATATTAATAGACATATGGGTTTTCTTAAGATTTAAGAACTATAATAAAGGTAAGCTAACTCATTGTGGGCTTATTTTGTGCCTCTTTATTAGTTTTTGATGTACTTTGTGCATTTTTTAATTTTTGATACAATTTATGCATCTTTCCATTTTGGCATCAAGGCTCATTTTGTGTCTGTTTTCTTTTTATAAATATGCTTCCTTTCTATATTTTTAAAGACTAAAGCAAACCCAATTCAATGACAAAAACGAACAACTTGATTAAGAAAATTATGAAGTGGATTTATCAAATTACAAAAGATCCCTATGAGATTGAAAAAAGTAGAGGGAGATGAAAAAAATTCAATTTCAAAATCAAATTTATAATTTGATATAGATTTTGAATCAAAAGTGAAATAGCCTCATTAAAGAAATGAGATGAAGAGAAAAAATTGTGAGTTTCCTTTCTTTAACTGATTTTAGAGAAGTCAACTACTACTTCCATAAAATTTAAAAAAAACAAGCGATAATTTTTCATTTTAAAAAAAAATGATCTTTGAAAAGTGATTTGATTCTCTAAAACGTATACAAAATAAAAAGTGATATGTGTATGTTGATCAGAGAAACTACATAAAAAATATATGAAAAATAAAATAAAAGATAAACAACATAAATATTTTATTTTTCAAAATAAAAATATAAAGAAAAGCACAGAAAATAAACACATCCTCAATAAATAAAAATATACACGTACACATTAATAATAAAAATAAACAAACACACAAATAAAATTTTATTCATCATTATTTTGCTCATGGTCTGATGATTCAGAAGCTGGGTCTGCCTAGGAGATTTTTTGGTTTTTTATCATTTGCCCTTATTACAATTTGCTTATTTTTATCCTTCTTCTTCGCAGGAAGAGTTTTTAAAATATGGCACTCATTTTTATATGTCCGAATTTCTTACATCAAAAGACAATAATGTCAGAAAAAATCTTAACATTCTTACAATTTTTACCTTTATTCCACTTTTGTTGATGCTTAGGCTTGTGCTTTAGTAGACTTTCCAATTTACTTGTTATTGATGCTAACTCTTCACTTTCATCATCTACTAAGCCACTTTCATCCATGTCTTCAGCTTTTACTACTATAGTTTTACCTACATCCAAAAGCTTTTGACCCAAATTTTGCTCATAGACAATGAGTGAGCCAATCAGATTATCAATAGAATATTCATTCAAAATTTTTGATTCATAAATAGCAACGACATTAGCATCAAACTTATCAAGTAGATAACATAAAATTTTATTGACCTTTTCAAAATTTGAAAATTATTTACCTAAAGTATGTAATGATGTTACAAGTTGAGTAAACCTTGTATATATGTCTAGGATAGCTTCATAAGGTTTCTTGCAAAATAGTTCATAATCATGCATTAACATATTTAATTTAGATTGCTTGACTTCACTAGTTCCTTCGTATGTAATGCATAGTTTGTCCCAAATTTCCTTGTCAGTAATATATGTAGATATTCTCATACAATCATCAGAATTTAAAGTACAGAAAAAATAATTCAAATATTTAGCATTCAATTGAGCATTGATTTATTCTAATCTACTCCATTCAGTAAAAAGAATATCAATTTTGATTTCATCTACAGTACATGATGATACAGAATAATTAGTTTGAATCATATGCCTCATTTGATAATTTATTGATTACAAGAAAGTAGACAAGCGAATATTTTAAAAATCAAAAGAAATATTTTTAAATAAAGGTGGTTGGGTGATTAAATATCCTTTTGTAATATTACAACTTCCAAAGTTAGTCATTGATTGAAATTCAAAAGCTTTCAAAAACTTAATTTATGAATCTCAATCTGATGCCACTTGAAAGTTCATAAAGGTTGTTAAATCTTATAAAACTAGTCTCGAGGCTAACTAAGAGAGGGGGTGAATTGGACATTTAAAAAACTTAAACAAAAAAAATCTTTTTATCATTTTTAAATATTATTTAAAGCAAACAATAACCCTTGATGTGGAATAAAATATATTTTCACAATAACAACACAATTAGAGATTTCAACCATAAAATAAATCACAGATAAGTGCAAAAATAAATGCAGAAAAAAGTAATAAGAAAGAACACACCGAATTTTATAATGGTTCGGTCAACCTGACCTACACCCACTCCTTGGAACCCTCCATTTTAGGTATTGCACTAAACATTTAATGACTCTCCTTTAGCCCCCACAACTAGGCGGCGAAGCCCTTACAAAATGTCTTCCACCAACCCCGTGCGGTAGAAGACTGAAACTCCTTTCACAGGCAAAGAACCTTGACTCCTTTTTCTCCCTCCAGGAGATGACAGAGAACCACAAATCCCTTTCACCTTCCCCGGTGCAGCGGAGTAGCAGGGTCCTTTGACATCAAAGAGATCTTCTTCTTTCCAAAACTTCCCTCAAGACAAACCTTGAATCCGATGGTACTAAGGTGCAAGCTTGCCGGAGCAACCGTGTGAAACCCTCTCCACACTCCCTTGAAACCCCCTCCAAAGATCTTCTCCCTCTCAAACTCCACCCTTTTCTCTATCCATTTCAAGGCTCTCTCTTCAAGTTTTCTTCAAAAGAAAAATGACTCAATGCATGCCAAAGAGACATACAAAGTCTTTGGAGAAAGCTTAAATAGAGGGCTTCAAAAAACCCTAAAAACTCAATTCTGTCATCAAAGATCATCCTGTATGATACAACCCCTTTCAACTAGTACGATCAGCATTTCCCTGTATGATTAGTTCAAATATTTTGTACTGATCGTCTAATACGATCAGAATATCAAATTAAATAGATTTGATTGACTAATCATAGGACTAATTTAGGCATACTTATCATCGATTAGCACAAAAATTCAGTCTTAAAATCTTGCCTAAATTATGATTGGCGTCTAGGGTATTGAGATCGTAATAGATCGTCCAAGATGGTATAAATCATCCAGGATGATTAGTTCAATAAGCTAATTACGCAGTATGATATAAATCGTACAATACGATTAGTTCAATATTTAAACTTCTGGTTTTGACTCAATCTCACTCCTCCTGAGTGTGTGTGTGCATAGTCACTAAGCAAGCATACACCCTTATAAGAGTTAACTCAAGAAATTAAAAGTATATCAATGATTATTATAAATATCTTTACATTATAACTTATTCTACCCAATTTTAAGGCTTGTATCTTCATTAGATAGTGCATGGTATTTTTGAAATATTAGTATACATATAAATAAGTATACATTATAAATATTAAGAGATATAATGATATGAGCCATAATATTTGTTATCATCAAAACATAAACTCGTGAGCCCGAGTCACAACACTCCTGACCTCTGATACCTCCAGATTCAGTATGTGGTCCTACTTATTCTGACCCAATTTAGAAAAGGTAAATCTTAAATTTTTGAGTTTTGAACCCATTTGGATGTCTTTGGGTGTGTTTTAATACATAAAAATGATTGTGTGTGGTCTAGAATGAATCCTAAGTATTTAATATTAATTCCAATAAAATCTCAAAAATATTACTATTTGAGAGCATCAATGTTGGGTGCCCGAGCACCTTAGCCCAGCTACAGTACCAGGCATCAAATAGTGACATTGCAACACTCCATGCTCTAAAATTTGAGTTTTGAATTAGCACCATAGCGCTCGAATTATAACACCATAGCACTAGGCCACTAAGAGCAGTTTAAATTAAAATGAAATCACTATTCCATTCCATTTGATTGATATGATACAGTCGGCTGAGTAGGAGAGAGAAAGAGAGAAGTTTGGAAAGAGAAAAGTGGATTTTTTAGCAGCTTCTGGTCATTTTTAGCCATTAGGCTAGTTGAAAAAAATATTCGGATCAAGATAGGTCACATTATGCCTATCTCAATTTTCAAAAAATATAAAGTTTTTCTAAATTTTCTAATTAAATTTATATTTTTATTACAAAAAAATATGGATAACTTTGCACCAATAAAACTTTCACAACATAACTTTTTATAGATTATATAGACTAAGATTATGAATATTCTGAATATTTTTTTGAAAATTTTTACTAAGTATTTTAGAAAATGTGTAGTTTTTTATTGAATAGAAAATAGTTCAGATACTAAAAAATAGTGATTTAGTACAATTAGTGTCTCAAAATAGTTTTTTATATAATTCTTGTTAATTTAGTTATATTTTAAAATTGTAAAATTATACTCAGTAGAAATATCTATTGCCTACCGCTATATAAAATTTTGCAATTCTCACACATGCTCAATTACGCTTTAACTATTATAATGTGATAAAATATATATTTATATGATTGAAAAATATATGCTGGGAGATATAAGGGGATAGAATCCTTTAAGATTCTATCTATGTGATATGATTTGCTTTGTGATATGAATTGCTCTAGAAGATGAATTTCAATTTATTTATCTGCTCAGTATTCTTATTTACATACTTAAAAAATTACTATGCTCTTATTACCTTTCTTAATACAGTGATTTATTAGTCTATCTTTAACTTCTTTTAAATATTCAACAAAATATTTAATAAAAAAAATTAGAAATTTTGATATTAAATTTTATGGCCTATTAAGTTGTTGTAGCTTACTATAATTTTGCTTTTAATTTTCCGGATCTAGGAAGGGCACATAGATTTTTTATTAGCAGTTCAAGATTAGATATGAGTTTGTATGTATTTTTTTATTTTAATTTTTGTAAAATCATGACTAGTTTATTATTTAGTTTTGTAGCTTCTATTGTAGTCATGTACTATAGTGTAGATATATTTTGATGAAATAATATTATAGATAAGTTTATATATAACATTTTAAATGCTTTTAGTAGCTTTATAGTATGTTATCTATTTAAAATGAATATTGGAAGATAATCTAAAATATTCCAAAATTAGATCTTGGGATTTGTCTGTTATATCTCAATAAAATATGACTTGTCTTGGTCGGATTGGGTTGTGACAAGCTTTTATGGTATCAAAGTAATAGTTTTTGAATTTGATCATAAAACAAAGCTATAAGAATTGATATGTAAAATCAAGTTGGGCAATTTTGAGTTTGTCCAGGTGTTCATTATTATTTGTTACATATACATATATGTTTACTTGCATATTCTTTGTGTTTATGAATCCATCAGACACAAATATGACATATGGACAGAGTTTCAGTCAGGCATGTTCTATATATAGTATGGTTCTGATATAGTTTCATAATTTATTAGTTTGATAGCCCAGATAATGGGTGAGGCACATAGTAGGATTTTTGCTGTGAGATATGAAGAGGTAGGTAAACATCTACAGATATTTTTGAGATTGAAGCCTCCAAGGTTTAAGGGGATATAGAGCCCAAGGAAGCAAAGGACTGGTTGAGGAGGTCGAAGAAGATATTTGACGGTATATAGTGTACTCCTGAGAGGAAGGTATCATTAATAATCATTTTGTTAAATGGTGAGGCTGAGCGTTGGTGGATGGGCCAGTAGGAGGAGAAATTAGGGGATATTGAATTCTTTGATTAGTTGGGAGGAATTCTCAGATGTGTTTAGAGTCTGGTTTCTACCACCTTCTATACGATAAAAGATGCAGAAGACTTTTTTGAGGTTGGTTCAGGGGAGTAGGATTGTGATGCATTATAAGATAGAGTTCACTTCTTTAGCTATATATACTCCGCGCTGATTAGCACTTCCGCAGAGAAGAACTATAGATTTTTGAGGGGACTTTGTGATAGTTTAAGACAACTACTGGTACCATTTCACATTTTTTATTTCTTTAAGCTTATGGAGAGAGCTCGCTTGATAAAGAACGATCTGATGGTTACTCAGCAGTGGTGGACTGTTAGTAAGAAGAGGTTCAGTAAAGAGATTACTAATAACGGCTTCTCTAGGAAGAAAAGCAGATTTATACATGAAGATTTCTAGAAAGGTGGATAATCTGTACCTATGGCAGCTCCAAGTAGGGGCATCATTACTAGTTCTCAGAGTTTTATCAGTGGGGCATATGTGTGTCAGAGTTGTGGCAGACATCACTTTGATCAGTGCTACAGGATGACTAGCTAGTTTTTCAGATGCAAATAAATTATGCAAAGAATGGTAGAGTGTCCACATGGCTGATGATCTGAGCCCAGATCTGAGAGTTTAGTTAGACTGGCAGGGAGACCGAGGACAGTTCCACTTCGTATGTTTGTTAAGAGTTATGCTGGTAGAGGTAGTGGATCTAGTTCTGTGGCAGGTATACCATCTTGTAGTGGTCAAAGAGAGTTTAATAACATTATTGCTCTAGTTCTAGTTCAATCATGAGTATATAGTTTGACTCAACAGGAGACTCGTGATGCTCCAGATATTTGATAGAAAGTGGGGGTTTAGTTTGATTTTATTAGTCACTTTTTTGGATTTGATGTCATTTTTGGTATGGATTGGTTGAGTCAATCTGAAGCTCAGATTGATTAATTGAAGAAATAAGTTACATTATTTCTAGGGATTGAGTCTTGTATATTTCAGGGAATTAAATGTATTTTATCTTGTTTGATTTTTGCTGTGGAAGCAGATAGATTATGGAAGAAGGGATGTATTATATTTCTGGCATATGTTCGAGATATAAGTGTAAATTCTGATTCTCTTTATGTTGTCCCAGTAGTATGAGATTTTTAGATATTTTTCTTAAGGAGTTAATAAGTTTACCATTGGACAGAGATATATAGTTTTACATTGATGTATTTTTGGGTATGGTTTTGATTTCCAAGGCTCTATACAGAATGGTACCTAGGAAGCTAAAGGAGTTACACTACAAGAAAATCACACATTATCGAAGGATTTTTTCGGTAGCTTTCAAGTGTATTTTCAGCGGTTTACGATAAAATATGCCCGACTTTTTTTTTTTGCAAATTTTTTGATGGTTATTCGACGACTTTGTTTCTGGCAACATTTCTGGCGGCCTTTCCGATGACTTTTTCTTATTTTATTTTAAATAAAAAATGTGACTGTCTTAACACTTTTGTCTTATCAACAAATTAGTTTGGGCTTTGAAGTATTTTTCATACTCACTTCGAATCCCACAGCAGATGGGCAGCGCGTGCGGGCGGGCAGCCGGGTTAGCGGGCAGCACGGGAGGTAGCCAGGGTAGCGAGTAGCGCTTGCGGGCAGACGGGCGGGCAATGCGGGAGGGCAACGGGCAGCGCGGGCAGGCAGCGGGCAGTGCAGGAGGTAGTCAGGGTAGTGGAAAGTGCTTACAGGCAGCGTACGGGCAGCCGGGCGGGCAGCGGGCGGTGGGCAGCGGGCAACAGGCAGTGCGGGAGCTAGCCAAGGCAGCTGGCAGCCAGGCGGGCAGTGGGGCAACGCAGGAGGCAGCCGAGCAGCACAGTAGCACGTGCAGGCAGCCAGGCGGGCAGCATGGGCGGGCAACGGGCAGTGCGAGAGGGTAGCAGGGCATCTTCATTTTTTTAATTTCGAGCGGCCACCAAAAATAATTGCTGCTGGAAATAAACCGTCGATTTTAATTTCCTATACAGTTTCTAACGGTGAAAAAAATATCGAAAAGCCGCCAGAAAACTTCAGTACTGTCAGAAATTCACCCAGTTCTTCTGAAAAAATCTACCGGTAATGACCGATTTTTCTGTAGTGTTAAAGGTTTAGCTTCAGGAGTTGGTTGGTAGGGGATTTAGTTATCCTAATGTGTCCCTCTGGGGAGCACCTGCTCTATTTATAAAAAAGGATAGTACGATGCATAAGTACATTGACAATTGGGAGTTTAATTAAGTCACTATCAAGAACAAGTAATTTCTGCCACAGATTGATGGTCTATTCGATTAGCTTGCTAGATCTTTTAGATTTTTAAAGATTGATTTACGATTTTGCTACTATCAGGTGAAGGTGAGAGTGCTTGATGTGATGAAGATAGTTTTTAGTACAAGGTATAAACATTATGAGTTCTTAGTCATGCCTTTTGGGGTGAAGAACACACTAACTGTCTTTATAGATCTGATGAATAGAGAGTTCAAAGATTATCTGGATCAGTTTGTTATTATTTTTATAGATAATAATTAGGTTTATTCTACTTCTAAGGAAAATCTCGCCAAACATTTAAAGATTATGTTGGAAACTCTAAGGCAGCATCAGATATATACCAAATTTTTTAAATGAGACTGGTTGAAGAGTATTTCTTTTATGAAACACACAATCAGTGGTGCATGTATTTTTGTAGATCTCTAGAAGGTTCAGACAATTATTAAGTGGCCGAGGTTGACTATTGTGTTCGAGTTACATAGTTACTTGGATATGGTTCGATATTACAAGAAGTTCATGAATTGATTTTCTCATATTTCTACACCTCTGACGAGATTGACTCAAAAGTCAATAGCTTTTGTCTGGACACCAAAGTGTGAGGCCAATTTTAGAGATTGAAGGATTATCTAACTTTTGTTATAGTTTTGGCTCTTCAATCTGGTACAGATGGATTTTAGATATTTAGTGACACTTCATTGAAAGGTTTGGAATGTGTATTAATGTAGCACAATCTAGCTTCTCGATAATTAAAGCCACATGTTAGAAATTATCTAACACATGATCTAGAGCTAGATGTTGTTGTGTTTGCCTTCAAGATTTGGTAGCATTACTTCTACGGTATCAGGTGCAAGATTTTCACCGACCATCGGAGTTTAAAATATATATTCACTTAGAAGGATCTAAATCTAAGACAAAGGAGATGACTTGAGTTGATCAAATATTATGGCCTGCTTATTCAATATCACCCTGATAAGGCTAATGTGGTGGCTGACACTTTGAGCAGGAAATCTTCTCGAGTTTCATTTCTTAAGCTTACTTCTAATGAGTCTTTGATGCGGGACATGGAGAGATTATAGTTGGAGGTGTTTTTTTTCTACTGATTGGGATTATGGTATATTAGCTCAGATGATTATTCACCCTTCTTTGAAGAAAGGATTCATGAGTCTCAGAAGTCAGATACAAAGTATCTAAAGTTGATTGATCTAATTAGATCTGATAAGAAATCTGAATTATGAGTATCTAATTATGGTATTATTTTCTGCAAGAAAAGATTGTGAGTTCCTACTTTTAGAGATCTGATGTGGAAGATTCTGGTATTATTTTCTGCAATAACATATTAATGAATCACTTAAGTTTCTATTTTTTTAATAGTTTTTTGAGGTGCCCTAAGATTAGATGTTTGCAAATTGAATAACTTACAAAAACAATGTTCAAATCTTTAGACTGAACAATCTTGAATGAGACTTCAACATCATTTTATAAAATAAAGTTAGAGAAAAAAATATAAGATTAATGACATATGAGCATAGAACATTTTTAGATTTATAAAATAGGTGTTCTAAGAAGGGGCGTTGAGATAAAAATTTAACATAGATAATTCTTCAAATACGAAAAGAACAATTGATTTTTTTAGTGAATGAGTTTGCATTGTTTGGATAAAATTAAAAATTGAATCAAATTGATTTTATTTGATTTTTAAAATATAAATAAATATTATGATTTTGACTTTCTTAAATTTTTTTATTATTAATACAAATTTTTAACACGATGTATTAAATGATTCATGTTATGATTATTCGATAAATTTTATGTTAACTATCAACTACTTAACACAACCCTTTACTTTTCTCATCCAGGACTTGGGACCTCACAATGGGCTCCCATAAACTTAAGGGAAAATTCAATACAATGGTGGTGAGACCTGCAATATTTTATGGTGTAAAATGTTGGCTATTAAAAGAGAAGCATAATATTAAGTTAAGTGTTGCGGGGATGAGAATGCTCAGGTGGATGCGTGGCTTTACTCTTAGAGACATGATATGAAACGAGCATATACGGGAAAAGGTTGGAGTAGCTCCAGTGGAAGATAAGATTTGAGAGAGTCACCTTAGATGGTTTGACCACATAAAACAAAGGCCTTTCAAAGACCCAGTTAGGAGAGTAGATGCATTATATTTGGCTTATGTTAAGAAAGGTAGAGGTAGACCTAAAAAGGCTTGGTTAGAAAATATTAGAAATGATCTTTTTGTTAGATTTAAATGAGAATTTGATTATTAACAGGACAGAATGGAGAAAAGGATTCATGTAGTAGACCTCACATACTGGGATAAAGGTTCGATGTTGTTATTTGTTGTTGCATTAAATCAATTTTATTTACGGAAAATCAATCAAAACATCAAATTAACTATATCAGTTTATTCAAAAATCAAAATCAAATAAATAAAATTAATGAAGAATAAATAAAAGTAAAAAGGATCAACATATTTATTATATGCCAAAATTATAAAATTTATTAAAATTATCTAATATTCTTCATAGTACATGTAATTAATATCGTTGTTAAAGTTTATTAATTTTCGTTTAGTTTAGAATTGAGTTGAGCCGATTGAACTTGAAAATATTAAACTAATTTATAAATCAAATAAATTGAATCGAAAATATGAATAAGGGAGAGGACATTTTTGTGGGACAAAGGGTTCTATTTTGCTAAAAACAATAGCGGTTATGTATTAGTGACAAAACGACGCTCTCGTCCTGTCCTTCGCGAAGAATCTTGTAAGATGGGCAATAACAGCTTTACAGTGGGCCCCACAAGCGAAAGCGGCCTCCAGCTTCAGGTAGAGGGCTTCGGCCTAAGGTTCTCCGGTTGGACACGTGTGAATCGGGAACAAGCCACACTTACACGTGCGAACACATCCGGATGCCTGAGGTGTAAGTTCTGCCTTGTTTCCGAATTCTTTATTTACGTTTTTCTTGGGAAGGGACGGCTTTTGACAGGGGAGGAAACAAGGGAGAGAATCACAAGAAAAGGGGAACAACACCCTCAGCTTTTTGCTGTCATTTTCCCTCTCCTTTCCTCTCTCTCTCTCCTCTGGATCTTCTTCGTTTTCCTCCTCTTGCGCTTTCTTTTCTCTCAAATTGGCTGGAGATCCTGCGAAGTGTCTGCCGATTGGGTGTGTTAATCTTAGTTTCTAATGGAGCAACTTGTGAATTTCATTATCCGTCCCCCGAGGTATGAATATTGGGCTTTTTTATTGTTTCCTGTTTTGCACGTTGTGTTCTTCTTCTACCCGTTTGTTTATTTTCTAATGTTTTATGCCTTGGATGAATCTGTGAGGATTGTTCAATATCTGAGCCTTGTTTCTCCTCCTAGATAACCAGCTCTTAAAATGTCTTATTTTATTGTTTGTGGGGTAGGTCGGTTTTGGTTGGCTTTGTGTATATTGTACTGGTTTAGGGTGTAAAGCTTGATGAGATTTCCTGATTGGGAATACCGCAATTGAGTAGGAATCGGCGTAAGTCATCGTATGGGTAGAGTGTGGGACCGTAGAAGTGTTTCGTCATAACAAGTAGCTTTGAAAGAATCACAATAGCGAAGTTGGTGAAACTTGAAAACAAAAGGCACAGGGCTGTATTCATGCCTCAAGAAGAACTGAGCTTACAGTTAAACATTTAGAATCCTCTCTCGCCAACTGTCTTTTGTCTCCCCTTCTTTAATGTAATATCTTCATTTCAGCTATGAAACATTTTTCCAAGCAAAATCCCATGTATGATTAAGATTTGTATCACTTACCATATAGTGGCGATAATGAATATGCAAAAGTAATTTAAATATGTTCAGTGGCTGAGTCAGAAAATTCTCTCAACTTTTTTTCATCCGGAGCTTGGACCAGCATTGACAGTTTTTCCATAACTCTTTTGCAAAATCAATAACCAAATTAAATTTCACTTCACTAATCATTTGCATGAAAATTGATTCTTACTTCTTAAAAGAAATTCATGAAGGTATTAAAAGATGATTGATTTTGGTTAGTGAACATAATGATATCATCAATCAATATTAAATAGAATAGCAACATTTCACAATCCAAATTGGATCTAATGAAAGAATAACATTAAAAAAGACAATGAAAGTACCATTAAAAGAAATAAAGATGCTTGGTTACAAATTGGTTCCCACTTCTATAAATCCAATAATAAAATGGGACAAAAGAGGGAGGTCCTCTTGTAGATGAATGTTGATACAAAAATTTGGTTGGGAAGCTCATTTACCTCTATCACAATTAAAAGATAGCATATACACTTATAGCTTCATCACTTATGAAATTGACAAAATTAAGAAACTTAAAAGGTAGCAGATACACCAAAACAAACTTACAGGCATAAGAGCCTTACACATTCTGAAAATAAAAGGTAAACCAATAAGGCAATAAAATGAGTTCAGAAAAAAATTACATAATTTAAAACCATAGATTTTATGATAAATGAAAGAAAAAAACTTCTTAACATAAACAAAATGCTTGTTTAAGAAGGCGATAGGCACAACGACTTCAATTTTCCAACATGGTCCTGTAATGTCAAAGCAGTTTCCTTGCTGGGCAACAAAGCTAAAGCACTACTGACCTCACCCAATGGAAATCCCATGCGACAGTGACAGCTCTTGTAAAGCGGGAAGAGGAGTTTGGCAACACTCTTGGTCCCTAGTGCTTTGGCTTTTGAAGAAGGTGGCTGGCACAATGGCTTTGAAGAACGCAAATAAGCTTCCTTTAGCAATTATTTCAAAATACGACAGAGGTGAAAGATCGTTACCTTCATTGGTGAATGAGGCGACAAACCGTTGCTGCAAGCTCCCATTCTGAGGTTTGATCGAAAGAGGTGGCATGCAAATTAGAATGGTCAAGGTTCAAGGAGATTGATAACTATTTATTTTATATGTTGTCTTTTAATGTTTTTAACAAATAGACAATTTGTGTTCTATTTTATTAGCATTGCTTGCATCATTGTGTTAGTGTAGTGTAAGTAAAGATATGCAAAGGTATACAAGGGGGTATTGTGAGTTCCTCAATCACAATAGAAGAATCATTTATGAAAAAGAAGAAGGTGGAATCAAGAGAATTCAAGCAAACATCAAGGCAAGGGTGGCCAACATAGGGCTTGAAATTGCATTCAAATTGATACCGAAATGGTATGCCTAACAGAGAACACAAAAACTAAACGGGAACTACGCTCAGCTCCAGACAAAATGCTGGCCAAGAAGACGATCTCCAAACAGAGAATCAAATCTCATAACAAGAAAAACAGAGTTCTTGGAACTCAAAACAACCATCTGGTTATTATTCAAAATACCAATAATCTGTCCTATACAAGTCTTGGAAACCTATTTATAAGCATCTTACACTACAGGAAATAAAATGGTCTACAAAACAAGCTTATTACATCATAAGTTCATAACCCAAAAACTGGATAACAAACAAAACAGAGGAAAACAAATAAAACTAGACTCCATCTTTAGCTCCAAGCTCCTGCGTCATTCAACCGGGGTAGCAGAATCCTCGACTTCATAGTGTGGAGTTAAATCCGCAACGTTAAAAATATCAGATATATTGTAGTTCCTTGGCAAATCTATTTGGTACGCATTATCATTAATCTTCTTAACAATGCGGTAAGGTCCATCCGCTCGTGGTTTTAATTTGCTAAAAGATCCAGGAGGAAAGCGCTCTTTCCTTAATCTAATCCACACAAAATCTCCTTCATTGAATATAATTTTCATTCTGTGTTTGTTTGTTTGAATCTGATAACGCTCATTATGTTTGGCAATTTCTTTCTGTACTTGTTGATGTAATTTTTGAAGTTCCATACCTCTCTGTTTGCCGTCTGGACTGAAAGAGGAAGGTGGCACCATGGGAACTAAATCCAAAAGTGTCAAAGGGTTTCGACCATACAAAATTTCGAATGGGCTACGCTTAGTAGACTGATTCACGGAACAGTTGAAGGCAAATTCGACTTGTGCGAGAATAAGATCCCATTGTTTGAGATTTTTACCTATAAAACATCTCAACAAGTTCTTTAGGCTCCGATTAACAACCTCGGTTTGTCCGTCAGTTTGCGGATGTGCAGCTGAACTAAATTGAAGACGAGTTCCCAATTTTCCCCATAAAGTTTTCCAAAAATAGCTCATGAATTTAGCGTCTCGATCTGAAGTGATAGTTTTAGGGATTCCATGCAAACAAACTATTTCTCTGAAGTAAAGATTAGCAATGTGGCTTGCGTCCAAGGTCTTATGACAAGCTACGAAATGAGCCCTCTTTGAGAATCGGTCTACGACTACCATGACCGAATCTTTGTTATGTTGGGTGCGAGGGCAATCCCAACACAAAATCAACACTCACATCCTCCCAAGGAGCTTGCGGAATAGGCAGTGGAGTGTAGAGTCCTGCATTGGTTATTGTAGTTTTTGCTATCTTGCAAATGCGACAGCTCTTGACATACTTTCCCACATCTCTAGACAATAGTGGCCAATAAAATTTTTCTTGAACTAAGACCAAGGTTTTGTCTCGCCCAAAATGTCCAACCATTCCTCCATCATGACATTCAGCTATAATGGCTTGCCTTGTTGAACCTCTAGGAATGCAAAGACATTTTCCAAAAAAAATAGATAACCATCTTTAATATGAAAAAGCTTATAGGGTTATACCTGGCATTTAACCCAGATATTGTTGAAGTCTTCATCAGTTGGGTATATCTCCTTCAGTACTTCCAATCCAGCAACTTTGGTTTGTATAATTTGTAGTAATTGATAACATCGGCTAAGAGCATCCGCCACTTGATTAAGCATTCCCGCTTTAGGCTTTAGAACAAAATTTAAGGCAGCTAAAAACTCAGACCAAGCAGCATGTCGGCCTTTGAGTTTCCTTTGAGTGTTGAGGAACCGCAGGGCTTTGTGATCAGTATACAATACGAAGTCTTTGGCGAGTAAGTAATGGTTCCAATGATGTAATCGGACTATCGAATAAAATTTTTTGTCGTAAGTTGAGTACTTTTGACGAGCTTCATTAAGTTTTTCACTGAAGAAGGTGATAGGATGTCTTTCTTGACTCAAGACAGCTCCTATACCAACATTGGAAGCGTCGCACTCAACTTCAAATACCTTGCTAAAATCAGGAAGAATTAATACAGGTGCTGCTGTCATAGCTTCTTTCAGCCGCTCAAAACTTTCTTGAGCACTTCTATTCCAAAACGTTTTACATTTTAATAGTTATGTAAGTGGAGCTGCTAATGAGCTAAAATTTCGGATGAACCTCTTGTAAAAGGAAGCAAGCCCATGAAATCTCCTAACCTTGGTCAATGAGTGTGGAATTGGCCAATTCACAATTGCCTCAATTTTTTTTGGATTGGCTTCAATTCCTTTGCCCGAAATTACAAAGCCCAAAAATTCAATTTTAGATCTAAAAATCTGCATTTTTTTGAATGAGCAAATAGTCTCTGTTTTCTTAGAACCTTAAGCACCAGGCAGAGATGCTGAAAATGCTCAACCAAGCATCGTGCTGTTGATCTCTGATACCAAATGATACCGGAACGGTATGCTTAACAGAGAACACAAAAACTGAACGGGAGCTACACTCAGCTCCAGACAAAATGCTATCCAAGAAGACGATCTCCAAACAGAGAATCAAATCTCAGAACAAGAAAAACAGAGTTCTTGGAACTCAAAACAACCATCAGTTTATTATTCAAAATACCAATAATCTGTCCTATACAAGTCTTGGAAACCTATTTATAAGCATCTTACGCTACAAGAAATAAAATGGTCTACAAAACAAGCTTATTACATCATAACCCAAAAACTGGACAACAAACAAAACAGAGGAAAACAAATAAAACTGACTCCGTCTTTATCTCCAAGCTCCTGCGTCACAAATGATGGTAGTTTTACGAGGATTACTCATACAACTCATCCCCACAACAAGGAGATGTCTAATGATGCTTCAAAGTCATCCTCCTACATCCATGGCACCATATCACTCCGCTCCCCACAAGGCATGGGCTGACCTTTCCACCTCACTTTACAACCACACACACTCCCTACATTCAAGTAGTTATCTCTTGCATACAAGGGTTTTTTAATTTGAGTTTCCATTATGTAAGAGGGAGTATATGATATAATAGGGATGTGGATTGAAGTTTAATTATTATTGGAATGAAAATTTAGTGGCGTCTTCAAGCACTTTTACCTCTCAGCTTGGTCATTGTGAGCCCCAGTTGTGTGGGATAAGGTTAATTTAATTGCTGCCATTGTTATGTACTTTAAGTCTCAATCCATTCCATCTTCATCTTCCTCATATCTTTAACCTATTAACATCCTCTCTAGCCTTCTTTCCACAATGTAAAAGAAAATCCTAAAAATAACACCTCTCGGTTTGCCCTCTTCAATCAAACCTTAGCTCAACCCCATTGTCTCCTTAAGACACTACACTTGTCAACCATCTACCAAACTCCAGAACTATTCTAAGCCCTTCCTCCTATTCCTTGAGAACAAATAGCTATGAGAACCTTCCTTTTTTTCATCCACAAAATTCTGTTTTAAGGACTTATTATGGGGTTCCACTTGTTCTATCTCCACAAATACCTTATTCTACATATCTCCGCTACATCCTTCTAAATTCTAGAAATACCCTAATCCCTTGCCATCTTCATTAACCTCTTTATCCACATTTTAACAACCTTGGCCAACCCCTTGAAGGCTTCCACAAGGAATATAGCTTTTTTTTGGCAAATGAATATTTGTAATGCTTTCAGTTATTGGATAGGCATAATGACAGGTTTTTTGCTTGCAAGTGAATATAGATTCAATTTTTTTCATGAATATCAAGAGTTTTTAAAACTTATGACTTCTACGTGCTAGGATTTAGAAATTATGCATTTTTCAAATGATACAATGAAAATTTCTCTTTCTTTTAATTTATAGTTCCTCTCAGAGTCTTTTCTAGATTTTTGTTTCTTTTCTTAGATTGTTATTCTTGTACTGAGTTTAACTATTTCTTCTTTGACCAAACACAGAGCTGATTATAATCCAAAAAATGATTTGCTGGATCAAGAATTTATGTTGAAAGGGAGATGGTTCATGAGAAAGGACTTGAAGGTAATAATAATATGCCACTTCATGAAGCTTGTTGATTATTTTTAAATTGGGAGGTTGGGAATTGCTTTTCTAACAACATTAATTGCTTAGTATCTCAAAAGCATCGTGTGAATTATTAGTTTTTTCCGAGTCATTTTATAGGTACTTTCTTTGTGTTTTTCTCTTAAATTAAAATTGATTTAGGAGTGTGATTTAGATCCGCATCTATGTTAGATGATGAATTTGTTGCACACTTTTTTTTTTCTTGTGAAATATACTATATGGCCTGTTTATCAACATGAATTCAACTATAACAAGGAATGGGTGGTGTGTATTCTCTTAATTGCAACACAATAATATGTTTACGTTACTGATGGAAAATTAAGAAAAATACTCAAATGAAAGTAGATGAAGTAGGTATGGTGAAGTTCTATCATGATAATGGCAGCTATCAAAAAGTCTTATTAGAGTCATTAAAGTTGTTATATCAGGAAGCATTATTAGAGTCATACCAAGGGTCATCTTTCAAGCATTAGTCACAAAAGCACTAAGAAAGCAACACACAATATTAATGTTGGAAGATTTAAATTTATGGGGTTTTGCATGTTCTTTTTTTCTTTATTTTTTTGTAGATTGTTAGTTAATAGAATGCCTTAGTTTAACTTTTTTTTTAATTATTTATTTACGCTCAAAATGTCTATAGCCAAAAGAGTAGCCTATATCAATCCATTAGTTGTCATCTATTGTCATGGTCTAGATGTGAATGACGGTGCAGCTTGGCAACATGAATATGATAAAAGGACTTAACATTGACTTGCTAGTTACATCCCTGGGGTTGAGGTAAAATGAAACAATTTTGCATTCCAAAGTAAGATTCACGTATATAAATAAATAAATAAATAAATAAATAAATAAATAAAATTTATAACAATAAAATATATAAAATGAAATTCTTTGAATTAATGAAAATACTAATACTCTATCATCAGGAGAAATTAAAACATCAAATCAATGAAGAAAAAAAGTTAACTACCACAAGTAATTGAAATTAAATAAAGGCCATGTCTAAAATAAATAAGCTACTATTGAAATAATTGATACCTGAATTCAAAGAATATATATTGTTAACAAATTTACTCCTAGCCTAATAATTTTCCAATCAATCCAGTATGTTCTATTAAGGGGCTATTTGGTTGGAAGTAAAATAGGTGTAAAGTATTCCAAATGCAGGGGTTTTGAAAATGTTGGTTTTTGGTTGGTGAAAAAGGAATGCAAAGTAAAGTAATAACAAGTATTCTAAATTAATTACACACATACATATGGTTTGAGTTACATTAGTTAAGATTTTTGTTAAAATACATAGGAATTAGAGAAATAAAAACTATAGAGATAATTTCCTTGATCTATGATTATGGCATAAACCATTCTAGGTTAAATTAATTTAAGTAAGAAACGTGAATTATAAAAATTTAGTTAAAATGGTTTAGTGAAAATTTAAGTGAATATATAATCAACCCAACTTTTATGACTAAAGTAGTTGATTTAGTTGAAATTTGATTGAATTAATCAAGATCAAATTATCATTGTGTTTTAGTACTCTATTAATTGATGAAAATAATATAAAGGAAATGAAGGATTTTAGGAAAATTAGGGCCACGAAGTGAACAATGATGACCTTATATAACAATAGTTGCATTGCCTCAGGGAGGAAGAATCCAAGACTATTACAACAAAGATCCATGGGGCCTATTGCGATGTTCACCAGTCTAGCCCCAAAATAACAACTAAAATTAAATGAATACACTAATATTAACCAAACATGGTTCAAGGTTGCATTAACCACATTGCAAAGTGTCATGAGTGTCAAATACATGTTAACATTATTCATTGTCACTAATTCCTGTACATATTAATGATATATTGGCCCATTGAAAGTTGGGGTGGTACCGATGCTGTAGGTTCTATTGGCTCATCATTGCTAGTTGACTAGAATTTCATCCTAACAGCATGGTTAACCAAGTATTTGTTCAACACTTTAGTGGTTTCTTTGACTAAGGTTTTCAATTCTACTCATTTTATGAAGTAATCGACCAGTGCCAATAGGAACCTTCTTCAAACACTTATCTTAGGAGGGGCATTAACAAAGTTAATCCTTTGCATCACAAACAACTTGAGATTGGTGATCAACCAGAGCTCTTGAACCTATCAGTGAAGAATCGTAGAATGGGCTTTGCATGCTCTTCATCATTTAGCAAATTTGATTATGATCTTGGATGTTAGCCAGAAGAAACACTATCAAAATACATTGTTTGGACGTACTTATCCGATCAAATGGATTTTGCACTCCCCATGATGGATTTCTTCCGGCGCTTCTTGTGCTTTGGTTGTCACCAGGCAGCGATGAAAAATTTTGGTGAAACTATTCTTGTAAGTCTCCATTTGAGTTAAATCACCTAGCTACTTGGTACCTAATTGACCGGACATTCTTGCGCCTACTTGCAGTACCTGGTTGGTTAGATAAAGCTCTACCTCATCCACCCATCTCGGGGTTTCATCCTAATATGTCTTTTGGCTCCTTGTTAGATGGGACTATACCTTTTAATGAGGTGGCATGAGGGCTACCATATTTTTCAAATAAATATTCTACTTGGTTCTCTTCCTCAGGCACATGCTTCACCTTGAGATAGTCAGACCTTGCTATTTATGCTATGACTTCTCTAGGTACTTCTTTTAAAATGGGTCTAGTACTTCATATGTTCCAATAATATGATTCCCCATCAGTTGTGAGCGGTGTGGAGTACTAACCCCTCACTCCAATTTTGGTCACCAGCCTCAGTTCAGTAAGCAAAACTTTGTACCCCATTTGATTGTCAGTTTCATTAAAACTAAGTTGAATGAAAGTATAACACAAAACTCCATTGCTATTCTTCCCCGACGCTCCATCAATAAACATCATTCAGGATCCTTCTTATTCTTTTGGTTGGTCTTGTGGAACCATGTTATATTGATTGATCTCAATGGACTACTTGATAAGCTGCCCAATTAATTATGATCTCTACAATATTAGGTGTATGTGCTGGTCAATCACCATTTTGATGGGATGTACTTGGAATTAGGCCCTCAACCTCCAGGCAAAAAATGTTCAGGGCTAGCACCAATTTGTTAGAGGGTATCTTTGCACTGAACCATTGAGGGTGTGATTAACATAGAACACAACCTACTACTGCCTCCTCTTGCATAAGGACATAGTTGCCCCCATGTTGTGGTATCCCAAGTATGGAATAACATCTTTAGTTGAGGGCTCACGAGGATGGGTGATGATTTTTAGAGTTGCTTAGCTTCAGTGAAAGCCGCCTCATGCTTGGTCGTTCACTCAAATTTATTTTAGTTCTTGTAACTTTAAAGAGTACTTTGTTTCGCTTTCTCAAGTGCAAGATAAATCAACTTAATTTGACAAGTTAATTAGTTAGCTGCAACACACCTTGACTAAACATGGTGATGCAGCCTCTAGACCATTTATACATTGTCATAATTTGGAGATATATTGGCCGGTGTAATCATTATTCCTAAGAATTTGTTTGAATTTGCGCCAAACAAGTTCTTGGAATGATTCAATTTCATATTATACCTCTTTAAGGTTACAAATGTCTCTTATAAGTCCTCATATTTGGTCAACGACTTGCTCTTTATGAACAAGCCGTTGACTTAAAATCTTAATTTCCCTTTCTTTCTATTGTTGGAAGATATTATCTACAACCATTGGTATGTGGTGCCTACATTCTTCAAATCGAACGATCACACCGTGTAACAAGAAGTCCCTTCATTAATAATAACTGTGGTGTTTTTCTCATCATTGGATGATCCATATTTGGTGGTAGCCTGAGAAGTCGTTTAACAAACTGAAACACTTTCGACTATTGAGTCCATCTATATATCCATCCTTACGAATTGGTATGAGTTATTTGTGCAAACTCCTTGACTTTTTTAAGTTTACCCACGACTTTCATTTATTATTAGCTTTTTTGACCATTACAATGTTCAGGACCCATTCAAGGTGCTTGGCTTCCCTGATAAATCTAACGAGTAGCTTTGATACTTGTTCTTGAATTGCAACCTTGATCTTGATGGACTGGTTCTACTTTTTTCATCGATTAGCCCTATTTTAAATCGGATATGGAGGTGATAGTTGGTGATATCTATACTGTCGACAAACATATCGGATGGCTCCTAGCTAAACAAATCTTAGTTGGTTTTAAGTTTCTTAGGTTCGAAAGGTGTGTTCCATCACAATTAATAATGGGAACTGCTTTTGAGTGCTCTACAACATTTAGAGGAACTTCATGGGCTTCTTTGATTACTTGGCTATTGGTCATCCTCTATACCTTATGTGGCTTGGCTGGTCTGAGTTCTTTTGCACCGTGTTGAGACAACATCTCCAAGAAGTCATCCAGTTATGACCGGTTGGCTTGCATCCACTCTAAGGGAGGGGACGAAAGAAATTTACTATGCTAGAGGAAGAAGAAGAAGATTACAAGCTACAAGCTCTTGGGACTCTTCACTCTTAGTCTCTCTTAATTGCAATGAATTGAGTTTAGTCTCAATATGTTAGAACTTATAATTTAGAGTTCAGAATCCACCTAGAGGATGTGGAAGTGGTATTTATAATAGTATCGCTTAGAGGGGTTGTTGAGGTGGATGGATGACATGTAGATTATTTATGACCATCCCTACGACAGAGGACACATTCCATGAGGTGAGCTAAGAAATGTTCATGCGACTGGAAGTAGAGAATAATGAAGAAGACGAGGGTTAGAGAAGCTTGTGGTGACTCGGTTAAGTTGCTGCACTAATTCAAGAAGGCAGGGTGAGGGCTTGTGGTGATGACCGAAGGGGGAAAGTCGCAAGGGTTTACATCCGGGAGTGCAATCATGAGTGAAGAAGATTTGGCTACAATCAAAATCTGAATTCCTATTTATCACGACTTCAAAGGCGGCAAACATTACAAGAGAGAGAGAGAGAGAATCATGATATTTGGAGTAAAGCATCAGTTCAGTTGGCTAGCCATGGTTCTATGGGGGCTGGCTTGGAAAATGATTTTTTTTCGCCAGTTTGTTACATCTATAAGACCTTTCATGTGTATATGTTTTTTCATATGTGGCTGTATTTTCATTTGTGAATCATGACATTGAGCAGATTAAATTCTTACATATGTATCTACTTTTGTGCTTGTCCATTTGTGTGATTAGTGAGCATATCTTTTCTGTCCATTTAATGTCTTGGACGATAGATGCTCTGCATGTTTAGTTATCATACATATCGATTCGTTAAAGCCTTGAGTCAAGTTCCTGACCCCTGATATTTTATTGTGATGGTATTTAATTCAGCACTCATATGCATAGAATGATTTAAGGGTCTCTCTTGCCATTAAAGTACTTCGTTTCACGTCAACGATTTCAGCAACTAGCAACAAGAGGCTAAATTCTACTTTATAAAACTTTTGCAGATCACAAATAGTAGGGGATATGTACTTCAATGCAGTCACTATGTGCCCCTTGAGGTTCCAGAAGGAAAGGCTCTTCCCTGTGTCATATATTGCCATGGAAACAGGTAGTAGATCGTTTTATTGACTGATTCTTCTTTTCCCTAAAAATTTTCATATTTATCCTGTCTATTTTTCTTGTCTTGATGATTTGGAAACCTCTTGGAAAAAATATGTTCTGATATGGTAACACTAGGAAACAAGTTATAAATCGTTTTGCTAACCTTTTTTTTTTCTATTCATATCGGTGAGGTTTATTTGTTCACATCTTGTTGATATGGTAAACTACTGGAAAAATATGAATTTCTCAATATAATATGTACTGCCTTGATACATTTGATAAATTGTTTGCTTGTGATAATAAGTAAGATTAATCTAATTGAGATCATGGGATTCTTATCTATTTCCTTAACAGTGAGAATCTTTCTTGGGTTCTTCATCATTGCGTATCAACGGACATAGAAGAGTAAATAAATAATTAAGGAAGTGCCCCTTTTCCTTCCTTTTACGGCTTGTAGATTACATATCTTAAGCTTTAAGTACATGTCTTTGAATTCCTGTTTTTATCATGTGCTAAACATTCTTCATTGGTAAGCTCAACATATTGAGCATGCTTGCATAACCAAATGTATAATGCTTTAGATTAAAGCAAGGGTATGATTCGTATATTACAATGAAAAATGAATGAAGAACAAATTATGGAAAGAGTCATGAAAAAATTGGGAATGATGGAATGTGCCAATCTTTGTGCTAAAACCAGCAGCACAAGCACCATACTGAAAGTAGGTCCATGACAATGGAAGAATTGCAGGGGATTGGAAAAGAATTCAGGTGGTGTCGAATGTCGACCATTTAATCCAGAATTAAGTTCGGCATCAACAGTGTGATTGATCAGATCGTTTCTTGCTTTATTTTATTGAGATATTTATATTTGAGAAATATTTGGATATGTTTCTTTTTTTTATTAGTATTTATTTCTTGCCATATTTTCTTATTGTTTATTTTTTGCTTGTATCCCAAGGGTTGCTTTTATTATAAACAGGATCCTTAAGGCTAGGCTGAGACATATTAATAGTTGAATGATTTTTTTGCTATTTGAGCAGTTGCCTCTTCTTCATCTCTTTCTGTCCTTAGGTCCCTCAATAGCTGTTTCCCTTCTCTTTTTCCTCTTTTACCCTTCTTGATATATTTTGGTATTACGTATTAGCACCTTTTGACCTCGCACCTTCATGTGCCCACAACTGATTATATTTGTTTCAATCTCGCAACCTTCAATTGCCTTCATCTTGTTTGCACTTATAAACCTTTGATTGCATTCCCTACCCATAGCCATCATGCTTGTGTGATGTCTTGCATCTCACATTGCTCTTATGCGATGTTTAATGGAATATCATTGTTGAACATCCCCCTGTGTGCTCTAATATTGTGCGCTCTAATATTATTGTCACTTACTCCTCCAATTGTTACCTACTCCTTGTTCCCAGCTTGCACTCAACCTTGGTGTTGCACTGTTGCTTGCTTTTGTGCAACAACCCAGTGTAGGAGACCCTGCTCCCTTTCTCTGGTACTTTGCACTTATGATCCCAACCCACAAACCATTATTCTATCGCTTTCCCTATACTTTTTGGTGTATGTTCGTGTCGCTAATAGTCATTCAATTCAACACATAACCGTCAACATAACCAAGCCCACTAATTTGTCGATGGCCTTTATCATGCCAATGCTCTGCACCTCACAAAGCCATTTGCCAGTTGTCCCTTGGCATTTTGATCCCACAACTAGGATGGGAATTCGTGGGAGCCTCACCTATTAAATCCTAGCCGTCCCTTGGCATTTTAATCCCACGGCTATGATGGAATTCGTGGGAGGCTCACCTGGATCAAACTGATCTCCTTCCATATATAGGTGGTTGATTTAGGAAGGATTATATTAGAACAATTATGCATTATTCTGTAATTATTTGTTTCTTTATTAAGATATCTTGTATAGATCTATAAAAATGGGCAAGTTTGTGCAATAAAATTAAGCCTTTTCCCCCACTTCTCTGAATTTTATATGGTATCAGAGCCTTCATTGCTGCTGCCAGAATTCTTACTTTTTTATCCTGTCATGCCTTCATTGCCGACCTTCCATTATTGTTGTTATCCTATATATAATCAACGCACCCTTTATTGTGGCCCTGCTTGATATAGCCTTCATCACTACCCTTTGTCGCTGCTATGTTTGAAGCAAATTCCTCCCAAAGTTTTGACCAAATGGAGGAATCTATGGTGCACCAAGGAAGAGGAGATCTCCAAAATAAGCAACATTCCTATCGCTTAAATGGAAAGAATTATTTGAAGTGGTCTAAATTTGTGAAGAACTACTTGAAAGGGAAAGGAAAGATGAATCACCTCCTTGGGGTAGGACCAAAAGAAGAAGATCTAATTTTTGGGCATGGGATGAAGCAAACTCCATGATCATATCATGGTTGTGGAATTCCATGACTCCAGAAATTAGCGATACTTTCATGTTCCTATCTACTGCAAAAGACATATGGGATGCCGCCAGACAAACCTTTCAAATGCTTGGGATGTTGCACAAATCCTCAAAATTAAAGCCAAAGTGGGAAGCACAAAACAAGGAAGCATGATTGTGACTGAATATGCCACTCTCCTTCAAAGCGTATGGCAATAACTTGATCACTACAGATGCATAGAGACCAAGTGTGAAGATGTTGCTATCCTAAAACCTTTATTGAGAAAGATAGAGTGTATGATTTCCTTGCAGGATTAAATATATAGTTTGACCAAGTTAGAGTTTGGATCCTTGGCAAAGAGGAGACATCCTCGCTAAATGAGACCATTTCTCTCATTTGTGCTGAAGAAAGCCGACGAGACGTAATGCTGAAACCAAATGTTGCTGAAGGTTCAACAATTGTGACAACCAAAGAGGCGTCATAGAAGGAAAGAAGTAAGGATTCCTCAAAATCTCAAGACAAAGACTCCCTTTGGTGCAGCTATTGTAAGAAATCAAGACACACAAAGGAGACATATTGAAAGTTACATGAAAAACCTCTAAGGAGTGGAATCAAAGAAGTAGACAAAATGGAACATCACATGCTAATACTACAACAAGTCAGCCCAACCTAGAAACACAGTCCAGCTTCATAGAGCTCAACAAAGAAGATATTGATAAGCTAAAACAACTCCTGATATCCCTTAAAAAACCACTTGCATCTTCTTCTCTTTTACTTTCATGTAAATTTTTTATATCCATTGAATTAAATGTCTCTAGAAATCATTTGAAACGAGTATGGATCATTGACTCAGGAGCCACATATCACATGACACACTCCACTACCCACTTCATTAACTCACTCTTTGCCCGAGTGATAAGAAAATCATCACTGCTGATGGTTCTCTTACCACAGTAGCAAGCCAAGGAGAAACACCCTTTATCTCCCTCCACTCTAAAAAATTTGTTCCTTGTACCTCACTTATCTATAAACTTAATCTTCATACAAAAACTTACAAGTGATCATAATTGTCCTATTTAACCCTACTTGCTACTTATTTCAGAACCAAGGATCGGGGAAGAAGGAAGAAGGAAGAAGGAAGAAGGAAGAAGTTTTTTATACTCAATCTCAAAGTATCTAAAAAAAAAAAGAAGGATCTAGGAAGAAGATTTGACTTGTTAAGGAGAGAGATGGACTGTTCTACCTGGAAGAGCTAAACAAACTCACTATTATTAATAATGTCTATTCTATGTTATCCTTTTTTAATAAAAAATCTACTATTTGGCTTCATTATTTTAGATTAGGACATCTATCTTTTGATGTCTTAAAAAATATGTTCCCAAAACTTTTTTATAAGTTGAAAATGAATCTTTTCATTGTGAGACTTGTGAGTTAGCCAAGCATAAATGAGTTTCCTTTCTAAACAAATCTGAGAAATGGCAAACTCTTTTCTACCTTACTCATACTGATCTCTAGGGACTCTAAAAAATTCCTAACATCTCAGGGGCCCGATGGTTTGTATCCTTCATTGATGACTGCACTCGAGTCTCTTAGATCTTTCTCCTAAAAAATAAATCCAATGTGAGCACTATTCTCCCCATTTTTTACACTATGATCCAGAATCAATTTGGGATAATAATAAGAAAGTTTTGTTACGACAATGCCAAAGATTACTTTAACCAAACCCTATCCTCCTACTTTCAAAGGAAAGGTATCATTCCGTAGTCTTCCTGCATTCATACCCCACAACAAAACGGAGTTGCAGAAAGTATATATATATATATATATATATATATATATATATATATATATATATATATATATATATATAAAAGAAAATCTTACATTTCTAACCCGTGCTCGCCGCTCGATTCTTCACTATCGCTAACCTCTCCATACTCGCCGCTAAAATCACGATCTCTTCCTGGATTTGCTCGCAGGTTTCGTCTCCCTTTCTCTCTTCCTTTCTCTCTTTTTCCCTTCTCCTTCTTCTTCCTCTTGGTCGATGTTATCTCAATTTCTTCGCTCATTTGTCGAATTGGATGAAGCGAAATGAAGATATTTAGCATGAGGAGTCGTTCTTTTTCACTCCCTCACGCGATTATCCTCTTAGAATGGCGAAACAATCCGTCCCATAGACGTATACATGCACGCGGCCCGCTCGGATTGCATTTTTGCTCTCGGTTCCGCTCTGTGCTACAGTAATAAGCCAATTCTGCTGAACCGGTTAAGCATGGTTCTCACAATGAGTTATAAAGATATGAGGGGTTAGAGGTAAGATGTGTTGTTGCACCATAGTCAAGATACCATTTCGTAACACGGGATGCTTGATATGCAAAAAGTGTTGACGTGATGAAGGGAGCTGATGCAGTTCGGACCCATTAGGTGCCATCATTGGATGGCCGAGTGGCTGAATTCATCATAAATTTGATACATAACAGGATGTGATTGAGATTTGCCTCCTTGGGAGGTATGAGGGGTTGTATTTTGTTAATTGTTTGTGCTGAGCGACCATTGTTTGATGTATAGTTGGTGGAGTGTCATCGGCCTCGTCAGCATGACACTTTCAAAGCTATATGGGTGTCTAGAGATTGAGTGTTGTGAAGTTCTCCGTCCAATTCTACTGCTAGGTTGGTCTCTCTGTGCGAAGAAGGGCATATAAGTTTTCAAGACTGATGGTGTGACGTTTGGTTCTTATTGTCTTAATGCCTTGGTAGGTCGGAAGTAGACCATTGAAAGTATATAGTATAACACCCTTGTGATCCACTGACAAGCCTGCTGCAATAAAGTTGTCAACATTGGCTTTGATTTCAAAGAAAAATTGAGTCTTGGATTGGTTTGTTATGGTGATGTGGTTGAGTTCATTATTGAGTTGAAGAACTCTTGAGCAGTTTGCTGATTGTAATCTTTGGTCAAGAGTGCTTTAAATTTTGTTGCAGGAGTCCAAGTTTAGAAATTATGAGAGGAAGGCAGAGATGATGGAGAAGAGGGCAATGATTAGATTTTGGTCTATAAGCATCTTAAAGATTGTATTGAGGGTTGTGCTAATAGGTGCCATCCTCATTGAGAAGTTTTTTGGCTGGGTGGGTTGTGGCGCCATTAAGGTAGCCTTCAAAACCGTTTGCCTCGAAATGTTAAGGACTTGAGAATGCCATGAGTGGGGAATTTTAATGGTGAGCTATGTTTTGATGTGGCTTTGACATTTGACATTAGAAATTTGAGTTGTGGGGGAATGGAGATGTGACTTATTATGTGAGTGTTGTTAGTGTTATTTGAGCTATTACTGATGGAAGAGTCAGATGGATTCATGAAGAGGGAATAGAGAGAGAGAGAGAGTGATGATTGACTGGATACGGGTGAAGAGTTACTGAGTGGTTGAGTAGAGATGCCATGAGGCGATTTGCTCTAATTCTATGTGAAATACATTAGAGTAGTAAAATGTGAAGAAGCTACACAATAGGAGGGAGAGAATAGAACTACCATTTCTATGTTTTTCTAGATCCATTATGTTATATAATGACCTAATATAGAGAAACCGATTGACAATAGTTTGTTATAGTTATCAGGATCTTTTTACAATGGACTGATGTGACTCAACTATTTGTTGAGAATGAATGGATGAGATTAATTAAGATGGGGTAATGGCGATATTGTTGCCAGCAATAATGGTTTAGAGATGATGGTTGCTCTCTATAATCAGAAAACAGCTCAAAGCCTGTTATTAAAACAAAGTTTGAAACTCAATGTAACACGCTTGGTTTGGAAGTTGGTATACCCTGTAAAATGGGACATGGTGAAGGGATTGACTTTAAGCCTTGAAGTAAAGCTCAAATTTAAGATTGATTGAATTATACTAAAAAGAGAAAATTTTATATACAAGTAATTCTAAGTAGAACAGGTAAGAGTAAGCAATGGAAGTAAATTATATATTACATTCAATCGAGGTAATGTGCATGAAAAACTGATGTTATTCCTAGTGGAATCAATTCAATATACATGAATTTGTGTAGCAATAAATCAAGACAAAATGATCTATGCTACTTGATATTTCAAAATGAAAATTAAACGATATATACAAACTTGTGTATTAAAAATAATTGAGTATTGGTGGTAGGACTAACAACTTACAAAATACATAAGAACCTATTACAAACACCAGGGATAATGCCCTAACAAAGAATGATATATTTATTCTCTAATAAAAGTTACTTCAAATTGAGTGATACACAATTTTAAATTTATTTGAGATTCAACTAACTATGTTAAGTGAAACTTAAATCGAATTTCTTACCCATCATGAACTTTCAATTAGTTATAAGTATGAAATTAATGGCATTGAAATAATATTTAATTGAAATAGTTGCAATCTACTCAACCTATTTGGAATAAAATCATACTAATAACCTAATCATATAATCTATCCTAAAACTTCATGAAAGCAAATGCTAGTGGTAGGGAAAGGGAGGAGGATGGCTTGAGGCTTGCTCTCGATTGTTGAAGGAGAAGAAGGCGATAAGAGGAATTGATTTTGAGGGCGGGAGGAAGGGCACAAGAGAGGAATGGTTGCTTGTTCGAAGGAGCGTGACGGTTGCGACTGGAACGGTATGTGATGCCTAGCCTGTTGCGATCTTTTTAAGGGGGATTAAAGATGAAGAAGCCAGAGATTTGCATGCTGATTGGCAACAGAGGGAGTGATCGTGTGTTCACGTGATGGAGTAGAGCAGCTACAATTGAGGTTTGGGTTGCATGGAGGGGGAGGGGTCTACTAGTCTGGTTCAGAGAGGTTCATGGTTTATTACAATATATGTTACAAATCTTGACTCAGAAAGAAATTATAAAATAGGGCAAAAAATATGGATTAATTGCTCTCAGTCACCACTCACCAAACACGCTCAATTTATATCTCATCAAGTCTAGCAATGTTCTGTTTATTCTCTCAATAACAACATTTAGTTGAGGTGTACTAGATGTAGTAAGCTGTGATAAAATGCCATGCTTAATCAAGTAATCAATAACTTCTGGGTTTAAATATTTATTGCCTCAATCAGATTGAAAAATCTTAATTGAATTACCTAATTGCTTTTCACCCTTAGCTTGGAATTTCTTAAACTTTCCAAAAGTTTTAGATTTCTTTTGTATTAGATGCATATGGCCATATCCAAAAAAATTGTCAATAAAGATGATGAAATATTCATACCCACCCATTACTTGAACATTTAGAGGTCCACATTCATCTGAATGTTTCAACTCAAGATTTTTGGCTCTTTAACCATTTGTAGATGAAGGTTTTTATAGTCTTTTTTTACATTCAAGATAGGATTCACAACTAGGTAGAATGTCAATTTTAAGATCTCTTTAAAGACCATATTTTATAAGTCTTTCAATTCTATTTAGGTTAACATGAACAAGCTTTACATGCCAGTGATATATATCATCATCATCATGAGAATCTTTTTGTATTTTGGACACTGGCAAAGCAATTTTGAACATTTCAACATTTAGTAGTGACTTAGGAACAAGTATTTAAAAATAAAGACTATCCACTAAATTTGCAGAACATATATTTAAACCATTTCTCAAAATAATTATCGAGTTATTGTTAAAAGAATTTCTAAATAAGTATTCACACAACCTAGAAATAGAAATTAAGTTTCTTCCAAAACCAGGAATAAATTAAACATTTTTCAAATCAAGCGATGTTGAAACCAAAGTTCCATTGTACACTCTCATCATTAAGTCCCTACTGGCAAGCTCCCTTGAAGAACTAAATGCCTGCAAGAACGACAAACATGATTAGTTGCTCTCAAACCGACTACCCAGGATGATAAATCGTTCTCTACTTAACATATTTCTTCTTCTGCTTTAGCTTTCAAGATACTTTTTGAAGTTTCTCTTTCGATAACTATGCTGATCACATTGGAAATATTCTTCTTTGGCCTTTTGGTCATTAGTTTTGTTGTTTCTTTTCTTGTTTTTCTGGCATTTTCTTCTAAAATCTTTATTTATTTTTCTTCCATATTTATCATTTCCAAACTTAGGGATTTCGTCAGCAACATTTGCTTCAACACCCTGATAGGTCGGTTCAGGAGGAACCGACCCAGCCGGCCCATGTGGGGCCGGCCAATGTTTACAGGAGGCGGTTCAAACCGCCTTCCAATGCCTTAGCCGCCTAAGGCCATGGGGCCCACATCCTATTTGATTTAATTTAATTATTATTTTAGGAAAGAGGGCCCATGCTTATTTGATTTAATTAATTAAATATATTTATGGAAAGGGTGAGGGGCGGTTAGGGGCTAGGGAGATCTATAAATAGGGAAGAGAAGGGAAGGAGGAGGCATGCTTAAGATTGGTGATCTTTTGGAGTCTCTTGGGAGTTGTGGGCTCTAGATCTAGTATCTAGAGATTGGGAGAGAACGATCCTCCTCTCAAATTGAGGATCAATTGTATCTTTGCTTTAGATTTGCTTTGCTTTAAGTTGATTAATAAAAATTACTATTTTCTTGAGTTGTTTCATTACTTTCTTGTGTTTTCTTGCTGTTTTTATCAATTTCTTATTAGGGTTGCTTGCGAACTCAAGTAGATCCGATAGGATTACTTGCGAACTCAAGTATTTCCTATCACACCCATTGCCCTGCAAATAGGCTCAAAAACTTTTAAGTTTATTCAAGAGTTAATCAAATTGTGATTCATCTTATTCATGGTATAAATTGACTTGAACTAGATAAAAGCAAAGGATAGAGTCTCTAAGATCATCTCCACCTTGGTAACCCCATCTATTATCGCCCTATTTACTTTGGCCTGAAAGTTGCTAATCATGTCAAGTACATGTTTCTGAACTGATGTATTATTACTTATCTTGGCATCATGAACTTTTTTTAATAGCATCACGGCATGCCTTTTCAGATGGGTGATAAACTCATCTAACTGGGAACCTGCATCACCTTGACTCGGGTGTCTAATTTGCTACCCAAATTGTCCTGTGGTTGAAAACTTGCTCATTAGCTTAAGGAAGTTAGGCATTCCAATTTTGTAGGGGATGATTTTTTTTAAATCCCATTGGAGATGATTGTAATGAATAGTATTTCGCCATTTATTAGAAGCTGATGCTCCGAATTTTTTTTTATCGAATGTAAATCATTGTCAGACAAACTTTTAAGATTATCTGAATTCGTATTACATAATTAATTGCTTCTGTTAGGCTGTTATGATCTGGTTAATTTCCAAACTTTTTTTTTCTCGTTTTTGGCTTCTTTCGTGATGAAATATTAAGGTCTTCATTCTATCTCCTAATTCTTCATAAATTCACTTTTTTGCGGTTCATTGCAAAGAGAATCAGACAATATTATGCTTAGTTTCGCTAAGTGTATTTTAAGAAATAGGGCTTCAATTTTAGAAAACATACATTTCTCTTTGATTATTATATTAGTGGTTTCTATTTGAATTCTTCATGCTGGTGATGCTGATTCCTTTTTGATAACATAGTGTAAATTTATTTCAGTGGGTGCAGGGCGGATGCTAGTGAAGCTGCTATTATATTACTGCCATCAAACATTTCGGTTTTTGCCCTTGATTTTTCAGGATCTGGACTATCAGAAGGGGAACATGTCTCTTTGGGATGGAATGAAGTAAGCATTCACTTTATGGTGAAAATCTGTTTGATGAGTTGGAGAAGCAGAATGACTCTATTGATTACTCCTTTATTGGTGTATAGCCTCTATTTTTAATTAACACTTGTTTGCATGATACATCTTGTTTATAACGAGCATTAACGATGATATCAGACTTTGTCTTGGAGTTTTTCATTCCCTTGTAAATGAAGGCAACTTTTTTATCATCTTGGATGTGGTTGCTTTGTTTAACTACCATGTACTTATTGCATAACCTATTTGGTGTGTATTTGCGAACAATACTGACGTGCAATATAAAGTTAACTGTCGTAGGCTAAGATGCACCGACACGGACACGGCGACACGGACACGACACGACACAGACACGGGACACGGTATTTTTTTAAAATATAGGACACCGGTGCGGCGTGAACACGGCATAATAATTTTTTTAATATAATATATAGAAATAAAGGTGACACCATATTGGAAATGGTAAGCAATAATAAATTAATGCCATGAGAACTTGTTTAGCTTATAACATAAAAATGTTTAGTACAAAATGTCTAGTACAATCACAAAAATATAAGAAAAAAATCATTTAGTACAACATGAATGTTCAACTACTCAATAGAGCGAATGGTAGAATTAGATTCAGAGGTTGGTCTTTGGCCTTCAATATCATCATCATTGAATATCATTGCTTCCAATTCTGGTTTATCTAGAGAAAGATTTGCAACCTCCAATAATCTCATATCATCAAGGCACTCGAACCCATCTCCAGCAACATCCCACATCTTGTTATCACCTGTCATATAAAATGAGGTCTTCCTTGATAAAAGACGAATATTTGTATGCACATAAACTAAATCTTCAGCTCGTTGTAGAGTTATTTTATTCCTCTTTATCGATTGAATAAATGAGTATGTGCTCCAATTTCTCTCACAACAAGAAGAGGATGATACTTGACCAAGAAGTTTTATTGCTATTGTTTGAAGAAGAGGTGCTGAAGCTCCATGAATCAACCACCACATTTTCGGATCCATCCTCCATCTATCAACTAAAGATTCTTGATCACCAAAATCCTCTAAATATCCAAAGAATTTTGCAAGTTCTATATTAATCTTTCTTCTCTCATCATTTGGAAAATATCGTTTCAAGCATATCTTTCTCATATTTGACACTTCTAAATCTTTTTGTGGTGAGACACGTTGAGGGTCTTCTTGAAGCCATTCTTTACTTAAATACCTTCAAATAATACAAAGCATATAAAATTATTTATTCATTTACTAAGAAATTTAAAATTAATTTAAAAGATGAATACAAATGTACCTTGGATTTAATGAATGGGCCAAACAATGCAGATGTGTGTTGCTTTTGGTCCACCTAGCCTCAAGAATGGTATAGACAATACTCCAAAAACTTGAGTCTTCATTATGTGACTTTCTTTCATGTCTGTATATAATTTCTTTCACTTTTGCTAACATAGAGTCCCACATCTCATAAATCAAATGTAGGCATGATTTATCTGTGTCAGCCTCTCTCAATATATCATAAATCGGATCAGTGAAAGCCAAAATGTAATCTACATCATCCCACCACAAATCATTTAAGACCTTTTCTTTCACATACCTTGCCTTCCCAACATCATCTTCTCGATAACAAGACCACTTCTCTTTAATCACCTTAGATTGAAGAGCTTTTTTTATTTGTTTGAATCTTCTCAACATGATTATTACAGAAGCAAAATGAGTTTCAACAACAGCTAACATTCTCAAATGTGAGAAATTATTAAACATTGAAAGTCTCATTGAGTGGTTCATAATGAAATTTCTGATCAAAGCAACATCATCTACAATCACTGTTATCCAATGACATTTAGCATATATGATTTCATTTGCCTTTGTGTTCTTTGTTGCACAAATATTTTTTAGAACAAGATTTAAAGTGTGCACAACACATGGAGTCCAGAATATATGAGGATAAGTTTGCTCCACCAACAATTCTGCAGCTCTACACACCGGTGCATTATCTGTAATAACTTGCACGACATTTGAAGGCCCAATAATGACTATCACCTCTTTAATCAAATTGGCAATGAAATATTTATCCTTGTATTCTCTTTCACAATTCACAGCTTTAATAAACATTGAGCAATTCTCTGTAACGACCATGAAATTAATGAGTGGTCTTCTTTGAGGATCAGTCCAACCATCACTCATCAAAGTGACACCTTTTTCTTTCCATACTCCCTTTGTTGGTTCAGGCAATATTTCAATATGTACTTTTTCCCTTTCCAATAATTTTGATCTTATTGCATTGTAGCCAAGTGAAACATAACCTGCAAGGTTGTTATTACATGCAAAAGTGAATGCATTTTTGTAATGAGGATTTCTTGCAAGGTTGAAAGGAAGTCCCGCTGAAAAAACATCCTTGCAATTTCACCATCCAATTCCTCTCGCTGCTGCATGTTAAAAGCCTTCTCTAAAGCATTAGTGGCAACTCCTTTTCTTTTCTTTGAATCATATCATTCACTTTTATATGATAATAAATGATTAACTCTAACAGATGAGGAAGAAGTGTGGGATGAACCATGGGTAGATGGCAAAGGTATCTCTTTAGGAAGTGCCCTTTTGATCCTAGATTCAGCTTCATCAATTTGTCTGTTCAATTCAATCAATTGCGACGTAGTAATCTTAGGACACATTTTAATTCCATGACCAGAAATTTTACGTAGATGTGCTTTCACCCTAGAATAAAATCCTTTGTAGGTGCCACCACAATAATTGCATTTGAATGACACATTCCCTCCTCCTTCAGAAGTTTTTCCTAACTTTGTAACATGAATCTATAAGGGCTTATCAGTTTCTACAGATGGCTCTTTTGAACCTTCACCTAATCCACTCCCACCAGCAGGAGAGCTCATTTTGCTTTTAAACACACTAGTGAAATGGAAAAAATAAAGGCTTAAGAAATTAGTGCAAAATATCAAACCCCTAAACATAATGCTTCACTTATTCTAAAGATGATGAATACAACAATATGTCGGGCAGCCGGGGGTCCAAGGGGGTGCTGCCCCCTGGCGGGGGTTAAGGGGCAGCGCCCTTGCAGGGGTTTCCGGGGGCAGCACCCCCGGAATAAAATTTTATTGTAAGAGTAATTTTTATGGTGAGGGGCAACTTCTATTTGGTACCCCTCAGTAGTAAGCCTCAAAACGATAAAAATACGCAGTGAAAGCGCAGCAAAAGCGCAGTGAAGGGAAAAATTTTTATTGTAAGGTTTTTTTTAATTGTAAAAGCGCATGAATCATTTACTCTTTTTGTTGCGCTTTAGTTGCCATTTTGCTGCGCTTTTGTTGAGCTTTTGCAAAAGGGCAGCTAAAGCGTAGCAAAAAGGCAGCTAAATGAACATAAATGACGAATGAAGAAAAAATAACGAAATCAACTTACAGGTTTGAAAAATTTTATGCAGTTTGGTATCGGCTTCCCTCGGCTGCACACAGAAACTAAGGAGGAAGGCTTGTTGCTTACGGCTGGAAGGGAAGACTAAAGGTGCGATCTCCAGGCGACCGCTGCTCGCGGGAAAGATCTCCAATTGCCGCTGCTCGCCTCAATCGCTTGGGAAGACTACAAATATAAATAGGAATACGGGATTAGGGCGAAGATGAAGACTCGGGCATGAATTGACTAATATGAAATAGCGGGATTAGAGTTTTTCTTTTTTTTTTTTAATTTAATTATCAAATAGCCGGACACGCGTGTCCGATTTATATATATATTTTTTAAATGGGACACACTAATAACTTGTCCGACACGTGTCCCCGCCGTGTCGGACGCGTGTCCGTGTCCGACACTGCATACCTATGTTGCACCGATACGGATACGGCGACACGGATACGACACGATACGGATACGAGACACGTCAATTCTTAAAAATACAGGATACAGGTACAGCGCGGATACGGCGCGGATACGACATTATAATATATAAATCATACATAAAAATAAAGAAAGTAATTAAAGTGTAATATTTGAAATGACAAAAAAAATGAAAGCAACATCATTTGTAGCATTGTATCTTATAATATCAAAATAAAAGTAAGCATTAAATATTTAAATGTCTAGTATAACAACAAAAATAAAAACATAAATTGTCTAGCACATGAAGTTTCAACTATTCAATAGAAGGAATGATAGGATTAGCTTCTTCAGTGGTTTGTCTTTGAACTTCTATATCATCTTCAATAAATATCATAGCTTCCAATTCAGGCTCATCAAGTGAAAGATTAGCAATTTCTAATATTCCCATCTCCTCAAGAGATTCAAATCCATTTCCAGCAACATCCCACATCTTGTTGTCTCCTTCCATATAAGTTGGAGTTTTCCTTGAGAGAAGTCGAAGGTTTGTATGCACATAAACTAAATCTTCAGCCCGTTGTGGAGTAATTTTATTTCTCTTCATTGATTGGATGAACGAGTATGTGCTCCAATTTCTTTCACAACAGGATGAAGATGATACTTGGCCAAGTAATTTTATGGCGATTGTTTGAAGTAGAGGTGCTGAAGCTCCATGTATAATCCACCACATTTTTGGATCAATTTTCCACCTATCACGCAATGACTCTTGGTCACCAAAGTCCTCTAAATAACCAAAAAATTTAGCAAGCTCAATATTGACACTTCTTCTCTCCTCTTCATTAGGAAAATAACGCTTCAAACATGTCTTCCTCATATTTGAAATTTCTAAATCTTTCTGTGGAGAAATTCTTTGAGGATCCTCTTGAAGCCATTCTTTACTTGAATATCTTCAAATAACATTAAAAGCAAATAATGAAAAAATATTAAAATTAATAAACAACAAATTGTGAATTAATAATGAAAAAATGTTCAAATTTACCTGTGATTTAGTGAGTGAGCCAAGCAATGTAAAGGTGTATTACTTTTGCTCCACATATCTTCTAGAATAACATAAATAACATCCCAAAAGCTTGAGTTTTCATGAAGCGCCTTCCTCTCATGTCTATATATAATTTCTTTTACTTTGGCTAACATTGAATCCCACATCTCATAAATGAGATGTAAACAAGACTTATCCGTATCAGCTACTCTCAACATCTCATAAATTGGATCTGTGAAATTTAAGATATATTCAATCTGATCCCACCATAAATCATCTAAAAGCTTCTCCTTTACATACCTAGCTTTTCCAACATCATCTTCCCTATAACAGGACCATTTGTCACTGATCACCATAGCTTGAAGAGCATTTTTTATTTTTTTGAATCTTCTCAACATCACAATAACTGAGGCAAATCGAGTTTCAGCAACTGCAAGCATCTTCAAATTAGGGAAATCATTGAACATAGAGAGTCTCATGGAGTGATTCATAATAAAATTCCTAATTACAACTGTATCTCCAGCAATCACTGTGATCCAATGACATTCATTGTAGGTGATTTCGTTTGACTCGGTATTCTTAGCTGCACAAATATTCTTCAAGGCAAGATTAAGTGTATGCACAACACATGGTGTCCAAAAAATATGAGGATAGGCTTGCTCTATAAGTAGACCTGCAGCTCTACAAACAGGTGCATTATCAGTAATGACCTGGATGATGTTTGAAGGCCCCACCATCATGATAACTTCTTTAATTAAATTAGAAATGAAAAACTTATCCTTGTACTGTCCTTCACAATTAACAGCTTTGATAAACATAGGATAGCTCTCTCTTACAGCCATGAAGTTGATAAGTGGTCTTCTTTGTGGATCTGTCCACCCATCACAAACCAAAGTAACTCCTTTTTCCCTCCAAACTCCTCTAGTAGGCTCAAGCAACTTCTCAATATTATCCCTCTCTCTTTGCAACAATTTTGTTCTAATGAGATTATATCCTGGTGGTACATATCCTGCAAGATTATTATTGCATGCATAGGTAAAGGCATTCTTGTAATGTGGATTCCTTGCTAGGTTAAAAGGAAGTCCAGCTGAGTAAAACATTATAGCTATTTCCCCATCTAATTGCTCTCTCATTTGTAAATTAAATGCTTTCTCCAAAGCACTATCTACAACATGTTTTCTTCTTTTTGGTTCATATCCCTCCATCCGAAAAGGCCCTTTGTTTACAGTACTGTCATCACTTCTAATTGAAGAAGATGATGAAGGATATGAAGCATGGGTGCTTGGAAGTGGAATCTGTTTTGGAAGCTCTTTTCTACTCCTCTGTTCAGGTTTATTGATTTTTCTTTGTAATTCAGCCACTTGTGATGAGCTTATCTTTGGGCATACTTTAATTCCATGACCGCTAATCTTCAACAAATGAGCTTTCACTCTATAATATGATCTTTTGTATATGGCATTACAGTAATTGCATTTGAATGCAATATTGCCACCCCCTTCAGATGTTTTACCTATTTTTGTCACATAACCCCATAGAGGTTTGTTATCTTCAATATTGGTCTCTGATGGACCATCTTCAGACCCAATTCCTACGCCACTAGAGCTCATTATCCTACAAAGGATCAACACAAAAAAACCACATGAATTTGAAATATGAAAATTTTTAAGCAAAAGTGTAGAGATGTCGCGGATAAGCCGGGGGTCCAAGGGGGCGCTGCCCCCTGGCGGGGTTCGACCGAGTATCGAGCATTGATACCGAGTATGGTACCAAGCAGTACCGAGTACCGGTACCGAGCGATACCGAGTACCGGTACCTAGCGGTACCGAGCGGTACCGAGTACCAGTACCTAGCGGTACCGAGCATTGATACCGAGTACCGGTACCGAGCATCGATACCGAGTACCGGTACCGAGCAGTACGAGTTCAGGTACCGAGCAACACGAGTTCAGGTACCGAGCAACGCGAGTTACGGTACTGAGCCTACGATAAATAAAACGAAGAAAACAAACCTTCACTGCTTGCGTCGCCTTCACCGTTCGCGTCGTCAAGCTGCTCTGTCGACGAAGGATGATCCTGTCGGCTTTAATGCTTGCGTCGTCGAGCCTCTTCGTCGACGAAGGATGATCCTGTCCGCTTCTATGCTTGTGTTGTCGATCCGCTCCTTCGACTACCATGAAGAAGACGAATGCCTGTGCGGAAACGAAAAGTCTAGCTCGCAGAAATGTTTCAGCCGCAAAAATGAATAGGGATATTGAGCAGCTAGCCGAAATGAATAGGGCAAATTGCGACTCCGGTTTTTTTTTTTTTTTCATTTTTTAACCGGACACGCGTATCCGATACGCGTGTCATGTCAATTTTAAATAATATTTAAATTGGACACGGCAAAGCCGTATCCGACACGTATCCGTGCCGTATCGGAGGCGTATCCGTATCCGACACGTGTCCGATACAGCATGCCTCGTAAATAGGAGTATCGGTGCAACATAGCTGCATACCCTCTTAAAACGGAGTATCGGTGCATCATAGGTCGTAGGTTATCTAAGCACTGATTTCAGTTATCTTCAAGCTATTACGTGTCTTTCTCACAGTGACCCTATGGATAAATGTGCAGTAAATATTAATGCTTTATAGATTAGTTATATTTTACATGCTAGCTGAAAATTTCCTTTTTTCAATAATTTTGCTACAATTAATGATGTAACGTGTAGTTTGTTCTTGTGATAAAAAAGAGATCTCTCAATTGCGCATCTCTACTTCTCTTCAGCTCACACTGAAATTTCTTGAATATTTATTATTATACAATTTGCATACAAGTTTACCTGTGTACAAAAGAATTTTATCAATGAGCTGATCTCCAGCATTACTTGTCATAATTCTTGTTTTAAATCATGAGCATGATTGATTTAAATGGCAACAATTAAAAGAGAAATGTTAATATATTCTAGACTGATTATTTATGAATGTTTATTTATTTATTTTTATTTTTTTGTGGATGTTAATACATGTAGGAGTCATGAAAACAAGTTTAAGTGCTATCATTTAGATCAACATTTATGGGCCTAATCCATCAAGTTAGATGCATCATAAATTAAGATATTAAGATCTTAGTTAATTATATAGACCCAGGAAATATATAATAATTTTGTGGAATATTTAAATGAGAAAGTTAATGCTTAAGATATTTTTAGCGAGATCATAATAAAAAAACATGAAATATATTATAAATTGATTAAAAGTTGAAGTTGAATCAGTATGAAAGAAGATGCATAAAGACTTTGTCTCTTGTGATTGTAGAGTTTTGCATGGCAGTTTAACCAGAAGATCTTATTTTAAAGGTATAAACCTATTCCAAATATTTAGTTAATTAAAATAATTCCACAAGACTAGTTTTGGATAAGTATATACTTAGACTAATTATTGATTGAATGTCATGCTTGGAGCTAATTAATATTTAATTTTAAAGGAGGTCACAGGCCAGGCTCAAACCTATAACCTCTACCCTAGGAGTAAGGTGGTATACCACTTGAGCTATTGCTCCTTGGATTTGTTTAGAAAATCTTTCCAATGGAATCTTAAAGATTAAGAGGATGGCTAAAGATTTGAGAATAACTATTTTGGTACAAATATTCAAACATTAAAGGTTTGGGTGAAGCAAATATTTTATTAATTAAACGTATGCCATAAGATCAATTACAAATAATTAAGCACATGACTAGTTATAAAGGAGGGCACTAGACTAGTTGTATTTTATGTTGGGAGCTAGTGAATATTAAGGTTTAAAGAAGGTCATAGGCTAGACTTAAACCTGAAACCTTTACCTTGGGAAGAAAGTAGCTTACCGCTTGAGCAAGAACTTTTTGGTTTTAGTTAACAAATCTTTCCAATGGAATTTTAAAGATTAAGATGATGCCTAAAAATTAAAGAAAAAACATTTTGATACCTGTATTCAAACATTGAAGTTATTGGTGAATCCTTTGGGTATAAAGTTTATAAAATTATATAAGAATCAAATTTATGAATAGTACAGTAAAGTCTTATGATAGCGTTATAAGACATAAGCTTAGCAAAAAGCATGCTGGTTTGAAGAAATAATTGGATTTATGCTAGGAAGAAGATCCATTATGGTGGCAAAATTTGATGTAACAAAAATGAGAATTTTAAGATGAATGGATGGAAGAAATAGAACTATTAGATTGAGAAATGAAAAGATAAGAGGGACAGGGAGAATAACACCTACTAAATATAAAGTAGTGGAAATCAAACACATTATTTGGGTTGGTACATGCACAATAAAGAGTAGAAAATGCATCGAGAAGAAGTTTTGATAATTTAAGCAGGTAAGAACTATGTAGGAAAAGGGGTAAATTAAACGCAACATTTATAAAAGTGCTAAAAGATTTACTCAAATATAAATCTTAGACCTCAAATAGCACTTAATAAAAAATGAGCGTTAAATAAAGATTCATTAAACCGAGCCAAGGATAAAGCTAAGAATGATGACTATGATGAAAATATGGTTAGTTTTTTTTTCCATTTTTGTTCTTGTTATATAGGTTGTTGTTGTCAATAACAATTATTTCTATTATGCTCCTTATTTGATGGTCTCCATAAGGAATTTTTAGGCATTAGGTACCATTGAATTGTAAGTTTCACTTTGAAATTGCCAACATTAGCTAAATCTAACTATGTACTATCTTTAAATCACATTATAACACTAATTTGTATTTGGTTGTACTTCTGTTTTAGAATATTCATATACAAGTTGTTTTTTCGGATTTGATGAATATTTTTTATTTTTTTATTTATCTACTTTACTCTCAATTTTCACTCTTATTTGTGTTATATCAGAAAGATGATCTTAGGGCTGTGGTAAATCACTTAAGGACAGATGCAAATGTCTCTTGCATTGGTTTATGGGGGCGCTCAATGGGTGCTGTTACGAGGTATGTTTAGGATTCTTTGATTTATTCTTAATGTGTTCTTAAAATTTGCCTATGCAAAATCTTTTTTATGTGGTTATTGTTTCATTATGAAATCAAATGTAACTATTTATTACTTTGTATAACTTTGTTGTATGAATTACGTTAAGTATTATAGGATAATGTATAAATTTAAAATATAACATAAAGTAAAATCATGTATTTGAAAAAAAAATGCCAATGTTTGGTTGCTTGTAAAAGAAATTTTGGTGTTTAATATTTTTTTTGTCTTTGGTTGCTTATAAAGTACAACCAATTTTTGAAATATGACAACGATGGGAAACAACAACAATCGATAGTGGTGGTGGTCGATAACGGTGGTGGTGGACGATAGTGTGGATGCTGGACGGTAATGGTCTCAACGACAATTGCTGGCATCACTAGTGGTGGTCAGCTGTCGGCGGCGAGCGGTGGGTGGTGGTGGGCGAAATTTCACTTTTTTATGTATTTGGAACTCATCAAAATTGGGCGAATTTCAAACCCCCTGAAAATGAGCTAGGTAAGGAATTCTAAATACCTCAATAGATTACTTTGCATTTGCTTTTGTTCTAATAAAATGCTAAAAAATTTAAATCTTTTGCATTTAGTTTACTTCACACTACATATGTTTGTGACCAAACGACCCTTCAATAAATCTAATAGAAGAGCATAAAGGGTGCATGCACATTAGTAAATTACATTGGCTTTGAAAAAAGGAATGGCCCATTGGTATAGGAATTTAAGGGGTGGAAGGTGGTTGGATTGAGTGGAGAGTGGAAGATGGAGATGGTGAGAAGTGAAGGCTGTTACAACTCAGTTTGAAAGCTCAAATTAATGAGGCGAAAACAGACAGTCAGATGATATTCACAATTCTTTTACATAACAAAAATTATCCAAATAAAAGGAATACCTGATTTTAACTGGAGTGCCATTAAAATAATTTTCAGTCTAAACATACGATAAAACAGTTCTTACCTATTTTTTAGTTGATCATCTTCTTCTGTACTCGAAACCTTATTGACCAACCATTTAATTAACATGGGATTTATCTGAAAATTTCAATTTTATAGTTTGAGTTTTTCAGAATAAACTCAATGGTCGATTACAGTTTATAGTATAGCAGTAAAACATGTATGTAAGTAGTCATATTAATTTATCAAAATTTTAATTTAACAAATATATAAATATTAATATAGATTTGAATACTATAATTTCTTGGTTGATAAAACGTTATTTAAAATTTCAATTCCTTTTAAATTTTACTCTTTTAATAGTTCATTCATTACAAAAACATTATCTAAATTTTGTGCTAGTGAAAGTACAACCATTTTCATTGTCTTTTAGATTTATCGTATATGAGTACATTACGACCCTAACCAATGTCATAAGGGAGTGAACTCCTATATTTGCATGCATATACCTTTTTCATTTCAATACTTTTCATTTATTTGTTATAATTCATTTTATTTATTTCTTTTTTCTTTGCATATGCATATCAATCTGCATAAGTAATTTTCACATTTATATATACCATATTTAACTTTGATTGTTTATTTTTTTGTTAATTTAATGTATAATAGATATTTTAAAATTCAATAAGTATACATGCATGATATAATATTAGATAATTGCATTGAAATTATAATAAAAATATAGTTATTATAAAATAGATGCAAGAACCAACATTGCCGTTGCTAGGTCCCAAGTCCTGGATAAAAAAAGTGGAGGGTTGCGTTAGGTAGTCGATAACCAGCGTAAAACTTGTCGAATAATCATGACATGAATCCTCTAAAATATCGATACCACATAGTGGGGTAAAGGCTTGATGTTGTTGTTGTTGTTGTAGATGCAAGAACCCACTTCATTGTTTTTCATGTGTTGAAATCCTTGTAAATTCTATTAATTCTTAAATAACCTTCCTTAATGTATCATCTAAAACCAAGAACATAATTATGTAAATTTACACCACTTGTTAAGAATTAAATTCTATTTATTTCAAATTAAATCTCCATTTACATATTATTACCTAAAATTTCCCAAAAAACTTTGCTTTTTCTAGTATTATCTCAATTTAATAATTTGATGCAGCCACTATTCAAAAACAATGTTAGCAATATTAATAACCTTGAAGAAATTGAACGTTACCAAGGGGAATGTCAGACTACTCCATTAAGTAACTCCTATTCTAATTATGTCGCATATCATATGATAAAAAATAATATATACATAAATTATGCTAAGTACTTCAATTTATTTTTCTTCCCGTTGAATTAGGATCACACAAACTATCTTCTTCTTTTTCTTTCCTAGCACATACAATTGTATAATTAAATTAGTCAAATCAAACTAAAATCATAAGCTCATTCTCAATGAGAAATTTACTTGCTCCTATTCTTATTCTCTTTCTTCAACCTCCTGCTTTGCCTGAGGTCAAAAAATAACGAACTACTCACCCTTTTCTCTAACAATAAGAGTACGAAATCTTCCCCTCACACAATTTTTTCCCTCACATATAAACTCCTCTCTTCCTTGCTTTCAGCTCAACTAGATCTAACAAGCTCACATTATTCCACACGAGGAGTTGTGTTCAAAGCATCGTCCTCAAAATTGGCACCTTTGCTCTGCTCCAGCTCGCTTGCTCTTGAGTTCGCCTGCTCACTCGCTGCACCTTCTCGCCCACTACTATTATGGGATTGGTTTAATTGAACCGGTCTAGCTGGACATCACAAAGGTATGGGGTATGAATAGGAAGGTCTTGAATTATAGCTCTTCGATATTCAAAATTTGGATCTATCATCGCAAATGCACTCGTAAAATAAATATTTGTGATCTGTTATATTTAGATCATTGATTGGAGACATTGTTGGTGTTTACCTTTGCCAAAACACTATTGGTTGCCTAAGTTAGCTGTCGCGACCCGGCTCGAAAGTTCAAGTTAATGAGGCGGGAATAAACGGTCGAATGATTATTATCGTTCTTTTAATAACAATAACTACTTAGTAGACTAATATCCAGAATATAATTAAAGAGTCACTAAAACAATTTTCCAATTTGAATATATAACAAACAAGTTCTTATCTATTTTCAGTTGATCCTCTTGTTCTGTACAAGAATTCTTCTCTTTTAGTAATCTAATTCACAGGAGATTTATCTGAGAATTTCAATTTAGTCATTTGAGTTTTTTATAATAAACTCAGTTAAAAAGTTATAATTTGCAATATAACAATTAAGAATGCATATAAATCGTCATGTTCATTTGTCAAACCTTTCATTTAAAATACAAATGAATATTTAGTATAAATGTAGATCAAAATTTATTACTTTAAATAAACTTTTTTCCTTTAACATTTCAATTATTACAGGAGCACCGTCTAATTTATAGCAATGAATGTACAATCATTTTCATTTTCCTTTACTTTTTCGTTTAATATGCACGGGTACGCTGCATCTTCAACCAATACTATAAGTGGGTGAACTCCTGTATTTGCATGTAATATATCTTTTCCCTTTCAATATTTTTTGCTTACATATTATAATTATGTGTATTCATTTTTCCATTACATATACATATTAATCTGTGTAAGCATTTTTCACGCTCGCGCTCGCAAATACATACACACACATATATATTGTAAACTTTGATTACTTAGTCATCCTCAATTTGATGCATATAAGAGAATTAAATATTAACAAGTATTTGTGCGTGATATTAAAAAAAAAGTATATATGGATGATATAATATTCAATAATTGAAATGAAATAAAATAAAATAAAATTGCTATAGAATAAACGTAATCACCAACTTTTCTTCTCTTTCGTGTGTTGACACTCTTTTGAATTTCAGGCTTTCTTTAATGCAACACCTAAGGTTACGTACACAATTACATGAATTTGCATAGTTATCTTAAAATTATACTTTCATTAAATTCAACTAATTTTTTTCATCAATATATATGTATCTCTTATCTAATCTTTTCCTAAGAACTCTTGTTATCTTCAGTACTTTTGCCTCAGCTCAACGATTTGAATCATTTACTGTTCCAAATAATATTCATTTGTATTAATTATTATTAAACCACTTTAAAAAAAATCAGTTGCCATCAAGGTAACATTGAATTAATTGGAATTTGTTAAAAACAATTTCAAATGCATCGGGCATCATTTATATAACTTTAAATATTTCTAATTTGTTATATCATATTTACAATTACAGCATCTACTGTTAAATTCTAAAATAATTGGAAGTTATTACCTTCATAAATCTTTCTTTCCTTTCTTGCCGAATCGAGATTTCTATCAATTAGATTCTTCATATTAAACGATCATTTACTATTGTTTTAGTCAAAATTATAAATTATACATTTATATTATTTTTAAATTTGAACGAGAAATAAAATTTTAAATGGCTTACTCTTTCCCCATCCTAAAAAATGGAGGCTCAAGAACTCTGTCGCTGAACACTGAGACGACAAAATAACTCTCTTAATTTTTCTCTTTTACAATATCTCTCTTCCAATTTCCTCTGCTTCTCTCAGTCATTGTCTTGTCTCGATCACTGCCTTCTTTCAATTGTGTGGTTCTACTGGAGTGAGCAAAATTTGATATCTCACGCGAGGAGTTACATATAATCACTTCCGATCGCATTGGTTTAGTTCAATGGATTCGGCCACTCGCTCGCTCGGCCCGCATGCGCTCGCGCAGCCTCTCGTGCTTGCCCGTTGTTTGAGAAAGGACCGGTTTGATTGAACTTGTCCAACCGGTTCTTACATTAGCCCTAGTCCAGGCAGACCTACTATGTCAGTCTAGGGGCATCATCTTTGATCATAATTTAATCATTGAAAAACACTTTAAGATTACCTAGTTTATTTATAATACCTTTTGCTAGAACATTTTTTAAATAAAGTATTACACTAGGAAAATGGTATAGGTACAATAACAACAATTGCCTAGAATTGCTAGAGTATAAGGAAAAGTACAAAATAGCAAATATATGAAGTTAAAAGCTAAAGGATGATATGCTCAGCGATATGAGAAAACACTAAAAGAGGGAAAGAGCTCATTGGAACTATCATACTTGAAGCTTGGTGAAAACTGGAGAATGATGATATTTTTTTATTACGATCTGGTTTGGTAAATATGATTTGAAACCTCTTATCCACCAGAAGATCATCACTCAATATTTTCGTTAGAATCATTAGGTTGTTAAGCATCATGATTATCAAGATTTTCATTGATAAGAGGGAGAAGGTAAACTTCCATAATTGGAAAATCAAATTCCATTATCTTACTTACAAAAGATGCATAAGCCATACATGTAGGGCTAGTAGGGTTAGGCACAATAGTCTTAGGATATTGAGGAAAGTCAATTGGTCCTAAATTCTGGGGCAACATTTTACTGATGATGGAGCAGTTGCAATTATTGTGAGATGAGGAAAGATCTGAACATTTTAATGACCCTTTTGTCCAAACGTTTGGTTGCCTTAGATCTGGATGTACCTAAAATCATTTAGTGAAATTGTGTCAAAAAAATTTACAAAATAAATAATATAGGTAATGCTTTTAAATACTATTTTCTATCAATAATCACAATACTCTGAGCCAATCCACACCTCTTTTTTCAATGATAATATTACATCCATTTCAACCAAAATTCTGGCCACAAATAGGTCTCAAAAGATGATTATTGGTAGTAGCAGCAACTTGCAAAAATTTACCAAGGATAGAACTTAAAAAATATGAAGTGGATTGGTTGAAGAAATGCAAATGTAGTTTAGAAAGAACTACCCAAATAGGATTGATTTGAGGTTGCATAGATGCATGAAAATTAGGAGACCTTGTAATAATACACACATTGGAAAGCCATTAATATAGTATGTTTAGAAATGAGTTTTGTATAGTCTTCACCTGAGAATAATCTTATAATGATGTGATGAGGATCGATAATTTCTAGGAGAAATTTTCATTTCAACTTTTTGAAAATTTTAGATATTATATACTTAACTGAATGTTTAAATTTTAAGGCTTTCACCTTAAAATACCTCAATACATGTTTGTGCAATTTCAAACTTTGGGTGGAGTTCATCAACTGTCTAGAGTGCATTGTATGTCAGGAGATTTTTTATTTACTAGGTTATTGCGGAGGGTCCAAATCTTTTTGGTATGACAACCATTTTGGTTTTATTGCTATACCTTTTTTGACATTTTCAGATGTCATCATGTCGTTGATGTATATCGGATATAAAGCATCAAGGTAGAATAAATAACCATATCTTGCCATATGCTGATACTCCAATAATTAACAGTTTTGCATAATAGTAATGACGTTTCTCTCAAATTATATATTTTCCATTATGACTATATATTTTTAATATCTAATGCTCATGTTTTGCAGTTTGATGTATGGAGCTGAAGATCCATCCATTGCAGGAATGGTTCTTGATAGCCCATTTTCGAATCTTGTGGAGTTAATGATGGAGCTAGTTGACACATACAAATATCCCTTACCAAAATTCACTGTATGAAAAAGATTACCTGAGGCTCACATGCAATTTGTCCTTTTTTTTGCAAGGATTTGAACCTAAGAACTCCACTTAAAACAGCAGTTGTACAACTCTGTCCAGTGTTTTCTCTTTTATGCGTGCACTCACAACATATACTGATATATAAGATGTACATGTCAAAGCACACATCCTTAGGCTCTATTCATATGTTATGAGTTAGGTATCAACGGAACTAAAAGTTCGAACATCTCAGGTCATAAATTGCAAATTTATAGTCAAGCCCCAAATTGATTAATAATTACTTTTCATTTTAAGAAAATACTTCGAATTTTTTTCCGCATGCATGCATTGAGTCATGATCCTTGTTCATGCTCTTTTTCCATTGCCAAAAATTTCCTCTACTTTTAGTTGATTTTGCTGTTTTTATTTGTCCAGTACTAGGATGGAATTCTGTACGCACTACTGTTACAAACAAATGTTAGCTACCTGTGTATGTGGTCTTGATTTTTGATGTAAGTTCTTAAGTAGCAATTTCATTCAACAAAGCTCTCCGCTCTATTGCAGTTTCGTTTGTTCTGCCTTACGGTACATAATATAAAATAATTTAACAAGAGCAAATCCTTTATGATCATATTTTGTGTTCACGTTGTTTCCTCAGACGCCTGCATCTATTTCAACGTTCAACTGACCAAATTAGCAGATTATGTTCTTGACCTGCCTCCCTTCAGAAAGTTATTTCTATGGATGCCTAACTAGAGGGCCATGTCAGGATTGAGCCTGACTTTCCATTTTGATCTGGCCAGGTGAACCATTAATGTAGTTGAACCAAGCACAAGTTAAACCCATAGAATTTATTCAGTGTCCAGTCTTGTAGATGAAAGCCTGTTGCATCACTGGTAATGACATGTGATGCTATTAGCCGCTCCCAAATAGTTTGGATAAGGTGCATAGTGATTGGGATGGAATGTGAATCTATTATTATATCTTTCTTTCTTTATAGGCTTGGTCACTTCAGCTAAGGCCTTATTTAGCAATTTTGAGAGCCTTCATTTGAACAATCTTATTAGTTTTATATAATCCATGGTTTAAAAAGGCACGTGAGGCGTCCACCTCGAATTGTGCCTCGCCATAAGACACCCAATAAGTATCTTCAGGCTGTGATAATTTGAGTGAGACTTGCTTTTTTCATTCAAGCCACATGTCTCGAGCCAATTTGCCTCGAGGCATTTGAGGCGAACAGATGAAATTAATATTTATGTTAAAACACTTTTAAGTTACATACAAAGAGAGTTTAAGGTTTTAGGTTTACAGTTTAGACCGATTTGAAGATAGAGAGTTAAAGTTTTTAGGTCTCTTTCATTTTTTAGCTTTTTTTTTAAAATATTTTTACTGATTTTTATTTTAATTAGCTTGTTTCCATTTTCATTTAATTTTTTTAAATTTTCTTTTAATTTAATTTTTAGTTTTCTTTTAAATGTTTTTTCATTTGCTTTTTAAACAGTTTTTTATTGTCTTAACTTTTTTTTTTAATTGAATTGTTGTTATTGTTTTTTAGTGTTTAGGTTTTTAATTTTAATTTTAACTGTTTGTTGATAATTTGTATCATATTTATGATTTATCTTTAATATATAATTTTTTTAATTTTTAGTTTGAGGCTTTGCCCTCGATTTGCTTGTTGTGGCTTATGCTTATGCTTCACCTCAGTAAGGAAAAACACCCAAGTTTCCGATTTTGCTTTTTTAAACCTTGTCATATATAAGGTGGCAAGTTGGCCAGGACAAGCTAATATCATGCTATTTTCTTCATTAAGGAGTTTTAATGAGTTCGGTAATACTATTGGAATATTTGAAAGTTCTATTTTTAGTCAATTTTTTATTGAGCTTAAAACTGTGCTTTAGAAAAATGCAAATATTCCATTTGTCATTCGCAAATCAAACAATTAATTATTCTGTCCAGGTCAAGCTTGCTATACAACACATGCGCAAGATTATCAAGAGGAAGGCAAACTTTGACATTATGGATCTTGATCCTATTCAGGTTGAATTTAACTAAAAAAACCAGCTCTAAGTTCCTGAGTGTCTTAATTTTTTGTATATTTTCTTCCTTTATTTCTTTCTTTTCTATAGTTAGAATTTCCATAAATGGTTAAATGTACTATGCTTTTAAGTCTTCATGCAGAATATGAATGCTTAACATGTTGCAGTGCTCTTGTAGAGTTGCTGGGTATTAATTGAACAGTCTGAAAGAAACAATCAAATAATGATAGACTTATATTATTTGGCAGTCTTAGGATTCTTTAGATTGGGATCCAATATCAGTGGACTGATATAGCCACTTCAAGCTGGAGACAGGCTCACCTTATAGGTGAAAGATGAAAATGTTGACTATTATTTTTTTCTATTGATCTCCCACTGAAATGTTTAAGGACATGAAGGCTTTTTTCTCTTTCATTTTAGAGTTTTCGTTCACTTTAAGATGTTAAAGAACTTCAGTGTATAACTGTTTTGTGGCAAAATATGCTAGTGTATTTATAAGCTGATTTCTGGCGAAGAGTTGACATAAAAGTCATCAAAGTCAGATAGCTTAAAGAAAAATGGTTAATATGGCATTTGTAATGTTTAATAAATTGAATCAACCTGGTCCAATTGAATATTTTTGAAACCCTGGGGTATCCACTATATGCGTACTGTTGGTGTTAACTCTATTTTGATATGGATGTCACGAGCTCAAGTCAAAGCAAATACATTGGTAAAGTTGCTTTCATTGACCTTTCTTAAGACTGCATTGGCAAGATCTTTATTTCATGGGCTCTCCATTTCTTTTATGTCAACAGTCATTGAGTTATTTGGATGGGCTATCGCCTGCTTTGTGGCAAGCTATATCATCGCAAAGCAAGAGCGCGCATGATGTTTCTACATAAAAATGTCAGATGACTTTTCCCTCGGCATTTTCTTTGTAAAATACCTTTTTTTTTGACAATAGGTATAACTATACATAATGCAATTATCATAAAGCTCTAACTGTTAGAACGAAAAGAGCACAAACCAATTAGATTATATTATCAGGATTTGGTGTATTTTCTTTATAAAAATTGAAAATATTTAGGTTGAAAAATTATAGACCATTTTTATTTAATTTATATGCTATTCTTTTGAAATATTGGTATAGTTTAATGAATTACTGAATGATTATAAAAAACCATTAAATTCAGCTTGCAATGGTTTTAATAGCTGAATTATCTATTATGCAATTAATTTTAATGAAAAATTGAGCTTTGGAATGCCTTTCTAATGCATTTTTTCAGGCTATGGGAACGTAGTTTGGCCTTCATAATCTCAACAATTTTCTTTTGCATGAATTTCAATAATTTGCTAAAGTTCATTCTTTTTGTGATTTATTTGCATCTTATTGTACTTATTTGTGCACTAACGTTTCATGGTGTAATCATTAGATTTAATCATCTTCTTTTTCAGTATTTATTCTTTTGTGTTTAGTTTGTTGATCAATCATTAAATAGGTCAGCATATTACCTTCTCCTGACTCTTCTTCTTTCATTGTTTGCATGTTTTCTTGCCATTCTTTTGAAAGTGTATGGTGATTTGAATGATTTTTTATTTCATAATTATGCTATAGAGCTTGCATCCTATGTTGAATATGTTGTAGATCCTGACACCAATGAGAATTGGGCTTATTGAGACTTGTTTTGTATGATTTTTTAAATTGTGCCTTGTTCTTTTCTTTAAAAAAATAAAAGAGTACTTTACCTTTATGTTACGACCCAGCCCAGAGGCTCGAATTAATGAGGCGGGAACAGACGGTCGAACGGTTGATTAAAATTTCAGTTTCTAAAACTATCACCAATAAACTGATAGAGCCACTAAAAACCTCTAAATAAAAAATTTTTTACAATAATTATCTTTTCCTTGGAGCATCGTGTCTACGATACATATTATCTCCGCTTCTACTCATTTTAAGTTTTTGAATTCTACTTGTAATTGATTTTCAATAAAAAGAGTGAGTCATAAAATAATTCAGCGAGTAATTCATGCTTCTAAATTAAAGTTACATACAGCCTTTGAAACAATATGCATGCTCATTTCCTGTCACAGCCTGGCCTGGATACTCGAATTAATGAGGCATAAATGGACGGTCGGACGGTTAATTCATTTCCTTAACTTATACATAAACAATTAATATTAACATCACTCATAAAACTAAAAAGCCATTAACAAACTTACAAATTTGAAGTGAATATGTACATAAAATAGATTTTACCTTTCTTCATTCATTCGCCTTCTTCTGAAGACGTATTTCTCTGTTTCATCCATTTCTATTTATCAAAAGATTTACCTATAAATTTATTTAGCAGTTTGAGTTTACCTAGTAACTATCATGCACCGATGCACCTTCTTATGAAGGTATGTAGTGTCGGACACGTGTCAACATGAACACGCTTCCGAAACGGCAGGGACACGTGTCAGATAAGGCCAAAATGTGTCCAATTAAAATAATAATTAAATTAAAATGGACACTCGTGTCTGACATGCGTGTCCTAATATTTAATTATAAAAAAATCTTAAATAATAAAATGAGCCCATTATAAGTAGCTGTGTATGTCGTATCCCTTCATATTCTTTATTTTTGCGAGTAGGCTAGGGTTTACACGAGTGTCATCTTCTTCATTTTTGCGAGTAGGCTAGGGTTTATGCGATCGTCGTCTTCTTCATTTAACAAGCAGGCGAGTTGAAGGAGGCTAAGATGTGAGCTGGCGAGGCCGAAGGAGCCTAATACTTGAGCAGATGAGGTCGTCACTCCTTCGTTTTCGTCCTCTTTGTTATTTCTACGTATAGAGGAGACCACCAAGATTGATTATATTAATTTTCGTAACAGCCCTAGTTCGGTGCATACAAAGACCTATGCTGACAACACCAGATCTATGCATGACCTTGATTAATAGATCACTGTTGACCTCAATGTAAGAAAACATAAAGCATAGTAAAAGATACACACCTTTGCCATGTCACCCTGCCAAGTCATGCAGAAATCCTGTCGAAATCATGCCAAAGTACTGTGCATTCGGCGCCGCTACCGTCGCCTCCCACGAATCCTGTGACGCCTGTATAGAGCCTCGAAGGTCGCATACCCTTGCTAATAAAATGAGAAGGAAACGGAGGGCTTTGGGTGGACGTTTTCCCTCAGACGAATTCCCCATACGCAGAGACTCCCGCAAGCTTCGCAATCCTCCCGATTCCTCTGATCCCGAGCTGCGATCGAACCCGAAGCCGGAGACCCCCAGTCGCCCCATCCAGCCGAAGATCCTCTGATCAATCAAGCCGCAAGCACCCGTCGTTGTTTCCGATTCCCCTGCTCTCCCGCGACCCCATCCCGTCGCTACCTTCACTGCCGAGCCTCACCAAGCTAACGACTCCTCTCCAACCTCCCGCCGACTCCACAGCTCCGATCTCCCAAGCAGAGAGAGAGAGAGAGAGAGAGAGAGAGAGAGAGAGAGAGAGAGAGAGAGAGAGAGAGAGAGAGAGATCCCTTACCTCAGGCCGCTGAAGCGTCTACCCGCAAACTCCAGGCCGTGATCTTTCCCTCCGATCCATCTCCTCTACTTGTCCAGCCGCCTCCTTTACTCCAACAGACATTTAGGTATAGATTTAATTTTATTATTATTATTATTAGTTAATTATATTTAATCAAAATTAATTATAATTAAACATTCTGATTATATTTTATTATTAATAATAATGATTAGTTTTAATTAAGATAAATTATAATTAATTTTTATTATAATTATAGTTAATTATTATAATTAATAATTAACTATAATTAGTTAAAATTAATTATAACTAATTATTTTAATTTAAATTAATTATTATTATTTATAATTATTTATGATTAATTATTAATTATAATTAATTTTTCTTAAGTTGTAATTAATTATTATTAAGTATATTTAGTTAATATTAAAAAAAATGTTAATAAATAATAAGAGAAAGTGCCTCTTCTCGCTTGCATCGATCCACAAGCCCGTATCGCCGTCGACATGCGAAGGTATACTCCCTAAACTCAGATTCCTGTTCTCGTCGTTAGCGGCGAGCTGGCAAACCCCCTACGCGCTCACGTAGCGTAGTAGGGAGGGAAACTAGCGCGACGCCTACGACGAGGCAGGCAATCGCCTTAAACCCCGCCCTCAATGCTTGCGACGAACCGGCAAACCCCTACGCGCTCACGTAGCGTAGTAGGGCGGGAAACCGGTGCGGCGCCCGCGATGAGACGGGTAATCCCCGGACCGCTCATGTAGCGCGAGGGGGACAAAAATTAAGTACCCACATGTGGGGACTCTGTGTCTCTTTGCAACAGGTGCCCAAGACCCCTAAACGCTCATGTAGCGGGCGGGGATTGAAGAAATTTTGCTGCCGTGGTGTCTACGGACATCTACCTGAAGCGCCCACGTGGCGTGGAGGGGAAGGCAGCCTCTTGGTTTTTCCCCTAAACAGGGGAGACGTTGGGAGGCTGCCGAAATTTCATTTGAAGATTTTGAGGACTTGAACAAAATTGGACTCGAACTTGTGAACTTGAACTCAAACTTGCTTCGAATAATCATAACAAAGATTTGGACTCAAATGAAATAAAATCAAACATTAATTTGGATGACAAGACTTGATTCAAAAACAATAGAATTTGAACTTGATTTAAATATCAAGTGAACACAATTTGAATGCAAGTAAGGATTTGCAATTCGACTACACAAGACTTGAGTTCGCTTGGACTACGAAGAACAGATGCAAATGACTTTGAATTGAGCATAGAACTCAAAATTGATATTCTACTTGAACTCGAATCCGGATCTGAACTACAACAAATGCAAACTCAATTTGAATTCAAGCATAATCAAGATGAATCTGATTGGAGCTCAAATGAAAAGTGCCCAAAATGAAATCAAGAAACATTAGACTTGGTTTTAAATGAACGGTGGGGAGCAAACTCAAGCAAATATGCAAGGATTTATGTCAAAACTTTAGATGAAACATGAGTTGCTCATACATGAAGACAAGGAATTTGCACTTGTAACTTGTCTACAAGTAATGGGGAACTTACTAAAAGTACAATTCAATCACAAGCCAAGACTTAGAATCTTTTGAACAATGACATGCTTCCAATGAACTTGCAAGGATTCAACGAACTTGAACAAAGTGCAAAGGACATAACACTGATGACAAGGACTTAAGCTCAAATGAACTTCAAAGAATTAAATTCATAATGGCATGGAACTTGAAATCAGCAAGACTAAAACGAATAAGGAACTCAACTGCAAATAAGACAACAGAGACTTAGATTCAAATAGACTAAGTGTTAAAGACTTGAGTTTGATTTGAACTGAGCAAGGGCTTCCTCAATGCTGCAACTTAGTCATAGTGACTATGTCAATTAAAATGCAAGAACCAACAGTCATAACTCACCCACTAACATGTGCGGGGAATGCATGAAGATCACTCAAATAAATGGCAATGAGCAAGAAGAGTTTGCAAGCGAGGAACAAGAACTCATAATGAACTTGGACATCTATGAGTGTATGGAGAAGACGTGCAATGAATGTGACAACCTCTCCATCATATCAATATTGAAAACGCTACATAGAAGAAGCTCTTGAAAAGTGCACTAGTTCATTAAAGAGATATCAATTTGATATTGAAATGTGAGTCTCTCACAGTCAATGCTGGTCAGTATGCAACCAATACATATATGAGGAATACAAATATGTCTATGGGTGAGGGGAGAAGGTTATCGTGAAAGATATTCTGCCTACTATCAACAGCAATTGATAAGCAGACCAATGCACTAGTTCAAAGACACTCAGTTACATGCAAGTACATTAGACTCTTACAAATAATAAAGACTAGTATACAACGAATATGATGATTTGATGCATTCAATGAAACATGCAATGACATCCCTATCATTACCGATGATTGAACTCCGAGAAAAGAAATAATCGACCCCCTACAAGCAGAAAGGTTTAACGGCATTATCAAAGACCCATTCCATATTCAACCTGTCAGTTGCAATTAGAAGAATTTGACATGCAACGAAGAATAACGACGACGCACATCTAAGTGTATTACATCAGCAAGGACATAATCATCCGAAGTTGAAATGATTGGTTATTTATTTAAGTCAATAGCAGAAAATGATGATGATGGCATAACCTAGGAGTTGCCTATCAATCTTAATGCAAGTTTTGAAAGAGGAAGCCAGACCAAATCATTATAGAGTAAGTAAATCTCAGTTCAACAAGGTTCCGAACATCTAGTTGGATAAGGTTATTGAGACTTGCAAATCCTTCATGAGTAGTGGTCCTATATTTAACATATCACCCACGAGCAGACACAGAGGGGTTACGGTAAATACAAGCTCATACAAGCTGTTGTAGAAGACTTATTATGTCCGATATATTACCGACAAGCAAAATACAAAGCAAATGGAGCAAGCGCGAGTGCCTATGAATTATTATGGGAGACTCATCATGCCCCGAAGCAGGAGATTCGTTAGTACACTACAAATAGTGCACGACAATCTGCCTGTACAAAGCAGCAAACAACTCAGTCTACAAGCCGCTGCAAAACGCTACCGATCTGCAACCTTCGTACAAGCAGACAGAAGGCGTTCATAAGCTGTAACTCTACGCCATCGAATCTGCAACATCCGTATAAGCAGACAGAAGGCGTTTACAAATATTCCAGAAGTACCCCCGCACATGTGCACCTTAATTTGTATACACATAGGAACACAAAAGGGGTAAATACAATCATAACCCGCATGGGCCCCGGCGAGCGTGTTATTGGTACATACGTGACGTCTAGGGATGCTGCGCGGGTCAATCAGTGAATTCTAGTTCGAGCCCGATCCTCCTATACGGGTAGATAGGAGTCGACAGGACTCGAACCATTAAATAAATATGCGGTCGCGAGATCGACTGGGATATTTATTTTATAGTTCATATTAGGCCTTCAAGGCTTATAATCAAGAGAATTCACTAACAAAGGTCCAAAGCCTACGAAACCCAATCCTCTATCGACCAGTAGATAGAGTCGACAGGGTCCGATCAATAAAATATAGATGATCTCAAACACCCCGATGATGGCCGTGTTGAATGCAAACCTCAACCGGAGGGGTCCACATAGATCATTCCAAATACCACCCAAATACTCAAAACTCCAAAACTTCACAAAAATTCCTAAAATCCCAAACTCCGAAAATATTTAAAAATTGAAATCCAATTATCAAAACACTTAAAGTAAAATTCATCCATCCTCCGCAACAATTTACCGAGGTGGACAAATTAAAAAATACTTCAGCTCACAAAGAGCTAATGCCTGGTCGAAAATATCACTAGGATCCATTCTCAAACAATCTCCTGCCAGCAAGGACGTGGTACGAGTCCTCTAACCGGCAGTTTTGCCGCCAAATGACACTGCAGGATAAACGGTTATGACTCGGGGCCCTCTGAACCAGGTGGTCGTCGCCAAATGGCACCATTATATTATGGTTATGGCCAGAGCCCGTATGCTCCCCAATGGCATCAAATCCTTGAGATATGAATCAATAGGATATGATCGATAGGGCACAAAGCCCTCTGTTAGCTAAGGTGGATTCAAATTTGTCCCCTTAGACAAACACTCCCCCAAGGTCTACAAGGTCCCCTTGGACGAAGCAACCCATGGCTGCCGACAAGGATCCTTCTGTCAGGTTGGGTCGACTACCTCCTCTGACTAAGTAGACCAGGGACCACGATGGCCCGGGACGACGGAACCATGGGATCTTGATCGGGTCTATCATCCATTCCCCCACCATCCGCTTTAAGTGCAAGATGGTGAAATTTTCTATTTTAAATATTAACCTCCAACCCATGCTGCTACTATACGCCAGACTCACGTATCTCTACGTATCTGATTGACGACTAGCCTTAATCGAAAGTTCTCTCTTGTTATCGGGAGGGGTAATTAACTATAGGGGCTTGCGCCTATAGGAAACCAGAACTCAGATCATAAAGTCCTCGCAAAATGAGGGCGAAATCTCTGGGTAGTGTCTTATCTACAAACCCATCTGCCTTCCAAAATTTACCCCGGAACTTAGTTCGTTAAAACTCCCCCCGAAAAGAAAGCAAAAAAGCGAGCGGAGGCCGGGGCCGAATTTTCGGAGCCCACAATCACTTTCTCTTGATCTCTGCCAGTGGTAAGAACTTCAGTTTTTTCTCTGTTTAGGGTTATGGTGGAAATGTTACCTTGAAATTTTATTTCATGTCTTTAGATTTCATTATTTTCTTGAGTTTATTCGAGTCCATACTATTATATTTGTTAACAAGTTATTAGTAGTTTATCACCATGTTGTGCTAAATAGTTTTTGCTTATATTTTTGTGGTTGTATTAGACATTTCATGCTTTTTTGTTTTATATTATAAGCCAGACAAGTAATTATGATATTTCTTTATTATTGTTTGTCATTTCTGATATGATACTTTATTAATTTCTATACACTTTAAAAATTATAATGTCGTGTCCATGCCATACCCATGTCTGTGTTGTGTCGTGTCTGTGTCGGTGCATCATAGCCTAGTAAACTTAGTGGATAATCACAACTTGTAGCATTGCATTTATATATGCATAAAATTATATTCAATAAATTTTCTCTTATATTTAACACACATACACACACACACACACACACACATATATATATATATATATATATATATATATATATATATATATATATATATATATATATATATATATATTCATTTAGTATAGGAGTACCGTCTAAAATTTTATACAAATGAATGTACACAACCATTTTCATTTTAACGTGCACGGGTGCATTGCATCCCCAACCACTACCATAAAGGGATGAACTCTTATATTTTGTATGCATATATCCTTTTCCTTTCAATGTTTTTCATTTACATATTATAATTCTTTTCATTCAATTCATTTTCATTAATTATTATATATTATTATTTTTCCATACACATATATTGTAAGCTTTGATTGCTTAGTCATACTCAATTTGATGCATATCAGACAATTAAATATCAATAAATATATATGCATGATATAACATTAACTGAAATGACATAAAAGAAACTAAAATTGCTATGAACAATATAATCACCAACTTTGCTGTTTTTTGTTGAAATCCTTTCCAGACTTTCATAGTTTCTATATCGATCTCTTTAATGTAACACTACCACGTCCTTACTGGCAGGAGATTATTTTGAGAATGAATCCTAGTGATATTCTCGACCGGACATTAGCTCTTTGTGAGCTCAAGTAGTTTTTAAATTTATCCACATTGACAAACTGTTGCGGAAGGTGGATGAATTTTTCTTTTAGCGTTTGATGGATTTATTTCAATTTTAAACATTTTTGGATTTTAATGGCATTTTGAAATATTTAAAATTAACTCCTCTGGTTGAGATCTGCATTCAACACGGTCATCATCGGGGTGTTTACGAGGAATTTCATTCATGGATTGAACCTTATTGAGCTGTAGACAGAGGATCGGGTTTCGTAGGCTTCAGACCTTTATTGGTGAACTTTTTTATTGAAGGCCTTGAAGGCCTAATATGAATGTATAAAATAAATATCCTAGTCAACCTCGCAATTGTATATTTATTTAATGGTTCGAGCTGTGCCGACTTCTATCTACCCGCACAGAAGGATCGGGCTCGAACCTGGATTTATTTATTGACCCGCATAGCATCTCTAGCTGTCACGTGTGTACTCATAACACGCTCGTCAGGGCCCATGCGAGTTTGGTGATTGCACTTACCCCTTTTGTGTACCTATGTGCTTACATATTATAGTGCATGTGCATGGGCATTTTGGACATTTGATGGATCTTCTACGATAGCTCGTAGGAGTTTGCGTTTTTCGTAGTGCTTCGATATTTGTTCGTAGATGGCACTTGGTGCATGATAGATTTCCTACAATGTGTCTTCTGCGAGGACTGTAGGTATTTGCATTTACTGCATTCCTTGTGCATTTTACTGCAATCTTTGGTCCTTGCGGTACATCCGCTACTGCTGCAGGTAGATGTATTCATTCACAGATTGAAATTAACTACAGGATACTGTATTTACTGAAGTTTTTCTGTATCTACCCAAAGATGGCATGTGGTGCGTACATCTATATTCGTAGGAAACTTGTATGTATTGCAGACCTTCTATCCTTGCTTGTAGAGGGCCAATACATTTGACTAATGTTGAGTAGTTTTTGACTGTAGGGCTGATTTAGCCTCCACCACACATTAATCATCATCACCCATGAGTGGACTACTATATGAGTGAGGACTCTTCTGCATTTGCTTATGGTTAACATGTTGAACATATGACCGGACTTCTATGACGACCTTTAGGAACTTGCTCATCTTCCAATTCTTGCGGCAACTATCACTTACATCTTCTGGACACCTGATGTCGATTGCAAAGAGATCATTGCTTTCACATCTTATCATTTCTTCCTGTATGACTGTCATAAAGGCTATTATTAACTCTACTCGGATGTCGATTGGAAAGCACTGCTATGTTCATCACACACTATTTTCAATACTTGTAGGAGACTATAGTTTTCATTTGCTGACCAACTGATGTCGAGTGAAAGAGCATCATAGTATTTGAAAATCCTTGTAGTTGTAATATACGAAAATCGCCGGGTAAACTTTAATTTTAGAAGTATTTAAAATACTAGTAAATGGATATTAGTTAGAGATATATTAAAATTAAATTAGATAACTTTATTTTATAAATGATTAGGTGCTTCCAAAGGATGTGAAGGCAGTTGCTTGTGGGCCCTCCTAATCCATTTAGAATTCAGTTTTTCTGCTTGAGTGTGGACCCTCCCATTCTTCCTGCAGTTAGGAATTCACGCCACAAGCCAAAACAGATAAGGGAGAAGGAAGTTACGGGAGTAAGGGCTGAGGCAAAGAGGGAATTTGCATTTCTGTAGAGAACCATTCGGCATTCCTGTAGAGAGCCGAGCCATTCGGTCAGGAATTCTGTAGCAGAATTGAAGGAATGCTGTGATATAGTGCAAGAAATCACTATCTTTCTCTTCGGCATAGTGATTTGGAGCCCTGTAGCAATTCGCAGAAGGTCTTGTAGCAGAACTTGAAGAGTTCGGCTGTGCTGAGAAGAAGATTAAGTATTTTAGAAGGAATTCAACAGTGCAGAAAATTACAGGTATTAATAGTAAGAATTAATGGAGAGTATTTGGAAACTGTTATCAAAGTTTGAATGTAATTATTATAGGATTTCATGATGGATTATAGGGATGCAAGTGTGCAAACTAATTAAGGAATCAGTGAAGGCAGGTTAAGAGAGAAAGTTAGATAAGTATTATTGGTATATTGCCATTGTCTTTTATGTTCTTAAAAAGAAATGATAAAAGTTCTAAGTGTATACAATTGTAAGATTAGGATTCTTCAGATACATTCATGCAAAGAGGAAGTTTTGAGGTGACTTATAATAGAAGAAGAATAAGAAGTGAAGGATTGTAAAAGTCAACTCGTCAAGAAGGTAATTTATGTAAAGTTAATTTATTGATTTTTGGTATATTTATCATGCCTTTTTAAATGATTTGAGTAATTCAATACATTACAAATAATTGCATAATATCCATGAGATTACGTTGAAGTACTCGTGTACAAATGTATTTTATGTGGGAAGGTGAAATTTATATGTGATTAAGTATGTTGTTTCAATTTTTTTGATAATATGTTAAAGAAAAAAGTTTTATTCTCTAAGTAATACATGTCAAGTTCTTCTTGCAAAACATGTACGGTTATATGAATGGTGACAATTATGAATTATGTAAATGTGAGAGTTATTGAATATTTATTTAAAAAAGATTGGCTATCTTATGTTGTGATATCTACATTATCAGGTGGGCAAAAGGGACCGAATATGAAACCTGAATTGTAGATGGGGCAAAAGTGACCCCATGGGGAAAAATGGACCCCAAAGGAAATGAATACTTGCATAGCAGGTGGGACAAAATGGACCCCTAAAGAGGCAAAATGGATCTCTATGTAATTTAATGGCGATAATGCCAGATTTTCCTGGGCTCCATTGAATATGATTATGAAAGTATAGTTAATTCTTTTAAAAGACTAAATATTTAGTATCTACCTCAAATGACATAAAGAATGATGTCTAAAATGATTTTTATGATGTTTTCCAATGTGGGCTCCGAAAATTCGGCTCCGGCCTCCGCCCGCTCTTTGTTTTTTGAGGGGGAGTTTTAACGAACTAAGTTCCGGGGTAAATTTTGGAAGGCAGATGAGATAGTAGATAAGACACTACCCAGAGATTTCGCCCTCATTTTGCGAGGACTTTATGATCTGAGTTCTGGTTTCCTATAGGCGCAAGCCCCTATAGTTAATTACCCCTCCCGGTAACGAGGGAGAACTTTCGATTAAGGCTAGTCGTCGATCAGATACGTAAAGATACGTGAGTCTGGCATATAGTAGCAGCATGGGTTTGGGATGTTGAGATTTGGAGAATTTGGGAATTTGAAAGATTGGAATATTTAATATTTAAATCTGAAAATTGCACCATCTTGCACTTAAAGTGGATGATGGGGGAATAGATGATAGACCCGATCAAGATCCCATGGTTCCGTCGTCCCGGGCCATCGTGGTCCCTGGTCTACTTAGTCAGAGGAGGTAGTCGACCCAACCTGACAGAAGGATCCTTGTCGGCAGCCATGGGTTGCTTCGTCCAAGGGTACCTTGTAGACCTGGAGGGAGTGTTTGTCTAAGGGGACAAATTTGAATCCACCTTAGCTAACAGAGAGCTTTGTGCCCTATCGATCATATCCTATTGATTCATATCTCAAGGATTTGATGCCATTGAGGAGCATACAGGCTCTGGCCATAACCATAATATAATGGTGCCATTTGGCGGCGACCACTTGGTTCAGAGGGCCCCGAGTCATAACCGTTTATCCTGCAGTGCCATTTGGCGGCGAAACTGCCGGTTAGAGGACTCGTACCACGTCCTTGCTGGCAGAAGATTATTTGAGAATGGATCCTAGTGATATTTTCGACCATGCATTAGCTCTTTGTGAGCTGAAGTGTTTTTCTACTTGTCCACCTCGGCAAACTATTGCGGAGGGTGGATGGATTTTGCTTTAAGTGTTTGGATGGGTTTATTTCAATTTTATATATTTTTTGGAATTTTGGGATTATTTTTAGAGATTTGGATTTTAGTATTATTTGGAGTTTGAGGTTTTAGATTTTGATGGGTATTTGGATGGCATTTGAAAGTATTTGGAATAGACCCCTCCGGTTGATATATGCATTCAACACGGCCATCATCGGGGTAGAATAGTGTCATTTATATTTTATTGATTGGACCCTGTCGACTCTATCTACTACTCGATAGAGGATCGGGTTTCGTAGGCTTTGGACCTTTGTTAGTGAATTCTCTGGATTATAGACCCTAAAGGCCTAATATGAACTATAAAATAAATATCCCGGTCGATCTCGCGACCGCATATTTATTTAATGGTTCGAGCCATGTCGACTCCTATCTACCCGTATAGGAGGATCGGGCTCGAACTAGATTTCACTGATTGACCCGCGAAGCATCCCTAGACGTCACGTGTGTACCAATAACACGCTCGTCGGGGCCCATGTGGATGTGTAATACATTCCCTTACGTGTACCTATGTGTATACAAAACTACAGTGCACGTGCGGGGGTATTTTAAAATATTTGTTACTACTTGGTTGTACGGGTGACCGCCATTTGAATGCAGGATTCTACTTAGACTTTTGTACACGCCTTCTGTCCGCTTGTAAAGATGTTGCGGATCCGGTGGCATGTCGTAGCAGCTTCTGGATTGAGTTGTTCGCTGCCTTATACAGGTAGACTGTCGTGCACTACTTGCTTGATTTATGCAGGTAGATTGTAGTACACTAACGAATCTCCTGCTTTTGTTGGTAAATATTTGCATTCATTGCAAGTCTTTATGCATTTCACTATGGTTCTGGTCCCTACAATACATCCACTGTTGTTGCGGGTAGATGTATTCATTCGCGGGCTGAAATTGACTACATGATACTGCATTTACTGAAATCATTTTGTATCTACCCATAGATGACATGTGGTGCGTACATCTGTATTTTTAGGGGACTTGTATGTATTGCAGATCTTTTATAACATCTTGTGGGGACCTACATCTATTGTGTATCTTCCATCTTTATTTGCAGTGGACCTCTACTGTAAGAGTGTTGCAACACCTGTAACTCACTACTGATTGATGCCTGTAGGCAGGTTGGTATACATATAACAAGTCTTTCATTGTCGTTGATGGAATTTGCATTCATCATCACTCTCCTATATCTCCCTCGTTTTGCTTGTGATCCTCCCTATTTGTTGTAGATGATTGTAGACCGATCATCATGACCATCACATACTTCTTAGTATCCTTCCTCTAGGTAATTTACCGAACATGCTATTGACTATCTGTCATTTATAAATGACCTTCCAATCTTCATTACTTACCAAATTTCATCATTTGTAGAGGGCAAATGATTCTAGATCTTGTGCAATTGCTCGTGAGTTTACCATCGTATTTCTCACTCTTTTTCTTACAAGCGGATTGTCCTTGGGGTTCTTTATCCACTAGGGATCCTTGCATGTTCATTTGCATTTGCCCTTTTCCTTTGGTGTATCTTTTTGGAGTTCGATTGTTGTTGGTTGTAGGAGTATCATAGTGTTTCATTGCATGATGTTTACACATGTTTGTACACAACATTATCGTTTGTGAGCGAATGAGTATGATCATTTGTAAACTAGCAATGAATGCTGAGTAGACTACCGTCACCATAAATTTCTCCATGCAAGTTGGCCAGCAGGTTTCTATATTCACCATGAATCCTCAACTTTGTTAGTCACTTGATACAATTGTTGTAGGTGACCTGTGCATATCCATGCATGAATCGTCTTTATTCATTAAAGTTCATATGATCTTTGTTTGTAGGTGAATAATCTTGCATGCGCATTGAAAGATCCTTATGCCTCCACTTGCAACTTGGATTGCACATTCTCATTGATCAACAATGCCCTTTGGGAATTTCACCATGAGTTTTCCATTTTCTTGCATGACATTCAAATGATTTAAATATTTGTATGACAATTCCAATATTCCATTCGAAATTTTATATTATCGTTCAAGTGAAATTCCTTATTTCTTTTTGTTTAACTCAATGTCATTCTCTTATGTTCAAACTCATTCGATTCTATTGTTCATTTGAGTCCAAGAAATTGTTCCCTGATATTCAAACCAAGCTCGAGTCTGAATCTAACTTTTTGTCATTTGTTTTGAGTCCAAGTCTTCTTTGGTTCAAAATCAAGTTTTGACTTGAGTTCCAAATGTCCAAGCTCTTGTTCAGTTCAAGCTCTGAATTACAGTTCATTTGAACTTAAGTTTCCTTACCATTCGAATCGAGTTTAAATTCAGTTTGAGTTTAGTGTACAAGCTCATTTGCAAGTCTAATGTTCAAGTCCAAGTTCAAGCTTGGATCCGAGTTCCTCTTACATATGATTCAAATTTAATTCATTTAATTTCATTCATCATATCTGATTCAAGTTCAAGTTTGAGTCTTATTCAAATAAGGTCCTCTGCGTTCGACCAACTCCTCAGTTCAGTGCAAATTTCGGCAGCCTCCCGGCGTCTCCCCCGTTTAGGGGAAAAACCAAGAGGCTGCCTTCCCCTCGACGCGACGTGCGCACTTCAGGTAGATGTCCGTAGACACCACGGCAGCAAATTTTCTTCAATCCCCGCCCGCTACATGAGCGTTTAGGGGTCTTGGGCACCTGTTGCAAAGAAACACAGAAATTTCCCCACATGTGGGTACTTATTTTTTTGTCCCCCTCGTGCTACATGAGCGGCCGGGGATTTCCCGCCACGTCGCGGGCGCCGCACCGGTTTCCCGCCCTACTACGCTACGTGAGCGCGTAGGGGGTCTGCCGGTTCGTCGCAAGCGTCGAGGGCGGGGTTTAAGGCGATTGCCCGCCTTGTCGTAGGCGTCGCGCTAGCTTCCCTCCCTACTACGCTACGTGAGCGCGTAGGGGGTTCGCCAGCTCGCCGCTAACGACAAGAATGGGAATCTAGATTTAGAAATTATACCTACGCGAGGGTCGTCGACGGTTGAGGCTCGTGGACCGAAGTGAGAGGAGCATTCAATACATAATTAATTATAAATTAAGTATAATTAATTATATATAATATGTAATTAGTTATATTTAATTCATAACTAATTACAAATTAAATACTCTTAATTTATAATTAATTATAAATTTATTGTAATTAATTACATATAATTCATAATTAATTTAAAATTGATTATTAATTAAATATACTTAATTTATGATCAATTATGAACTAATAATAATTAATTATATTTAAATATATAATTAATTATATTTGATTTAAAATTAATTATAAATCATCATAATTGATTTTAATTAATCATAATTAATTACTGTTAAGTATTAACAATAACTAAATATATTAAATATAATCTATTATATTAAGTTAATAAAATAAAGATTAAGATATAATGTGAGCAGGATTTATGATGAATTTGAGCTAAATCCAGTCGAAACAGTGTTAACAGAGAGTTTAACTTTTCTGTTTCAGAGAGTTAAACTCTCTGTTTTAATCGACTTGGCCAAAGGGGCGCACGAAGGGGAGGAAGCTACCTTCAAAGCAAGCGATCTCCCAGTGTTGCTTTTGTTCAAAATGTCGTAACTTCCAATCCTACAGGGAAGGGAAAGTCGTCGAGAGAGGCAGAGTCGGACAACGACAAGGGAGGCGGAAGCTTGCGGTAGGGTTGGGGCTTGAATGGGAGTCGGCTATGGCTATGAGGGGTTCGGTCGACTTCAGCAAATGGATAGGAGGCGGGATGCAGCGGCTCAATGGACTCGGCTAGGCTAGAGAAGATGAAGGAGATGGAAACTTAAGAAGCTGTTGGTGGGTTCTAGGAAGTTTTGGTTGGAGCAAAGAGATCGGTTGAGGTAAGGAGGAAGAACTCTCTCTCTCTCTCCCTCTCTCTCTGGGCCGGAGACTTGCGAATAGGGGAAGGGCGACTGGAGTAGCTCAGGATCGTGGGCGGCAGAGAGCAGGTGTTAGCTTGGGATCGGGATCGGCTACAGGAGAGGAGATCGAATGGATCAGAGCTTCGGCAGGCCAGGAGACGGCTTCGGATGGGGAGAGCAGAGGATTTGGGTTTGGAGTTGGATCGCGAGAGGAGCCAGCAGCAGGAGTTCGGCAGTGTGCATAGACGAACCGCAAGGCTCCACTTCATCGGGTTTTAAAGAATCGCTTGGATGGTTCTCCACACGCGAGTGATAAGATAGTTCAACGCCGTTGCAGGGTATGGGGACTGTAGCTGCAGCGGGATTTTAGCAGCGATTCGGCATGGGCAGGATGACAGGTAATAATTTTTTAGCATTTTTTATTCTTCTTTTTTTTGTTTATACAGCAGAGGTCAACATCCAAATAATGATAAGTTAATTCAATTCAATGATTAGCTCAATGTTGTATTTCATTATATCATTGAAATTTAATGGTTTTTAATTTGCATAGCTTACTGAGCCTCATAGCTCACAAGTAGTTTGTTATTGGCTGTTGTTACATGAAAGAGAAAGGGAAAGGTGGAAGAAAACTAATCTGCAAGTATTTACATTTTATGTTAATGCTTATTTTATGTTTGAAGTCTACTCTTGAGGTTAGTAAACAGTTTTAATGTTGTATTACTTTGAATTTGTTTGGATTTCCTTAGTGGCTCTGTACTAGGTCTTTGATGAAACTTGGGAATTATTAGATGCTTCATTTGTTGTATCAGATGATGTTTATATGATCTTTTATATAGATCCGAAATGAAATGAAATGAATGAGATGTTTACTGATGAAAATGTTATGTTTATGCTTGTTCCACTCTACAGTACTGTTAAGGGGTACTGTGGGGTGTTACAGTAGTGGCTTGTGAATGTTTACATTTGTTGCCTACTGATTACTTCTGCTTGCAAGGGATTAGTGCATTTGATTACCATTGACTAGTTGTTGACTGTCAGGGATGATCTAATGCCCATTATATATTTTCTGCCAACCACCCGTAGGTAGACTACTGTGCATAACAAGTCTCCTACATTCACTTGCAAACATTCATCATGAATCTTCTAGTACTGCAAATATCTATGTTCATTACAATTCTCATGATGTCGCTTGTGGAATAACATCTAGTGGCAGTGTCGGTACTTTCATCAAAGCCTGTTGCCCTTATCCTTCCACAAGCTACAATGTTCAGACTACAAGTTTTTTTCTTCTGCCTATAGATGAGGCATTGTGTATATGATGGATTCTGGATCCTTACTAGTTATATAACCCTTGTATTTACTCGTGTCATCGTTTCCATCACGGTCTCCTTGCATATGTTTGTAGGATGATGGTTAATGCTATTACAAGTCCTTGATTTTCACCTTCGGGATGAATGCTTGTGTTATATGTTCCTTTTCCTTAACTCATAAATTGATTGACTTGAGCACTATGAGTTTCACATTATTCATTTGTTGGGAAATTTGTATAATCATTTGCACTTTACATTCCCTTTGGTTTTTTTTGTTGATCAAAGCTTGCAAGCAAGTTGTATCACAAGTTCTTTTGTTCATTGACGTTTGTTTGAGTGCACTGAAGGCTTGTTCATCCTGAGTCCTTTTGCTTGATTGTTGATGTTCATTTCATTAATCAAAGTTGTCATTTGATTTTAGCACTTTCATTTTGATTGCACATTTATCAATTTTAAAGCTCAATTCCATATAATCTTTTCAAGCCCAAATTTTTTATAGTTCATTCAAGTTCAAGTTTCAAATTATTTGAGTTTAGTTCCCTTGCATCAAGTTCCTTGTAGTCAAACTCAAGTCTTTGCTTGAGTTCAAATGTCCAAGTCCTTGTTCATTTCATTTGATGTTCAAATCAAATGCAGGTCCAAGTCCCCTGTAAGTGTTCATTCAAGTTTGAATTCAATGTTTGCAAGTTCGATTAATGTTTAATTTGAGTTAAAGTCTTTTGTTTTTGCTCAAATTAGAGTTCAATTCAAGTTCAAATTGTCCAAAATTTGTCCAAGTCAAGTCCCCTGTCCACTAGAAAATCCGACAGCCTCCCGGCGTCTCCACTGTTTAGGGAAAATTTTAGAACTTTGGGCCTCCCATTACACTAAAGAAAAGCGTGTACGGTATGTGACGGATGACACCGTGGCCGAAAATCTTCAATCCCACCACGCCAGAGAAAGGCGTGTATGGGTCCTCAGGCACCTGTTTCAAAATAACGCAATTTTATATTTTGTTCCCGCCACGCTAGAGAGAAACGTGTATAGGGCTTACCCGCCTCGCCGTAGGCGTCGCACCGGGTTCCCTTTCCACTATGGTAGAGAAAAGCGTGTATGGGCGGTTTTCCGGCTCGACACGAATGCCGAAAATGAGGTTTTGAGTTTAGAAGGTTATACATTTGCGTGGCGAAGGCGGGGGCGACAGTGTAAATGCACAAAAAGGAGAGCACTTCTTTTTTTCTTTGAAATCTTTTTTTTTTTTGCTTTTTCAACTCTCCCCCTTTTTTTTACTTTTCTCTCTTTCTTTTTTTTTACGTATAACTAACATATATATATATATATATATATATATATATATATATATACTTAAATACATATATTTGTATGTAAAAAAAAACATAATTATAAAGAGATGAGAGGGAGAGAGATTAGGGATTACCTTGGGCTGTTTTGACCTTAGATGGGTTGAGAATGGAAGAGATTAGGAATCAAGTTGAGTGGGTTTGCTGTTTGAGATGGTTTGGGCCTTTTGAGTTGAAGTGGGCTGGATCTGGGATGGGATTTAGAAATCTATGGGACTGGTTAGGTTGAATAGAAGTGGGGGTTTTGGCTGAACAGGTAGTAGAGGGGTTCGGCTATAGAAGAAGAAAAGGTGGCCTGGGGTCTTTGAATGGGATCGGGTAGGGCAGTGGGCGATGGGTCAGAGGCGTCGGATGGCTCGCGACTATATGGAGCTCGGCGGGTTTGCAAATAGGCCTGGAGGAGGCGACTGAGGAGGTCGGAGGTAACGACTTGGGGTTCTAGGAAAGAAGGGCGTCGGCTTGGGTGGAGGCTCTGTGGATTCGGTCGGCACGGGTATGGGTTTGATTTGGTACAGGTATTCGAAAGAATAGGGTGCGGTGTTTGCGGCTTCTAGAGGTCGCAGGTGTTGGGTGGCTTTGCGTATAGGAAGGGTGGCTGAGGTCGTAAGAGAAGAGGATGGATTTGCGATTATTAGTGTGAGGTCGACGGAAGATCTGAGGGTCGGAGGCTACAGGAAACATGAGGAGGCCGGCTAGGTGGAGATCGGGGCTAGGGGAAATGACAGGGTTTCATATGTGGAAGCTTTCGGCTGTGTGCGGAAGAAGGATGCGAGTGTTCTGCGACAGGGAGGAAGAAAAGAAGTGTCGGAACTTCTGTGCGTGGAATTGGGAAGAAGAAGAGAGAGCTGGAGGTGTTGTGGGGTATGAGGGAAAGAAATAACCGAAGCCTTTGGCTTCATTTTGCTTGCCTTTTAACGACTGCGGGAGAAGAGTCTAGATAAAGCACGCGATCGAGACACGCAAGGCGACACTTCGGCTCCGTTTGCAGATCAAGTATGGGGCGACTGTAGCGATGGAAGATACGGGATGGATTCGGCACAGGTAATGATTTAGGTGAATTTTTTTTTTAACTTTTTCTTTGGTCTCTTTTCTTTTGGCTGTAGCTAAGGGGTCAACAACTATAGCATGCTTAAATCTGACAGTGGAAGGAGATTTTTAAAAAAGGGAAATCTTGATGAGGTAATTATTTCAATATAATAAAATTTTTAGGATGAACTAGAGCCATTTACTGTTATGATTAATGATGTTCAACTAGATTAAAGTTTCCTTTAAAAATGTTTGAAATAATTTTTATTATTGTAAGGAGAGTAGGAATACTTGATATTACTTTGAAGATATAATTGAGTACTCCAAGTTGAAATTTTATATTAATTAAGATCTCATTCATGTTATTTGAATAGTGGAAGATCTTCATAATTGAGTTAAAACAGGTGTTGAAAAATCCATAGGAAAGCTTGAGGTTTGGAAGGAATCTGATCATTCAAAATATTCAAAGTGAGTAATTACATTTGTATATAAAAATTTCATTATTTCATGTTCATTTCAATTCTAAAAGAAATGTCTTATATAATTGTTTATTTATATTGAATGCTATTAAATAAAAATGATGCTCATTTAAATGTACACGTGAATGATGAATAATTGGCTTTAAATTATTATGACATTAAGTATGTTTATCCTGTTAATATGAATGTATATAAAAAAAGGTTTTATATATATATATATATATATATATATATATATATATATATATATATATATATATATATATATATATATATATATAATACGAGTAATGAAAAGATATATATGAAAGATTTTTAATATGTAAATGAAAGCATAAATGAGAAAGGGAAAAGGTATATGCATGCAAATTACAGTAGTTCACTTCTATATGATACTGGTTGGGGAAGCAATGTACCTGGGCACGTTAAATGGAAATAAAAATGGTTGTACCTTTATAGCTACATTTAGATGATACTCTCTTGAACTAATTGAATTTGAAAAAGAATAAATGTTAAATTTTTATGAAATGTATATGATATGTGATATGAAATGTATATGAAAGGTAAGAAGGAATGAATAAATGAAATGAAAAATTATATGAAAAAAATATATATATACTAAATACGTATACTAAATGTTATGAATATACATATATCCAATGTTATATAAGTTTTAATATTGTATAAGAAATGAGAAAAATAACATTTGTATTTTATACATGTTTAAATGTTGTATATAGAAAGATTATCCACTGAGTTTACTATGTAAACTCAAACCATTAAACTAACATCTTCAGGTAAGCCTTCAAAGAAATAGAAATGGCTGAAAGGGAGGAGTATGTCTATAGAAGACGGTGAGCAAATAAAAAGAGGTAATATATAATTGATATAAATATTTAGATTGAAAAATGATATTAATAGTTTTATGAAAATTTTGTGATAGCGGCTTTTCAGTTTTATTGAGGAGTTTATGAAATTGAATGAAATGTTATACCGTCCGACTGCCAGTTCCAACCTCATTAGTTCGAGTATCCGGGCAGAGTCGTGACACCTAAACTCCCATTGATATCTCTTGGTGTTTTAGTATTTTATCCCAGCTCAACTATGTAAATCTCTCACTGTTCTAAAATAACATCAACAACATTTTAATAACTAATAAGATTTAATTTGAAATATCCAAATATCATTAAAGAAACATTAAATATTTCTTACATCACTTAAGATACCATTGAGTACTTCAATTATTGCCAAAGATTACTTTCAAAGTATTAATTATTCCTAAAACAATATGAGTTGTTTCTAAATTATCATATTACACTATCTATTTTTAAACCCTAACATAATATGAAATTAAATATTCCATATTCCTTAAATCATATTAATTACCTCAATAAATCTTTCTTTTCTTCTTTGCCCTTGACTTGGTTAGAACGTATAAAAGGTGTCAATATTTAACCCGACTCGAAATCTGGCCTGGACTTGACGCAAAAAATTTTGGGTTTGGTCAACCCGTTTTTCATATGGGTCGGGTCAATTCGTTTGTCATACCAGGTTATCGGGTAGGTTGGGTCAACCCGGTAACCCGCATGGGTCGGGTCCAAGTCAGACATTTTGACTCCTCTACAAAACTGGGTCGGGTTAGGGTCAACCTGTTTGGACCCGGGTCAATTCTAGGTTCGACCCAAATGCCCATTTTGACACCCCTAGAACGTATAGAAATGACATTTTTATTGGATTTAGATGAAAATTGACTCTTATTAGGACACAATGGAGAAAAAGGATTTATGTAGCCGACCTTACAATGAGATAAATGCTTGATATTATTATTTGTATGCATGTCGTCCAAATAACAAAAACAGTTTGCAATAGCACAAATAGAATTTATGATGTTAGAAAAGCTGCCAATGTTATACATTGTCATATCTGATTTTCCTACATATTTAAAACAAATTATTGTTCTTTGAGAAGTTTTCTAGTATGATGCGCCACCATGTGGTCCAACTATTATATTAAAAAATATTAAATTAATGAACTAAATATAAACATCTAACATGTTATTCTTGCAATATTTTTGTTTATAAGAAGTATCTTATATGGGCACGGCTAGCTTAGGGTTGTCCTCGATTCTTAAGATCCGTAAAAAGAAGCATCTTCAGATTTAGCTGCAATTAGGAAACAAGAATCAATGGTCTGAGCTCTTTAAACCCTAAGCTATAACAAGAGGAAATATATTCTTGATTTTTGTGCATTTATACGTGAACAAGTCGACAATACATTCTCAAGCTTCTAAAATAGACCTTCGTCTATATTTCTTGCCCCATTGCAGAGTAGCTTGCAATACAAAATTCTCATGCAAACCCTGATTTCGAGGAAATATATTTTTTAAAATTCTTGATACTATTTTCTTATTAATCATCTAAAACTTTGTTCAGTACTTTTTAAGACTCGTCAGTAAGGGGCAATCCTAACTCCAGTGACTATTCTAGCTCCTCACATTAGCAGTGGAAGATGAATCTAATAATTTTAAAATCAATTTACTCGGTTTGCATTCTAGTAGTGAAAGTTTTAATTATTGAAAGATAGTACTCATACACGTAGTAAAATCCGTGCCCCTGCCCTAGATTGATGTGTTTAATGCTTGGAATTCATTATGGATCTTTCATTTATTTTTTAAAGTTTAGCTTCATTTTTTTGTATTTTAACTTTCTATTTCCTTGCCATCTTTGGCAATATTGAATTGTGGTCATATGCTGAATGATAAGCATCGTAAGGCTGTTTTATATGCTGCTTACTGCCTCTATTTTGTAGAAAAATTGTTAGGGCTATTATAATGTAATTTGTTTAATTAATTTACTATGTCATACTGAATTTTTCGGATGGCTGTCCTTTTTTACTTGATAAAACATATGAATCATAGAGTTGTCATTTGAATATATACTTATACTCTATCCTCAGAATTAAGTTTTTTTTTTTTTTTTTTGCTTTATGCAGCCAGCAAAGTGTTGTTTCGTCCCAGCTTTGTTAGGACATGCCACTGATGATGACTTTATACAGCCACATCATTCAGACCGTATATATGATGCTTATGCTGTAAATTTCTCCAGCCCTTCTCTTGTTTTAAACTTTTGTGAGTTTTTTTTCCTTTTGTATTTATTCATTTTTTTTTAATTTTAGGTTCATTGGTTACTCTGTTGAACATTTAAACCATTATTAGTTTGTTAACTATCTTTGTTAAGGTTTAATTATTAATGAGTAGTGGATTATAATTAGATGTTTGTTATCTTTGTTAAGGTTCAAGTATTACAACAAGGAACTAAAATTGTGATATAGTGAAAATATACATGAGTTGATTTGTCGAATGGTGTAATTTCTCAAATGATCTTTAAAATAGACCTAGGAATTCTCATTATGAAGTGAAGGATCATAAGATTCTGGCACATGCTGCTTAACTGGACAAGGTTCAAAAATTTATGGGACCAGAGGAACATTTGGAACCTATAGTCAATTGCATATGATTGGAAGAAATAGCTTTCTTTGTAGAGGATACTTCTTAAATCTTTAATAATGATGAGGAAAAGTATCATCGTAATTACAAAAATAGAAGATTTTGTTGATCTAGAATGATAATTATCAGCATAATCATAATTGTTAATATGTTCTAAAATTCTTATTATGAGAATAAGAATCATAATCATTGTCATTTTTGTATGAATGGGGATAGTTGAAAGAATAAGATTGACATATATTTGTACAACCTTCTAGAGATTGAAATTGAGGATTCTAAAGGTGGTGCTTAAATATGTTGATAAGTCTATTTTTTATGGTGGTATGGGGCCAATGAAACTTGAGCAATGAAGAGGCGTGATATAGTTTATGTTGATTAGTGGTAACATGCGAAGAAGCTATTATACTTGGTGTTGAGTGTGGCAAGGAGATTTGGCATCACTATATATATGTGGTATTGATGTAGCATAGAGTCGTTTTGAATGCATAGTGAAAAAGAAGAGATAGTGAAGCCTAGATGGGCGTGTGAATATGTGGTACATGATAAGTTATGGGCGAGGGTCTTTGTGTTGAAGAGGAATCATAGAGAATCAAGGTGAGGAAGCACCCATGAGAGATTTACATAGAGGGAGGGTATGATGTAGATGCGGGATGCTACAAGCGAATAGGTGTGGAGTGATGCTGGAAGTCGGGTTATGCATTTGGGATTTGAGGTGAAATCGTCAATCAAACACCTGTGATTGCATGTGAAGTCTGTAGGTTATGGGAAGGAGGTGATTGTGGTTACATAGCTGATGCAAGTCGGGTTTACAAGAATAGACATTATCCTTGTTGATGGATTGGATTGTACATGAATGTCTAATGATTCATGTTGTTGCAGTCTGATGGTCAAAAAGAGATTGAATCTTGTTCTGATATCAAAATTAATGGATGTAAGAAGGAACTTCATGTACGATTTGGAGTGATTCATGTGTAGAACTTAGATCTAGAACTTGCATTCAATTGGCCTCACAAAATAAATTTCATTTATCAATAAATTTATCTAATTACAACCCATCATTATTTATAAAAATAGGAATGCAAGGATAAATTCAATTTTTAAATTTTAAAATAATTATAAAGAATAATTTAACTCTAAACTTATTACCATCCAAAGGGGATAATTAAACTAAATAAAATAAACCATGAAAATTTGGAGAAAAATAAAACATGCATAAAAGGTCTTGAAAACTGGCCCGATCCTGCTCCTTTGTTGCTTGTTTTGTCTCCTTTTGACCTATGACAATCTTGTTATTTTTGGGTTGAACTAGTTAATTGTACTGCATCAAGATTGCTTCTTTTATTGTTTCTTGGATTATAAATTCTCTTTAGAAAAATGGATCATTATAAGATTATTATTTATGATAAATACAATTATTTGCAAAGAATTCTCTCCCTCTTAAGGTGTGTCTGATTACTTAAATCTCTCTCTCTCTCTCTCTCTCTCTCTCTCTCTCTCTTTCTCTGAGCAGATTTCTTTTTCTTCTTCCAGTATTTTCATTGCTTATAATATTTTTTTTTTCTTTTTTATTTATCAAACTGTTCAATCATGAGCATCATCTCATCACCGGCATTGCTTGATATATTTGTATTATTTCTACTAGGGTTATTTCACAAGTTGCTGAGAAATTGGGTCATCCCATCTCCCATAATGGTGAAGATGGATCCATTTATTACTTGAGGCTTTAAAGACTTACGCCCTTTAGTTGATAAATGTATTAGTGGTTTTATTTTTAGAATGTGCAAAGAGACGAATCCTTTATGCTGAAATTGTTTTACCTTACCTCTGTGACTATAATTCTGAGAAACTCTGGTGCTACTGCCCGTAATATGATGTTATAAATTGTAACATGGCAGGCCGTGATTTGATAGCCTTTGCTCTTCTCTTTTCATTTATTTTGAGAATTGATTTTCATTGGGCACACTTCTTAGCCAAATCAGTCGTATTGTCGCTAAGAAATGGCAAAATGTTTGTTATTATTAGTTGCAAGGACATGATATTTAGGAGAGAAAAAGGATCTTATGATTTTTTATTGGAAAATATGGCATAATGATAATATTGATATCATTTACTATTTTGTTTGTGCCTTGATATTGATTTAATTTATTATTATTATTTCTTCTGTTTGATAAGTAGTTATGTGGGTATATTATTGTGGTGTTGTTAACATTGGTGCATGAATAAATGTACAAAATTGTAGGGTGACAAGAACATTATCAAGTTTGATGGTGATCACAACTCCCCTCGTCCACAATTCTACTTTGATTCAATTACAATTTTTTTCCATAATGTTCTAAGTCCTCCAAAGGATCTTCCTGATGAGCACTACCTTCATACTATGCATGACTATTTTGATCAGGTAAAAGTGTAGTTCAAGATATATGTTTTTAGTTTGAACTGCTTTTTTCTAATGGCCATATCTTGAGGTTGATCTTCTTTCTTGACGTGATCTTTTCTGCAGGATAACTGGGATACTATCAATGACATAGAATATAGAAATCACAGACTTATAGAACCTGCTCCAGGCAAATACTGTTGAACCTTTTGCCACCTTAATGTGTCATTTTTGAGAGAGAATATTGAGCTAGAACAAAAGTGCAATTTAATAACATTCTGATTGATTCCTGTTAGGACTCACAACTAGCAGTACAGAGGATGCTATTTCTCAACTTCGTTCCAGAAGACCTATGAGTCGGATGGAGGTTGTTATTTCTTATATTTTCTGAAAGCATTGATTCGTAGATGTTCATTTACAATGTCCGACTTAAAACTAATTTTCGTTTAACATTTTTTGCCCTTTGGGGTTCATTCTAAAATTCCTATCTGAAAAAAGCAAGGTAATATTTTCCTATGAAGGGGAAAAAAATAACTAACCAATTACTTGCACAATATGATAAATAATTATCAGGCAACTCTGTCAAGTTGTTTTGATAATGGTTCAACTGAGATTGAATAAAACTTGAAAGTTATCTCCCTTTATCTTGTTTAAATAATCTTTAAGGTGCATTTTTCAGAAGGCCACTAGCCGCTGACGGTCCAATGATTGAAATTTTTATGTTTGATAGGTACTGTTTTTCTAAATACATGTTCATTAGAAGCAATTCTAAGTTTCTAAAACTGATAAAAAAAATCTTCGATGAACTGCTCTTACCACAAGTTTAAAGTTCTTGTGATTGTTATTTTTCTTGTGCTATTTTAAAGAATATTATGTATACCGTTATATCCTCAAGGAATGTAATTAATAAAATAATTTTTATTTATTTATTAATGGCTGTTCTCGATGATATTTGTTAAGCTTGCTATATGAGGTTTGATATTTTTTCCCTTGCATGCTAGCTTAGGGCAAAAGAAAATTTGCAGGTTTAGTTTACCCCTCTCATAGGTAGTTGGTATGTGATTTTTCAAATTAAATTGTTGACATAGGTTTTTATTAATACTTTCTATTAAGCCTGTCATGGCTCACACCTCATTCATGAAGCAAAATGAAGCCTTATTAGTTATGATATTTTGAAATTTACTCAACCATTTCTAAATCCTTTTTGCAGGTTCCTTCTGACATTTCATGTTCAGAAAACATCCATGGGCCTGAGGTATCATATGAGCTTTGATTTATTCATTATTTCATGTTTGTTTCTATTCTTTTCACTTATTTACTATCCATTGAGTAGTTATGTATTTTTTTTAGTGTGAAACTACATTGCAATCATGTTCAGGTTCTTGTACGCAGGGTGCCAAATTTTTTGAACCTATATTTTTGTGGCATGAAAGACATTTGTTCATTTAGTGATGTGAATTATATGGTAATAATGATACTGCCACTTTTAACCACCCCCCAAAAAATAAAAAAAACAAAAGAATGTGTTTTTTATTCCTGTATAAAAAAATAAATATTCAAATGATTCTTGGATCATAATAGATTTGACGTGAAAAAAAAGGAGAAATATATAGCAATAGCTTTTGTGCGTGTTCAAGAAAAGTGTTCCAGAAAGACTTACGTGGTGTTTGTGCACGGCTTATCAAACCCTTAGCTTGCTTGTTCAATCTCCCTCCCTTAGCCTTCTTCCTCTCTTGATCTCCTCATCTTTGTCTTTTATTTTCTCTTCATATGTTGATTTTTCGCTTTTTTTCTCCTGCTTTATAGCATGCTCAATCTTCCTCATGATCTTCCTCGTCCTCACTGAGTGGTGCATATGAATGCTAACAACAAACTTTTTTCTCTCTTGATGGCATTACCCTCTCTCTCTACCCCCCCCCCCCCCCCTTCTCTCTCTTGCAATTGTTAAAAGATGAAATCCTTCGTTTCCTCTCTCTCGCGTGCGCGATAGCAGCAGACGGAAACCCCTTGCATGATTCCCTTAGACCAAATACCTGTGTTTCTCACTCCTCTCACGATGTTAAATGGCGAAACTAGCACAGTCGATTTAGTCAAATCGATAATTGTTAGTTCGATTTATATATATTCTCTGGGATATTATATTAGGCACTAGCTTTCTCAATGTATATAAGGATTTAATGCTATCATGGGTCATTTATTATTGGTATAATGTAACAAGAGTAGATGATGGATACAAAGCTACAAAAGGTAATTTCATCATTATTACCCCAAACATTATAATGAACATACACTGCCGCTGTATAATATTTATTTTGCACTTCATTTAATTTTTTAATGTTTACAAATAGCTATGACGAATAAATTATAAATAATGCAACAAAATCAAAATAAGATGTGGAGGTGATGAAGACCTATAATCTTTCTAGGGGAAGTATGATGGATAACTTTATTAAAAGTTGAGAACTGATAGACGCCAAAGGAAGTCCAAGGAACTTCCCATAATAACTAGCTCTATTGATTAAAATAAGTATTTTAGGAAGGCAACTATTTCCTAAAAATAAAATAAACTAAAATGAAATTTTATTAAGATTTATTTGCCTACGATGTCAATAGCATCTTTGGACCTGAACTTTTGTGAAGGAATCCATTAGTATAAAATACATAAATATGTAGTTTTGATTAAACATTCTCATATCATTTATCCTAGTATTTGATGTATCTGTCAACATTGAATCTCATATGAAAACAATGTGATTATTATCGTACAAATGAAGGCTCCTAATAGATAATTTCATCAGAATTGGAGAATGAAGTTATCAGGCTTAAAATCAGATTCAATTTCAGGGTCATGTCTGAAGTCTAATTTTTATTCACACGGGGAGCGAAATGTGAGCTTAGGTGCTGGCACAAGTGCACATTTAGGTTCAACTTAAATTGAAGTTCAAAAAGTGAGGGTTCAATCTTGAAGTGGGGAATCTTTTTCTAGATGCCTATCTTGTGCTCTGGATGCTAATTGCTAGTCCTGATTAGACAGCGCCACCATCTTCTTTCTACCTCTCCAGTGACTTGATGGGTTTAGACTTCAATCTATATGATTGTCTGTGCCATGCAACCCTTGAAGATGAAAATAAACAGTGCTAATCGCCTTATTTCTAAAAATCAATTGCACATATTGTGTAAATTTAAATTTAAACTGAACCTTAATTAATATGTGCTGATTAACTTTATACCCTCTCTTTTGGATTTGTAGTTTGGCAGTTTGAAGTATGAAGCTTGTATGTAATTATCAGTTTTTTTTTTTTTAATAATTGCCGCAGGAAAATGGAGGTGAATCTGATCTTGGTCCAACTGCTGATGCCCTTCCAAATGGTCATACCAATAGCTGGCCTATTCCAGCCCGAACAGATGGTGAGTATGTGGAGTATTCTCTTGATGGCTTATCAGATATGCCAGCCACTATTGAAGATGAAGAGAGGGTAGGTGGCTCATGTACGGCTTTCACACATTTATGCTCTACTTGTCAAGTGTTGATTTGTATTATACTTCTATTTATTGTTGATGGCATAGTTGCTTGTCAATAGCCATCTCTCATGCTAGATCCTTGTCCTTGTCCCTCATGCCTACTCTGATACAGCCCTTAGCAAGTTCAATATAAGATAAAGTTTCCATCTTTTTACATAAGCAATACGACATTTTCACAACTTTTATTAATAGAAGTCCTTATTCTGAGTCTTTTGCATGCTTATCATCCATTGCCCTTCATTTTGAATCTTTTATATTTTTGGTAAACAATAACAATTTTATTGCATTTCTGAACTTTGAATTACATCCCTAGAAAATAAATGCTTAAAAGATTGAGTTGAATAATTTTTGTTTAGTCTATGAACTGCACATCACTTTCTTGAAACATAACTCATTTAATTTCTTAGGTGAGCCGTGAAAAAATTTGATGTACTTGAATCTAGGATGCACAGATATGAGTATGGAAATATGAACATGAGACAAGTCTATTGTTGAAAATATAGGACACGGATATGCATTAGACACAACATTTCATTTTTAATATTTTAAAATTAAAAATAATGCATAGAAATTAAACAAAATAAATAGAATAAATTGAGAGAGTTATAGTAGTGCTCATTATTTTTCTTATTGCACGTTGCACAATATACATAAAGATATATATAAAACATCAAATAATACAACTTAAACAAATAATAGTTAAAATTATAGCATGAAAATTGAAATTGTATATTATTTGAATTTTTTTTTATTAATGATGTTTCTATTGTTGAAAATATAGGACATGGATATGCATTAGACACAACATTTCATTTTTAATATTTTAAAATTAAAAATAATGCATAGAAATTAAACAAAATAAATAGAATAAATTGAGAGAGTTATAGTAGTGCTCATTATTTTTCTTATTGCATGTTGCACAATACACATAAAGATATATATAAAATATCAAATAATACAACTTAAACAAATAATAGTTAAAATTATAGCATGAAAATTGAAATTGTATATTATTTGAATTTTTTTTATTAATGATGTTTCGTTTGTAATTAAAGAATATTTATTTAGACTATTCATCTCCATTCTCTTTGAGTACTTCATGTTTATTTGGAGGACCTCGGGCTTCGACATCGAGAGAAGCGGATGTCAATCATTGCCTCGTTAGGCTTTGGGGTCGGCTTTCGCATTGAGAGAGGAAAGGACTTTGGTCGTCGGAGTTTGAGTTGAGCTTTGGTATTGAGAGGAGAAAGGAAGTTGGGAATCGAGCATGTGAGAGTCATGCTTTGGAAGCCAATGATTGGATGCATAAATTCGGCAATATCAACCAAACCCTAGTTGAACGTGTAAGAAATGAAAAGTTCGGGTGGAAAGATTTGCAAGGGAAGTGTGGAGGGAGAAATGAAAAATAAATAAGTGAGATCTTTTATAAAATTTTAATTAAATTTTTATGACATGAGTGTCGGACATATGTCTGCTTTTTTATTATTTTTTAATTGGACACATGACAGCTATATCTGACATGTGTAGGATGCATGTCGAGCACATTTCAATATCCAACATATGTCGAATATTGCATATCATCTTAATATATAATGTCGGTGTATCATTAACTTGAATTAAAGGTACTAATATGTTCTAAAAATTATCATCATCAAAGTGAACCTTAAATAGTTGAGATAAAGCTAAGGATGAGGAAGATGATGAATATCATGATAAGCTGATAGTTGCACCATAATCGGTCATCTTATAATTCTTTAGCTTTCTGAATTGTATTGGGCCATTTTTCATTTTGATTTGGAGTTCATGTCTTTGAATCACATAAATAACTTCCATGCAATAATATGTAAGTAAGCTGCATGCATGAACACGACAAACTTGGAATTGATGAGACATATGTAATGTTTAGCTTTTTTAGTACTTAAAACTTTTTAATATGAACACATGCATTGATGTTGTCGGTGCTAATTGCAACTTGGGCTCTGTTTTTTCTATTTTTATTTGTGTTTTTGTTTCTGGTAAAGCTGTTGGACAGAAGAAAATTTCCACTGTCCGATAGCAGTTTTTCTGCATTTGTCTTTCCAAAGTAGGTAAAAAGGATGCTGAAACATCATAGAAACTGCCCCGTTTTTTTTTTTTTTTATTTTATCTGTTTTGTAAAGTAGGAAAAAAGCACAACCAATCAAAGCCTGACAAGAATGTTATTAAGGACAACAGAGCTCAAGTAGAGATCTCTTTTATTTGAATGTATCCTTGAAAACTATAATTGAGGTGTTCATTCCTCACTATTTAGATCTCTTTTGTTTGTATTTATTCTTGGAATGCATTCGTTTTTTAACTCAATGCAGATGATTATGGAAGCAATAATTGAGTCCTTAAAAGATTTGAAACAAGGGCAAACCCAGGAAGATGAGCAATGCTCTGGAAGTTCCTCATTATTCGTTGCTCCAGCTTCTATACCAGTGTCAAATGAACTGTCAAATGCTGAGGGCTCCAGTTCTGCAATTACAAATATCAAGCTATCTACAGAACCTGCTTTGGAGATGGCAGAATCAGGCGAGACCGAGCCATTAATCTCTGAGAAATGTGCCTGTTCAAAGAACATTTCCAGCGATAAGAGTTTTGCAGGTGGAAGTAGCTCAGGCCAAGACACTGAGATGGCAGCTGGTACACGGGCCACATTGGTGGTGCAAAAGAATCCAACAAACCCGGCAAGCAATGTCATGGAAGGATTGGCCCAACGGTGGGGTAATCTATTCAGAAACAGTAGATAATACCTGGTAATTTTGTCAAAGTTTCATTAATAGCTTACGTTCTTGGTGACATCTTTTCTTGTCGTGGGAGTGTTCTAAAGTTTGAAGTTCTGCTTTTGCTGCAAATTCTTGATGTCGCGTGTGTTTTTTGTAAAGGAAAAAAGATGGGGTGCGTTTTTTTTTTTTTGTATATATACCATAGCCATTATTGGGTGCTTGACATGTTTTAAGTTCTCTGGTATCGCTTAAATTTCTGAACGTCTGGAATCCAGGTCCTTGATTCATCCCATCGTATCTTATGAACGGATTTGGATCACAGTAAACTGTTGTATGGTTGTACTTCCGTTCAACAACATGCATATATGATGAAATAATTTGATGTATCGCATGAACTACGTGTGTAGAGTAACGAAGTACGTAGCTTCTACTCAATAAACATTTGTGTATTTTTTTTAATCGTCATGACTGTTATCTGTGTCTAATAATTTTTTTCATGTGATGGCAACAATGTGGATTATCAAACTGAAACATACGGCTATCGCACATTGGGAAGATTGCGTCGCATGTCAACATGCAATGATGATAATGTATATCAATAGTGGTTAAATAGTGGATTGTTCCTCCTGAATATATCAAAGAAAGCTTCTTTGTAGTCCTTGTAAGAGGCTTTGACTTGACTTCAAAGAGAAAGAACTTCACACAGCGGCCTTATGTGGTATGATTCTTGTTGACTATAATAAAAAAAAAATTAGAACAGAGAAACTTTGAACATACCTACTTTCGAGTGGATCCCACCTTATGCGGTTTGCTTCCAAACGAAGCAATCCTTTGTTTAAATCAAAATAATTGCCCGCTCATTTCTTTAAAATGATAGGCAGGAGCAGTTGGGAAAAAAAATTCGAACTCCTCCCTCGCTCGTCTCTCTGTATCGCATGTAGACAGAGAAATTGAAGCCTCCAACGCTCTCTTCATCAACACTTCTTCAACTCCTTCGACTTTGATGTTACCTTTCGATTTCGTCGCTTCACAGGAGGGCAGAGATCGCACGAGTTGCTCTTTTGTTCATTCGTTATTGTCCGACTGTGCTTCGCAGGAGGGGAGGGATCGCAGGAGTCGCTTCTTTCGATCCTTCGTTGCTACTTGGCTTCGGTTCGTAGGAGGCGCAGAGATTGCACCGTCGCTTCTTTCGATCCTTCGTTGATGTTCCGCTTCGGTTCGCAGGAGGCGCAGAGATTGCACCGTCGCTTCTTCGGCTCCTTGCTGTCTAACTTCGTTGCTTTGCGGGAGGAATAGAGATTGCACGAGTTGCTTCTTCCGCCCCTTAGTCGATGTTCGGCTCCGTCATAGGAGGTGCGGAGATCGCACGAGTCGCTCCTTCGACTCCTTTGTTGCAATTCGACTTAGCTTCTTCGGCCAAATCATGACCCGACATCCTTCGTGCGTGCCCTAACCGAACCCAACCATGACCTATTGGACTCCTCTCTCCCTCTCTACTATATGATATCTTATATGTATATTATATCATATAAAATTATATGATATTATATAAATGTTATAAGAAATTATATATGTATATATAATGAAAGAAAATAAAATATAAATTTTTTTTTACAGATGTTATAAAGACCTCGCGCCATTGATCTTAGGTCCGATCGGGATAGTTTGAAAATGAAGACCCGTGCCATCGATCTCAGATCTGGGCTGATAGTTTTAAATTTGAATACCCGCACCATCGATCTTAGATCTGGGCATATGTTTTTAAATTTGAAGACCCCGAGCCGTCGTATCTTATTTTCGGTCGGGAAGAATTTGAATCTAAGATCCTACGCCGTCAAGCTTAGGTCCGGGTAGGAAGAAATTACGGCAGAGGCTGTCCTGATTTCCCTCGGTGGGGAGGGAACGTCAGGAGGCTGCCGAAATTTTTCGAGAAATTATAGAACCTTTCTTTTTAAAATAATTGGAGAGCAATTCAATTTGAATTTTAATTAATCAATTAATTAATTAAAATAATTAATTGATTAAAATTAATTAATCAAAATTAATTGAAATTAATTATTTGGTTAATTATCTAAAATCCGTAAGCTATTTAAAATGCTAGAGCATTTCAAATTCGGGAAAATCCTTGAGCAATTTAAAAAATTTTGAGAGCAATGAAATTTAAATCTAATTGGTTGATTAAAATAGAATTTTTTAAAAATTAATTAAATTGATTAATTAATCAATTAATGTGGAGAGAGCTGCTAGTACATTTTCTTTTGAAAAGCAAGAAAAGAAAATATTGTTTTTCACTAATCATACATGTACATTCAACTCCCAACACAGCTCTAAAATTCTCTAAATAACACTCAATACAACACTGCTCTCCAAATCTCCACAAACTCTCAACAAAGCTCTCAAACTCTACAAACAACTCTACCAACTCTCCAAACACTGTACAACACTCTCAACACTCTCTCCAATACTCAAAACAAATCAATCCCTATAACTCTCCAATGCTCCAAGATAAAGCTCCAAAGTAGCACGAACTCTGGATCAACACGTACCTGCAAACAAAACAAACAAATGTTAGTATATCACAAATAAAAAAATTAAAATATTAGAGAGTGGTAAATCCAGCTACTAGTAAGATAAAAGTACTGGGAAAACAAGAAAAGCTAAGTACTGAAAAACTGGTAAAGTAACAGTGCCGAAAAATAAGTACAATAATGGACTACTGTGGTAAGAAAAAGACTACGAGCACAAAAAAAAAACAATCGAAAATATTGATGCCAGTGTCAAAACCTCGAAGTGTTAAAATTACAAACTCAAACCAACTCAAAAACCTCTCAAACTCTCCAAGTAACAAATACTAAACAACTTACATTCTCTCAACAAACACACAATGAAATTCAAGCTCGTGGGCAGCCTTGTTTATAAGAATTAGGTTGTAAGACCCATCCCCTGACCACTTCTAATGGAAGCCATAAGGCCGATTTCTGAGGGAAATATTTAGGTAATAACACAACCCTAGACCCCTCACTAAGGCATCCTAGTCTATAGGGCTTGGTTGTAAGACCCATGACTCGGGTCACTTAGCTTACAGGGCTAGGTCATAAGACCCATCATTATGCAACTTTTAAGAATACAATAAGACCTACTCAACCAAAATCTTCGGGCTACCCTTAGTAGAGGTCGTAAGTCCCACTAACTGGGCTACTTTCTAATGAAAGTCATAAGTCCCTACCCAAATCTAATCACACGAATATCTCTTGTTGAAAAATTAAAGCAAAAGCCTCAAGAAAAAATTTCATCTTTAAATAATACATTAAAATATCATAACTATGATACTAATTCCATGTTGAAAGCATATGGAATTTCTATCATAGTTTCTCTACAAAAATACACTAAAGCCCTGGTGGTTATCCAGTGGGCATCCTAGTTTATAGGATTAGGCTGTAAGACCCGCCAAAGGGCAACTTCTAAGGGAAGTAATAAGCCCCACATTTTAAGAAAATTGCTAAAAGAAATTGCAATGATCCCAAAACCCAAACAATCAAATTGAAACTATCAAGCATCTTAGTCTAAAGGATTAAGTTGTAAGACCCGCTTTTCAGATAATTTTCTAAGGGAAGTCATAAAACCTATCCCAAATCCAAACAAAATTCCCCAGTAGCCTTGCTATATAGCTAGGTTGTAAGACCCATCTTTGGGCAACTCGTAAATAGAGCCATAAGCTCCACTCCAAATTAAACCTACAGGCTACTTTTTATGAAAGCCATAAGTCTCGACCCAAATTCAAACATCTGGGCTACTTTCAAAAGAAGTCGTAAGACCCACTTCAAATCAAACTCCTGGGTCACTTCTAAATGAAGTCATAAATCCCAAACTCAATTAACTTCTGAGTATTCTAATAGATGTAAACCCTAAAACCTTCAATAAAATTAAAACTCACATCTAACCACCTTAGTTTACTCGGGATCCCTAAGAGGAGGCAACCCATGGCTGCTAATCAGATTCCTTGGACACTATGATCAATGATTATTAATGTTGGTCAATTGAGACTACGGTATACCTAGGATGACAGAACCATGGGATCTTGATCGGGTTTTACCTTTATTTTCCCCATAATTGAGATTAAAATCACCTAAAAATTATTCATTCTTAATCGAGAGTTCTCTTTTATATGTTAAGAGGGGTAATTAACTATGAGTGCTTGCACTCATGGGGTGTAAGAACCTTAGATCTAATTAAATCCTGACACTACCCTCAAGGAAAATCTGGTTAATTCTAATCTGACTTAAGGGAAATGGAATCCTACAGCTGTAAAGTGGGATTCATGCATTCATGTCATTTTTCTTGAGCCAACAGATTTTTAGCGACTCCGCTGAGGATTACTTTTCTCTCCATCTTTGGGTGAAAAGAGAATTTATAATCAGTCTCAAATAATAAGTCATCTAAAAAATATATAGATATTTATTCATCACAAGTTCGTGTTTTCTTTTCCAGCAGAATTCATGTTGACTCTGATTCCTGCAAGTTCTGTTGACAGGTTGATAATATGATGCATGTGAAGTCCTTCATGACTGTGAACCTAGGCAAGGGAGCCAGAGTGCAGTTCCCTCAAGCTGTTCTGAACACAGGCTATGCTTGAGCTACCATTCAGTTCGGAACTATTTCTGAAGTTATGCAATTCCAACAGTTCCTTTCTGAAAATACAATTAGCATACCTACTGTTAGAGGTGTTGTTGGGAAGCCTACTACTGAAGCTGTCGATGAGAAGGCTCCCAATAGGGCCTCTGTATTTTCAAGGCTCTCTATAGCACCCGGTGCTGCTCCAGTAATGCAAAAAAAAAACTCTTTGTCCTAAGCTGCAATATGTTGCCGTTAATATAGCTAGTCAGAACATAATCCAAGATGAAGTGTGTGAAGAGTACAATATTGAAGTTCATGTTGCAAACATGAATCTTTCCAGGAAAGTAGAAGGAAGGCCAACGCACGCTTACAAGCTAATGGCTGGATGACTCATACACTTCAAGAATCATCGTCACAATTAAAAGCGAATGTACCCACAAATAATGATTTTGAACCATTAAAGTGGGTAAAGAGAAATAATGATAAGGGAAAATTAAAAAAAAAATCTTTTTGGGAGACTTCACGTCAGCAACCACAATTGCCAAAGAATGAAGAATCTGCCTCTTTAAAGATACACAAAATACTGAAGGTAGTTAAAGATAAAAATCTACAGTGAAGACTGAGGAAATATGTTACTAAAGTTATTTCCTCAAATACAGTTCATCCTCAGAACAACAAACTTTCAATAAGACCTTATAGAAAGAAGTTTAAACATCCTCCCTACTACCGAGAGCCAAGAAATTTTTATCCTAATATGTGTTGATACCCACATTATTGAAGAAAATAGTTGGGAGAGCCTTCTATTAATATACATGCAAGAGGCTATAATAGAAGATATGATAAACGAAGGCCCCAACAATGGTATCATGAGTCTAATCATTCAAAAGTACATTCTGATGTTGGTGGTCATCAGTATGTGACTACAAGAAGAAAACAAATTTGGGTTCCAAAAAGACCTAAATATCCTGAAGCTCAGAAAGATGATCATGATAAAGAAACTTATAAAATGTGACTTAAATCTCATGTCCAGAAGTTATCCCCAAATAAGGAGACTTTTGTTAACATGACTACGCCAAAAGAGGAAGAGAATCATGTCTATAATGAATCCCCCAACTCTCTAATCATATATTGGAAGCGGAGGTCCCATCCTGGAGATGACCATGAGTTGGATGACAATGATAATTACTATGATGATGATGAAGAAGCTGAAAGGTGTATTGGTATTATGGATATTGAAGTCATCCAGATAATTGATCATATACCTGATCAATTTAATCAGCGGTAAGCTCGTAGAAATGCAACGTTCAATCTATAAAATGAGGAACAACTATGGGATGACCAAGAACAAGCAGCGGCTGTGAATAGAACTCCACAACCAGAAGAAGTTGAGGAGGGAGAAGCTGAAGAAGTTGTAAAGATGTTGCAATTGAAAATGTAATCTATGCAACAAAAGAAAGATCAAGAAATCCATCATTTGAATACTCGTCTTGATGAGATGAGTAATATGATGAAATAATTATTTGGATAACTTGGCATGATGGCTACAACTTGTCAACCACCCATAGTAAATTCTTAAGGGAATGTTCAAACTATTCTTGATACATTAGTTAATCCTGACAAAAGATTAGAAGAGTCATAGAGCCAACTCTGATAGATTCTAAAGAAGATGAATGGTAAGGAAATCCCAAATTGAAAATCTCATCAGCTAAAAGGTTAAATCAGCTATTACTTCTGAAGCTGCTGAAGCCTTAGTGGGAAAAGGTCGTCCATATCCGACGAAATATGACCAAGAGAAGTATCCAAATGGATACGTAATGCCAAAGTTTAATATATTTGATGGTACTACAAATTCTCATCAGGATTTGGCACAATTGAAAGCTACCTATGAAAATAAGGGTGATAATAATTCTCTGTTACTACGTCAATTTGTTAGTAGCCTAATAAGTACAGATTTTGAGTGTTATGCTGAGTTACCCAATGACTCAATAAGAATATTTAGTCCTGAGATAATGTTCATTAAAAGATTCGCCAGTGCAATGAGGAAGGTGACTATCGCTGACCTTGCTCTTGAGAAGAGAAAAAGAGAGGAATCTATCACCAAGTACATAACCAGATGGCAGAATCTTAGCATGAAATGTGAACAGCAGCTCACTAAAAAACATGCTTTTGAGCTATTGATGGGGAATATAGATGACCATATGGCTCCATATCTAGTAATGGCTACAATCAATACTTTCCAAGAATTTTTGGATCGTGTAGTTAAATTCGAAAGGTTACCCAGGACTAGAAGTGTCAGTTTCAACTATAACAATAATCCACTAGGAAAAGGAAAACAGGTCAAGACCTTTGATCCGAAAAGAAGTGAGGTGAATACTACATTTTCATTTTCCTTGGATAAGAAAGAAAAAGAAGATTCAACGAATCCATCTAAGATGCTGAAACAAATAAGAGAGAGGCAAAGGCCTCCTACTTTGTAAGAGAAAATTAACAAGCCATATTCCTTCAAAAAAGAATATACGGGAAATATTTTTAGGCATGCACTAAAGATTAGCCTTTAATTGCCAGAATCCTGCCGACCAGAATAAGCTGGTATGACTGATTATCCGAATTACTGTCCGTATCATAGGATCGTAAGTCACCCAATCGAAGATTGTTTCATATTCAAATATTGGGTTGAAAGGAATTATCAGAATGGCGAGCTTACACTTTCTGATAGTGTTCTTGTCAATCCCAAGAGGGAGAAAACTAATGTTATCTCCTCTGTACCCTGCCAAAGCATAAACAAAAAGAAAGAAAAAGCACCCCTGAAAGATGAAGGTGGTTAGGAGACCTTTATCTTAAAGAAACTAAACAAATGATGAATGTCCTATTGGCCATTGAAGGCATTCGTCAAAAAAGTGCATTGGAATTGGAAGTTGATCCAAGACTCCTTTCTTCAAAGAATCCAGTGGTAGGGGGGCCTAGTTCAAGCAAGAAAAAACCTTTGAAATATTTCAAAGATAAAAAAGGAAAGCAAAAGTCTAGATCCAAATGTCAAAAAGAAAAGAAGAAGACATTAACAAAGCAGAAAATGGTGATTCAAAAATGCATCGACTCTATCGATGAATATCAGCAATCTCCAAGGCGTCCTGTCAAGCTTGAGGAATACATGACTGATTTATTTCTTGACTCAGAATCAGAAAAGGAAGAGAGTATTCAAATTAAGACTTACCGGGTCATAAATAAATGAGGTGGAAGGGCTACAAGAGGACACAATATACCTCTTGTTATCTATAAAGCTGATGTGGAAATAACTTCTAAGGAAGTACATCATATACCATCACCTTTCACTAATTCGGATGAAGAATTATATTTCCCCGATGAAGAAAGTGATCACAAGGGTAAGAAGGTTCTTAAAGAAAAATGCCTAAAACTCGGGAGCAGCTCAGATTTCGAGGAAGTTGAAGACATGAAAATTTCAAAGAACTCTCAAGTTGAAGCTAGTTCATCTTCAGAGGTGACAAAAATCTAACTGAGAAGTGGAAAGCAAGTTCCTCCACCTCAAAAGAAAATAAAAGATAAGGAGAAGAACATTCAGCTCAACGAAGCTGCTATTCCACAAGAGCCTTTTAAACCCAAGGTTGCCAGGATTACAATATATTATCCCATCTCCATAAATCACATGCACCGTTGAGTGTCTATAACACCCTTCTTATGTCTAAGAACCTTTGGGAAACACTCATTAAAGCTTTGCAAAGTCCTGAACAATATGAGGCATTATTTGCTGGGCAAAGTTTGAAAGAAGGTTTGCATACGCAGAATACTACTACAATCACTTTCTGTGATAGCGATCTCCTCCTGGGAACTGCATATCATAATCGGCCACTATATGTTACTACGGAGAGTAAAAACATTGAATTAAATAGAATTTTGATCGATCCAGGTTCCTCTATTAATCTAATGAGCCTCAAAATGCTCAAAGGATTGGCCCTATACATCCAGTATTTGAACAAAAGCATGGTGTCTCTACAAGGATTCAATGAACAAGGGCAAAGAACCTTAGGATCCTTGGTCTTGCCTCTGAACTTTGGGAAACTTAATATAGAGGTAACATTTCATATCATTGATTCCAACACATCATATAAGACACTTCTCGGAAGACCATGGCTTCACGAGTATGGTATAGTGCATTCAACACTTCATCGATGTATGAAATACATTCGAGATAATGAAGAATATCACATTGATGGTGATGAAAAATCGTTCTTGGTGCATGAAGTTAAAATATACGATGATGCCAAGTACTTTATAGCACAAAATTCGAAAGGCAGTGAACTTTCAAAAATTCAGGCTGTTATGCTGGATAAGAAAAAGTTGAAAGATAAAGGAAAGAATAAATCAAAATAAATTTGCTCAGTGCCTCACCTTAGTAGTGATATCGAAGAGGATGATATCTCCACAAATTTTAAACCCCTAATCATAGGAAAAAAGGGTGAACAATCAACTATCTCTTTTGATTACGAAGCTAATCACGTAAATAAGGTGTGAGGTTCAAGCAAATCGATCATCGAAGAAGAAGAAGAATTCATTTATCAGCCCAAGGGTACTACAGAATCTCAGGAGGAAGGGGACACCGGACTCAATTCCATATCTAAGAAATTTCAAAAAGTTTCAATTTCGATGATAAGGGTATCTGAAGCTCAGATATCTACAAATATCATCAAAATAGTATCTATGATGGCGGCATATGCCGAAACATTGACTACCTCGCCAAACACAAATATAAAAATGTTAAAAACTTTCCATTTTTCCCCCAAAAGAGGTCTTAATGAACGTGGATCTATTTTCTATGAATCAAAAGTAATACCACATCACATTTCTCATAAAATAAAATGAGAAGATGATTGGAAATACGGAGATATATGGATAATCATTCATCAATATCCTCCACCCATTATGAAAAAGCTGATAGAAAAAAGAATCTTCTCGTATAAACAAGCAAGTAAGCCCGTTATTTTAAAAAGCTATGGCATAACGAGCAAGCACAAAAGCCCATTGGCAATGATTTGTCTACAACATGGGATCTTGGATATGCTCGAAATTCATATCTAACACGAGCAACATCTTATCATTATCTTCAATACCCCTAACATCCGTGTCTTACATATGCAACCTCCTATAATATTACAAATAAGGAGGAGAGACCATCGGAATCTAAAAATTAAATAGAAGATTTAATTGTAGAGCTGAAAGAAGCTCCAAAAGAGTTTAAAGAAGGTGGCCAAGCTACTGTAGCTGAGCTCAAAGAAATAAATTTAGGTACTGAAGAAGATCTCAAACCTAGTTTCCTCAGCGCTAATCTCTCGCATGATAAAATGGAGGAGATGAGAATGTTACTTCTCAAATACAAAGATTATTTCACATGGAACTACACTGAAATGCCTTGATTATCACCAGAAGTAGCAATACATAAACTCTCCATCAACACCAGAATATCACCTGTTAAGCAAGCACCCAGGCGAATGCGACTTGAAATTGAAGAATAAGTCATTACTGAAACCAAGAAGCTTATTGAAGCTAGTTTTATTCAAGAAGAGAAGTATGCTGATTGAATTGCCAATATCGTTCTAGTAAAGAAAAAGAACGGTCAAATTTGTGTCTGTATAGACTACCGAGATTTAAAAAAAGTATGCCCAAAGGATGATTTTTCATTGCCCAATGCAGAACTTATGGTAGATAACACATCGAATCATGATATGTTCTCATTCATGAATGGATCATCGAGCTATAATCAAATTAAAATGGATCCAAAGGATGAAAAATATACCTTATTTCAAACTTCCATCGACATATATTGCTACAAGGTGATGTCATTCGGCTTGAAAAATGTTGAAGCTACCTACCAAAGAGCAATGACTCAAATCTTCGATGATCTAATTCATAAACATGTTAAATGTTATGTTGATGACTTGGTTATAAAAAGTAAAGTTTAACATGAGCATGTAAATGATCTTAGGATTGTATTTGAAAGAATTTAAAATTTTAATTTGAAAATGAATCCATTAAAGTATGTTTTCGGTGTTACATCCAAAAAATTTCTTGGATTTATTGTACGTCATAGAGGAATTGAAATTGATCCCTCTAAAATTAAAGCGATAGTGGAAATGCCACCTCCAAAAACTTTAAAACAATTTCATTCAATCCAAGGTAGATTGGCGTACATTCGAAGGTTTATATATAAACATTTGAAGGTTTATATCTAATCTTTCAGGTAGATGTCAACCATTCGCACGTCTAACGAAAAAAATACACCTTTTATATGGGATGATGCTTGTTATAAGGTATTTAATAATATAAAATAATATTTGCTACATCCTCCAATCCTTGTTGCCCGATCCCAGGGAAACCCTTGATTCTATATACAACTACTCTTGAAGAATCACTCGGAGTATTGCTAGCACAAACAAATGAAGATGGCAAAGAAAATGCCCTTTATTATATTAGTCGATGATTAATAGGGGCAGAATCTAAATATTCACCAATTAAAAAATAATATTTACCATTACTTTTTGCCGCTCAAAAACTCCGGCATTACATGCTATCCCATAAAATCACTTTAATATCTAAAGTGGATCCATTAAAATTTCTAATGACTAGACCAACTCTCAATAGTCGTCTAACTAAATAGGTTGTCTTGCTAATACAATTTGACATAACATCTATGCCACAAAAAGTAGTGAAAGCATAGGCTTTAGCTGATTTTCTAGCAGCCCATCATTTACCGTAGATTATCCACTCAACGATGAATTGCCAGATGAGCAAACACTTGATGTGGAGGAAAGAGAAAATTTGTAAGAATGGGAGCTCTATTTTGACAGAGCTTCATCAATAAAATCTTTCATGCCACCTAATTTTTTGATAATTCAAGTGGACATTGGCCTTATATTTGTTACACCATAAAAAAGTGGTACTTCGATATTCCTATAGCTTAATAGAGCTTCGTACTAAAAATGAGGCTGAATATGAAGCCTTAATAGTGGGCCTTGAGTTGGCAATTAATATGAAAGTTCAGAAACTACATATATATGGAGATTCTCAACTCATAATTAAACAAATAATAGGTGCTTTCAAAACCAATAAGCCTGAATTAATCTCATATCATAAGTATGCTCTGAAACTCCTACAATAAATTTTTGAGATAACTCTCACTAGAATTACACGCAGTAAAAATGGCAAAGCTGATGCGTTGGCAAACCTAGCAAAAGAACTAGCAAATCCATAAGAGGATCCAATTCTCATAACTATTCAAAATAGGCATGCATTAACTCCAGATATCATACAAGATAATTAAGGAAAAGAAAAGCAAGAGAGCCTGGCTATATCTAATGAAAATGATTGGAGAGATCTATTTATAAGATACTTCAAGGAAGGGAGATTGCCCGAAAATAAATCTATGGCTTCGCAAATATCGCAAAGAACATTAAGATATGATTTCGTGAATGATATATATATCGAAGATCATTTAATCAAATGTGGCTATAATTTTTGGATCCTGATGAATCCCAAAAAGTCATAAGTGAAGTTCATGAAGGATTGTGTGGTGCACACCAATCTGGTTCGGAAATAAAAATTAAAATCAAATGTATGAGATACTATTAGCCAAGTACGGTTCAATATTGCATTGATCATGCTAAGAAATACCATCAATGTCAAGTGCATGGAGATATCATGCATCGACCTTCCAATCCGCTACACCCTACAGTAGTGTCATGGCCATTTGAAAGCTGGGGTACCGATATAATAGGTCCTATAAAACTACCATCTTCTTTAGGACATCGGTTCATTCTTGCTGCCACTGACTACTTCTCAAAATGGGCTGAAGCAATTCCCTTAAGAGAAGTTAAAGAAGATAATGTGATGGAATTCTTTCGAGATAATATTGTCTATCGATTTGGAGTACCACGTTGAGTCATATCTAATAATGATACAGCCTTTAAAAGTATTAAAATCTACAAATTTATCGAAAGGCATAAAATAGACTAGCATTACTCTTCGATATATAATCCAAGAGCCACTGGTCTAGCTGAAGTTTTTAACAAAATCTTGGTAAAATTGCTCAAGAAAATTCTCTCTAAAAATAAAAGAGAATGACATGATAAGTTGATAGAAGCTCTCTGGGTATATCGTACTACTTATAAAACTACAACGCAGGCCACCCCATATTCGTTAGTTTTTGGAACTGAGGCAATATTACCTCTCGAAGTTGAGTTGCCATCTCTTCGTATTACTGTTCAATATAAATTAATTAGAGAAAAAAATAATCTTCCATGACTTGAAGAACTTGAAGCTCTTGATGAAGTTTGACTTGAAGCTCAACAAAGTCTAGAATCCTACAAAGTAAAAATGACTAGGGCCCATGATAGAATAGTTCATCTTAGAAGCTTCAAAGATGGTGAACTTATTCTAATTCATCGAAGACCTATAATCTCTCACCGTCACCTCGGTGATAAATTTGACCCAATCTGGGAAGGGCCCTTCATCATCAAAATAGTGTATGAAAGAGGAGCCTATCAACTCATAGACCTAAAAGGTCAAAGGCATATTACCACCAATAAATGTTCAATATCTGAAGAAATATCACACATAAAGATATTATGTATATAATTTTATCTGTAATCTTATAGACAAATCTCAATCCCCTCCTGAAAGAAAAAAGTCAATTTTATGTTCTCTTGCAAGACATGAGATAAATTCAATCACCTCCTGAAAGACAGGAGGCAAATTTTATATCTACTTGCAAGACATGAAACAAATTTCAATTCTCTCATGTCTTTCTTCCTGAAAGACAGGAGGCAATTTTATATCTCCTGCAAAATAGGAGATGATTATTATATATATGCCTACAAAGCAGGAAAATATTTTTTAAATTTCCTCCTGAAAGACAGAAGGCAATTTTATAAAATACCCTTTTACCAAATAAAATAAGGGAATTACAAGATTGCATATTGACTAAATGATCTATAGTCAACTGTTAAAATTGAATTACTCAAAAACTTATGGGTCGAGCTAATTTCAAACAGGTTCAACAAGTCTAAAAATCAAACTTCTAAATCTTCTATGCTCACAAACCTAAGGGTCGAGCTAATTTTAAATAGGTTCAATAGGCCTAAGGGTTGAACCTTTCTAAATCTTTTATGCTCATAAACCTATGGGTCGAGCTAGAATAAATAGGTTCAACAAGCCTAAGGGCCAAATCTTTAAAATGTTCTATGCTCACAAACCTAAGGGTCGAGCTAATTTTAAATAGGTTCAACAAGCCTAAGGGCAGAACCTTTAAAATCTTTTATGCTCATAAATTTAAGGGTCGAGCAAAACCCACAAGTTCAATAAGCCTAAGGGCCGAACTTTCTAAATTTTGCATGCTCATAAACTTAAGGGTCAAGTTATTTTCATCAATCTAAATAGTTGAAATGGAATGCAAGTTTAATAAGCCTAAGGGCCAAACCTTTAAAATCTTCTATGCTCATAAACCTAAGGGTCGAGCTATTTTCATCAACCTACTTAAAAGGTTGAGAATGAAATACGGGTTCAATAAACCTAAGGGTCGAACCTTTAAATTATTTCAAGCTATTTTCATTAACCTAAACGGTTGAAACGAAATACAGGTTCAATAAGTCTAAGGAATGAACCTCAAAAAATTCTTTATACTGATAAACCTACGGGTCGAGCTATTTTCATCAACCTACATAAGGGCTGAAAGTTAAAAAAAAAGTTCAACAAGTCTAGTGACCGAATCTCTATAAAATTTTATCGGCTCATAAACCTAAAGAGTGAGCTACTTTACTCAATCTAAATGATTGAAAGAAAGGAAAAAGGATATCGCTAAATATAAATGCTAAAAATGTTATGAGATACTACAACAAATTCATTGTGTGAAAGTCACACAATAAATTTATTGGGAGGCAATTTGCTGACTATAAAAAATAATAAAATAGAGAAATTTTGAACATACCTGCCTTCGAGCAGGTCCCACCTCACGTGGTTTGCTTCCAAACGAAGCAAGCCTTTGTTCAAATCAACTAACTGCTCGCTGATTTATATAAAACGACAGGTAGGAGCAGTTAGGGAAAAAAATTTGAACTCCTCCCTTGCTCGTCTTCTGTATTGCATGGAGACAGAGAAATCAAAGCCCCCAACGCTATCTTCATTGATGCTTCTTCAACTCCTTCGACTCTGACATTGCTGTTCGATTTTGTTGCTTTGCTGGAGGGAAGAGATCACACGAGTTGCTCTTCGGTTCCTTCATTACTATCCAAATGTGCTTCGCAAGAGGGGAGGGATCGCAGGAGTCACTTCTTCCAATCCTTCATTGATGTTTGGCTTCGATTCACAGGAGGCGCAGAGATTGCACCGTCGCTTCTTCGGCTCCTTCCTTGATGTCTGACTTCGTTGCTTTGCGGGAGGAATAGAGATTGCACGAGTCGCTTCTTTCACCCCTTAGTTGTTGTTCAGCTCCATCACAGGAGGTACAGATATCGCACGGGTCGCTCCTTCGACTCCTTGGTTGCCATTCGACTTAGCTTCTTCGGCCAAATCACAACCTGACATCCTTCGTGCGTGCCCTAGTCGAACCCAACCATGCCCTATTGGACTCCTCTCTCCCTCTCTACTATATGATATCTTGTATGTATATTATATCATATAAAATTATATAATATTATATAAATATTATAAGAAATTATATATGTATATATAATGAAATGAAATAAAGAAAATAAAATAGAAAGAAAATTTTTTTAAACAGGTGTTAAATACCTCATGCCGTTGACCTTAAGACCGGCAGGGATGGTTTGAAAATGAAGACCCGTGCCATCAATCTTAGATCTGGACGGATGATTTTAAATTTGAAGATCCATGCCATTGATCTTAGATTTGGGCGGATGGTTTTAAAATTTGAAGACCCCGGGCCATCGTATCTTAGATCCAGCCGAGAAGAATTTGAATCGAAGACCCTACGCCGTCAACCTTAGGTTCGGGTAGGAAGAAATTATGGCAGATACCGTCCTGATTTCCCCCGGTGGGGAGGGGATGCCGGGAGGCTGCCGAAATTTTTTGAGAAATTATAGAACCTTTCTTTTTGGAATAATTGGAAAGCAATTCAATTTGGATTTTAATTAATCAATTACGGATAAGTTCACATCAAATTATATTGGTGGCCAAAATTGGCCACTCCTTGTAGATGAGAACATTTCGCTTGTAAAGCTGAAACTATGAATTATGTGTGCACTGAGGATAAATTCAACAATAAACATTGTTAACCTCATATCTCGTTTCTGTGATAATGGTGGGTACTGCGTGACAGATGTCACCAATGATGAGGTATGTGAGTTGTGAATTACGGATAAGTTCACACCAAATTATATTGGTGGCCGAAATCGGCCACTCCTTGTATATGAGAATATTTCGCTTGCAAAGTTGAAACTATGAATTATTTGTGCACTGAGGATAAATTTAACAACAAACATTGTTAACCTCATATCTCATTTTCATGATAATGGTGGGTATTGCGTGACACATGTCACCGATGATGAGGTATGTGAGTTCATGTTGACGGAGGCTAAAACCCATATTGTCGTCGTGTACGGGGAGGTTGAAAAAATAAACACAAGCAGATGTTGTGGGCCCATCTAGTTAAGTGTATATGTGAGTTCGTGATATCGCTTTTGTAGGTGCTTTATGTGATACCAATTTGCATCTTTGTGAACCTATCCATGCCTAAATAAAAAATTATTTATCATAGGCCCACTCTGACATCCATTACATTGTGGGTGAGTGCAGGAGAGAACCAACTTTCCTACAGTAAGAGCCTCTATCATGACCTAGTGTTAGTCAATGTCCAACTGGGAGACACCGCATGAAAATGGCATGGCGGAAGGTTTTGAGGTTGATGAAGATGAAGTCAATGCATATGAAACTATGGATAGTGGAAGTAGTGATTCATCGTCTGCGGGTAGCCCGGGAGGAGACACCCATATTTCTATGGTCGAATATAACAATATGGAGATAAATGGTTATGCATTCAATGAAGATCATACAAGACAAAACCATGATGGCTTAGAGGGGATGATCGTCAATAATGATTTCACCTAAATTGTTCATACAACTTAATAGTGGGATGGTGATAAACATGTTGATGCACCGGCCGTGAACGTAGTTAGCTCAATAAAAGTTACTATTCTAACAGAATTGTATGAATGTTATATTTTTCATATGAAGGAAGACCTGTAAATTGCAATTAACGGCTAGTCGATTCTTCAAAATGTCCAACATATCAAATCGACCTCCAACAAGAGTCAGCTTACTATTACATGTGCCTAACATAACAATCCACACCGCCTATGCCTTTGGTGCTTACATGCGGCACAAAGTAAGAGACTAGGTGGCCTATAAAAAATATCTACATATGGGCTGCAGCACACCTACACCCACCCCATAATGGTTGTCGGCCATCACAATTGCACCTTCGAAGTTTATATGTATGTACATCACGGTTTTCTATTATCTCGTTATTATGATATGTATTATCAAATCAGTTTTGCAATTTTTTATTGTCTCGTTATTATGGCAGTACTACTCAATATGATGAATGAAAATTTCTTTTTTCAACTGACATTAATGCGATCTAATGTCATACCTATATAAATTGAATATGTGTTGGCCATATTAATTGACCATGTAGTGATTTATTTTTTTTCAGTTTGTTGGGCACTCAACATTAATTGTAAATCATCTTCAACTTCTTATTTCTTCCTTAATAATGGATAAGATTCAGAAAATCCCTACTAAGAAGTTGATTGTGGAGAGTAGCATTTGATTGAAGGAATGTTTGTCGCATCCCACTGACGATATCCTAGAGGAACAGGCGAGATCGAATGAAAATTTTTGATGTTGTATACATTCCTGGTCAGAGTATGAAGATTGTAATTTGTGGTATATACACGACGAAGTTATGAAAATTCCCTTTCCCTTATATAGGGATGCAGCAGATTTAAGTGATATGAGTTGGAGATTTCTATAACAAAGGTTCATGGCACATGGTGGCCATTTAGCTCCTATGAATATTCTTAAGGATAAAATTCATGAAATTGGATGCAATGAAGACAGTTCTATTCAGGTGATCGTTGAAAGACCAATAGCTTATGTATAACACTACATTTTTTATCATAAATGGCATAGTGCGTAGGGTGCATTTCTGTTTGAATCATATGACAGGCTGAATGTTGTGGCTATTCAAAAGAGAAAAGAGTTTCTGAATGCAATGGAGTGGCAATACATCTAGAAGGAGTTTGAGTACTAGTTCAAATGATGTCCAACTCAAACCCAACTCCAAGCATGCCTGCGCATGATGATCGGCAATATATAAAGCCCTTAATTTTGTGTTATTAGTTCCCTATAATCCGCCTTCAAGTTGATATTTTATTTAGCAAATTATTTTAGAAATAACTACTTAATCAAATGTGCGTTATAGTTGTTGTTAATTCCTTAATAATTATAAAAAAATTCGTCACTTTCAAAAATCAATCTAATTTCTTTTAGATTTTTTTTCTAGTGCTTTTTAAAATCCGAAGAAAATTTATTTAGAAAACAACGAATATTTAACTCAATTAAATGATAAAGTTATATTGATAAAATCAAATGTTAAGGAAAAAAAGTAAATTTTCTGCAAATTACCTTATTCAAAATATCAAATGTTCAAAACAAATATATTCTTCGCAAAAAAATTTTAATTTACATATTTGATTATGTTTGTTTTAAATGTAAAATATTTTCTTTATTTTATTACAATTTTAATTTATATTAATTAATTAATCATACGTATATTTACTTATCATATAATTATTTTTAAAAATATTTATCATATACTTATATATAAATTAATAACCTCAAATATCATATACTTATATATAAACTAATAACCTTATATAACAACCTCGAATATCACGAAACCTCAACATTGACGAAAGCGAGTCGAAAGCTCAAAAATGACAAAAACGAAACCTCAAATTTTGTGAAATTGCGGGAGAGCGGATTAGGCTAGAATACGCTGAACGATTCAGGCATTCTACAATACGCGAAACATGTTGGAGCATTGCTCGCATTCACCAATACATCTAGTATTTTCTGACTACGCCAAATCCTATAACGAATCTGCTCCTTAAATTTTGCTCTGTTCGTGTTCCTCCTGCTAAATTTGACAGCTAACCTGCTCCTTTTAAAAATTTGCCCTTCAACAACCCTCTTATTTAACTTCCAAACACTTTATTCAATTACAATTTCAAAATAAAAAAATGTACATATAAATAAAAAATTATGAAGAACAAATGCTATCAACATATTCACAGATTTAATCCATCAAGTCTCTGAGCTTCTACCCAAAAGGTCCAGCGCTGTGTCTACCAAAGAGGACATCATGACCTCATGGCGGCCCAATCCCACGCTCCCCGAGAAGACATTGAAGCACTCCAATTCAGATGTAGTCTCAGCAACTCGCATCAGGACTTGCTCCATTCCCAAATCCCTGAACAATTCTATGTTCTTGTCCTCATACTCCATCAGAGTTGCAGCGAGTCCGATCACAAATCTCCTCATTCTGGGAACCTTGCTCTCTGGATTCTCGTATCTTCTCAGTATCTCCACCAGCTTTTCAACAAAGTTTTCATCTTTGATTCCAGCTCTTTCAATTTCATTCCTGCCATCTTCCGGATTTCTGATTTTCAGTATTTGTAGAGCAAGTCCGATTGACACCTCCAAAAGCTTCTCCTTTTCATTCTCCTTCTCTTCCATTATCGTCTTCAATACCTATCCACAGTTTTTAATTTTTCAGTTTCGATCACATATGGCAGGTTAAGGAGCAATGAGAGATTAGAAGGGTATTACCATGGGCATTGCTTCTGCGATTATCTGGAGTCTGTCGGATCGCTCTGGGGCAGAGTAAGCGCAAAGGCCTCGCAATATCCTTGCTGCATTCACCCTCAGCGACGTATCGCCGAGCGCAGCGACTAGCTTGGCAACCACATCGTTTCCCTCCCTCAGCATCCTCTCGCAGTTCCTCCTGCTCTCGAGTATCAGCATCGCCAATGCCTCTCCTGCCTCGTTACATACCACCCCCACGTCCTCCGTCACTATCGGCCGAAAAAATGCAGCAAGAATTAACCGGATCATGCTCCCTGTCGCCCCTATCTTCTCTCTTGCTTCCTCATTCATACCCAAACTCGTCAGTATCTCTACCCCTAGCATCTGAAGCTTCAGATGGCTCTCCCCGTATTGCAGCAGTTCCCTGATGTTACTCACCGAATACACAATATCTGAGATATCTCTTCGCAGTATTTTCCCCGTCGCCCCCGTTGCAGAAGCTAGAATCTTCATCACTTGCAACGCGCGGCGCACCGTCTTGACCCTTGACTCTGGCGCGCGATCATCGCGCAGCAGCGCCGAACCGGCGCTTGTTAGATCAATGATCCGCGCGAGCAGGCCGCGCGCATTCCCGATCTTCCAACAGTTGTCATGATCCCTCGCAAGCCGCTTCAAAATCAAAAGCCCGAGCAGGTTGAAGGCGGAGAATTCATAGTTCTCCTTGTCGACCACGACCGCCCTCGGCGATGCCTCGTAGGGTCTCCCGTCCGTGCTTCCCCCGCCTGTCTGCAGCAGAGACGCGATAGACTCCATGGCCCCCGGAATGGCAGCCACCCGTAGCGCTTGCTGCTTTTTTGAAGCCAGCTTCGACACGATTTCGGATGCCGAGCGCCGGATATCTTCCTCTGCCGGGTCTTTCCAGTTGAGCATCTCGATCAGTCGCTCGATAACTGGGGTGGAGCTTCCGATTTTGCGGAGCGTGTCTCCGGCGAACCGCTTGTTTTCAACGAACCGTTGGAGGATCCTTGCGCCGATGATCTGCTCATCGGGTGAGTCGGAATCGAGGAGTTCCTCGGCGAAGGAGACGAGGTCCATCTTCAAACCGTCGAAGATGCTGCCATCGATGCACTTCGAGTAGGCGTCGTAGAAAAAACGGCGGAGAGAAACCATCCCGATAGGACCGAGGTCACAATCCTCGCATACCCGTTCGACCAATTTCCCTCGCTCGATTCTCCAAGTCCAATAGCCCTTTTCCAGGAGGAACATGAGGGCCTCAGCGAGCGCAAGGCTGTAGAAGACATTGAGGGCAGATTTCTCATTTACCTGCGCATCATCGCCGTAGTCCTGCTGGCCTATTCGCATCAAGGAAAGTGCTGCACAGGCAGCTGCTGCAATGATTTGCAGCCAGTAGAGCAAAAGGCTGATGTTCTTCGAAACAAAAACCCAGTCGGAGTAAGGTAAGAGGGGGACGTCGGCTGGGAGCCAAGTTCGCTTTGCCTGCGATAAGGCTGCTAGCCCATTCAGTTGGTGCATGTTAAAGGCAAGCCGGTGGCTGGGCCGAGCAGCGAAAGATAGGGGCCGCATAGCAGCGCGAACAAGGCGGCGCGGGATGGAAAGATGGGATTGGATCCGGCGGCGGGACGTGGCGGCGGGGAGGGTGCGTGTTGATTGATGTTGCCATTCGAGCTCACGGCTACGGCTAAAGAGGCGTGCAGCTTCGACGACAAGAATGGCTGTGACGAACCAGAAGTCTTTGGGTTTAAGAGCAGAGGCGAAGCCACCAAGGAGGACGACGGTGGCCCAAACAAAAGCTAGTTGACCGAGGCCGCATGCTGTCTTTTCAATGATGGCGAGGCGGAGGGCGAAGAGAGTCAGCTTCTTCTCCGGTGCATCGAGGGAGGTGCGGCGGGGGATGCTGCGGCTGCGGCCTGATGGAGTCTGGTCACTGAGCTCGCGCTGCGGCTCAAAGACTGTGGAGCCCCAGCTGTCGCTGCCACCGTTGTTTCCTCCATTAGGGCGGCTTGTTATCTCCAACTGGATGATGTTAGTGTTCTCAACATCCCCATGTTTCTTCTCCAGTAGCTTCTCGTTCTTCATCTGTTTGTTTTTTCTCTGCTTTGATCAAACTTGGAAGCCATGGTCATCATATATATGATGGTTGGAACGACTTGGAAGGGAAATTTAAGAAGCACTGAGTTGAGTTCTCGCAGGGGAAAATCAGTCGAAGAAGATGGGCAACAAGTCTTCGGTGGCAATTGATGATAAGGAAGAAAATTCATCAGACTTCAAAAAAATACGTTTTTGTTTATTTATTTATTCAGTCCTGTTCCTTGTGATCCTCTTCGGGTCATTTTCTCTGCATTGGCTTATTCTAAAAGACGTGGCTGGCACAGCCGGATTTGTTTATCTTCTTCTCATGCCGTCTTGATTCCTTGAGTTGACTGCTTCCTTGCTTCCATTTTCTTGTCATTTTGGAGCTTCTTCTACTCACTTTCCCTCTTTTATTAGCTGAACGACTTACATATATACCTTTAGCAGCTTTTCTAGATCTTGACTAGTGGAAGTTTGCCCGCAGTGATTTGTAATTTTTTTTCTTATATTCAGGCCCAAATCACAAACATCCTCACATACCTAAAACTCGAATTTTAAGATCTTATAAGACCTTTTAATTGATAGTCAAAATTTCTACGTATAATCTATATTGTTTTATATTGTTGTTGAAGCTTGTGGAGAAGTAATTGACTCATTCTTTTAATAATTTAGGTGCATCACATCAGCGTTTGATGGTGTTTACTAGTATTTGTGTTGCAGAAATCATTATTATTATTTGGTTAAGGTGACAGTGAGCTTAAATCACACATAGATTAACAGTTAAATCAAAGCTTTCAACCAATGAATTGAAGGATTCTTGGTCCCCGCAGTCCAGGATCTTCTTCTTCACATGCTATCAGTCTGTGAATGGTTACTCTGCTAGCAATCTGTTTTTGGCTTGCAAATGGCAATGGTTACCCGATTGGCCATGCCACCTCCTCCTCTAAAGAGATTATTATGCAGAGTTCAGACGCGTCCGGAGGTCAGTCTGGATGCGCCACTTCACTTAATCACTATGTATTTGATGACGTGACGCATCTAGATGGGCCTTCGAATGCGTTCGGACACCGCACGTCTCCTCTGGGTCTCTTTTGAAGCTTATTGTTCTCTGCACATTTTATAGCTTATTTTTCTTGCCTTTGGACGATGTCATTTGGTGTATTTCGGCCTTTGAACTTCTTATTCTCTTTTTTTCTTTAGCTACCGCGCTTGCTTTATTGTATTGTATGGTGATTGTATCTCCTACTATTGATTCACAGTTGAAGTGGCTTTCTTTTCGCATAAATTAACATATTAATTAATTTATTTAGTATTAATTTTAAATTATTATAGATTTTGTTTGAGAAAATAAATAAATTTGCTTTGCAAAACCATCTTACAAAAAAAATATACAAAAATTAGAATATGAGATTTTATATGATTTATAAATCTCTATTAAAAGTTTATGGTCCCTGGAACTATCTGCTCTATAAATTTAGACATTCAAGTTGTATTTGTTTATATTTAAAAAAAATAAATAAATAATTATTTTAATCTTTTAATATTCTTGATTAAAGTTTCATAATTGTTTAAATTCCAAGTCGTTTTTGGATGACTTAGACATGGCTGGCATATTAAATGGTGGTTGGAACAGCTTGGAAGGCAAATTTAAGAAGGAACCAAATTGAGTTTTCGCAAAGAAAATTTAGTTCTGCCTCTGCTTATGGAAAAATTATTACATGCGGTGTCTGGACGAGTCTGAAGGTCAATTCGAACACACTACATCACCCAACACAGTGCATTGGGTGACGTGACGTGTCCGGATTAGCCTTCGGATATGTCCGGACTCCGCACGTGATAATCTCTCCTGCTTACGACACGCATTGTTTTAATATCTTCATCACAACCAAAGAAATCTATACATTATATAAGAAAAATAATTGTACAAAATAATTTTAAAACTAAATTATACCTAATAGAGAATGAAGAGAACAGAAGGAGCTCGAGAAGGAGAATCACCTTTCATGATGGCTGGATAAGCTGGATTGATGGTATAAGTGAAGGCTAGAAAGGGAGATAATGTAGAAACTGCAATTTCATAGGAAAAATAGATGTAAAGCTATAGTTTTTATCGGTGTTTTGAAAATCGAATCTTAAAAAGCAGCTCATTTTTGTCTGGACGAGAGTTTTGACTATTAATTATGAGAATTTTTATTAAAATATTTTTAATATATATATATAGAGAGAGAGAGAGAGAGAGAGAATTTCAAATTGAATCTAATTTAAAAAAAAAAAAGAAATAGATAACGCTACTACAACCTACAGCTGGATGGCAGCATAGGTGAGGAAGAGTAGTGGGCTTAACTTGTTCGGTGCGGGCTTTGACGTTCGATTATATGGGTCGTACACGCTACCATTAATGGGTTCTACATGCCCGCATTTATGGGCTGACCGACACTGTTTCACAAAAAAATAAAAAAATAATAATTATTAAAAATACTGTGCCAAATGCGTTTATCTAATCAGCTCATAACTACAAGCAAAGTGCAAAGCAGGTTTTCATATATAATATAATAAAACATTCCCATAAATATATTAGAATAAAACACTATCGATATAGTACAATAAGATGAAATAGGTTTTTTTAGAAAATTTGGGCATAGCCCGTATATTAATGAATCAGCAAAAATACAAAATGTAAAAGAAAACTAATGCTCTAGAAAAAAGAGGAGCAAGCTCGAGAGAGCCAAAAAATCAATGAAAAAAATATAACAATTAGAACTTGAACAACAATAAAACCCAGGAGGAAGAGCCTCGCAACAGCAAAACACTGTTTAAGTTGTCAGCAAGAGAGACCGCAAAGAGCTAAAAAAATCCCGAAAGCCAGGACTCAGTCTAATCTAATCATTTAGAATCATAAAGAAGCGTCCAACGACCACTGGTTGCCAACAGACCATCCAAGTGGTAGCTTGAAGTAAGGGACACATCATCGTCCATGGCTAAGAAAGTCCCAACAGCCAAATTCGAAGGGCAGAATCATATAGCACCAAAAAGACCAACTAGGAGGCACAATAAGTAACAGCATATAGCCAATATGAAGCCAAGTAGCATTACAAAAGGGCCATAAAATACTCAGAACTTTTCCACTTACTGATCTTAAAAAATACAGCTTTTTTGATTCTGATAGAGATGGTCGAAATACTATCCATGGAATTCCCAAATATCCTCTCATTTCTTTCTTTCCAAATATAATATATGGAGCAGCAGACAATAAGAAAGTAAAATTTTTTATTGCCGACCCCAATGTGCCCTTGGTCATTAATCCAAACCAATAATTGCAAAATTGAGGGTCTAAGTAGGAGTGCAAAGGTACCCGAGATGAGGCTCACCAGAACAGAGTAGGAGTAATTGCATTCGAAGAAGATATGCGAGTTACTTTCGCTAGAGGAGTGGCATAGAGAGCAGCAAGGGTCAACCTGAATATTTCTTTAAATCAAAACATCAGCCGTTTTAAGACTGCCAACAAGAGAAAGCCAAGCAAAGGAAGAGAATCTCAACACATGCTATTTGTGCCATATCATGTAGTGCCAAAAGCAGAGAGGTAAGTCATTATAGAACTTCATGAGATACTGACCAAAAGCCTCCGCAGAAGTTATCCCAAGTTAAGGAGATTGACGAGGGATCATAAATAGGGATGGCATTTATAGCATTTACAACATAATGGGGAATAGAATTTGGCAAATTCCAATGGCTACCAGTAATTAAACATTTAACCAAGGCTTTCTTATAAAAAAGTTGAAGCAAATCATTATCGCCATGTATAGTAGCAAGAGAGGAGTCATCACACCAGTGGTCCCAATGAAGAGAAATGTTTGAGGTTGGATTAACCTTGAACTTGAAGGAATTCCTAGCCATGGCAGCAGTTGAGCAAATGGATTTCCAAATGTTAAAGGCAAATAAAGGAGCAGGGCGCCAAGGAGAAGAGTATCCCATAATGAACCAAGAAGATAGGGGGGATGTGCAAATATACATTCTGCAGATGACAGAGTAGTTGAAGGCGAATTGCAGAGTAGACAGAGAAGGCAACCCCAAACCTCCATATATTTTAGGCTTGCAAACTTTATCCCATGACACCAATCTCTTTTTCTTGACAATTGATGTATCCCCAAAAAACAAAAATTTGGAGGAGTGCTTTCTAATGTATTTAATGACAGTTTTGAGAAGAATGGAACCCCAAATCCAATAGGCAATTGTATTATGTATAGTAAATTTTAGATATTGCAGTCGACCAGCAAAAGAAAGGAGATTTGCTTTCCAGCCATTCAGTTTCTTAGTAATGTTTTCCATCAAAGGAATACAATCAGCCACAACTTGTCTTTTGAGAGATAGAGGGATACCCAAGTAAGTGAAGTGAGTGCTAACGTTTGGGATGGATAGAGCATGATAGATAGCCTGAAGATTGATGATGCTCTTGGGGACCATTACGGAGCTTTTCTCAAAGTTAACGTGGAGGCCAGAAGCACTAGCAAAGATGCTTAGGGTAGTAGTAAGTTTGTTACAATTGCCTACCTCAGGTTTTCCAAAAACCAAAAGATTATCTGCATATAGGAGATGCAACAGTTTAAAGCCATCAAAGTTTACACCCTCAAAATCCCCTCCGTCAAGAAGAGCAGAAAAAGCATCCATGACAATACAAAAAAAGATAGGGGCTGAGGGGGCAGCCTTACCTCAGACTAGTCGAAGAAGAGAAATAGCCTTCCAAAGCTCCATTAATGAGAACAGAAATATTGACATAAAAAAATACAAGCTTTAATCCATTTAATGAAAGTACTAAGGAAGCCTTTTTGTTCAAGCCTAGCAAGAAGAAATTTCCTAGAAACCGTATCAAAAGCTTTGTGGATATCCAACTTGGCACAAAAGTAGATATGGCCTCCCTTGTGTCTATGAAGAGAAAGAATCTCTTTGGCAAGAATAATATTATCCGTTGAAACTCTAGATTTAATAAAACCTGCTTGATTGTCTTTAACTATCAAAGGCATTAAATATTTGAGCATGTTAGCTAAAATTTTAGCTATGATCTTATATAAAACATTGCAAAGCGCAATTGGCCAAAAATTAGAAAAAAAAAATTGGCATGCTTAGTTTTAGGAATGAGTGCTAGGGCCGTGGCTTTTACCCCACTTGGAAGATGGCCACTTGAGAAAAAAGATCTAACAGCCTTGCACACAAACGGTCCGACAATGTGCCACCCGGATTTGTAAAAATGGAAATTAAAGCCATTCGATCCTGGGGCAGAAGAAGAAACCCCCAAAAAAACTAACAAATTTAATCTCTGCATCTGTGACATACTGCATAAGGGACTGAGACATTGAGGGGGGATACAATTCCCAACAGGGAAGACAACCATGTTACTGAGAGTGGGTTGCATATAGATTTAAAATGATCAATAATAAAAGAGATAGTCTTAGGTCTAGAGGAGTGTTGAATGATGGAGCCGAAGTTCAGAACAGCTTTGTTACTACATTGTCTGGTGCGAATTTTGACATATAAAAATTTCAAATCATCTTCACCTTGAGAGAGCTACTTAGCTTTTGCTCTTTGAATGACCCAAGAGGCTAACATATTGGTGAACTCAACAATTTTGGAATTGATATCCTTGAGATTAGCATTGAGCAAGGTATTAAGAGGATCAGTGTTGAGACAATCAAGGCATTCAAATTGCTTTTTATGTAAACCAACAAGGTGAGAGTGAATGACAAAGGAATTAGCCCAATCCTTGCTCTTAATATCACCCTTGAGAAGCTTAAGTTTACTGCACATGTCATGGATAGGATTGCCCGAAGTGGGAGCCAAAAAAGTCTCAAGCACAATATCCCAATACCTATCCAACATGGTCCAGAAGTTTTTAAATAAAAATATGTGTTTTGAAAAGTTAGATATACCTGAGTGAAGGATGATTGGGTAATGATCAGAGCAGGATGGACTTTAAAAAGAACAGAAAGAGCCAGGGAAAGCAGACCTCCATTCCTCATTCACAAGAGCTCTATCCAATTTAATATGGATAGGATTGTCCAAGCATTGATTAAAGCAAGTATAACGACTGCCTACCGAATGAAGATCATTCAGTTTAGCCTCAAACATCAAGTGATTTAGCTCCCAAAGATTGTTTTGAGTCAACATAACACCACCCACCTTCTCATGAGCAAAACGACAGCAATTAAAGTCTCTCAAGAGAATCGAAGGAGAATTTTGAGAGGGCACTAACTGCCTAATATGATCCCAAAGAGCCGCCCTTTCCAAAGGGCTGCTAGATGCGTAAATGACAGATAAAAGAAAGGTGGTTGAATTACCAAAAGAAACATAACCAGAGATGGTTTGATCCATGATAAGGATAGGGGTGAAATTCAACTTGTTAGGATTCTATTCAACTCATATACGACCAGATTTAGATTTTTCATAGTTATTGCAACTATCCTTTGAAACAAAAACAGAGTGAGAAATGCTAAAAAAAGGGTCCGGGAGAGCAACAACATGAATCCTATTCTCCTGTATACATAACATGTCAAGTTTGTACGAGTCAACCATCTATTTACAACAGAGCATCTTATCAGGGTTATTGAAGCCCCTGATGTTCCATGCCGTAATAGATGGAACAAACATTAATGTTTTGGAAGATTATGGGGTTTTCGACCCTTCCCCTTAGAAGGTTTTTTCACCGATGAAAAATTAGAGAAAGACTGAAGATTGGCAGCATTAATAGGATTGTAATTTCCATCGTTAGAAGCATCATCTGGTAAGCTATCTTACTGTTGAAGAATGTCAAACTTGTTTGGTGATTGAACCCTGGAAGGGGATTTCTGGCATGAAGAATAAGAGGTGCTAGATGCGGAGGTGGTTTCTTCATTAGGAGAGTTCAGATTTGGGATGGTTGGTATATTAACTTCTGCAACAGCGGATGTTGAGGAAGGTTCACTATTGTTGAGTTGTGCTGATGGGCCGCCAGGGATTTGGTTGGAGGGCGGGGTGTCTTCTGCTTGATTTTTGGTATTGGGTTGTTGAGGTGCAGAGGGAGGTCTCATAGTACTGGCCAGAGAGTTGGGAGGTTGGACGTTGCTAGCTGAGGCAAGGTCAATAGCTGTTATCTAGCCAGGAGCAGAGTGGGGAGTATTTTGATTAGTAATGTATGCTGGGGAGGAGGTCTCTTCCTCTAACAGAATTGGATGTGTTCCCTTGTTGTTCAGAAGGCGCGGAAGGATTCGAAGGGTAGAGGGATGAGTAATGAACTAGAGATTTACAAAACTCACAAGGGGTGGGGCTCCATTTGTATTGAACCTTTAGGCTGAATTCATCACCATCCAAAGAAATGGGGATTTCTTCTGGGTACTTGGCATTACAGTCAACTTGAACACAGACTCTAGCATAAGTGAGGCGGGTTTTTTGTGCTGTCAGGGAGTCTACAACAAGGGGAATGCCAACTTTGCTAGCAATTCTGAAAATCCCTCCAGAGTTCCAGCATGCAAGGGGTAAATCATGAATCTTAATCCATATTGGGACAAAAGAAAAATTTCCCCTCTTAGGGCGAAAACATGGATGCCATTTTTGTAAAACGAAGGGCTTACTAAGGAGAACCAAACCCCTCTATTCCACACCATATCATAATCTTCCGAAGAAGAGAAACGCAGCAAAAAGGAACCATCACTAAGAGAAAGAAGTTGCAGTGAACCTTTAAGCAGCCATGTTTTTCGGATGGCGCCAAACAAGGCTTCATAAAAAGGCCTCCGACCCAAAGAGTATCCAACTAGGCACAAGCTCCAATCTTGAGCTCCTTTAGACAATTTCTCCCCAGAGAAAGGAATTACCTTAGGCTCGGATGGGAAATAGGAAAGAGGAATGTTTTTTGACGCAAACTCAGTCGATGCAAATATATTGTTCCAATTGCGGTGAGAAGCAGGGCATGCTCCACCATTCATGGAGGGAAGCGGGAGAAAACAAAGGGAAATAATGCAGGGTCCATGTAGAAGAAGGGAGGCCTCCGACGGAGCCGGAGGAAGATAGTGAAAAGGTGGGAAACAAAAAAATGAGGAAAAGAAACCCTAGCAGAGCTTCTCTCTCCACTCCAAGCTAAACCTTACTATACCTAAAATGAAATATTGAGTATAGCTACAAAAGATACTTCTTAACAATTATCTTTGCAAGCCAACATACTTTGGGGGTCATTGAGTTAGTTTAGCTCTTTCAATTTGAGCTTAAACTTAATTAATTAAGCATTAATTAAACTCAATTCTATTACTCACGAATCAAATCATTTACGATGAAAGAAAAAAATTATATGCTTTTAATTAAAGCAATTATTATAATAAAATAATAATAAGAATAAACTTTATTTATGAATACTTTCTTATTATTTTTTAAAACAACTTTCTAGTACAAAAGCTTCTAATTCTAAAAATTTTTATACTAAAAAATTATTTTAGAAAGTATTTAAAAAGTTGTCCCAAACAATCACTACTTTCAATAAAATTTTATATTAAAAAGATACTTTCTATAATAACTTTCAAAATAATTACTTTCTTAACAGCAGCTTTACAAGTGCCTTTATAAAAAATTATATTCATCCAAAACAAATCTTAAATCTATAATAAAATAATAAATCAATTCTTCCATGTGCAATGAAAATGAAAGCAATATCACATCAAAATAATCTTTATCATAACATTCACAACAAAGAAAGCCAAAAAGGTTAAATTTCCATTTAACAATCAAACCTTACATCTGATGATAAGTAGCGTCGAAAAGCACTACAAAACTGCAAAACAGTTGACTCTGCAAAAGATCTCAATAATAATAAAAAAAACAATCAAGAAACAATTCGAATTATAAATATTTAAATGTCCGATGATACTATAAAAGTATAATTTTTGCAAGTCAGAAGAACATCCAAAATGAAAATTTGCAAAATATGCCATCAGCAGATAAATGACAACAATTTCCATCTTTTACAATGGAAAATATGTACTTTTTAGATAACATAAAAAGGCTACCTGAACTCAATTTTGAACAAGAATATTGAACTCTGCAACGCCTCTTAATCATGAAGCGTCCCCAGGATGTCATCATCTCTGTAGAGGTGGTAACTAGACAAGTCCCAAATGATTAACATCAGCGACAATCCAACGACATTTATAAATTCTGGGAAGCATTTTAAGGAAAAATAAAAGGGTGGACTAATAACAGCATTTTCTTACAGTTCTAATCTTCTCTTCAATCCTTTTCAGTTCAATATGTTTAATGTAATTTGTAGCAAGATCACTTGATCAGCTTATGTCATTAGTTTATATCCAGCCAGTTCAAGAAATTTAGTTTAGATCACAAATATTAGAGAAGTTGTCTTAATATTAGAAAAAAGAGAAAAAGAGAGAAATGATCCTCAATTATATTAAAGGACCATTTTGATCTCTTTAGTCTTTTAAAAGAAATCAAAATAGTTCCACGATAGGACTATTTTAGTTCCTTTTTAAGAAGTTGAGAGATCAAAATGATCATTTAATATAGTTAGGGATTATTTTTATATTTCATAAAGAGTTGAGAAATTATTTTGATCATTTTCTCTTTAGAAAAAAAAAAGGTCAGACCATCTCAAGTTAAGCATTTATTAATTGACAATTTCCACAAAAGTAGCATCTGAAAGCAAGCATCATCTCTATCAGGAATTCTAGTTACAGCTATCACACAGTGTCCAAAATATAGGTTAAGCCTTATGAATTTCCAACAATAATTCTTTGAAAAGACATACAAAGTAGATTCAAGATGCCACCAAGCCGTTTTAATACCAAAATATGACCAACAAGGAGAAGGAAAATTTGCCTAAACCTCTCTATTATTTGCCATCATGATAAAAAAGAACAATTTTACTTAAAAGTTTTAACAAAAAGATCCTATAATTTATCCTTTTCTTAAGACAGGGACCAATGTTTGCATTGTTTAGTGCAAGCCATGAGAGATATGACGGAACTTCAGCATCAAATGCTAGGATTTGAAAACCATGCAATGATGCCTGAATTATGCCTGATCGTTTAGCAAATCTAACAACCCAAGCTATATGATGCACCAATGCCATTGTTTAGGAAACCCAAATAATGATACATGTAATTAGCAAAATTATCAAACCAAGGCATCAATGACTGGATTTAAACTATCATATTTTAGCCGATCGCCAAAAAATAATTGCCTCTACACCGTACTCAGTCATTAGAATTAGCAAACTCAAGCACAAAATTAGTAAAAAACAAGGTATCAATTACTAGTTCAGCCAATCATTTTTTAGCCCATCCTAAAAAAAAAATTGCATCTACACCATACTCTGCAGACACGTTGGCTATTGTGATGTGGATGAATTTCGTAAGAATCATGGTGAAGAGAAATTCTTACTCCTTTTTCTTGGATTTCAAGAAGGGATACACGTCGAAATTAATGGACTATTTTAAGGGAATATCAAAGGGAAAAATATATGCAGCATTTACAACAATCTACACATTTGACTCTTAACTATTTTCCTAATTGAATTTAAATTTGAATTTTAAACTATCCTTGCGGGGTTGCTGATCCATGGATGCAGAATGAACAACCGAGATTTGCTCTTGAGTTGTCAAGAATCCATATGGGGGTGCCAAGGTTCAGTCATTTATGGTTTATGGGCGTGAAAGCAACATGTTCAAGAGGCTGCCAACAATAGTTTGATACTCAGATGGATAAGATAACATTCTGCAGAGTTCAATGTATAAGAGAGCAGTAGCAAGTGGTGTAGCAACCGTTTTATTATCTGTCAAGCATATTCGAGTAAGCAAATCCTCTGATACTGGAGTTGAGACAGAATTAAGCATTGAGAGTAGGGATGGCTTTAACTATAAGTAAGCCAATGGTAAAAGATCCTAGAGAGAATCAATCAACAAAGATTTGGATGAATTTCAGCATTTAGCCCTCGTCATTGTCACCTAAACCAAAAAGTCGAACTCCTACTAAGAAGAGCTGTGAAGAAAAACTAAGTCAAGTGCATGCGTGGTTTTACTGTTTAAGAGATACAAAGCCCTACTAAGAAAAGAAAATTTTAATAAAAAAATAGAAATTACATAATAACAATAATAATAATATAGAGATAATATGAAAGAAATAAAATATCGTGCACCACAAGGGTAATGCATTTTGTGTTATAGCCTACTAAAAGTGAATAAAATACATTTTTTTTTAACACACCACGCCTTGCTATACAACAAGCACGGACGATGAGCCATGCACTATGGGGAGGACCGTGATATTCACATGTGTAGGTGTCAGAAGTGGAGGGAGGGAGTCCTATTTAGTTGAAGTGGTTTTTTGGTGTAGGTGGTTGAAGAGACAGAGGCACAATGGTGTTGTCGTTACAGGAAGGAGTACACTCACTTTATGCTATAATTAATATAGGCATCAACCAATGAGCAACTATGATGAACTACAAAATAATTATAGAAAAGATCAAGCAACCTAAAAAGAGTCAAAATTTACATGGTTCGGCTTAAGTAAACCTACATTGAAAAATGAAAGAGGTTTCAATCTATCAACAAAGAGGACACAATTGTGGTGTAAAATAAAAGGTTATCAACCAATTCTTCCCAAAATTCAAGCATACCCTCGTTCAACAAAGAAAGAGAAAAGCCCCAAGTCTCACAATATAAATAAGAAATAACTTAAAGATAGATGAAAAAAAAAAGAGAATTAAAAAATATAAAAAATTACCAACTTAAAAATTCATCCAAACGAGTACCAATAATTCGTTAAGTTCTTATGAATTCCTTTTCTTTTTTGTATCCTTCACTCACTCTTCTCTCTCTTCTCAATTATTTCTCAACTCCTTCATATAAACTAAAAATTACCACATGTTTTCGCATTAGTTAAGCTTCAATACGCCGACTTATATAATCACTAATCCAATGCAAAACCACATGACTTGTGCAAAATCACCAAACATATTTTGAAGAAGAAAACGACCAAAATGGTTCATTGACTCTTTATGAAAGATTAAAATAGTTCCCAACTATATTAAATGACAATTTTGATCCTTTTTCCTATTTTGAAGCTTCATATAAGAAGCTTGATATCTATCTCACCATAAGATTCATACATGATATTAAGTCAATACCTCACAAATCTCCCCTTGATCCAATATTATGACACAATTTAGATTTTTTTTAAAGACTCATCATGTCGAGCACTATAAACTCCCAAAGCCTCAAACGGCTCAGTGCCCTACAAACTCATCATACTTAAATGATGCCTGAGCCTAGTTACCTAAGAGACTTGAGTAGCACAAATAGCATTATGAAGTTATGCCACTAAACATAATTGTGCACCAAAAACTAAATTTATGCATCCCTAAAGTAGTCATCTTCTCACCTTAATATTGTAATGGCATGACCAAATACTTGAACAAAATATGCAATATAAAATTGTTCGCCTTCAAAATTCTCCCCTTTAATTTGCGCGTCTTTTTTCTAGAATCTTTCATGCAGCTTGGAAGCTAACTCTATTTTTCTTCCCCAAATTACAATGCTTCATCAAAGTTATTGAATCCAAAACAACATCACACATTTATTAATTATACTTACCTTCAGGATAACCAAGTCACCATTACTAATCATAAGGGCATTAGTATCACCAAAGAGCCTAAATCATGCAACAATAATAGTAATTAAGGACATCAACATTTTCCTTAAATCTTATACATGCCTGAATCCAGTTAAAAAAACAATCACACTATCATATGTTATCAACTTCACAATGTTAGAACCTTCAATCTTACATAAAGAATCATTTTTCATGCAAATGCAACCCCAAAAATTTGGCTCAAAAGTAAAAAAATCTCCAAAATATAACACATGCTAACTTGAAGAAGCCTAAGTTCATAATTCATTATCCTTTGCACGCATCTCAATCACTCATCAAAAGAGCATCGCCAATATTATAAATGTTGGGTATAAACTCATGTGTATCTCCTTATTTGATTTTATGATAGAAAACTTTGTCTAATGGCTTCCTAAATGAGTATTTCATATTTTATCATTTCATAACTATTACGTTAATTAGATGATTTTATTGAGCTTAATAAAAAGATGATTACCAGGAGATATGTTAAAGTGTACAAGACTTGAAGTGAAGACATAGACTCCAAGATATGTTGGTAAAAGCTTAGTCAAGGAGTTTTTAGCATTCAAAATATTTTATTTAATAGAATTTATCAAATAATCTTACAGATTATAAAAACATGATAATCGGATTAAAACTACTCAAAATTTTTTCTTTAAAATACATAAATTATACTATATTTTTTTAGATTTATTCAAATTAGTTTACTATTCTTTTCATTATTTTTTAATTTTATTGATTATGTAATATTTTTAATATAATTTAATTTTGTGATTATATGCTTAATTAGCTAATCATTATAATGATGACATACATATGCTCGAGTCTTCAATTGATTCAATATATTTCATGATGTATATTTAATTTGTCAAATTTTGCTTACTATAATAATTTTATCATTAATCATCTAATTAAATAAAATGAGATTTACATAAAAATTAAAATTCTTTAATTAAGTGTTTTTTAAGTTGGCAAGTTTACGTAATTCAAATGATTGATACATAGCATTGAATTTGCCAAAAAGAGTTAAGTAAGCTTAATTATGTTAACTAAAAATCATAAGCTTACATCTTCTCCATTTTTTACTAGATTAAAACTTTTTATTTTACTTTAAACTTTTAGATTTCTTAGAGCTTATTTAATATATTTATAATTTTACCAACATATAAAAAAATCAATATCAATCAAGAAAGCATAGTATAATAGATGAAATTGGGCAAAATTCTTATTTCATAAGATTCATTGAATTGCTTACATACAATTTTGAATTTTATATAGCATGCTTCAATAAAAATAAACTTATTATGATTTTTCAAAGTATTAATTATTTCCACCAAAATTTAACTAGCCTTTGGAGAACCATTAGAAGGATTTAGACTAGATGTCAGTTGTCCTTTCATTAGAAATTTTCTAGCTATTTTTAAGGCATTTTAAGGAGATTTTTCTTATATGCTTTAGATATATTTTGAGATGATATATATATAAGATGTTAACGAATAATGAAAAACTTATTCCAGAAGTTACTTTGTTAAACCAAATTAACATATCCCAAGAGATGTTTCAAGTGTTTATCCAACATCCTTTCTGCAATTCTTCATTAATGATAATATCTTTTATTTGATCTCTTAGTATCAACTATTTGTTTACTTTATATCTTTCATGCTATATTTTTCAATCAAAATTTTTGAGAAATGTATTTAGAGATAATTTGAAGGCGACACTGATTTATTCAACTTCAAAATTTTGTAAAACTTCAGTCATAACACTTTCTTATAAAAGAGAGTGATTGTACTCACTCGATTAAAAGAATATGTTGAGTTGCACTCACTTAGAAGAATAATGTGTCAATGTTGGTTTTCTCTGCCATTAAGGAGGAAGTTGGAGAGGCAAATTTCGAGTGTTATTGGGCATTAACATAGGACTATGGGTTGATCAAATCACGTAAATATCTTTGAGTTCATTAATTTTATATCTTTGCTTTCTAGTACTTAGATTTCATTTTATTTATAATAATAATAATTGGAATATTAATGTGGTAAATGTTATAATTAATATTATAATAAGCTTATTTGAATAAATTTATTTAATCAAGCACAATTTATTAGAACTCACTCTCAAAATATTTTATTTACTTTCACCATTATTAGTAGTTTGTGATTATTTGGACACTAATGTAATTTAGTTGAAGTGAATAAATTAAATAAATAGTGTAGTTAAGTTAATCAATTTGCATTGGGTTTAATAATAACTCAACTCTCTATATCATTCCATGGTTTAAAATTGCACAATAAGAGGCGCGCCTCAGCGCAATATGGCCCCTTTAAGCCTCAAAGCCCACGTAATAAGTTCAGGTTTTGAGGCGTCTGCCTCAAGTTTACTGAGGCCCTCACAGTTTTGAGGCGTCCGCCTCTAAAAATTAAAAAAAAACTAACCTAATATATTTTTGTTCAGTTCGGACCCCCTAATTGCCAATGTGGATTGCCTAGTGAAATGTCAATGTGGCTCAACACTTAAACACCGGTAAAAGGTAAAATGGCAGAAAAATTTCACAGTTCATGCGGCTTTTCGGTTTTCAACTTCCGGCATACGTTTCAAGCATTCACTCAGGAGCGATTTCAAGCATTCACTCAGTTCCTTCTCAGATGTCATCACCCCCAAAGAGAAAGGTAATTTGCTGGCATATTTTCTGTTCAAGTTCTGCGTATTTTATGCTTATGCTTATGCTATACGTATGTATTCTTTTTCATGTTCTTCGTATTTTATGCTTACGCTATGCGTATGCGTTCCTTCTCGAAACTTTTTAAATGTTTGATGCCATCATATTTTCTCTGTATTTAGGGTTTATGTTGAAAGTTGAAACCTAAACCCTAACTAAATTTTAACAATTAACCCAAACAAACTTTTAAAATATAGTTTGTGCCAATGTTGCGCGTAGGATGTGCGTACGCTGTGCATAAGCACTGAGTACTCTATGCGTATGTTGTGCGTATACTGTGCATACTTGTGCGTATGTTGTGCGTACTCTATGAGTATATTATGCGTATTTTGTTCTTTTTATGACTCTTTTTTTATTTATTTTATATGTTTTTAACCCTGATTTTTCATATATATGTTCGTCCTATTACCTATCGATGCTATGTTTCGACTTTTCGAATAATTTGTGATAATTTTGCTCAGCAAATTTCTCCTGATGTCGTGGACAGATTGAACCGTTTAAATATCATACAATTTTTGCAATTTCCTGAGTTTGAGCAAAATGTCCCACTTATTTAGAGTTGATCTCAAGGTATAATATTTCAAAGCAATATTTTATTCTAAAAGGTCAGCCTATTTCTTTTACTGCTGATGAAGTGGCCATTCTTACTGGTCTGCCAAACAAAGGAGAAGAAATATCCAGACTTTCCTTAGCACATACATCAGTTACATCATTGAAAATTAAGGCGGACATGCTGGAGTTGAACAAGCAACCCCCCCCCAGACTATGTTAAGAACGTTTATTATGTATTTATGTTCAAATTTATTTTTTCAACTTAATAACTTTTAAACTACTTGGTTGCTTCAAAGAATAGCAAATAATGTAGATGATTTTTTGTCAACAAACTGGGCGGGGTCGATTAAGGAATTTTTAGTTGGAGAGTTTAATAAGGCCTCCTCCAAGATTTCAAATAAGAAGCCAGTAGGTTACATCAACGGTTTTGTGCCTTTGCTAATTGTGAGTGCTAAATTCATTCAAAATTTTATTTAATTTTTATAATTCATTTGCTAAAATTTTTTTTCATCTTATGCAGATTTGATTCCTGGAGCATACTTCTATTCATGCTCCTATGTATGCTGACAAAAGGCCCTGTTTTCTTCGATGGGCCGATGATATTGTATATACTATAGAGGCGGTCACTAATTTATTTGTTAATTTAAGAAAAAGTCAGGTACATCTTGTATCAAATTTCAATTAATACATCTATAAAGAATAAGATTTTACTGACATATAATTTTTTTTTGCAGATTTTTGATGTCCTCCAGGGAGTTTCCCAGGCTGAAATTGATCTAGTTAACATCAAGAAATATCCATCAGACAGCCCTCGATCCCATCATGAAATACCGACCCATCAAACCCCCCACCAATCTCCCCATCATACCCCACCTCCTCAGCAAGACCCCCACCAATCTCCTCAGCAACCACACTTTAGTTTTTCTGCTAAAGCATTGGATTCTCTCCAAGAAAAAATAATCAAATCCTGCTAAGAAACCTGCACAAAACTCTTTCTTGAATTTGAAGGTAGGCTGAGCAGAAAGTTTGAAGATCTAGCTGAAAGAGTAGAAGTTATTGAGGTCAAGCTCAATAATTACATTGATCAGAGCAAATTATTTCCTCAAAAACGATCTGTTAGCTACTCTTCATCTTCCAATAAGAAACAGAAATCAGATATCCCTCCCCCAATAAACCAATCCAATCCCAAAATGTACAAATCCCATCCCGAAATGAGCCAATCCCCCAAAATGAGCCAATCCCAACCGAAATGCAACTAATTCCATACCCAAATCCAAATAAACCACTACCAGTCGATGACATTCAAATAATTCCTGATTATGCAAATCAAATAATAAATTACAAAAGTATTCTGAATCTGAGTTCTGAGAAGAGAAATTTTATGTATGAATGCTTGAAGAAGTTCAATCAGAGGTAAAAACTGCAATTGTTATGAACTCATAATTTTTTTTGGTTTTATGTATGCTATACGTATATTATGCGTATGGTATGCGTATGCAATGCGTATGATATGCGTACTTTATTCGTATTCTCTGCTCATTTTTTGCATATTTTATATTTATTTTTTTTGCAGGGACGGTAATGTCTTTTATTTTGAAAACCTTTATATTTCTAGAGCTGACATTGATGAGTTATTAAGCGACAGTTATTTAGGTAATGAACATGTAGATATGTTCACCCTTTTGTTAAATGAAAAGTGTAACCTTATGCCTGACAAATACCATAAATTTTTATACATCTCGCCACTCTATTGGGTTAGTAACTTAATATTCAGTTTAACATCAGTTTTAATATTTGTTTTCCATTTCTTACATTTACTTCTTGCATTTGCGGAATTATAAAGGAAGGGAGAAATTGTCCAGATTGCATATCGACCATATAACCGAACTTGTTGTTACTTCAAACAACATTTTATTACAATCAATCATTGAATCCGCGCACTTGACCCTTCTGATTGGTTTGCTGAAAGAACAAAAGTGGAATTTTTATGATTCGTTGCCCCACCGCGCCCGCGAGCATAGGCTTGTTGTTCCAAAAATCGTAAGTGTGAGATGAAACTGATGAACTCTTAAATTTTTCAAAAATTTATAGAACTAATCCTTGCTCTACGTATTTTTCATATTAGAGCCCTATATTCTAACACGAAAGGAGCTTTTGATAGTAATGTCAGAAAATGGAAGGTTTCTATCATTACTGGTGTACCAAAACAAACTAACTCTATAGATTGCACAATGTATGTTTGTAAATACATGGAAGTCTTGAAGGCAACATCAAATGGACTAATAATACAAGTTGGCAAGAAGAAATGCCAAAGTATAGGGTGGAATTAACATATGAAATTTTTGTAAATCATTGGAAGAATAATAGATTTTAACCTTTAGAGGCTATGTTCACATCTACACAGTGGTTGAGTTGTGCTTGGGCGAAGAAGGCTGAGGGAAAAGAGATTAAAAAGATTGTTTTAAATGACAGATTTTGGCAAAGTGTCTTATATGCCATTACAACCACTAGACCTTTAGTTCAAATTTAAAGGATGGTGGATGCTGAGAAGAAGCCTGCAATGGATTTCATCTACAATGCCATGGATGAAGACAAAGAGATGATTGCCTCCAACTTAGGAGACAATGAGGAAAGCTTTAAGGAAATTTGGAATATTATTGATGATAGGTGGGAGCTACAGCTTCACCGGCACTTGCATGCAGCTGACTATTATCTAAACCCTCAGTATCAATATGCAAAGAACAAGTCTACAAACCCTGAAATAAAGTTGGGATTGTATCATTGCATGGATCGGCTAATAAATGATGCAACTGAAAGATCAAATGCTGACATGCAATTGGTACCTTTTAGGAACAAAGAAGGCTTTTGTGGATTACAACAAGCAAATGAATTTATTGCCAAATGATCTCCAGGTGATTTTATTTAATGTTTAAACATTTATTTAAAAGTTATTTTTTCACACTAATTAAACTCTCTTATATAAATATTAGTTGAGTGGTAGATTCAATTTGATGATGGGACTCCAAAATTGCAGTATTTTGCTGTAAATGTTTTGGGCTTGACATGCTCTTCATCTGGCTGTGAAAGAAATTGGAGTACCTACAACCAAGTATATACAAAGCGAAGAAATCGCTTGTTGACATTGAGAATGAATTCACTAGTGTACATTATGTACAATAGGAGACTCAGATATAAGAATTTGAAAAAAAAGGATTAATGGATGATGAAGATCCTTTGCTTTGCGAGGATATGGCATCTGATGATGGGTGGTTTGTAGATGATGAAGTTGAAGTGATCTCGTCTGAATTACAAGATGAAGATTTTAAATGTTAATTTCTTTGATGGTCTTAAAGCATCTACATCCACCACAACTCAAGAACAAATCAAAAAAGGTATATAAATAATATAGTTTTCTTAGACTTTTATTAATGTATTACACTATTATTCATTATGATATAATTTAAAAATATTTAGGGAAGAGGAAGATAACTGAAATTGAGGAAGAAAGAGCTGATTGGGAGACATTGGACTCTCTAGGGGAGGAGGAAGGAGAGAGAGCAGTTCATCATAATAATGGTTCAAATGAAGACCCCTTTAGTGATGACAGTGCTGATGACTTAATGAGTTCTTAATGAAAAGAATACTATGATTTGGGTGTGCCTTTTTATGTTTTATATATTTTTACTCATTAGTATATAAAAAATTTATCATTTTATGTTTATGCAATTTTTTGATTTTGAGGCTTACGCCTCGCCTCACGAACGAAAAACGCCTCAATACCCGATTACGCAATTTTAACCTTGTACCATTCATCTACAACTTAATTAAACTTATGTAATATCACTTGTAGGATTGCATAAAAATACAAATAAGCTTTTTTAATATATTTAAGTGCAATAAATTATATGGTGTCAACTTGTTTATTCTATACATTCACATTATGTATTTATTAATTCCTACATTTATCTATTTTTAATTTAGGTTTAATTGTAGCATAATGTATAGCTTTCATGCAGTATTTTATTATCAAATTATTAAACTTTCATTAGCATTATTTGTAAAATTTTAAAATTACTAAAACCAATATTTTTTAAAATTCCGACTCACCTCTCTTTTAGTGTGTCAATTGACAATCAAAAACTAGACTAATCAGCAACTACATTTGCATTTGTCAACTTCTTATGGCGATCTCCATTTTCACATTGATCTTTTCTCTTCTAAGAGAGGACAATTTCTCTTTATGGGTCCTTTCATTTTATAATATAAGAAAATAATATCCTAAAATTTATTGAGACTTGCTCCAGCCATGATTAGAAGAGGGGCTTAGGCTCATAAGATCTGCTGACCTATAACAAACATTCAGCTGGTTTATCAACCCCCTCAAGCTTAGTAATTACATTCTTAGAAAAAAATAATAATTATTGACATCTTATAAACCTATTATACCATGTCAAGATTGTGCAGTGTCTCATAAAAGCTTTTAAGGAGGAAATAGCATAATAACAACAACAAAGTACGATCTTGATCATTAATGTTCTTCAAATCACGAAAGATAGAATTAAATTCATTTAGATGTAATTTAGTGGAGGCCTATCTCCCTAAATGCGAAGCAAATAGTCTTTGCATCAGATAAAATTCGTTGGAGAGACTTTTAATCATGTATAAAAACTCTAACTTCAGTTACAAATATTCTACAATTATTTCCTCTAAGACCTCGCATGCCAAGCATTGTTAAATCACTAAGAACTTTCTCATTCATCTCTATCATGTCTTCTTCACTCATGATTTCAAGCATCTCGATATGCCCAAGTTGTTTCTCCTTAAGTTCCTATTGAATTAAAACACCATGCATTTTGGCTCTCCAAAGCCCAAAGCTCTTTAAATCATCAAATGCCTCAATCTCAATATTTCATTATCATTGTATTCCTCATAAGCCACCACTCTGATGCAAGGGACAAACAAAATACACCCCAATTGATGCTAAAAAAATTAATCTCAAAGAAAGTACGATTAATCATAAAATAAATACAGATGACATCAAACATTAAAAAAAGAAAAGCACCATAATTTATATTATTTAGCTGAAGTCCCATCTACTAAATAGGATATTATCTACTAAAAAAAGCCACAATTATGATGCATAATAAAAGGACACTCAACATGCTTTTTCAAAAACCATCATACACTCTTGCTCAACCCAAAAAAAAAAAACCCAAGTCCCGATAGATAAGCATGAGAAAAATAACTTAAGAAAGAAAAAAATATATGATATAAATACAAAAAATTGCCTTTTCTAGAAATTCCTCAAAGAGGGTACAATCAATTTTTGAGATGATACTTGGAACTCACAAATCCGAACTACTGATTTTGTTCTCTTACTCCTATCCCTCTTCTATTTATTCTCAATGTCTTCTCAACTCCTTCACAAAAATTCATCATTATCTTATGCTTCTATGTAAATTAAATTTCATGCATCAATTAAACTATATACCAATTAAACACTCAAAGCCACAGCTATCTTATGTAATATCGCCTTAACATATTTCAAGTTTTCAACAAAAAATTTGGTACTTGCATCACCATGTGATTCATACATGGATATCAAATCAATATCTACAAATTTTCAAGCTTTCACACAAGCTTAAAACCTATCTAATAATATGATTCATGGGATACTTTGAGCCGATACCTAAGAGGCGTAAGTGTAAGGAATAGAGGAGGGCTGGTTGTGGAGTAGGGGCATGATGGGATTTAACTAGAGTATGGGTGGCAATATACGGATGATATATCTATGGTCAAAATTGGAGATATAAAGGGATGCTAGTGAAAGTATATCAAAAAAGGGTGTTCCTAGTGAGACTGAAAATAAGCGAATGAAAAAAGGATTGGTTAAATTTAAAATGTAGCAATGTACAGATATGATAGGTGCTAGACATAGGAAGCTGCTTTGAGTGAAAGAATAAGCTAGGAAGACACATGTTGCAGAACGAGGATCAAGCTTGTTTAAGGAATAAGGTTACTAATAGAGACAACCAAAACTACAGAATTTGTAGTAATCAAGAGAAGCACCAAAACGTTTGGCATATTGGGAGAGAAGATGAAGTGTGGAGATGAGAGACATGAAAGGTATATAGCAAAGTAGTGGTCAATGCATAAGACCAATAAGAAAAAGAGAATTGGAGGCATGAGCGAGAGGGGAGAGACTGACTTCATAATATGATGATAACGACATTCAAAATACCCATTATTTTTAGGTGTGAGATGAAAAATGCAATTAGTAGTTAAAAGTTTTATATCATGCAATATCACAATCCCACAATTAGATCGATTACTACTAAAATTACACTCAATGTATTCGAATTTAGATATACTCAAATGAAAACCTTTAGACTCTAATGTTGACCTCTATAATTTAAGTTTTTCATCAACTCCCTCTCTAATTTTGTCAACACGAAGAATATCACCAACAAAAATGATACACCAAGGTACATCCTCTTACAAATGATTAATAAGAGCAACCATGACTAGGCTTAAAACTGATCCTTGATATTAATTCAACTTAAATAGGAAAATACTTGATCAAACCACCTTATGTTTGAACAGAAGTAACAGCTCATGTATACATATCCTTAATGACTTGAATATAAATATTATTAACTCCTTTCTTTTCTAGAACTCTCAAGAGCACTTTTCTTAGAACTTTATCTTATACTTTATCTAAATTAATAAATATCATATGTAGATCCTCCTTACCCTCTCTATACTTCTCCATCAAACCTCTCAACAAATATATAGCTTCCCTACTAGGCCTACTCGGCATGAATCCAAATTAATTTTGAGAAATATTAGAATCACGTCGTAACGATGCTCAATTACTCTCTTTCATAATTTTAACATATAACACATTAAATTGATTCTTTTATAATTCAGACACTTCTATGCATCACATTTATTAATAAAAATAGAAACCAACAAACTTCTTCTACACTTATCTGACATATTTTAAGTCTTCAAAATAATATTAAAGATTTAATAAGCCAAGAAATTTCTTAATCTTCTAAGCATTTTCATACATCTATTGAAATATCATTAGGTCTGACTATTTTTTTACACTTTATTTTCTTTAAAACCTCTCCAACTTTAATTTTATTAATACGATGATAAAAAAATCTCTATTTATGCTAAGACACTAAAGTCAATCATATTCTAACATCTTTCATTAAAAATTTTATCAAAATATCTCATCCACCTATGTTGAATATTCTCTTCTAAAAAAATTACTTTTAGATATTTATCCTTAATGCACTTCACTTGAACTAAATTTTTACTTCTCTTTACTTGGCTAACTTATATATACATCATTCGCCCTCCTTAGTATTTAATCTATCATATAAATCACTAAAAACTAACTTTTTTGCATCGCATATTATTTTCTTAGAATCCCTACAAGCCCCTCTATATCATTTTCAATTTTTCGAACTTTTATATCTAAACTAATTTCTATAACAAATCTTTTTATTTTGATCTTTCTTGCATATTTTGATTCCACCACCAACTATTTTTGCTATTATGAGCTTTTTTTTAATCTTCAAGCACATACTTTATTACATTTTTAATATCACAAATTATTTTCTCTAACATAACATTAATTTCCTCATGAACAACCCAAATATTAAGATTTTAAATCTTACTCATAAAAATATTTTATTAACGTTCTTTAAATAAACCCTATTTAATATTAGGACAATATTTTACTTTTTTTCTTTCATTTTTCACATCTTTATTTTAAAGTTTAAAATTAATAGGCGATGCTATGCACATAGATTTTCACTCAAAATGATTTTACAATCTTTGCAATTTAAACGATCTATTTTTCTTATAAGAAAACAATCAATCTGAATATTACTATATCTATTCTTATATGTAATGAGATGTTCTTCTCTTTTCTTAAATAAAATATTAACAATTATAAAATCATAAACTAAAGGAAAATTTAATATAGTCCTATCACATTCATTAATCGCTCCAAACTCATAGCCATCATGAATGCCTTTATAGTCTTCTATCACTCTACCAATATGTCCATTTAAATCTCCTCTTATAAAAAATATTTCTAGAGACCCTTTGTATTAATTCTTCTAAATACTTTTTAAATTTTATTTTTAAACACATATCTAAACCTACTTGAGAAACACATGCACTTATAATATTATTAATCATAACATCAATAACAATTTTTAAAGCTATAATTCTATCTCCAATTTTATTAATTTCCACAACATTGTCCTTCAAACTCTTATTTATAATCATAAATATACCTAGTACGACTCATACTAGAATACCAAAATTTAAATCATAATATACCAATCTCCTTCTCCCTTTCTCAATCCATTTAGTTTCCTAAAAATATTAAATATTTATCTTCCTATAAACCATAATATCTATTAGTTCTATTAATTTTCCTGTAATAATAACTATATTCCAGGTTCTTATCCTAATTCTAGTTTTATGAATTAACTATTTTGCCCACATCCATCCATGATATAAGAACCTTTGCTTATTTAACACTGCTTACGAGTGCTTGTGCAACTGCCCTTGCATACTTTTCGTTGTATTGAAGCCATACAAAGCATTGCTTCTAGGGAACGCCCTAATATTATTGACACAATGTATTAATAGATTCATATCATGATTGTTCGATAAATTTTATGTTGGTTGTCAACTAACTAATGCAACCCTCCACTTTTTTCATCCAAGGCTTTAGACCGACAATGACAGTGTTGTATGGTTCATATAAGACCATCATTTTTTGAATTAGCTACATATGCTTAACTATGTTAGTAAAAAAATAATAATCTTATATTTTTTGAATTTGTTTATTTGATTTAAAATTTTCATGTTCACATGAAATTTGTATAACAACTCATTGACATAAACTTGTTATTAAATGAAATATTTATATTTTTAGAAGATCATTTATAATTAAAAATTAATATAATTACATAAAAATTAGTATTTATACAAAAATCATTTATAATTACTAAACTTTAACTTCATTTTTTATTTCATTGCATTTTTATGTAATTTCATAGGTTACATTGCATACTTTCAATTAAAATTAAATTTGTTATGATTTTTCAAAATATTAACTCTCTTTATTAAAACCTGGCTAACCATTAGAGAGTTATTTGAAAGTTTTTACCAGTCATTGGAGCCTCTTTGACTAGCCATTTTTAGAGCATTTAAGAAAAATCTTATATATACTTTTGATATATTTTAAGATACTACAAATATGAGATACTTTGGTGGAATAGAGATGGAATGAAAGAACTTGTGAAAATTTCTCATATTTCATCTTTTTCATATTCTCTTCAAAACAAAAATTTTTACAACATCAAGCCTTTGTCCCACTATGTGGGGTTGGCTATATGAATCCTTTTTCTCCATTGTGTCCTGTTAAAAGTCAAATTCTCATTTAAATCTAATAAAGAAAGATCATTTCTAAAATTTTCTGACCAAGTCTTTTTAGGTCTACCTCTACCTTTCTTAACATAAGTAAAATCTAAAACCTCTACTATCCTAACCAGGTCATCGGAAGGCCACCGTTTTATGTGACCAGACCATCTAAGGCGACTCTCTCTAATCTTATCTTTCACTGGAGCTACTCCAACCTTTTCACATATATGCTCATTTCGTATCCTATCTCTAAGGGTAAAGCCACACATCCACCTGAGCATCCTCATCTCTGCAACACTTAACTTAGTATTATGCTTCTCTTTTAATAGCCAACATTCGGCACCATAAAGCATTGCAGGTCTCACAACCATCTTATAGAATTTTCTCTTAAGTTTCAGGGAGGGGGGGGCTTTTCTATCACACAACAAGCCCGATGCATTCCTCCACTTCAACCATCCAACTTGAATTCTGTTGATAATATCTCCATCTATTTCACCATCACTCTGAACAATAGATCCAAGATATCTAAAACAACAACAACATCAAGCCTTTATCCCACTATGTAGGGTCGGCTACATGAACCTTTTTCTCCATTGTGCTCTGTTGAAAGTTAAATTCTCATTTAAATCTAATAAAGAAATATCATTTCTAATATTTTTTTACCAAGTCTTTTTAGGTCTACCTCTACCTTTCTTAACATAAGTCAAATCTAATACATCTACTTTCCTAACCAGGTCATCGGAAGGCCGCCGTTTAATGTGACCAAACCATCTAAAGCGACTCTCTCTAATCATCATCAACAACAACAACAACAACAACATCAAGCCTTTATCCCCTTACGTGGGGTCGGCTACATGAATCATTTTTCTCCATTGTGTCCTGTTAAAAGTCAAATTCTCATTTAAATCTAATAAAGAAAAATCATTTCTAATATTTTCTAACCAAGTCTTTTTAGAACTACCTCTACCTTTCTTAACATAAGTCAAAACTAAGACCTCTACTTTCCTAACCGGGTCATCGGGAGGCCGTCGTTTTATGTGACCAAACCATCTAAGGCGACTCTCTCTAATCTTATCTTCCACTGGAGCTACTCCAACCTTTTCACGAATATGCTCATTTCGTATCCTATCTCTAAGGGTAAAGCCACTCATCCACCTGAGCATCCTCATCTCTGCATCACTTAACTTAGAATTATGCTTCTCTTTTAATGGCCAACATTCGGGACCATAAAGCATTGCAGGTCTCACCACCATCTTATAGAATTTTCCCTTAAGTTTGAGGGGTACTTTTCTATCACACAATAAGCCCGATGCATTCCTCCACTTCAATCATCCAACTTGGATTCTGCTGATAATATACCCATCTATTTCACCATCACTTTGAACAATAGATCCAAGATATCTAAAACGTGTACTCTTATTAATGACTTGATCACCCAAAGTCACAATCCCCTCACTAGGTCTATTATTACTAAAATTACACTCCATATATTCTATTTTAGATCTACTCAAGCGAAAACCTTTAGACTCTAAGGTTGACCTCCACAATTCTAGTTTACCTTCAACTCCCTCTCTAGTCTTATCAACAAGAAGAATATCATCAGCAAAGTTTGAGGGGTACTTTTCTATCACATAATAAGCCCGATGCATTCCTCCACTTCAACCATCCAACTTGGATTCTGCTGATAATATCCCCATCTATTTCACCATCACTCTGAACAATAGATCCAAGATATCTAAAACGTGTACTCTTATTAATAACTTGATTGCCCAAAGTCATAATCCCCTCACTAGGTCTGTTACTACTAAAATTACATTCCATATATTATGTTTTAGATCTACTCAAGCGAAAACCTTTAGACTCTAAGGTTGACCTCCAAAACAAAATTCTTTCTTGAGAAAAATTTTAAGTTAAAATTTTTCTATAGCTTGAGCTCATACCTTCCATATCAATTGCTAAAACTTTGAAGTTGTTCAAACAATTATCAAGTTTAAAAGATTATTCTTAAAATATTTAAGTTCTATTTTCTCTCTTTATTATAAAGTTTTAAGGAACATTATAACTTGTTACCCTGGGAAGGACATGACATTACGATAGCAAGATTAAAATAATAAAATCCTGGATGGTGGAGATCCAGGTGATGACATTGGCAAAGTGAGAGGCCGAACCATGTTAAAATTGTGATATCTCTTGCTAATTTTCACTATTTCTAAATTTGTAACCGGCAACTTTCTTACAAATCAATTTTTTAAACTTAGCACTCTTTTAATTTTGCAAGTTCAAATAATTAAAAAAAAAAAAACACCAACTCATCCCTCTTAGTTGTGCCTCGAACTTCAATTGGTATTAGTGTTTGTGTTTTTTTAGGTGTCTTAGCCATGAAAAGCAGACCCACTCGCTGTGGCACATAACATTCTCTTTAGCAACACTACAAGTCACTCCACCACAAAGCTCCCATTTCTAGACAATGTTTCATTTAATTGTTGGAAGAACTTCATCAATGAAATATGTCAACCTTAGAATATAAGATCCACACTAAGGCAGATGGAGTAAATGTTGAGTAGCCTTTTTTAGAATGAATTTGAAATAAGGTAGCACTCGATAAACTAAACTCCAAAATTATGACTGACTTTTATTCTGCTCTAAAACCAGATAATTATATAGAAGTCCCAATATTGGAGACCTCCAAGAACATTTGAGATTAATTTATAGAAACTTGTGAATGAACTAATGAAATTAGAAATGAAATCATTAAAAGACTAGTCAATTAAATTGAGTAATTTCACATGAAATATAATGAGTTCATTAGCGATATATGTACAAAATTTATAAAAGTTGTAAACTAGCCACACTCATTGAATAGAATATATAAAAATATAGAATTGGCGTAAAAGATTCTTCATTGCTTGAACGTGCAATTAAGAAATCTAAGGATCTTTTCAATTATTCACTTGAACAAATATTTGATTCTTTTAGCACATTAAGAGACAATAGAAACAAGAGAAAAGTAAGAAATTCCAAACAAGAAAGAAAATGAGGAAAAAAAGATGATAGTTCTACAGGTTAAAAATTTAAAGACACGAACATCTGAAAGTGATGAATGAAGGCTCAAATGAGATACTCACGTTACCCAAAAAAATAGGATCTATATTGAAAAACAGACAAACAAGGTAGGAAAAAATAAAGCTCATCCGTATGCAACCATAATACTTCTAAATATGACGGAATGAAATGTTTTCATTGTAAGAAATATGGGAACATCAAGTGGGATTAGCCTAGACCTGGTTGAAGAAAAGAAAATAAGAGAGAAAAAATAATAAGAGAGAGAGAACGCACATGAAAGACTCCAAAACAATCTTAAGGGCCAAGTCAGATAATAATAGTAGCACTTTTTCCTCCAAAAATTCAAATAAAGAGGCTGATCTACGCCTAAAAGTTGTAGAGGACTCTTTTTAGCCAAATCAACTATATATTCTACTTAGTAGTGCAATGAGTTTATATTTGTCAAAAATCTTATATACGTGCAACTAATAAACGCATCATATTTCATACATAACAATTCAAAGTCATGAACTAATCTATTAAAACTTGTATTTCGAAATTCATTATTTCGTTCATAAAGTATTATAAGTTTATGCCAAATATCATTAACAGTCTCCATTATTGAGAGTCTCATATAATCATGTTTTAAAACACAATATAAATCACTCATCACCTTAGAGTTTAATATATTGAGTTTTAGCTCAACTAAAGCCCATTCTGAAAAAATAACTGTCAAACTTTACTCCAACTATAGTCTTGTCGAGGGATTGTATAATCCAGTTAATATGTTCAATAAACAAAGATATTGTTCCAATAATCAAAGAGAATATTATATAAAAATGAGGAATAGTCGATGTTGCTGAGGGGACAATCATGTGTCATAATAAGTCCACCATTGATGGTTAAATTAAAAATAGAGCTGAAGATCTAGTACCACTTGAAATATATGACTCAATCAAGACGAGAGGTGAATTTATGCTCTTTTTTTAATTTTCCTGGAACTTGAAAAAATTTGAATGAGGTGAAATTAACAAAAATGATTTATAACAAATAAATATTAAGGAAATGCAAAAGTGAAAATTAATAAGAGACAAAACACAAAATCTATTCTAGATTCAGACTAATCTCCATCACTGCCTAAGCCTCTATCATCTAGAATTCCACTATTTTTGCCTTATTAGCATAAAATCCTCTTTAACTTCCACTGGCTCCTCTTGCATCGGTCCTGTTCACAAATCCTTCACTATATCCTTTAGATCCAATAGTCTTCTTTCTATAGCTCTATCTAGCATGCTCCCCTTTAAATCTAGATCCCACTCCCTATCGTTGAAATAGACAATCAGTCATCTGGTGCCCTCACTGTCCACATCTGAAACACTATCCAGTCATCAGAAAATATTGTCCAATATCTCTTACCACATCGGGCACACTTCGGTACACTTCCCACACTTGTCTTAGATCCTCTCCTGTTGTCTAAAGATTTACTTTTTTTTTTCACTGCTAACTCTCATAGTCATATCATCTCCCAATCTCTTCCTTCTCATATCCTATCATGGTATAGCTAAATTATTTTCCACCAGCCTTGCTCTCTCAACCAGTGCTCCGACTACAGCACGTGATCACAGGCAGTGGGAGGCATGTATAAGGGGAGAGTATACGGATTAGACTCACAAGCCTATGCATATGAGTCATAGTCGTCCAGCTCAACAACCTACGCAGATAGCGACATTGAAGAGATAGTCAGTCGAGGAATGCTCTGATTGAGTAGAGCGAATGCGACAAGTTCAAGTTGATATGCTCATGCAGCAAAATTAGATGTAACCAAAGTTGCGGGCAGTCATGGAACAACAACATTAACAGTAGGATTAGGAGGCTGAGAAAAGTGAAGAGATTGAGGACAATTACATTTACTTTATATTGTAATCATTTTAATGTCCAAAATCATATTTTTGTGTACAAATTTAGAACACATATTTGTTCAAAATATTTGTGTAATGACTGATTTTTGTATAATTTTTAGTTAAAATTATTAATTTTGAGTTATATTTGTATGATATAATGAGTTGTTATTATGTCATTATTTATTTTGTGTATCCATAAAAAATTAGACTGAGTTTTTTTTTTTTTTGGTACAAGTTACTGGTGAATATCCGATAGGATATCCATTGTAAATGTTTGATATGGGCGGCGACAAAAAATTTGACGGCAAAATCTGTCTGAATTTTTGGCATAATTTTCTGCAGAAATTTCTGGCGGAAAATTCCAACGAAAAAAATTGTCGAAAATTCTGACAAAAATTCCAGCGGATTTTGCCGTCAGTAATTTGAGCAGATTTTCAACGAATATAAATTCTAACGAACCTTGTTTCCTACGCGTGTTTTAGTGACGAAAATAATTCCGTCGAAATCCGCCGTTATAATTTCTGATGGATTTTTCTGTTAGAAATAAATCATATTTGACCATTGATGCATCTAACCCAAATTCAATCTCTTTATTACACACACTCTGACAATCTATCTATTTAAACATCCTTACATACAATAGCTACATATGCAAACAAGCACAAATAATTATAAAATTCTATAGATTTCATATCCTTTTGTTTACATTAGCTTGTTTCACCCATCTAATACCAAAGGGCTCTAGCTCCAATGGTATGCTCATTAGTTTGCAATGTAGAGGTCACAAATTCAAGCCCATCTTGCAATCATCTTTAGACTAAATAATCACTAGCTCCGTGAGTGAAATTTGTCAGGCATGCATCTCTATAACAAGCTTCATGCCTTTCTTTAAATTAATTAAAATATTTAAGATTAGTTTCTATCCTTAAAATAAGGCATAGAAGCCAATCCCACAACACGAATCCACCGTATGAAACTCACGCTAAACAAACAAATATGCTTAAAAAACAATGATGATTAAATTTTTGGACCAATAGCCAAACTCATGTCTCATGCCAAAAATAAATGAGAGATTAAAATAAGAAACCATACCTTTTTTCTTCGAGCTTCACTTCAGTTCCTCCATACTCAGGCAAAAGAACAACATCTCCTTCCTTCAAAGAAACAGGTATATGTTTCCCATCTTTATCTCGAATCCCAGGTCCAACAGCCACAATTTTTCCAGAGTTAAGCTACACCACAAATAGAAACATGATAAAGTTACAGGAAATTAGAACAAAATATAGAAGTAGAATCAAGAAATGCACTATGATGACTCAAAATTTTCATAAAGCAAACAAAAACCAATTGATATTCACAAATATTAAAAACAAAATCAAGAAAATAAATAATATAAGAGATAAACAAGAAGGCAAAAGAAGGTATTCATGAAAAAAACATAAAAATAGTTCCAGGCTCGCTTTAGCTCAAAGAACTGGAAAGAATGTTGTGTCAATAAATCCTGATGGATTTCACATCTGGATGGGTTTGATTACCCTTCAATTTGCAATGAGATTAGTGCAACTCTTGGATATTATCCATAGCATTAATCTCAGAGCAACTCCAAGGGCAACGAGGTCCATCATGACACAAATTCCATCAAGATATTCTAATGCAATTTTTTATTCCTAAAGAACTACTCTTTACATTAGCAGGGAAGTGAAGGAAATTCTTTGTTTAGAATGAAGACGCATTATCCAAATCTATGGTTGCTATTCATCGCCAAACAAACAATCAAGCTCGGTGTCTAATACAGCAAGAAAAAAATGTAGGCTGTTTAGTTCAGTGCTATTTAGATGTAAGCATTATTTAAAAGTCAGTCATATGTCAGTTTTTCTTTTAAATATTCTATGTTATCTTAAAAGTACATTATAAGGCTTAAAAAGTGATGCGGTGCATCATTAGCTAAATAAGCTCTTAGGAATAGCTTACCTAAATTTGTTACTACTAGCTTCTAGAATGTTCTTATTAGCCTATAAAATATGCAAGTATTGTAGTAGGAAAGATCATTGATGAATATATATCCTTTTTGAAGCCTTAGAGCTTGTGTTGTTCCCTGAATTGGGAATTTCTTCTAGCAGATCTGATTCTTCCGCCGATCTACTTTATCAGTTGGTATCAAAGCCTAGAGCTTGTGAAGAATGAAGGACTACCGAAGATGAATTGTCGATGACAATCGAAACCGAAGAAGATGGGTAATCGACAACAATCGATACCGAAGAAGGTGGACTGTTGACGATTGAAGCCATGAAACCTTTTATGCATCACCTGATCGAATAGACAATTTACTTCATTACATAAGAGAATATTTACTTCATTCCATAAGAGAATACAAACGTCATTGACAACCATACCGGCGTCTTCGTCTTCGCTCGTCTCTTCCGCTTCACGCAAATGATCCCAGATCCGCATGTCTCCAGTGCGTCGGAGCCTGCTTTCGCCTACAAATTGCCTCCAGATCCATGTGCCTCTAGATCCGCATCATCTCGCGACCGTACTCACGATCCTGATCCCCTCCAGCAGATTCCGCCACTACCACTCTATCGTTGCCGCTCGCTCTTAATCTAATCTACGACACTCAGCGTGACTTCACACTCCTAATCAGCGCGACCTTGGCACCTTCGCTCATGCAGGACCTGATCCCCTGCTCTTTCGACATTTTTGCACCGAAGACCAGATGCAGAAATTATCCCAAACGCTCGATCACACTTTGCACTCATGCGACCTACTTCCACCTCCAGATTCGCCTGCGTCTTTGCCTACGCTCTCCTCCACTCCAGCACCCGATCAGATCAGCCAGCACATCGTACCTACGCTCGTCGCCCACTCGGTCCCGTTTTCGCTGCTATGCGCACCACTCAATGTTGACCTCATTATTCAAGGTCAAATTCCCCAATTTAATCTTTAGCTCTAAGGCCTTCATAACCTAGCATAGACGTCGCCTTTAGGATTCCCCTTAGGTGGATGCCTAATGACGTAGCACTTACTCGCTTTCTAATTCAACCCAAATAAAATTAACTCGATACTGAGTCAGACTCACTCGAGTAGAGTTCAACTTAAGAGACGATAGCTTCGGTTAGCATAAAGTGACTCATCATAAGCCATTTAAAATTGAATTGTAATTAATCAGATTAAATATTTTGATTCAAACCCAAAATTCATTAAATTAACGCCCCAATCCTATTAAAATTCAATCTATATAATTCTTCATTAATCAAATTTAATCAAGAATTCGCTTAAATAAAATATTAAGATTAATCAAAAATATCTTTAATTGAGAAACTCTAATAGAATAAACTAAATAAAACTATTCAACGAAATTTAAAACTTTCTAATAAAGACACTTAAATAATATCTTTAATTAACAAACTATACTAAATAAAATCTAAGTTGATTAATAGCATAATAGATGGAGGAAGTTGAGAACGGTCCAAAACCCGCAATCCCCTCCTATTCTCACGCACGCTCCTTCTCCCCTATCTGCTCGCTAAAAAACCGCCCCCTCCACGATCACTTGCTCTCATTCGCACGGACCAAAACCCCCCTCCTCCCTCTCAGTTTCGCAAGGAGCTCCAGGCGGAAAACCCCTCCCAGTTCGCGAAGCCCAGGAACGAAACCCCTCCTCCCCGTCTCCCTCACTCTCGCGTAAGAAACCCCAGGCAAAAGCCCACTCCTTCCCCTTGCTCTCATTCGCACGGTCAAAGAGGGAAACCCGGTCTTACGGTATCCTATAAACATCTGGCATAAGTCCGCTCTTACGGTAGCCAACCTGTTTAAATCTGTCTTTAAGTCTAAGCCCACTTTTACGGCATCTTATAGACATCTGGCATAAGTCCGCTCTTATGGCAGTCATCCTAATTAAATTTATCTTTAGGTCTAAGCCTACTCTTACGGCATCCTATAGACATCTAGCATAAGTCCGCTCTTACGGCGGCCAACCTGTTTAAATCTGTCTTTAAGTCTAAGTCCGCTTTTACGGTATCCTATAGACATCTGGCATAAGTCTGCTCTTACGGCAGCCAAACTGTTTAAATCTGTCTTTAAGTCTAAGTCCATTCTTACGACATCCTATAGACATCTAGTATAAGTCCGCTCTTATGGCAGCCAACCTGTTTAAATATGTCTTTAGGGCTAAGCCCGCTTTTACGGCATCCTACTGACTTCTGGCTTAAGTCCGCTCTTATGACAGCCAACATTTAAATTGATCTTTAGGTCTAAGCCCGCTCTTACGGCATCCTATTGACTTTTGGCATAAGTTCGCTTTTATGACAGCCATCCTGATTAAATATGTCTTTAGGTCTAAGCCCGCTCTAATGGCATCCTATTGCCTTCTGGCTTAAGTCCACTTTTACGACAGTCATTTTGGAAGTTAGGTGTAAGTACCCACTTGGTGGCATCCTAATCTTCATCCCGAAGTGAAGTGTAAGCATCCCAAGCGGCATCTTCTCTTCATTAAATTTTTAAACGCATAAATCCGATCCTCTATTGTTAGGTGTGAGTCCCCACACTTAAGCTTCCTTTCCATATGATCATCCGATCCTCTGAGATTAGGTGTGAGTCCCCACACATAGGCTTCTTTTCCTCACAATTATCTGCTAGTGGTAGAGAACGCCCCTCGTGGCACCATCCTAGTAAAACTTAAAGTTTAAACCTTTCAAGATTAGATGCAATCTATTTCATAGGTTGCCCTCTTTTCTTAGAAGACGCCCTCTAGTTTGTTGAGTTAGGTGTAAGTACCCACTTGATGGCGCCCTTCCTCTTGAACCAGAAAGAATACTTTAGTCTTATCAAAATCATATTCAAACTCTTACATTCATGTCAAACCACATTCAAATCATATCTTGACTTTACTAAATGATGCTAATCTCATTAGTCATTATTTGCTAAAGCATCATTGTCATTATCAACTTTAAAAATTGGACGACACTGGTGTATGTGAGTATTCTGAAAACTTAAATAGGCTTAAGGCCCAAAACCTTTGTTGTGTTTTGCGATCTTCCAACCATAGGGCCCTGTAGAAACCCAAGTTTTTGTTTTATTATACATTTTTAAATTTAAATTTAATTGCAAATTACTTTCATTCTGTTATATAAATTTCATTCTGTTATTTAAATTTTATTTGATTACTTAGAAACTGAACACAATCGATTGCATGTTTAATGACCACGCTAGTAATTAGGAGCGCTAGAACTTGATTTTAATCACCCTTAGTTTATTCTCCTATTAGACTAGTGGGGTTTCAAAATATTTATAACCTATTTAAATTCTAACATAATATTTTCAATAAACCCCAAAATTGAAGTAAAGAGTTATATATAAATAATGAAATTAAAATGATCTCATAAATATTAAAATAAAAAATAATAAATAAATTCAAGTAAAATTCATTTTCTTTACATAAACAAATGATAATATATAATCACCTCAACATAAGGATTAAATATGAATTTTAAAAATCATAAATAAATAATAATGAATATATATAGATGTTTAGATAAATTTGAAAAACTAATAAAAAAAATTGCAACAAATTAAACATGTAAATATCAAATAAAAATTAGAAATAGGTCAATTATTAAACCAATAAATAAAAAAATATAATAAATCACTAAAAATTCAGTGAATCATTAAGAATTCAATAAATCATTATAAACCCAATAAATCATTTAAAATTTAATGAATCATCAGATATTTAATAAATAATTTAAAATTTAATAAATCATTAAAAAATTCAATAAGCCATTACATTAAATAATCTAATAATTAAAAATGGTTAATTAAAATATCCTCAATAATTAATTTTATTAATCAACTTTAACAATTAAAATCCAATTTAAAATAAATTCTCAAAAATATTAAAGACACTAAAACTTAAATTTGAACATAAAATTCCCTTAATCTTTCAACAAACTAAATCCAATCAATTAGGAAATTTCAACAAAAAATAAACCTAAGATATATCTAAACCACACAGCTTACTACACACACTTAGATTTGTTTGTTAGGACAACCGACTCTAGCTTTAGGTTAGGCTGGTGTTTACTTTCTTGCTGCTTATGATGGGCTTTCTCATGACTTTCACTGCATATTGGTTGTAATGGTTGATGTGTTTGTTTATTTATTTATTCTTACAATCTGAGAATTAATGTGATATGCGATAGATTTCCCCTAAGTTTTGAACGATCTGGATGCTCACAGAATATTCCGTAGATGGCCATGCTTGTGCAGGGTTAAATTAAAAGGGACAAATTAAAGATTTTAATTGACATAATTTTCTGCATGTGCAAAATGCTATGCCTCTTTTAAAATTAAAAGAGCATGGTCAAGTGTGGCTGGTAAATTTAAATTTAAATGCAAATATATAACTACTTGGGATGATTTTATTATAACTACTTAGGATAACCTTGCAGGTGGTCTAGATTTTCTTTTTTATATTTGAGATGTAATGTAAATATATTTGAGAGAAGTGTAATGTGAAAGTTATTTGAAATTAAGATATCATATCCAACTTGGAATCCAAAGAGAAGAGAATATCCTTTAGAAAAATGTTCTTTTCTATTTGGAAAGCCAAGTTAGGATGACTTTAATATCCAAAGGGAAAAGAAAATACCCCTTCGGGGACGAATTTCATTTCATTTGGATATCCAAATCCGACGAATCCAAGGATCTCACAGAAGGAAAGAATATTAATGAGAGAAGACAAAGAAGTGAAGAAAAGAAGAAATATTCCATCTCAAAATCACTTACGTCAATCTTAAGATTAGTATCCGAATTTATTGTCAATGATACTCAGCCATTTTTAATTTTTACAGACCCTGGGTTGTAAATAAAGTGATACTTGCCATATAGACTTTGAACATTATATTTTTGGATAATTTAATTTGATTGTTTACATTATTTGTGCAGTAAAAATTGCCTGTTTTCTAGGTTTTTTGCATACCGTGTTTTATTTTAGCTTTAGATACGATAAGAGTTTTGTAAGGGTACGAATAAAATCTTTTTCACTTAAAACTTAAATAAATTTTTTAAGCTCACATAAAAACTCTAACGATCTAAGAAGTAAGCTCGGGACCGTCGAGGGTCAGCATATATGCATATTATTACTTTTTCTTTCTTATTAGGCACCTCCCTGCCTGCAGATTCTGACAGACCACCAGGCCTATTAGGGTGCAGTTCTGTCAAGAGGATGTTGTCCAATCTCTAGGGAAAAATATATTTTCAAAGCCTGATTTTAAAACTGCTTTATAATCATTTTATGCATTCAAGTCAATTAGCATGCATTATATTAGATACAAATTTAAAAAGTCTAAAATTTTAATTGTAATTTACTTTCAAGCATCATTTACCCTACATAAGTTGAGGGGTCAATTAGGATTCATCTTAGATGTCGGTCCTCAATTTCTCAAAATTTAAATAATATTTTTACCCATCTTTCATAAAGAGACTGGACACATGATTTTAAAGCGCCTAGGTGGTTAGCTGGCTCCCCAATCCAGGCAGGGATAAGTTCAGATTTGCACTTCATTAGATAGGTTCGGTTCACTACTTTGTAGTACCCAATTTAGATTTAGGTTCTAAGGCAAATTTCAAATCTTAAGTTCTCATCCTCCGGGAATATAATCCCAAATTCCTAATCAAATATCAACCTAAATATGAAAATTCTCTCTTAAAATGTAAAGTCCAACATATGATAGATTGAGGTTGCCTCTGAGTTTCTCAGAATTTGGCACCTACTTTTCCTCTTTTGACATGCTAAGAACTATTCAACGTTGAGCTTTCTCTTTGAAAATTTTCCTACTTCTTTTCTTATCTTTTACTTTGTAATCAATGGGTATGAAATTGCTGCTTTAATCGAGAGTTTTCTTAAGAGCACCCCTCCTAAGATGTAATTAACTATAGGGGCTTGCCCCTATAGGGATTTGAGAATTCCAGATTAAAATAAACCTTATTTTATTCCTATAAAATAAGAAAAAAATCTTTGGGAATGCAGATATCTTTTAAAAACTCATTTCTAAATTTAAATATACTTGTAGAATATTATTATTATCGGTTCAGATAATATAATATTCTACTTATTATATTCAATCTTAAAAATGATGAATTTTATTAAATCCATTTTTGGTTTTAAATATCTTGAAGAATGTTATGTTCGTCTTTTAAGATGATATAATATTCTCCTTACTATATCTAATCAAAAAAATGGACAAATTTTCAAAATCCTATTTTTATTTTTAAGCACATTCTATAAAATTTCATGTTTATCTTTCGAGATGATATGTTATTCTTTGAATTGTGTTTGATCATAAAAATATCATTTTCTAAAATCCTATTTTGATATTGAATCCATTGTAAAATATTGTGTTAGTCTCCCGAGATTGCACTTTATTCTCAATGCAGTATTCGATTATAAAATAGGAAAATACCAAATCTGCATGGCAGCATTAATTTTCCCCCAATAGTTTTTTCTATAATATTCTACATGTTATATTCAATATTAAAAATAATGAACTTTATAAACCCATTCTTGATTTTAGATGTCTTAAAGAATGTTATGTTCGTCTTTTTAGATGATAAAATGTTCTCGTTATTATATCTAATTAAAAGAATGAACGAATTTTCAAAACTCTATTTTTATTTTTAAACACATTCTATAGAATTTCATGTTCATCTTTCGAGATGATATGTTATTCTTTGAATTATATTTAATCATAAAAATATCATTTTTTTAAATCCTATTTTAATATTGAATTCATTGTAGAATATTGTGTTAGTCTCCCGAGACTGTACTTTATTCTTAATACAATATTCGATTACAAAATAGGAGAACACCGAATCTACGTAGCGGCATTAATTTTCCCCTAACAGATTTTTCTGGCGACTCCGTTGAGGATTATGTTTTTATATCAGATCATCATATGTGAAGAAAAGAAACTAATAAAAGGACAATTCTACAGTAGTATTATAGAACATCTTAATTACTTCAGATCTTGCGACCTTTTAATTTTGATTCCAAAAATAATATACGTAAACTGCTTGAAACTGCTTGGACCCAGTACAATATGTCACATTCATGAACTTGAGAATAATGTGTATGTTGAGAAATTTGTAATTTTATTGCAAATCTTAATACATCATTACACATATTATTTCTTAAAATACCGCCCATTGATGAGCAATATAGGACGATCACCCTTATAATCTATCAATTGGTAAGATCCTCCTTGGTAGACTTTTTTCACCATAAAAAGACCTTCCCATGTAGGTTCAAATTTACCCCCAAACCTTCGATGAGTCAGGATAGGTCTACGCAAAACCAACACCAGCTCTCCTACTCGAAAGGTTTTCGGACGAACCATTTTATCATGTGCTTGAGCCATACAGGATTTATATCGCTCGAGGTTCTATTGAGCCTGCAATCGCTTCTCTTTTAAACCTTCAAGCTCTTCTAATCGAAGCCGTGCATTCTGTTCAGATGTGATATGATTGTTAATTGCAACTCTTAGAGGGGGAAGCTATACCTCTAAAGGAAGAACAGCCTCAGCCCCGAAGACTAAAACAAACGGTGTAGACTGAGTTGGGGTTTTATATGTGATTCGATAAGCCCATAAAGCCTCACCCAACTTTTCATGCCACAGTCGCTTATTGTCCTCTAAGATTTTCTTTAGAATTCTTACCAAAATCTTATTAAAGGCCTCCGCCAATCCATTCGCCTGTGGGTTAGCTTGTGGAGTATATCCAATCAATATTATGACGTTTAGCAAAATTATTCATCTTGGTGCTCTTGAAATAAGGACCATTATCGATTATAATTCGACGAGGAATGCCAAATCGATATACAATATGGTCTCGGAAGAATTGGATTGTATTGTAAGTTTTAACTTCTTGCAGTGGAACAACTTCTGCCCATTTTGAGAAGTAATCTGTTGCTGCTAAAATGAACTGCTGACCTTTAGAAGAGGGAGGATCGATGGGGCCAATGATATCTATGCCCTAGCTTTCAAAAGGCCATGAAGCGATTATTGGATGTAGGACATTAGAAGGTTGGTGTAGGACTTCACCATGTACTTAGCACTGGTGACAACAACGTATAATAGACATATAATCATCAATCATTGAGGGCCATTAATATTCAAGTCTCTTAATTTTCATCTTCATTTTAGGGCCAGATTGGTGAGCACCACACAATCCGGCATGTATCTCGTTCACGATCTTTTGGGCTTCTTATTTACTGAGACAATGTAGCCATAATTGATTAAAAGACCGGCGCTACAAAATACCATTTATTAATGTATAAGAGAGAGCCCTTCTCTTAATTTGATCTGCGGTAGATTTCTCTTGAGGGAGTTTGCTTTCTTGCAAATAGTCAATGAAATGTTGCCTTCAATCAACTATTTCATCATCAACAGCAAGAACAATCTCACCCTTATAATGAATTTTTTTATTGATATATTCCAAGTCTATATAAGACAAGATCTTGCGACCTTGAACTTCTATAGAAATTGATTCTTCTTCTATACAAGCTAATTCTTTTGCAAACTTTACAAGGGCATCCGCCATAGAATTTCTTTCACGGGGTATTCTATATAAAGTTACACTTAGAATCTGCTCGAGAGGCTTCATAGTGTATTGATTGTATAAAAGAAGTTTAGGTTTCAAGACTTTGTAAATATCAGCAACTTGATTGATGATAAATTATGAATTTCTAAAGATTTTGATTTCTCTGATTTCCATTGATATTGTTAATTCTAAACCACTTATTAGAGCTTCATATTCAGTCTCGTTATTAGTGCAAGGCTCTAATAAATGAAAAGAATAACATAGCAATCCCTTTTCAGGGGTTATGAAAACCAACCTGATACCAGCTTTCCCTAGGGCTATCTCCTGAGGTTCTCTAATCTTTTGAGAAGAAGCAGCACCATCAAAATATAACTCCCAAGTATCTCCTTCATGCTCCTCTAAACTCATAATTTGTTCATCAGGGAGATCATCATTTAGAGGAAACTCAACAGGGATCAGGTGTGCTACTAAGAAGTCAGCTACAGCTTGACCTTTCACGACACGCAATGGTATAAATGTGATATCAATTTGGAGTAGAAACATTGACCATTTTGTCAAATGCCCCAACAACATTACACGGGTCATTAGATATTGGAGTTGATTGACTCTAGAAATGAGATTGATTTTATGAGCTAACATGTAATGCCTTAATTTTTGGGCAGCAAAAATCAAAGCTAAACAATATTTCTAAGTAGGCGGATAATTAACTTCAGTTGGCAGGAGTCGTCTACTCAAGTAATAAAGTGCGTTCTCTTTTTCTTCCTCATTAGTCTGGGCTAACAAGGCCTCAAGAGAACTGTCCAAAGCTATAGTGTAAAGTATCAAAGGTTTTCCCAAGATAGGAGCCGCTAGAATTGGTGGTGTCAACAAATACTACTTTATGCTTTCAAAGGTATTTTTACACTTTTCATCCCAATGGAATCGAACGTCTTTTTTACATAAAGTGGCGAATGGTTGACACCTATCAGACAGGTTGGAAATGAATCTTCATGATATGTCAACCTATTTTAAAAAGATTTAATTGGGTAAGACTTTTAGGAGGTGGTATATCTAAGATAGTTTTTATTTTATAAGGATCAATTTCTATACCTCGGTGTCTCACTATGAATCCTAAGAATTTTCCTAAAGTAACTCCGAAAGCACATTTCAAGAGATTCATCTTTAGATCATAGCAGCGCAACCTTTCAAAAATGATTCTTAGATCATGTAGGTGGTCCTCCCTTTGATGACTTTTGACGACCAAATCATCGATATAACATTCCACCTGTTGGTGTATTAGATCATCGAAGATTTGAGTCATAGCTTGCTGGTAAGTTGCACCAGCATTCTTGAGTCCAAAGGGCATGACTTTGTAATAAAAGACCCCTATAGGTGTTCTGAAGACAATGACTTTTCATCTTCAGGAGCCATCTTGATTTGGTTATATCCAGATGAATCATCCATAAAAGAGAAAATTACATGTCTAGAGGCGATGTCTATAATGAGTTCTGGTATGGTAACGAGAATTTATCTTTTGGACAAACCTTATTCAGATCCCTATAATCAATACATACGTGAATGTGACAATTTTACTTATTTGCTGGGATGATGTTAGCCAACCAAGAATGGTATTTTTCCTCTCGAATAAAGCCTGCATCGATCAGTTTTTTAACTTCAATTACAACTTATTGTTCGATTTCTAAGCGCATGCGTCGTGGGGGCTTACTTGACAGGAATTATGTTATTTTGAATTTCAAGTTTATGGACTGCTATTTCTGGAGATAATCCAGGCATCTCGTCGTAGCTCCAAGCGAAGCAATTCTTAAACTCTGAAATTAACTTTACTAAGTTAGTTGATTCATTCTCATTCAATAAGGCACTTATGAACGTCGGATGTGGATTTTCTTCATTACCCAGGTTGATTTATTTCAGTTCATCAATAGTTGATTGGATTTCCTTCTAAAGTTCAGGAGGTGACTCCTTAACTTGAAAGTCATCTGAATCATCTGAAGTTTCTAGGCAAAATTCATCAAGAATTTCAATGTCCTTTACAAAAAGACAATCAAATCCTAAATTATTAGTTATCACCAAGCAATAATCATCATCATCAAATGGACAAATAGTACTAAAGCCAGTCATGCTCTTGACTTTGGTTTCAAAGATTTTCAAAGGACTGAGCTTGACGTTTGGTCCAAATAGATGTGATTAGATCTCGCTCGATTAAATATTTAACACAATAAGGATACCAATCAAAAGGGAGTTGCACTATTTCATTCATGAAATGATCATCAATGTGTACATCAGTTTCAATATTCTTGCTAGTAAAAGGAATAAACTTAACAGTTTTACAATCATTGCTCAAAGCATGTGAAACATTAACTGCCAACCTAGCTATACTATCTTACGATAGTGGGGTTAAAGTTAAAGTCTTCACATATCCTTTAAGCTTTTCATAGTTAGACAAATCTGAATAATCATCTATATTTGCCTTAATTTTATCTTCATCACTTTCGTGTTCCAAAGAGATCTCAAATTTTAGCCTTTTGTTACTGTTCTCAACCTTTGATACACATGATTCATCTTCTGAACTAGATTCTAAATTAATGTGTATCGTAGAAATTTACTTTTGTATGATTTCATATATTGCACTTTTATAATTTTTCATCCTCTGCCTCTGCCTCATCCCCATTGGGTCATCCTACCACCACTATGTGAGAGAGTAGGATGCCAACGGATACTATCTTCAAGGCAAGGATATTCTTCATATCTTTTTTTTTTCTTTCTCTTTCATTTTTTCTAGTGCAATTTCGCTTTTGGCTAATTTGAGATCTTCAAAAACAGTTGTTTGCTTTTTAGGCAAATAATAAGCGGCATCTTCATAAATTCCTACTTCATGGAATGATAATAGTTGCAAATCTCCCTTAATGTTGTGCTCAATACCATCTCTGATATACTTGATGCACTGATGTAGGGATGAAGGAACCATCTTGTATTCATGAAGGCAAGGCTTACCTAGAAGAGTATTAAAAGATGTTGGAGAGTCTATAATATTAAACTTTAATTTAGTTTTAAATTCTTCAATCTCCAACAACAGAGTAACTGAACCCAAAGCCCTCTCGTTAATTTCGTTAAAACCTCGTAAAATCATCTTGTCTGAATTGAGCTTACGAATGTCTATTCCAATTGGGCAAGAGTTCTGAGAGTTATAATATTAGCTGATGCATCAGGATCAACAAGGATACGTGACAATCTGAAGTTATTTATATTTACTGTTATGTATAATGGACAGTTGTGATCAGCCGTCCCTATACATAGATCTTCATCAGAAAAAAAAATTTCAGGAACTCCTTTAAAATAAAGGGTTTCATTAGGCTGTGCAGCTGCTAACTGGGTCATGCAAATATCCGGATCTAACAGAGCTTTGACTAACGCTTTCCGCATTTCTTTGGAAAGGATCAATGCATCATAAATGCTCAGTTTGGCAAGTAGCTTCTTGAGATGAGCTAGAACATTGTAATCGACCTTAGGCATTTTACTCTTAACTGGACCCTAAAGAGGAACAGGCTGAGGTGGAAGAGAAGATTCTGGTTCGTTAACAACTTGCTTCCCTTTATCTTCAGAAGAAGCATGAGGTGGTAGCACTTTGCGCTACGAAGTTTGATTTGTACTATCTCTTCAGAAGAAGTGACAGGCGGGTTATCTATTTTGACCTTAGCTAACTCTTATTTCATTTCTATTAAATTTTCAGAATTTGATATCTCTGCTTCAATACAGATAGGCGTCCCCCTATAAATTAAGAACAGATGCATCACTATCTAAAAAATAACTAAGAGAATATTTTAATTCTTCAAAATTAAATTGATCATCAGGAGAATCATTTCCAGATATATTTTTCAAATTATCTGTAACATTCCTATCATAAATAGACAAGATATACACAAAATCATTTTTATTAATTTCATATCATTACATGGAATAAAATAAAAGTCATCTAGAGTAAGAGGATTGAGGATTATAGCTTCCCCATTCGTAGAAAATACAACTTTACTAGATACACCACTGTCAACACTACTAAAAGAAACAAAACAATCTCTAATATCTTCCTTCTCCTGAACTAGAAGAGCCTGGCTAACTTGGGCTTCCTTGAGTTCTGAAGATGGAGTCATCTCTACATCATCTTCTGGAACTATCAGATCAACCGAAAGGAGCTTTTGAGCTCCTAAAAACTCCAATCACACACTTTGCTGATCCCTGCCTCGGATCTACAAAGTATTCTTTGGGAATCACTACAGCTCCTAATTTTATGTTTCTGTCAAGCCATTCTTTGAAAGTCACACAGTCTTCAAGCTGATGATCCAATATTTGATGGTAGGAGCAATAATTAGGCTAGTCTGACTTACCCACTTCTTCTGGCCTTCCAGGTGCAGGTAATTTGAAGTCTGACTTTTTTAGGAGATTTTTGAATATCCTCTTTAAAGCCTCCTTCTTGAATGAGTAAGTCTTACCAATTAGTGCATTGAACTTCTCCCAATTTTTCCTTCTTTTTTCTGGAGTAAGGTAAGGCCATTGCTGATTAAACTGTGAGTGAAACCGTGGTGGCAAATACTGTGGCCTTTGATACTGCTGATTATAGAACTGTAAAGGAGGATTTTTCCGCTTGGACTTTCATTGGCTGCTTTCCTTTATCAATAGTTGAAACTTACTCAATTTTTTTTTCAAAGACCTTATGGGGTTTCAACTTCTTTAAATCTGAAGTGGACTGATCAACAAGGAAAGAAAGCTGTGAAGCTTCTTCTTGGAGACTGAAGGCTTTGTTGAGCAATTTTTAAAATGTTTTAATAGTAAAATCTTTCAAAAGAAAATATCAATTGCATACAGCTCCTGCAATTAAGGTTCATAATTCATACTCAAATTCCTCCACCAAAGTATATAATCAACTAGTTTCTCCCCAGATTTCTGTTTCTCTATAATAAGGTCTCCAATTGTAATATAGTGATGATTGCCTGTAAATTTTTTTACAAACATATTTTCTAACTCTGTAAAATTGTGCACTGAGCCATTCGGTAGATCTGCATATCAATCAAATGCCACCCCTAACGGGCTACTAACAAACTGTCTAAAAAGTAAAGCATCACTTCCTCCAACATTGCTACAACTGGCTCTGAAGTATTCTATGTGCTGCCTCGGGTTTCTAGTAGCATCAAAGATCTTGAAAGATGGAGGAACAAACCCCTTTAGATAAGGATTTGCATCAAATTCCTTTAGGTAGAGTCTACCCTTCGGAGTATATGATGCACTCTATGACATTATTAGTGCCTCCCTTACTTGTCTTTCCACTATCTGTTTTATTTATTTTGACTGAGAAGCTTTAATTTCTAGATCTTGTTAGTGCTCTTTTATAACCTCAACCATCTGTTTCTTTCCTACCACCTGAATAAACTCAAGTAGAGAAGACTCAACATGTGCTCATGGTGGTAAAGGACCCTAACATTGAAAGGATGTCATAGTAGCCATCATTTCTTATATGTTCTTTTCTATATTTGCAATTTATTCATCTTTTTGTTTTAACTATTGTACAAGACGTTGAGTTAAGTCCAACGCAATGCCTTCCTCGACTAAAACATCCTGTATTCTAGAATCTTCAACTAGGGGTGTCAATTTCGGGTCACGGGTCGGGTTCGGGTCAAACCCGGAATGACCTGTGTTCAAACGGGTCGACCCTAACCTGACCCGGGTATGAAAACGGGATGAAAATCCGAACCCGGACCCGACCCAGCGGGTTGCCGGGTTGACCCGACCCGACACGGGAAGACGGGCTCGGACACGGGAGCAGACACCGGTGCAGACGCGGGCGCGGACACTGGCGCGGACTCGGACGCGAGCAGGCTGGCGTTGTAGTTGCGCGAACGCGAGCGGGTGAGCGGGCCCAGACGCGGGCGGTGCTGGCAGCCGCAGCGGGCGAGCGGGCAACCGCAACGGGAGTGCGGGCAGCCATAAGGGCAACCTCGGGCTCGCAGTCACGTGCTGGCAGACGCGGGGAGCTTCGGCGGCCACCCGGGCAGGTCCACGGGCAGGGCACGGGCAGGGGGCGGGAGGCTCAGGCAGGTCCATGGGCAACCGAGCAGGGGGCGGGCAGGCTCGGGCAGGTCTCCGGGTAGCCGGGCAGTCATTTCAAACGGGTTTCTGGGTTGACCCGGCAACCCGTCGGGTTAACCCGAACCCGACCTGTTTTTCAAACGGGTCAAATCCGTGAACCCGAACCAGACCCATTTTGGAAATGGGCCGGGTCGAACCCAAAATTTTCGGGTCGGGTTTTCGTGTCGTGTTAGATATTGACACCCTTATCTTCAACTTGCTCATCATGAGGTGATCTTATTTCTACCATAAGAACATCGGCCACTGTATCATATTGATTGGGATCAAAATTTAAAGCTTCTTCATCATCCAGATTTTTAACACTGTTTTTCAGTTCACCTAGCATCTCCTTTATAGACCTTCAGAAAATATAGTGGGGATCAACTGGAACATACCTTTCATAATCTATAGGATATGGAGGGTTAATCCCAAGTTTCTCTTCTCCTTTGAGTTCTTCCACAGGCTCTATAGGTGAAGCCATTGTAAGAGAAGTAGTTTCCTCCTTGGGTCTCCAAACCTTCTTCTCATCTGATGTTAGAGAGGGTTGGTTTGTTGGCTCCAACCGTTCTACATCAGGATAAGAAGACGGAGATGGTCCCCTAAAGTGATACCTATCTACTCGAGGAGAAGAGTAGACATGAGAAAATTGTTGAACCTTTCTAAATTTTTGTGGTGGTGTGGAGGAAGGAGACAGCTGATGACTAGCTTTTTGGGCAAAACACTGAATACTTTTGGATTCTATTGACATATCAGTCAAAATAATGCTATATGTCTTCTTATGGAATCTCCTTGGTTCCCTGTGGTCAGTTAGTGCAGAGATTGGAGCTGATTTGAATACTCTTCTGTTATATCTAACCCTCAACTGACCCACTACTCGAGTTTCAATACTCTTCTGCCTTGAAATTTCTTCTTCAATCTTCTTACTGATCATTTTTTTCATATTCCTCAAAAATCCCTCTTTAGTTTGTGAATGATTATCTGCACAATCTTGGACTATTGCCCTCACCATATTTTGAATGTTCTTCTTGTTATATAACTAAGAGTGAGTTTTATAAAACTCATCATTTTTAAGATTGTGCAAATAATCATTCACAAACTAAAGAGGGATTTTTGAGGAATATAAAAAGAATAATCAGTGAGAAGATCGTAAAAGAAACCTCAAGACAGAAAGTATTAAAACTTGAGTAGTGGGTCAATTGAGGGTTAGAGATAACAGAAGAGTATTCAAACCAGCTGCAATCTCTGCACTAATTGATGGACATCCCAGGGAACCAAGGAGATCCCAGAGAAAGACAAATAGCATTATTTTAACTGATATGTCAGGAGAATCCAAAATTATTCAGCGTGTTGCCCAAAAAGTCAGTTGTCAGTTGTTTCTTTCCTCTACATCACCATAAGAATTTAGAAAGGTTCAGTGATTTTCTTATGTCCACTCTTCTCCTAGAGTAGACAGACATCAATTTAGGGGATCATCTCCGTCTTCTTATCCTGATGTAGAATAGTTTGAGCCAACAAACCAACCCTCTCCAACATCAAATGAGAAAAAGGTTTGGAGACTCAAGAAGGAAGCTGCTTCTCTTGTAATGGCTTCACCTGAAGAACCTGTGGAAGAAGAACCCAAAGGCGAAGAGAAACTTGAGATTAACCCTCCAGATCTTATGGATTGTGAAAGGTATGTTCCCGTTGATCTCCACTATATTTTCGGAAAGTCTATAGGGGAGATGCTAGGTGAACTGAAAAATAGTACAAAAAATTTGGATGATGAAGAAGCTTTAAATTTTGATCTCGATCAAGATGATATATTGGATGATACAGTGGTCGATGTCCTTATGGTAGAAACAAGGAGATCACCCATGATGAGCAAGTTGAAGATGCTGGAATACAGGATGTTGTAGTCGAGGAAGGCATTGCGTTGGACTTAACTCAACGTCTTGTACAACAGTTAAAACAAAAAGATGAATAAATTGCAAATATGGAAAAGAAGATAGAAGAAATGATGGCTACTATGGCATCTCAATGTCAGGGTCCTTTACCACCACGAGCACAGGTTGAGTCTTCTCAACTCGAGTCTGCTCAGGTGGTAGGGAAGAAACAGATGATTGAGGCTATAGCAGAGCACCAATAAGATCTAAAAACTAAAGCTTCTCAGTCAAAAGAAATAAAACAGATGGTGGAAAGATAAGGGAGGCACTAGCAAAGTCACAGAGTGTATCATATACTCCGAAGGGTAGACCCTACCCAGAGGAATTTGATGCAGTTCCTTACCCAAAGGAGTTTATGCCTCCATCATTCAAGATCGTTAATGGTATTGGAAACCCGAGGCAGCACATAGCATACTTCAGAGCCAATTGTTATAATGCTGGAGGAAGTGATGCTTTACTTTTTAAACAATTTGTCAGTAGTCTATCAGGGGTGGCATTTGATTGGTATGCAGATTTATCAAATGGCTCAGTGCATAATTTCACAGAGTTAGATTACATGTTTGTCAAAAGATTTGCGGGCAGTCAGCACCATGTTACAGTTGGAGACCTTGTGATAGAGAAATAGAAACTTGGAAAGAAACTTGTTGATTACATACTCCGTGGATGAATTTGAGCATAAAGTGTGAACCTTAATTGCAGGAGCAGCTCGCAATTGAGATTCTACTTAAGAATATTCATGAATCAGTAGTCTTTCTTTTGAAAGGTTTTATCATTAAAACATTTGAAAAGTTGCTCAACAAAGCCTATAGTCTTCAAGAAAAAGCTTCGCAGCTTTCTTTCCTTGTTGATCAGTCCACTTCAGATTCAAAGAAGTTGAAACCCTAGAAGATCTTTGAAAAGAAATCTGGGTCAGTTTCAGCAAAGGAAAGCAGCTAATGTAAGTCCATGTAGAAAATCCTCCTTCACAGTTCTATAATTAGCAGTATCAAAGGCCACAGTATTCGCCACCGCGGTTTCAGCCACAATTTAATCAGCAACGGCCTTACCTTACTCCAGAAAAAAGAAGAAAAATTGGGAGAAGTTCAATGCACTGAATGGTAAGACTTACCCATTCATGAAGGAGGCTTTATAGAGGATATTCCAAAATCTTTTAAAAAAATCAGACTTCAAATTACCTGCACCTAAAAGGCCAGAAGAAGTGGGTAAGTTAGACTAGCCTAATTATTGCCCCTACCATCAAATGTTGAGTCATCAGCTTGAAGATTATGTCACCTTCAAAGAATGACTTGACATAAACATGAAATTAGGAGCTGTAGTGATTTCCAAAAAATACTTAGTGAATTCGAGACTGGGATCAGCTAAGTGTGTGACTGGAGTCTTTAGGAGCTCAAAAGCCTCTCCAGGTTGATCTGATAGTTCCAGAAGATGATGTAAAGATGACCCCATCTTTAGAGCTCAAGGAAGCCTAAGTCAGCCAGGCTCCTATAGTTTAAAAGAAGAAGAATACTAAATATTATTTTATTTTTTTAGTAGTGTTGACAGTGCTAAATCTAGTAAAATTATATTTTCTGCGAATGAGGAAGCTATAGTCCTCAATCCTCTTACTCTAGATGACTTTTAATTTGTTCCATGTAATAATGTGAAATCAATAAAAAAGGATTATATATATATCTTGTCTATTTCTGATAGGGATATTATAGATGAGTTGAAAAATATATCTAGAAATGATTCTCCTGATGATCAATTTAATTTTGAAAAATTAAAACATTCTCTTGACTATTATTCAGATAGTGATGCCCCTATTCTTGATTTGTAGGGTACGCTCATCTGTAATGAAGCAGAGATGTCAGATTCTGAAAATTTAACAGAAATGAAATCAGAGTTAGCTAAGGTCAGAGTAGATAACACGCCTGTCACTTTTTCTGAAGAGATAGTGCAAATCAAACTTCGTAGCGGCAAAGTGCTACCCCCTCACGCTTCTTCTAAAGATAAAGGGAAGCAAGTTGTTGACGAACCAAAATCTTCTCTTTCATCTCAGCCTGTTCCTCTTCAAGGTCCAGTTGAGAGTGGAATGCCCAAGATCGATTATAATGTCCTAGCTCATCTCAGGAAGCTGCCTGCCAAACTGAGCATTTATGATGTATTGAACCTTTCCAAAGAAATGAAAGAAGCGTTAATCAAAGCTCTATTAGATCCGGATATTTGCATGGCCTAGTTAGCAGCTGCACAGCCTGATGAAGCCCTTTATTCTAAAGGAGTTCTTGAAATTATGTTTAAGGATGGCTGATCACAACCGTCTACTATACATAATAGTAAACATAGATAACTTCAAATTGTCATGTATCCTTGTTGATCCTGGTGCATCAGTTAATATTATGACTCTCAGAACTCTTGCCTATTTGAGAATTAGACGTCCGTAAGCTCAGTTCAGACAAGATGATCTTACGAGGTTTTAACAAAAATGGCGAGAGGGCTTTGGGTTCAATTACTCTGTTGTTGGAGATTGAAGAATTTAAAACTAAAGCAAAGTTTCATATTATAGACTCTCCAACATCTTTTAATGCTCTTCTAGGTAGGCCATTGCTTCATGAATACATGATGGTTCCTTCATCCCTACATCAGTATATTAAGTACATCCGAGATGGTATTGAGCACTGCATTGAGGAAGATTTGCAACCATTTTCAATCCATGAAGTAGAAATTTATGAAGATGCCGCTTATTATTTGCCTAAAAAGCAAACAACTATTTTTGAATATCTCAAATTGGCCAAAAGCGAAGTTACACTAGAAAAGAAAAATAAAAGAGAAAAAAAAGAAAAAAGAGATTAAAAATATCGTTGCCTTGAAGATAGTACCCATTGGCATTCTACTCCTCTCTCACAAAGGGGTGGTAGGATGACCCAACGAGGATGAGGTAGAGGCAGAGGATGACAAAATTATGAAAGTGCAATGTATGAAATCATACAAAAGCAAATCCCTATGATACACATTGATTTAGAATCTAGTTCAGAAGATGAATCATGTGTATCGAAGACTGAGAACAGTAACAAAAGGCCAAAATTTGAGATCTCATTAGAACACGATAGTGATGAAGATAAAATTCAGATAAATATAGAGGATGATTCAAATTTTTCTACCTATAAAAAGCTTAAAGGATATGTGAAGACTTTAACTCTAACCCCACTATCGCAAGATAGTATAGCCGGGTTGGCAGTTAAGGTTTCACCTGCTTTGAGTAATGATTGTAAAACTGTTAAGTTTATTCCTTCTACTAGCAAGAATATTAAAACTGATGTACACATTGATGATCCTTTCATGAATGAAATAGTGGAACTCTCTTTTGATTGGTATCATTATTGTGTTAAATATTTAATTGAGCGAGGTCTAATCCCATCTACTTGGACCATACGTCAAGCTCAGTCCTTTAACAATCTTTGGAATACATAATACTATAAACCAAAGTCAAGAGCAAGGCTAGGCTTTAGTACTATTTGTCCATTAGATGATGATAATTATTATTTGGTGATAACTAACAATTTAGGATCTAATCATCTTTTTATAAATGACATTGAAATTCTTAATAAATTTTGCCTAGAAACTTCAGATGATTCGGATGACTTTCAAGTTAAGAAGGCATCTGCTGAACTTGAGGAGGAAATCTAATTACTTCATATCTTGCGACCTTTTAATTTTGATTTTCAAAAATAATATACATAAACTGCTTGGACCCAGTACAACATGTCACATTCATAAACAATTTGATTCGGTATTCTCCTATTTTGTAATCGAATACTGTATTGAGAATATAGTACAGTCTTTGGAGACTAACACAATATTCTAAAATGGATTCAATATTAAAATAGGGTTTTAGAAAATAATATTTAAATGATCAAAAACAATTGTATTTGTAAGTTATAAATATTATTTATAATGGAGGAGAGAATAAATTTTCAATCCAAGAATTTTCAAGTCTATCATTCTTCCAAATATTTTCCTTTAAAGTCTTCTTTTATACAAGTTATCACATTGTTCTCAAGTTCCAAATATTCTTCTTCTATACAAGAGGGTACTTCCAAATATTTATAATGTAGGATTTTATAAGCGCAATGTATGAAACCATACACTCGAGCCTGTCGACCGCACTTCCACAAGCAATTTGCCCGATCCTGCTTCTGCGCCCGTCAGCCGCGATCGGCCCACACGCCCCCACTTCTGCGCGATCTCCTTTTGCGACTAGACCCGCGATCCCGGGTCTGGCGTCGAGCCCGATATCCCACGGTTTGACTATGATTCCTCCTCCGCTTCCTCTCGAGACCTCGGCAACGCCCACACGCGACTTGCATCCCACGCTCCCAATCCCTTCACACGACCTACATCACCGATAAACTTCGTCATCGAAGCTTCAACTTGTTCGAGAGCTTTGGCGTCTGCTAATCCGATACAAATTTGAAGGAATTCACCAAGTAGAGATGAGACTGAAGATATGAAGTTGAAGGTACTGAAGTTGAGTGAGGAGAATAGGAAGCTGAATGAAAAGTTGAGTGCTATGAGTTTGGGATTACCGAGGCATTGGATGTATGGTTCATTGATGTGAATTTGCATATTTGGTTAAACAATAGGAGGTATTTAACTAAAGGAAGTTTGATTGAGTACAAAGCTCTACTGATACCGATTACAAAGCCTCTGAAAATGATTTTCAAAGATTTGTCAGGAGAGGCAACCCTTAAATCAGATTGCCTAATGCTTATTCATAATTTGATTTCACCTGTAATAAAGACGAGCAATAGCATGAATAGATTAAGCCATCAAGAGAATGAGCTTGTGGGCATGCATCAAAGACGAAAAAATTTTGATCCAGGAGGGTTGCTCATGATATCTACACCGACCACCCTACTGATGGCACGCTTCGACGGAGTCGAGCTCTTTTCACACAAGGGGGAATATGCGGTGCATCATTAGCTAAATAAGCCCTTAGGAATCGCTAATCTAAGTTTGTTACTACTACTAGCTTCTAGAATGTTCTTATTAGCCTATAAATATGCAAGTATTATTATAGTAAAGATCATTGATGAATATATATCCTTTTTGAAGCCTTAGAGCTTGTGTTGTTCCCTGGATTGAGAATTTCTTCTAGCAGATTTGATTCTTCCGCCGATCCACTACATTAAAAACATTTCAGTTGCATCTAGATAACACTGATTTAGAACATATGTGCATTGTATATGACATTTATATGAAGGTTATTTAAAGATATCAGAAAACCAAACCACTATCATCTTAAAATAACATGGCATTATATTGCAATGCCTGCAACCAAAAAGCCCTTTAACGAGCCGCAAAAATAAGATAATAACAGGTACAATGCACAAACCGTGAAGGAATTGAATTACATAGTTAACAAAGTACTACTTTCAATCACAGGTACATATGTAACTAGAAACCTGAATGCCACATGACACAAAATTCTCAATCTATAAACAGAACTTGCGAGTAATCCACAATGAAAGTGGAAGAAAACAGCCAAGGAGGCATAGCAGGAAAAAATATATATCAATTTTAAGAGTTACTGCGAGTGTAAATAGAAATCTTCTTTATCCAGCCCGCGAAAACAACGAAATAAGCTAACAACACACAGAAGCTCATTAATAACCAATATTGTAAGAAACAGGAACAAGAATCTAATCCTACCTTGCTGTTCTTCTCGGGAAGAAGGATGCCAGTATTTGTCTTCGTCGGAGGAACTATCTTCTCCACAAGAATACGATTGAACGCTGGAATCAGCCGCTTCGCCATCAGTGCTCGTGACGAAACCAACTGATCGGCTGAGTGAAGGAATTGTGCTTCAGCCTGGTGATCACTGGGGTAGGGTTTAAGGAGGGTTCATGGAAGATATCAGTTTTACATAAATACCCCGGCTTGCGCTAAATAATGACGACGCCTGTATGATAATAGCTAGAGGACTTTATCCACAAAACAATAGATGGCGGATTTTTTTTTTTTTTTTTTTTTGGACATTTAGGTTAACTAAATTAAATTCATCTATATATCTCAGCTAAGATTCAAACTCAAAGCCTTTTGGTTAATAACCAAAATTTTCAAACTTTCATGAAGGTTCATGTATCAGAAAGGAGGGTACAATTTTTATGCTGAATGTGAAATTAAAATTTTAACTTCTCTAAAATATTAAAATCACATATGAATTATTTATGTTGAAAGCATTTAAAGTTTAAAATTTAAATATATAATAAATTAGAAATATGGTACATTTAAAAGGATTTTTTAAATTTTAATTCTTATAAATTAAATTTAGATTTTTTTATTTGGGCTAATGTCAAATAAATAAAAATTCTAATTTCTTTTAAGAGCGTGGCATTAGTGAGTTGCCGACAAAGATGGATAAAGTCGAAAGGAATACATTAGAGATTTATTAAAAAAAGGCAAACAAAGTGGGAATACAAGCAATGTAAAGGAGGTCTTAGTGTGTGGGAGGTTGATGGCAAGGTCATGAGTAGGAAGAGATAACGATATGTAGTCGAATACGATGACTGCGAGTCTTAGGTTGCCCGTAGGTTGGATAGCTATCGGTGTAGATCGTAGGTGGACTATAGCTGGGAGTAGTCTTGAAGTCATAAATGCCAAGCATCACAAGTGTCCCGAGGCAGTGAATAATTCAGGTGATGTGGTGTCTTATGAATCTACTTTAGTCAAGCACATTTGAAATACATTATAAATGATAATTCATGAAAATTTCAAATTTCTCAAAAGAACATTTTGAATTTATTTACCAACAACCAAACACTCAAAAACTTAAAAGGTTATGCATTTCCTATGTTGCACATGCAAAATTTGACATCTAAAAAACCCCACAATGAATCAAGCCACAAGAATTTGATTATATGAACCAAAAGAAATTCTTCTCAAACCAAAGTGGATGACACTAATCTCAAACTATTGGTCAAACTATGAAAATGCATCTAAATGTTATTTCATTTCTAACATCATCAAATGAAATGATGGAATCTAAAAACTATATCACTTTTCAAAATTTATTTCCAACTTCAAGCAATATGGGTAAAACAAAATTTGTATTTATTTTATTTATTATGAATTATTTAAATTATTTTTTATTTTTTTTTAGATTCAAACGTTAAACCGTCGTTTTAAAGATAAATATGATATCTCTTAACCAAGAAATTGGCAGTAATAAATAAAATCTAGTTGAGGTTCTTCAAAGGCTTTGTCTTTGATATGGACTCACTTTTGAACATACAAAACCAACAAAATGATCATATTTTGAGAAATAGTTCCTTGAAAGATGCATTGGTTCCTAAATTAGTGAATGAGTTTATATGGCAAGAGAATTAACTAGGAATAGCTCAATTGAGACTGATTATTGAATGAAATGGTGCCCATAAAGATATTTTTTTCACCATCTCAATAAAGCTGCTTAAGAATATATATATATATATCATGTTTGTCTTTGAACCTAAAAAATTAAGTTGAGCATGGTTGCTTTACTGATGATGACAAGTTTAATATGCAACGACCATTATTCCATGAGGATTTAATCCAATTAGTAGGTGATAAAAGTCTAACCTCCTTTGAAAGATGATAGATTTTTTGTAATAAGCTCAAAAATTTAATTTTCCTAAATTTCAGGAAATTAGCTTAGTGAGCACTGTGGTGCTGAACTTGTGGGCACTATGGCGCCAAGATCTCAGTTTTTTTAGAATTTGAGAGTGCGTTGCGGCATTGAGTATGTAGCGCTGCGGTGCTGGATCTAAATTTTATTTTCTTAAAATAAAATATCTAAAACTATTATTATTAAAAACTCGCACCAGCCATCCCCCTCCCCCATTTTTCATCAGAGAGAGAGAGAATGATCAAAGAGAGTGAGGAGAGAAGATCTTTCAGGTTTTTTTTTTTTTTTCATTTTTTGGTTCTATTATGAAAATTATACTAATTATTGTAAGTGACCTCTACTCTACATTTGCTTTTTAATGATTTTGAGTTTATTCTATTTTTTTCTCTCTTAAAATTGATAAAAATAGAGATCTCTCATTTTAATGAACTTTCAAAATATGACTTTTGGTATGTGATAGATATTATTATTCTGAATATTTCGATTGATTTATATTAAAATTTTACTAGTTAGTTTTATATATATTATATTTTTATTTGAAATGAATAGAGTAAGACCTGGTGCAAAATGATCAGGAGCTAATATGCTAAATCTGAATATGATATACACAATATATATATGATTACTGTTCATTTGGCATAACATACATTTTAGGATAATACATATATACTGATGAGCATATTGAATAGATCTACATGTTATGATAATTTCATATGATATGTATAAGATGTTTATTGTTATGATATACATGATATGAAATACGTGTAAGAATAAGTAAAATGGATGAACTGATGTGCTAGATAAGACAAATGGGATGGATACAAATATGATTGAGAAGACTGATGACATATATATGACTGATAAGAGATAGATAACTGATGACTGAAAAGACCAATGGTGGATAAGATTGACGATAGATGAGATGGATGACTAATGAGATGATTGATGAGACTGTTGACTGGTGAGACTGATTCTTGGTGGGTTGACCATAGGACTAATGAGACTAATTTTGATTGGGTTGGCCTTAGGACATATAGATACATCATACAAGAACATGACTTATGTGTAACAAGACTGATATTGTGCTAATACGAATACATAATGTATGACTGTGAAATGACAAGGAGTTATATAATAGATCACTATTCATTAAATTACAATTTCTTGCATGCATATATTTCTATATTGTGCTATTATTTCAATTGTAGATTTTGGTGACTTGTTAGGCTTTTGTACTCAATATATGATTTTTATATATTTTTAAGTAAGAGTAAGAAAATAGTGGAGTGAGATTGATCTGGGAGATAAGTTTAGGTTTTCTTTTTGCTTCTGTTAGTTCTTCATTTTGTGGTTATGTATATATTTTAGTATTAAGTTGTTTGGATTGAATTTATGACTAGCTATTATATATGTTATTTTTTAGTTATTGATCAATGTGTAAATATAGGATGAATTGTAATATATTTATGTTTTCCACTATTTATATTATATGGGATGAAATCAGTAAGCTCTGGTTGATAATTAAGAAGATAGAAAGATATAATTTCTTTCAATTTAGATCTTGGGTGTTGTATTTTTTAAACAAATTTCACTAAAAATTAGTTGAAGGCCTTTATTTCCTATAATTCAGACCATTCTCTTCATGTCATCTAAAAAATAAAGATTTTTTGTCAAGTTTTATAGCCTTTTTAGCATTGGAATCAAAGGAAAGGAACTTTTTTGTTTTCTTCATCCCCATCTTTATATGCCACATCATTAATTAATAAGATTAATCATTCATAATTTTCTTTTAATATATCTATATATAAATCATTTGGACATAAGTTGATAGAAATACATCCAATTCCTAATTCTTCTATGATCATTTTAGGTCTTATGAAATGACTCTTGCAATGTCACCTTTAAGAAGTGCCTCTTTTAATAGTTTGAGCAATATTCTCAATGGTTGCTCTAATAATTTACATATTTTATAAGTAAAAGCTCTAAAGAAAATGCAATAATAATAATATGGTAAGCATTTTCCTTTATTTTAATTGTGAAAATAAAATCATAACATTTGAGATAATTTTGAAAAAATTTGAAAAATTAATGTTATTTTCTCCCTACAACCAATCAAATGATGAATTCAATAAATTTAATCTACTTTAAAAATATGATTTGTGACTACAATCAATTAAATTTATCTTAAATTACAACCAGAGACATCATATATAGATGTATTCAACCTTTTTTTAAAAAAAATCTTAATACTTCAATATGTATTTAAAGAATACAAGCATGCAATGGTTATATCATGCAGAAAAATTAAGGAAAGAGATTTAGAATTTTTATATCTCAATAAGTTGATCCATATGAGTTAAGGAGATTAGGAAAACTCATCATCTATCAAAACACTTCATAAGTCACTTATCTCAACATAAGGGTCACTTACTTAAATTAGAAGAGTCACTCGTTATAACAACTCAATTTTTAAAAATAAATTAAAATGAAGAAACTAAAATTTTCTTTGAACTGGAGGTAGCGACACTAGCCTATGAGCACAGTAGCACCAGAAATCACAATCGCAGCATTAAAGCCTCTGTTCTATAGTAATTCTAAATTTAGCATGCAGCGTTGTGACATTGGGTGAGAACACTGTGATGCGACACTAAGATTTCTCTTTTCTCACTCCTATTTCTCTCCTATATATATATAAAGGAGAAGGAGAGAAAGAGGAGAGAGGAAAGAGAAATTTGGATTTTGGTTACCGATCTACTTCGCCTTTTTTATGAAAATTGTTCAAATCATGGTAGGTGACTGTTATCATATTTCTGTTTTCAAAGATTTCGATTTTGGCCTTTCGATTTTTTTTAAATTGAATTTATTATATTTTTTTGGATTTAGTGAACTTCTACAGCACAATTTTTTATATGTTATCATATTGATTACTCTAAAAATTTTGATTGGTTGATTATATGATTTTATTAGGTAAAATAAAAGTTTGTATTTTGTACGATCAACAAAAGATAAAGATTTTGATATTTTAATAAAATAATACTAGTAATATGAGCATTGTAAATGAATATGAGCATATGATTGAGTAATAACTTATTGTTATTACTGTTATAATATAATAATAATAATATATATGATGACAAGTAAATATTGGTTTTACTGATATTGATTGAAGACTGTCTGACCCATTTAGGATGATGGGCCGACAAGTTTTCCTTTAAATATTATGGCATGGTATTATCCTCTACTGATTCACATGAGGCACTGATTGGGAGTTATAAGAAATTATTATAGTGTCGATGGGTAATGAGTGATGATTTTATTTATTGAGACAACGATTATTAGATACTGATTACTGATTATCGACTACTAGAAAAATACCACGCAAGCTAGTACTTCTTGCTTGTATAGCATGATTACTAGAATGTATATTACTCCATTACTTACTGTATTATTTTATTATTCTACTTATTACTATTTTACTAATATTGTACTATTTTATTATTACTGTCATTAGTTTTATAGGTGTTATTATTGATGTGACTGATATTGTTACTGATTCACTATTACTATTACTAATTGATTCAATATTTACTAATTTACTATTATTGAACATGTTATTCCTATACTAAGCATGTGATATAAGATACTAATATAGAATGATTGAATCTCATGTGTATACTGATTTAATTATATTATATTGTTATAGATTTTGATAATTTTTATAGATGTTTCTGGTTTATTAATTTATATGATTTCCTTACTGCTACGATATATGATTTAGGAATAATAATTTATTGCTTATTGATTCAGCCTCCATACTAATTTATTATTTTATTGATCTATTGATTCTACTATTTATATATTGTACTATTTTATTAGCTTTCCTATTATATTATTCTATATTTTATAAATTTTATAGTCACTGTATGTAGTTTACTATTTTTGCATATATTCATGATCAGATTGACTTCTACTGTTATGAATTGATTGATGATATGCATATTACTTCTTTATCATATTTGAGTTCAATTGTAGGATTTAATGATCTACTGATCTATTTAGCTCATTATATATGATTTAAATGATTTCTGAAAGTTCATTAGGGATGTTAAGCCATTATGAACTAGCCCGATGCTAACCAAGAGGGAGGGTGAATTGGTAGTTTTAAAAATTCATGAGCAAAAATGATTTTAAAAATCTTTTTGAATATTTTAAAACAATTACAATTTGACGATGATGTGTAGATGTTTAATAAAATACAAATAATAACTATAATCACACGATCATCAACACAAAAGTAAAGTGCAGGAAATAATCAGAAAGAACACACCAGATTTTATAGTGGTTCGGTCAACTTGACCTATGTCCACTCCCCTGAGCCTCCACTCCAGGTATTGCACTAAAAAAAGTGACTCTCCTTCTACTCCCATAGCAAGGCGGAGAAGTCTTTACAAAACTCCTTTTCACTAACCCGGTGAGGCGGAGAACCAGGACTCCTTTTGCTTCCTCCTAAAGCAGGCAGAGAACCTTACCTCATTTCACTTCCTCCTGAAGCAGGCAGAGAACCACAATCTTCTTACAGACAATCCTTCCTTCAGAGCACCAAGGGATGAGGACGACAACTGGAGACAACGACTCGAATCCTTGCTTGGAGTAACTATTGTGAATACCTCACAAACTCCCCATCATAAGATTATCTCTCTCTCCCAAGCTCTCCCTCTCTCTCTCTCTCTCTCAAGACTCTCTCAGGTGAGGTCAGCGGCAAAAGATCTTAACAGTAGAATGAAAGAGATCTTAAATTGGAGGGCTAAAAAATTATCCTAAATTTCAACTAGTCGTCAAAGATCATCCTGTATGATTAGTGTAAATCAGCCCCTTTTGGCCTGGACGATATGGTTCCTCTAGACGTTAGAAGACAAAATATATTCAGATTGTCTATGACGATTCTGCGATTGTCCTAGATGATTAGTTCAAATCGGGAATATTGTCTAGATGATAGTTTGGGACATCCAGGAAAAAAGCCTAGACGATCAAAGGAAAATGACTTGATCGTCCATGATATGTATATCATCCTGTCTGATTAGTTCAAAATTGCCCAAAATCGTCCGGCACACTATTCAGGTCATACAGGTCAACCATGCTGGACGATTTCAAAATAACTTGATCATCTAGGATGATATTAATATCATCCCGTATGATTAGTTTAAAAACAAAAATATCATCCGGCACACTATTCATGTCGTCTAGGTGAAATGCACTGGACGGTCAGGATTTCTAATTGATCATCTAGGACGATCTTGAGATCATTCAGGACGATATGATCAAATCAATCAAACCTTAATTACTTTCCTTAATCACCTGACTAATTTAGGCATAATTGTAATGGATCATCCAGGATGATACACGTATCGTCCGGGATGATTAGACCAAAATTTTTAAAATAAAATTTGCCTAACTTAGTCTAGCGGCTGAGAATTTTTTATTTGAGCATATCGTCCTATACGATGGGTGTATCATTCAAGATGATCTACTTAATCAGATCGACTTAACATGACTTCCCTAAGTAGGATTTCTATTTTCAATGAATCGTCTAGGACGATATGTGTATCGTCCAAGATGATATGAATAAAATTTGAACACAAACTCTAACTCACTAAAACTCGTCTAGGATGTTATTTAAGATTGGTTTAAGAAGTTGGGATCGACATCTAGAATAGATTTCTAATTGACCCCTTGACTCATGTTGGGTGGAATGCTTAGACTAAAATGCAATTAAAATTTTAATTTGATTAGTTTCTAATGCGATGCATGCTGGTTAAAGTATCCAAATCAGGTATGCATGAGATTTAAAAAAGGCTTATAAAATAATTTTTTGAAATGACTAGACTTCCCCAGATCCAGCACCTCATTCTCATAGGTCAGATTATCTGGACTCTACCCACAGGCGAGGAAGTGTCTTATAGCAAGGAGGGAGAGAGATGCAGTAATATGCATGCGACCCCAGACGATTCCGGCTATTCCCTAAGTCGTTAAATTTCTATGTTATTTAAATCTTAAAATTTTAAATATAAGTTATGAGTAAAAATATTTTTGGTCCTTAAAGAGCCTAACGAATTCCAGGCTAAAATAAAAAGAAGGGCATGCAATCACCAAAGAACTAGGAAAAATAGGCAATCCTATACGCAATCAAATTAAATTACAACACATTAAATAATCAAATTAATTAAGTAAATGTCCATAGGCAAATTGCCTTGCTTATTACAACCCATATTTATATAAATTAAAGGTGGCCGGGCACCACTGACAACAACTCGGATTCTAATCCTAATACAGACGCAAGTGACTTTGAGTGAGATACTCTCTGTCTTCAACTCCTCGGTCTTCTCCTCCTCGAGCTCCTTGGATTCTTCGTGGCTGGATACCCAAATGGAAAAGAGAACTCTTCCCTTGAGGGGGAGGTTACTCTTTCCACTTTGGATAATAAAGTCATCCAAATTTGGAGTTCCAAATGGATAAGGACTATCCCCCAAAGGGGTATCCTTTCCTCTTTGGAATCCAACCTTTGGATCTATGTATCCCAAACTCAAAGTGCCACTTTCACAACTCAATATTCAAACAAATTACATGAATGTAAAAATAAAAATTCTAGACTCTCCTGCAGGGTTATCCTAAGCATTTAAATATTAAAATACATCCCAAGCAGTTATATATATGTGCATATAAAAGTAAACACACTTGGCCACGCTCTTTTTATTTGGGGGGCTAAGCAGCTGAAGCACCTGTAGCATTTACATTTATAATTTATTTAGCCCCCTTTATTGCCCTGCACGAGCGTGGCCACCTGCAGGAAATCCAGTGAGCATCCAGATCGTTCCTAACCTAAGAATAATATAATCGCCCATCACATCAATCCACAAAGTACAGTAAAAGTAAACAAATACATCAATCAATTTCAATCACAACATGTAATGAAAACTCAAAAAACCCGGCACACAGCATAAAAGTAAACATCGGCCTAGCCTAGATCTAGAGTCGGTTGTCCTAGCAAATCATCTAAAGTGTGTGTAGAAGGTTGTGTGGCTGGGGTAGATCCTGCATATGGTACTTGATTGAAGTTGTTTGATGTTCTGATTGGTTGAAAGGCTTAAGGGAGATTTTAATTGAAGTTTAAGTCTTAATAGTTTAAATTTGATTTTAAAATTGATTTTAATTATTTGTTAAATATCACCTTTGTTGTACAGCAAGGCCATGAAGTTTATTTCACCTTCCTTGGGGCTAATCTAATAGCCTCGTAGGCCTGGGTTACCCACTGGTACCCGATATAATTAAGTGAATTGAGTTTGATTAAGGTTTGAAGATTAATTAATTTTTAATTAAATTAATTAGTTACTGATTTTAAAATAAAATTGATGTTTTCTAGAATTTTGAATGATTTATTGAATTTTAGAATTTTCTGGATTATTTTAATCAGTTAATTAAGGGGTCAAAAGTTGACTTTTCAATTTAAAGCTCATTTTATAAATTTCAAATTTTTAATAAATATTAGACCTTAAGATGAGTTGTTAGACTATTAGCACACTCAATTTGGAGTTTTCTATGAAAAGTTATGATTTTTTGAAATTCAGGCCTAGTTTTGAACTATGGTTGACCAAAAGGTTGACTTTTTGACTTTGACCAAAATTTGGATGTTTAACATTTTTATAAAATACTAGATCTTAATTGGAGTTGATTGACACTAAGTTTGCTCAATTTGGATTTTTCTGTAATTAGTTATGAATTTTCAAAATTTCACTAATTATTGGAATTTTTAAAAATTGCCTAATTAGGAAGGTTTTGATCATTTTGATCCAAACTCATCCCAAACTGCATGGAATTAATCCCAAAGGTCAGGAATGACCCATGGGAGTGTTTCCAAGTGTTTGGAAATTATTTTGGATATTTAATAATTTTTAATTAATTAATTTAATTATTAATTTTTATTAAAAGTCAAATTAAAGCTGAATTAACACTCCAATCAAGGGGATTTTATTTTTCCTAGGTAGAGGACTAAGTTATGGTCAATTTGAGATATTATTTGTAATTTTTGAACTTAATTTGGATTTATTATATTTTTTTGAATTTTTTGGGCCCTTAAAAGGGCAGAAACTTTGGGTAATTAATTTTCTAACCTAATGACCTCCAAATTCAATGAAACTTAAACCTAAGGTACCTGATGTCACTAAGTTTTTAATGTTCAAGTTTCACCCCTATTGGTTGTGTGTACAATCCCCTAAGAATTTTCTAAGTTTTTTAGATTTTTCCTTAATTATTTTTCCTAGGTGTCTCTACTATTCAAATAGGCGTGAAATTTGGTTTGTCTAACCCTTACACATATGCAATCATACCACAAAAGTTATGCAGCCTAATTCTATAGAAAAATGGAGTTATGAATTTTCAAAGTTTTGGGTTCAAAATGGACCCATTACCTTAAAAATTCACATCATAGAAATTCAATGGGTATCTGAACCTAAGAAAATTATAGTGCATGCATAAGATACCCAAATACCTTCCACCAAAATTTGGGGCTCAATTGACCGTAATCAAATCATCTCAAAGAAACCAAAATATCTCACTATCCAGTAATCAAATCATCTCAAAATTATTTTTAATAAATACTAGGCTAAATTATCTTTCCAACAAGCCAAAAAACACTTAATTTGGTGGAGAAATGAATTTACTATGAGATATTTTGGAAGTTATGACAATTTTTTTAAATTTTTAAGTCCATTAATAAGCGGCACCAATCATTGGCAATGATCGGCGCCAAAATGGCAACGGCGTGTGGCATTTTGATATGCAAAGTGCTATTTATCAACCACCTATCCACGCCATCACTAACCCTGAGTCGTCCGATCGAGAAAAATAGAAAATCGGACGGTCGAGATCGATCAAGGCCGTTTTAGTTCAAAATGAACTAGAAAATTGAAATACTCATAACTTTCAAAATACTCGTCAAAATTTAATGAAATTTGAAACATAAGCTCATGAGAACATGAACTTTCATTGCCTAGAGTTTGGAGACCCCAAACAATGAAATTTTTTAGCAGTTTTAAATTGAAATTTAAACTTAAAATGAGAATAACTTACAATCCAACCGTCGGATTTTTGAGATCTTGAGCTCATTGGAAATCTGTAGTGATCCTCTACAACTTTGATGAAGACACCAAGAGCTAGATCTAGCTGGATCGAAAGTTGTGTTGGAAAACCCTCTTTCTCTCTCTAAAATGCTCTCTCATCACTAAAATAGTGATTTGAGGCTTGGAAATGATGGGAGGAAGCTTGGGAAAGCCTTAGAAATAGTTGGAGAAGATGGGAAAGGGTTTAGGAAGGTTGAAGGCTGGAGGAGAGTTGGGGGAGAGTTGAGGGAGAGTGAAGAATGAAGATTCTCTCTCTTAGGTTAGGTTTCTCCCACCTTAACCCTTGGCTTTTGGATTGGATAGTCTTGATTTGTTTGGAGGGAGTTTGGATGCATGACAAGTGTCCCCTAAGCTACCCAAAGCTAGGGAATAGGGTTGGTGGTGAGTGTGACTTGTCTTGGTCCATGGAAAGGGGACCACAAGCCTTTTCCCCCATTTGGATGAACCAAAGTTTGGCTTGGTTAAAGGGGTTGGCTTAGGACTTCTTAAGAGAGAAAAATGGTCACTTTCTATCAGGTTTGAGCAGGTTTTGGATTAAGCCATGGATTTCCAAGGTGGCTTGGTGATGTGGCCTTGATTTGACCTCTTTCCATAGGCTTAAAGGGATTTGGAGAGGGTTTTGACTCCTCCAAATGGGTTGACCAAGTCAACCCAAGCGGGAGCTTGACTTGAAAAGCTTTGGGCATGTCAAGAATGTCCAATTGAATGATTTTTAGGGATTGATTTGATTTAAAATAGGTTCAAGCATTGAAATTGACCTTAGTGTGGGTTAAGGGTTGATTTGGTCAACCATGGTTGACTTGGTCAACCTGGTCAAACCATGGGTTAAATTTGGGCCAAAAGATTCAAATGAGTATTTTGAGATCAATGGAAGTAGTTTCATACATTGGTAAGGTCATTTGGATTGAAATTGACATTTTAAACCTTAAGGGGCATTTTTGGTCAACCTTAGTTGACTTGGTCAACCAGGTCAAACCAAGACTTGAATTTAGGTCCAATGTATTCCTAATGATATTTAGGATCCATTGGGATAGTTTTTGAAGGTTTATATGGGAAGGTCATGTTGAACTTTGGGGAAAAGACCAAAAATTCCTATAAAGGGCATTTTGGTCATTTTGACCCCTGGTCAACACTGGGTCAAACTGGGTCTAGAAAAGTGCAATTTACTGGTCAACCAATCATAGAAAAAGTTATGACTATGATTGGAGGGTTTGGAGAGGGTCCCAAGGTCAAATTGCTCTGGATGGCAAGTCTAGTGGCATAGGTTGTAAATAACTGAAGGTTTTGCAGCCTTTGGAAAAAGATTCAGTTTGAGGGGCTAGGAGTGTTGGATTGAGCTCAAATTTGGAGGGTTGATCTTAGAGACATGTTTGGACAATATTAGGGGTGTCAATATTGGACCCGACCCGAAAACCCGACCCGAACCCGATCCGAAAATTTCGGGTTTGGGTTGACCCGAACCCGAAACGGGTCGGGTTCGGGTTCAACAATTCGACCCGTTTCAAAAATCGGGTCGGGTTCGGGTTGACCCGTTGACCCGAAATTGACCCGAAAATGACCCGTTTTTGACCCGAAAACCCATTTTTGACCCGGCAACCCGAGATTGACCCGTTTCTGACCCGATTTTGACCCGAAAAGTGGAGATTGACCCGTTTCTGACCCGAAAAATAGCAATTTTTTTGTTGGAACCGGGTCATTCGGGTCGGGTCGGGTTGACCCGGACCCGAAGCGGGTCGGGTTCGGGTCATGAAAACCGACCCGTTTGCAAAAACGGGTCGGGTTCGGGTTGACCCGAATAGTGCCGGGTCAGTTTCGGGTTCGACCCGAACCCGACCCGTGACCCGAAATTGACACCCCTAGACAATATGCAACTGACGGATCATGATTTGGAGATCACTTGACTGGGTTTCTAGGTGATAGAAAGTTCACCCAGAAAGGGTTTCAAGACCTAGGTCCTTGACCTTGAAGGTTTGATTTGGAATATTAGATTTGGGTTGGATTTAAGAGTTAAATGATTGACCTTGAACCATTCATATCAATGGAAATTTAATGAATGATTGAAATTAATTGGATATGATTTAAAATTTGATTGAATGTTGATTGGAGGCTGGATTAAAGATTGAGCTGAAAGGTAGAACTGGTTTAATTGGGATTGAATTGGGTCTTTATTAGGACATTTATGACTAAGGGGTGGACATCTCCCCATCATTAGGTCACTAAAATGAATCCCAAGTGGGTTCTAGTGACCTCATACAAAAATGAGGTCAACAAATGGACCCCCAATATGTGTAGTAGAACGAAGTTCTAATGCACATATTGGCGTTGACCGAATTAGAAAGTCAAGTTTTGAGTTCTAATCCTAAGGAAAAGAGGGAAACCTTAACCATAGTGGACCAAGTAGAAGGTAGAACTAGGATGGTGCCATAGAGGGCGTTCTCCACCACTAGTGATTCTAATCCTAAGGAAAGGCAACACCTATCCTAAAGGAAGAGAAGAGAAGGTAGAACTAGGATGGTGCCACAAAGGGCGTTATCCACCACTAGCGGATGATCATGTGGGGAGGAAGCTTGCTCCACACAGAGGATCTGAACTGGATTGAAACTAGGATGGTGCCACAAAGGGCATTATCCACTACTAGTGGATGATCATGTGGGGAGGAAGCTTGCTCCACACAGAGGATCTAAACTGGATTGAAACTAGGATGGTGCCACAAAGGGCGTTATCCACCACTAGTGGATGATCATGTGGGGAGAAAGCTTGCTCCACACAGAGGATCTAAACTGGATTGAAACTAGGATGGTGCCACAGAGGGCGTTATCCATCATTAATGGACGATCATGTGGGGAGGAAGCTTGCTCCACACAGAGGATCTAAATTGGATCGAAACTAGGATGGTGCCACAAAGGGCGTTATCCACCACTAGCGGATGGTCATGTGGGGAGGAAGCTTGCTCCACACAGAGGACCTCAACTGGAGGGAAACTAGGATGGTGCCACGGAGGGCATTATCTACCACTAGCGGATGGTCATGTGGGGAGGAAACTTGCTCCACACAGAGAACCTCAACTGGAGGGAAACTAGGATGGTGCCACGGAGGGCTTTATCCACCACTAGCGGATGGTCATGTGGGGAGAAAGCTGCTCCACACAGAGGACCTCAACTGGAGGAAAACTAGGATGGTGCCACGGAGGGCGTTATCCACCACTAGCGGATGGTCATGTGGGGAGGAAACTTGCTCCATACAGAGGACCTCAACTGGAGGGAAACTAGGATGGTGCCACGGAGGGCGTTATCCATCACTAGCGGATGGTCATGTGGGGAGGAAGCTTGCTCCACACAGAGAACCTCAACTGGAGGGAAACTAGGATGGTGCCACGGAGGGCGTTATCCACCACTAGCGGATGGTCATGTAGGGAGGAAGCTTGATTCACACAGAGGACCTCAATTGGAGGGAAACTAGGATGGTGCCATGGAGGGCGTTATCCACCACTAGCGGATGGTCATGTGGGGAGAAAGCTTGCTCCACATAGAGGACCTCAACTAGAGGGAAACTAGGATGGTGCCACAAAGGGCGTTATCCACCACTAGCGGATGATCATGTGGGGAGGAAGCTTGCTCCACACAGAGGATCTCAACTGGAGGAAAACTAGGATGGTGCCATAAAGGGCGTTATCCATCACTAGCGGATGGTCATGTGGGGAGGAAGCTTGCTCCACACAGAGGACCTCAACTGGAGGGAAACTAGGATGGTGCCACAAAGGGCGTTATCTTCCACTAGCGGATGATCATGTGGGGAGGAAGCTTGCTCCACACAGAGGATCTAAACTGGATTGAAACTAGGATGGTGCCACAAAGGGCGTTATCCACCACTAGTACGTCTAATCCTAAGAAAAGGAAGAATCTTATCCTAAAGAAAAAGAAAATTGGAAATGATTGATTGATGATCTTTATATGTGATTTGATTTCTTTGAATTTGGAAAGGTGACTTTGATGTTGAATTTGATACTCATTAGGCATGTCATTTGTTGAAGAGCCGCCCAAATGTTAAAAATATCAAGTGGCATCTTTCAGGATTAATCAATCGGCATGAATCTCCCTCATAGATCATTTCTAAGGTGAACGATCCAGTCAACGTTGATTCAAAGTTTCCATCAATCTTATGGCGGACTAAAATTGGTCTCCAAAGGACTATATGGCCAAGTCTCTAACTTGGAAAGTTCTTATGTGACATAATTTATCACGAGCTTGAATCATACGTGACTTATATAATTTCAAATTTTATTGAGTTTGAAATCAATTTGAGACCCTCAAGCTCCTCCAATCGGAGTCGGGCACTCAACTCAGTTGTGACTCAATTTTGAAAAGTAATTTCCAGCGATGTAAATACACCTCTAGACGAGAATAATCTTGGACTCATCATAGAGTGTAATTTAAGAAAGGAGGCCTTAAAGGAAAGATGCCTGTGTGGAAGGGCTAACACATATCCCTCAAGGATCAGATTTGAATTCTTATCGAGAGTAGAAGATTCGTTCTTTTTAATGAAAATTTTCCTCTTAATTATTTGGACCCTGTCAGAATGACAAGTGGGAACAAATTCAAAGTACAGTGAGAAGTAGAGTGACTCCAACTAACCCGAAAGGGCTAGGGGTTTAGATTGTGTTAACCCACATCAAGTTTCATGGAAACTGAACTAGGGTTCTCCCTTGTGCCAAAATTTTAAATTAAAATCAATTTCAAAAGGTTTAAGTTGGAGAGAGAAATTTAATTTTTTCAATTTTTTTGCATGACTCTTTTTATATCTGATAGACTGTCTATGTATAACAATAAATCTAGATTCAAGATTTTTCAAAGTCAAGCTATTAAGGGTGATCAGGCTCGTTGAGGTTTAAGGATTTAAAAAGAAGGAAGCCTCTTTCCCTTTTTTTTGTGGCGCACTTTGCGCATCTTTTAATTTTTAGTGCACTTTATGCATCTCTTGATTTTTATTTTTGAGTTTCGGCGCACTTTGCGCATCTTTTGATTGATTTTTTTTTTTTGACAAGGGGCTTCATCTCCTTTAAAAAAAACCTTAAAATGATTGCTCTTTTTTGAAAATCAGGATTATATCACAAGTATAAGAGAAGAGAATTCATCCTCTCATACAAGGAAGAATAATCCCAAGATCGGACCCAATCTTTTGATAAAAATATCACCTTGACTTAGAAAATCATTGAATAGATTTAAAGCATGCAAGAGACACCTATTAAGATAGAAAATTGCAAGAAGATTGGGAAGATTTTCATTTAAAAAACAACTTACATTTGACACAGATTTTAATTCAAAAATCAAATCGAACCACTTAAGCGGTGGGAGGGAGGGGCCTTTAAGTATCCGGTGGAGTCAACTACAACTCTCTCATATTTTTAGTTTAAAGTAGAGTTTAATTTTCATTAAAAAGGTTAATCAATTATCTTAAAAATTCAGACCCAATACACTTGAGAAGTGGTATGTTTTCCTCAAAAGTTACAACTCTAGGTGGCAAGACCCTATCAGTGTAGAATTATATTTCTACAATCTCTTATGAGGAAGAGATTATTGTGGGGTATGTACTATCCCTAATTAATGCTGCATCATTTCAATCTAAAAATCTATCACGATAGGACCCCTTTAGAAGTTAAATTCAGATGGTGTCACTATCTGATAAGATCTCATATCCATCATTATTTCCCTCTTTAATCACTAGTAACCTAGCAATTATGAGAGTGGCATCCCGAGCGATTTCTACACCTTCGCCTCTATAGATGTAGTGGAGCATGTATAGTACCGTGACCTAACATCATCTAGTAGAGTGGATGGGGCATAACCCTCAACTGGGGGCCTATGGTCTATTACTGGTGATTGCTTATTTCTGGTTTGATTGATCTCTTCTGTGCAGTGGTCAAAAGGGCACGGTGGAGATCATACTACTCTTCTCATAACCTCCCTTACTTGAGTACCAGGAAGAGGGTGGAAGCGGCTTCCACCGAAGAGGGGGTATGTGAGAGGAGCAATGAACTCTCTATTGGCCTCATATTTAACTTGCTTTAAGGCTTCCGACTCAACAATCTTTGTAGCCTTAATGATTTTCTTTTTGACTCTACGTAAGTTGTTTTTCTACAGTCGCGCTGCTGCGCAATGAGAAGGTAAGTTTTCTAGCAATTTGAGTATGCATGATTTCTCAGAGTTAAGGAATGGTGACTTGAATTAGCTAGTTTTGAAATAGAATTTGAATATTAAAATTGATTGATTTTCTTCAAATTTTGGAACTCAAAATGTTGAGTTTTCACCCAATATGAAGGTTCACAAAATTGATAAGAAAATATCAAGAGTTGAGTTTAACTCTCTCACTCCACGAACTAACTTGGGGTGAAATGTCAAAACTTTGATTTGAAATTAAAATTGAGATCAAATTTGTATTGAAATTGACTGGATCTTCTTCAAATTTTAAAACTCAACATGTGAGATTTCTCTTGAACATGTAGGCTTACAAAATTGACATAAAAAAATCTGAAAGATTGGGCTTGACTCTTTCATCCCACCAATCAACTTGGGGGTGAAATGTTAAAGCCCAAATTTGCTAAAGAAATTTGAAGTTTGATTTTGAGACTGAAGAGTCTTTCGTAGAATGTGAAACTTAGCATAATTAAGATTTGTTTGAATATGCAAGTTTGCAATATTTATAGGAAGATCTTAAAGGATTTGGCTCGACTCTTTTACTCTACCAATTAACTTGGAGGCAAAATATCAAAGCCCGACTTAGATAGGGGTTTCCTCACTCACCTCTCTTTTTGACATGTATTTTTCTCTTTTATGTTGGCCACACTCACCCATGGGAGAAATGGGTAGAGGGACCAACAGAAGAAAGATAGTCAAAACTACCGATGCAATAAAATTTTGCCATTATTAAAGATGGAAAGAGAGATTTAGTCCCACCGTGGTCGCCATTTTTTTTTGGTGGGATTTGAAAGCAGGTTTTGAAAAATTTAGTCTTCTTTGGGGAATTCAAAATTGACTTTAAAATTTAATTCTAAAATCAAACATCCCATTACAAAAAGTATACCACCTCGAGAGGTGAAAATAAAATTTCAGGATGGGGTTCAGATTTAGAATTATAAATTCTATCTTGAATATCATAATCAGATTTAAGAGAGAACTTTGTATGACCCCGAAGGGTCAAAATAAAGTTCAGTCAAATATCGAGCTACGATAATCAAGAGGAGTGATCGTTGATTTTATATTCGAATTCATTTTAACAAAAGATATATCTCCTCGAAGGGAGAAGATATCATTTGTAAATAATCGTTCGAACATAACGATAACAATCATTAGTGATTTAATTTTCCCAAAGATGACTAATTGAGTTTTGAAAATTAATTTTTAAAAATCAGATGTGGGTTCTAAATCTCCTACGAGGGCAAGCCCTCGTAGTTAATTACATCGTGGGAGGCCGGAGTCTCCTACGAAAACTTTCGATTAAAATAATGGCAGAAATTTTGTTTAGAGATTTCTAGGAGTGATACCAAAAAGGTGAATTCAAATTTTGAAAAGGGATTGGATCAAATTTTGAACAATTATTTTTTGAGTCAAGGGAAGAGGGGTAGGAGACACTTTGAGATTCTGAAATAATTCAGAAGTGTCCCGACCTAAGCTAAGTGTTGGGCTTTAAATTTTGGATTAGAAAAATATTTAGTTTGAGTTAAGTGTTTTATTAGAAATTTGGGATTATATTCCCAGAGGTTGGGGTCTTATGACTCAAAAAAAAATCTGCCCCGGATCCTAACTCTAAATTTGGACACTGGACCACAGTGATCCGAACCTAACTAATGCAGTGCAAAATCTGGGCTTATCCCAGCCTGGATTGGGGAGCCAGCTAAACCACCTAAACGCTTCTAAACCATGAGTCCGGTCTTCTGATGTAGAGTGATCAGGGATGTTATTTAAGATTAGTTTAAGAAGTTAGGGTCGACATCTAGAACAGATTCCTAATTGACCCCTTGACTCATGTTGGGTGGAATACTTAGACTAAAATGCAATTAAAATTTTAATTTGATTAGTTTTTAATGCGATGCATGCTGGTTAAAGTATCCAAATTAGGTATGCATGAGATTTAAAAGAGGCTTATAAAATAATTTTTTTGAAAAGACTAGACTTCCCCAGATCCAGCACCTCATTCTTATATGTCAGATTATCTGGACTCTAGCTGCAGGCGGGGAAGTATCTTATAGCAAGGAGGGAGAGAGATGCAGTAATATGCATGTGACCCCGGACGATTTTGGCTATTCCCTAGGTCGTTAAATTTTTATGTTATTTAAATCTTAAAATTTTAAATATAAGTTATGAGTAAAAATATTTTTGGTCCTTAAAGAGCCTAACGAATTCGAGGCTAAAATAAAAAGAACGGCATGCAATCACCAAAGAACTAGGAAAAATAGGCAATCCTATACGCAATCAAATTAAATTACAACACATTAAATAATCAAGTTAATTAAGTAAATGTCCATAGGTAAATTGCCTTGCTTATTACAACCCATATTTATATAAATTAAAGGTGGCCGGGCACCACTAACAACAACTCGGATTCTAATCCTAATACAGACGCAAGTGACTTTGAGTGGGATACTCTCTGTCTTCAACTCCTCGGTCTTCTCCTCCTCGAGCTCCTTGGATTCTTCATGGCTTGATACCCAAATGGAAAAGAAAACTCTTTCCTTGAGGGGGAGGTTACTCTTTCCACTTTGGATAGTAAAGTCATCCAAATTTGGAGTTCCAAATGGATAAGGACTATCCCCCAAAGGGGTATCCTTTCCTCTTTGGAATCCAACCTTTGGATCTATATATCCCAAACTCAAAGTGCCACTTTCACAACTCAATATTCAAACAAATTACATGAATATAAAAATAAAAATTCTAGACTCTCCTGCAGGCTAAGCATTTAAATATTAAAATACATCCCAAGTAGTTATATATATGTGCATGTAAAAGTAAACACACTTGGCCACGCTCTTTTTATTTGGGGGGCTAAGCAGCTGAAGCACCTGTAGCATTTACATTTATAATTTATTTAGCCCCCTTTATTGCCCTGCACGAGCGTGGCCACCTGCAGGAAATTCAGTGAGCATCCATATCGTTCCTAACCTAAGAATAATATAATCGCCCATCACATCAATCCACAGAGTGCAGTAAAAGTAAACAAACACATCAATCAATTTCAATCACAACATGCAATGAAAACTCAAAAACCCCGGCACACAACAGAAAAGTAAACATCGGCCTAGCCTAGATCTAGAGTCGGTTGTCCTAGCAAATCATCTAAAGTGTGTGTAGAAGATTGTGTGGCTGGGGTAGATCCTGAATATGGTACTTGAAGTTGTTTGATGTTCTGATTGGTTGAAAGGCTTAAGGGAGATTTTAATTGAAGTTTAAGTCTTAATAGTTTAAATTTGATTTTAAAATTGATTTTAATTATTTGTTAAATATCACCTTTGTTGTACACCGAGGCCATGAAGTTTATTTCACCTTCCTTGGGGCTAATCTAATAGCCTCGTAGGCCTGGGTTACCCACTGGTACCCGATATAATTAAGCGAATTGAGTTTGATTAAGGTTTGAAGATTAATTAATTTTTAATTAAATTGATTGGTTACTGGTTTTAAAATAAAATTGATGTTTTCTAGATTTTTGAATGATTTATTGAATTTTAGAATTTTCTGGATTATTTTAATAAGTTAATTAAGGGGTCAAAAGTTGACTTTTCAATTTAAAGCTCATTTTATAACTTTCAGATTTTTAATAAATATTAGACCTTAAGATGAGTTGTTAGACTATTAGCACACTCAATTTGGAGTTTTCTATGAAAAGTTATGATTTTTTGAAATTCGGGCCTAGTTTTGAACTATGGTTGACCAAAAGGTTGACTTTTTGACTTTGACCAAAATTTGGATGTTTAACATTTTTATAAAATACTAGACCTTAATTGGAGTTGATTGACACTAAGTTTGCTCAATTTGGATTTTTCTGTAATTAGTTATGAATTTTCAAAGTTTCACTAATTATTGGAATTTTTAAAAATTGCCTAATTAGGAAGGCTTTGATCATTTTGATCCAAACTCATCCCAAACTTCATGGAATCAATCCCAAAGGTCAGGAATGACCCATGGGAGTGTTTCCAAGTGTTTGGAAATTATTTTAGATATTTAATAATTTTTAATTAATTAATTTAATTAATTATTAATTTTTATTAAAAGTCAAATTAAAGCTGAATTAGAACTCCAATCAAGGGGATTTTATTTTTCCTAGGTAGAGGACTAAGTTATGGTCAATTTGAGATATTATTTGTAATTTTTGGACTTAATTTGGATTTATTGTATTTTTTTGAATTTTTTGGGCCCTTAAAAGGGCAGAAATTTTGGGTAATTAATTTTCTAACCTAATGACCTCCAAATTCAATGACATTTGAACCTAAGGTACCTGATGTCACTAAGTTTGTAATGTTCAAGTTTCACCCCTATTGGTTGTGTGTACAATCCCCTAAGAATTTTCTAAGTTTTTTAGACTTTTCCTTAATTATTTTTCCTAAGTGTCTCTACTATTCAAATAGACGTGAAATTTGGTTTGTCTAACCCTTACACATATGCAATCACACCACAAAAGTTATGCAGCCTAATTCTATAGAAAAATGGAGTTATGAATTTTCAAAGTTTTGGGTCCAAAATGGACCCATTACCTTAAAAATTCACATCATAGAAATTCAATGGGTATCTGAACCTAAGAAAATTATAGTGCATGCATAAGATACCCAAATACCTTCCACCAAAATTTGGGGCTCAATTGACCACTGAATTGTGAGAAAATCATAAAAAACCTATTTCAAAGAAACCAAAATATCTCACAATCCAGTAATCAAATCCACTCAAAATTATTTTAATAAATACTAGGCTAAATTATCTTTCCAACAAGCCAAAAAACACTTAATTTGGTGGAGAAATGAATTTACTATGAGATATTTTGGAAGTTATGACTATTTTTTAAAATTTTTAAGTCCATTAATAAGTGGCACCAATCATTGGCAATGATCGGCGCCAAAATGGCAACGGCGTGTGGCATTTTGATATGCAAAGTGCTGTTTATCAACCACCTATCCACGCCATCACTAACCCTGAGTCGTCCGATCAAGAAAAATAGAAAATCGGACGGTCGAGATCGACCAAGACCGTTTTAGTTCAAAATGAACTAGAAAATTGAAATACTCATAACTTTCAAAATACTCTTCAAAATTTAATGAAATTTGAAACATAAGCTCATGGGAACATGAACTTTCATTGCCTAGAGTTTGGAGACCCCAAACAATGAAATTTTTGAGCAGTTTCAAATTGAAATTTAAACTTAAAATGAGAATAACTTACAATCCAACCGTCGGATTTTTGAGATCTTGAGCTCATTGGAAAGCTGCAGTGATCCTCTACAACTTTGATGAAGACACCAAGAGCTAGATCTAGCTGGATCGAAAGTTGTGTTGGAAAACCCTCTTTCTCTCTCTAAAATGCTCTCTCATCACTAAAATAGTGATTTGAGGCTTGGAAATGATGGGAAGAAGATTGGGAAAGCCTTATAAATAGTTGGAGAAGATGGGAAAGGGTTTAGGAAGGTTGAAGGCTGGAGGAGAGTTGGGGGAGAGTTGAGGGAGAGTGAAGAATGAAGATTCTCTCTCTTAGGTTAGGTTTCTCCCACCTTAACCCTTGGCTTTTGGATTGGATGGTCTTGATTTGTTTGGAGGGAGTTTGGATGCATGACAAGTGTCCCCTAAGCTACCCAAAGCTAGGGAATAGGGTTGGTGGTGAGTGTGACTTGTCTTGGTCCATGGAAAGGGGACCACAAGCCTTTTCCCCCATTTGGATGAACCAAAGCTTGGCTTGGTTAAAGGGGTTGGCTTAGGACTTCTTAAGAGGGAAAAATGGTCACTTTCTATCAGGTTTGAGCAGGTTTTGGATTAAGCCATGGATTTCCAAGGTGGCTTGGTGATGTGGCCTTGATTTGACCTCTTTCCATAGGCTTAAAGGGATTTGGAGAGGGTTTTGACTCCTCCAAATGGGTTGACCAAGTCAACCCAAGCGGGAGCTTGACTTGAAAAGCTTTGGACATGTCAAGGGTGTCCAATTGAATGATTTTGAGGGATTGATTTAATTTAAAATGGGTTCAAGCATTGAAATTGACCTTAATGTGGGTTAAGGGTTGATTTGGTCAACCATGGTTGACTTGGTCAACCTGGTCAAACCATGGGTTGAATTTGGGTTAAAAGGTTCAAATGAGTATTTTGAGATCAATGGAGGTGGTTTCATACATTGGTAAGGTCATTTGGATTGAAATTGACATTTGAAACCTTAAGGGGCATTTTTGGTCAACCTTAGTTGACTTGGTCAACCAGGTCAAACCAAGACTTGAATTTGGGTCCAATGTATTCCTAATGATATTTAGGATCCATTGGGATAGTTTTTGAGGGTTTATATGGGAAGTTCATGTTGAACTTTGGGGAAAAGACCAAAAATTCCTATAAAGGGCATTTTGGTCATTTTGACCCCCGGTCAACACTGGGTCAAACTGAGTCTAGAAAAGTGCAATTTACTGGTCAACCAATCATAGAAAAAGTTATGACTATGATTGGAGGGTTTGGAGAGGGTCCCAAGGTCAAATTGCTCTGGATGGCAAGTCTAGTGGCATAGGTTGTAAATAAATGAAGGTTTTGCAGCCTTTGGAAAAAGATTCAGTTTGAGGGGCTAGGAGTGTTGGATTGAGCTCAAATTTGGAGGGTTGATCTTAGAGACATGTTTAGACAATATGCAACTGACGGATTATGATTTGGAGGTCACTTGACTGGGTTTCTAGGTGACAGAAAGTTCACCCATAAAGGGTTTCAAGACCTAGGTCCTTGACCTTGAAGGTTTGATTTGGAATGTTGGATTTGGGTTGGATTTAAGAGTTAAATGATTGACCTTGAACCATTCATATCAATGGAAATCGAATGAATGATTAAAATTAATTGGATATGATTTAGAATTTGATTGAATGTTGATTGAAGGCTGAATTAAAGATTGAGCTGAAAGGTAGAACTGGGTTTAATTGGGATTGAATTGGGTCTTTATGACTAAGGGGTGGACATCTCCCCATCATTAGGTCATTAAAAAGAACCCCAAGTGGGTCCTAGTGACCTCATATAAAAATGAGGTCAACAAAACTCTAACTCACTAAAACTCTCCCCCTGAGTGTGTGTGTACAAGGTTACTTAGCTTGAGGATCCATTACATTACACTTGACTCAAGAAAGGTGAAAAAATTATATTGAACCTGAATCACATACAGACTTACTCAATCTAGATCTAGCTTGAATTGCAATTAATCTTGTGAACCTGAAAGGTTAGACACTCAAACATAAACAAAAATATTTGCTATCATAAAAATCATAATCCTTAAATCCAGATTCGCAACAATCTCCCTCTTTTTGATAATGGCAAATATTTATTAGTAATTCCAAATTTAGTAAATAAATAAGAAAGCCAAGAAAATTAAGGAGTGCAATTTCTATTAGCCAGGTGAATAGTACAAGAACACTGAACATTGATAAAATACTGAACATTGATAATTCAACGAGTACCCTGACCCAGAACATAAATTACTCCCCCTTTTGATATCTCAAAAAGGGAAAAATAGCACATAGAAACATAAAGAAAAAATAAAGAAATAACAACAACAAAATATTTTTTTTGAAATGATCTGCTCTAGTAAATAAAAAATTTTCTTAATTTTTAATTCAAAAGCTAATAAGAAGAAAATTGACAACGTTGAAATCCAAAAAAATTGAAAAATTAATTTTCGTAACTTCTACCTGAGACACCTTACATGTTCAAATTCCTTTCAAACATAAATCAAATTCAGAAGAAAATAAATTAGATTTGAAAAGAGAATGAATCAGAAATTATGATTTTCAATCTCAAGTTTTTAAAAGTATTAAGTGGAGCATGGATTTTTCTAAGACATTTAAAGATTTGAAAGGGAAGAAAGCTTATCTCTTGGTGGGCTCATTTTGTGCCTCTTTTTTAATTTATTTGGTACACTTTACGCATCTTTTGACTTTTTGATACACTCTGTGTATCTTTCCATTTTTGACGTCATTATACATCTTTTCATTTTTGAGCCCATTTTGTGCCACTTTTTATTTTGTTTTACAAGCTTGCTTCCTTTCATAGTCTCTTAAGAATCTCATTTGTGAAATTATCTTCCATACATAAGAGAAGAAAACACTCACTCTCTACAGTAAGGAGGAGTAATTCATAGAATAAAATCATACTTTATATGATAAGTGCAATCACATGATTAAGAAAAATATAACCATGATTCAATACTTTGAAAATACTATTCATATGAGATAGATTACTGTAGGAAGATAAAATAAATCTCTAGTTCAAAAACTAACTTTTTAATTTTGAAAATATTTTTTATCCAAAAGGAACAATACACCATTAAAGGAGTCAGAGGAAGAGAAACAATCATAAATGTTTCTTCCCTTTAACTGTTTCAGAGGAGTCAATAACTGCTTACAAACTTTCAAACAAAAATAAGGCAAAACTCTCAGTTAGAAATCCAATTTATCAGCAGTAGAGAGCAGTGATCTGATTCTGAAGAAAATAAATAGTAAATTAATAAAAGTAAAAAGAGTATAAAAAGAAATAATCAAATCAAGAAAATAACCACGATAAAAGAAAATCAGTAGAGAATAAAAACAAAAAAAAAGAAACCAGATAATCCAATCAAATAAAAATAAAAGGGAAAATTGAAAAACAAAAATAATAGAAATAAGTGATCATCAGTTTCATGCATTTATGTCAATCACACCCAATCAGGATCTTATAATACTTAATGAGTCAAAGGCCAGTGGTTTAGTAAAGATGCCAACCAGTTGGTTTTCAGTTGCTACATGATGTAGCTCAATATCCCCTTTGGTAACATGGTCCCTAATGAAGTGATGCCTTATGTCAATGTATTTAGTTCTTGAATGTTGGATATGATTCTTAGAGATGCAGATGGCACTAGTATTATCACATAGAACTAAAATCATGGCAACAAGTAATCTTAAATCTAAGATTTGTTACTTCAACCAAAGAACTTGGGTCACACAACTTCTTAAGACAATGTACTCAGCTTCAACAATGGAAAGTGCAACAGAGTTTTGTTTTCTACTGAACTAGGAGACTAAAGACTGTCCTATGAATTGACAAGTTCTAGAAGTACTCTTTCTACCCACCCTACATTCTACAAAATTAGAATCAGAATATCTAATAATCTCAAAAAAAGTGTTGTGCCTAGGATACTAGATTCCTAAGTTTTGAGTCCCTAAGAGATATCTAAGGATTCTCTTAACTGTAGTCAGGTAGAATTCTTTAGAATTAGCTTGAAATCTAGTATAAAGATAAACACTAAATATAATATCAAGTCGGCTAGCAGTCAGGTAATACAGTGATCCAATTATTCCTTTGTACTTCTTCTGATTAACAGATTTTCTATTTGAATCCTTATCTAACTGAACAGTGGAACTCATGGGAGTGTTGCTTGGCTTGGCTTTGTCCATTTCATATTTCTTCAAGACGTTCTTAGTGTATTTTGATTGATTAAGAAATGTTTCATCATCCATTTGCCTTATGCTAAACTCTAAAAAGTAGGATAATTCTCCCATCATACTCATCTCAAACTCCTTACTCATTATTTTAAAAAAAATCATCACATAACTTTTGATCAGAAAATTCAAATAGTATATCATCAATATAGATCTGGAAAATGAGTAAATCCTCTCCTACTTTTCTCAGAAAAAGGGTGGTGTCTACACTTCCCTTAATAAACTCTCTTTCTAGTAGGAATATGCTAAGCCTCTCATACTAAGCTCTAGGTGCCTGTTTCAATCTATATAAGGCCTTTTTTAATTTAAAAATATGATTTGGATATTGGAAACTTTCAAAACTTGGGGGTTGCTCTACAAAGATATCTTTTTTTATCACCCCATTTAAAAAGGCACTCTTGATATCCATTTGAAACAGCTTAAATCCCTTATAACAGGCAAAGGCTAATAGCTCTCTAATGGCTTCCAATCTAGCTACAAGGGAAAAGGTCTCCTGAAAATCAATACCTTATATGTAGTTATATCCCTTAGCCACCAATCTTGCCTTATTCCTAACCACCACACTATAATCATTTATTTTATTCTTAAAGACCCCTTTGGTTCCCACTATATTTTAATTCTTAAGTCTTTCAACTAACTCACTAAAACTCTCCCCATGAGTGTGTGTGTGCAAGGTTACTTAGCTTGGGGATTCATTACATTACACTTGACTCAAGAAATATGAAAAAATTATATTGAACCTGAACCACATACAGACTAACTCGATCTTGAGCTGGCTTGAATTATAATTGATCTTGTGAACCTGAAAGGTTAGACACTAAAAAAAAAAAAGAAAAGAAATGTTTGCTATCATCAAAATCATAATCCTTAAATCCAGATTTACAATAATTTCATATTAGGGAAGATGATCCAAAGTGTGAGACTGATCAGTTACAGGATTCCCCAAGTTCTTATGTTATTTTGTTAATGTTGTTTAATTATTCTTTTATAATCATGAGTAGAGAGATTTTAGAGGCCTTAGCGATCAGCTAAGATTAGCACTAGCAACTTTTGATATCAGCAAATTCTCAATCTTAGTGAAGAGAGCCAGGAGAATTAAAAATGAGTTGAATTTCTTTAAGTACAGTTGGGAGTAGTAGCAAACAAGCAAAAGGAGGATGTTTAAAAAAGAGGATTAATTTAGGACCAAAAAGCCAAAATTTGATAATAAGCAGAAGCCAATCAACCTGAGAAACCTCTGTGTGATCAATATATGGAGAGGTATTATGGGCAGTGTTTACTGGATTCTGGAAGGTGTTTCATATATGGTGAATTGGGTTATTACAAGATAGACTTCCCTCTAGAGAAAAGAAGAAATGTCGGGCCATAAGGTCTGAGGAGAAAGGACAACAAAGAAGATATTTGAAAGGTAATTAGGCAAGAAAAACTTAATTTTAGGAAAAGCTACTAGTCCAAGGAAAAGCCACCACTACAGTTAAAAGAAGAAGCATCAGAAGTTAAAGGTAATCAACCTGTGAAAGCTTAAGTAATATCATTTACATACCAAAAAAGTTTGAATGTACAGCTTCTTACTCTAGCTTATATGTAGTCAAAATATATTTGCACAAAAGTGCAGTCAACCTTCTACCTAGAGCCCCACATGCTCCTTCCCTTTTCCTGCAGCTCAACCACTGCTAATAAGCTAAAACTTAATGAAATATATAACCATAGTATAAGAAATAAAAAATATAAAATTTTTGCCTTCAATTATAAATGATACCTAAATTTCTATATGAATCATAAAAATGTATAAATAACTAATGCATAATAATGTCAATCATTGTAAGTATTTTTTAACCTTTAACATATTCCTTGATCTGCTTATTTTTTTATATTTTAGATAAGTTATATGATGACTATAAGCTTGTGTACACTTATAACTCTCTCTTTTAAGGTTAGGTCTAAATTCTCGATTTTTAGAAGTGAGAGTCGTCATTCAAGGTTGGGTTTGAATTCTCAACTTTTAGAAGTGAGAGAGTCGGGTACCTCCTATATGGCTCCTAAGGCTTATCTCGTTAAGTCTTTTGCCTTTACTTGTGTGAGCCTATCCCCCATATATAACTTGTCTCATTTTACTTTTCATTTATCTTTCATAAAGCTTCATATTTTTCATAACGTACACATAAATATCCTATAACTGAGCTAATGAACCAGTAAATAAATACATGATGAAACTAGAATTAATGCTATCACAATTATATAAAAATGTTATTATAATTACATAAAAATATTACTATTTCATATACCATAGTTTGGGTATCTCACATCGTTCTCTGGGGTAGTCGTGTAAAGTTGTTCGCCTGAAATATTCTGACCTCTTTTCATCTTGTATACAACCTAAAGCATAAATTTTTACCTTTAATACATGCATTCAAATAAAAAAATAAGACAAGCTATATAAAAATCTTACAAATTTACCTCAATTGAACTCCTCTTCATTCAACTCCAAAGTTTCTTTCCTCTCCTAAACCTCCTTCCCCTACTTCCCTTCCTTCTCTTATTTCCTTAGCTGAATTTAATTCCTTACCTGATTCTGAATTTAGTCGCAATGACCCTTCCCCCTTCCCTATGCAGCTCATGGTTGGAGCTCACCAAACTAGCATCTTTGACTCTAGAGAGCTACGAATGGGTGGGGGACATAAATGGAATAAAGTACTTTAGTGCTTAAGGTAACTTAATAGTATAACATTACTAATACTTCACTACAACTCCACTAAAATTCCACAATTCTCTCCTAGCTGCAAGATCCCATCAAACCATTGCATGCAATCTTAATTTCTCTCTATTTCTCTCCACTCACTCACACCACCAGTGTAGCACCAGCTTGTTGTAGAAGGAGAAGGGGAGGGAAAGAGGAGTGAGGAAAGATAAATTTGGATTTTGATTGCCGCTCTGCTTTATCGTTTTTATAAAGATCGCTCAAATCATGGTAGGTGTTTGTTATCCTATATTTATTTTCAAAGATTTTGATTTTGATAATCTGATTTCTTCTAAATTGAATTTATTACATTTTTCCCAGATTTAGTGAACTTCAACCGCACAACTTTTTATATTTTATAATATTGATTACTCTAAATATTTTGATTGATAATCATATAACTTTTTATATATTATAGTATTGATTACTCTAAATATTTCGACTGATTGATTGTATAATTTTATTAGGTAAAATAAAATTTATTATATTTTGTATGATTTACAAAAGAAAGATTTTTATATTTTAATATAAATATACTGATAATATGAACATTGTAAATGAATATCGAACCCGCGACTTCTAGCGTGACAGACCAGCACTCTAACCAACTGAGCTATTTCCCCCTTTCGTCACTACTATCGATTTAAAAAGTATGAGTATATGATTGAGTAATAGTTGGTTTCTATTATTATTATAATACTATGATAGTAGTATAAGTGAGGATAATTAAAAATTGATTTTACTGACATTGGCTGAAAACTAACTGACCTGCATAGGATGGTGAGCCGACGAGCTTTCTTTTAAAAACTGTAGCTTAGTGTTATGCTCTACTGATTCATGTGATATATTAATTTGAAGTTATAAGGAGTTATTATAGTGCTAACGAGCAAAGAGTGATGACTTTGTTTACTGAACTAGTGGTTGCTGGTTACTTATTACTGATTATCGACAACTAAAAAATAACACACAAGCCAGGTCACCTTATTTAGCGTGATTATTAGAATGCATGTTACTGCTATACTATTATTGTATTATTTTACTATTTTATTGCTACTATACCATTTTACCATTACTGCCATCGATTTAATGAATATTGTTACTGATACTATTGATATTGTTACTGGTGCGGCTACTGCTTCACTATTATTGTTGCTACTATTAATTTACTATTTACTAATTTATTATTGTTGTCACGTGATTCCTACACTAAGTATGTGACACTGAGTAAATGATATTGAGCATGTGATATAAGATACTGATATAGAATTATTAAATCTCATGTGTATACTGATTTGATTGTACTACATTATTATGGATTCCTATAGTTTGAATAGATGCTTTTGATTTATTAATTTATATGATTTTCTTATTGTTATTATTGATCTCCTTTTTGGCATTGGTCACTCACACGAGTGCATTGCACATCTTGTGAGTCAGTGTATTTTTCTGTACGTTGCACTGTTGTGTTTGATAAAGGGTTAAATTGCACATTTTACCTCGATTCATCATCGACTTTAGAATTTATTTCATTTTGATAACATATTGCTCTTTATTATGCTTAAAAATATATGTGATCGGGTCAACGTCGATTTACTATGTATTTTACATGAGTTTGTATGTTTGAACCCCTTATGCACATATTTGTTCTGTACGTAGAATCTTTTGGTCCAAGCCTCATTTTGTGAAGTGGAGCATGCTGTTGCGTATGGCTTATTGAGACAGATCAAATGAGCCCATTCACGCTTGAATTGGGTGTCATTTGATGCGTGTTGAGGAGAGGGAATGCAAGGAGCTTTTTTAGGAAATTCAATAATTTAAATAAATTAAAATTACATAAAAATATTAAAATAATTAAAACCAATTTTTAATAAAAAATTTTATCTTTTCCCTCTTAATAATAGCCTTCTTCCTAGCCATCTAATTTAAAAGCCAATGACTAATTTGCATCAAGGGAACAACATTCTTTTAAGGCTTTTTAAGGGTTTACTAAAAGGAGGCTAGGTTTTTCCTTTTGGGGTGTGGCTCTTTTATATGGCTCTCTTATGCAGGCTTTCTCATTGGAAGCTCCTCCTCCATGAAAATTTTTGACCAAAGTTACTCTCTCCTCCTGGTCGAAATTTTTCATAGAGGAGGAGAGAGTAGCTTTGGTTGAAATTTTTCTTGGAGGAGGAGCTTCACATGAGAAAGTGGCTACTCTCATCTAAGGGAACTAAGAAAAAATGTGAGGATCTTCTTCTATTCGGCCAAGAGAAGTTAAGAAGAGTTTATATTATTGTGAGGAATTTTTGGAATAATATGACAATAAAATGCAGAATCAGTCGTCTCTATTTCTTCAAAATGGAGGTGTTGCGATAGGCTTGCACCGTTAACTTGCTCTGGTGAGGTAAACTATCTAAAACTTAGGACCCCTTAGGACTTCTAAGCCTTGCATGTGAATAGGATTTCCTAAACCTTAGGTTCTTATAAACCATGTATTTAATTTTCCAAACCTGTTAACCCGTTAGTGAGTAGAACTTTACTCGTTTGTACAAAGCTTAAGGTTGCGTAGCATTGATTTATTATCCATATTTAGACATTCTCCCCTTTAATTTTTATAAATCATAATGTGCATGATAAGATAAATATATTAATAAAAATAAAATAAGATAATTAAGCATAAACAAATCAAAATGATCAAACTCTAATAAATGAAAACTATTAATAAAGTTAAATTAAATAAATTAATAATAAAATATAAATAATTTAAAATTGAATAAATAAAATAAAAATCAATAAGAATTAAATAAAAATAAAATAAAACTTTAAAATAAAATTAACTAATTAAACTTAAATAGTTAAGTAATAATTTATTAAAAATTAATGAAAACTCAAGTAAATTAATAAAAATTCAAATAAATTAAATGAAAAACCATCAAGCAATAAATAAATTTCAATTAAATTAAACTAAATTTTGATTATTAATTCAATTAAACTTTATTTAATTAAGTGGATTCATTAATTACATATTAAACCATTAATTAAAGGATTTTTCATGCTTTATGTTCGACTCTGGCATATTAACATTGGATTTAAATGGTCCTTAATCAATTTTAAAAAGACCCTTATACACTGTATTCAACTCAATTTGGAAGATACACATGTATTGATTTGGGGGGTCTTTAATAAATTTTAAATAAACTAAAGGCTTTTATACATTATGTTCACCTCTTTTAAGAAGACAAATTGCATTGAATTATAAAGCTTTGAATAAATTCTTAATGAATTTAAATAAATTTAAAATTTAATAAAGAATCAAATATAATTAATCGAGGTGATTGTTGGGTAACTTGGGCTTATGAGACTATTAACGTAGCCTCAATGAGGGTAAAATAAACCTCATAGCCTTGATTTAATAAAGACATTCACTATTCAACCTAAATAATCACTCATAAATCAGTAATAAAATATTTAGAAATTAGAGCTTTATACCATTGTGTTTGACTCCTTTTAAAAAGGCAAAGATCTATCGAATTGGAAGTTTTTAAGGACTAAAACACATAATTAAAATACAAGGCTTCTATGCAACTAATCCTATCCTTTATGGAGGGATGATAACAATTATAATTATGAGCTTTAGGATTTGGGTTAGTGGCTTTCACTCTTTATAGTCACTAATTAACATGATTCTTTAAAACCTAAAATGAAACAACTCAAACAAATAAAACTCTTCAAATTTAGTTAATAAAATTCTAAAATATTAAAGCTTAAATTTAAACTAAAATCTCCCTTGATCTATAACTAACACATAACCTTAAATTTAAATAACTTGAATGTCAAACTTCCTAGGACATACCAAAGACATACTACCTTTTAAAATACTAGAACCGGTTTGCTAGGATCACTAACTCTATCCTTAGGCTAAGCCGTAGTGTGTTTGTGTGATGCAGGTACCATTGCCTGGAGGGTACCCTTGGTGTGTTTGTTTATTTACTATACTTTAGATGTCATACTCATGTATTTTATACACCTTACTTTACAATACACTCTGCTTGCATACATATATTCTAACATTACTACTTAAGTAAAATGTTAAAGTAAAAGGAACCTAGGATGCTTGTAAAAATAAAAATTCAAGGTAGAATGTATCTAGAATTGGATGTAAATTGTAAAGTGCTCATTGTACGTTTGTATATTTCAATTTCAAAGATTGTAAAACCTTCAAAGAGGTTTGCTCATATAAATAAATAGGGCTCCAAAAGATTATTCCTTCTCCTTTAAAGGGTGCTATCTTTTGGAATCTTATAGAAGATTTGGAGTCAAAAGAAAGTAGGCAAATGCATTTGAACTTAAATTCATAGGAGTATAACTAAGAATATTATGATGGAGCTTGGCCATCTTAGTTTACAGTAGACCCTGGGTTATATTTATTTTCTAATAAATGAATAAAATATTTTATTTATGCATTTATTTCATGCATCATACCTGACGATAGATAGATGCATTTGCATATTTTATATATCCCTAATTTAAGCTTCTAAATTAAAATCCTTGACTCCTTAGGATAGAGCCATTATATCTTGCATGTATAAGGTGATTGATTGTGTTTAAGATATTAACTAACAGCTCACTTCAGGAAATCATAAGCCCAGATTATACAACCCTTAGTATATCTTTTCTAACTCCTGATAAATTTTAAATTTATAATTTCTTCTAAGATAATAAATTAGTCTTTGATCTTCTAAACTCAAAATTTTTAATCAAATCTTCATACATTTACTAGTTCTTAACAAAGGAGTATTTAGAAATTAATATAAATAAAACCAATGAGTGAAAACTTAATTTCTTATAGCCAAAAAATTTAAAACAAAGTATTCTACAACATAGTGAAAGTTACACGATAAAGTATTATATATTTTTTATACTCATAAACATATTTTCTTACTCTTTATCATTTCACAAAAATGCTAGAATTAAAATAAAAAAAAATAGGGTTTTGGGAGCCTACCTCGACCACACTCTGAGCTTCAGCCTTCAAATATCTCTCATTTTTTTATCTCTCCTCTTTATGTTCTCCCTCTCCTTCTCCTCTTCTCCAGTAAGGAAGGGCTAGCGTGAGAGTTTGAAAATAGATTTAGATATTTTATGTATAAAAAAAATCTCATTTTGGGTCCAAAACCATTGCGCTCACCTTGAATATTCAAAATGATCCCAGATTCCTTAAACCATAGAGTTGAGTGCCGTAGTAGTGCCATCCAACACCATAGCCCTCCCCTTTCAAACAAAGAGAGCAAAGTTGTGATGCCACCTCTGAAAGTTCGATAGGGATGTTAAGCCCTAGTGAACTAGTCCCGAGGCTAACCAAGAGGGGGGGTGAATTGGTTATTTAAAAATTTCATGATAACAATGAAAATCTTTTCGATACTTAGTAGCGGAAACAAGTAAACAAGAACGAAAATATCAATCACAGATATTCACCCAAGCAGTTAATATCGGAAAAGTAAAGTGCAAAACTGAATCAGAAAAGCAAACCAGATTTTATAGTGGTTCGGTCAACTTGACCTACGTCCACTCCCCGGAGCCTCCCCTCCGGGTGTTGCACTAAACAAAAAGTGTCTCTCCTTTTGCTCCCACAGCAAGGCGGAGAAGCCTGTACAAACACCTCCTTTTCACCACACGGTGAGGCAGAGAACCCGACCTCCTTTTGCTTCCTCATGAAGCAGGCAGAGAACCTTTGAACTCCTTTTGCTTCCACCTGAAGCGGGCAGAGAACCCCGGATCTTCTTGTGAACGATCCTCCCACGACGAACACTGACTAGACGAAAGACAACGAGTGGAGAAGACGACTCTGATCCGTGCTTGTAGCAACCTTAGTGAATCCCTCACTAACTCCCCCTCAAAAGATCTTCTCTCTCTCTCCCAACTCTCTCTCTCTCTCTAGGGTTTCTCAGGGAAGGAAGGTGGCAAAAGATTTTTCTTGTTTCAAGAAAAAGTTCTTTTATAGGAGGGCTTAAAATTTGCCCTAAATCTCAACTAGTCGGCCAAGATGATCTAGGACGATCGATAGATCGTCCTGTACGATTAGTTCAAATTCAGCTGTTTCAGCCTGGACGATCTGGCTCTTCTGGACGATCAGTGGAAAAAATTGTTCATATTGTCCCGTACGATCCTGCGATCGTCCGGGACGATTAGTGAAAATCAAGAAATATCGTCCAGAAGACATTTCGGGTCGTCCAGCAAAATCTGTGCTGGATGACCAAAAAATGACTTGATCGTCTAGGACGATAGGTATATCGTCATGTACGATTAGTTCAAAAAGTGCCCAAATCATCCTAAACACAGTTCCGGTCGTACAGCTGAAATGCACTAGACGATCATGATCGTCCGGGACGATCCTGCGATCGTCCGGGACGATCCTGCGATCGTCCGGGACGATCCTGCGATCGTCCGGGACGATCCTGCGATCGTCCAGGACGATATGATCGTATCAATCAAAAATAAATTGCTTTCCTTAATTACCAGATTAAATTAGGCATGATTGTACTGGATCGTCCAGGACGATAAACGTATCGTCCAGGACGATTAGACCAAATAACTAAAAATAAAAACTTGCCTAACTTGATCTGGCGGCTGAGAATTTCCGATTTGAGCATATCGTCCCGTACGATCCAAAAATCGTCCAGGACGATCTGCTTAATCAGACCCTCTTAACTTAGTCGCCCTAATTAGGGTTTCTATTTTTACCTGATCGTCCTGGACGATATTCACATCGTCCTGAGTGTGTGTATGCAAGGTTACTTAGCTAGGGGATCAGTTACATTACAATTGACTCAATAAAATGAAAAATAGTACATTGGACACACTTGGACCCGATCTTGAGTTGGCTTGAGTGGCTCGTGGTCTTTTGTGCCTGAAACAGATTAGCCAAGCAAAACACACAGGAAACATGTTTGTCATCATCAAAACCATATTTGCAACAATCTCCCCCTTTTTGATGATGGCAAACATTTGTAAAGTAGTTTGAAAATAACAATAAACAGGAGATCGAAAAATAGATATATTTTTTTTAATTTTCATTTAACAATCAAACTAATACAGAAAATATAACACATAACAAAGATTGAAACGACTACAACTGACTCCCCCTTTTGACATCACAAAAAGGAGGAGGGTAAAGCAGAACACGAAAATATAAGTACAAAACATAAAAGAGAACAACTACAAAACAGGAAACTAAAACTGAGGCGGATCCTGATTGGAATGATCGATCAGGATCCCAAAAACACAACCATGAAATCAAAATAAAACAAACACGAATAAAACTTACAGCAAAAACATATAAAAGCAACATTTTTTTTGATCAAGCTGCTCGAGTAAATCAGAATTTTTCTTTGATTGTAGATTCAAAAACCAATAAGAAGATGATTGACAGCGCTGAAATCTAGAAAAATGTTGAAGAAATCAACTTTCGTAACTCCGACCCCGGGCACCTTATCGATGCAAACCTTTTTCAAAATAAAAATCCGATTCAGAAGAAAAGACATTAGATTTGAAAAGAGATCCTTTCAAGCCTCATTCCAGAAAAATATCTGATATAATAGTGTTACAAAGTAAAAAATTAGAAATCAGGATTTTCAAACTCAAGCTTTTGAAAATATTAAGTGGCGTACGGATTTTTCTAAGACATTTAACAATCTGAAAGGGAGGAAAGCTTGGTTTGGGCTCATTTTGTGCCTCTTTTTCAAATTGGTTGGCGCTTTACGCATCTTTTGATTTTTGATACACTTTGTGTATCCAATTTGGCAATTTCGCATCTTTTCAGTTTTGGGCTCATTTTATGCCTCTTTTTCAAATTATCTGGCGCACTGCGCATCTTTTATAAACTTTCTCCTTTTCATAATCATTAAAGAGTCTCAGCTGTGAGATTATCTTCCAGACATAGGAGATGACTCTCCACAGTAAGGAAGAGCGATTCACAAAATAAAAGCCATACAACATATGATAAATGCAATCACTTGGTTTAGAAAATCAAACTAATGACTCAAGACTTTGAAAAATACTATTGATATGAGGCAGATTACTGTAGGAAGATAAAATAATCTCTATTTCAAAAACTAACATTTTAATTTTGAAGAAGATTTTTATCCAAAAGAAACTATACACCAATAAAGGAGTTAGAGGAAGAGAAACAATCATCAATGTTTCTTCCCTTTAACCGATTCAGTGGAATCAATCACTGCTTACTAGCTTCCAAACCAAAACAAGGTAAAAACTCCCAGTCAAAAATTCAGATTATCAGAAGTAGTGAGCGGTGATCAGATTTTGAAAAGCATAAAACAGTAAGTGCAAGATATGAACCAGTGAATAAAAACAGGTAAAAAACCACAGTAAAGTAAATACTCAAATCAAACTAACAGTAAGGCTAAAACAGAAATCAGCAGAGGAAATAAAATCAACTGAAAGTAAACAATAAAAATAAAAACTAACTAACGGAAAATAGAATACCAATCCGAACAATCAGAAATCAGCAGTCATCAGAATCAAGCATTTATATCAATCACTCCTAATCTGGTTCTCAAAATGCTGAATGAGTCAAAGGCCAGTCGTTTAGTGAATATGTCAGCCAGCTGATTTTCAGTTGCTACATGATGTAGCTCAATGTCCCCTTTTGTAACATGGTCCCTAATGAAGTGATGCCTTATATAAATGTGTTTGGTCCTAGAATATTGGATTGGATTCTTAGAGATACAGATGGCACTAGTATTATCACTCAGAACAGAAATTGTGCCAACAGGTATCCCTAAATCCAAGACTTGTTGCTTCAACCAAAGAACTTGGGCCACACAACTCCCTAAGGCAATGTACTTAGCTTCAGCAGTGGAAAGTGTAACTGAGTTCTATTTTCTACTGGACCAGGAGACTAACGACTGTCCTATGAATTGATAAGTCCCAGAAGTGCTCTTTCTATCCACCATACACCCCGCAAAGTCAGAATCAGAATATCCAATGATCTCAAAAGAGGTGCTGTGCCTAGGGTACCAAATTCCTAGGTTTATGGTCCCTAAAAGATATCTAAGAATTCTCTTAACAGCAGTCAGGTGGGACTCTTTAGGATCAGCCTGAAACCTAGCACAAAGACGGACACTAAACATGATATCAGGTCGGCTAGCAGTCAGGTAAAACAGTGAACCTATTATCCCTCTATACTTCTTCTGATCAACAGATTTTCCATTTGAATCCTTATCTAACGGAACTGAGGAGGGCATGGGAGTATTGATTAGCTTGGCTTTGTCCATTTCATATTTCTTTAAAATGTCCTTAGTGTATTTGGATTGATTGAGAAAGGTTCCATCATCCGTTTGCCTTATGCTAAACCCCAAAAAGTAGGATAATTCTCCCATCATACTCATCTCAAACTTCTTACTCATTATTTTAGAAAACTCATCACATAAATATTTATCAGAAGATCCAAAAATTATATCATGAACATAGATCTGGATAATGAGTAAGTCATCCCCTAATCTCCTCAAAAAAAGGGTGGTGTCTATGCTCCCCTTAACAAACTCTCTTTCTAACAGAAATGTGCTAAGCCTCTCATACCAAGCTCTGGGTGCCTGTTTCAATCCATATAAGGCCTTTTTTAATTTGAAGACATGATTTAAATATTGGGAACTCTCAAAACCTGGGGGTTGTTCTACAAAAACATCTTCTTTAATTACCATATTTAAAAAGGCACTCTTCACATACATTTGAAACAGCTTAAATCCCTTATAACAGGCAAATGCTAGTAGCACTCTAATGGCTTCCAATATAGCTACAGGGGCAAAAGTCTCCTCAAAATCAATCCCTTCTATCTGATTATACCCCTTAGCCACCAATCTTGCCTTATTTCTCACCACCACACCAGAATCATTCATCTTATTCTTAAAGACCCACTTGGTTCCTACAATACTTTGATTTTTAGGTCTTTCTACTAACTCCCAAACATCATGCCTTACAAATTAATTCAATTCTTCCTACATAGCTAAAATCCAAAACTCATCCGACAAGGCTTGATTGATGTTGGTGGGTTCAGTCATTGAGATAAAGGCAGAATGGTTTACTTCCTTCCTAAGTCCATGCCTAGTCCTAACACCTTCAGAAGGGTCTCCTAAGATCAGTTCTTTAGGATGATTTGAAGAATATCTCCAATCTCTAGGCAACGTGGTTTGAGGTTCTACCCTTTCCTCCAAATTTATATTTCCAACTCCTTGGGTAACCTCAACGATCTCTTCATCTTCTACTTCAGATCTAGACTCCTTAGGATCAGATTCATCAAACATTATATGGGTTGTTTCTTCCACCACCAAAGTCCTCCTATTGAACACCCTAAAGGATTTCCCCACACTTGAATATCCTAAGAACACTCCTTCATCAGATTTGGGGTCAAAATTTCCTAAGGGTTATTTCCCGTTGTTCAAAATGAAAACCTTACAGCCAAAGACATGGAGGTGGGACATATTTGGAGTTCTACCCTTAATGATCTCATAAGGTGTCTTGTTCAGTTTGACTCTCACATTCACCCTATTCAGTACATAACAGGCAGTGTTCACCGCTTCAGTCCAAAAGTATTTTGGAAGTGAATACTCGGCAAGCATGGCTCTAGCGGCTTCCACTAAGGTCCTGTTCTTCCTTTTAGCTACCCCGTTCTGCTGAGGGGTCCTAGGAGCTGAAAAATTATGACTAATCCCATGATCCTCACAAAAACTTTCAAATCTTTCATTTTCAAACTCCCCTCCGTGATCACTATGGATGGTAATAATCTCACATCCTAACTTCTTTTGAATCCAAGTAGAGAAAGATCTAAACTCATCAAATGACTCAGATTTATGTGCCAAAAACTTAACCCAAGTGAACCTCGAATAATCATCTACAATCACAAACCCATAGACTCTCCCCCCTAAGCTGGCAGAGGTCCATGTGAAGAACTTCTAAAGGTCTAGAGGTGCTAATGTCCTTAACAGAGTGAAAAGAGGACTGGACTTGCTTCCCCAACTGACAGGCATCACACAGGTGATCCTTAGTGAACTTAAGCTTGGGCACACCTCTAACTAAGTCCTTTTGGGTGACTCTCCTAAGGGTTTTCATACTGGCATGACATAATCTCCTATGACATAACCAAGACTCATCAGCAGCAGTTTTTAAACAAATTGAATTATCAGATTTAATGCAACTTATATCCAGCTTGTAGATGTTGTTGATCCTTTGCCCCTGTAAAACAACTTCATCATTTAAGCTTAAAATGCAGCCAGTGGGCAGGAATTTGATGCTGTATCCCTTGTCACAGAGTTGACTGATGCTCAGCAAGTTATGTTTCAGTCCATCTACAAGCAAAATATTATCAATCATAAAATTTTTTGAATCACCAATTATACCTGAGCTTACCACCTTCCTGGTGGTGTTATCTCCAAGTGTAACCTTGCCTCCAGCTCTGGCCTCCAGCGAAATAAACTGATTTGCATCTCCAGTCATATGTCTAGAACATCCGCTGTCCAGGTACCACATGCTCTCACGAGGTCTTGTGTGAGAGCACACCTACAAAAATATCAAACGTCAGTCTTAGGAACCCAAACAGGTTTGGGTTCCTTCTTATGAAAAGAAGAATGCAATGCATGCGTGCTGTGCTGTGAAACAGACAGTTTGGGTTTCCACACCCAATGTGTACTACGGTGAACAGTGCAGGTGTGGGAAATGTGTCCTAACATGCCACATGAAAAGCATCTAACACCAGGAAAATGGTTAACTAATCTACGTGGGTGATAGTATCTCTTCCTAGATGTATATGAAACATGCTTTGATGAACTTGCAACATATTTTTCAAAAGATGGCGGTGCATAAAACTGTTCAAAAGTAGGCGGTATTTTGTTCTTTTCATAAGCAGTGATTTTTACTTTCAAAAACTCAATATGTTTATTTAGACTTGTAATTTCAAAGGTTCTTGCACTTTCATTACTTTCTAAATCACATGCCATATCATTCACTTTCTTAAAAGCAACTTCTAATTCAACATGCGATATTTTTAACAAATCATGCTCAACAGTTAAATCAAAATATTTTTTATTCAAATCATCGAATTCATCAAGCAAAGACATGTGATTGGAATCAGGTGTGGAATGATCTTTAACTACAGAATCATGCTCTTTCTGCAAAGTCAAGTAATCTAATTTCAAACTAGCATGAGTTTTCTTAAGTTTCTTATAGGATGTATGAATTCTTTCAGAAACTTTAAATAATTGATCGTAAGTAAGCTCACATACCTCTTCATGGTCCGACTGACCAGGGTGATCATCAGCCATCAGACACAAGTTTGTTTCCTCCTCTTCAGCTTCAGTCTCAGAAGAGTCGGATGCAGAGTCTGCCCAGAACGCCTTCTGAATCCGCTTCTTGTCCTTTCTGAACTTTGGTTTCTCCTCACCCTTTTCTTTGCTTGGGTGAGCTTTAAGTGTAGGACAATCAGCCTTAATGTGTCCAGGCTTCCTGCATTCAAAACAAACAGATTCAGATGGACCCTTAAAATTTTTACTGGACTTACCCTTGTTCCACTTCTGATAGTTCTTATGTTTCTTCCTTAGAAAGCTTTTGAACTGCCTTGTAATTAAGGCAACATCATCGCTATCAGACCCAGAAGTGCTAGCATTTGAATCTTTGGCCTTTAGTGCCACTGTCTTCTCTTTCTTACGTTCACCTGCATCAAGTTGCCTTTGGTTCACCCCTTGCTCGTAAGCAATGAGTGATCCAAGTAAGCTGTCAATAGAGTAAGTATTTAAATCTTTAGATTCAGTGATCGCAGTAATCTTAGCATCATAAGAAGCAGGCAAATATCTCAGAATTTTGTTCACTCTTTCGTAGTTAGTAAGTTCTCTACCTAAAGCATGCAAAGAGGTAACAATCTGAGTGAACCTTGTGTACATTTCTGAAATAGTCTCACTAAGTTTCATGCAAAAAAGTTTGTAATCATGTAACAAGATATTTAACCTAGATTGTTTGACTTCAGTTGTACATTCGTATGTTATACATAATCTATCCCAGATTTTCTTTCCCGTTGTACAAATAGAAACACGCATATAGTCTTCAGATTTTAAAGCACAAAAGAAACAGTTCAAGCATTTTGCATTTAATTGTGCTAAATCACGATCATCAAACATCCAATCAGCAAAAGGTAATTCAGTTTTCACATTGTTAATCAATCTAAAAGGTGGTTCGTATCCATCCTTAACTAACATCCACATGCGATAATCAATAGATTGCAGAAAAGTAGACATGCGTGTTTTCCAAAAATCAAAAGGAATATTGTCAAACAACGGTGGTCTTGTAATGGAATAGCCTTCAGCAGTATTACGATTGTTACAGTTAGCCATGGATCAAATTCAAAAGTTTTTAAACCTAAATTTTGAATCCCGCTCTGATACCACTTGAAAGTTCGATAGGGATGTTAAGCCCTAGTGAACTAGTCCCGAGGCTAACCAAGAGGGGGGGGGGGGTTGAATTGATTATTTAAAAATTTCACGATAACAATAAAAATCTTTTCGATACTTAGTAGCGGAAACAAGTAAACAAGAACGAAAAGATCAATCACAGATATTCACCCAAGCAGTTAATATCGAAAAAGTAAAGTGCAAAACTGAATCAGAAAAGCAAACCATATTTTATAGTGGTTCGGTCAACTTGACCTACGTCCACTCCCCGGAGCCTCCCCTCTGGGTATTGCACTAAACAAAAAGTGTCTCTCCTTTTGCTCCCACAGCAAGGCGGAGAAGCCTGTACAAACACCTCCTTTTCACCACACGGTGAGGCAGAGAACCTGACCTCCTTTTGCTTCCTTCTGAAGCAGGCAAAGAACCTTCGAACTCCTTTTGCTTCCACCTGAAGCGGGCAGAGAACCCCGGATCTTCTTGCGAACGATCCTCCCACGACGAACACCGACTAGACGAAAGACGACGAGCAGAGAAGACGACTCTGATCCGTGCTTGGAGCAACCTTAGTGAATCCCTCACTAACTCCCCCTCACAAGATCTTCTCTCCCTCTCCCAACTCTCTCTCTCTAGAGTTTCTCAGGGAAGCAAGGTGACAAAAGATTTTTCTTATTTCAAGAAAAAGTTTCTTTATAGGAGGGCTTAAAATTTGCCCTAAATCTCAACTGGTCGGCCAAGATCGTCCAGGACGATCAATAAATCGTCCTGTACGATCAGTTCAAATTCAGCTGGTTCAGCCTGGACGATCTGGCTCTTCTGGATGATCAGTAGAAAAAATTATTCATATCGTCCCGTACGATCCTGCGATCGTCCGGGACGATTTGTGCAAATCGAGGAATATCGTCCAAAAGCCAGTTCGGGTCGTCCAGCAAAATCTGTGCTGGATGACCAAAAAATGACTTGATCGTCCAGGATGATAGGTATATCGTCCTGTACGATTAGTTCAAAAAGTGCCCAAATCATCCTGAACACAGTTCGGGTCGTACAGCTGAAATGCACTAGACGATCATGATCGTCCAGGACGATCCTGCGATCGTCCAGGATGATATGATCGTATCAATCAAAAATAAATTGCTTTCCTTAATTACTAGATTAAATTAGGCATGATTGTACTGGATCGTCCAGGATGATACACGTATCGTCCAGGACGTTCAGACCAAATAACTAAAAATAAAAACTTGCCTAACTTGATCTGGCGGCTGAGAATTTCTGATTTGAGCATATCGTCCCGTACGATCCAAAGATCGTCCAGGACGATCTGCTTAATCAGACCCTCTTAACTTAGTCGCCCTAATTAGGATTTCTGTTTTTACCTGATCGTCCAGGACGATGTGAATATCGTTCAGGACGATCTGAACAAAAACTGAACAGAAACTCTAATTCACTCAAGCTCTCCCCCTGAGTGTGTGTGTGCAAGGTTACTTAGCTAGGGGATCAGTTACATTACAATTGACTCAATAAAATGAAAAACAGTACATTGGACACACTTGGACCCGATCTTGAGTTGGCTTGAGTGGCTCGTGTTCTTTTGTGCCTGAAACAGATTAGCCAAGCAAAACACACTGAAAATATGTTTGTCATCATCAAAACCATATTTGCAACAACCTCCCTCGATGCCGCAATGCTCCAAGGGGCATTTTCACTCCTTGTGGTTTTCTTTACCCCTCTTTAATTCTAATTCTATTTGAGATAACTATAAGACTTAAAATGCATAACTAGATCAAGATTAAGTGAACATTCATTATAAATTAAGTTCTAAAATGCATTTTAGATCTAGTGCCACAACGCTCCCCTAAATCTCCTTCCAAACAAATAGAATAAAGCTACGACACCGCCTCTCCTAGTACCGTAGCGCTCCAAAGGCATTTTAACTCCTTAACAAATTTTTCTACCCCTATTTAATTCCAGTTCTATTTTAGGTAATCTAGCCACTATAGGACTAAAAATGCATAACTATATCAAAGATTAAGTGAACATTCATTCTAAATTGAGTTAGTTACCTGAGTCCCAAAACATCAGATGTTACATAATCATTGTTGGTCTCCCATTTAAATGGTCAAAATTTATAAATTTTGAAATATATGAACTTATGTACCTCATGATTTTGATGGAATCTTTCCTTTTACCCCTTTCAAAATGCTGAGAAGCAGATAAAAGAAATTATCATCAATCTCATATCTATGAAAATCACTTAGACATTCATTAAAAGGATAAGAATCAATAAATGGCCCCTTACTCCCTAGTAAGACATGATCTAGTAAGTAAATCAAATTATTTTCTCTGATAAAAATGATATCATATAATAAAGAAATCATTATTATTATCGATTAATTGTAAATCTCTTCAATAGTATGTGGAATATGATGAATGTCTAGAAGAATAAAATTTATGAGAGATTCAATGCTATGAGTCACATGACCAATCATAGAAATATTCTTCCGAGGAGAAGAGATTGGAAATTTCTTATTAGAGAAGAGCCAGTTTGTTCAACCTACATGCTAGCATTCAAGGTACTATTTCTCTAAAAGTTTTAAGCACTTCACTTCAATAGGAGATGTTTTGGCCAATGTGGTGACATTGATTATGCTAGAATAAATCTTCTCAAAAATAATTTTATTCAAATAATCATTATCCAATGTTTCAATTCAAATCTTCTCTAAAAAATCTCAAATAGATTAACTTCCAGTAATACTATGGTTAAAGATGGGCAAGACAGAAGTTCTCAAGACATCCACATGTCATGGCTTACTTGAAATTGAACCTAATGAGGCTACTCTTGATTTACTAGAAGTTGTAATATGAGATTAAGAAATGCTATCCATATCGAGATGATAGGGGATTTGTTGGTTAGATAAAAAACTATGACCTTTAAGCATCCTCATAGAGAAACCCACAATGAGGATGGATGTGTAGGAGAAACTGTGAAGTTCTATAAGCGAGAGATTATCAAAAACATGTCTCAAGTTAATTAATGAGACTGATATATCCCTAGTAAAAAGAGGAATCTTTAAATAGTTTTTTATTAAAGCAATTGCAGATTAGTTATATATGAAATTAACCACAAAACAATAGTGGTTTGCCAAGCTGATTGAATATCATTTGAGAAATAATAGAGCAAATTGACCTTGGAAGGGGAAGAAAAAAAGAGCTTTTATATTGTAGTGATCAAAATGAAGATCAATTCACCATGTGGAGGGACAATTAGGGCTTTTTACCAATCTTTATTCCTGGGCTACTTAAGCAATAAATTAGTCAGAAGTCAAGGTTGAGTCAACACTTCAAATAGTGTAAATAGAAGTCAAGCCATTGCAGGGAATACTACTAGTACCATGAGGATCTATAGAAGCCTCAACAAGAAGAAGATTAAGACACCTAGTGATAATTCTTGTTCGAGTAACTAATAACTGATGCAGAGGTGGAACAATGTCTGATAAAACTAGGGTAGCTTATGTGTTGATAGAAAGAGAATTTGAGATAAGAGGATGTTTAGAAACCAAATGTGAGGTGGAGTAACAACAAAAATCTATAGCACCTCAATTAAACCCAGTAATGGACAAGGACCAAGCAAAAATATGGATGCAATCATGGAATGCAAGGCTGTCTCTATGGAAGAATCAAACAGGGGCGATGGTAAAACCAAAGGGCATAGATTTTAGAGGAAGAAGGCTACATGCATAGATGGGACGACAATGGATGCCATAGGTGACAAGGTGGTGGAGGGGTTAAGCCCATCACAAGGGTGATCCACTCGAATAACATGAACAAGATCTAAATCTGAACATTTTGTTAAGGGAGATTACCATGGAAGAAACTAGGATTAAAATGCGATGTATATGAGCCACCATGGGTTTATCCAACAAGCAGTGGTTGTTTTATAAATATTGTTCTAGGCAGGTAATAACTATGCTTTTTTATTGTGTTATTTTATGTGGGATTTAACTTTTTTTTTTAATATCACATTATATGATCTTTAGTTGTTGTTATTTTGTTGGTGTATGTTTTAAAATGTTATTATATGTTCATGGACTTAACAGGGCAGACTTTTTTCATAGTGGTTGTTATAAATTATTATTTAATTGCTTAAAAAAATTTATAATTCATTTTAAGTATTTAAATATTTTTTATAAATAAAAATAATTCCTTTATACCAATCTTTTTAAAATTAAATAATAGGTTGAGTGATGGTAAACACTAAACATACCGAAAAGGTTGACCAAATAATAAAACTTGGTGAATTGTTGGAATTATTGACCAAAAATCATCCTAACATCCTACTTTTACTTCTAACACATCACCTATAAGTGCACTGTGAGGTAATCTGATATTTTCACCGAATTAGATATATTTTTTATAAAAGGCTTGTTGTTGTTGTTGTAACCTACATGCCATTACTATGATAGATTTACAATAAGGGCTTGATTAGGATAGGTTTTTTTGTTGCTAAACTTTTTATTAAGTAATTATAATTTTATTTGGCTACTATTTTCTTATTACTTTTTTATTATTTTTTAAACATTTCTAAGATGAAAATTTATTTTTTGCGACAAGAATAGTTAAATTACTTTCCCAATAGTAACTTCACAATCAAATTTATAAAACGCTGTAGTAATCCCAAACAGACCCCAATATACTATTGCTTCATTAAAAAATACAAAATTTTAATTAGAGCATCTCCAATCTAAAAACTTGATCAAAATACAGTAACTTATCTCTAACTGAACTTTATTTCATAATATCAAAAAAATATTCTGGGTATTTTTTTCTCCAACAAAAAAATGGCATTTGTGAACAATACGACATCAATATTGGCATCACTGTTCACATCACGAGAATGACATAACTTTTTTATGTTCAGGTGGAGCAACTTGAGGACGACAAACATTGATTTAGTGTTCGGTTGGAGATGACCTTATGTCAACAGGGGCGGAATCAACTTCACTTTTAAGAGTGGATAAATTAGAATTGAGACATATAATCTTAAAAATATCAAGTTAAAGTATTTTATTTTTTAAGAATTTAAACAAATTCAACTCGTAGGTAAGGTCCCCTTTCATTGTAATGTCTTAATCTCCAACTGAGAATTTAATTTCTAAAGGCATTCAAGAGCTCAGAATGACTAAAATATTTATTAAATTAAGAATAACAATTATCTACTTTATAAGTATAAACTCTTCTTATTTCTACATCTCTATATCATTATTTCTTTAGATGAATTAATGAAACTCTCGTTTAGTTCTTAAGTTAGAATGGATCAAAGCCCAAGGAACTCTGCCACCTTGTCTAATCAGCTTGAACTGATGAAGTACAGTTCCTTCCTGTTGCTACTTCTGGATGACATCTTGTGCCATTAATAGAGCATGACTTTCGTGGCAAAAGTCTGTCATTATTATTGGTTACTTTGTGTTCTTTTATTCATCAAATTCAGCTTGCTTAGCTCGCAAACTTCTTAACTTAATGGACTAGCAAACAGTAAATTAATCAATCACAGAACTCTATGACTCTAGCTCTGCATTTTTTAAGCCAAACTTTGTCTAGAAACCACGTTGAGTAAGCTAAATTTGCGTTGGAAACAGCAAAGTAGATAGACTCCAATATGAATAAGCTCTTCATGTTTTTGTTTGATTCCATTAAATTAATCTACAAAGCAATACTAACATTAAGAAGCAACACAGAGTAATTTATTCTTAATCAAATAAGGACTTGCATAGCCATTTGTTCTTAATCAAGCTATCAATTCTGATGTCACGAGAAAAAAAAATCAAATAAGGACCAAAGTTATTCCAAACACAATGGCCATTAAACGATTTTCTAACAAAAAGCTTAAACTTATAGGGGACGGCCGCCTTATTGATATTTATGTAGTAAGAGTTCATTTGGTTGTCTATAGATGAAAAAGATATTTAAAATGTGAAAACAAGCTCTAATAATATTTTGAAGAAGCTTAGAGGCTATTTGTTTTAAGTAAAATGAGTGTAAAGTACTTCAAATGTAGGTGTTTTGAAAATATTAATATATTGTTTGAAGCAAAAATAGTACAGAGTAAAATTTTGAAGTTTTGTAATTCACCATCTAGTCAATTTTTGTATATTTGAAAATCTAGGTTTAACCGATTTCCAAATATACAATATATTCTTCTTCAGTGATACCGCTGCACGCCACTACATGCTGTCACTAGTAACTGCCGCTGCCACCCTCGCCCATGCCGCCAGTTGCTAGTGTCTATGTTGATCGTCGCCTCTCATTGTCGTTGGTGCAGTCGCTATCTTCCACCCATACTGGTCACCATCACCGGCTGCCCATGCTGGTCACCACCACCGGCTGCCCATGCTGGTCACCACCACCCACCATCTACCTTCATTGTAAAAGCCAAACAATCAAAAGTAATTACCTACATTTACTTTACACTCTTTCAAACAATTTAAAAAATTTTCAAATTTATTATATTTTTTTAATACTGCATTCATTTTTCTTCTATATTCTTTTTTTCAGCAAAACAAATGACCCCTTAATAAATTTGAAATCAATACAAGTGTCCTATAAGATCTGATCAAATAATAAATTTTATTATTTATGAAACGTAACTCTTAACTTCAAGCAATCAACTAAACCTTAAACTAAATTTCAATTATTCAATATAAAGACCAAACTTAAATTCTAAGTGCCTTAACAACTCGCCCAACCATCAACCTTTAATTCAATCATGGACTTAAGCAGCACAACCGATGCAGCAGTATGTCAATCACAAGCAATCAAATTGACCATCACCCAAAACAAAATCCCGGAATCCCAGCATGGCAATAAATTATTCTTTCTTTGCTCCTCCTTTTAAGGTTTCGAAGGCCCCATCCTCATCTAATTTCTTCCCTAAAGTTAGAAGATAAAGCAGAAGAGATACCAAAAAGGTAGAAGCAATGGCTAAACTAAAAGAGATAGGCCTCACAAGAAGGGACAGAGCCTGCTTCTTCATCTTATTTTTACTTCTACAACTGCAAGCTGGAAGATCTTCTAATGATGTGATTGATGAGCTTGGAAGGATGAGAGCTAGATTTGGAGTTAGCCTTTCTCCTTCTCTACCCAATAGAAGTTATGGAGGAGGAGCTCAGAGAGAAGGAAAAATGTTTGGCACTGAGAAGAGAAATGTTTACACAGGGCCTAATCCTCTGCATAACAGATGAAAGATTTTGTGGTTTTTGTCCTCCTTTTTCGTTTATTTCTTTTAACAATTTATCTTCCTCAGATATCTGTAACCTAAAGTAAGACTGGACAAGATAGCATTGCTATGTAAATCATGGAGTTTTATAGAAAAAATATACAGATATATATTTATATATAGCAGATAAATTTACTCTTTTAGTAAATTTGAGGTTCTTCTTAAGGTTCTATCTTGCTATGTAAGATTATGATTTCTTTTTGTTAAGAAGTTCTGGTAAAAATGTAACTGTATTTAGTTTTGACTGGTTCATTCTGTCTAATGAGCAAGCTACTTCAACTTGTTGAGTTTGCCAACACCATTACTAATAAGATCACAAATAGATTCTTTCTTTTTGTTGCTCATATTTTCAATTTTAATGCATAAAAACCTATTGTAGCAAGTCCTTACTATTCAATTATTATTTGAATTTTCTTGAATCTTTTCATTGCACTTTAGGTTCTACAAGGGTTTCTATAACCATTTGGTTTCTTTGATAATGTGATGGTGCTTGTTCTCTTCTTTTTGGTAGGGTGACCACTTGTGTCTTGGGGAGATTTTTAGCAACCTCCGGCTCCTTGCGGGAATGGTGTAAACCATATCTTTGAATATCATGACACACAAGTAAGTCTCAATAGATCAAGTTGGTTATGTACCCTAGATTTAGAAGCGGCAAATATTAGCTTCATAAGAGTAATTTGAGACACCAAAAGTTTATGGAGGCTAGGACTCAATTTCTTTAGTGTAGATATCATATTCATGAGCTTAGGAAATAGACGGCTAAGTAATCTTATATCATATCACATCATTATTATGTGCGCTAAATGAGTCTTCTCTTGTACTCTTCTTGAGTTTCTAAGAGGTCATTTGACTATAAATTTAAATGAAAATTGATTCCTTAGCAAAAAAATTGCATTGATCGAACATAATTCTTGATGCATATTTGAAATAAGAACTTCTAAAATTAAATTTAACATCATCTAAACATTGATTTCAACAAACTTATAGTCAAAAGAAACATCTCAATGAGATAAACCCAATGACACAAAAATGGTCCAATCCGAGCCCGAATGAGCCCAAATTAAGGGTTTGAAGCATAGTTGAAAACTTAAGAATATTAATTAGATGAAAAAATAATCTCAAAACTTAGCATGCTCACAGTCGAATAGACTGGCTCAACGAGACAATTCCAATGAGCCAAAAATCGCCTAATTTTGATATGATTAAGGCACTTAAATGCCGAACAAATATTTTTTTCATCAATGGAATCAATATGGACTGTCCAATGAAGTGCTTCAAATTTTCTTCATATTTACGAGTATGCGACTTCCAGAAATCTAAAATAGGCCATCACTTTCTACATGAAGAGGGGGAGGAGCTTAAACTTAGAACTTGGTCATTGGCCTGTGATTCAAGAAAGCTATGAGATTCTAAGATTCTTGAAGCATCATCATTGGGCCATTGCCCGACCGTTGCCGTCTAGCCCGACCACTATGGGTCTTGGACCATCGTCGTGGGACTATTTTCTTCTGACCACCATCACTTGATTATAGTCCTTCCGACCATTGTCGCATGACCAAAGGCCTTCGACCTCTAGCTCCCTGCGACTATAACTCTTTAACCACTGTTACCCAACTACGATACTCAGACCTTTATCTCTAACAACGATCCTCCAACCACCTTCGCCAGACTATGGTCCTCCGACCACTATCACCTGATTATGGTTCTTCCAACCACCATCACCTGACTACGGTCCTTCAACCTTCATCGTTAGACCATAGTTCTTCCCACCACCATCACTTGACTACGGTCCTCCAATAACACCTCTTGAATCAGTATACAGTTAACTTGTTTTAACCCAATCTGATAAAGGTAACTAAATTTTAGTATTTATTGTCCCTTGCATGTGTCTAGGAATGTTTTTCATGTATGTAAATATCTGAATCTATTTTGAAGTAGATTGCCGGTGTCTATGTGCATGATTTGGAATTCTAGAATTTTTTCCTTGAGGCACCACAGTGTTTGGGTAGGCAGTGCCACGATATCGAGCTCTCTGTCTTATGTCTGAAATAATTCAGTGTTGCAAGGTTGTGTCTTCCTATGAGGAGTGTCATGGCTTGCAAAATAGGACGTAGCGATACTAGGCTAAATTTTTTTAATAAAATAGCCATTTTCACCTTTTTATTTTTATTACAATCCATTTCTCGCCTTTAGGTAGCTGGTTAGAGAGAGAGGGAGAGAGAGAGAGAGAGAAGGAAATTTTGAGAGAGAAAGCTGGGTTTGGGTAACTACGATCTATTTTCTGCTATCGACCTAGCTCTAAAAGTTGTTCGAATCAAGCTAGGTTATATTCCACCTATTTCAATTTTTAAAAACATAAAAAATTTAGGATTCTTCAAATTAAACTTATAAATTTTTTATTGCACAAATATGGATAACTTTATACATGTAAAACTTTCACTGTGTAGCTGTGACAACCCAAAATCAAATTAGGAAGAATTGTTTATTTTATCTTCTTAATTAATCAATCAGAGCTTCTATAAATCATCAAAATAATAAATCTATATCTAGTAAAAGTAACTAACAATTGTATACCTCAAAATATTACACTACATTCATTTTTCTAAAATTAATATATAATATTCAGGAGATCAGCACAATTACTACTTTATCATAAACTCTTGAATATAAAAGAATAAGAAAAAATATAAACAAAGTTAAAAAAAATTGAGGATCTTTACCAATCTCACTCCACCTAGTCTTGGCCCTTCCCTGATCTGAAATCATTTAAAATCACATAATGAGCTAAAAAGGCCAACAGTAAACCAAACTCACTAAAGCTTTCAATACAAGGCTAGAAGAATCAATATGCATGCTCAGTTCAGTCAATAAGATCAATCTCATCAATGACCAGTTATCATTTATAAAGCTCAAAATGATCAATAATAAAAGTAGAAAAAATTATTATAATGAATCTAGGAATCAATAATAAGCAAGAGAATCAGTAAATTAGTAAAATAACAGTGCTATAATCATTCAAGCATTAGTAAAAAGAATTACAGGCATACAGGTGCCAATATTATCAATCTTACCCTCTTACATTTATCCTATCAATTATATGCAATCAATATTTGTATCCATTCATATGTTATCTATGACCTGAAGCCACCTGAAACAGACTTTCTCTCTCCTCTCTCCTTCTTTTCTTTTCCCCCTTTTATTTTCTTCCCTTCACTATTAAGAAAATGAGGATGGAAATGAAAAGTGGAATAAGATTTTTTCTTTAATTTTTTATAACATACATTTAGGACACAAAGGTTATTTTATGTCAATTATTTAATTTTTAGCATAAAATTCTTATAAATCCATTTATATCTTCAAATCTAGAGTCTAAAAATTATTAAAAAATATCCATAAATTAGTTAAGTAGATCTAAAATGCTTTAATGAAATTGGTTTACAAAATAGACTGTTAACAGCCCCAAAAGACCTACTTGCATCGACATGTATTAATTTCTTAAGAAATTACAACAATTATTATAAAGTTAGAAAAAAATTATTATAATTAGAGCACAATAATATCTATGTTATGATGAAGGCTATTTTTAATTTGATCTTATACTGACTCTTGAAATAATTTTTTACTATTGTAAGCCAAAACATATCTTTTAAAATTTAAAGTTTTTTATAGTATGGTAGCTAGTAGTGTGTGCTTTTGTGACATATAGATGTCAAATTGGAAATAGAGGTTCAGTTTCATACTATTGCCTATTTTTAAGTTTGACATTATTCTTGATATGGACTGGTTAAGTCAGTATGTAGCTCAAATCAATTATGTGAAAAAGAGAGTTTCATTATTGTTGGGTAGCAAGAGCTATAGAGCCACTTAGTTCAAGGAGTTAAAGGAGTTCTATCATATTTGATCTCTGATATTTAAGTGGATAGGCTATGGAGGAAAGGTTGTATAGTATTTTAAAAAAAAGGTTGTATGGTATTTTTGGCTTTTGTTCGGGATGGGAGTATAAAATCTGGATCTCTGTCTGATGTTTTGGTAGTGTGAGAATTTTTTGATGTCTTCCCTGAGGAGTTAGTGAGTTTACCACCCGATAGGGATATTGAGTTTTATATTGATGTGTTTTTGGGTAGTGCTCTGATATTTAAGGCTTTATATAAAATGACACCTAGGGAGCATCAGGAGTTAAAGGTATAACTTTAGGAGTTACTTGATATAGGTTTTATCCTTTCTATTATATGTCCATGGGGAGCTTCTATGTTTTTGTAAAGAAGAATGCTGATTCGATATGCATTTGTGTTTATTATAAGAAACTAAACAAGATTATGATTAAGAACAAATACCCTCTACCAAGGACCAATGATTTATTTGATCAGCTTGCAGGATCTTCTATGTTTTCCTATATTAATTTAAGGTTTGTATATTATCAGGTGGAGGTAAGAGAGGCAAATGTGGTGAAGTCAGCTTTCAATACCCGATATGGGCATTTTGAGTTCTTAGTCATGCCTTTCGAGGAAACTGGTGTACCTGTAGTATTCATGGATCTAATGATCAGGATATTTAAGGAGCATTTTGATCAATTTGTGATTATATTCATAGATGATATTCTAGTTTACTCATCTTTTGGGAGGAACATACAGCTTATCTAAAGATTATTCTAGAGATTGAGGCTGCATCAACTATATACTAAATTCTTCAAGTATAAATTTTGGTTGAAGAGTATTTTATTTATGGTGCATATGATGAGTAGCATCGATATTTTATAAATCCTCAAAATGTTTAGGCTTTTGCTAATTGGCTGAGGCCTACTAGTGTATATAAGGTGCATAGCTTTTTAGGCATGGCCTATTATTATAGAAAATTTGTAAAAGGATTTTCTCATATTTTTGCTCCTATAATGAGACTGAGTAAGAAGTTAGTGGCTTTTGATTGAACATCTATTTATGAGGAAAGTTTTTAAAGATTGAATGATTGTTTGATATATGCCCCAATTCTGACTATTCTATCATGTTTGAAAGGATTTCAAATGTTTAGTACTGCTTCACTGAAGGGATAGGATATGTTTGATGCAACATGAAAAAGTTACAGCATATGCCTCGAGGTAGTTAAATCTACGTGAGAGAAATTACCCGGCACACAATTTTGAACTTGTTGTTATCTTTGCATTGAAGATCTAGATGTGCTATTTGAATGGAGTGAGGTGCGAGATTTTCACTGATCATTAGAGTTTGATGCACATATTTATTTAGAAGGATCTGAATTTAAGGCAAACATGGTGGCTTAAACTATTTAAAGATTATGATTTAACTATTCAGTACCTTCCCGATAAGGATAATGTAGTGGTGAATGCTTTAAGCAGGAAGTCTTCTAGGATGTCATGTTTTATATTGATTTATGATGATTTCTTGATTCAAGATATGAAAAATTAGAGTTTGAGGTAATCACCCCTATTGATCAAGATTATAGCGTTCTAGCTTATATGACTTTTTAACCATCTCTACAAGAAAGGATCCAAGAAGCTCAGAAGTCAAATCCAGAGTACCTAAAACTAGCTAATCAGATCGAATCTAGCAAGAAGTCTGAAGTGTGATTTTCCAATTTTTGTATTATCTTCTGTAAGGATAGATTGTAGGTTCCCAGTTTTAGAAACTTAAGATATGAGATTATGTATGAAGCCCATTACTGAGGTTATACTATTCATCTAGGGAACAAAAAAATGTATAGTGATTTAAAAGGCATGTTTTGGTGGCTTAGATTGAAGAAGGATGTTGTAAGTTTAATTGCAAAGTGTGAAGCTTGTTAGTTGGTAAAAGCAGAGCATTAACAACTAGAAGGTTTTCTATAAACATAATTATTCTGGAATGAAAATGGGAAGAAGTAATGATGGACTTTATTATGGTATTCCCTTGATTGAGATAAGGATACGATGTCATCTAGGTCATAGTAGATCATCTAACAAAGTTTGCACATTTCATTCTAATCCTACATTCTTAATTAGTAGAAAAATTGGCACAATTATATGTATGAGAGATTATCCAACTGAATGGGATACCAAAAGTGATAGTTTTTTTATAGAGATAATAGGTTTACTTCTAGATAGTGGAGAGGTATTTAATAAGGTTTGGGCACAAAACTTTATTTTAGTACAAATTTTCATCTGTAGATTGATGGATAATCTGAGGGAATTATCTAAGTGTCAGAAGACCTTCTAAAGTTATGTGTTCTAGACTTTGGTGGTAGCTAAGAGGATTACATACCTTTGATTGAATTTGCCTACGATAATATTTTACAGACAAGTATAGGTATGGTCTCATACGAGGCTCTGTATGGAAGGAAGTGCAGAACCCCTCTGTTATAGATAATAGAAGGTGAGAGAAGTTTTATTGGGCCAACTTAATCAATGATGCTATTGAAAAAAATCATTTGATTAGAGATACACTAAAAGTTGTGTAGGACAATTAGAAACAATATTATGGTGCCAAGTATTGAGCGGTATAATTTGAAGTTGAAGATTTTATATATATGAAAATTAGATCAATGAAAGACATCAATAGGTTTGAAAAAAAAAGGAAAATTGATTTCAAGGTATGTTGGACCATTTGAAATAAACAAAAGTATTAAAAAAATCTTATTATAGGGTATAGTTTCTAGAGTATATGTTTGATGTTCATAATGTATTTCATGTGACGTTTCTCTGGAAATGGGTATCGGAGTCTGAAAATCAAATATCTATACATAAAATTGAGATACGCTTGAATCTAAGCTATAGTGAAAAACCAAAGAATTCTGGTACATGACATTGGAGGATTAAGAAATAAATAAATCCCAATGGTTAATGTCTAGTGGAAGTATATAATAGAAAGAGAAGCTACTTGGAAGAAGGAATCCAAAATAAGACAATTATATCCTGAATTGTTCAGCTGATCTGAGTTTTGAAATGTCGAGGTTGATATTTTTTTTAGAATGGGAGAAATGTAAAACCTCCTCAATTAGGACATAGTTTACTTGTTCTGACCTGATCTAATAAAGGTAATTCACTATTTTTTTGTATTTAATATCTCTTGCATGTGTATGGGAATGTTTAACATGCATGTGAATGCCTAAATCTGTTCTAAAGTGGGTCCAAAGGGTCAACGTTCATGATTTGGAAATTTAAAAAATTCCCCCTAGGGCACCTCAGAGCCAATGTAGGTGGCATCGTGACATTGAGGTCTCTCTTTTGGCCAAAATAATTCAATATTGTTGCACTGAAGAGTGGTGTTGCGACTTGCTAGATTGGGTACCACGACACTAGGCTAAATTTTTTTAAAAAAATATCCATTTCCACCATTTTCTTTTTATAAAAATCCATTTCTCACCTTTAGGTATACGAATAGAGATATAGAGAGAAGAAATTTTAGAGAGAGAAAGCTAGGTTTGGGTGACTCCGATCAATTTTCTACTGTCGACCTAGTTCTGAAAGTTGTCCGGATCGAGGTAGGCTATATTCCGCCTACCTTTTCAAAATATGAAAATTTGGAGATTTTTTTGGTTAAATTTATAAATTCATACTACACAAATGTAGATAACTTTGTACCCATAAAACTTTCATCATGTAACTTTTTGTATATCGTAAAGCTAGTTAGTCTGGACATTTAAATATTTTTTTAGAAAATTTTTGCCAGGGTAATTTGAAAAGTGTAGTATTTTATTTAACTAGAAAATAATTTTGATCCAAGAAAAATATGTTGTAGTACAATCAAAGCTTTAGAATAATGTTTTGAATGATCCTCAGTAATCTAGTGATATTCTAAAATTATGAAATTCTGCTCAGTAGTTAATTATGTTACTTACCGATAAAACTTTTGTGAAATTTTGAAAATAGCTTATTTATATTTCTTTATTATAATGTTGTGCTATATATATGCTTTTTTGCTTGAAATATATAATTTTGAGGAAATCTGATGCATGTGGAAGTTCTACTCTGGTGCTAAATGCACAAGAAGTCAAAAGGGCTCGAATTCTTAAATATATGATGTGTAGTAGACATTAGGAGTCATAAGGGCCTATTTTTTGATATGCCAGCACATGGATTCATACGGGTTTAAATTCTGATATCTATTTTTGATGTGAGGTATAAGAGCATGAGGGAAATATGTTACTTCTATTCTGATATATGAATTACTTATTTATTTACTTTTAATATATAATATGAATTATTTCAATCATCTAACATTTATACTATGCTCACTATAATGATTTTTTTGAACTACCCCTAAATAATTAAATAATGAAAAAAGTATTTAAAATTTAGATCGATGAGTGTGACCTATTGAGCTGTGTTGGCTCACAGCTATTATGTATTCTATTTCTAGTTAAGAGAAAGGGAAAGAGCCTGTTGAGTAGTAGAGTTTAGGATATAATCTATCTGAGTATGTGTTGGTGTTTTTATGATTTTATACTATTGTGGCTAGTTATGTGATTTCTCTATTTTGATCTATATAACCATGTACTATAGTATAAATGTTATATATATATATATATATATATATATATATATATATATATATATATATATATATATATATATATATATATATATATATATATTATGATGATAAATGGAGCGAAAAGAAATTTGTAGATATATTTATTTTATTTTATTTATTGAAGTTAAGTGGAAGCTCTGTGGTCTATATGATTTACTAGAAAAACTATAAAAAAGTCTTTAAAAGTTAGATCTTGGGCTAGCCTATCACAAGTCAACATGATAGGACATGTATATATGTGGGCCCTATTCAGTTGGATTGTCACACGTCCGATCATCATCACACTACTACAGTCCTTCGACCATCATGCCTGACACTATCACCTGGTGATGGTTCTTATAATCTCTATTGCCTACTGACTACAGTCTTTCCATCCTCCATTCTTACTACAGTCCTTCAACCTCTATCTCCAGCAGACTCTGGTCCTTCAATCACCATTACCCACCCATGATCCTTAGACTTTTGTTGCTTGTCAACTATTATTCTTTGACTTCCGTCGCTCGACTATGATCCTCTGACTATTATTAGAAAACTATAATCCTTCTGACCACCATCATCTGATTACGATCCCTCAACCTCTATCTCTTGACTATGGTCATTCAACCTTTATTGCCCAACCACATTTCTTTTAATCACCATCACCTAACCGCGGTCCTTCCCAACCACAATCCTTTGACCTTCATCATCTGACCATTATCCTTCTGACAACCGCCGCCCACTTATGGTTCTTTTGACTCACATTACCCATCAAAACAATCCTTATGACTTCCATCACCTACCGACTATGATCCTCTGACCAACATCACCCACTTACTCGGTCCTCTTACCACCATCACCCGATTACGGTCCATCAACCCTCATTACCCGACCATAGTCTTTTTTCACCATCGGCGCCAGCCTATGGTTCTTCTAATCTCTGTTGCCCGCCAACAACAATCCTTCCGACCTCTGTTACATGTCAACTTCAATATTTTGACCACCATTGCCTACCTAATATAGTATACTGACCATTATCACTCATCGTCCATAGTTCTCCTACCACTATCTTTTGACTATGGTTCTTCAACCTCTATCTTCCACAAACTATAATCCTTTGAACTTTGTCACTCGATGACAGCAGTCATCCGACCAACTTGCCTGAATATGATCCTTCCTGTCATAACATGACCTAGTATAATTTTATAACTTTACTTCCACTTATATCTCTACTTGACATCTTGTATATGTTCATGAACATATATGTATACATGAACATAAAGGCCCTTTTTTAACTTTCCCTGTATTGCACATAAACATCCACCACATTTTTTACATCCGTCACATCCCCTCCATTCTCCCCCTTTTCATCACACATTCCATTCTCCCCTCTAACTCCCAACTTCAGCACTTGGACTTATACTGGATTTTAGCCATGGGGCTCTTCCAACCTCAATAATGTAATATGTACTTTATGAATCCCTCCCCTTATCATATGATGTCACTTGTAAACAAGCACAAATAATAGTGGAATTATTTAAATTGTGCTACACCCCGTGATTTTTCCCTTTCATGGAGTTTTCACGTAAAAAATCTAATGTTTCATATGGTTCATACACTCCTCTCTTCTCTATGTGTGTGTGTGTGTGTGTGTGTGTTGGGCCTTCGTGTGTGATATTAAACTATCTATCATCAATATCATCGCAAATTTTTTAACACACAGCGAAAATCATTATCAATCACATCAGACAGCATATTGAACAAAAAAAGAAGAGGTTTAATATTAAACGGTTTAATCATAATTGAATCGGGTGATCTAATAAATATTAAAATTATTTTAATATGATTTAACTAACATAATAATAATGTAACAATTATATTTTCATCAATTTAATATATAACATTCTTGATTAGAATACTTCACTCTTGAATACTTTGAATGTTATTCTAAATCAAAATCTTGGAACAAGATATTTTAGTTATTTTCTCTATATGTAGCTATATATTTATACAAATGCTTGCAAAAATATCTTGAGCACTACTACAAGATTGAAAAATCAATGATAATCAAAATTCGAAGCAATTCACCAAAATCACTTTCTATTTCTTAAGATATTCAAATTCAAATTATGGTATATAAATTTAAGTAGTTTTTTTAATCTAAATATATTATTTCTAGCCATTTGATCAAAATAAATTTATATACACATCACATATATAAATTTTGAATTCAAAATCTCTTAATTACTAATCAAAATTCTCAACTAATAAATGAAGAAGAGTTGCCTTTAATCAAAAAGTTTGGAACATTTCATGAAAAGGTCATTTCGAGCACTTGTGAGATAGCCTCAGAACGCTGAAGCTGGTACTATGACGAGCATTAATGGCCTGAGAATCCCAATGTAAGCTAAAGAGTCTAAGTGCCGACAGGGCTCATTATTATGAATTTGAATCTGGAATCCTTCGCTAGATTCTTGATTTCCCACTTACTGTATGTTTACAAGACTAGGAAAAATGTTACAGTGATTTCACACCAGCTCAAAGTTTTTTGATATGTTTATAATAGAATGATAGGATTTATATGCAAAGAATTCAAAATATTTTTGCTTATATATTTCATAAATTTAAATATTTATATTTTTAATTCTTAAAATTTTAAAATAAAAAATAAAAAAATAATTTCTATACATGTTTGTATGCCAATGATCCCATCATTATCGCCACCTTGAGATGTTATTGGTTGTGTCGCCTACCTCACATATCGTTGGTGTAAGTCATGATGAAGTTGACAAGGTCAATGTGACGGAACTCACTACGGGAAGACATCAAAAGTGACAAAGAAAATGAAGTCACGATGGAGCACATTAGGGCAACAACGATGGGACCGAAAGAAGAAGTTGGTCCGATTAGATCTGACAAAATTCAGTGAGAACTCTATTACTGTTAATATGGTACTATTTCATAAATGGTTAAATTTAGATATAAAATATATAAATTAAGATGTTTTAAGTGCTATGTACATAAATTCTCCTAAAAATAATGATTTATAAATATATAAAACCCCAAAGATTAAAAAAAATGCTCAATAACAAACAATAGTCATTTACAACTAGTTAATTGCATTAAAAAAATATAAACAATGAAAAACATAATGCACATTATTATAGTATTCAATATTTACATTTTGTCAGTAGAGTCCAAAATAATATATACAATAGCCTTCATATGCTACAAAAGAATGTACATAAACCATAAAAACTTAAGTAAAACTAAACTAGCGGAGCAAGAAAGAAACTATGTGTATTGTAGCCTCAAGCTACAGGATCCTTATCTTTGCCTAAAATCACATAAAATAACATAATGAGCGAATAACCCAGAAATAAAAATCTTACAATTGAAATCAATGCAAGGAAAAAGAGAAACAATATGTTATAAATCATGTAAGAAAATATATTAATCATTATGTACTATCGGTATCAGTCACTGTATCAATCAATCAATCAATCATTATATCATTATCATTCAATCAGTTTCGTTAGTCTATCTGTTATCTAGTAATAATAGTGTCAGTATTCATATTCAGTAACAATAAATGATAAAAATAATAGTATTTGTATTCAATAATCAATAATCAGTATAATGAGTATTAATAATCAGTAATAAGTATTCTATCAGATATTCAGATGAGGGTAACTTGCTCCTGTACTTATGACTCTCAATCAGTCTCCCCTTATGACTCTCAATCAATGTACTCTTTATAACTCCCCTTGAATCACTTAATAATCGCCCCGACTCCTTATAACTCTCAATAAGTCTCCAACTCCTTATAACTCCCATCTACTGACTCCCGTCAGTGGATCACGTGAATCTTAAGCATATCACATGAAGTTATCGTATCATATACATATGATATCAATTGGTATATCATTTTCTATAAGAGCGGTATTAGTATAGTACATTCTTTCTATCACATATTAATATCACATTTCAGTATTACATATTAGTATTACATTCCAATTCATATCAATTATATCAATCATTACAACACATATATTTCAGTATTATCATATCAATTCACCATACATCACTTTTAATCCATTTTCAATATATATTTTTCATGCTCATTTTACCAATAAATTTTTATACACATATTTAATAATATATGTATAAAAATTATTCATAATGATCAAATCTATAATATATTAAAAGTTATATGATGAAAACTTATGAAATTAAGAGATAATACTTTTTTGACAGATTTAGGAGAAATAAAATTCATAAGAATCAAAATCATCAAAAATAGAAGTAAGATGATAGTGACTTACAATAAATAGAATATTTTTTGTGATAAGAAGGACGGACAAAAAAGCCTGAATGGATCTCCTCTTTCCTCTCTCTCTCTCTCTCCTCTTCGGTTTCTTCCCGACCAAGGCAAGCGAGAGTGAGGTAGTGGGAGAGGAATGACAGGGATTTAAGAAATGATATATTAAAAAATGTTGTTAGTGGCCTAGCGCCGTAGCGCTCAGACTCAGTGCCACATGTCAATTCAGAGTTATTGTAGAATAGAGACACAAACACGCAACAATATTTTCTAGCACCACTCTGCTCTCATGTATAGAGCCGTAGCGCAACCTAGCAGCATAGTCTCGTTGCTCTCCACTTCATACAGAAATTTCAGATTTTTATTATTTTTATTTTAAATACTTTTCGTATCTTTGGGTTGTTACATATTATACCTTCTAGGATTCTTACCCCATCTTGTTATTTCCTTCATTTCTCTTAAGCCTTCTATTATTTTCTTGTGCTAAAATCTCCCCAGTGTTAAGGGCCTTTGGCTCATCTCCTTTTCTTTTGAAGGTTAGTGGATCCGGCCGATTTTCACCCACTTGTCCTATGGTTGGCTACTTCTCCCTCTCTTTAGGTGTTGTGCTAAGTTTTTCTCATCCTCTCCTTTCTCTTAGTCTACTCAACTAGCATGCCAAACATCTCTAGTTTTAACTCGAACTATATGAATGAGGTCTTTTTTTATGAAAAGGTCGAGAAAGATTCAAAATATTTGGATCATGCTCCAGTTGGGTATTCTATTCGTCGATAACCATTTCAAAGTTACCTTCTCCAAGCTACCACTAAATTGTGAAAATTAAAACATTCATTGAATTTCTCTCTTTTTTGAATGAGTTCTTCATTCTTGAATTCACTTGTGTTTAGACTTTGATATAGTAAGAAATGAGGGTTCTTGGTTTTTAATGGAAGGCTTTCATCTTAAAAAATTGGACACCTTATTTCACTCATGTTAAGGAAGATTTTAAAGAGGTTTAAATTTATATTGAACTCCCTTACCTGCCTCTTTATTATTTGTCTGAATTTGGTCACTAGCAAAATTGGTATACCCATTCAAGTTGATCCACTAACCTCAAAGAGAAAGAGAATTTATTTTTCTAACTTGATTGTCCAGATTTCTAAAAGATCCATTATACTAGATTCTATCACCATTACCATTAAAGGGAGGCATTACATATAACATATTCTAGACAATGAGAAACCTAGTGCTTGTGTTAATTGTGATACCTTTGCTCACAACTTAATTAATTATCCAAAAAGCACATGATATCCACCTAAATTTATTAATCTAATAGTTAGGAGAAGAATTCATAGTTCTCTAGAGGAGGGAATATTAAAAAGGGACTCATCCCAAAAAATGTTTTTTTTCTCTTCTACATTAAAACCACCCCTTTATTGCTTATGAGTTTAATCTCCCAATATATATGTCTATTCGTATAGTAAAGAGGCTCAATCTTTCTCTTTAGCTGATTTTGTTGAAAGCCCATCCAAGTCAAAAAATAAAAAAATAAAAATTTCCTACTTAAGAAGATTTTAATGTGTTCAAAGGTGTGGCTGAAATTGTCTCTTCCCAAGTGTGTAATAGTTTTGCTACCTCTGCACATGTGAAAGTGTTGGACAATATTGTGAAACCTAAGGTTATCCCTCTCTACTTTCAAAGGGAGGAAAACTAAATAAAAGAAATTGTCATGCCCCAAAATAAAATTGAAAGAATTATTCTTTTATCTTTTAATAATAATAATAATAATAACGACCATCAGAGATATCTAATTTTCTTTTATTAGTAATAAAAACTAGCAGCGAAAATCATTTTATTTATCCAAATATCAATATATATTTGTATTCATATTCCAAAATTATATACAATAAACAAGAGTTATATAATCACGTCATATAATCTATCTACTCCTAACAACAAAAGAATCATTAAACATATAATAGAAAAACTTGGAGGATCCTATATCTGATCAAGTTCACACTCCTGATCCTCTGCCTTGACCTAAAATTATTGAAACCATATATAATAAGCTAAAAAGTCTAATAGGTCACTAAATCTTACAACTAAACTCAAAGTATGATAAAGAAACAATATACATGTCCTCAATAAGTTCATAACAGTAGTAATCCCTATGATCATTAATCTATGCATAAATAATAAATCATATACAGTAATCATAAAATCTGTAAAACAATAAAATGGTATGGCATAGATATTAATAAAACAGATAGTACATAAATAGCAGAATCAGTAAATAGTAAACTACTAAATCAGTTGGTGAGTAAATTAATATGGAGGTCAAATCAAATAAACATTAAATAATCTTCCTAAATATACATCATAGCAGTAAGGATCTCCTATAAATCAATAAACTAGAAACATCTATAAAAAATTGTTCGAATCCATAATAATACGGTACGACCAAATTAATATACACATGAGGTTCAATTATTTTTTATCAGTATCTAATTAGTATCTTATATTGTATGCTCAGTATCACTTGCTCAGTATGGGAGTCACGTGCTCAATAATAATAAAGTAGAAAACATGGATCAATAATAGTAATAGTGACAATATTAATCATCAGTAATAGTATCAATATCCATAAAACTAGTGACAGTAATAGCAGAATAGTATAATAGCAGTAAAATAATAATCAATAGAATAATAAAATAATGCCATAACATGCATTCCAGTAATTACACTGAATAATTAAGGAGTTCTGGCTTACACAGTATTTTTTAGTAGTTAGTAAGTCAGTAACCATTGGCTCAATAAACAGAGTCATCACTAATTGCACGTCAACATATTAATAATTCTTTATAACTCTCAATCATTGAATCACGTAAATTAGTAGAGGATTATAAAAATTATAGTATTTAAAAAAATCCATCAACCCATCATTATGTGCATGTATAAATCAGTCTTCAGCAAACATAAGTAACTCACCAGCCTTTTCTTTTTTTCATATATTACTATTATCATAGTATTATAGCAATAATAGCAACCAAGCATCACCCAATCACATGCCCATATTTATTCATAATTCTTATATTAATAGTGTGCCTATATAAAAATACCAAAATCTTTGTGCAAATCATATAAAACATAATAACTTTCCATATTACCTAGTGAAATCACACAATCAACTAGTCAAAATATCTAAAGAAATCAATACTATAACATAAAAAGATTAACTGGTAAAAGCTTGTTGAATCCGGGGAAAATATAATAAATTCAATTTTGAAGAAGTTTGATGAACGAAATCAAAATTCTTGAAAATAGATAGTTACTTACCTTGATCTGAGCAATTTTCATAAACGTGGCGAAGCAGATCGGTGATGAAAATGTGAACATTCTCTTTCTCTCTGCTCTTTTCCTCCCCCTTCTCCCCATTTCCTTCTCATGCAAGACGATGTTGGTGGCAGTGAGTGTATATATATATATACATACATTCCACCACCCACCAGCGTAGTGCTGCATGTTGAATCCAAAATCATTGTAGATAAAGGCTTCAATGCCTTGGTAATAGTTTATGGAGCCGTTGTGCCCAAAGGCTTAGCACCACAAAGTTAAAAGCTCAGTGCCGCAACACTCTAGTTCAAACAAAAATTTAAAATTTTATTTTAAATTTATTTTAAAAAATTAGTTTTACAAAATAGTTACTCTAATTGCACTTTCTTAAATTCATATTGTATCCTAATATTATCACCTGAAATGTTAGAGGCTTATCTAGTAGACACGTATTATGGATTGTAGGAGGTTGGTGAAAAAGCTTCATATTGACCTATTTTTGTTCGTTGGAGACTAAATAATCTTCTTTTATATTTGTGAATCATATTTCTTAGCAGAAGGCAACCATGATAATTTTCCTGTTGCTCAAGGAAAGCATATCCATATTAAGTGGAATGTTACGATAATCAAATTTACTCAATTTTTTTTTCATGCTCAATATATTCATCACTGGTTGGAGTATTCTTCTATCATAAATTTCTTTATCACAGTTGTTTATGTTGGAAATAGAGCATTACAAAGGAGAGCCTTATGAGATTTTATTGACACTAGTGGTATTCATTTATTTGACCCTTAGTTTCTCTTGGTGGATTTTAATTGCATCAGGAACCTTTAGGATAAATATGGTGGTTATCTTCCTATTATTAATAAATTGTCTGGATTTAATAATCCTATCTTCAATTACAATTTGATTGAGCTTCATAGTTTGGATTTATCCTGCAATTGGTGTAATGAGTAGTTGGATAGCCTCATACAGTGCCTCCTTGATAGATCCTTTGGTAGTGACCTATGGCTCCAATTGTACCCCTTTACAAACTATAAAATTTTGAGTCCTTTAACTTTTGATCATTCCCCTGTTACAATCTACATGAGTCAAGCTTATAAACCTAATCATAGATTCATTTATAAAAATTATTGGAGTCTTTGTCCTCAATTTTCAAATACTATCAATTTTGTTTGGAATAAATAAGTTTGGGGAGGCCCTCTCTTTGCCATTTACAAAAGACATAAAAAATGTCAAAATGACCTTAAAAATGCTATTTAGAACTCTTTGCCTTACATTTGTAGCACAATTTATGCACTAAAAAATGATCAAAATAGGAATTTTGACGCCATTAAATCATCCCCCAATGATAATTCATTATTTAGGCAAGCCCTCATGACAAAAAAAATGTTCTTTTCTTGGCAAACATCTAAGAAAATTCCAGGGCCAAATAGCAAAACAGCAGGCCAAATGTTCTTGGCTCTTAAAAGGGGAGGCTAATATATAATTCCTTTACCAAAAATCAAAATCAAGAGGAACAACAATCATATTAAAGAGTTATTGACTAATTATGATAACATTTTTTTTATGAAGGTATTGTAAATGAAGCTATTAATTATTACTCCCCTCTTCAATTTAAGGGATGAGAAATATCCTAGAATGGATGGTTTTACTTTAAAATTTTTTACGGAGGCTTGAGATATCTCTGGGGAAGCTTTCCAATTAGTTGTGCACTACTTCTTCTCTTTGGCTAAGCTTTTTGCAAGCATTAAACATTTAGCTATTACTTTGATTCCCAAAGACTTCTATACTCAAACCATCAAGGACTATTGACTGATTTCCCTCTACAATACTATATATAAATTCATTACTAACTTATTATTAGTAAGCTTAGGCTTCTTCTTCATGGGCGTAGGCTTCTTCTTCCCTATATTATTCACCCTACTCTATTTGCCTTTATTTATGATAGAGTTATTGCTGATAATATTACTTTTGCAAATGAGATCTAAGACAATTTAATTCTCAATCTAATTCCAAGTTATTTTGTGCTAAGATATATCTTAAAAAAATCCTTTGCTAGTGTAAATTAGGAGGCCCTTTATAACAAATTATGTGTTGTTGTCTTTCCTAACACTTTTGTTAATTGGATTATTACTTATACATGGTGATATTAGAGGGTTATTCACCTCTGCTTATGGACTAAGACAAAGCTGTTCTCTTATTCCCTTCCTCTTAACCATTATTTTGGATAGTATTTAAGATTAATGGATGTCTCATTATCTTCTAATTAATTCACTACTACCAATATAAATAATCTCTATTGTTCATCTCATATATGTTGATGTCTTACTTGTCTTTGGTAAAGATGATTATAGCACAGTTACTTTTCTCAACTCTATTTTGAGAAAATTTTCCTTGGGCTAGTCTTCATACAAATCCACTTTATTTTTCTCCAAGAATACTTCATGGGAGAATGTAATAAGTCCAAAAGCATTGGTTTCAATCTTAAGCAATTATATTGAGATTATCTTGATTTCTTGATATCCCCACACAAAATCAAAATAGTGGACTACTTTTAAATCATTCCAAGAAATGAATAATTTATGGGAGGTTTTGGTAGCTCATCAAATTTACCATTTGAAATTATCTATGCTTACTGGTTTCACTTCATAGTTTTGCTATAGGGAAATAAAAAAAAATATATCTCAAGAGAGATTCAAAAGTTTCTCTATCATGATGATAAGGATAAAAAAATGCATATTATTTCTTAGAATACTACTACTTTACCAATTGATAAGGAGATCTTGGTATTTTCTTTTGAACTATCTCAATTCAATGAGTAGGACTAAGATGATATAGACATAATATAATTTAAGTTAATATAGACATAATATAATTTAAGTTACTTTTTTGGTTATTCGTATTTAGATTATAATTTCTTATGCAAAAAAGCTCCTCTTCAAGCCTCAGCTCTTTGGAAATCGTTGTATAATATATTTCTAAAAATTAAAAGAGGGTCTCTTTTAATGTCAATGCTAAGAGCAAAATTTCTTTCTTTTATAGCCCTTAAATCTATGGTATATCTTTTTATGGAACATTTGATGACTCTATATTCTCATGGTTCAATTACTCTCATAATACTACATTTAGAGATTTTAACTGCAATGGTGTTTGGTGCTTACCTTAGCTAATCATTTCATTAATAATACTTTCTCTCATGTTCCTGTTATCCCCAGTGAAGACTTCAATATTAATTACAAATGGATGGGTAAGGGAGTTTTCTTTTAAGCATATGTATACATTTCCTCCACTCTCATCTCCCTTTAATAAGCTAGAGTGGTTGATTGATGTTGGATCAGATGTGTAATAGAGAAGTAGCTAGGATTAGCTTGAGGTCATAGAAGGCTTGTAGTAGCAAGTATCTAATGGAAAGTTTCCCTTCATAACATATTAGATATTAATGTGATGATGTTTTTTAAGTGGCGAACAAAGTGATAGTACTATTCTAATAAACCAAGGAAGTCATGTAATGCCTTAACGTTTGAGGGAAGGGCCAATTGATGATAGTACAAATTTTATCTCAATTTGGTTTGATGTTGCTGTTAGCCACTATGTGAACAAGATATTCAATATAAGATTGGCCAAATAGATATTTTGATTATATGAGGAAAAATGATTTGTTTAGGCAATTCAAATCTATAGTCATTTATTTCATATGATCCTAAATATACGAGCATACACTAGTATATTATCAAAAAACTATCATAATTTTCTAAGAAAAGATTTGAGGATTGTTTGATCGAAAAAGTGTTGGAGTTTGAAAAAGCTTAGTTCTCTTTGGAAAACTTAAAATTTCTGAAATTTTAATTTTGAAATCGAATACTTATTATGAATAATATATCACCTTGAAAGGTGAACACATTATTCCCTAATAGGTTCAGATTACAAACTTTGAATATATCCCAATTATCATAGTCAAACTCAAGGGGAGATAACATATGATCCCAGAGGATCAAAATGATGTTTGATCAAATATTCGACTGCAATAATTTAGGTAAAAGATAATTAATTTTATAATCATAATCATAACAATAGGATGATATATCTTTCCGAAGAAAGAAAATATCATTTATTATTAATCATTTGAAATTGATGATAATGATCATTGAAGTTAATTTTCCTAAAGGTAATTAATTAGAGTTTTTAAAGCTTGATTTTGAGAATTTGATCTGGGTTTCTAAATCTCCTATGAGTGCAAGCTCTTGTAGTTAATTATATCATAGTGGAACCATAATTTCTTACGAATACTCTCGATTAAAATAGTGGTACGAATTTTATTTAAATTTTAAAGCTTGATGTCAAAGGAGGGTAAGGATTAGAATTTTCAAATGGGATTGGTTCAAGGTTGATCAGTTCTTTCTAGAGTCAAGAAAAGAAAAGTAAGAGGTGCTTGGGATTCTGAAATAATTCAGAAACACCTCAAACTATTCTAAATGTTGGGCTTTAATTTGATTGAAAGAGATATTTAGTTTGAATGATCAATTTTATTAGAAAATTGGGATTCGATTCCTAGAGGTTGAGGTCTTATAGCCTGAGCTTGCCTCAAAACCTAAGTCTAAATTTGGTACTAAAAATTAGTAACCTGAACCTAGCTAATGCAATGCGAGATCTGGACTTACCCCAGCATAGATTGGGGAGCCAGCTAAATCACCTAGATACTTTAAAACCATGCATCCGATCTTTTATGTAAGAGTGGTAGGGATATTATTTAAGATTGAGTTTTTGAGAATAGGGCTGACATCTAAAGTAGTCCTTAATTTGACCCCTTGACTTATGTTGGGTGATATAAAAGTTGAAATAAAATGCACTTAATTTTTAGACTTGATTTAATTTATTTCTAATGCAATAAATGCAAGTCAGCTCAATAAAATGCTTAAATCAAAATAAAGTAATTTTTGAAAAAGGCTTAAAAATAGTTTTATCCTAGATTGCATAGATTCTCCTTGACAGAACTACACCCTCATAAGCCAGGTGGTCTGCTAGAACCCGTAGACGAGGAGGTGCCTAACAAATGGAAAGAAAATGTAGCAAATATGTTATGAAAAACTTCCGGTGGTCCCGGGCTTACTTCTTAAGAGTGTTAAAGTTACTATCTGACCTTAAATATTTTAAATTTGATTAAAGTAAAAAAAAAATTATCAATCCCTCACGAGCCTCCGATTAGGCTCCAGGCTAAGACGAAATCAACATATAATAATTGCCAAAAAAACTAGTAAAAGCAAGTAATCCTAATATTGAAATCAATATCAATTAATTAATTAATTTAATTTAATTAATATTTAAACTAAAAGTTCATGTGGTAAGTGCCACTTACAACCCAGTGTCTGCAGAAAAAATAAAGTGGCCAGGTACCACTGACAACAACCCTAATTTTATTCCTAAGATACAAGTGACTTTGAGAATTGGGATTCATCTCGTTCTTCACTTCTTCATCCTTCTATAAGTTCTTTGGATCATCGGGTTCGGATATCCGAAGAAAAAAAAAACTCCTCCCCTGAAAGGGATGTTATCTTTTCTCTTTGGATATTTGAAAGCTAGCCTAATTTAGTCTTCCAAATAGAGGAAGACTCTCCCCTAAGGGATGTCTTCTCGTCTTTGGAATCTAAGTTGGATATGTGTATCCAATTCTCAAATTATTGCTTTAAAATTACAACTCAATTGATCTCAAATTACATTAATTAAAATAAAAAAATCTAAACACAAGTACAACCTGCAGGGTTATCCTAGGCAATTTGAATTAAAATAATCTCAAGCAGTTAATATTAATAAAAAATTAAAATGTTCAAATCACAATCACACTTGGCTATGCTCTTTAAATTTAAAGGGGGACTTAAATATTCTGAAGCACCTGTAGAAAACATCATTAATTTTAAAGCTTAATTTATTGCCCATTTTAATTTTAAATGTCCTGTATAAGCATGACCACCTACATAAGATTATATTAGCATTAATCGTTCCTAACCTAGGAGTACATCTAACATATATCAATCACATCACAGAATGCAGAAATTAAATAAACAATTATATCAATCTAATCTAGCAAATAGCATACAGTGAAAATTACGAAAAATCCAGCACACACAAGTAGCAGAAAAGTAAACACCAGCCTAATCTAGTACTAGAGTTAGTTGTCCTAGCAAACCAACTAAAGTGTGTGAGGTAGGCTTTGTGGGTTTGATATATCCTATGCGGGATATTTAATTAAAGATGCTTAAAGGTTCGATTGGTTGAAAGGCTTAAGGGAATATTTTAGTTAAAGTTTAAGTCTGAATGGTTTGAAATTGATCTTAAGATTGATTTGAATGATTTATTGGATACCACCTTTGTTGCTCACCGAGGCCATGAAGTTTATTTCATCTTTCTTGAGGCTAAGCTAATAGCCTCGTAGGCCTGGGTTACCCATTGATAACTAATATAGTTAAGTAGTTTAATTTGATTTAAGGTTTAAAAGTTATTAAATTTTAATTAAGGTTGTATGTTTGCTGATTTTAAAGTTAGATTAAGATTTTTGGGATTTTTAAATCAATTATTTAATTTTCTGAAATTATTTGAATTATTTAATATATTTAATTAAAGGGGTCAAAATTTGACTTTTTGATTAAAATTGATTTCTGGGAAGTTAGTATTTTATTAAAATATTAGACCTTATAATGATCAGTTACACTATAAGTATGATGAATTTAGATTTTTTTATATTTAGTTATGAAGGTTTGAAATTTTGACTTGATTTTGAGTTAAATTTGACCAAACAGTTGACTTTTTGATTTTGACTGATTTTTGAAGGTTTGATATTTTTGATAAATATTAGAGCTTAATTGGAGTTGAATGCCTTTGAGTTGGTTCAATTTTGATTTTCTAGAATTAGTTATAATTTTTTAAATTTTTGTAATTATTAGAATTTTCAAAATTATTTAATTAAAGGGTGTTTTAATGATTTGAGTTCAAATAAATTTTTAACTCCTTGAAATCAACCCCAAAGGTCAGGAATGACCTAAGGAGAGATTCCCATGTGTTTGGAAATTTTTGTAATTTTTAATTATTTTTAACTAATTAAATTTATTAAATATTAAATTTTAATTAAAATTAAATTAAACTTAAATATGATGTAAAATCAAAGGGCTTTTATTTTTCATTGATTAAGGGTTTGATTTTGGTCAGTTAGAGATATTATGTATATTTTTATGATTTAAATTTGCTTTATTAAATTTTTTAGAAGTTTTAAAGGCTTAATTAAGATTTAATCTTAAGTCACTTAATTAATAGGCTTAATTACTTTTAAAATCAGTGAGAAAAAATTTATGGATAGAGAATGTCACTATGTTTATATGTTTAGAATTTCAAGTCAAAAGGATATATATCCTAATTACTAGAATTATTTTAAGTTCTCTAAATAAATCCTTAATTATTATCCTTAAGGTGTCACTAAGTTTAGTGAATTTGAATCAAAATCACTAACCCTTAAACTTAGCATATACATGCATACACAATCACAATCAAGTCCTTAGAACTAAGAGAGCTTTAATTATGTGCAAGTGTGTGCACCCTAAGCATGCAAAGAATAAAATATATCTTAATTAATTAAAGGATTAATCAATGAATAATTATCAAAGTAATTATCCATTGATTAATCACCACTCCCCATAAATTTTATTCAAGTAAGTCAATCTATGTTTAAAATTCCAATACTCGACTCAAATCTATTAAGATTTAATCATACATAATTTTAAAATTAGTTTTATATATGAAAATAGATTAATTTTGAAAATACTAAAAAATTTAAAGTAAATTAAAATATTGAACAAATTTCAAAAATAGTTTTAAATTAGTTTTAAAACAAATTTAAAAATATTATAATAATTTAAAATGATTTAAAATAGAGGTTCTTCTTTTTGTTTGAAAATAATTTAAGTTAGTATTTAATTAATTAATGCTTAAATATCAAATAATTGAAATTTAAAATAATTTAGAATATATATTAAATATTTTTAGGGTTGAAATTAATTTCAAATTGAGATATTTAAAATTATAAAGTTGGATTTAAGATATTAAATTTTCTGGCAAAAATTGAATTTTAAATAATTTTTAGAAAATCTTAATAATTAATTACATTTAAGATAATTAAAAGTAGTTAATTATTCAAAATAATTTTAAAATAAAATTATAATAATTTAAAAATATCCTCTAAAAATCAGATTTATAATAATTTAAAAACATCCTCTAAAAATCAGATAACATAAAAAATTTAAGTTTCTCAAAATTTGAAAATATTTCAATTATTTTTAATTAAATATTAATTAAAAATAACAAATATTTAATTTTTGAAATAATTTTAAATTTATATAATATTTTAAATTTATTTTAATTTTAAATTAAAGAGCTTAATTATCTGAGTAATTTGATAATTTATTTTAATTTTTTGGATTAAAATTAAAATTTTAATAATTTAAAGAAGTTTTCTGGATTTAAAATTAATTAAAACTAAATTTTAATTAAAAAAACAGGTTGGCGGCGCGCTGCCGGCAGAGTACATGCGGCGCTCTTTGATTGGATGATCTAAAACCGTGCAGTGGCGAGCAATCATTGGCAATGATTGCGCCACTGTGTAATCATCACCCTATGATTGAATGACGGTGGACCTACGTGTTGTTCATTAATCCAAGTCAGCGCGCAGGGACGTCCATCTGATCTCCCACTATTTGGAATGGACGGTTGTGACACCGTCATATAATAGCGTGGGTGATTACATGAGCCGTGCAGTTGATCAGAAGATCAACAGCGGAGATCTCGTACACCTAATGCAGACTAACATAGATGCCCTTGGAATGAAAAAATGCCTCATTCTCTTAAAATATTTGATGAAAATCAATAAAATTTTAAACATAAAATATATGCTTGAACAGAAATCATGTGGGGCGTTTGATACAGCTTAAAACAAGCTGTATGCAAATATATTTAATCTAGTGTATCCTAGACTAGGGTTAAGATTTTTACCTAATCCAACCGATGGATTTTTGCATTCTTGGCCTCTCTGAGCTTGTAGATTGTCCATGCTTAATTTCCTAGTTAAAGTCATTGCTTGAAATGCTTTGGATCAAAAGATATTGAGCCTGGACTAATTTGAAACTTAAGGTGGCTAGAGACTCGCCAACGATGACTTTGACCAACAAGATTTGACTGGGGAAATGTTGAGGGATTGCTTGAGAGCTCGAATGAAAAGGAATTTCTCCCAGAGTGCTTGAGTGTGGAGAGATATTAAAACTTGAGTGAATGCGGCTCATTAAAGAGTTTTGCCCTATTCAGCCTTATCCAGGCCAAAGGGATGGCTAGGATCTACTAGGGAACTTGCTAGATGGCTTCCACCTATCCCTAGGCAGTTAGAAAGCCAGAGAATCAAAGGACAAAGGATTATGAGGTGTAAAGGTCCCTTTATCCTTGGGAGCACATGGGTTTGATTAGGGGATTAAACCAGGGATTAGGGGAGCTTTTAGAAGCCTCTAGAGTCTGTTCAAATGGTTGGATGGGCCTGAGCTTGGCTGGATGGGTTCGATTAAAGAGTTTGACCACTCATAAGCTCATAAAAATGCTTGTTGATTATATTGACTAGTCAACCAACAAGTAGGCTGCTGAGGTGGTAGGTAGAGTGTCTTGAGGAGCTACTTGGGTTGATTCAAAGGGGGTTTGATGGCTTGACATTGGAGTTTAAATGTTTTAAAAGGCTTTGAGCTAGTTTGACCACGTCTCAATGTGTTGACTTGGTCAACTTGACTTGAATTAAGTTGGCCAAACATTAGTACATATTAAGGTCATGATTTGAAGTTGGTTTGAGATTTAAAATGGGTTGAATTGATTAAAAACATTAAAATGAGTCATATGGGCCAACTTTGACCAACCATGGACTCAGTTGACTTGGTCAAAGGGTCCAATCAAAGCCAGATCATTTAGGAATATGTCCAATGAGTATTAAGAAAGTGTTGAATACATTTGGGGTTTGATTTGAAATAGGGAGACTTAAGGGTTTAACCTGGTCAACCCAGGTTGACTTGGTTAACTAGGTTGACCTAGGGTCAAGGTTTGGGCTCAATAAATTTAAAATGATATTTTGGATCTATTGGAGGTGTTTTTAGGGTTTGAGGAGATTAATTGGGTCACAACACCTGTTTGGGCCCTTAGGTCAACCTAGGTTGACTTGGTCAACCAGGTTGACCTAGGGTCTGGGTCTGGGTCCAACAGGTCTGGTTTGACATTTGAAACTTGCTGGAAGTGATTACATTCTATCTGGAGATCATTTGATCTAATTTCACACCCCTAAGGGGTATTTTGGTCAACTTGGGTCCTGGTCAACTGGGGGTCAAAATGGGTCCATCAAAATATAGTTTAGTGTTTAATAGGTCATAATCAAGAGTTTGGGAGTAATTAGAGGGTTTGGAGAAGGCTCCAAGGTCAGGATCCACTGGGTGGCAGGTCCAGTGACATATGCCATAAATATTTGAAGGTTTTATAGCCTTTGAGTTTCAATCCAATTTTTGGGGTTAGAAGCCTCAGAATGAGCTCAAATTTAGAAGGTTTCTTCTAGAGACATGTCATATCAATGTGTAATTGATAGACTTTGAATCAGAGATCATTTGACTGGGATTTGAAGTATTTAAAAAATCCCTAAAAAAGGGTTTCAGGACATAACCCTTTATCCTTGGATTTTAGTCTAGATTTCTAGATTTGAATTGGATTTTAAATTTGATTGCTTGAATTTAAATTATCCAAATCATTTATGATCATTTAGATGATCATAAGTGATTGGATAGGATTAAAACTAGATTGGAGAATGATTTAAGTCTAGACTGAGGTTTGAACTGGAAACTAGATTTTAAAGTGGATTGAAGTCTGGATTTGTTTGAGGTTTGAATTGATTTAAGGTTTGGATTAGCTTGAGGTCAGGATTGATCTGGAGTCTGGATAAATCCTAGGGTATGGGTAGATCCTAGGTTTGGATAGACCTAGGGTCTAGATTGGTCTAGGGATATAGATTGATCTAGGATTGTAATTGACTTGAGATCTCGATTGATTTGAGTTTTGAATAAGTTGGCTTAAGGTCTAGATTGGTCTGGAGTTTGAATAGATCTGGGGTTAAGATTGATTTGAATCTGGATTGACCTAAGGCCTAGATTCATTTAGGATCTAGATAGATCTAAGGTCTAGGTAAATCCTAGGGCCTAAGAAGATCATAGGATCTAGAGTCTAAAAAAATCCTAGGGTGTGGAGTAGGTTCTCATACAAAAATGAGGTCAACAAAGATTTTTTTTTTTCAAGAGGCTTTAGATTGTGGCTAATACATTGATAAGACTAAATGGCATAGCAACAAACTCATAGTGCAATTATGAATTCACTATGTCATCTTATGGATGTCTTATTCAGCCATTTTGACTTGATGATAGTTACCATGAAGATTAAACTTCAAATATATTATCACATCGTATAATGCATCAAGCAATTCATTGAATGTCAGAATAGTGAAACGATCTTAAATGGTTTCCTAGCCCACACAAAATTGTTGGGTTTTACTCTTTTTTTCTTTTTTTTAGCAGCATAGTTAAGGAATATGGATTGTTCTTGGTCAAATGATGGAAGTGGAGCATTTCAAAAATAATATTTTTTTGTCAATGATTATATTTTGAAAATTTGGATATCAATATAACCAAACATTATTTGGAAGAGTTTTTGGTCTAAGATGAATGGGGTGGTCACCATTGCGATGAAAAGGTGGTAAAGTAGGGGCTTTGAAGAGGTGGATAAATTTGTAGAGAAAAAGGTAAGAGGTGGCTAGAGGTTGTGTGTGTAATTATTTAGGAGTCAAGTGGATTGTGAGTTGGGATATTTATTATAATGAGGTAGTAGTTTGCAATAGACCCTTGAATAGTTAATTTGAGTAGTTTGCTAACTGGATTGGTTTATTGAATAGTTTATCACCATGGAGTTTCAATTACTCTCCTTATCAAACAAAGCCCATAGTCAGGTTTGGAATGTTAGTTATAATGTCACCCAAATGTTGGAGCCTTTATGAACCAACATGATATCATCACTTGAGATCAAGAGCATGTAGAAGTTGATATGAAAAAGAATTTCCCTACATTAATAAGATCGTATTTAGGAACTTACTATTGCATTCTAGTTTGTCGTCATTGGGACAACTACATGGAAATTGGTGTTTATTTAATGGGAAGGTGATGAAATTAAACCATATGTTGAATAAAGTTGTAAGTGGAGCTACTATCAACTAAAATTAGAACAAGGTGAGAAGTTAGAGTCCTTTTGAAGCAATTGTATGTAATGTTAATTGGTCATCAAGCATATAGAAGCTAATATCTAGACGAGTTGTTTTATTTTATGATTTTAACAACTCCAATACTATAGATTGTGGGAAGGTGGTTAGTTTATTATCGGGAGGTTCTTATTGGAATTCCTTTTGTTCGATGAGGAGTGCAAATAATTTTCCTTCACAAATGTGATTCTAGATAGTCACAATCAAAACATAATCACTTCTCTTTTAGTTCAACTATTTGGATGTGGAGCCTAATTTTGATGAGAAACCAATAATCCCATCATTAAAGCTTCCATCTTGGCTCTATCATGAATAATTGAAATGACACCAATAATGTGGCGTGCTTATGACTAAATATGCTCACTCTTATCCTATACCATCAACACCTTATTTAAAGGTCATCCTAGGCTAATAAGAACGAATTCTTTCAACTTTCAACAAATTGGAGTAGCAACCTCAATGAGATAGCAAAATTATTGATAATCCTTCATATAGCTTAATTGGATCACAAGCATTTAGTACTGAGTGGCACCGAGTGCATTGTCTATGGTGTTAATCACAGCTATCAGACCTTAGGGAGGATTATATGATGAGTACTTCAATTGATATGCATTGATTTTACGGAAAACACTGCTAAATAGTTAATTTATTATGATGTTAAGTCTACTTGTACTATATATCTTAAGGATGTTGGAGATGATTCGTAAGCTTCTAGTTAAGGGAGCCTCCTTGAATGTTGCACTTCATAACATCACTAAGTACCATTGGAGATATGGTGAACTCAAAATAGGCAAACATAACCAATTAAATCTGACTTTTCTTAACATAAATCTATTACCAACATCCTGAACTTTGGGTGCAGTGTCTACTTAAAAACCTAAGAAGAGAAAAGGTTTGTTAGTTGAATGAAATGCTTACTCGATCTTTTTAAGAGAGTTTTTTTTTTTGGAAATTAGAGGCATAGCCCATGTTTATTAACAAAAAAGGATAATCACATCAAAAACCTATAAAAATGTGAGTAGAAAACTATAAAAACCATTTAGATAAGGACATCTATAAAAGGAGAAAAGTAGTTGTGGGCTAAGCAGGAAAATAAAAAGAGTAGTATGACTTAGAAAGTACAAAAATGCCGATAGTTAAGTGTTAGTATCAACATTAAAGGAGCTGGGGAAATCCCCTAAGTACCAGAAAGACCATCTGAGGGGATAAATGGACTCGGAACCAAAAACTTTCATCATTGTTCTGTCAAAAATTATCGAAGTATCATAAACCATCAAACGAGGAAGCAACTACAATTTCCAGAAAAAATCATCCTAGCCATCGAAATGGGAAGAACAACCTAAAATTTGCAAAGATGAATATCCATGAGAGCCTCCAATATGATGATAGTCCAAAATAAATATGCAAATAGCACAGAAAGACAACCAAAGAATAAAGGAAATGTTTATTTTCTCTGTAATTCTTCCAATTTCTAACTTTTGCACCCATAGCCTTCTTGATTTGAAAACAGATAGAAGAACTGCATAAAGAGTTCCCAAAACATCTAGCATTTCTTTCCCACCACATAAAATAAACATAGCGGCATGTAGTCAATAGAGAGAAATCTTTTGTGGTATAAGAAGCATTAGGCGTATCATAAATGAATTGGAGTAGCTAAAATAAGTTTGGCCTCAATAAGAATCCATTAGACCAGGGAAAGAAATAAGAGAGAATTCTAAAAGAGAAATTACATTCAAATAAAAGGTGTTTTGGATCACCTTTATTAGCTATTAAGAGTATGACTTATGATTTGAGCCCATCTTACATGCTCACCACATTCGAAAATAATGTTGAATCCAAAAATATTCAATAGAAAATAAATTGAACATTATGATGATAAATTCTAAATAGGAGATGAAATTAAATTTGATTAGCTCAATTTTCCAAGTAAATCACAACTAAAATTTGGCCGAACCCTTTGGAGAGAAAGGTAAAACTATAAATCAAAAACTTATTTTGATTTGAAGAGAAAATATATAGAGAGAGAGATATATATATGAAGGGACAAGAAAAGAAAAAGAGAAACATTAATCTAAATTGTATAACCAATGATCTTTTGACCATGTCAAACACATGAACCCTTTGGATAGAAAGCTAAAATAAATCTAAAAAATATTTTGATTTGAACATAATAGAGAGAGAGAGAGAGAGAGAGAGAGAGAGAGAGAGAGAGAGAGAGAGAGGATGAAAAAAGAGAAAGAGAAACCTTGATCTAAATTGTATAAAGAACCAGTGATCATTTGATCATGTCCAACACATGACCCTTTATTTATAAGTTGAGCTAAGATCAACACTGCAAAATAAATTACAGAAGGCTCAAATTACCTCAAAGATACTCAGAATCAGAGCTATAACTGCTCATAAAACAACACAGATGAGAAATCTCTTGATGTATGACTGAATGATTTTAACACAGATGAGGCAGCAGGTTCAAACATCTTGAACTCATTAAAATCAGTTATTGGTTCACCTAACTTGGATGAATGATTATACCCAACTAATCAATATATTCAACGGACAATAGCTATGATGGACCCAAATATTGAAAGAGATAGTGACCATTCATTAAAAATGAATACGTTCATTTTCATTTGTTATATCATCTGCTTTATCAAGATTCGAACACCATGAAAATAAAAAACACAAAAGAAGATATTTGACAAGACATTAAATGGGACATTTAATGCTGTGCTGGGATAAAAGGAAATGAAGCGATGGGAAAGTAAGATTTTGTTTGGGGGTGTCATCCTTATCCCTTCTTAAATCAACCTTTTAATACCAAAATTAAAATTTTTGTACTTAAAAACGATAAGAAAATCACCCCACACGAAGCCTAAATTGTTGCAACTTATGGCGTTATTAGTTTTAAGAGCATACCCAACAAAAAAACTCATTTTTCACTCCAAAATATAAAATGCAATAACATTTTAAAATACAGCAACTCATCTCTAATTGAATTTCATTTCATAACACCACAAAAAAATATTCTTGATATATTCTTTCTTCAATAAAAAAAATAACATTTGTGAACAATGCGACGTCAATATTGATATCGCACTATGCACCTCACAAAAATGCTGCTGAATCTCAAGTTCGATTGAAGCTTGTGGAGGCAAACATTCGTTTCGCTTTCAGTTGGAGATGACCTTACGTAGCCATTCATTGAATATTTTTTTTTTCTTATTTACCCTCACGCAACTACAGAAAAGTTTAGAACAGTAAGAAAAGTTTAGAACAGTAAAATATGTTCATGTTTCAAATAGCAGAATTGGACATTAACTGCATGAAATGCTTCACTGATACAAGAGAAGGAAACTATGTAAATGCAAACCCTTTGAGGCCACCGTTTCAATTGACAACAATAAGGTCTTACAACTAACCAGTTCCACAGCTATGCTGAAGTTATCAGAAACAGAGTTACAACTCAACCTACTTCAGTCAGATCAGTCAAAAAAAAAAAACTTCTACATGGAAGATTATAAAAAAATACAAAATAAAAACAAAAAGTAGAACTTATGAGGATTGGTGTTCATCTTCAATAACACAGATTTCTTCTGCTTCAGAGCCCCAGTAATATGTAGTAGATCAGTGTGATAGGGAGAGCAATAAGCATGCCGAATATAACACTGCAAGAAACATGCATAATGTCAATTATTTTATTTACTTAAAAACAAAGCACAAATGAAGAAATGGATAAATATTTTGGAACAGCTTTTTTACTGCTTTTAAAATAATTTTTAGTAAAAAAAATTTTAATTCAAAAAAATTTTATACTAAAAAACTATTTTTTAAAAAGTAGTAAAAAAGTTTTCCCAAACGAGACTTTAATCATGCATCTCACAAACAATCATAAGTTTTTTTTCTTTTAGAAAGTTTTAAGAACTGAAACAAAATTTTGATGAATGAGAGTTCAATTCTGGAATTTGACAACTGAAACTGTTATGGCTATAATTATTTTTATTTATTATGAAAGAGAGGGGGGTGTTAAAATACTTTAACAAATAAATATACTTCGCATTTAAATCAAAAGTAAAAAAATAATACGAAAAAAGGGCTGATACAAAGCCTAAAATGCAACATGAAAAAGATTTCGAAGTTCAAACCCTGTGCTCAGGATGTCAGGATGCACATTGTACTCCTTTGCAAAGACAAAAGGAACAATCCCCTGTGGAAGAGCAGCCTGCAAGAAAAAAAAATTCAGAGAAAGTTTTAAATCATAAAACTAACTTATCACAATCTCGTTTCAGAGATTCAAGCATTGTAAACATGGATACCTGCACTATAGCAACATGCAGGAGAACTCCTCTAAGCCCAACAGCAATAGAGGCTGCTGCCATCACTGCAGGCCCGGTCACAAATCGAACAGCCATAGCAAATGAAGCAATACCATTTCCACATGCAATAATCCTTGGCTGCAAAGCCATGAACAATCCTGCAACAACCACAGAGAATATTTTAATACAGCCATGACCTTCGGAAGGCTTCAAAACTAAGGTCCTATCTAGTAATGATATCTACCAAGGCTAAACATTGCCATTCCAAGCCCTGCATCAGAGAGTATCGATATGGATCGGGCAATGATGGCTGGCATCTCAATCTCCCATCTATCAGAATCACAGCATTCACAAGTGTTATCATTTCAGATGTCACAAGTAGTGATTATATAGCATAAGTGTTTGTTTTATCATTGATAGATGAAAACCTGAAGGAAACCAAGGACCAAGTGAGACCAAAAAGACTGGAGTAGGTATTGGGATTCCGTATGAGTTTCCTCCATACCATTATCAGAATTAACCTGGTCATCACACTGGTAGGTGGCATTGCAGCAGGCTTCAACTCCCCGCCAGGTCCAGTCTTTGGGTGCAGCTCTGCGGTGGAGTTTGATCCCAACTTTGACAAGCTTGGTGCATCTCGCTCTAATGCATCGACGCCTTGAGCAATTGGTTGGTTTCTGAAACTGAAATCTTCTCTGCTATACTCGTTATAAGCATCATTGCCATCTGCTATGAACCAAATAAGGATACGCTAACGAAAAATTCAACTTTGAAACAGCATTGTCTATCAAACCGTGCAAAAAGACAACATGACCAAAAACAACAGACAAAATTTCGAAGAAATGAAGTGTAAAGAGACAGCATTGGGTCCACAAACAGATAAGACAACACAAGTTGAAATCTTGAAGAAGAGTAAACCTTTTTGGTGGCGATGATCGCCCATTTGACCAATTCTTGCATGATCGCCTGCGAAATCTCCACCCCGAAAGACATGGATGCCGCCCTCAGACACCGGGGACGCACTTGAGCTCCAAACAAACATATGCAAGTCTTTCCCCCCTTCGCAGGCATTCCCCTTCTTCCTTGCCCCAACTGGCGAGAATATCCCACTCACCGGCGGAGCAGGATATGCCGCAGGCACACCATTTACCCTCGTCGCCGGCGTTTCTTCATCAAAACCCAAGTTTCCGAAATTGGAATGCCGAGGGCTAGCTCCTGAATTCTTTCCATTTACCATGGAGTAAAAATCCGTGTGGTTGAAGCTCGAGCCCCTCGGCGTTGGATTCCGAGAAGATTGTAGGGAGTAAATCTCAGCGTTTGTGAGATTAGACGGCCGGGGAGTAACAGAGTTCATACCATGTGAGCGACGGGAAAAGATCTCAGAGCGCGAGCTCGTTGACTTGCGAACTGTTACATGGAGCTTACCGTCTTCTCCAACCTCAGCCTCGGTCTGAAGCGGCTCTTTCCCATCTAACGATATAATGTCGGAGTCAACGCGGAAGGAGATAATGGATCCGGCTGTGTCCGGGAACTGCTCGGCGATGAGAAGCCGAGCTCCCCTGTACTCAAACAGGAAAAGCATGAGAGTATACCAAATGATGCACTGGAGAACGACAATCTGAACCATTAGACTTCCGGAGTCCGGGCCGTACATTCCTTTGAGAAGCGGAATGCCCATGACGAGAGTGTTGGGGAGAGTGGAGAGGGAGAAGAGAGTGATTGCCCACTCAAGGCAGCCTCGGTGACTGAGATTAGCCCAGAAAGTGAGAGCACTGAGGACGATGAGTTTCTGCAGAGTGTCAGCAGCGATGAAGCGGTAGTTCATGGCGTAAGGGTTGTTGGTCGATATGAAGTGGAAGGAGAGGAGCGGAACCGCGAAGAGAGCGACGAAGCGATTGATGCCGGAGCACTGATCTGGAGAGAAGATCTTCCACCACTTGACGGAGCCGTAGGCAAGGATCATGGCGACATAAAGAGGAACAACAGCGGTGAGGACATGATAGAAGTCAGCCGCTGTTATCATTTTGGGAGAAGGTTGAAGTTTCTTAAGGTTGGAAGTGGAGACGAAGAGCTGGGCTATAAGCTGTTTCGGTGAAACAGAGCAGGGGAACAGGGAGAGGGAGAACAGAAGAGAGGAGTACGATTAACTGAAAAAGTTGGCACCTTTAAGGTACGAAAGGAAGCTGAAGAGCTGGGACAGCTGGTTTTTCTTTTAAAATCCAAGACCTGGAACAGAGATGGCCCAACCCAGGTGGAAAACAAAGTAACAGGGGAAGCTAACCGTATGGAAGAACCAGTTATGGTAAAAGAAGTTACAAGAGATCGACTTTTTAGCAGAGCAGATCAGCCCATTTCAGTGTTTGAAGAGATTTGAATGAGATTCTGTTTGATGGTGAAGCCCAACAAGAAATGGGAGTGGTTGAGAAAGAAGTAAGAGCTCAGCGTGAAGAAACAGTCTCAGATCAGGAGATTGAGGGTAGAGCTTACTTCGCAGGAGAGGAGGCAGAGAAGAGTGAAGCGATGAGTAGTGTGGACTGAGGATGAAGGGAATTATTTCTCCATATATTTATGTTGGGGTTTTTAATGGCAGACAAGAAAGAAAAGATCGGTTTGAGAGACGTCGGGAGTTGCGGCGAGCTCAGGGTCTGAGGCTTTTGTCTCCGTTGGAATTATGGAGATTTTAGCCAGTAGGAAGGAGGAGCTGAGGCTTTTGAGAAATGTTTTGTTTGCTAAGTTTAAATAAATTGCGAGTTATTAAAAGAAATAAATTATTTACTATTATTCAATTTAACTAATATTCTATTTAAAATTTATATTATTAATCTAAATTAGATCTAATGATATTAAATAAAATATTATTTTTTATTAGTTTTAAGCTTAAAATTTCTTTTTATACTACTTATTGAATCATTAGGAGAGTTAGATTTTTGGTGTGGGAGTTTATGAGTTTCATTAAATAAAAAACAAGTTGATTTGAGTAATATATTATGCATTGTATATGATTTTAAAGAGTTTTTCTATTATTATTTACATTTTTTAGTGTTAGAAAATAAATATCATAAAATAATAAAATTTTCATGTTTAATTATTTGATTCAAAACTCCATAATCCTTTGCTCATCTCAAAAAGTAATATTTTTGTTTTCACATTAAAAATAAATAAATCACTTTCGAGAATCTTTTTGACTAATAAGCCATTAAAAAAGCATCTTTAACCAATAAATTTATGAGAGACGATGTTGGATCATGTTACTATGATGGATGAAAAATTATCATAGAATTTCTTTCCAATATGAGATTAAGGCTTCGTTTGGGATGGCTTTTTTTTCTGCTTCTTAAAGCAGTTTTCTAGTATGTTGTTTTAAGAAACAGAAAGAAAGCCGTCCCAAACGAAGCCGTCGGCTTCTTTTGAGACAACTTTCTTACTGCTTTCTAAATCAGTTTTTATTACAACAAAAGATTTTTGTACTGAAAAGTTATTTTATAAAACAGTAAAAAACTGTCTTAAATTAGGCTTAAATGAAAGATATGAAAAGAGGAGGTATGAAAAACTAAGTAATATTCACAAGTGATTTACTTAGCATTACTTATAAAGTTAAAGTAGGTTCAAAGATTATAGGATACTAATTTATCATGAGCACAAGCCCTCAGATTAATTATATTTACAATGAGAGATACAAGAATGCCATTTAATAAGAATATTATTTTGTATTCTTCATTCAATGTAAGTGGATCGAGATAATAGTCCCAATCAAAAGTCATAGACTAAAGTTGTAGTCGAGCACAAAGAGGCCCATGAAAAGTTAAAGCAAAAAACACTTGCATTATATCAACATAGTGATGTAGATACTTTCGCTTGCTAGAAGGTTTGCAACAGTAGAGTAAGAGAGTTTAACATCTTAGCATTGTATGAAGTTCAGTACACATAAACAGAAGTGGGTCACAAGGGACCCAAGTCAGTTTTTTCACGGACGTTTTATTTTTTTAAATATTTTATTGCTTGGGATTTTATTATTGGGACCGTTGTAACTGTTCAGATTTGATTTACTTGACCCACTTGATGTGCTACATCAATTACAACTCAAATATTAAAGAAGAAAGCGATCCACCATTATAAATAAATATTTTATATTATTGGAAGGGTCTGGGTTTTTTATACACAAGAAAAAAATTCTATTATCATCTTAGAATTTGAGGAGAGCTAGCAGTGATGATGTGCAAGAAATAAGTGTTTGGTAAATAACATGGAATATATACTTATCATATTGTTTCCTTTATGATTTCAATAGTTCAAATGTCAAAAAAAAAAATTATTTTATTTTATAACGGAGACTATTGAGTGTATGTAGTTAAACAAATTTTGTACTTAATTTTAAAGAAGAATTTTTTGAAAGTTACAAATAATAACATAGTTCTTGAGAGACAAACTCTATATGGATTTGTTTTTTAATAGCATATATCCATAGAAAGATTGAATTTGCCACTATAAATGTAATGGAATTTTGAGAGTGTGAATGTATTTTATTATAAATGTATGTTTTATTATTGTTGAGGGATTTTTGAAATTTTTTTTATTATAAATGTATGTTGTCGTAAGTGTTTATTTTGTTAGTCATTAAAATAATGTGTTATGTTACTATAATTATCATGATATACTATAAATGTCATCAATTATACATATTTAGTCGAATTATATTATTAACATTGTCATTGTAATCGATATGTAGAGGTTTTTACAAAATTACGTGTACTATTAGAATATGATCCAATATAATAGCCATATAGAATAAAAACTATTATAGAATTAACAAAGCTTGTAAAATTACATAGAACACAATTATATCACTTAAAAAGTTAAAATACCTCACAAAAATATATTGAATCAATATACATTTGATAATGGAGATTCAATTTGAATTAGAATTCCACAATTAAATCTATTTATAGAAATAATAATGTAATAATGAATATATTTACATCAAAATAAGGTTACATCCAAATAACATCATTTATAAGGATTAATTAGTTTACCTAGAAAACATATTAGTTAGTTCACCTACTACATGAATGAAGTGGTTCTCTTACTAAAGATAGAAGTTATATTTTATGTGAAGTTTTCCTTAAGAACATGTATTTTTATGTTGTTTACAAATATTGATTCTATCTTTATTTAATTTGTAAAAGTTTGATTGTGTTATCCAAATGACTAGTTGAGGAAACTAGAACTTTGATGAAGGGTCATCGAACCTCTTAGAAGGGTGGCACTTACGGAAAATGTGACCTAGGCATCCATTTTGGCAAGAGAGCAACATAGTAGAATGTTAGTTATGAAAGGATAATGGTGGGAAAAAGCCCTTTTTTCCCATAAAAAAGGAGAATATTCATAAGAGACCAACACAAGCTAGTGTAGTTAATTAAAGACAAGAAACATAAGGTTGATGACATAGAGGTCTTAGTGGAAGATATAAAGTTATATAATTCAATTAGGTACAAATAAACATAGAAGGTTGATCAATGGATTGATAACACAGTTGAAACCATAATATGAGGCATGTACTGGTTATAATTTTTATTTTATTTTTGGTACTCACCCTAAAAGGTTATTAAGTTAGCCATATATTAGTCAAATGATATTCAACAAGATTGTGGGAAAATCTTAAGAGAAGAAAATAATTATTGAATTTGAATTGATTTTAAACTATAATAGGATACCTTATGAATAATGAAAATGTTATGCCCTAGAATCAAATTTAGAAGAATTATCTATTTTATCTTTTTAATCATTTATCAAAGCTTCTATTAATCATTAACATAAATTAGGTTTTCTTGCAAAAGCCATTGAATATCATATACCAAGAAATATTTTACTATATTATTCATCAAAATGACATTAACAACAGCCTGGAGATCACTAATAATTACTAATCTATCAATAGCTTTTGACTACAAAAGAATAAAAGAAAACTGAACAAAATCATAAAAAAAGAACCTGAGGATCTCAATCACTCTCACTCCACACAGTCCTGACCCATTCCTTAACCTGAAATCAGTAAAACTATATAATGAGCTTATAAAGCCCAACAAAAACTAAAAACTCTCTAAAGCTTTCAATACAAGAATAAAGAAATCAATATACATGCTCATCTTAATCAATATAATTAGTAGTATTTAATATCGTCAATGATCAGTTATCCATAGTAAGATTCAATATGATCAATAACGAGAAGTGAGAAACATCATGCTAAAATTCATAAATCAATGATAGATGGGAGAACATAAATACATCGAAAATTAATAAATCAGTACTATAGCTCGAATATGTATGTGTCTATATCATCAAGGTCATCAGCATTTTATTTCTTATCAATTATTTATTCTCATGAAATCACAAACATTTTTATATCAATCATTGCTATCAATGCTAGAAATTAATGTACGAATTACGCCAATATATGATTCAGTATAGGGTTCAGCAAGATAGGACATCTAGCTTTAATGAGTTATTTTTATTCCTTAATATGTATTCATCATTATCATTATCATAACAACATCTTTATCATCTTGTCATTTCAGGTGGCTTTCAATAAATATTTAAGACTTGTCACCCTTTATCCGTCAGCATAATTCGATCATTAATTACAAGCTACAACTGGGATAATATCACAAATAATATTTAAAGGAAAGCTCATCGACCTACCCTCCTACGTAATATATTATGTTTTAATAGCCAACCTAAATTAATTATAGTGATAACAACCAATCTTAATTGCTTGCATGCATGTACTTTATTTATTTCATATTAGTTGTATCGATCACCCTTTCATATGAAATGCAATATGAAATGCTGAAATCTATAAATTTAGAAAATTTGCATATTAATCGATAACATCAGAAAACTACAACTTTTATTTTAATCGGTGAATGTCAATAATTTTACATTCAAAATATCCATAAAGTTCGTATATATCGTATACAAAAAGTTACACAGCAAAAGTGCGGTGAATCATAAGAAAATATATTTTTATTAATTTAGGAGAGATTAAATTCATCAAACGCAAAATCATTGAAAACTAAAGTGAGATTCGGGTTTCTTACAACGATCAGAAAACTTTTCCTGACTAAAGCAAAATACCAAAATGACCAAAAGTTAGCTTTCTCTCTCCTCCTTCTCTCCTCTCCCTCTCCCTTCTCCCTTCTCCCTTTTCCTTCCCAAGCAAGCCACAACGTTGGGGAAAATGGCTTAGAATTTTATGATATATATATATATATATATATATATATATATATATATATATATATATATATATATATATATATATATATATAATTTTATTGGCCTAACACCGTAGCGCGACATTGTGAATTCAAAATTAATGTATAATAGAGACTCAAAAGCCGTGGAGGTGATTTCTGGCACTGCTGTGCTATTAAGCATATCGCTACATCTCTTCAAAGCACAACGTCTAAGCACTCTAGTTTAAACAAATATTTAAAATTTCATTTTAAAATATATTTTCATATTTTGGGTTGTTACAGGAAGCATGTTGAGGACAAGTGTTTAAGGTAATGGTTTAATATATTGATGAAAATAAGAATATTAATTGGTAAGGGAAAGAAATTTTTTAAAGAGGAAGATTGGTAAGAGATGTAGAGGCACATCAACTTTTAATAAAAATGTAGTATAATATAAAACCAATTATATTCTTTTATGCATAAACTAAACAAAGATGAGAAAATAAAGTAGCTTCAGCATTACCAACAAATGGTTGAGAACCAATAGAGTATGTTGCATTTTATTTTATGTCACATTTTTCTTTCTTTGCTTATGTTGTGTATTATTTAGTTGGGACCTATGTTTTCATTTTCTTGGTATGCAAACTAAAAGACTTATGGAACTGCATTATATGTAGTATAAGTGAAAAATATTCAAGGATTTTGTAAGTCAATGAAAACATTCAAAGGATACAAACAACACGACAATATCCCTTATTTTAAGATAATGGTGGGCAACTCGATTTAGAAGTAATGCGATTATGATATTTCACTCACATCAACTACATCTGCATTGCACCACAATTCTTCCTCCCTTTAAAGCCTATTATTTTTCTATGAACAACCACTCTTTAACATTACTGTTGGAAGTAAAATGATAATATTATTTGTTTCTTCTAAAATCTTTGAAGTGTCCTCATTTCCTTCATGATATATAGTTTCATAGTATAAACTCAACCATGCTCTTTTATTATAAAACCTTGAGCACAGACTATAGTAGCTAACACCTCGATCATAAGTTGGAGCCAATTCATATTCACATAGAAGACGCGCTATATAACAATTTTATGCATTTATATGTCTTATTGTGCAAATCAACCTCCCCGCGAAAGTTGCCATCATGGTCATGCAAATCAAATCAATCCATGGGATAAACCATCAACATTTGAGCCTTAATTAGAAGCTTGCCCAAAACTTCCAAGATCCCTCTTAACAAAATATATTTCACATTAGTTGTGATGGTGCAATTTTCAAATGACTTTTTATGTATCATATCACATGAACTCTTATAAGATTACTACATGATAGAGGTGCAAGATCATAGTGTATTACTACTTCTATCGAAAGAATTATTGCCATAAATAGCACTCTATCAACATGAAACTTTACCTCCAACTTCAAATAGAATTAGTTGTTGTCCGTCTTTGTGATTATATAAATAAGGTCTCAGAAAATTTCAAGAGTAATAATTTTCGTACCATTAATCTATGGCTCTATTTTCCAGTACTAAATGTCTAACAAACTTGACCATCTTCTTTTTATTCTCTCATATACAACATAAGAGCATTGGTGTTTGATTCACTTTCAAGAAAAGTATTTTAAATAAAAACAAATGCAATCTTAATGCTTGGTTTGAACACGGTGGCATAAAAGTCGAATCTTCTTAAACTAGTTTGAGCATTATTCAAATCAAAATCAACTGTGATTGAAAGACGTTCGAAGAAAGGCTGAGCATTATATCCAATCTAATTCAAACATAGTCAAACAAAAGTCGAATCTCGATAGAGTAAGATTTGAATAAGTTTGATTATTGTTCAAGCCGGAGTTGAATCTGATTCGAGACAGATTTGAATCTCTTTTAAACATTGATCGAACATGATTTGAACTAATCTCTTAGACGCTCTATCTAACTCAACATTCATATTATTATCAAAATAACCTCAGCCCTAATTTTCATTAATATTTTCTTCCTCTTAGCCAAATATCATATAAAATATTAAAGAATCTCACAGGGAAAGAATGAAAAAATGCAGAATCTCTATTAGAGGATGTAATTTAAAATTTTGATAGGGGGTATATTCATAAAATAATTATAACATATAATATTAAAATGAATTATTATTTAGATTTAATAATAAAAGAAACCTTATTTTACCGAAGCCCAGTCCATACAATTGCCTGTGCTACTCACAAACCAACGCATAACAGAGATGAGCTCATCTCTGAACTCTCGCAGGAGAGAGAAAGAGAGAAGATGAAAGGAGAGGTGAAACAAAGCCATTGAAGGTGCAGACGAAGACCAGCAAGAAAGTACGTGCTATGAGTAGCCCAAAGCCTTTGTCGACTGCTTCGGAAAAAAAAAAATGGAATCTTTGCCGGTAGCGTAATCACCCACGCATGCCTTCTTTCTCTCTCTATATGAGAGACTATTAAATTTAAAAGTATAGTTACTATTCATTACTGTATTTTTAATACTTTTTATTTTTTACAGTCATAAAATCGAATAATTTTTGATGTCCAAACTCCGCACATAATAATCTCTCCTCTCACACATAGGAAGAATTATTTTTAGAGGTGTTAAAATGTATTAAGCAGCTCATTTTGATCTATTGATTGAGTGCTTTGATTATCAACTGAGAGGTTTTGGTTTCGAATCCTACATATGTGATATGTGTGTGAGTTTCTCTTAATTGGCCTAAATGTTTCAAAAGAAAATGTATTTTTGATCTAAAATTATCCCAATATATATCCACGACTAGAATGCGGTTCATTTGCTTAATAAACGGGTCAAAAAGATGGATCAAAACCAACCCGCTTTTAACCTGGAGGAATCGAACCTTACCTAATAACCCATTTTAATAAAAATTAAATTTTTGAATGACTTGTAAAATATACATTTTTTGTTAATTAATAAGAATAAATAGAGTATACCAACAAGCAACATAATTAAGTAACAAATTTAAATAAGTCACTTTCATATCAAAATTAGGTTTGCGGTTCAATATGAATTCGACACGTCGATTAAACTTGTTGAAACATTGAACTCGAACCAAGCCCATTTAATAAACGGGTCAATCTGAATAAAATTTTTTTAGATTGGACCCAAATCAAATAGACAATCCAGATCAGTTATTAACACCTCTAATTATTCCCGCTCACATATCTCCTAATTTTTTTATTACTTTATAAAACAAATTTTTAAAAAAATAGCGGCAAAAAATTGTCCCCAACAAAGGCTTAAGGCTTCGTTTGGGATAGCTTCTTTACTGCTTTCTAAAGCAGCTATCTAGTAAAAAATTTATTGAACTAAAAAATATTGTATTAAAAAATAACTTTAAAAAGCATTAAGAAAGCCGCCCTAAACAAAGCCTAAATAAAAAAAAATTCAATTTTGGAGAGAGAGAGAGAACTTCTCGACGTGTAGAGAGAGAAAAGGAGAATTAAAAGGCTGCAGGTGGAGATTGCTGTCTTCCTTTATGACTTTGAGGCTTTTGCGGGGTTTGCAGGCGGCGCCGCCCGAAAGGGAGGCCATTTATAAGTATCTTCTTCTTTATTCGTCAAAAAAGCTACTTGAGAGACTTGAGAGGGCATCATTTCCTGCAAAAGGAGAAAGGAGAAGAAAGAAATTAAAGCTTTGCATAAAAAAACATAATAATTTACACATGTGAATAGAACGTGAAATCATTATCAGGGAGGAGAAAGATCTAAAAGATCTAAGAGCTTTACTGAGCTTGCCGTTCTTAAAATGATTTCTGTATTTGTTGAGGCTTTCTTCATCATATGAGTGGGGCCGATCTGTTCGATCTCAACTACATCATTAGATTGCTGAGACCAACTTATTTAGCAAATATGCAGATAATATTAAGCTTTTTGTTGCTTTCTAAAATAATTTTTTTAGTAAAAAATAATAAGAAAGCTGTCTCAAAGAAAGTCTAAGGCTTTGTTTGGGATAACTTTCTTACTATTTTTTATTAAAAAGTTACTTTAGAAAGCAATAAAAAAATTATCTTAAATAAAACAGTAGTTAAATAACTTATGCCTAGTTGAATTAAATTATATTATACTCTTCTATGGACAAATATGTCTGCTAATTTGTTATTTGGAGATCACATGATAAAAGCTTCATTTTTTATCAAATTGTTTTTGTTATTTATATACAAGTTATGCTCTTTTATAATATTATTCAAATCTTATTTGAATTTTATTTGAAGCTTACTCCAACCTCCTTAAAATTAAATTCAAACATAGTATCTTACTATTAGCCTCAAATAAAGCTTAAACAAGGCTCAAATAAAATTCAAACCTCATATTACAAGTTCAAACATTATTCCAACATGGTACAAACCTTATTCAATCATTGCTTCAATGGGATTCCAACTTCTCTTTTTTCTTATCTGACAAGAAATTAATTCATTTGAATTGTTTTACTATGTATACAAATATGCCAACTAAACATTTTTTTGCAAAGAAATTACATTGTTTGGGTCACATATAGAGCAGGAGGTTAATGGATAAAGGTATTAAATAATTTAAAAGTTCTTATCTTCTTTAGAAGGCTAAGTCTCCCTTCAAGTAACTATTTAATGCTCTATAACTATAGTTCTCCAAAGCCCTGATTCATTAACTTCTCTTAAGGATACTCACATTGGCTTATTGGTTGAGAGCTTAGGCTTCCAACTAAGAGGTCTTGGGTTCGCATCTTTGTGTATGCGTTGTGTGTATAAATTTATCTTAATTGGCCTAAATGTCCCAAAAAAAAGGTTTTTGCTATGGGTGGTGGCAAACGTCATAGGAGGAAGAAAAAAAGAAAATAGTTTGGTTCTTCCCTGGTGCTGTTTGGGTCCTTTTCATCTGCCCACTGTCTTGGTGGTGGGTCTGTTTGATGGTTGTGGAGCTGTTGGTTGTTCTGTTGTTTATTTGGATGTGGTTTCTTGAGTTCTTCATTAGGTGTCATGCTACCTTTTCTTTTTGTCTTCTTCTTCTTCTTTGTTTGTCTTGTGGTGGCTGATCTTGTTGATTCTTTTGGTGTTTTGGGTTTATTTTTCCCTTTTCCTGCATTGTGTCCTTTGCAGGTTTTTTTTTCAAGTTAATATGGTTACTCCTCATGGGTTTGTTGCTGATTGCTTGGGTGGTTGCTACCGCTCGACAACTACTTCTGAAGGATTTTCTTTTGTGGCCTTTTGTCCCTATGGCTTTGTTTTTCTTTTTTATTTGTTTTCTTTTCTGTAGATTTATTTTGTAATAGATCGAATCAGAGGCTCGTAGGTTTTATTTTAAATGTTGTATTTTTAGAGGTCTATTGATTTGCTAATGACTTGTAATTCCTTTTCTCATATTAGCGTGTGGCCCCATATGTGGGTTTTATCCCAAGAAAAAAGTTGATGAAGAAAGAAATGATCAATACTCTGTTATGCTCAACATTAGTCATGTGAACACAATTTTTTAATTGTTGAATTTTTCTTGATTACTAGGTTGGGGTTGGTGATTTTTTATAAGAAAAATTTTAAGAAAGTGATTAAAAGCAATAAATTAACTAATAACTACTTAGATAATCATAATAACTTTTAGAATATATATCTAGAGAGTGCATTCATCATGAAGTGCACTTAGAGGAAACATATATGAAAATCAGTTATATATTTTTCTATTAATGTTATTCTACTTAAACATGAGGAAAGTGCTACTTTCATTGAGACACCATTGGTTGGAGTTGAAGGAGTATTTTTATTAGATATCCATTAAAAGGGCTTAATAAGGATATTCTCTACATTGATGTGAATGACCTATACATGGAAAAGAACACCATCACTAGATATAGCATATCTTATTATACTTAGTAGCTTGGAGAAAAAAGCTCCCAAGATGTTAAGCTAGAAATATAATGAAATGCTCATAAGTAATGATATTTTGTCATTACTAACAAGTAAAGATGTAATTATATTCATATTTTATATTTAAATATTCATTTAGGATAAATTTTAGTGGTAATTAACTTTAAATGTTACATTGAATTATTTTTATAAGTTATTTTTAGACTTTAATTGGTGCACATAGTTGATGAAGATGACTTTTATAAGTTTATATACATACTACTAGTTAGCCTCTCCTAGTTAAGGTTGTGAGGAATAAAGAGATCCTTACATATTTTATACAAGTGTCATGATTACATTAATAAAAAAGTAGAAGAGGAGGTGAATAAAAGATAAAATATAAATTATTTTGTCCTTATCTAGCCAATTTATGCCCTTTAATTAGTTGAAAGACCTTCTTGTAGTTATTAAGGAGTTGAAGTATGACCAAGAAATAATCATGTGAGGTTGGAGTAGAAGTTGGATGCTCTGAGTCATTTTGTCTAAACATTTTTACATATGAACGAGAGAGGGATTAAATGTGTTAATTATGTCACAAATGTGAGTGGGAAGAAGGAAAGTATGGAGCACCTTGCTACTGATTTTATCATTCATATTAAGACCGATGCTAATATGGTGAAGGAGATTGATGATGTTTATGTATCTCATCTTGTAATACATAAGATGATTTACAATTTGTAGATTTTGAAAGGGGTTTGATGAATAAGGCATTTGGCAAGTTGCTTAAGCCAATAGATCCATACACAATTGATCCCCTTTGCCCGATCAATAAAGATTACAAATCTTTTCTTAAGGCTTAGATGATAGGATTAATATATAGCTATAAAGAAAGGGAGATTGGATTAGAAATCAAAGAGCAATGTAGTTTTAAAAGTTGAATAAGCACATTACTTGGCAAGATAGCAATGCAACTATTTTAATTATCTATTAATTTCATGATAACTTTTTAACAATCTGATCATAGTTTGCTGCTCACTATAGTTTAAATCTTTTTTACATTATATAGATGTTTTATATTACCTAATAAGGAATCAATTATGGTGTTAACCAAAAAATTATGGGTCAAGCATCATTATGTTGATGAATTATTCAATAAATTATCTTAATTAGCCAAATTATATTAAAATAAGTTGATGAATAAAAATGACTCTTTCAGGTAGCCTGAAACTATGCTAGATTACATTATTGGAGATGAGGAGAAGTTCTTGAGATCTTGGGTAGGTGTAGATCTTATATATTATCCATTGAACTAGAATAAAGTATATTTGATAATATACAAGATCTCATTATTTATGTAAATCATAAAGTCATATGACTATGATACATTTATTATTATAGTACAAACCTTACATTCAATGATGAATTTGTTTTTCTCTCTATATTACTAGAGTTGTCAAAATTATTTATACATAATCAATAACTTTTATGATCTAAAGATCCTTGACTTTAAAATAGAGTCGACACACAATGATGTTTCATAACTAGTATAAAGTTAATAATTTGTAACATTTAAAATTTTTATTTAGTTCTTACACAAAGATTCCAATAAGTATTCTATATTTTATTAACATCAAAGATTATGAAGTGTATGCAATAATGCACATCGACTTTATTTCAAAGAGAATGGCTATATATAGATATATACTTTTTAACAATTTAGATTCATAGGTACATAGATATATTATAGCTGTAAAGAATGTATCATCAACCTAATATAATTTTTTTTAGATATTTCTTATTTTCAAAAGCTTTAATTCTATAAATTTTCAATGTGTTTCATATTCATAAATAAAAAAGTCTAACATTTTTTTTCTTTTGAAGTGATGAGTTTAAAATAGGTGAGAAAGAGAAGGAGAATGGAAGTCCAAATAGAAAACATCAAAATTATATAAGAGAAGAATATGGAAAAGAAAAAGAGGAAGACCTATGAAAAATAGAACAAGGAAAAAATTAAGAACATTTGGCATTCATTAAATAATAAGAAAATGGGGAATGAAAAAAAAAACTCATTATTTCATAAGCCCAATCTCATTCTATCTTAATGAAAAAGGAGACAAAGAAAAACTTACATTCCAAGAACTTCTTTATGCATTTGTTAAACCCAATCCAACATTTAAGTCAATTCCTTTGGATGCTTTCAATCTAGTGCATATTGATTGGTCCCTCTTGAATCTTGGAGGAAATGCAACTAGGTCAACTAGGCCAAACCTAGAAAATTTAGTTTGCACCCTACTTTCCCTTTATTTTACTACACCACAACTTTACTTTCTATATGCTATTAATTTTACCATATGGTATGATGAAAATTGGTATCATACTTAATCTCTTATTCGATAATGTGATCGAAATGATGAAATTACTTTGATCTTACTCTTATATAAAAGTTCTAAAAATAATTAGTGCATTGAATCATAATGAATTTATTATTGTTATTTTCACTTTTCTTCTATATCAAATCCTTCGATGTTCTTGTTGTTGTTGTTGTTTTGAAAAGTTACTGTTAAGCAAAAATATTATACGAGTTGGGCATTATCTTAGGTTTCTTATTATAAGAAGTGGTGTACGTACTAAATTGTGGGTCAAAGTAGCAGTCTTCTCGCTTGAAGTAGAAGAAGAGGGTGTATGGTTTCTCCATTACCCATTAAGGAGAGAGGGTCTTCTCTGCCCAATTATGACAAAATAATAAGGTAGTGAATCATTGGGGTGGAGATCTCAAGGCATGTAAGTTGTTGTTAGTGTCGAATTACTTAAAAAATTAGTTTGTATCTTCTTCTCCCTTTTGCTTTTTGTTTACTTATTGACAATACATATTTTACTTTATCTCTTGTATTATTGATGAAATATTTAATGATGATGATAGTAGTTTTAGTTTGATTGAGAATTTCTACTTTTCAAAACATTTGTAACTACTTATATCATTTTAAAATAAAATTTTTAATTTTTCAAAATGAAAAAAAAAATATCATTTTGAGATGAATTCAAATTATTTGATAACTTCAAATTTGAGATGAGTTCAAATAATTGAATACTTCAAGACTGAGACGAGTTAAATGTCTTTAATGACTTTAGGTTTGAGATGATTTCAAGTTCTCTGACTATTATAAGTCTAAGATGAATTCATATTTTTGACTTGAGGTATGAGATGAATTCAAACTTTGACAACTTCAAGTTTGAATGTTTTCTAGTTCTATAATGAATTCATGCCTTGGATGACTTTATGGTCTCTAACAAGTCCAAGTATCAGGCAAGTCTAAGATGAATTTAGGCTTCCTAATGGCATCAAGTTTACAACAATTTCAAGATATTTGATGATGTCAAGTATGAGATGAGTTCATTCTATTTGATGACTTTAAGTCTGAGATGGGTTTAGAGCCACTAATGACTTCAATTCTAAGACTACTTCAAGCTCTCTAAAAAACTTCAAGTTTTAGATAAACTCAGACTGTTTGACGACTTCAAGTCAAAGAGAAGTCAAACCCTCTTATGGCTTTATGATCAAGATGAACTCAATTTCCTTGATTGCTTCAAGCTTAAGCAAATTTAGGGTCACTGTTTGACTTGATTAAACCTAATTTAATTAATCATAGGTTATATATATATATATATATCATTTGACCAACAACTTTTTAATTTTACATAAATCTACAAAAGTGTGTATTCTAATAAAATATGCTATTACATGAACCACAATAACAAGCAACCAATTGATCCTCATAGCTTTCTCAAAAGAAGTGAGTTAAGTGAACTAACTAGAGGTGTCAAAAATTGACACGACACGAAAACCTGACTCGAACCCGACTTGAATTTTTTGGATTGAGGTCAACCCGATTTAAGAACGAGTCGGGTTCGGGTCCCGATTTTTGACCAGTTTTGAATTCATGGTCGGGCTCAGGTCAACCCAAAAACCCAGTTTGAACCCGATTTTGACCTGCTTCACCCGATGTATAGGCGAATAAGCTTCTGCCCACAAGCCCTAGCTACGCTTCCACCTTCCTCGTTTCCTCCTTCAATGACGTTCACCTTTTTTGACGATATTCCTTCCTCCTTTGACGACATTCACCTCCTTCGACAACATTCCTTTCTCCTTCGACGACGTTCATCTCCTTCGACGACGTTCCTTCCTCCTTTGACGACATTCCTTCCTCCTTCGACGACTTTCACCTCCTTCTATGACATTCCTTCCTCCTTCAATGACGTTAACATCCTTTGACGATGTTCCTTCCTGTCGGGTCGACGACGTTCCTTCCTCCTTCGACGATGTTGGATGACGTTCGACGACGTTCCTTCCTCTCGGGTTGACAGCGTTCCTTCCTCCTTTGACGACGTTCACCTCCCATTCACAAATTGGTAGGTAATTGTGGTTTTTTGTCGGGTCGAGTCAGCGCAAAAACCCGATGGGTCGAGTCTGGGTTAAAATTTTTGACCCATCTGCAAAAATGGGTTGGGTTCAGGCCATGCCAAATAGTGATGGGTCAATCTCAGGTTCGACCTAAACCCGACATGCAACCCGATTTTGACACCCCTAGTACCAACTCCTACGTTTGCAATGTTTGTGAGCAAATTTTTGTGGATGATGGAATTGAGAAGCCATTTCTAAAGCAAGCATGCTCATCTGATGTTTCAATGAATGTAAAGGTGTGCTTTGTCATGAACAATGAACACTCTTAAGCATTCCAATGGAAGAAAAACTTCAAGCATGAGGGCTGATTTCTCCAAATATACGTTATGGGCAAGAATAAAGAAATAATTTTCAAATAACTTTATTAAAAAAGATATCTTTTTATCATGTAAATCACATCAAGTATTTTATATTCCATATACATCCACATAAGTTTTTGCACATGGATCTATAGTTCTTCATTTAGAATTTTCTTCGGGGAGTACATTTCTACCATGAAAAGAAAGGCTTTAAGTATTCCATCTTCATTGTATTCTTATTCATCCTCTCTCTCTCTCTCTCTCTCTCTCTCTCTCTCTCTCTCTCCCCCCCCCCCTCTCTCCCCCCTTAGAAATTTTTTTATTACTTGAGGTAAATAAACATAAGGTAAAAGAGAGTAAGAGATTGAATGAGAAATGATATGTGTGGTAGAGTTTTCCTTTCCACATGAATAATTTAAGACATTAGATTAAAATTCAAGTTATCTTGAAAATGAGATTTCAAATCCTTAGATATTGAAATAATATATCACTGAAATATAAGCACAACATCTCAATATAGATAGGAAACAAGTATTTAAGAAACATTAAGTAAACTTAAAAGCAAAACCTATAACTTATTGATTCTTATGATAGATCACACACTAGTATCATTTGAGCTAAATAAGGGTATACTTGGGACAACTTTCTTACTACTATGCAATCCTAGTACTATTTGGCTATTGTTTTCTCGTTGCTTTCATATTATTTAAGTGCTAAGAAGCTATTTTTTACAGCAGCATTCAAAAAATTTATTTTCTCATAGCAGCTTAACAACCGCCTTTACAAAAGACTGCAGTCTTCCCAAATCGAACCTAAGGCTTTGTTTGGAACAGCTTTTAAACCACTTTCGTGGTACAAAAAAAGTAATAAAAAATAATGTGCATTTGGAAGATAACTTTTTCACTATAGGTACATCCACAAAAAATTATCTTAATCGGGCACGAATCTCGAGGCAAAAACTAAGTGGGAAGCTTCCGAAATTAAATTTGGGATCATCCGAACTCCGATTTCAGCAAACTTATAGTCGAACTGAGCATCTCAGAAATACGAACCCAACGACAACAAATTCAACCCAATCCGAGCCCAAATGAGTCCAAATCAAGGGTCTAAAGCGCTGTTGGAAGGTTCAAACTATAATTTGGATTACCAAACGGTCTCCAAATGTGACATTCTTATAGACAAATCGAGCGTCTCGACGAGACGAATCCAACGAGCCCAACATCGCCAAAATCTGACATTTCTAAGGCCTTCAAATGTCCATCAAACAGTCCAAGATCAAGGGATTCAACATCGGCCGTCCATTAAAACCACTTCCTAACTACCCCTGATCTTCCACCTATTTATGGGTCATGCCACTCACGAAAATCTATAAATAGAGCCCCCTCTCCTCTTGAAAAAGACACCTAATCCTAAGGAGAAAAATAGAGAGCTCTTGCCCCCTTGCTCCTCCTTGACCACCGCCTGACGTCGGAGTCCCGCCGGACCACCACCTGAGGCCCTGCACTTCGCAAGACCACCACCTGAGGCCCTGCTCTTCGTCGGACCACCATCTGAGGCCCTGCACTTCGCTGGACCACCACCTGAGGCCTTGCACTTCATCGGACCACCACTTGAGGCCCTACACTTCACCGGACCACCACCTGAGGCCCTGCTCTTCGCCAGACCACCACCTGAGGCCCTGCTCTTCGCCGGACCACCACCTGAGGCCCTGCTCTTCATCGGACCACCACCTGAGGCCCTGCTCTTCGCCGGACCATCACCTGAGGCCCTGCTCTTCGTCGGACCACCACCTGAGGCCCTGCTCTTCGCTGGACCACCACCTGAGGCCCTGCTCTTCACCGGACCACCATTTGACGTCCTCACCTCTGCCCGACAATTACCTAGGGACCAAAACTCTGCCAGACCACCGGGAGACCCCGAAGTTCTGCCAGCGCAAACTTAGGCCTTCAAAAGCCTTTATATGCCACCCTCCGGGTGATACTTGTAATCTGATCGCCCTTGGAGGCGAGTCAGTCCCCTGTAATCTGCTCAAGTTCTAGTGGAATCATTTTAACTGGGCCAAGCCCCGTGGTTTTTTTTCCTTTTTAGGGTTTTCCACGTAAAAATCTTATGTTCTCTGTGTGTGAGCTGGATATTCGTGCAATGCTAAGACGTGAAATTCTAACTCTATCTCCGTCAATATTCTAGCCCACAATAGTTTGGCGCCGTTTGTGGGTTGGGTTCAGGCCATGCCAAATAGTGACGGGTCAATCTCAGGTTCGACCTAAACCCGACATGCAACCTAATTTTGACACCCCTAGTACCAACTCCTACTTTTGCATTGTTTGTGAGCAAATTTTTATGGGTGATGGAACTGAGAAGCCATTTCTAAAGCAAGCATGCTCATCTGATGTTTCAATGAATGCAAAGGTGTGCTTTGTCATGAACAATGAACACTCTTGAGCATTCCAATGGAAGAAAAACTTCAAGCATGAGGGCTGATTTCTCCAAATATACGTTATGGGCAAGAATAAAGAAATAATTTTCAAATAACTTTATTAAAAAGGATATCTTTTTATCATGTAAATCACATCTAAGTATTTTATATTCCATATACATCCACATAAGTTTTTGCACATGGATCTATAGTTCTTCATTTAGAATTTTCTTCGGGGAGTACATTTCTACCATGAAAAGAAAGGCTTTAAGTATTCCATCTTCATTGTATTTTTATTCATCCTCTCTCTCTCTCTCTCTCTCTCTCTCTCTCTCTCTCTCTCTTTCTCTCTGTCTCTCTCTCTCTCTCCCCTAAGAAATTTTTTTATTACTTGAGGTAAATAAACATAAGGTAAAAGAGAGTAAGAGATTGAATGAGAAATGATATGTGTGGTAGAGTTTTCCTTTCCACATGAATGATTTAAGACATTGGATTAAAATTCAAGTTATATTGAAAATGAGATTTCAAATCTATAGATATTGAAATAATATATCACTGAAATATAAGCACAACATCTCAATATAGATAGGAAACAAGTAGTTAAGAAACATTAAGTAAACTTAAAAACAAAACCTATAACTTCTTGATTCTTATGATAGATCACACACTAATATCATTTGAGCTAATTAAGGGTATACTTAGGACAACTTTCTTACTACGACTATGCAATCATAGTGCTGCTTGGCTACTGCTTTCTCATTGCTTTCATATTATTTAAGTGCTAAGAAGCTATTTTTTACAGTAGCATTCAAAAAATTTATTTTCTCATAGTAGCTTAACAACCGCCTTTACAAAAGACTGCAGTCTTCCCAAATCAAACCTAAGGCTTTGTTTGGAACAGCTTTTAAACCACTTTCGTGGTACAAAAAAAAAGTAATGAAAATTTAATGTGCATTTGGAAGATAACTTTTTCACTATTATTTCAAATATTTGTCTTAATATAGCTCTTTTGAAAAAAAAACATTTTTGAAATCGTGACTTAAAAAGAGTTTTAAAAAGAAAAAATGAAAAGGTTTAAGTGTAACAGTCCAAACTTTTAACTATCGAGATATTATTTGTTCTAGCCTAAGGGATTCACGATTTTGTCATGTTTGTGTAATTTCCTAGGATGTCACCCATCTCAGGATTTCTCCGAGATAAGCACACATAACTACGGAGTTTCTTAATAAAATTCTAACGATTACACCAAAAGGCGCATCAATATTTAAGAGTTAGCTTTTACTTAAGGGGTTTCACAATGCATTTGTAACATCCCAAACTCTTAACTATCGAGATATTACTCACTTTGGCATAACGGCCTCACGGTTTTTTCATGTTGGTGTAATTTCCTAGGAGGTCACTCATCCCAGGATTTCTCCAAGATGAGCACGCTTAACTACAGAGTTTCTTAATAAAATGTTGACCATTATACTAAAAGGTGCCTTGATGTTTAAGAGTTTAGCTTCTTTTACTTAAGAGGTTTCACAATCTCCCTTACTTAAATAATTAATGTCCTCATCAATATCCCTATCCTGACTCCCATGGCGTAGCACTTTGTCTTGTATGGCACTTAATTCACATCTTCCGGCTGGTCCATTGCTCTGATACCTTTATAATAGCCCAAACTCTTAACTATTGAGATATTGTCTACTTTGGCATAAGGACCTCACAGTTTTGTCCTGTTGGTGTAACTTCCCAGGAGGTCACCCATTCCATAATTTCTTCGGGATGAGCATGCTTAATTGCTAAATTTCTTAAATAAAATTTCAATCATTACACCAAAAAGCACATTAATATTTAAGTTTAACTTCTTTTACTTAAGAGGTTTCACATTAAGCTGCCCCAAACAAAACCTAAGTGATGTTTTACAATGAATGGAAAGAGCATTTGTCAATATTTCTAAGATCCATATGAATTAATCAATAAGTGGAAAAAAGATAGCAAAGTAGAATAGTGACAAGCATCATGAGCATTATAGAGTCGGCAACATAGGAGATCAAACTCTAATGATTGTTGGAGAAGATGATTAAACTCTAGTGAGTCGGCAACAAAGGAATCATGTAAGGAGAGGTTGATATATGATAGAGACGCATAATTAAATCTTCCGGGATCTCAATTGAAAAGATGAGATCGCTCAAAAGAGATTGGCATACATGCACGGAAGTCGGCAGAAGGAACAGAGATCACAAGAACAATAGTATGTTGAATGACTAAGAACTTAAGAAGCAAATTCTAATTATTAGGAGTTTCACTTTCTCAAATTTGTGTTTCATGATGTGTTATCCTAAATTGCAAGTGAAAGAGTGTATTTGGTTTCTCTTATGATTTTACAAAAGAAAAAAAAAAATTATGCACCTAAACCCTAAATTTCTAGCGAAGTAAATATATAAAAAAAAAAAAATCAAATAACGAAATTATGAAAAATGCAGTCACAAAAAGGAGTGAAGCTCAAATTTTTTTTGGTTAATTTATATAAATTATTACTTCAAATATATTATAATATATCATATACTATAACATAAAGAAATTATAAAATTTCTATAAGAACCATGGCTTTTTAAAAACGGATCGGACCGGCCGGTTCAACCCAAAATTAAGGAACCATATAACTCAGAAGGCACGAAATTGAGGCAATTGGTCAGAAGTGAGTAAAGCTCTTATCTTCTTAAAATAGGAGAACAATTGTTCAAATTTTCATTCAATCGGAATTTATTTTTTCTAACGAATATCCCTACATAAAACAAATAGAAAATACAAATTATATCAAGTTTCAAATTCTTTTGCAATTAAATTATTATATAAATTTAAATATAATATTAGACAGTACAATTAAATTATTAGAGGACATTTTATGCTAGAAAATTTGTGGTGCTCAGGAGATAATCTTGCATTTTAATTTTTTATGAAAAATCTTACATACTCATCAATAAAAGAGAAGAACATAGAAGACATTAGAGTTTTTACATAAAAATTTCAAGAAAAGAAAAAACTAATAGATTTGATGCAGATGAAATGATCCACTATGTAAATAAAGTTACATAAATCTACTCTTCAATTCAATTTGAGACGAATATATTATAAAGTAATGAACACAAATTTGATCTCCCATAATTGTAGTAGAATTTGTGGGAAATGTAATTGAGGGATGATGAAAGTGATTGGTCTACGTTAGTTCGGCTATTGTAGTTGATAATCAACATCGAATGTTGTGTGCAGCGATTGGATGTTGGAAATAGATGACATTCATAATCAACATCGAATGTCAAATAAAGCTCTAGAGTTCTTCAGATCAGCTTGCTCTCGTCGAACTCAAAGTTCAAGCCCCTCATGTAGAAAATAAAGGCCTCTTTATAAGTTTTAAACTATAATTTTCTAAATTTAACCAAAATTTCATAACATTCAAATGGACATCAATATTGAATCATTTGATCTTTGATCATTCATTGATCATTTAAGTATCTTAGGCTTCCTTCAGGGTTGCTTTCTACAGCTTTATATACAAAATTTTTTTGAAATGTAAATTTTCATACTATAAAGTTGCTTTAAAAATGAATAAGAAAGCTATCCCAAACGAAGCCTTAAGACTCCAGAATTGGATGATCTTAAGCTTGTTGGATTTGTCTCATCAAGATGCTTGATTTAATTATAAGTATATAAGATTCAAAAATTACTTAATCTTTCAATTATTTTCTTGAAGCTTTCAAATGTACTTTAAATACTTGATTTATGCTTATTTGGTATCCAATCAGATCTCTTTTATTTCAACTATAAATTTATTGAGAAATTTTAAAACAAATATTATATTGAGATTTGTATTTAGTGGAATGAATGTCTTAGTAACATATCAATCATAATATTACTTTTATTATAATTATATATATCATATAATTTAATTAAATTATTTAATAAATTTATTATATAATTGATTTATATTATTTTATAATTTGTAATAAGAAATTTCTTATATGAATCATAATATTTATTTAACTAAAAATAAAAAAAATAAATAGTACAAAAAGTAATTTGGCCATCAGCAGAAATTGCGCATCGAAAGTGACGGCAAGTGGTAAAGATGATTGATTGTCTGTGGAAAGGAAAGCAGGATCGGACGTTCAATCGATTAATAAACAGCTTTGCTATTTTCCTTTTTTTTTAATTTGTTAATTAAAGCTGTAAGGGAGAACTCGCAGGCGCGGGCCCACCTCCGCCCTGTGGCTCCCGACCAACGCCTGACAACTTTTATTCTTTGCTTGTCGTCTAGATCATATGCCTTTAACTTTTGCCCCCATTAATTTATTTATTTATTTATGACATTTTATAATTTTAAATCATATAAGATCAAATTCATATATATACATCATATATATATAATATTTAAATTCAAAATTTTTTAAGTAATAGTCAAAATTTCTAATCAATAGGGGTATTAATAAATAATTTGATAAGAAAAAATTTAGATTTAGATTTACATATTTAATAAATTGATCGAATTTGATTTAGGTTTTCTGACTCATTTATTAAACAAGTCTAGTTCAGGTAAACCGACGAACTCACTTTTAACTAAAAAATGACCAATTTGCTATTTTTTTCTTTATTTTTTTTACTTATGGGAATAATCTTATTATTTTTTAATCAAATATCCTAAAATCTATAATTAATAAGTTATAATTTGTTTTAACCAAAATTAGCTAACAGGTCTGGTTCAGGTTATTCGAATTGCGAGCAGGTCGAGTTCAAGTTTATCTGTTTTACTCGTTGATTAAATGGGTTTAAATCAGGTTGATTGATTATGGGTCAGATTAATTTCACCCAAATCAGACTGATCAGCTCGTTTTGACACCCTACTTCTGAATCAAGATATTTTTATAAATAATTTTAATAAACGACTATTATAAACTCGACCCTTTTAAAATAAATATATTTTGATTTATTTATTTTAATTTTTTTATTTACTTATTAATTTAATATTATCATTTCTAATAATTTCAACTTAGTTTAAATGAATTTTTACTGGCTATTCATATTCAACACCAATTTATAATACTATAAAATTAATCGTTAAATTTTCAAGATATTCTCATATATACATCTTGATAAAATTTCTAGATTTAATTTTTTTATTTAACATTAAAATTCTTTTAATATTTATAATTACATTATTTTATTTTGTAGTAATAGAGCAATATGTAGGGAAAATTGGATTAAGTTCATTAATTATATTTTCTTATAAAAAGAGCGATGGGACGATCTTTAGGGAAAAAAATATGAATCAAGATAAGCTTTATAGAACTCTTTTTTTAGGGATATTTAGGCTAATTAAGACAAATTCATACGCACATCACATAAGCAAGACTCAAACTCAAGATCTCTTGATTGATAGCCAAAGCCCTCAATCAATAAAACAATGTGAGCTGCATACTTCATCTAATTCTTGATATCATATATCTCATCATAATTCTACGAGTCATGGGACTCGTCTTGAAACTAATTTCCTTATAATATATTCTCTACTTGTCCTGAGTCCAAGCCAGGCTACTTTTGTCATTTTTTGCATATGGCTTCTGTTTTAGCCTATTTTTCTTTCTCTTCGGGAATTCCTAAAGGATTTTTGGAGCCTCTTGTTTTTTGTAGGCTCTCCTCTTTTGTTTTACACATTTTTCTTACATTTGTAACTTTATTTTACTCAATAGATCTTGATCTGCCCCTAAATTTCCAAAAAAAAAGATCAAAATAATCTCCAACTATATTAAAAAGATTTTTTTAGTCCCTCAAGTCCTTAAAAAGATAAGATTATATTGATTCATATTTAAAGAGTTGAGGGATCAAAATGGTTAATTAATAAAGTAGGTGATCATTTTTGTCTTTCATAAAAAATCATTGGACCATTTAGATCATTTTCTCTAAAACAAATAAATTAAAAAAAGATTTATAATGCTGCCTAATTATGATTTTGAATGTAGAATACATCGCCTCATAGAGTAATAATTCTAAGAAAATATTCCAAAATAATTTTAAATTCTACCAGAAAGAGTTCATCAAGATAGCGAGTCCAAACAAAATTTCAAGATAGCACAATCTTACCCACCAGAAACACCTATCTAAAGCCTAAAGACATCTTCAAGCAAATACATAGAGAGCAATGAAATTTGAAGCAAGAGAAAAGCTGCTAGTGATCGCAGATCGTTGATAAAATTAGTAGAGATGTGCAGAAGACATGCTAGGTTCACCATAAAGCCACTGGAAGGTCAGGTTCTGTATGTTTGCCAAATCTTCAGTTGACACTTGACATTGTTAGAGCAGCTAGACACGTCGGCATGCTGACTCACCAAGACTTGTACGGGCAATCAAGATTGCCGTTACCTGTACTCATATATCTATATATAGGATATCTCTGTAAACGTTCAATAATAATAGAATGATTCCTGCTTTAGTTCATTATCTGGTTATGTCCAGCTTTCCTTCCTTCCCTCTGGAATTCTAACATGGTATCAGAGCACCGCGCTCAACAGCAACGATCAAGAATGGCAGACCAGAGCTCCGCGATCTCCACCCCGACCACCGCTTCGGTCTCTCGGTCTCTTACAGAATTTCATATTCCTTCTCATCTTAAATTCCTTATTTCCAATCTCAAATGTCTGGTTCCCACTCTCCTCACCAGTGAGAATTATGCAATTTGGCGTCTTCAGATCCACCAACACTTCACCGCCAATGGCTTTGGAGAACATCTCTCCGGCACCTCTTCTTGCCCACCGGAAACCGCACAGTCCGATCATAGTCTCTGGAAACTCATAGATAGGAATCTAATCTCCGCTCTCCTCTCTACAATCTCCTCCTCTATCCTTCCCTACGTCATTACTCTCAACACCGCTCACGAAGTATGGTCGGTTCTTGAACGACGGCTTCAACCCACCAATCGTTCACGTGTAATTCAACTCAAAAACGAATTACATCAGATACAAATGAGAGATAAATCCATGCAACAGTATCTTGCCCAAATCAAGAACCTCGTGGATAATATAGCCGCCGCCGGATCGACCGTCGACACCGAAGATATCATCCTATACATTCTGAACGGACTACCCTCCACCTACAACGCGTTCAAAACCGCCATTCGAACAGCTCTTCACCCAATCAGTCTCGACGACCTTTATTCTCTCTTGTGCAGCGAAGAGATCAACATTCATCAAGAACAACTCAAAGATTCGCAACAACAGGCGGACTCGATCGCCCTGCTATCCAACCGTACCTCATCCAGTCGCGGACGATCCTCCAGGTACCGAGGTCGGAGCTCCAACGCACGCCCCTTGTCCAATTCAGACTCACTTACGCACGGACAACCTCCCACGCACAAACCAGCTTGCCAAATCTGCGGAAAGAACGGTCACTCCGCCATCAACTGCTGGCACCGATGCAACCTTGCGTACGCCCCACCGTCCAATCCGAAAGCCCTTACAGCCCAGCAGCAGAACTCCTCCACGGCAGACTGGGTGCTGGATTCGGGCGCATCCTCGCATCTGACCTCGGATCTCACCAACCTTCATCATTCGACTCCTTACACGGGCACCGACGCTGTTTCAATCGCGAACGGCAACAATCTCCCTATCCATCATTCTGGACAAGGTATTCTACCCCTGCCAGACTCCACACGTAAGCTTCATCTCCGAAATCTCTTACATGTTCCTTCCATTTCTCATAATCTCCTATCTATTTCTAAGCTAACAACTGACAACAACGTTGCCGTTCAATTCGATGCTAACGGTTTCTCTATTAAGGATCGCAAGGACAATCGCCTTCTTCTCCGCGGTCGCAATCGCAATGGTCTGTATCAAATCAGAAATTCATCTAGCAGATCCTTACCCGTCACTGCCCTGCAAGCTGAGCAGAAATCCACCTCCTTGTGGCACGCAAGGCTTGGCCATCCGCATCTTCGTCTTCTTCAATTCTTGGCTAAACAGACTCCAGATGTTCATGCTTCGTTTAATTCTTTACCTACTTGCATTTCTTGTAATGTGGCCAAGAGCCACAAATTACCTTTTCTTTCCAGCACCTCTCACTGTACTAAACCTTTTCAATTGATTCATTCCGACGTTTGGGGTCCTGCCCCTAAGCAATCTCTAAATGGTTTTCAATACTACGTCGTGTTTATTGATGACTTTACACGCTTTTCTTGGTTATATTTAATGCACTCAAAAAATGAGACGTTTGCTAAATTTCAACATCTCCACAACATCATTAAAAATAATTTTAATTCCTCTATACAGATTTTTCGATCAGATGGTGGTGGGGAATTCGTCAACAATTCGTTTCGTTCGTATCTCCAAAACAATGGTATCGTTCATCAAATTAGTTGTCCGTACACTCCCGAGCAGAACGGACTTGCAGAACGTAAACATCGCCATCTCCTGGACCTCACAAGAACCTTCCTGCACGCCGCATCCCTCCCAAACTCATTCTGGGCCGAAGCCATCTCTACGGCGAACTACCTTATCAATCGGCTTCCCTCATCCGCCATTTCCAATCAAACTCCCTATCACAAGCTTCATGGCAGACCCGCCTCCTATTCGCACCTTCGCACCTTCGGCTGCTTGTGCTTCCCGTGGCTCAAACCTCAAAGTCCAAACAAACTCTCTCCGCGCTCGCACGAATGCCTTTTCCTTGGCTATTCATCGCAACACAAAGGTTACCGCTGTCTAAATCTCCTAACTAATCAAATTCACATCTCCCGGCATGTTATCTTTCACGAACACATATTCCCTTTTCAATCCAAATCAACCCAGCCTTCCTCCACTGCTTCGGACAGCATTTGCTCTCCGCTACTTCTGGTTCCATCGTCCACCATGGCGCCCACTGCGCAACCTTCTCCTTCCAGCCATCACACACACAGTCTACCATGCCTTCCAAACCGTCCCCATGAGTCTACTGCTCCCATATCCTCTCCGAGCGACAACTACACAGTCCCCCAAACCACAACTCTTCCCTCCACCCAACCCAACCCGGCTCATACCATGCAAACGAGACTAAAATCTGGCATCATAAAACCCAAGCGCATATTCGATCTCTCTGCAGTCGTCTCAGCTGAACCCACTCCCACATCATATTCTCAAGCAAGCAAATACGATCACTGGAGATCAGCCATGTCGTCAGAGTTTCTAGCCCTACAGCAGCAAGGAACTTGGCATCTAGTGCCCCCACCCTCCGACAAACCAGTGCTAGGCTCAAAATGGACCTTTAAGACTAAACTGCATCCCAATGGTCAGGTAGCTCGATACAAAGCTCGCCTCGTCGCCCAAGGTTGTTCGCAAGAATTTGGAATAAACTACACAGAAACTTTTAGCCCTGTCGCCAAAATGGTTACCATCCGAATGCTACTAACTGTAGCTCTACACAATCAATGGACCATAACTCAACTAGATGTCTCCAACGCATTTTTGCATGGCGAATTACACGATGAAGTGTACATGAAACAGCCCACCGGCTTTGTCGACGCTCAACATCCCCACCACGTGTGCAGACTTCGCAAATCAATCTACGGCCTGAAACAATCTCCTCGACAATGGTTCCAACAGTTCACCAACTTCCTACTCTCCATCGGCTTCACCTTCAGCAAAGCGGATCCCTCTCTACTTATTTTTAATCATGCAAACACTCACATATTCATTCTTGTATATGTAGACGACATTCTCATTACAGGGAACAATTCGACTCAAATCCAAAGCACTCTTCAACAGCTCCATAGCCGGTTCAGTCTCAAACACCTAGGCGAAGTGTCTCTCTTTCTCGGAATACAAGTCACCAGCACTCCAGATGGCTACATCCTGCATCAAAAACATTACGCCCAAGACCTCCTCAAGGCTGCTGGCTTCTCAGATTGCAAACCGTACTCCACTCCGATCGGCCACAAACGCTCTTCCTCCCACAGCAACGACCAGCTCTATCAGGATCCTCACACATTTCGCAAACTCGCCGGCTCCCTCCAATACTTATCCGTCACCCGACCGGACATAGCTTTCGCTACAAACATCATCTGCCAACACATGCATCAGCCACGCAACAGTGACTATCAAGCCTTAAAACGCCTGCTCCGGTATATCAAAGGTACGATCAACTACGGACTTCCCATCACTATGGGCGCTCTTCATCTCCGCACCTACACGGATGCCGACTGGGCATCTGACTCCGCCGACAGAAAGTCCATTTCCGGCTTCTGCACGTTCATGGGTCCAAATCTCATCTCATGGTCAGTAAAGAAACAAACCACAGTGGCCAAGTCCTCCACAGAAGCTGAGTACCGATCTCTGTCAGCTGCAACTTCCGAAGTCCTTTGGCTCCGTCGCCTTGCAACGGACTTCAACCTACCTCAAACCTCTCCGACCACCATTTTCTGCGACAACACCTCAGCTATCGCTCTCGCCAACAATCCGGTCTTTCACGCCAGGACAAAACACATTGAAATTGACCACCACTTCATTAGCGGACACATCAAACAAGGAGCCATCACCATTCATCATCTCAGCACTCAAGATCAGATCGCCGACATTCTCACCAAACCTCTTCCTGTGTCAAGATTCCAAGACATACGATCCAAATTAACCATTCGTCCATTAGAATGATTAATTTGCGGGGGGCTGTTAGAGCAGCTAGACACGTCGGCATGCTGACTCACCAAGACTTGTACGGGCAATCAAGATTGCCGTTACCTGTACTCATATATCTATATATAGGATATCTCTGTAAACGTTCAATAATAATAGAATGATTCCTGCTTTAGTTCATTATCTGGTTATGTCCAGCTTTCCTTCCTTCCCTCTGGAATTCTAACAGACATCAATAAGCCGCACCATAATGTGGTTCACTGGATTCTTGATTTACAGAATTTGACAACACCTTTTGGGAGCACCATAATTTCCCAAATTCTAATCAAGCACCAAAACCTGTTGGAGAAAGCACCAAACACAATAACCTAAGAAAAGAACAAGATATTAAGAACATGCGATAGAAATTATAGAGGTATCGATAAATAACCTGACCGACAACTCGACACAGGCCTGATTCAAGAAGTCTAGGTTAGGGTTAGGAGTGTTAAAATGGGTTTTCGGGTCGGGTTCGGGTCCAACCCGAAGCGGACCCGCCCTCCACTGCTCAAACTCGAACCCGAAGAAATCTGAACAGGAATTGGACCCGCCTCAAACTTGGGTCAACCTAACCGGACAGGCGGACCCGGGTGAGCGCAGAGCACGATTGGGCGGGAGCGACGGGGACGAAAGCGGACATGCATGTGGGCCAGATAGGACGCGGTCACACGAGCGGGAACGGACGCACAAGCGAGTGGGACCGGACGCTTTCACGCCGGCGGGAGCGGGACGCGAGTCGGAGCGGACGCGGGCGAGATCAGACGAGGTGAGATATGCGGGCTGGAATTCAGACATGGTGCGGTCATGTGGGTGGTCATGCAGGTCATTTCCAAGTTGGCGGGTTGACCGGACCCGACCAAAATTTTCAAATGGGTCGGAAACTAGAATCCGAATCCGACTTGTTTGTTAAATGGGTCGACTCAAAACCGGATTTTCCAATTCGGGTCAGATTTTGGGGTTGAATCATAAGTTGACACCTTATTAAATTTCATGTCAGTTTTGGATCTAAAATTTTGGCTGGACTAAATTTTGTGCCAGGTTCATGTTGACCTAAAAATTCAAAATTGACCCAAGTACTATTCAACTTCAAGTTAAACGGATCATATTCAAGTTAAATGAATAATATTTGAGTTACACATGTCATATTTTAATTAAACGTGTCATATTAATCGAATCCTATTATTGCCGATTTGATATTATCCCATCATAAATAATAATAATAATAATAATAATAATAATAAATATTTTTTCACATGTTTAAACAAAGGAACCAAAAACGTAAAAATTTTCTTTTCCATGAGCACAGAAATTTGTCATTATATCTAAATATTTCTATCAGCACAAAAAGTTATGCAATTGAAATCAGCAATTTTCAACTTTAATGTGAATCTTTAATGAATATGCACATATTTTCAAGCATGTTGATTAAAGTGGAAAAAAGCACAAATCTGAAGAAACATGCGTGCAACAATGCCCATCATGTGGGTGCTCCACTAAAAGAATATTGTAGATTTATGATCACCCATCAGATGCTGCCTTGGAATAGATCCCAAAGCTATAAACTTTGTTATTTTTCAGCAAACCAACAGGCAATAGCATGTTAGTTATATTGTAGTTTGCACTGAAAATTTTGACCATATGAGTAGGGCTGTCAAAAATGGACACGACACAAAAATCTGATCCGAAATTTTCGCATTTGTGTCGACCCTTTTGAAAAAAGGGTCAGATTTGGGTCTCGATTTTGGACCTGTTTCAACTTTCAGGCCAGATTTGAGTCAACCCGTTACTAACCCGAATTGACCTGTTTTCAACCCTCCATTATTTGATATGTGTTAAAAAAAATTATTTATATAGTCCCAAAAAAAATATATTCCTATGGTAAACTTTAGGCTTTGTTTAAGATAGATTTCTGCTACTTTCTATAATAACTTTTTAATACAAAATATTTTAAAAAACAACAAAAAAATAAATAGTGGCCGAAGCCTTAATTTCATTTCGTTTCTGTTCTACATGTTTACTTTTTTTAATGTGTTTTCATATTAAGACGCATACGCAATGAGCTTTACAAAACATGCAAATCAAGTTTGTGAAACTTGAAGTAAAATAAATATATAGCATAGAGCTCAACGATGATAACGGTCAGCAGATGGTGGCCGATTGCGATAAGCGGTGGGCGACGATCGACAATGATTAGCAGCCTGCGACGTGGTAATCCTAGAAAATTTACAGTGTTTTGAAAAATCATTCAAGTCTAATTATTTCGAGACATACCAAATTTAAATAAGAACGTAAATTTCAAATACTTTAAAATTTTATTCTATATTTCATTTACTTAAAATCAAATATCAATATTTTCAAAACCCCTATATTTAGAATACTTTACACTCACTATATTTCAAACCAAATATTTGAAATATTATTATAGTTGAAAGCTCATTGGCCAACTAGAAGGGACAAACACTCTACAAACACAAAGGTTGAGTTGATTAGGCAAGGAGTTTCATTATTGTTCAAGCCAAAAAATTGTATCAAAATACTCCAATTAAAATTTGACTAAGGTTAATCTTAGAATCATTAGATTTATTTTAAAATGAGTGCAATATATATTTTAACTTACTCATATATTGCACATTTCTCAAAAAAAAAAAATCTTTAAAGAGAATAATTTTTTTTTCAATTATCTAATTATACACAAATGCAATCTAATATTATATAAAGAATGCAATTTAATATTAGTTGTATATGAATTTTATTACATTTTATTATCAAGAGTTGTTAATTTGTATTAATCTAATTTGTCATTATTCATTTTGGCTGTCGATCTTATGTCCTCATATTTCGGGCCACATCATCCTCAAAATTGGAAGAAACCCTCTCTCCCTTGCTCCTTATATCTTTTTATAATAATTTTTATTTTTCTATATTTATTATTAATTTTGCATATTTATTATTAATTAGTGCTAGGTATTCTCATTAACTAGTGTTTTTATTCCTTCTATGATTAGAATAACTCTTCAATAAAGAGAATTAGGGCTATTGTCTATTATTATGAAGCTCAACTATTCTTGTAATGTATACTATGATTAATAAAATACTTTAAAAAAAAACTCTAAGTTAAAACTCATTCAATTTCACCCTACCTCTAGCATTATGTCTTTTACAATATAAAGTTAGTAGGAAATTGATTTAGAGCCACTATGAAATTACCAAATAATATATTTAAATTTAAAAGAAAAATTCAACTAAACTATTGGATCAATATAACAAAATTATTAGCTATTCATAATGCATTTTTTCTCTAATATTAATGCTTGTGAAAAAAATCTAATAATTTACTTGTATCAATATATTAATTTAGTTACATTAAACAATAAAACACATGCATCAATGATAGTTCGACCACATATTTGACAGATCATGTTTATGTTCATCTAATTCCATATTTGTTTGATATAAAGAATAACAAGTCCTAACGTTGAAAATAAGATTGTATTTAAGTAGGGGTGTCAATATTTGACCCGACTCGAACCCAACCCAAAAATTTTGAGTTAGGGTCAATCCGTTTGCCATAAAGGTTGGGCTCGGGTTCAACAAATCAGCCTGTTTCAAAAATTGGGTCAGGTTTGGGTTGACCTGAAAACCCGAAAGTGACACGGATTAACCCATATCTGACCTCCCGCTCCACGCTCGCAACCCGGATCAGCCTCTCCCGCGCTCGGGTCTGCCTGGTTTCACTCGCCATCCCACGCAGGCATGCACTCGGGAAGGCAGCTGGCCGTGCTCGCACTTCCGCCGTCCTGCTCTCGCCATCTTGCCTGACTAGCTTGACGCGTTTGCACCCAGACCACGCCTGCTTCGCCGCTCCCGCACCCTAGCTTGATCGCTCCCCCACGCCCATTCTGCCGCTCCTACACATGTCTCGTGTGACGCGTATGCACCTGGAGGCCCATGCATTCTCACTCGACCCAGGAAAATCTGGGTTATCATGTCGGGTTGGGTGAACCCAGTAACCCGACGGGTTGAGTCCGGGTTTGAAGTTTCGACCCGTTTATAAAATCGGGTCGAGATTAGGGTCAACCCGTTTGAACCTAAGTCAATTCCTGATTCGACCCGAACCCGACCCGTAGACCCATTTTGACACCCCCTAGATTTAGGGTACTATTTGGTTGAAAGTAAAGTTGGTGTAAAATATTCTAACTATATGGGCTTTGAAAATATTGTTGTTTGATTGGGTGAAAAATGAATATAATGTAAATTTTATGTGAATTCATTTGTCACTTTTTAGTTCATTTTTATGTATTATAAACTTGGCTAATTTTGAGTGAATTTATTTTTCATCGCAAGCAAACTGGTTGTTTCCATCGGCCACCGCCGTCCTCTTCCCTCTGTCACCACCTATCACTAACCACCACTATTTTTGAACTTTATATTGCATTCATTTTACTTCATATCAAACAAAAAATTTGTAATCATCTACATTTTTTATAACTCTAAAATATTTCAAATACACTATTCTTTTGCAATGCATTACTTTTCTAGCGAATCAAACGGTTCCAAAATAAAATAAATTCAATTTTAAAATTATACATAAATATAAATATTATTGCAAACTATCTAAATTTTTTCTTTTTTCTGAAAAAAAAAACATAATCAGTCATTTTTATTTAATTAAAACTTGAACAATTTATTTGAAAATCATTTCACGTCTAATCAGGAGTAGGGGTGTAAACAAGTTGAGTCGAGTTGTGACCTTATCGAGCTCAAGCTTGAGCTCAAAAGGCGAGCTCGAACTCAAGCTCGTCCCACTGTAAACGAGCTCGAGCTCGATGGAATTTTTTAAGTATTATTAAATATTTTAAACATTTAAATATTTAAATCTTTATTAAATATTTTAAACATTTGTTATTAATTTTAAACATTAAATATTAATTTATTTTTATATTTTTAAATATTTTAAACATTTATTATTTTTAATAATTAAATTTAATAAGTAAAATAAAATTATTTAAAAAATATAAATAATTATTTGAGCCGGCTGACGAGCTCAAGAGCCGAGTCTTATGAAGCTCGAATTCGACTCGAGAGCTGAAGCCGTCTCAACTCACTTACACCCTAATCAGGACAATTTTACACTTTGGACGGTTGCATCATGGAAATCTGGCCGTTGATTGAGGCACTTCCTTCTTCCCCAAAAAAAATTGAGGCAGTTCCATGCTGTTGCTTTTCAAGCAGCAATCATTGTTTTGCTGCCCACTCTCAGCAGCACTGCAGAAGATCATGCTTCGGATGCCACGCTCAGACCTCAGTGATGATAATGGTAAAAAAATAAAAATAAATTTATATGACCAAAAAGTATTATTATGTTATTTCTTTGATGAATATTTCTCCAAATTTGAAATTTTATTGCTATAAGACTTAAAGCCTGTTTAATTTGTAGGAAAAATACTACAATAACATCAAGTCTTTGTCCAACTACGTGGGATCAGCTACATAAATCTTTTTTCTCCATTATGTCCTATTAGAAGTTAAATTCTCGTTTAAATCTAATAAGAAAAGATCATTTCTAATAGCTTCTAACCAAGTCTTTTTAGGTCTACCTCTACTTTTCTTAACATAAGTCAAATCTAATACCTTTACTTTCCTAAACGGGTCATTGGAAGGCCGTCGTTTTATGTGACCAAACCATCTAAGACGACTCTCTCTAATCTTATCTTCCACTGGAGCTACTCCAACCTTTTCACGTATATGCTTATTTCGTATCCTATCTCTAAGAGTAAAGCCACTCATCCACCTGAGCATCCTCATCTTTGCAACACTTAACTTAATATTATGCTTCTCTTTTAATGGCCAACATTCGGCACCATAAAGCATTGCAGGTCTCACCGCCATCTTACAGAATTTTCCCGTAAGTTTGAGGGGAACTTTTCTATCACACAACCGGCCCGATGCATTCCTCCACTTCAACCATCCAATTTGAATTCTGCTGATAATATCCCCATCTATTTCACCATCACTTTGAACAATAGATCCAAGATCTCTAAAACGTGTACTCTTATTAATAACTTGATCGCCCAAAGTCACAATCCCATCACTAGGTCTATTACTACTAAAATTACACTTCATATATTCTCTTTTAGATCTACTCAAGCGAAAACCTTTAGATTCTAAGGTTGACCTCCATAATTCAAGTTTAATTTGTAGCAAAAATAACATAAATAATTTTTATATTTGTGTATTTGAAAATAGTTAATTTGTCCAATTTTCAAATATATTGTAAATTCTCTTCATTATAATTCGTTGCATGCCTCCTGTTGCCACTATCATGGTCATAGCCCACTAACACCTGCTGTCGGCCGCCGCCCCATTGCCATAGCCTGCCATTATGATCATCCCCAACATTAAGCCTTAGGTTACAACCAAATATCCCCTTAATATTTTTAGGAGTCGATCCGTTGCAACTACAGTGGGTGGAAATGATTGAAATTTGAAAATGAATTTTAGAATTTATTGTTAGAATTTTTTCACATATGAATTCACTGTTTTTTTAATCCATCTTGATGAAGATATACTCATAAAAGATTAAAATTCTTATTTATTATTAGGAGAATGTATATATATACCATAAAATTTTTATATATTTACATACCTCATGTTTAATTATTTATATAAAATTTAAATCATAAGCTCTTCTCAATAATTTCATCAATATTAACTTATTTATAGACTTATTTAAAAAAAAAATCAAGCAAAATTACAAAATCAAAGCCAATTTTGCACAAAAATCAGCGGCCTGGCGATAATGAATTTTCATGGGTGCATATTAATCCAAGTAGGAGATTCTTTTTTTTTTTTTTTTTTCAGGTTTTTTCTCTCTTTGCCTTCTTAATACTATTCTCCATGTGAATTCTTGCTGTTACATTCTTCTTGGCTGAGCTCTGCTGTTTTGAGTTCTGAAATTTTTATCTGCCAAGAATTTCAACTTGAAAATTTTTTATCACATAAGTTTGGTGAATTTATTCTATTAAATAGGTTTCGTTTGGGATGACTTTTTATTTGCTTTATAAAGCAAATTTTAAGTAAAAAATTAAAATTTTTGTACTAAAAAGCTGTTTTAAAAAGCAATAAGAAAGCCATTTCAAATGAAGCCTTAATGCAAAAAAATAATAAAATATTGAAAAAAAATGTGCTTTAAATTTTTTTTTTATTAAAAAGTAGATAACTCAAGATAATAAGTTGTGTCATAAGCTTGCTCTCTGATCATATTTAGAGGCGGGGTAGAGGTAGAACTTTATAAAAAGGGCTTCTTTAAAAAAAAAAGTGTATTTCCTCAAAATCACAGCTAAAACTCCTAAGGATCTTGAATACTCATCTAAGACTCCCAAATATCATACAAGTTTGCTTGAAGTCACTCGTTCACTTAACCTTCCTCAATTGAGTTTTGTCGAGACTTTAAACGAGTATGTCTAATCGACCGCAAGGGTCGAGTAGATAGGCAATTTGGTTCTCGAGTCATGAATCGGCTAACCTTATTGGTGAGTTCACTATGATGATAACTAGTTCACTTTAGTCTTGAAATCTTATCCCTTCATTAGCTTGACAAATTCATAATGTCAATTCCTCCTCTAGTTGACCTTCCTCATAATGTAGAAGAATCTCAAGAATTGATTCTTACAAAAATTTTTACCTTCATGCCATTCAAAATTTTTGGCATTGCACAGCTATAGTGAAAACTTCAGTAATCTTAGTCAAATTTTTAAATCTTATGACAAAATTGATATCAACTAATGGGGGTTCAACTAGCTTTTTTTATACATCTTATTAAATTTTTATATCTTCAATTCTTATGATTTTGTAGATGTGAGGAGTTATACATGAAACAAAGTGTGTGGCTCAAACTCGCGATGGATCCCTAGAGAGGCGACTCACTACAATCTATGCATTCATTATGGTGATCATCTCTATTGTTGGCCATCGCTCGAGCACTATGGGCTTTATTATCAATGATGTAGGAGAAAATCAAGAGAGAGCTAGGGTGAACGTGAAATGATAGTTTAGAGCTTGAAAAGATGGACAATGGAGGAAACTAGAAAACTAGTAATTCGAAAATCATGTAATGCTAGTTTGTTGCCCTTCTACCAGCTCTTATGCTAAGCTAAGTGACAAACATCCATCTTAAGGACAAGGAATATCGATGAAACAAAATTATCTAGCTAAAAGGAAAAAACAATAGAGAGTGAAAAACATGGCACTAGAAATGATTGTGGTCTGAAAGTGTAAATGGCGCCACAATGCTAAAGCAGTCACCATGAGACTGTTAAGGGAATGTGCCCTAAAGCAATATTATTGTAATATATTTTCTGATGAAATAAATATTTAAAGACAAATTTGGCATGTATCCATATTATCATTTTGATATAATATTTTATTATTATATTTATTCCATGATTATTTATGCAACCATAATTCAGTATATAATTATATACAAGAGGATTGAATTATGGATAATAATCTAAACAAGTTCATAATTATTAATTCTAGTTGGAATCTATAATTAAATATTATTAGTATGATCCATCAACATTAAGAATGAAATAGTCTTATCCGGATTATTTGATATGAAGATATTAAGGATGGAGGTACTTTATATAATATGATTATATAGAACTGGACCAGATTAATTTTGAATTCTCTAATAAATTCTGTTTCAACTAGAGATATTTTAAAATTAATCATAAAGATGATCATATATAAATAATCTTAATCCTGAGTTATTAATAGACTCCTATTTGTGACATTTGATTTCTTGATTTACTCGAAAATATTTTAGAAGATATAAACTCAATCCTTATATCTCAGAAATACAATGAAACAAATGGCTGGGAATGATAATATACAGATATGGAATCCATTCTTTTTATTTTTGAAAGTTAGAAAATTAGTTCCCTTGAATAATTAATTCAGAACCTGAACAATTGAGTGCTCAAATTTTGTGATGAGGTCACAAAATTTATTGTTCATTAGAGAATTAATCAGAATTCAAGGATCAAGATATAATTAGTGAGGTGACAGAATTACCTAGCACTAATTATGAATTTTTTATGGAGGATTATTCTATATGTAATGATTAAATCAATGAACAATTCAATCTTTTAAATTGAGTAAATTATACTATAAATTCAAGAGTGCAATTTCATATTTATAGTGGAATAATATTAAAATTAATAATTTTGATTTATTAATTTAAGAGTTAAATTAATGGTCAAATTTATTGGAGCTTGAATTATAGATCCATAAGTCCCTTCTTCATCACCTAAGCACTATTATATATTGAACACTATTGTTAAAAAGTATCATAATATAAATGTTAAATTATGATTACATTAGTAACACCTTTATGTTATAAGAAACCTTTTATTTATTTCATGAGATAATGATGTGCCATGATAAAGATGATGATGTGTCATTAAGGATAGAAATGATGACATGTCATTAAAGATAAAGATAATGATGTGTCATAATAACTATCATTTTAATGTAGATTAAAATATGCTTCATGAATTACAAAAAGGTGCTTATGAAAAGAGGTGTCCAAAAATTGAAAAGATGTGAACTTTTCTTATAAAATGAATTAAGTTCTACATAAGTTCAACATGAGTCTTACATGAGAGATGAAAGATGATAGATGAGAAAAATTAGTCTCATAGTCTTTTCTTTTTGAAGGAAAAAATTGTGTTGAGAACACAAATTACATTCAAAAGAAATAGTGTTCATCAATAATTGATTGATTGTGCCCACTCACTAAAATATATTTGGTGGGGTGATTAGAAGAAGAAGACTTATGGTCTCAATCAACTTTTTGACGAAGAAGATTTACAATCTCAATCAACTTTTTGGTAAGTTTTCTTCATTTTATATTTTACAATTATTATTCATTAAGAAAATTAAAATGGATAAAGTCTCAATTTAATTTTCTAAAATCCTTATTTTTATTTCCACTTTTATAAATGGATATTAAGATCCAACAATTGGTATCAGAGCCAGAGTTCATTTTAACTTTATGGTTTATTAAAATTCTTATTCTATATGATAGAATTAAAGCCGACATTGTAATCATTTTATTTATAAGATGAAAAAAATGATTGAATGTTATATATATATATAATAGTTATGTAATTATTGCAATAAATCATTGGTTAAATTTTCTTTGAAATAGAGTATTTCTCAATTTTTTTTTTGCATAAAATACTATTGTTGTTTATACAAAAGATATTTGAAAAGAGTTTATGTATCAATTTTTTGTAAGCCAAGAAAATTTGAAGTAGATCTTGAATTTACTTTTGTAAAATTGACTTTGAAATTTTTATGATATAATAATTAGTCTTGAATTAATTTTTTTTATATAAGATAAAATAAATAATGAGTGGGCGCGGGTATTATGGCAATAAAACCCTTGGTCTCCATTATTAATTCAACATCGTGTGTTTTAAGTGGCGCCTCGCAACGCATAGATTTCATTCCCCTACGGAAGGTGTCAATTTAATTCAATAATAAGGTTGATTTCTTATAGATAAATTTTCTATGATATATTTTAAAATTGACCTACCCTATGACCGCAATTTTAATTTTAATTTTAGAAAATTATAATAATGGGTCACACTCATGAAGATATATATTAAATGTGTTAATTATATCTTGACCAAATAAACGGTTATTAATAAGTAAAGATAATATGAGATATCTATAATTTTATTTATTAATTGATAAAGTATCAATTTAATTTTATAATAATATCACTTACCCTACGACAACATATTATTGATAAAATTAGTATAATCGTGGCATTAACAAATTTTTTTAATTTGTTTGAGGTATAGATCATTTATATATGAATCATGCTGATATATGCCAAATATAAATGATATGTCATGCTAATTTTTTTTTTTATGTTTATTTATTTATTTCAGTTATTATGATGAATCCCATTCTCACAATCTTATCAAATGAAAAGTTAACTGGGAAAAATTTTGTGAAATGGAAAAACAATATGAATATTGTACTGATTTATGAAAATCATAAATTTGTTCTGAATGAGGAATGCCCTCCACCTCCTACTGCTAATGCTTCTCGTACTGTACGAGATGCCTATGAAAAATAGATTGAATCAAATAATAAAGCAATGTGTTATCTCCTTACTAGCATGTCTAACGTGTTAAGATCGCAACATGAAAATATGACGACTGCATATGAGATTATGGAATCTCTCCAATCCATGTTTGGGCAACCTTCTGAACAAGCTCGTCATGAAGCTATCAAAACAGTTATGAATTCTAAAATGAAAGCGAATGTCTCAGTTCAAGAACATGTTCTCAAAATGATAAATTATATTCATGAAGCTGAGATTAATGGAGCAATCATTGATGAGGGAACTCAAGTGGGTATGATTTTAGAAATTTTATCCTCACGATTTCTGCAATTCAAGAGCAATTACTTTATGAATCGTCTGAAGTATAATCTTACTGAATTGCTAAATGAGCTTCAAACTTTTGAATCAATTTAAAAAGAAAAAAAGCCAGAATCGAATGTTGCTGAAGTTTATCCTTCTTCTAGTTATAAGAACAATAAGAGAAAGAAGAAAGATAAAAAACATTAAATTCATGAAAGGAAGCAAAGGCAGCAAGAATAAAAGCAAAAAAAAGAACAAAAGCTCTAAAAAGGAACCTAAAGGAAAATGTTTTCATTATGGGATCGAAGGGCATTGGAAGCAAAATTGCAATAAGTATCTCGCAGAGCTAAAAGAGAAGAAGAAAAAGAAAGGAAAATTTGATTTACTAGTTCTTGAAACATGTTTAGTTGAAAATGACATGTCATCCTGGATAGTTGATTCAGGTGCAACTGATCATGTATGTTCTTCATTGCAGATACTTAATTCTTGGAGGAGATTTGCTAGTGGAGAACATGTTATGAGAGTAGGGACAGGAAGTACAATATCAGCTCAAGCAGTGGGAGCCGTTAGGCTTAAATTTGAAAATAAATATCTAGTATTGAATAATGTTTATTTTATTCCAGGGTTTTCAAGAAATATTGTATCTATTTCAAAGTTGTTTGAATAATGTTTTAGACTATCTTTTTATAATAATGAGATTGTTATTTCTAAGAATGGTTTGAATATTTGTTCTACAATAATGGAAAATAGACTTTTTATGTTAAAGCCCACTGGAAATACACTACTTAACACTGAAATGTTCAAAGTTGAAAAACCTAAACAAAAAGGGCAAAAGATTTCATATGAAGATAATACATATCTATGTCATCTTAGACTTAGTCATATCAACTTAAATAGGATTGAAAGACTAATAAAGGATGATCCTTTAAGAGAACTGACAGTCAGAACTCTACCAGTCTGTGAATCTTGTTTAGAAGAAAAAATGACTAAGAGAACTTTTTATAGAAAAAGTGAAAGAGCAAAAGAAACCCTTGACCTTGTACATTCAGATGTTTGTGGTCCATTTAATATACAAGCAAGAGGTGGTTATGAATATTTTGTTATTTTTATTGATGACTATTCAAGATATGGTTATGTTTATTTAATGACAAGAAAATCTGAAACTTTTAGAAAGTTTAAAGAATTTCGTACTGAAGTTGAAAATCAATTAAGCAAGTCATTAAAAATACTTCAATCAGATCGTGATTGTGAGTATTTAGATACAGAATTCAGAAATTATTTAATTGAGAATAAAATTGTATCACAACTCACTCCACCTGTAACTCCACAACAAAATGGTGTTGCTGAAAGAAGAAATCGAACATTGCTCAATATGGTTAGGTCTATGTTAAGTTACTCGTCATTACCAAATTCATTTTGGGGATATGCAATACAAACTGCAATGTATATTTTGAATATTGTTCCTTCAAAATCAGTACATAAAACACCTTTAGAGTTATGGAGTGGGCGTAAACCTAGTTTACGACACATCCGTATATAGGGATGTCCGAAACATGTATTGAAGGCAAAAACAGATAAGTTGGAATCACGTTCAGAAGTATGCATCTTTGTTGGATATCCTAAAGGTACAAGAGGAGGTTTTTTTTTATAGTCCTCAAGAAAAGAAAGTATTTGTATTGACAAATGCTACTTTTCTTGAACATGAATATATAAAAGATTTCAAAACTCGAAGTAAGATGTTACTCAAAGAATTGCTAAATGAGCCAATCACAAAAGAAATGGACATTATTGTTGAAAGTCAACAAAAAAAAAACCACCACTCCAAATCAAGAACCTTTATTGCCTCGTCGTAGTGGGAGAGTTATTAGATTACCCTCTCAGTATAATATTAATGGAGAAGCATATATTGTCGCATCTGATGATGACAATGATGATCCATTGACATATAAACAAGCATTAGAGGATCCTGATAAAGAGAAATGGTTAGAAACTATGAAACTTGAAATAGATTCAATGTATTTCAATTCTGTTTGGGAACTTGTGGATCTTCCTAGCGAGGTAAGACCTATAGGATATAAGTGGATTTATAAGAGGAAAAGAGGTGCTAATGGAAAAGTTGAGACTTATAAAGCAAGGCTAATGGCAAAAGGATACACCCAAAAGGAGGGTATTGATTATGATGAAACTTTCTCTCCAGATGCTATGCTTAAATCCATACATATAATTTTATCCATTGCTGCATATTATGATTGAAATTTGGCAAATTGATGTCAAGACGACTTTTTTGAATGGCTATCTTGAAGAAAGAATTTATATGAAACAACCAGAGGGTTTCATAATAGAAGGTCAAGAGCAAAAAGTTTGCAAACTACAAAGATTAATATATGGACTTAAGCAAGCTTCAAGGTCATGGAATATAAGATTTGATGAAGCAATTAAATATTATGGATTTGATAAAAGCATAAATGAACCTTGTGTTTACAAGTATTTTAAAAATCAGATAGTGGTGTTCTTAATTCTTTACGTAGATGATATTCTACTTATTGGGAATAATACTGAATTATTATTTGACGTAAAGAAATGGCTAGCTAAATAATTCCAAATGAAAGATTTGGGAGAGGCAAGTTTTGTACTTGGGATTAAATTAATAAGAGATCACAAAAATAAAATATTAGCACTTTCTCAAGCATCATATATTGAGAAGATTCTTATAAGATTTGGGATGCAAAACTCTAAGAAAGGAAATATGCCTTCATGTCATGGAGTTTATCTTTCTAAAAAGCAGTTTCCTCAAATACAACATAAAAAAGATGATATACTACAAGTACCTTATGCATCAGCAATTGGTAGTCTAATGTATGCAATGTTGTGTACAAGGCCTGACATTTGTTATACTGTAGGCATAGTCGGTAGATATTAGTCTAGCCCAGGAAGGCTTCATTGGGTGGCAGTTAAGCATATACTTAAATATCTCGGAAGAACTAAAGAATATATACTTGTGTATTCTAGAAGTGATTTGATCCCTAAAGGATACACTGATGCTGACTTTCAATCAGATAGAGATGAAAGTAAATCCACATCTGGCTCAATATTTATTTTAGGAGGAGGAGCCATAGTTTGGAGAAGTATAAAACAATCATGTATTTCTGACTCAACTATGGAAGCTGAATATGTGGCTGTTGCAAAAGCAGCTAAAGAAGCAGTTTAGCTCCGTAATTTTCTAATAGAGTTAGAAGTTATTCCAAATTTAGAGAAACCTCTAACACTATTTTGTGATAATAGTGCAGCTATATCAAATACAAAAGAAGCCAGAAATCATAAAAGAGTAAAGCATATAGATAGAAAATATCATTTGATAAGAGAGATTGCGAAGGAGGGTAAACTATCAGTCTAGAAGATAACATCACAAGAGAATATTGTTGATCCATTTACCAAGACGCTACTTGAAAGAATTTTTTAGAAACATGTACAAGAAATAGGATTAAGGAAAATTCCTCATTTGCTTTAGGGTAAGTGGGAGTTTGTTAGGGAATGTGCCCTAAAGCAATATTATTGTAATATATTTTCTGATGAAATAAATATTTAAAGACAAATTTGGCATGTATCCATATTATCATTTTGATATAATATTTTATTATTATATTTATTCCATGATTATTTATGCAACCATAATTCAGTATATAATTATATACAAGAGGATTGAATTATGGATAATAATCTAAACAAGTTCATATTATTAATTATAGTTGGAATCTATAATTAAATATTATTAGTACGGTCCATCAACATTAAGAATGAAATAGTCTTATCTGGATTATTTGATATGAAGATATTAAGGATGGAGGTACTTTATATAATATGATTATATAGAACTGGACCAGATTAATTTTGAATTCTCTAATAAATTCTGTTTCAATTAGAGATATTTTAAAATTAATCATAAATATGATCATATATAAATAATCTTAATCCTGAGTTATTAATAGACTCCTATTTATGACATTTGGTTTCTTGATTTACTCGGAAATAGTTTAGAAGATATAAACTCAATCCTTGTATCTCAGAAATACAATGAAACAAATGGCTGGGAATGTTAATATATAGATATGGAATCCATTCCTTTCATTTTTGAAAGTTAAAAAATTAGTTCTCTTGAATAATTAATTCAGAACCTGAACAATTGAGCGCTCAAATGTTGCGATGAGGTCACAAAGTTTATTGTTCATTAGAGAATTAATCGGAATTCAAGGATCAAGATATAATTAGTGAGGTGACAAAATTACCTAGCACTAATTATGAACTTTTTATGGAGGATTATTCTATATGTAATGATTAAATCAATGGACAATTCAATCTTTTAAATTGAGTAAATTATACTATAAATTCAAGAGTGCAATTTCATATTTATAGTGGAATAATATTAAAATTAATAATTTTGATTTATTAATTTAAGAGTTAAATTAATGATCAAATTTATTGGAGTTTGAATTATAGGTCCATAGGTCTCTTCTTCATCACCTAAGCACTATTATATATTGAACACTATTGTTAAAAAGTATCATAATATAAATGTTAAATTATGATTACATTAGTAACACCTTTATGTTATAAGAAAATCTTTTATTTATTTCATGAGATAATGATGTGTCATGATAAAGATGATGATGTGTCATTAAGGATAGAAATGATGACATGTCATTAAAGACAAAGATGATGACGTGTCATGATAATTATCATTTTAATGTAGATTAAAATATGCTTCATGAATTACAAAAAGGTGCTTATGAAAAGAGGTGTCCAAAAATTGAAAAGATGTGAACTTTTCTTATAAAATGAATTAAGTTCTACATAAGTTTAACATGAGTCTTACATGAGAGATGAAAGATGATAGATGAGAATAATTAGTCTCATAGTCTTTTCTTTTTGAAGGAAAAAATTGTGTTGAGAACACAAATTACATTCAAAAGAAAGAGTGTTCATCAATAATTGATTGATTGTGCCCATTCACTAAAATATATTTGGTGGGGTGATTAGAAGAAGAAGACTTACGGTCTCAATCAACTTTTTGACGAATTAAAGAAGATTTACAATCTCAATCAACTTTTTGGTAAGTTTTCTTCATTTTACATTTTACAATTATTATTCATTAAGAAAATTAAAATGGAGAAAGTCTCAATTTAATTTTTTAAAATCCTGATTTTTATTTCTGCTTTTATAAATGGATATTAAGATCCAACAGGGACTTGGGACAAAGGGCTTTGCGGGATAAAACAACAACATCCATTGAGTTGATGGTGCAATGATATTGAAGACAAGTGCTCTGATGCTAGGGCAAGAATTTGAAGCTTGCGTATGTGATTTGTGTGTGAATTTGTTTTAGTGGCGAGATATTGAGCTAGCGCCAAGGCACTAGGCTCCGACAACATGGAAACATTGGGACTGCATCACATATTATGATTCTTGGATAGTGCTTGGGAAAATTACCTCCACCACTGTTGATTTGTTAATTTATAGTTGCTACGATGGAGATTTATGTACTCTTTTTTAGATGATCCTTGCAGATTGTGTTTCTCCATTTTATAACAAAAACCAGAAGAGATTTCCATTGAAGTTTTAATGACAATCAATTGAGTCCTGCATCCTGATCCTATCCAAATCTGTTTGAGGATTCATATGATTATTGACAAAGTTTTCTGCACTGGTGTTGATGTGCCCAAAATCAGGAAGAAATCAAAATAGCGCAACATGAAGCATGCGCTTGCCTTAATATGATGTTGGCAAAATTAGCATACTAATTTATCTGGGAGCATGGGATGGGTGGAAGTACTAACTTGATAGCAATATTTTTCTACAACTACCCACTGTATGCTAAGAGGGCTTTTATAAACCTTGGGGCTGTTTGGTAGCAGTATTTAGGCCGGATTTGAACGAAATCCAGCCTAATGGCTTAAAATGCAAAACCAAATCTCACGGCAAATGAAAGCCGCCGTAGACGGAAAATTCCACCTTTTCGTGCTAAATCCCAGATTTATGAAATCCTGTATTTTGCTTGATTTACGAAAACCATGGCTCGAGAGGAAAAGTCCGCTCATTAAATCCGCTCTATAGCCAAACAGTCACACAGGATTTTATAGGATTTATCATGAATGTTACCAAACAGTTTTCAGGATTTAGGCCCCTCAGGATTTTCGAAATCTGGATTTAGAGGATTTACGAAATCCTACTTAAATCAAATCCTGGGTGCTACCAAACAACCTCTAAAAGGGTGATTTGAATGAATATATCATTAGATTCAAGAAAAAGATTAAGTTTTCTCTGTATTTCTTTTGCATAAATGGCTGTTACCTGAATAAAATGCCACCTTTGGTTTTATGAAACCTATACAAAATTGGTTCTAGCATAAATTAGAGCTTATTTGCTGCTTATCATTTTCCATCTCTGGTCTTTTGTTGACAGTGTTTTTGGAGCTGTGGAAGGCTCTGTACAAATTTGATTGCTAATATGGCTATCTATCTTTAGTTAAATCCCTGATTTTGCTTTGGCAGATGACAACATCTATTGATATTGAAGATGTCCGAAGAGAATTTAGAATACTGAGTTCTATTACTGGGCCTTTAAATCTGGATCTCAGAAATTTATGCTGGTAAAAGGAGAACAAGATACAAAATAATCATCTGTCGTTTTATGAAACATATTGGGCAAATACATATATGAGAAGAGAAGCACATACCTTGGGGAAAGGCAAAATCCCAAGCTGCTTGAAGGCCTAAAGCGGCGAAGGGCGTGAAGTAGCCCTGAAGGGCACCAAGGCAGGCAGAAACCTCGGGGGACTTGTGGGGGCCTGCTTGGTAGCAGGATTTGAGCGGGTTTTAAGCAAATCCGACCAAAGAGAAAAAAATGACAACTTTAATCCTCTAGAATGTTAAGTCCCATCGCCGGATTAGATAAAATATTAATGAAACTATTTTTTAATTAATTATAATTATATTAATCCAATTTAAATTGATATAGACCTAACAAGCATAGTAAATTTTCACAATAATATAAATTTTTTAATATTTAAATATATTTAACTTCTATCATAAAAAAAAATTAGAATTTAACACACAAGATTTGTTAAAGATATTTACATAATTTACTAAATCCTACTTACCGTCATTGAATCCCTTAGGGTTTCTATTTTTCAATGAGCTCGTGTCCGGATATGATCTCAAGTTTGAGCTCATGTCCGGGTAAATTTGACTCGTTGGCTTACCATTAAGTCAAATTCACACACATATCACATACGCAAGACTCGAACCTAAGGCCTCGCAGTTGGTAACCAAAGATCCCAACCAACAGGCAGATGAGTGTTGCATCATTCCTAATTTTTTTTATACATATTTTGAAATGGTCATCATTCTTTGATATTAAAATTGAATCTTGTATTGCTACATTATCACAAGGATACTTAATGCTTTAAATTACATCCATAGCTTAAGATTGAGAATAAATTTTATGATAAGGTGATGGTGTGGTTGATAAACCTTTGCCAAATCTTCCTTCATTATTATCTTAGAATCTAGACGATATATTGAGATCAATATGCCTTCTTATAAGGATTTACCTATTAAGGAAAATTTTCTATTATGGATAATGCTAATGTTATTTTTGAAAGTGAGGTTTCTAACACTTACATTATTACTAATAATGGTCCTCAACTTACGAAAGAAAATATTTTCCCATCTCTCGACCAAAATACTATGGCTATGAAAGTATCATTCTTTCAATAATTCTTTAAAAGAGAATGAGCAATTTAAATTAGTTATTAAAAAGAAAAATGACATGAAAATTCTTATTTCGAATACTCCTATAAGAAATACAATATCTCATACTTCTGATACTATATCTAATGTTTAATTCTATTACGTGGAATATTCATGATTTTTATTTTTCTCATTCTTGGGATATAATTAAAAATCTTTGTAGAATTCATAATATTAAAATTTTGGTTCCTTTAGAATCTTTTAATTCTTCGAATCATATTTTTTTAGATTCAAAGTTCTTTGGGTTTTCATTGATCATATGCTAATTGTTTTAATATGATTTAGTGATTTTGAAAGAAGAATTTTTTTAATACATATTCAAAATTATTATTTTTAAGCATTGAATTTACAAATTTTTTGCTCTATAATTCATATAACTTGTTCTCTTATTTATGCTAGTTCTACTCGAATTGAAAGGCAAATATTATGGCAACACTTGATTTGTGTTGCTAGTTGTCTTCAGAGGTTTTAGATTGTTAGAAGAGAGTTTTAGGTCATTCTATCTCCTAATAAAACACGTAGGGAGGCTCATAAACACAACCCAGAATATTTTTAAAGAACAAAAATAAAAAGTGATATCAAATAGATCTTTAGTGTTTAACCAATTTAAGCAGATTCGAAATAGATCCGAAATATCATAAGCTGCATATTTTGAACCATTTGCATTCTTTAAATATTCTTAGTATTATTAGTGCAATGAAATATTAATTTTAGAAGCCACATCTTTGGATAATAAGGTGCCATGCAAGACTTTATAGTACAAAATCATGAAATATCATTTGTACTTAATATTTTATACATGGGGCAATGTATTTAGAAATTTTGTATTTTTTGATAAATCTCTTATGAATATTTTGTAAAGACTCATAAACTAATAATTTTTTTTTTCTTTACTTATATGTCATATACAAGTCTTTGGTTTTTTTATGCCATTCAAATTATTTATACACCAAAACATTTAAAAAATAATAATAATTTAAATTTTATTTTTTAAAATATTATAACTTCTATGAGAGGGGGAGGGCAAAGATGTAAAGGATTACTTTTTGTATTATCTTAATAACTTCATTGAGATTAATGAAAGGTGAGGTTTGCCATCATATTGGTTACAAGTAGTTGAGGTAGGAGTGGATTTTTTAAGGATGTTAAGAACAAGAGTGAAAAAGAATGATGTGATTATCCATAATTTCAGAATGTTTTGGAAATTGCATTATATATGCAAAAATATCATTTTGATCATATTCACATCAAGTCGACATAATTCATTCGATCACGTTTAAGGTTAGTCGATCAAAACATAAGGAGTTTCTAGTCAACAATTCATATGTCCTCTTTATATATTTTTTTGTTATATAGCTCATGTATTTTAAATTAGGCACTTGTTAAAGTTTTGATATGAACTTTTTTTACTCAAGTAGCCAAAATATAACATTTCCTTGTAATGATATGCCTCGATCTTAGCCTGCGAATAGGGGGTCAAAGAGTAAATCTAGGATAAAAAATCACTAGTATTTAAGTTAAGTACTTTGTGCAATCTAATGAAATATCAAAGCTTCTTACTCTAGATTTTCTTTCTTTTTTCTCAAAAAATATTCATTCGTATTAGTAAAGTTATGTTCTTTCTTTTTTCTCAAAAAATATTCATTCGTATTAGTAAAGTTATGTTGTTACTCAGATAAATTTGGATCTAACGTTCTCTAAGATGCATTGAGGGTGGAGGAATGCATAGGATCAAATTTTAAGCATTTGAGCAGCAAGGTAGAGAGAAATCAATTGGCATGAAAAAACCATGCTTTGTCACTTACAAGCAATTGACTGAAATGGAAGAGAAACAATAAATTATTCATGGATTACTAGAGTGTGCTCCTAGAGCTACCACAAGAATTGATATTCCAAAAAGGATTTTTTTATTCAATTATTCATCAGCATCCTAAACTTTGAGAGCATTAGCTTCAGCTATAAGAAAAAATGAGACCTATATTCTTAACAACAACAAAGAATCTACTACTCCTCAAAAAGCTAAGAAGTGTAAGCCCCATCAAACACAACTCCAATAAAGTTTAAAACTCCTTATTTAAACTTTGCCAAAGGAAAATTAGATCCAGTGGACCATGTTTACTTTTAAGTTAGTCATCTTCCTACTGATAGAGTTGGTATATCATCAAAAAATTATCTTGACCGGGCATGAATATCGAGGCAAAATCAAGTTAGAAATTTCAAAAATTAAATCGGAGACCATTTGAACTCTGATTTTAGCAAACTTATAGTCGAACTGAACGTCTCGGAAATAGGAACCCAACGCACCAAATTTGACCCAATCCAAGCCCAAATGAGTCCAAATCAAAGACCCGAGATGCATTTGGAAGGTTCAATCCATAATTTGGATTACCAAACAGTTTCAAAGTGTGACATGCTTATAGTTGAATCAAGCGGCTCGATGAGATGAATACAACAAGCGCAAGCTTGCAGAATTCTGATATCATTAAGTTATTCAAATGCCCAATAAACGGTCCATGATCAAGGGATTCAACATCGGCCATCCATTCAAACTACTCCCAAATTATCATTGATCTTCCTCCTATTTACTGGCCATGCCACTCTCATAAAACAATAAATAGACCCCTCATTTCTCAATGGGGGGGGGGGGGAAGCAAAAGGAGGAAGAAGAGAAGGAAAAGTTCTCTTGCCACCAGATTCCTCCTTGACCACCGCCATACTTCAGCCCAGCCACCGAATATCGCCTGACTTCTGCCCGTCGCCGGACTTCTGCTCATCGTTGAAATTCTGTCGGACTTATACCCGACGCCGAACTTTTGCTCATCGCCTGCTTTCTACCTGACGCCGGACTTCCTCTCGTCGCTGGACTTCTGCCTGTCGCCAGACTTTTGTCGGACTTCTACCAGATGCCGAACTTCCACCCGTTGTCAGACTTCTACCTGACGACGAAAATCTACCTGTCGCCAGATTTCTACCCAACGCTGGACTTCCTCCCATCGCCGGACTTCTGCCTATCGCCGGACATTCGTCGGACTTCTACCCAATGTCGGACTTCTACCCGTCGCTTAATTTCTACCCGACGCCAGACATTCACCGGTTACAGGACTTTCATCAGACTTCTACCCAATGCTAGACTTTCGCCCGTTGCCGAATTTTTACCCGACGTCGGACTTCCAGTCGTCGTTGGACTTCTGCCCATCTTAGGACTTTCGTTGGGCTTTTACCCAACGTCGAACTTCCCTCCTATTGCTAGACTTTTATCCATCGCCAGACTTCCACCCGTCACCGGACTTTCTGCCCATCGTCGGACTTTCGTTGGTCTTCTATCTGATACCGGACTTTTGTTCATAATTGAACTTCTGCCTGACATTAGACTTCCGCCCATCACTAGACTTCCAACCTTCGTCGCTAGATAACAATCTTTCTGGCCACTATCACCCGTTGATTACAGTCCTTTCACCTTCGTCGCACGTCGACTATGGTCCTTCTGACCTTCGTCGCCAGACAACGATCCTTCTAACCTCCGTTGCCAGACAACGATCTTTCTGAGCTCCGTCGCCCACCGATTATGATCCTTCTGACCAAACGAGCATGCCAATAGTGATTCTTCTAATTCCCACCATGTAATGCACTCTATATGATGCATATTAATTACTTCAAGCTAAGGCCTTCACTCCTAGGAAGGGCCTCATTTGTAATTGATTACAAATAATAGCGGATTCATTCAAACTTGGCCATGCCCTGTGATTTTTCCTCCTTTTCAGGTGTTTCCACGTAAAAATCTTGATGTCTCTTATAAATAATGCACCCTCTATTTTATCTGATTGCATGTTGGATCTTCGTACAAAGCTAATATGCTAAACTTTACATTTCTCTACCACCGCGAATATTCCAGGACGCAACAATTTAACGTCGTCTGTGGGAACGTGGTTCCTGACTGGGGGTAATTTTTGCTCCAACCTCAAAAGGTTGTTCATGTGAATGTCCTGATATTAATTATTGATGCATCAATTTTACGAGAATTAAATGTGGACTAGGGGAAACCTTGACTACAGTCGTGGTCAAGGAGATTCCTCCAACTCTTTCAATATCTAAAATAATATCTTGGGATCATAAAGGTTCAAGAAAATGCAACAATACTTTTAATAAATTTCAAGCTTTATACAGTCCCTAACTGATTTCTACTCCTTGGGCAAGGTATTTATCTTGACCTCAAAAAAGGTAAACGGTCTAAAGATAGACCATTCTTTACCTTTGATTCAGGATACTCGTGACATTCATCCCCTCCCAATCATGGCATAATCGATCCCAGGGAGATTCAATTCGACTTCTTTCACACAAGTTAATGTCATCGAGTAGTGTTCTAACATACAATCTCAGATTGGTCATACATCCTTAGTGGATTCTCTCGACCTCTTTTATATAAGTTAATGTTATCGAGCAGTCTTCTGAAATACAACCTCGGATATGTCATACATCTTTGGTGGATTCTCTCAACCTCTTCCATATAGGTTAACATTATCGAGCAATGCTCTAACATACAACCTCGGATATGTCATACATCCTTGGTGGATTCTCTCGACCTCTTACATATAGGTTAACATCATCGAGTAGTGCTCTGATATACAATCTCAGATAGGTCATACATCCTTAGTGGATTCTCTTGACCTCTTCTATATAGGTCAACGTTATCGAGCAATCCTCTGACATACAATCTCGTAAAGGTCATACATCTTTGGTGGATTCTCTCGACCTTTTCCACATAGGTTAACATCATCGAGCAATGCTCTGACATACAACCTTGGATAGATCATATATCCTTGGTGAATTCTCTTGACCACTTCCATATAGGTTAACTTCATCGAGCAACACTTTGACATACAATCTTTGATAGGTCATACATCCTTGGTGAATTCTCTCGACCTCTTCCACATATATTAACATCATCGAGCAACGCTCTAACATACAACCTCGAATAGATCATTCATCCTTGGTGGATTCTCTGGATCTCTTTTACATAGGTCAACATTATCGAGCAATGCTTTGAGTGGATAACATTCTCTCTAAAAAGATTTCATGAAAGTAAGTGATTGATAAAGTCATCACTAATATAAAGACACTACTTTGACCCCTTCAAATAGGGATATCTGATGTCTACACATGTTAGTATGGATACATATTACCTTAGCAAAATGCAACTGGACCACCGTCATCATCGACCCTTCGCCTGATGTTTGTTGTCAATCCTTTACTTCATATCAAATCTCATCGGCTTCTCGCTCAACTACTGATAGCGGTACACCCTCCAACTATCTCCTTCAGCTCTCCACCCAGCCGTCGACTGCCACCAAATTTTCTCTTGACCATAGATCGCCATCGGCCTTCCACCTGATCGTCAATCGCCATTGGACTTTCACCTGATCATCGATAGCCGTCGGACTTCCGCCCAATCATCAATTGCCGCCGACGATCGTCACCAGATTTCTGCTCAAACATCATCAAAATTCTACCGTCTATTGAGAATCATTAGTTCTCCTCCTGAGTGCTATTATCGCCAGATCTTCTCAAATCACCCTCGCATACAAGCATCAATTGATCTTCTTCTGTCAAGGGTAGTCTATTCTCTTATCGTGACTTCTTCTACATAAAAGAGGGGCACTAAAGCTCGATAGAGGATGTCACATATCTCAAACAGTAGAGTGCCTCCAATGTAAGAAGAAGAATATAGAAAACAAATGGAAGGTGGAGAAAGCTCCTTCTATACAAAAGAGGGGCACTGTAATTTGATAGGATATGCTGCCTATTTCAGACAATGGAATACCTCCAATGTAAGAAGAAAGCCAGAGGAAAAGAGAATGAAAAAGAAAACATTTTTCTTCTACACTAAAGAGGGGCACAGAATTTGGGAAGGGGATGCCACCTACCAAAAATAATAGAAAGCCTCAATTATAAGAAAGTTAGAGGGAGAAGAGAGGAGAAGAAAAGGTGCAAAATTTTTCTTACTCTAGGTGGGCTATTTATAGGGAAAAAGGGGGGGGGGGGGGATTTCCACCCATTTTGTTTAATTTTTTTTAAATTTATTCTAAAATTTTCTAGAAATTTTTTGGAACCCCTAAAGTAATTTTCAGATTTAAAAAAAATTTGAAAAAGATAAAAATCATTAAAAAAAAATTACTGAGAGGGGCACTGTAGCCGCTGCCCCCTCTAAAAACAAAGAAGTGAGGCCCACAGTAAAAAAAAAGGGGCCAATGGTCAAAAAATTTAGAATAACTACGGCCGGCAACCACCGAGTGCCTCATTACCACGCGCCCCTAAGGGGGCGTGACCTTTAGGCCCGCGTCAGCTTGGGCCCCGTCGGCAGCGACTGTCGGCAACAGGACGGGCGACTGGCCAGTTCGACCGCTAATTCAAGTCTAGGTTCAATTTTTCAGCCTGAACAGTCCAAATCAGATATTTTTGGGATCCTAGAACCATTTTTTAACCTTCCAGACTCAATTTTGACACTTTCAGAGCTCAACAGAGCCTTTATAATCAATTTCGGGCACTTTAAAATATTTTGGAATAACAAATTACGTCCAAAAATTCCCCAAAAAATGTAACAAGTATTTTTAAATTTTTGGAGCTTCGATGTCCAAAAATAGGGAGCAATTGATATATCATCAAAAATCTATCTTGACCGGGCATGAATCTCGAGGCAAAATCAAGTTGAAAACTTTAAAAATTAAATCGGACAACATATGAACTCCAATTTTAGCAAACTTATACTCGAACTGAACATCTCAGAAATGCAAACCCAACGACACCAAATTTGACCCAATCTGATCCCAAATGAGTCCAAATCAAAGACCCGAGGCGCATTTGGAAGGTTCAATCCATAATTTGGATTACCAAACTAACTCTAAATGTGACATGCTTATAGTCGAATCACGCGGCTAGACGAGATGAATCTAATGAGCTCAAGATCATCAAATTCTGATATCATTAAGACATTCAAATGCCTAACGAATGGTCCATGATCAAGGGATTCAACATCAGTCGTCCATTTAACCCACTCCTAAATTACCCTTGATCTTCCTCCTATTTATTGGCCATGCCGGACTTCTGTATGTCACCGAACTTTTTTTGGACTTCTACTCGAGGTCAAACATTCGCCCGTTGCCAGATTTCTGCTCGTCACTAGACTTCTACCCGTCGTCGGACTTTCATCGGACTTCTACCCGACGTCAAACTTCTGTCTATCGTTGTATTTCTATCCGACGTCAGACTTCTGCTTATCACCAGACTTTCGTCGGACTTCTACTTGATGACAGACTTCTGCCCGTCACTAGATTTTTACCCGATATCAGACTTCCATCCGTCGCCAGATTTTTACTTGACACCAGACTTCCGCTCGTCGCCAGACTTCTGCCCGTTGCAAGACTTTCATCGGGTATCTACCTGACATCGAACTTTCACCCATCGCCGAACATTTGTCCATCGCCAGACTTCTACCCGTCACTGGACTTCTGCCCATCGTCGGACTTCCATTGGTCTTCTATCTAACACTGGACTTCTGCCCATCGTCGAACTTCCAATCTTTATCGCTAGATAACGGTCTTTCGGGCCACTATCACCTGCCGACTATGGTCCTTTCAACCTCCGTCGCACATCGACTATGATCTTTCTGACCTCTGTCGCCAGACAACGATCCTTTCGACCTCCGTTGCCAGACAACGATCCTTCTGACCTCCATCGCCCATCGACTATGGTCCTTCCGACCTCTATCGCCAGACAACAATCTTTCCGACCTCCTTCACCCACCGATTATGATCCTTCCGACTAAATAAACACGTCAATAGTGATTGTTCCAATTCCCACCATGTAATGCACTCTATATAATGTATATTGATTACATCAAGCTAAGGCCTTCCCCCCCTAAAAAGGGCTTCATTTATAATCAATTGCAAATAATAGTGGATTCATTCAAACTAGGCCAGGCCCCATGGTTTTTTCCCTCTTTAGGGGTTTTCACGTAAAAATATTAGTGTCTCTTATAAATACTGCACCCTCTATTTTATTTGATTGCATGATGGATCTTCGTACAAAGCTAAGATGCTAAACTTTACATTTCTCTACCGCCACGAATATTTCAGGACGTAACTAGACTTAAGTGTAGGTCATTTTTCAGAACATTTAAAAAGTTGCCACTTAGGTGATTCTTTTGTCTTCCACTTAAAGTTATTACTACTTTTGACTAGTTTAAAATATCATTTGTAACTCAACTCACTAGCGCCCAAAAACATCTAAACAATTCTCATACCTTTTTAAAGATGAAACAAGAATAAGACGAGACATTGAGAAATATCATTATAATATTTCAAAAACAAATGTTTGAAGTAAATGATTTAAAACTAGTAGTAGCTCAATATGCACTCACTCAAGGTCCAAGGGAGGGACCTTTCATGTATACACTCAGCTTGCAGTTGTTGAAGTCTTTGATCAAGTTACCTGAACTCAACAACAATTATATTAATGTCAAGAAACATGATTAAAATATTAATTATTAAATATTAATTTTATTTTAAATTATTTTAAATATTAAATATTAAATATTTTAAAGTTAATATTAAATATTAAATATTTTAAAGTTAATATTCATTTAAATATGATTAAAATATTTTATAAAATTAAAATTTTATTTTAAAATGAATGTTAAACTTCCAAATTATTAAAAGTTAGAAAATTATTATAAATATTTAATTTTAAATTAATTAATTTAAGATGTTTATATATATATATATACTAATTAATCTTTAGTTAATTAAATATTTAAATATTTAACTGATATTTATTTAAAATTAAACTAAAATAATTTTAAATAGCTTTAAAATTCCAAAAATATTTAATTTTTAATTTAATTTAATTTAAAATTATTTTGAATGACTAATTAATTTTAAATTAGTTCTAAATTCATTTAAATAATTTAAACTTTAACAATTTAAAATAAATTCAAATAAAATGAGAAAAATATGTATAATTTATCAAAATTTTCAATTTTCAGATTTCAAACATTAATTTTTTTTAATTAATGTTAAATATTTAACCATTTCATTATTTAATTAATATTTAATTGAATATTATTCTAATTATTTTCATATTTTTAAGAAATCTTATTTTAAAACATGTCAAATAATCAGAGGATCTCTTAAGATAAAATAAAATATTTTGAAATTATTTTAATTATATTTTTAATTCTTAATTTCAAAACCTATATATATATATATATATATATATATATATTTATATATATTTTAAAATTATATGACTATTAAATCTTCAAGCATTGAGAGGACCATTAGAATTTTAAACATAGTTTAACTTGGAATGAATAAGATTAATGGGGATGATTAGTGAGTAATTTTTAATTTTTCACTAATCAAATTGTTAATTACTTAGGTCATTATTTAATGTGCATGTGTAGGTGCACACACACTTAGGGCTTTCCTAGTTCTAGGACATGATTGTGATAGTTATATGTGTGTTTACATGTACTTGTCTAAGGGTTAGTATAAACTTTGATTCAATCCCACTTAACCTAGTGGCATCATTAAGGACAATAATTAAGGATTTATTTAGAAGACTTAGAATAATTCCAATAATTAAGATTTATATCCTATTGACTTGAGACTTGAACCAATCAAACTTAATGACATGCTTAGCCTATAGAAATTTTTCTACTGGATTTTGAGATCATTAAGCCCCTTAATTAACTTAATCAAAATTAAATTTTAATTAAGCCTTTAAGCCTTTTAAAAATTCTAATAAATCAAATTTAAATCTAAAAATTACAAGTAAGATGTCTAACTGAACAGAATTGAACCCTTAATTAATGAAAAATAAAATTCCCTTGACTAGACTTTAAAATCAAGCTTAATTTAATTTTAATTAAAATTTAATATTTAATTAATTTAATTAATTAAAAATAATTCAAAAATCAAAAAAAAATTTCAAACACTTGATAATCCTTCTTTAGATCATTTCTGATCTTTGTAGGTGATTTCAAGAAGTTTGGAATCAGTTTGGACTCAAATCATCAAAAGCCTCATAATTAAATAATTCAAATAATTCACAAAACTTAAAAAATTCATAACTAATTCAAATAAACTCTAAATTGAGAAAACTCAAAGGCATTCAACTTATATTAAGGTATAATATTTATCAAAAATATCAAATTTCTAGAAATCAATTAAATTTTAAAAAGTCAACTTTTGGTTAAATCTAGTTCAAAATCAAGTCAAAACTTCAAACCTTCACAATAAAATATAAAAAAATTCAAATTAAGCATACTTAGAGTCTAACTGATCGTATTAAGGTCTAATATTTTAATAAAATGTTAATATTTTAGAAATAACTCTTAATCAAAAAGTAAATTTTTGACCCCTTAATTAAATGATTAAAATAATCCAGAAAATTCTAAAATTTAATAATTGATTTCAAATTCTAGAAAATATTAAATTAATGTTTAAAATACTCAACTAACTCCTTAATACACAACAATCACTCCTGAAATAAAGTTTTTAGGCTGGACTACTCTGGGCTGCGGGGCTACGTATCCTAAGAAGGCTTTATTCCTCGAGCTTGGTGGCACAACGTCACGAATGAATTCAAAGAAGTGTAAAACTTTAATTCTAATTGATTAATGATTGTTTAACTAAATTTAAAATCCTTAATTCAAATACATTAACTTGGTTTATAGGCTGGACTACTCCGGGTTGCGGGGCTACATATCCTAAGGAGGCTCTATTCCTCGAGCCTGGTGGCACAATGGCACGAACTGATTAATGGCAAACTTAAATAAATTAAATATTAAAAATTAGCAACCAATTAACTTTAATTAAAATTTAATTAATTTTTAAACCTAATCAAAATCAAATTACTTAAATATATCGGGTATCACTAGGTAACCTAGGCCTACGAGGCTATTAAATTAGCCCCAAGGAAGGTGAAATAAACTTCACAAGCTAGATGAGCAGCAAAGGTGGTATTCATTCAATATTTTAAAATATATCTTAAAATTTTAAATTATTAATATTTAAACTTTAATTAAAAATCTCCCTTAAGCCTTTCAACCAACCAGAACATTAAGCAACTTCAATCAAATGATCCTATTTAGGACATATCAAACCCATATAACTTACTCCATACACTTTAGATGATTTGCTATGATAACTAACTCTAGTATTAGGCTAGGCCGGTGTTTACTTTTCTGCTACTTATGTGTGCCAAATTTTTCACGATTTTTATTGCATGCTGGTTGTTAGAATTAAATATTTGATTAATTATTTATTTAATTTCATGTAATCTGTGTTTTGATTTGATTGTACGTTAGATCTACCCCTAGGTTAGGGATAATTTATACTAATCTAATTTTCTGTAGGTGACCATGCTCATATAGGGTAATTAAATTAAAGGGGTAATTAAATAATCAAGTTTTAAAATTAATGTTATTTTCTACAGGTGCTCCAAAAATTGCTTAAGTCCCCTTTAAAGTTAAAAGAGTATGGCCAAACCTGGCTAAATTTTGAGCATTTAAATTTTAAATACATTAACTGCTTGGAATATTTATTAACTATTAATTATTAGGATAACCCTGTAGGATCGAGTCTAGATTTTTAAATTTTGATTAATGTAATTTAATTTGAATTGAGTTGTATTATTTAAAGTGAGTTGAGAATGGGATGTTTAAGCATCCAATTTAGAATCCAAAGAGGAAGGGACATCCCTTAGGGGAGAGCCCCTCTGCATTTAGAGATTCAAATTAGGATACTTTCAAATATCCAAGGAGAAAAAATAACACCCATTCCAAGGGGGAGTTTCTTTTCACTTGGATACCCGAACCTGACGATCCAAGGAGCCCCACGGAAGGACGAAGAAGTGAAGAATGAGAAGAATCTCAAATCTCAAAGTCACTTGAATCTTAGGAGTAGAATCCAGGTTGTAGTCAGTGGTACCCGATCACTTTACTTTTCTTACAGACCCTGGGTTGTAATATTAAAAGACACTTACCTATGGACTTTCAATTTGAGTAATATATTTAATTAATTTAATTATTTGATATTAATTGTGACATTAGGATTGTATGCTTTTAGTAATTTTTTTGACGCTCCTTGCATGTCGATTTTGATTTAACCTGGAACCCGATCGGAGGCTCGTGAGGGTATGAATAAACTTTTGCTACTCGAATTAAATTTAAAATATTTAAGCTCAGATAGAAATTATAATATTTTAAGAAGTAAGCTCGGGACCGCCGGGGATTTTTCATAAGCATACTTGCTGCACTTTCTTTTCATTCGCTAAGCACCTCCCCGCCTATAGGTTCTGGCAGACCACCTAGCCTATAAGGGTATAATTCTGTCAAGGGGATCTGTGCATCCTTAGAATAAAATATATTTTTAAGTCTGATTTTAAAACTTATTCATTCTGATTTAAAGCATTCGAGTCAACTAGCATGCATCGTATTAGCAACAAATTAAAATTTAGGTCTAAATCTTTAATTATATTTTAGCTTAAGCATTTCACCCAATATAAGTTAAGGGGTCAATTAGGAATCTGTTCTAGATGTCAGCCCCACTCTCCTTAAACTAATCTTAAATAACATCCCTAACCACTCTTTCATAAAAGATCGAATACATGATTTTGAAACGCTTAGGTGGTTTAGCTAGCTCCCCAATTCAGGCCGGGATAAGTCCAGGATTGTATTGCATTAGCTAGGTTTTAGGTCACTAATTTTCAGTACCCAATTTAGACTTAGGTTCTGAGGCTGATTTTTAATCTTAAGACCTTAACCTCTGGGAATATAAACCCCAACTTTCTAATAAAATTAATTATTCAAACTTAAAATATCTTTCAATCAAATTCAAGCCCAACACTTAGGATAGGTTGGGGTGCTTCTGAAGTGATTCAGAATCCTAAGCACCTCTTACCCCTCTTCCTTTGACCTCCAGAAAGAACTGTTCAACGTTGAACCAATCCCTATTGAAATTCTAACATTTATCTCCTTTGGTATCGATCTTTGAATCCTTAAATGAATTTGTATCACTATTTTAATCGAGAGTATTCATAAAAAAACTTTGATTTTCCTACGATGTAATTAACTACGAGGGATTGTGCTCGTAGGAGATTTAGAAACCCGGATCTAATTTTCAAAAAATCAAGTTTTGAAAACCCCCAATTAATTATCTTTGGAAAATAAAAAATGGCGATCGTTATTGTCATATTCAAGTAATTAACAATGAATGATATTTTCTTCCTTCGGGATGATATATCATTTATTGATGTAATTTTGAACATGAAATCAATGATAAATTATCCAGATTATCGTAGCCAGATATTTGACTAAACTTCATTTTGATCCTTTGGGATCATATGTGGTTCCCTCCTGAATCTAACTACGATATTCATGATCAAATTTATAATTCTAAATTTGAACCCATTGTGAGATTTTATTTCTACCTTTCGAAGTAGTATATCATCACTAATGGATGTTCAATTTCAGAATTAAAATTTAAATGTCAATTTTAGATCATTCCCAAAGAAAATTAACTTTTTCAAAACTACACTTTTCAATCAAATAAATACTCATCAAACTCCTCTCATCGAGACAAGTCCAAGACCATCTTTAGCTATTGACAAGATGCTCTAGTTTATACGGTTTATCATGAAAATTTTGGAGGTCAAAACATCTTAAATCATTCTGGTTTCTATACGACACAAAATCATAAGTATTTGATGGAATGAAAGAGTTCAATCACTATTTTTTTGGGCCTAAATTCGGTCTATATTCCTTATTAGAATTATTGTGCTAAGAATGTAATTTCCAAACCATCAATCATAAATATTTTTTGGGATGATAAAATATGGGTAATGTCTCCATTCTTATTTCAAATGATTCTATCATCAAATATTTTTCTATTAACTCCATTGTGATTTGATGTTGAGATATTCAAGATGGTATCTTTTGTTTACTAATCAGAGACTTTCCCAATGGTCATCATCGCCACATTACTGTCATATCACAAATGCCAACAACTTCTTCTCTCCTGACTGGGTTGATTGGGTAGGCCCTAGAGAGAACTGTCCAATAAGAACTTCTTGATTGAATGAGGGCCTAATTTGGTGTGTCTCTTGTCGATAATACTGAATAATATTCAAGCATAATTTTGGATAACCCCTTCAAAATCAATAAATAACCTCTAGTTTCTCTCATATATAAAACTCTAAATGGTTTGGATTCATAGAAAATTATGAAGCTCTTACTGCTTTTAGTGCCATTAGATAAATTCATTAGTGCTTCAAATTTACTAGGCATATACTCATGCATGCAAACTGACATTCACCGATCGATATTTTGCACCAAACTAAAGTTTATCCTTCATCATCAAGCAATATCATACTCCTAACACTATCTGCTTCCTTCATTAACAATCAATGTAGAGTGATCGATGTCCTATTTGTAATAGCCCAAACTCTTAACTATCGAGATATTATTCGCTTTTGCCTAAGGGCCTCACAGTTTTGTTCTGTTGGTATAATTGTCCAAAAGGTCACCCATCCCAGCATTTCTCCAGGATGAACATATTTAATTACAAAGTTTCGTAATGAAATTTCAATCATTACACCAAAAGATGCCTCGATGCTTAAGAGTTTAACTTCTTCTTACTTGAGGGATTTCACAATCTTTCCCACTTAAGTAATCGACATCCTCGCTAGTATCTTTATTTCAGAATCATCCACTAAGCAGATAGGATTCTAGAGATGACCTATACAAGTTCAAGTGGTGACTCCCATCACGTAGCACTTTATCCCATATAGGGTTCAAGAGGTGGCTCCTATAGCATAGCACTTTATTTTGTATGGAAATTAGTTCCCATCTTCCGACTGGTGTATTATTTTGATATCATTTGTAACCGTCCAAATCCTTAACTATTGAGATATTGTCCACTTTGGCCTAAGGGCCTCACAGTTTTGTCATGTTCATGTAACTTACCAAGAGATCACTCATCTCAGGATTTCTTTGGGATGAGCACGCTTAACTGCGGAGTTTCTTAATGAAATTCTAACAATTACACAAAAGTGCCTCGATATTTAATAGTTTAGCTTCTTTTTACTTATGGGGTTTCACACTATTCCCCATGCTACTCGATCACCCTTTGTTGTCAATTGATGTTTGCTAAGCAATATCTTATTCTTGATCCAGCCACCTCCCACCAATATCATCGACAAATGCTCATGATCTCTTTGTTTATACCTCCATTAATATTCTCTAAAGCCCCAATTTATTATATTGTATTATCCTCTTCCTCAATTGTAGGGAAGGGCAACCAATTGTGATTTCATTCCATGACTACTAAATTTTGTTTTGAGTGAGCGAAGTTTCATATTTTTTTACTATTTAGATTGGTCCATTAAAAATCATTGTGCTGCTCTATGTGTGCGTATTTATTTATTTATTTATGTGTGAGAGCATTGAGAAATTTAAGACAAATTAAAATCTTTATTGCCACAAATTAATAGCCCACAATAGATTTCATGTTCGAATTTTGACCAAATTATTTTTAAAATCTATTCTTTGAAATTGATTTGATCCCATTCTACTCATAATACAATAAATTTGGCTCTAAATAGTGACCACCCATTAGCCTTCCTATGAACTAGAAAGATTGTATAGGGTAATTATAAGATAATTTTTTATAGGAAGGTTACTAAAAAAATATTGAGCTAAATACTACATATAATTAATATTTTTTTTCAGTATTATTTAAATATTATTAATATTTTGTTTAAAATTTATAATATCAACACTAATCAATTTTCAATATCAATACTAATTAATTAAAAATAATATTAAATTAAATATTAATGTTAAATAATATTTAGCTCAAATAATTTTTCTTAAGCTATATTGTTTTTTTCCCCCACTTCTCTAGCATATAAAAGGATGTAAACCAAAATATGACAACATATTTTAGGGTGTTGATCAAACAGCCCAAAATACAATAGACGGCACTGATCTGAGAAACTTTGTAAAAAAATAATCTTGTTGTTGGATAGGATCTCGACACCACCACTTTGGATAACTTGTTTTGGTGCTCTCTTGGAACAACAATAGCCACAAACTCCCTTCGAAAATATGAGAAAAAAATAAAGGCAAGGACACGTTTGAGCCAATGAGATCCCGGTTTTAGATCGAAAGCTTTCTCAGCCACTACTTGAACTCCATGGTAAAAACATATAAGGCGGTCATGTGAGTTACAGTTGGGATGAAGAACTTCCCCTTCATTCCAATTCTACCATCTAGCAAACCCTAGAGAGTGGGAAGGAGAAGAAGAGTGCCAAGGAAAGGGCTTCTGATTGGAAATCGGGTTGAGGTTTGTAGTTTCCTATTCTTTTCATGTATTGGTGGTGTTGAACAAGTTGATATTTTTTGTTGATTTGCATGCTGTTCTTTGATTTATGTCCTCAAAGATGAGATTTTTTTTTTCTTCTCTTCTAAAACTAGCTGTAATTTTTTTCTTTTTTGGTGAATCACGGATGGGCAGCGAGTCTGTTGTGATTTTTGCTTGTTTTGGTTGGAGGAAAGTAGGGTTCATGCCTGTTGGTGCGATTTCCAAGGTCTATTTTGTTCTTGACGCTCTTTCCGTTCTTCCTATTAGCTGAAGTTATAACGTATTTATTGCAGTGGGTTGCGTTTTATTTTTTTATGAAGGAATTGGTTCTAGGAATTGGAGTTTGCGTTATAAGTTTTACATGTTAAATTTCTCTTCCTCTGAAACAAAAAGGGGTTTTCGTTAGATTTTTTTATATATATAAATTTGACAGAAATTAGGTTTTGTTCTTTCTCTGGTTTAATGGATTCCGATTTAAATAACCAAGGCAGTATTGTCATACGTACTTTTTTTTTCTCTGTGCCTCGGCTTGGTTTAAGCTAAATATTGATAAGTTTGATTGATGGAAATGAAAATTGATGAATCTAAATTTGTAAAAAGCCTGTGCTATCTGTATGAAAAAAATAAATGAGAAATTATTGTTCCTTTTCAGAATCAGCAATATGGAGTGGCGTCATGTTGAAAGTAATGATTTCATGGTTCCTACTGGACAAGATGGGCTTGAGGTTATGCCACCATTAACAGAAGGCTGGTTTCAGTGGCGAGTTAGGGGATTTGAGAATGATGGATTGCCGGGGAAATACAGTTGCACATCTGAGAAGGAAAATCTGGCAAATTTGAACTCTGATACAAGAGTGCCACCTCTGAAAGAAAGCAAGGCCCCTCAAGATTATCTGGGTGAAGGATCAAGCAGTTCTAGTCCTTGTGAAGGTTTTTTGCTCGACTGCAGAATGAGAACTTCTGATGAATTGTTCAATGATTTACCAGATTTTGAGATTCAGACTAGCATGCAGAACATGGATGACATTTTCTTGTACAAGCATAAACTTCTGGAGTCCTTATGAAATTTGTTATAATACCTGTAGGAGTTATTTAGTTTTGAGGAATTATTCTCAGATGCTGATACTAATTGCATCAAATCGGGATTTTTAAAATATTTTATTCATTATTTTTTGCAGGGATTCTTACCCAGTGCAGGATCTAATGCATTTGGAGAATCCATATGATTCGATACATATCCCAGACTCCACACATTCCCCATGGAATTGGAGAATCTCAATGCTTGAAGATTCAGATACTCTTATGAAGGATGTGTCAAGAGAAGAAGATGTTGTAATTGAGGTAGAATATGGCTTTCTACCTATGACTGATTCTATTAACTTTGGTTATGCGTATACCAGTAACTTGCATGGTGGCATGAATAATATTTTTTCAATTTAGTTCCTTGACTATACAAAATTGATCACAAATGGTCTCTTAGGGACTAAATTGGCCTCATACTAATAATCGGGAACTACTCTCTCTCTCTCTCTCTCTCTCTCTCTCTCTCTCTCTCTCTCTCTCTCTCTCTCTCTCTCTCTCTCTGTGCATTGGTTACATGAAGAAATCAAAAGATATAACATTTGTTGAGGATTGGCCAATGAGGATGTATCCCGTGGTTGAATTCTTTAAGTCTATGATCCTACTTGAAAACTTAAAAAGACGCTTCATAATTCATCATGGATGCTTCTTGATTGAATCTTAAATTTCCATTATGTGGCTTGACTCTTGAACTTCTATTCATGCATATTGAATCTTGAACTTTCTTTCACGTATCTTTACCCTTTTGCTTCCATTCATGCATATTGATTTGACCTTTGAACTTCTCATGGTAGAATAAATGATTTGTACTTGAGTTAGCTTGACTCTTCACCTTCAATGGTCTTCCCAGGAATGAATAATCTAAAGGTAGACGACTTTGGCCTTTTATTAAAATTAAGCTTGCATGGCCTCTTTGCATTGATAATAACATACAACACTACTACATAACCTTTGTATGAATTACATTATATCACTACTACACCTCTCTTTATAATTTTAAAACACAATATTGCAAAAATAATAATACAATCTTGCAAACATAATACGATGAAATTATAATTCTAATAATTCTAATACTATTATAATATTAATAAACTTGTGGAGGATACCATCCATTTAGTCATACCATCGCCTTCCATTCTTGTCTTCCATGAATGCCACTTTCTTGTGTCGCATCAAAGCACCTTTTAAAATTGCAAAAAGCATAAATTAATTGATTGGGAAATGTTCTTTAAAAAGCTAAGTTTTGTATCATAAAAGAAATTGATTCTATTGTTGCTTATGAAATGGGTTGTCAGTTACTATTATTTGGTGATTTGGTTGCAGATGTATAAGATTTTCACTCATTTAGTGTATGAAAACAACATCCTTTGAATCCATTTGGTTACTTGTAGATATAAAACAAAATTTAAGAAGTTTTGATCTTTATTTTCATTCGTTTAGAAGGTCGAAACATAGACATGTCCTTCATAATGTCTATCACATTCTTGGGCAATTCCTGAACATTTGTTGAAAGATATTAAAGGAAAAATGTGTATTGCTTTGTCCTATTTGTCGGCATGTTATTGGATTTCTACCACAGTTCACTAAAAATAATTACTCATCATTCATGCATAAATGTTGTATGTCCTCGAATATTTGCTTCCAATTGTTTACTTTGAAGAACTTAACAAATAGTTGAAATGCTCTTTAAAAAGCCAACTTTTTTATTTCAGTAAAAAAAAATTTGATTATGTTGCTGCTCATGAAATGGGTTATCTTTAACAGTATTTAACTTGTTTGGGCTAAGGATTTCGTTGCTTGTTGATAAGGTTTCAATTCACTCATTGTGTTTGTAAACAAAATCGTTATGGACCCATTTGGTTGCTACAAGATAAAACATATGTTAGAAAGTGATGAATTTTTTTCTCACTCATTCTATATGTGAAGTGGAAATAATTAGATTAGAGGTAATTGTAAAGTTTAAACTCCTTGTTGATTTCCAATTATATCCAACCAACCAAATTATGGAATATAGAAAATTTCATCGTTTTCTATTAACAAGCAACCAAAGGAACCCTATATGTAAAATGGGTTTCTGGAGTTTAACCATGCTGGTTTCTAATGTTCCAACGAACTGGTGTGAACTAGCAGATTTCCTTGTTTTTTTTTTTTACAGGTTACCAAATGATCCCTTAGCAGAACTGTATTTTTTAAGGGGATTCAAATTCTCACTTTCTATTTGGAAGATGATGAAAAGTTAAATGAGCTACTATTATTTTGTCTTATTAGCAATATGCTTTTCAAGTCAAGATGTTTTCATCATTTCATCAGTATTATAGATCTTAAAGTATGAAAATATTTGTGTTGCCTTACATTATTTGGAAATGATTCAATTTCACTTTCAGGATCCTAATTTCGAATCCCACCACATTATTGATCCAATTCCAACGCCTGAGAGTTTCATAACAACTGCCGCTGATGAGCCAATGTGCATGGAGGCAACAGTACTACGGGAACTTGAAAATGTGATGCTGCAGGTAAACCTGCACTCAACTTTTGAAAAAAAATTTCTATATTTTTGTTTTATGTCAGAATGTGTGCTGACATATTATTTTACTATTTAAAGCTAAACATAGAAACAAGAATCTGCATTCGAGATGCCTTGTATAGACTTGCTAAGAGCTCGAAAGAACAGCATAATGTCAATCTGTGTCAAAGTGGAAGCTTCATGGACTTGCCCTTGCCCTCTTATTCAGAATTTTATCGTGGAACATCAAGGTATGAAAGCAAATATCTCTTTCTACAGTTTTATTCTGGTCTTCAGCAACTCAGTGCCTTTATTTTCTGAAAAACTATTATGATAGATTGAGCTAAAAATACATCATTAGTATACTAACACTTCTAACTTTGATATTTTATCTTTTATTCTTTCCATTGATGCACCCCTTCTAGTTGGTATGTTTTGCTAATTATAAATTTGGTCGGGCTACTACTATTTCTAAGATCATGCTATAGAAGTATGTTCAAAATATGGTGTTTGACCCTGCAATTTTCCCTTAAACTGAAACAGAATGCACTCAAAGGAACTGATCATCGATGCACCAAATCCCAATTTACTAAAAGCTTTTTGAAAGCCTGTTCTTTTTGGATCATATAATTTTGCCAACGTTTTTTTAAGTTTTTATATTAGTGTAGTGGTTAGCATTAGCGTATCCAATGTGAGAGTTACAAGCCAAATAATAGGAAAAAAAGATCAAAATGGTTCATTAACTATTTATGATGAATTATTTTAATCTCACGTTATCTTAAGTGTCCAATTTAGTTCCTGGATTTCTCAAATCTAGTTCAAAGTTTTTTTTCAAATCTGATCCAAAATAATCCAACAAAAAAGATTATTATGAATCTGTTATGCTTCTCGTCATCCAAGAATGAGAGGCACCTTTAGAATAGGTGGGAATTACAAGGGAGAAGAGAGAAATGAGAAAAAGAGAGGAATTAATAAATTCTATTCCATAAAAACAATGAGAGTTTATTTATAATACTTAGGTAGACCAAATTTACAAAATAAACATATTCTACGTAGTATTATTTAAATAATAATAGATAGACCCGATCTAACTTCACTAAAAAGAAAGAAAAATTAAACTAATGCTTATCACAAAGAAGTATACCCATTTTTATGTTGCTGATGCAAATTGTTGTGGAGCTCTCTCTATTTCTTCTTTGATAAACTTTCATGATTGTCTGTCGTTTCGACATATTTTTTGTCCATTCCTTGCATTTTGCCTGTACTAATTTCTGATCCAATAGAATATGTTGATATCTAACAGAATCATATTTGAAAAGTTGAGAGATCAAATTAAATACATTACAACGTGGGATTAAATTGACTCCATATAATTGTTTTGTCTTTAACATAAAATGTAGAAACAAGCTATTCAGACTAACGCAACTATTTCCTATTAACATTTTCCCTTCAAATAGCTTACATGCTTGTTTGGTTTGTAAGAAGATATTCCTCGATCCGGTATAATTTCAGCAACATGCCTGCGTATTTAGTTACAAATACTAGCACTTTGTTTTATTGAAATTTTTCTATTGGGGTCCATCAATTGAAATATTTGATTGATTGCAGGCAAGAACTATCAGGCAGCCTTGAACAGAAGACCAATGTGATAGACAGAGCCATTGCAGCTCTAATGTTTGATAGGCCAGATTATAGAATTTCAGAGTTTCCAAGCTCAGAAGTATTCTCCAAGAACAAAGAAACCGCAGCAGCGGCTGTATCATGATGTTATTGAAGGAAATTTTTTCTTAATGCTTCAGTATATGTTATAACAAAATTTCAAAAAAAAAGGACGTCTTGCTGAAATGCCTGATGGAGACTACAACAGTCGATGGGAGTAGAGTGGACTTTCAAATATGAAGCAGAAATACGGTAGTAAAATCAACTGCCTAGCATGAGTTCTTAAACTTGTATTGCTATCTCTATGACCATTTGAGATGTGAGAATGGCTGTTTTCTGTTTGCTTGAGTTGTTTTGATGTCATATATATATGTTGTGACACTTGTTAATAGCCACAATGTTGAGTTTGCAGCTTTTGAGTGTATTGAAATAGTTGCCAAAATGTTGATTTGGCAGCTCTCTCTCTCTCTCTCTCTCTCTCTCTCTCTCTCTCTCTCTCTCTCTCTCTCTCTCTCTCTCTCCATAGTTTTGTTGCAAATCTAAAAAATATATAGAAAATACATATAATAAAGAAGATTATGATAGTTTGACAAGTTGGAGTTTGCCTAACACCCTAGAAATTAACATAGTAAGAGAATTCAATGATGCTAACAACTTCAAGTATTCATTGAGGGAGGTAGCCATTGAGCGAGAGAGCGAGATTATTTAAAGTTTTTTTTGATTTCGTTTGGAATAATTTTCTTACTGATTTTTAAAGTAGCTTTTTAGTTAAAAAAATTTTTGAATTAATTTTTTTCATATAAAAAGATATTTTAAAAAATAGTAAGAAGATCGTTTCAAATGAAGACTTCATTTATCGTTTAATCCTAGTTCTCGTTATAAGGGAGTGTTTATAGACTATAAAGATTATAATGACTCGTTAAAACACCTGATAATAACCTAATAAACCTGACTACCTAAGACCTACAGTAACCCACTAACTCATCATAATTTACTCATTATATTTGCTCCCTTACACTGTTGTGGAAAGCGAGCTAATTGCTTGATGAACAACTTAATTTTTTTCAATTCATTATGCTATTTAAATAATTGAATAAATATGATTTTTTTTTTTAACTCAAAGTAAAAATGGAACAAATATGAAAGTTGATCAGCATTAATATACATTTGTGAACATTTTTATTTATTGTTTAATAAATAGTCCACTAAAAGTTTTACAACATATTTTAATTGATATTTAGTAGTTTACTTAATATCTCATTTCATTTTTTGTAACAATTAATTTATATCATATGCTGTAGATATGTTAACGGTATAAATATTGGCAGCTTAATTTGGTTCATAGTCGATTATATAACAAATGAGACAATAGTTATCTCTTTTGAACTCATTTACAGTAGCTGCAGAGTAGATGAAAATCTCTGATGCTGGAGAGTCCATAAACCTTCACCATCTCATGATGTGGTGCATTAGGAATAGTACAAAAATAGTATAGCTTAGTAACATTATGCCTAATTTATACCTGCTTTTCTAGACAGTTCTAAAATGTTCTATTATTTAGTTATATAAATCTATTGGAGGAGGTAGAGAGATATGAAAGATATATTTAGATTTTATTAGGATTTATTGTTCTTGGTATTCTTGCTCTTAGGAGCTGTTATTTGTGATGATTATTTAGTGATCTCCCCACATCAGTTGATACCAAAGCCGACTTTGGCCCTTGACGTCGATCAGAGCTGTGGGCTTCTGTTACATCAACCCTAGACGTCGATTGGGGTTTTGGATGCTTTGGAAAGGCCATGAATGAAGATAGGCTGTAGACAATGTTTGAAGCCTCCACCTGCCGACAACGACAAAGCAATTCTCCCCCGATGGCAACCATACTGTCGGACATCTCTATGCACGATCCCCCTGTGCCTTTGCTTGTCCAATTCATGCGAACGGCCACATTCACCGTCCACACCGCTCGCGACAACAGACATCCGCCTGTTTCTACTCCGACTATGCCCACGCCCGCATGCATTGTCCCGCATGCGTACGTCTCCGCTCCCACTAGAGCTAATGTCTGCATCACCTACCCCTCGTGATCCAACTCGCTTCGGCCCATCTCTGATCCTGCTTCCGCCTTCCACGCTCTTTCGTGACAGCAGGCCTCAACCCCACCCCATTCCTGCCTGATCCAGCGATCTACGTTCCGCAACCGCAGGGCGACCCTGCTGTGCTGTTGCTCCCATCTCCCGCAAAAGTCTGACCTGCACCTCTGCTTCCATCCCGTGCACAAGTATGATCTCTCTCCAGGCGCTTCGATCTTCCACACACCGGGACTATGATGCGGTGTATTAGAAATAATGATGTGGGGAGATCAATGAAGATTCATCACAAATAATAGCTCCTAAGAGCAAGAACACGAAGAATAGTAAATACTATTAAAATCCAAAATTATCACATATCTCTCTACCTCCTTCAACAGATTTATATAACTACATAATAGAAGTTTCTAGAACCGTCTAGAAAAGCATGTACAAATTAGGTATAATGTTCCTAAGTTATACTATTTGATGTGGTGCATTAGGAATAGCTAGGGCATGTGAACAATGGAAGCCAAAGGCTTCGTTGGCTGTTGTCATAATAGTGGGGGCAGGAGAACGAATGCAGGATTCGAGCAGAAATCTCGCGACGCTAACGGCGTCGATTTGCAGGAATGTCAGCGGGATTCGCGGAGGTTTTCGGCGGGATACTAGGTACGGAGGTCAAAATCATCTAGGCATATCTATTTGGTAGAAATGCTCAATTTGGATACTAAGCAATTATCAGTCTTAAGAAATCACACCAAAACCTAGGATATTCGATGGATGTTCAACTACTAGACCTTTTTAGCCTATTAGCAACACACTCTCGAGGTACTCCTTCGTGACGGTCACATTTCTATTAATCATCCAGCTGATTGTTGCAAATTATTTGACCACCCTCACGGTGATTCATCTTGTATAGCTTTTCTCGTAGCATCTACCTTGGCTCCTGGTGGAGAATGAAAGAATCTCTCAAGAAATAGAGGATGGAGACAACCGTGTAAATGTTGTAACGATCCTATATATGGAGGGCTTTGAATGGATAATCAGATTTCCTTCTTCTTTTTTTTTTATGAGAAAAAATGATTTTATGATGTTGATTAATCTTTTACTAATTTTATAGAAATTTATTGGTATGATTTCATAACATTAGATATTAATAATACCTAAATAATTATAAGAATATGGCTATATAATTAAAATATGTATGAAAATATCTTACTGTTGGAAAATCTAGCTCAAAAATCTTAAAGCAATATTACTCTCTCTTTCTCTCTCTATAAACTCATGCACTCATCTAGTTTAGCTCATCCTTTTAAGCGAAAGGTTTGATCCATTTCTCATGTAATAATTTTTTTTTTCTTTTGGAGAATTAAGGGACAACGCTCAAACTCACACATAAATCACATACACTTGAGGGATTATTGAGGCAACCTCACCTTTTCTCCTTTCTCTCTAGTCATATTGGCCAAGCTATCTCTAACAAGGTTTAGCTTATTTCAATGAAATAAATTTAGAACCAACATCCTTTCATATGTGTTTGCTATGTTGTCATGTTGATGGTCTAAATTAGCAAAAAAATAGCCACCAATAATGTCGTCTTTTCTAACTTGTTTTAGCAAATGAAGAATCCTTTAATGAGGATGATCCAATGCTTCAAAGAATGCTTCTCACAAGCTCCTTTTCTTTCCACAAAGGACTTGATATTTTTGTCTTAATATCCTTTGTTTGTTGTTCCACATTTGTGTATTTGGATTTAAAGGAGAGTACAATGGAGCTTCACTAGAAAGGAAAGTTCAAAGGGACACTCAATTGATTATTTCTTTCTGTCATATATTCCTCTTCCCATGTTGAAGATGCCAGCCTTTAAATCTTATAAGAACAACTCTTGCCTGAGTGACCATGTCACTTATTTCAAATTCGTAATTACTTTCTTAGTGGTCATGGATGATGTAATAACTCAAAATATGAAACGTATTTTAAAATGAGATGTTTGAATTTCTATTTGAATTGGAGCGCTGCGACGCAGAGATTGTGAGTGCTGCGGCGCTAGGATTGGAGCACAGTAAATCACCTAGTAAATCTTCATGTTTCAAAGTTTTCAAATTAAATTTAAAAGCAATATCAATAATAGCTAGATCAAGATATTGATATAAAAGGGCCTAAATATACTTGACAAAAATAATTAGCAATAAAATATTTTTCAGACAAAATTGGCCTCTGCTTATAGTTGCAGTTCAAAACAAAGTGCTAGAGTATTTTCACAAAGATTTGCAAATCTCTCTAAAGAATATTGGTTATGTTTTTTGGAAAATAATTATTAAGGTCCCATCCTCACCTCTCTCGCGTCAGCACCTCGTGCAAGGCGCACCTCGCCCGTGAGCTCGCGTCCACGATCAGCACCGCTTGCGTCTGCACCGCGCCTGCGCGCTCGAGCAGTCGAGCCCACACCACACCGCTCGTGTCCTTGCTCTCGCATAGTCGAGCCCATCCGCACCGACCGCTCCACCGCTAGTGTCCGAACTGCTCGTATGCCCGTGTTGCAGTGTTGGGCAGATGGAGATTTGGGTTAGCGGGTCGGGTCGGGTCAATGCGGTAGATTGGCGGGTCGGGTCCGGGTTCAAATTTCTGACCTGCTTGAAAACCAGGTTGGGTTCGGGTCAACCTGTTTGGACCCAGGTTAATTTTGGGTTTGACCCGAAATCTGATTTAGACACCCCTACTCGAAATAGAATTAAATTTAAGAAAATTGATAAGGAGACCAAAATATCTATGATAACCCATACTAATTGGCTCTTTTCGCATACATAGAAATATGCTCCATACTAGATGTGAAAATTTTGAATTCATTTAAGATTTCAATGTTAGATGATGAAGTGAAAGTAGTCCTACTTCCTTTCGCTGAACCTACAGCTAGGCCAAAAGGATCAATTAAAGGAAGCCAAATTTTGGAGAAGATGATCATAGTGATACGCTATGGCACCAAAGATAGATGACATCCAAACAAAAATGGGATATAAAAAAAAAAAAGGAGATGAATAATTCCCTCTCACATAGCTTGATTCATAGGAGTAATTTTGATGCAACATCACCATCACATTTGGATTTTAACAAGTCACAAATGCCAAAGGGAAAGAATTCTTAGCTTGCAAAGATAAAATAAATGTTAATTGTCATATTATAAAATTAATATCATATTATTATTCTTTATTTTATGCATTAATTCTATAAAAATAAGTCAGAAAATATAGAATTAATGCATGCAATTGTCACCATATTTTGCATGTAATTTCATGTCAAACTCATGCATGATGACATGATAAACCACATCATTAACTTATCTTGAATTTTTTATCATATTTAGAGGTTATAATATGATGGGAGGTACATTGGAACTTCTATTTATAACTCAACAAAATTCAAAGCAAGAGAGAGAAGCCATCAACCCCCCGAAGGAGATAGTAAAGAGAAAGTGCATGGCTAAGGAGAGAGAAAATCTGTCTTTTTTTTTTATTTAATGGTTCTTAATGTTCTTTTTGATGTTGGTCTTATAAGTAGTCATAGAATTCTATGTTGTAAGATAGTATATTTTAAATATATAATTAAGATTACTCTTTTTTTTTTCAACTTAGCTTGATGACTACTTTGTTCATTGTGGGCTCCGAAAATTCGGCCCCGGCCTCCGCCCGCTTTATTTGCTTTCTTCAGGGGGGGGAGTTTTAACGAACTAAGTTCTGGGGTAAATTTTGGAAGGCAGATGGGTTTGTAGATAAGACACTACCCAGAGATTTCGCCCTCATTTTGTGAGGACTTTATGATCTGAGTTCTGGTTTCCTATAGGCGCAAGCCCCTATAGTTAATTACCCCTCCCGGTAACGAGAGAGAACTTTCGATTAAGGCTAGTCGTCAATCAGATACGTAAGGATACGTGGATCTGGCATATAGTAGCAACATGAGTTGGGAATTTGAGGATTTCAGAATTTAGAAGATTGGAAAATTGAGATTCTTGATATTTAAAATAGAAATTTTCACCATCTTGCACTTAAAGCGGATGGTGGGGGAATGGATGATAGACCCGATCAAGATCCCATGGTTCCGTCGTCCCGAGCCATCGTGGTCCCTGGTCTACTTAGTCATAGGAGGTAGTTGACCCAACCTGACAGAAGGATCCTTGTCGGCAGCTATGGGTTGCTTCGTCCAAGGGTACCTTATAGACCTGGGGTGAATGTTTGCCTAAGGGGACAAACTTGAATCCACCTTAGCTAACAGAGGGCTTTGTGCCCTATCGATCATATCCTATTGATTCATGTCTCAAGGATTTGATGCCATTGGGGAGCATACGGGCTCTGGCCATAACCATAATATAATGGTGCCATTTGGCGGCGACCACCTGGTTCAGAGGGCCCCGAGTCATAACCGTTTATCCTGCAGTGCCATTTGGCGGCGAAACTGCCGGTTAGAGGACTCGTACCACGTCCTTGCTGGCAGGAGATTGTTTGAGAATGGATCCTAGTGATATTTTCGACCAGGCATTAGCTCTTTGCGAGCTGAAGTAAATTTTAATTTGTCCACCTCGGCAAACTGTTGCGGAGGATGGATGAATTTTACTTTAAGTGTTTTGATAGTTGGATTTCAATTTTTTAAATATCTTTGAAATTTTGAAATTGTCTGGAGTTTTCTGGAGTTTATGGTTTTTTGGGTGTTTGGGATGGTATTTGGAATGATCTGTGTGGACCCCTCCGGTTGAGATTTGCATTCAACACGGCCATCATCGGGGTGTCGCTTTAGGGTCCTTTGAAAATATTTTGAATTTTGTGAAGGTTTGAGGGCATTTTGAAATATTTGAAATTAACCTTGTCGACTCCTATCTACTTGCCTTAGGAGGATCGGGTTCAAATTTGTTAACCCGCGCAGCATCCCTAGACGTCACGTGTGTACCAATAACACGCTCGCCGGGGCCCATGCGGGTATTTGGGGGCATTTTATAATTATTTACTGAACCTTGTCGACTCCTATTTACCCACTTAGGAGGATCAGATTCAGATTTATTGACCCGCGCAGCATCCCTAGACGTCACGTGTGTACCAATAACACGCTCGTCGGGGCCCATGCGGGTGATGATTGCATGTGTCCCTTTTTGTGTACCTATGTGTATACAGATTAAAGTGCACGTGTTGGGGACATTTTGAAATATTTGTAAACGCCTTCTGTCCGTTTGCATGAATGTTGCGGATCCGGTGGCGTATTATTGTAGCTTACGGACGCCTTCTGTCTGCTTGTATGAGTGTTGCAGATCCGGTGGCGTGGCGTTATATGATCTCCCCTACTGCTGCTTGTAGGTAGGTAGATGTATTGATTCCTAGATTGAAATTGACTTCAGGATACTGCATTTACTGAAGACTTTCTTCATCTACCCATAGATGGCATATAGTGCTCACATTTGTATTCGTAGGAGACTTGTATGTCTTGCAGATCTTCCACTCTTGATTACATGCAGATCAGTATGTCTGTTTGCATCTTGATGTTGATTTTTGATTAAGTTATATTCATCACCAATTTCTCCATGCATATTAGCTAGAGATTTGCTATGCTCATGGCACATCAATCTTCAAGATTGGTAAAAGACTGTAGTCTTTCATTTGCCTAACATTACATTATTGCAAGTGGTAGAGAAGTTGCTACATTTACTGTGCACGTCTTTTAGTGCTTGTGGGGATTATCGTATGTATCGCTTAGACAATTGTCATTATTTTGTAGGGAGATGTGTTGTATTCACAGCTTATTTGTTGTCTTCATTCATCAGCAGTATTTCTAGTGACTAAATACGTTCATCATGCAGTATTTATGACCACTCATATATGACCTGCTGCACTCATTATGAGCATTATGACCAGGTTACTGTCTTGCAAGTTCCTTGATTCCTACCTTTTAGATTATTTGTAAATGAGTCACACCCATTGCATGTTGTGCACTCCTAGACGAACTGTACCCGTCCTTGTGTAATATCGGTGCTTGCACTTTAATCAACAATGATAACCTGTGTTGGAGGTTTTATGTTGTTGCTCGTAAATCGTACCAGTGCATTTGCTTGATGATTGCTTGTTATTAATTGCAAGATGACCCAATATCTATTGCATGTTGCACGTCATCATTTGCTTGCATGAGATTTGAATCCTTGCATTTGTTTGAGTTTTAGTTCCCTGTAATCTGACTCAACATTGGTCTCCTCCTGTCATTCATCAGTCCAATGTCAAATTCAAACATCAAGTCCAATCTGAGTTTAAGTTCATAAACTCCTTGTGCAATTCAAGTTTGCTGAGTTCAGGTCTTCGTCATTTAATTCAAGTTTAGGACTTCTGCAAATATTCAAGTCTTCTTATTGTTTGGTTCAAATTGAATTCTATGTAAACTTGAATCAAATCCTCACTTGAGTTCAAATCATGTCCAAATTATGCTTGATTAATATCCCAATTAGTCTCAAATTAATGTTCAAGTTCGCATTGGGTTCACATTCAAGTCTTTTGCAGCTTAGTTGGGTCCTTCATAGTCATATTGAGTTCAACCTTTGGTCCTCAACTTGTTCACTTGAGTTCAAAACACAAGTCCTTTGCTTGAGTGTATATTCACTACACTTAGTCCTTTTGGGTTTGAGCTTCTTTATTGTTCAAGTCAAGTCTGAATTCAACCCTTCTACCATCTGATTCAAACCAAGTTTCAAGTTATTTTGAATTCAGCTCGAGTTTGTCATTCACTTAGGTTCAAATAAAGTCCGAGTCTTATTGTTTTGAATCAAGTTCTTGTGCATCTTCTTTTTAGTTCAATCAAGTTCGAGTGCGGTCTCAAGTCTTGTTCATTTGATGTTCAAATCAGTGTCATTTGTTACAAATCCTTTCAAGTTCTGAGTCCAAGTGCAAGTTCAGTTCCATATGGCTCATTCAACTTCCTCGTATCCTTTCATATGAGTTCAAATTGAGTTCAAATCAAAGTCCCCGTTCTAGTTCGAGTCCCCTGTTTGCTTGTTGACTTGAGTTCAAATTCTTATTATTTGGTTCAAGTTAAATTTCAGATTTGAGTCTCTCGTTATTCAACATCATCTGATTTTGAGCTTGATTTGATTTCTTCTCAAGTTAGATTAAAGTTTACTTAAGTTCGAGTTCAGGTCCGGGTTCTCTATTGTCCAAATATTGTTCAAGTCAGGTCTTCTGTTCACCCGAAATTTCGGCAGCCTCCCGGCGTCTCCCCGTTTAGGGGAAATAATGGAAAACTAGGCCTTTCCCACCACGCTACGAAAAGCGTGTATGGTAGGTGCCCTCTTTCGAGGACACCGCGGCCGTGTAAAATCTTCAATCCCCCACCACGCTACGAAAAGCGTGTATGGGTCTTCGACAGTACCTGTTTAAAAACGCAGTTATTTCCCCGCGAGCGGGTACTTATGAATATTCCCACCACGCTAAGAAAAGCGTGTATAGGGCTCACCCGCCTCGCCGTAGGTGTCGCACCGGGTTCCCTTCCCACCACGCTAAGAAAAGCGTGTATAGGCGGTTTGCCGGCCTGACACGAACGCCGAGGATAGGATTTTGAGGTGATTACCCGCTTCGTCGTAGGCGCCGCACCGGGTTCCCTTCCCACCACGCTACGAAAAGCGCGTATAGGCGGTTTGCCGGTGCGTCGCGAACAACGAAATGAGCTCTCGAGGTGATTACCTGATTCGTTGCAAGCCTCGCGACGCACTTCCTCCCACCACGCTAAGAAAAGCGTGTATAGGTGGTCGTTTTGTCGCGCTGCGAGCCTCGAGGCGGGCTCTCAGAGTTTTTAGGGTTGGAGGGTTATACCTTGGCGACCGGCGTGGTTCGTGGCACGAGGATCGAGGCAAGAGGAGAGCCTCTATTGTTTTTTATTAGTAATAACAATTAATTACAATTTAAAAGTAATTAATTATAGTTAATTATTAGTTATAAATAATTATAATTAATAATAAATAATTTAAATTAAAATAATTACTTATAATTAATTTTAATTAATTATAGTTAATCATTAAAGATAATAATTAACTATAACTATAATAAAAATTAATTATAATTTATTTTAATTAAAATTACTGATTATTAGTAATAATTAAATATAATTAAAATAATTAGTTATAATTAAATACTAATAATCATAATTAGTTATAATATTTAAAAAAAAAGTACAGGATCTATACAGATTTGAGAAGATTGAATACAACATTAAAATAGGATCAGAGAAAGGTTAGATCTAACAAAGAGTTAAACCCTCTGTTATCCTCCTTTTGCCCCAAATCCCTTAAGTTCGGCGGGTTTATTGGATTTGGTCGCAGAGGCGTGTGAAAGGGAGCAAATTACCTTCACTGCAAGTTAGCTCCCGTTGTTGCTTCCGCCAAAATGTCGTGACTTCCGATCCGTCAAGGAGGGAACGTCGAACGAAGGAGCAAAGTCGGACGGCACGCAGGAACCGAAGAAGCGCGTGTGGGGAGTTTCCTTCACAGGGGTGAGCTTCGGTTGTTGCTTGCGATCGAAATGTCGGAACTTCCGCTCCAGGAGGGAGGAAAGTCGTGGAAGGAGCGGGGTCGAAGGAGGGGATGAGGTCCGAAGCGATCAACGGGAGCTCCCGGCTGGGGCCTCGTTTGAGTTCGGAGATCAGAACAGGAGGAGAAATCGGAGGCTCTAGGGATTCGGAAGTGGCGACGGGAGCTCAGGTTTTGGTCGGAGCAAACGAAGAGGAGGCGGGCTGGATAGGAAGGTCTTCGGAGCTTTGAGACTATGGAAGTGTCGTGCGAGAGGATTTCGGATGGAGCTCCCGAAGGCTTCGTCTGGTTCGGTATTTAACGACGCGAAGCAATGAACGGGAGTAAGATCGAGGAGCTGCCGCAAGATTTTTGGGATGCGACAGAAGCGACGCCGAACAGGTATGAAATTACGGGATTTACGCAGGATTTTCGGCAAATATCGTGGATCCAATGGGTACAAGGTATGTATGCGAAATTTTTTTTTATTCCTTTTTTGCTCTTTGCTCAGAGGTCAACATTCATCTCTTCCTTTGATAAGGATGAGAGCGATACTCTTCTTTTGATAAGGTTATGACGGTTATCCAACTATTTTTTTTCCTAGTTTTCTTATGTTGATTGTGTTCATCACCAAATAACTCTTTAAAGCTATAGCTTTACTTATCAATTAGTATCACAACTAATGATGGAGATTGTGAAAGTGAAGATCAAGTGGTGCATAATTTCTGACAATATTGACCCTTTAGAATGAGAAATTATTACATGCGAAATTCGAACATAGAGTTATATCTGGACTTCAATAAAAATATGACATGTGTCCTTATACACAGTGTGTATAAATTTATACACACTGTACAATTATGTACATAGTGTGTATATTATGTATATAAATTTATACACACTATATACATAATTGTATAATTTGTATATAATGTGTACAATTATACACAGTGTGTACAAGTACACATGTCACATTTTTATAGTCCGGGCTCCGCACGCAATAATTTCTCCTTGAGAACAGTGTTGTTTATAGTTGCGACAATTTGCTTGAAATTCATGTGCATAATTCTTTTGCTTTGATTTTATAGCTTCTAATTTATTAAACATGGGTTTTATTATATGTGCGCTTGCAAGTCATAAGATATTATAGAAATCTAATTAGTTATCTCAACATAAACATCCAAAACATAAAGCCAATAACCTTTAAACTACAAAACCACTTGAATGCTTCTTGGTAACTTGTGTATAGAGTGCAATTTTTATTTTAATACCTAATCTAGTTATCTTTTAGATTAATTAAGGTTAGTTGAAGTAAACCAAAGAACATCTCATTGAATATTGTGTAATAGTTATAATTATAAATAAATAAATGAAGCCAAAAACATGTAGAATATGATTTATAAAGATGATTGCATGTAACAACACTCATACTCGCAAGTAAAATAATTGCCTTCTCATAGATTTGAAAAAAAATTGATATTGAAATATTTTAAATAGCATAATTAAATGATGTTTCTATCTTATGAATGAAAAAATACAAATAATTAAATGAGTGCAACACCAAAAAAAGGATTTTGTATATCACTAATATGTAGCAACAAGTCAATAGTATTTACATCTTATGAATGTTTGTACAAACAATAGTAGATCGATTAGAAATTGATCCTATGAAAAAGCTTATGAGTAATTATTTTCATGTTATTTAGGCGTGTTTGGGACAGCTTTTATATTGCTTTCTAAAACAGCTTATTAGTACAAATGTTTCTATTTTTCTAGAAATTTTTGTACTAAAAAATTGCTTTAAAAAAATAGTAAAAAAAGTTGTCCCAAATAAAATTTGAATGTAAATAGCATAATAAGCACTATAATTAAATATTGACCACATTGTAAACAAATCCAGTAAAAAAAACTGTGATATTATCATTTGGATAAAAAATTCCATCTAAAGCTAAAGCTAACATTTCCGGCATCACAGCTTACTTCCCAGGCTGCTATTCATTAAGAATACTGTGACCTGCACATGAAAAACCAATATTGTAGAAGTGCAGAAAGTTAATTTTATAAACTTAGGGGCTGTTTGACTGTCTTCAAAAAAAAAATGTAGCGTGAAAAGAATACTTTAAAATAAGTTGGATGAATATGAAACAAATACATGAGAATATTTTTTTTGTGTAGTTTGAAGTAAATAAAGTGCAAAAAGATAGTAATCGATGGCCGACATTAGTGGCAGTGTTGCCGATGGCGAGTGGCCAATGATGGGTTGTTGGTGGCGGTGGATGGCCAGCGGCAAGCAGTAGTAGCAGGCGATGGGCGGCTTGCAGCCGGAGCAGGGTGGCTTGCGGTGGGTTGGCATTGATTGTGGTGGTTGGCTGTGGTGGAGGGTGGCGATAGTAGTGGTGGTCGATAACGACCGATGGGCTGCAACTGTCGTCAATTGCGATGAATTTTCGATGTATTTGGAACTCATCCAACTAGGAGAAATTCCAAATACACAAAATGAACTAAATGGTAAATTTCAAATGCATCAAAATTTTATATTGCATTTGTTTTAGTTCAAAACAAACGCCAATATTTTTAAAACTCCTGCATTTGGAATACTTTATACACCCTTCACAGACAACCAAACAGACCCTTAATGAGTTTATAACAGAAAAAAAAATTATCAAGATATTTTGATACAAATTATCTAATGATAGACTTAAAAATTATTAGATTTTTTTTGAATTAGTGCAACATATATATGAAGGATATATAATGCACTAATCTCAAAATAGATATGATAATTTTCATATTCATCTTTTATAATTTATATCAAAATATCCTAACATAATTTGTTTCCTTAGCATTGCCTCAGTCCATTGACAAACCTTGACAACGGATCATGCCGATCTCCTGCCCTATCATTTCAATACCATCATCAGAGAGTAATGTGACCCCTGATGAACACACCGTAAATGGAAATGCTAGTGGTGGAGAGAGTGGGGATTTTGCCACCTTTATAAATTTCTGACCTGCAGTAGAGTTTTCCCAAAGAAACAACTTTAAGTAGCTGGTTGAGCTATTTGCATACTCCAAAAATTTTCGGAGGCAGCCTTTGCAAGTTGAAATGATGCCTCGGTAAACAGTATAAACGCAAAATAAAAGAATGAGAGGGCACTAGCTTATCAATAATGATAACTGTTCATATCGGGACCAAATTCAGCTCACTAAAACACGAACCCAATGACGTGAAAACAATCTGGCCATTGAAACTAATACAGAAAAAAAAAATCCTGAGGATCAAATGCATCTATAGCTTTAAATAGCGGAAGTAGGAAAACAGTTGCAGGCGAAGTATGTAGGACCGCAATGCTTTAGTTCCTAACTTCATATGAAAAAGGGGATATCAGGTGCATGAAATTCAAGCCAATATAGAGTCTACAGAGGTGCATATGTCAATAATGGAAACCTTCGTCTTGCATTGGGCCTAATTTAACCAGTATTTCAAACGCACCTATAAGCATGAGAAGAGGACTGCTAAAATTTTGAATACTTAAAGAACATTGAAGTTTGTAGGAGAGGATGAAAGGCTAGCAACTTCAAATTTCAAACCAAAAAGCTGTATTTCAATCAGACTTACATGTACCACAAAAGATGGTAAATTTGAAATGTCACGCACCCTCAAAAAAACAAAGATAGAATCAAGAAAAAAAAAAACTCCATGGAAATCAAAGTTTGAAATAGTTAATGGTATCCAATGAAGACTAATTTTTCTCAAACCTACTTCGGTCTATTTCTCAACACAACCCAATGCCCAAGTTGTGCAAGTGATGGATGCATACACCACTACCATGTGCTGTTGGACTCGGGTATGTTGATTTTAAGTCTTAAATTGGCTAGAGAAACATGACACTTTCAGGAATTTTTTAAAAAATTTTACGAACCTACATCCACGACTACTACCATAAAAGAGAAAGATGTACAATTAGCAAATCTGAACTGCTAATTCCTAGAAGCAGATTTGTTAAATGAAACTTGGGTAAAAACAAAGAATCATGTATGCATAACATATACAATAGAACTTAGTTCCACTTTCGGATGATAATATAAGCAAGAAGTAGTAAGATAAAAAAAATTCGTCAAAATTGATGGAGTCGGATTAGCAAATTTGAACTGCCAATACCTAGAAGCAGTTTATGATAAGTAAAACTGGGTAAAAGAAAAGAATCATGAATGCATAAACTTAGTTCCACTTTCAGATGATAATATAGACAGCCAGTAGTACGGACACAAATTCTCTGTGAAATTGGAGTCGGAATTACCAAATTATGAAATTAAGGCACATTGAATGCTCTATGTACTACAAATTGATCATACAATTATGGAATAAATAACAGACCAAAACTAACTGAACATTGTGTACTCAGTTTCATCTATTTTCTAGTTTTAATGAAGTTGTGACCGTTACATATGGGAACCAAGTATTAATAATACCTGAATGAGCCTCAAAGATAAGACGTATGGTTACCGCATGCGCCCATTGAATCCCCAAAGCAGCAACATGATGAGTCTCAAACTTCTCAACACTACGATCAGTGTCTTTCCCTGCTAAGAGTTTTACGTGAAGATCCGATTTATTTAAATAATAAACCAGAGTCAGAAAATAGTCCTAAAGCAGGTTCAGAACACACCTAAAAATGAATACTGAGAGATTTCTTCATTGTTGTGACCTCGCACTTGGTTTGTCACCACAACAGGTATACGAGAAAACTCGGCAATGGACCTAAATAGTACTCATCAATCATGCTAATGAGGATGAAAAACATGAAGCCTTTAGAAGCCTCAAATTAATGCCAACATTAAAAGCATACAACAAACAAAAGATGAGAGTTCCATACTTCAAAAATGAAAAAGGACATTTTGGCGGATGACTCCCAGACATACTACTACCTCCTTTTTCCCTGCAATATGAACAGAAGAAATAAACAAAGCATGAAGCTTTAGTAGCTTGATCATAAATATGTAGAGGCAGGAATTGACATTAAAGTATGTGAAATTAACCCAACTTCTAATGCCTGGGAGAGTTCTATATGACAAGAAGGATACTTTGCAGTGTCTGGAATCATGGAGGAAGGGAAGAGAGACAGAGAAATGTAACCAATGGAACAGTGTAGCAAAAGCATTCTATCTCAATCATTGACATATAGAAAGTGATATTTATATCTTTTTTTTAAGTACCAAAAAAATATATGTACTTTTTTTCAAAGCATAGTGGAATATTAGATCCTTGTGTGACTATGGACATGGGGAAGCACCACCGAAAATGTATCTTGGAATTATTATTTTTATTGTGGTCATCCTTCATCTTCATCTGATTTTCTGAAAATTTTATCACTATTCTAATAACTCTTACCAAAGCTATTGATTAAACTATATAAAAATTTGAGCAACGGATGACAAAAAGGTCAATATGGACAAATTTGATAATCGAGACTTTGGCTATTGAAAGATGCAAATATAAAGTTATCTTTATCAAAGAAAGCTTCATTAACCATTGAAGATATCAAAGCCTTCTCCATTGATCAAGATGAGTGGGAGTTATTGGACAGAAAAACATTGGGAGTCAAGTGCCTATCCCTAACAAAGCATGTTGATTTTAACATTTTCAATGAAAAGCCACAATAGACATTATCAGACATGTATGAGAAACACTCTACTATTAATGATTTACATTTTATGCATGATTTTCTTAATCTCGACATGTCTGAAGGAGCCTTCATTGTTGGGCATATTAAGGAATTCAACTTAATCACAAGTTGAGCTCTATGAACATCAATTTTGATGATGGAATTAATGCGTTGAGTTTACTTTCATCACTCCTGAAAGTTGGAATAGTGTAGCAAAAGCAGTTAGCTGCTCTTACGGATCAAACAAATCAAAGTTAAATAATGTCAAAGCCCTCATACTTAGTGGAGATATTTGACGGCACAATACATATGAAATTCTTTCTTTTGTTTTGAATATTGATAACAAAACATAGTCCCTGAAAATGAAAGCAATCACCATGGCAGAGGCAAATACAAATCATAAAATAAGAGTCAATACATATATCATAAAAAAAGTAAATCCTGAGGTCGCCAGCGAAAAGCCATGACATACCATAAAGGATTGCTATAAAAGAAAGCTAGAACAAAGGCAAAAACAAAAAGAAAAAATCGTGAATATTGTTATAAAAAAATTAAAGATGCATTGATCCTCAATGTTGATAGTCCGATGGAATTATGCATTTGACTCAAATGCATCACTTTTATTCTTTTTTCTCATAAAGAATTAATGATAAGTTTCTACAGGCATTTATGAAAAAGTATTTCTTGTTAACGATGAGCCCTTAGATATTATGGGCATCGATAATGTGATACTCCAAACCATAAATATAGTCACATAGATGCTGAGTAAGATCAGACATATTCCTGGCAAAGAGAAACCTGATTTCTATAAGAAAGCTTGCAGCTGAATGATATAATGCCACATTCAATATTAACACCTAAAAGCTAACCAAAAGAGCCATAGTGATTACTAGAGAAAATAAAACCGGTATACTCTACACCACCACAAGTTAAGAATAATAAGAGACTAATATTTGGCATAAAAAAGGTAGGCCACGTAAGTTAGAAAGGCCTAAAATTCTTCATTCTCATGATAAATTTTCAGATTTAAAATATATTGAATCAAGCTAATTATAAATATTACATTTTAAGAAAGCAAAGAAGAGTCAGTTTAAAAAAAAAAAAACTTAAAACCAAGAAGCTAAAATTGGTTCATAAAGTTGCCTGGGATCATTCCCCTCCAATAGCTAGGCGGCTCAATAAACCACGTCACATTCATAGACAACTGTACCAAAAGGGTATGGGTTTATTTTATCAAAAAGAAATTTGATGTGTTTAATAACTTTATAAGATGGTAAAGCTTAGCTGAAAATGAGACTAGTGTAAAAATTAAATGTCTAAGATCTGATAATGATAGAGAGTATGATAGCATTGAGTTCAAAAATTATCGCATTGCTAATGAGATTCATATGGAGAGAACAATCACATGAACTCCTTTATAAAATGGAGTCACAAAAAGATTGAATAGGATTTTAAATGAAAGGGCTAGAAGCATAAGACTATATGTAGTACTGCCAAAAACATTTGGGCTGATGCAGTAAACACATCAACATATCTCATAAATTGAGGCCCACATATGTCAATTGATTTTGGGCTTCCTAAAGAAGTTATACTGGAAGAATGTATGTCTCTCACATTTGAAAGTTTTTGGTTGCCTTTCTTATATGCATATAAATCAGAATAGAAGATATAAGTTTAACCCAAAATAAAAGAAGTGGTACTTTATTGGTTATGATACTGATGATTTTGACTACAGATTTTGGGATATTGAAAATAAGAAAATAATTAAAAGCATGAATGATATTTTCAAAGAAACTGAAGTATACAAAGACATACTTAGCAGGAATGAAAAAGAGACCTCAACAAAAGAGCATGTTGAATTAGCGGATCCAATTAATTTTGATAAAAGATAGAAAACATCACAAGATGATAAAAATCAGTAAAAGTAAGGAGATCACAAAGAATTCTAAAGCCTGCTAAACATTATTCTCCTTCTTTATATTAATTGTTACTTGCTGATTCTGGTGAACTTGATTGCTATGAAGAAGCTGTGAAAGTTCAAAATTTATCTAAATGGGAGCTAGTAATAAAATAAGAGGTAAATTCTCTCTACAAAAGTAGCACAATGATATTGACTACACTAATCAAAGAAAAAAGGCTTTGTAAAATAAATAGATCCATAAATCAAATAGGATCAAAATGATAACAAAATGTACAAGATGAGGCTAATTGTGAAAGGCTTCCAACAAAAGAAAGGTACTAACTTCACTACATTTTTCTCTCATATAGTTAAACTAACAGCTAGACGATTAATATTGAGTGTTGTAGTTGCAGAAGACTTGCATATAGAGCAAATGGATGTCCAGATTGCATTTCTCCATGGCGATCTAAAGGAAGGCGTATATATGGCCTAAAGGCTTTGTTGTACAAAGACAGGAAAATCAAATCAGCAAGCTCAACAAAAGCTTTTATGATTTGAAGCAAGCCCCTGCCAATAGTACCAAAAGTTTAAGGAATTCATGCATACGATTAACTTTCATAGATGCAATGTTGATTATTATTGCTATGTATAAAAAAAACTTAAAAAGATTACATCATCTTATTTTTATGTGTTGATGACATATTAATTATAGAAGCCAATATTGAGAAAATTAATGAATTGAAAGGGCAATTGTCAAAAGAATTTGACATGAAATACTTGGGGGAAACCAAGAAAATTCTTGGAAAGAGAATCGATCAAGACAAAGCTACAGATACTTTGAACCTATCACAATCTCAATCTATTCACAAAGTGTTGAATAGGTTCAATATGTGAAAAAAAAAGGAGATCATGCCACTTGCAAGTCACTTCAAGCTCTCCAAAGAATAATTATCAAAGACAAGTGAAGAGAAAGACCATATGACTAAAGTCTCTTATGCATCAGCAATTGTTTCTTTGATGTGTGCAATGAATACACAAGACCAGATATTTTATAAAAAATGGGAGACGTTAGTTAGTATTTATTAAATCCAAAAAAGTAACATTGAGAGGATGTAAAATAGACCCTGCACTACTTAAAAAGTACAATTAATCACTCATTAAAATTTAAACGGACTAACTTGAAACTACAGAGATATATTGATGTGAATATGGGAGGATACCTAGGCACATGAGGCGTCAATTGGATGTCATAACTAAAAAGTAGGGCTGCAAATTGACCGAGCATTCGACGAGCTACTAGTGGCTCGGCTCGATAAGAGCTCATTCATGTTCGTTTGATAAGGTATATGAACGAGCTTGAACACTTTTGATAAATACTCAATAGCTAAATAAACGAGCTTGAACAACTTGACATTCGGTTCGTTTATGTTTATGAACAGTATCGTTTAACGCTCGTGAACAAGCTCGATTAGAGCTCGACTAAGAAGCTCGATTAGAACTATATTAGAGTTTTAAAAAAATGTATATTATTAAATTTAATAATTTATTTTTACTAATCCTGTCTAAAATTGTTTAATAATTTATTTTTATTTCCCGCATCCGCCTAAAATTACGAACAACCCGCTCTCTGAACAAATATAAGATGAATCATTGATCGTTTGTTTGTGAATGAGCTCATTTGATAGCTCGAAAATACTAATTAGATATGTTCATGAGCGGACTCATTTGATAGCTCAAGAATACTCATTAGATATGTTTGTGAACGAGCTTATTTGATAGTTTAAAAAACTTCGCTAGATATAATCACGAACAAGCTCGATGTAATTTTTGTTAGAAGGCTCGACAAGGCTCGTTTGTTAAATTAATGTGCATCTAGAAGTAGAGCTCGTTTATAACTCGATAAGGTTCGTTTGTTTAAAGCTCGATAAGCATGAAATGAACCGAGCATGAACAAAATATGAACCGAACATGAACACCCATTAATTTAAACGAACTAAGCTTAAACATAAATACAAAAGCTCAAACAAACTCGAACCGAACTTGAACAAGTTGATAATAAATGAACTCAAACATTAACACACACATACTTGGCTCGGCTCGGTTTGTTTGCAGCCCTACAAAAAAGATAGTTGCATTGTCAATAATAAAAGTTGAATACACAGTTGACACTAAAGACAATAAATAATTAATTTGGCTAAAGGGATTTTTAGATGAATCGAACCGATCACAAGATGTTTTTATATTCTGCATTTGTCAAAGTATCATTCACTTGGCAAATAATATTGATTTTCACGGCAAAAAAAAATGCATTTAGCTTAAGTACCACTTTATATGCAGTTTCATTGAAGATATCTTACAACTTGCCAAAATAAAATGAGCAAAAAAAACCCCATCAATATGCTCATAAAAGTGGTTCCCACAAAAAATTGATGTTTTGCAAAGCTTTAGTTAACCTTCATGAATAATGATATGGAGGTACCATATAAAGAGGTGTTCAGACACTTCCCACTAAAATAGGTACATTAGAAATTTTATCTCGAACATATCACAAGATGTTTCTATATTATGCATTTGTCAAAGTGTCATTCACTTTGGCAAATAATGCTGATTTTCACTACCAAAAAAATGCATTCAACTTAAATACCACTTTATACATAGCTTCATTGAAGATGTTATCTTACAACTTGCCAAAATAAAAAGAGCAAAAAAAAAACCCATCGATATGCTCATAAAAGTGGTTCCCACTAAAAAATTGAGACTTCGCAAAGCTTCAGTTGACCCCCATGAATGATGATATGGATGTGTCATATAAAGAGGTGTTCAGACACTAATTACTAAAATAGGTACATCAGAAATTTTTATCTCTAAGTGAGAGATTATGAAGATAAATTAGTTCACATAACTCCTACAAGATTCTCTCTACCACTTTCTACCTAATTCTTATAAACTTAATACTTATCATCCTCCACAAAACATCAATATTATGATATTTACTGTCATCAATCCAATAAATTCAAGCATGTTAACCATCACCTTGTAGCACTATATAAGAAGATGTTTCTAATGTGGTGAATGGATCCCACAACCACAAACTAATAATGAAGATAGAGATAAAGGGGAGATGTCTTAAACTCGTAGCCATAATAAAGAGAAACTCTTGTAGTAGAAGAGATAATAAAGAAAAAAGCTCTCACAATACAGACAGGAAGATAGTAATAGAATCAACAGTAACATTTTATTCTCCTTATTCGACTCTACTTTTTGTAGTAGGTGGTTGTGATTTCTCTCAATCATTGACTTAGAGAAAGAGGAATGACTATTTTTATCTTCTTATGTACAGAAGAAATATTTGATTTACTCATCTTTTAAAACTTGGTGTAATATTTAATCTCGATCTGATTCTGGATGTAAGTGAATTTCACCAAATTACATAAACTTGTGTCTTATGATTGTAATCGTTGGTGTACCCATTCTTCGTCTTCATTTAATTTTGCTCAAAATTTTATCGCTATCCAAGTCATCCTTGGAACTAGCATCCTTAAGTATTGTACTTCTTCAGTTCTCTAGCCTTGCCAGCATGGTTTCATCATGCACCATCTTAAGTATTGTACTTTTTAAATACATATCTAAATCTATTTAAGGAGCATAAGCACTTATAACATTAAAAATCTTAGCATCAACAATAATATTTAAAGTTATAATTCTATTTTCTATTCTATTAATTTCTATAATATTATCTTTCAAACTCTTATTTATAATCCCACCTACATCATTTTTAATAAAGCTCCCTAATTGTTATAGTTTAAACTTTAAATTCTAAACTATCAATCTTCTTAGCATTTTTCCCAATCCATTTAATTTCCTGAATACATAAAATATTTATCTTTTAATAAATCATAATATTTATTAATTCTATTAATTTGCCTATAAGAGTACCTATATTCTAAGTTTTTTTCCTAATTATAGTTTCATGGTTTAGCTTCTTTACCCATAATTAACCTTGATGTGAGCACCACTTCACCCGGACGTCGGTACAATGGCAGTATTACTCAAGAATGGCTCGATTGAAATTAAATTGATTCAACTAGAAATAGATTCAAGTCATATAAAAATGCACATTTGCATGTTTTTCACTCATATATAACATAAGTATGCAATATATAAATATATTTATATTTCATACATGTGTGCATACCTATATAATATATAACATTTTTTTAATTAAGTATATATATATATATATATATATATATATATATATATATAATTTATTGAATAATTTAAAACTAATTTTAAAATTAAGAGACTTAGGTTGAATCAACTCTTAATTGATCCTTTCAACTAGATTGGACTTGCCCGATTTGAAATCAAAATTTTCAATTTCAGTTTGGACTAGCTCACTTGAATTAGACTCAATATAGTAGTGTGTGATGCATTTTTGAATGGCGCCAAATCTATGGCACATACCTGAGAACTTAGATATTTCTAAGGCTTAAACTAACTATAGCATATTAGAACTAAAATTTCCAAGAACTCCAAAAAAGCAACTTCTTAATTATTTGCTGCATTCAATGAGTAATGTTACAACATTATCCATACCAATTGTGAAAGCTCAACAGCAACAACAAATAGGCTCCTAATACCAATACCAAACTTAGTAAAGAACAGAACCGTAAAAATAAAGGATTCAGCAAAGGCCTTAAAAACTTAAGGTTCAAGCATCAAAATATATGAAGTACAACAAAAACAACAACAACAACAACAAGTCTTTGTCCCACTACGTGGGGTCGGCTACATGAATCCTTTTTCTCCATTGTGTCCCGTTAAAAGTCAAATTCTCGTTTAAATCTAATGTGGGCTCCGAAAATTCGGCCCCGGCCTCCGCCCGACTTTTTATGCTTTCTTAAGGGGGGAGTTTTAACAAAATAAGTTCCGGGGTAAATTTTGGAAGGCAGATGGGTTTGTAGATTAGACACTACCCAGAGATTTCGCCCTCATTTTGCGAGGACTTTATGATCTGAGTTCTGGTTTCCTATAGGCGCAAGCCCCTATAGTTAATTACCCCTCCCGATAACGAGAGAGAACTTTCGATTAAGGCTAGTCGTCAATCAGATACGTATAGATACTTGCATCTGGCATATAGTAGCAGCAATGGGTTTAGGGTATTGGAAAATTTGAAGATTTTAATATTTAAAACAGAAGTTTTCACCACTTTGCACTTAAAGCGAATGGTGGGGGAATGGATGATAGACCCGATCAAGATCCCATGGTTCCGTCGTCCCGGGCCATCGTGATCCCTGGTCTACTTAGTCAGAGGAGGTAGTCGACCCAACCTGACAGAAGGATCCTTGTCGGCAGCCATGGGTTGCTTCGTCCAAGGGTACCTTGTAGACCTGGGGTGAATGTTTATCTAAGGGGACAAATTTAAATCCACCTTAGCTGACAGAGGGCTTTGTGCCCTATCGATCATATCCTATTGATTCATATCTCAAGGATTTGATGCAATTGGGGAGCATACGGGCTCTGGCCATAACCATAATATAATGGTGCCATTTGGCGGCGACCACCTGGTTCAGAGGGCCCCGAATCATAACCATTTATCCTACAGTGCCATTTGGCGGCGAAACTGCCGGTTAGAGGACTCGTACCACATCCTTTGCTGGCAGGAGATAGTTTGAGAATGGATCCTAGTGATATTTTCGACTAGGCACTAGCTCTATGTGAGCTGAAGTATATTTTGATTTGTCCACCTCGGCAAACTGTTGCGGAGGATGGATGAATTTCTCATTTTAAATACTTTAGAATTTGGGATTTTTGGGATTTTGGGAATTTCAATAGAGTTTTGGAGTTTGGGATTTTTTTAATAATTTTGGATATTTGGGTAGTATTTTGAAAGTGTTTGTGAATGGACCCCTCCGGTTGAGATTTGCATTCAACACGGCCATCATCGGGGTGTATGGGGTCATTTATATTTTATTGATTGGACCCTGTCGACTCTATCTATTGGTCGATAGAGGATCGGGTTTCGTAGGCTTTGAGCATTTTGTAAGTGAATTCACTTGATTATAGACCTTGAAGGCCTAATATGAATGTATAAGATAAATATCTCAGTCGATCTCACGACTGCATATTTATTTAATGGTTCGAGCCGTGTCGACTCCTATCTACCTGTATAGGAGGATCGGGCTCGAACTTGAATTCACTTATTAACCTGCGCAGCATCCCTAGACGTCACGTGTGTACCAATAACACGCTCGCCGGGGCCCATGCAGGTGTTTGGGGGCATTTTATAATTATTTATTGAACCTTGTCTAATCCTATCTGCTTGCATAGGAGGATCGGGTTCAAATCTATTGACCCGCGCAGCATCTCTAGACGTCACGTGTGTACCAATAACACGCTCGCCGGGGCCCATGCGGGTTATGATTATATTTTCCCCTTTTAGTGTACCTATGTGTATACAAATTAAAGTGCACACGTGCAGGGGTATTCTTGGAATATTTGTACACGCCTTCTGTCCGCTTGCATGAAAGTTGCGGATCCGGTGGCGTGACGTCATGCGATCTCCACTACTGTTACTTGCAGACAGGCAGATGTTCTCATTCATAGATTGGAATTGACTTCAGGATACTGCATTTACTAAAATCTTCCTGCTTCTACCCACGTATGACACGATGCATACATCTGTATTCGTAGGAGACTGGTATGTATTGCAGATCTTCAAGCATTTTGCTTGTAGGCAATATATTTGGTGTATCACTGATCTCCTACAGCAACTCGTAGGAGCTTTTATCTATTGCCAATTGATCACCATTCGACTTTCAAAGGAAGTTGTATGTTCATTTGTGGATTAGTATTGGTCGTTAGATGAATGACGTTCATCGATGATTCTGTTCCGTTGGTTAATTGATAAGTGATTGCACTTGTCATTGGCTTCTTTATGTACGCTTGGGTTCAAGTCCAGCTTGATGTGCAAGTTCATGTTCTAGTTCAAAGTCTCCTGAAACCTTTGGGAATTCAAACCTCTTGTAGTTCAATTGAGTTCAGGTTCTAGGTTATCTTATTCAAGTCCCCTGCTGTCCTTTTAAGTTCAAGTATAGCCGGTTGTCATTTGATAGTTGTTGATCATAAGCAAGTCATCAACACATATCAATCATCGTTACTCGTTGGTAAGGTTGTTGCAGATTCATCACTAACCTTCTCATGCATACTGGTTAGTGAGTTAGTATATTCCTTGCACATTGACTTTCATGATATTATAGTGAGCTATGGCCTACATTTGACATTGGAAGGGGTGTCATAGTGTTCCTCATTCATCAAACTTATCAAATGGTCGTACTCATAGGATAGTTGGCATTTGTTGGTGCTGATGTTTCTAATCAGGCATGATAGTTCTCCAACATTTATAGGGCATTTTAGCTTGTTGGTTGGAGATAAGTCATCGTTTTCCTTCCTTTGCTTGTATGTTGATCTCGACTGCAGGGAATTGTTGCATCAATTGTGTATTCTTTATAACTCAGTGAATGCATCAAATCACTAGTCTTCCTCATTTGCAAGGTGTTAATACAACAGCTTGTATGTTAACTTATGTTGATTATGAGAGTGTTACTCTCCAATGTTTATCATAAGTCATTTATATTTACTCGTATCATAGCTTCCATCAGAATCTCCTTGCCTATGTTTGCAAGGTGGATCAAATGCTATTATAAGTCCTGCTCTTCGTCTTCAAGACAAACACTTGTATTATAGATTCCTTTTCCTTGCTCATGGCTTGATTGACATGAGCACTATGAGTTCCACCTCATTCATTTATTAGTTTGAAGTTCAACTCCACATAGTCAACTTGTATATTCAATTCAAGTTCATATTTCGCTGTGTCCAACATCTTGTTCAAGTTCTCTATGGTCCAACCCAAGTATTTGTTTGAGTTCAAAAGTTCAAGCCAAGTTCTTTGTGATCTTGTTGAGTTCAAATCCCATTCAAGTTCAAGTCTTTCACAGTGCACTTAGATCCTTTGTAATGATTCAAGTTGCTCTTGATGTGGTTCAGCTCTAGTACCATGTCCACTGTAGTCTTGCTCAATCTAAGTTTATCTTGCATTTGTTCGAGTTTCTTATCCAAGTCTTTTGTTGAGTTCAAACTCAATGTTCAAATGAAATCAAAGTCCTCTACAAAAATTCAGATTGGTCCCATGTTATCCTTTGCAAGTTCAAACTATTCTTTTCAAGTTCTAATTTCACTTGATGTTGTATAGTTCGAGTTCTAGTTAAATGTACAAGTTTCATTTTAGTCCATTTAATGTTCAAGTAAAGTCCATGTCCTCTTCTTTCGGGTTTGAACGAGTCCAAGTACAGTCATATGATCACCCGAAATTTCGGCAGCCTCCCGGCGTCTCCCCCGTTTAGGGGAAAAACCAAGAGGCTGCCTTCCCCTCGACGCGACGTGCGCGCTTCAGGTAGATGTCTGTAGACACCACGGCAGCAAATTTTCTTCAAATCCCCGCCCGCTACATGAGTGTTTAGGGGTCTCGGGCACCTGTTGAAAAGAAAGAAGGAGGATTTCCCCACGTATGGGTACTTAATTTTGTTCCCCCTCACGCTACATGAGCGGTCCGGGGATTACCTGTCTCGTCGCGGGCGCCGTACCGGTTTCCCGCCCTACTACGCTACGTGAGCGCGTAGGGGGTTTGCCGGTTCGTCGCAAGCGTCGAGGGCGGGGTTTAAGGCGATTGCCCGCCTCGTCGTAGGCGTCGCGCTAGCTTCCCTCCCTACTACGCTACGTGAGCGCGTAGGGGGTTTGCTAGCTCGTCGCAAGCGTCGAGGGCGGGGTTTAAGGCGATTGCCAGCCTCGTCTTAGGCGTCGCGCTAGCTTCCCTCCCTACTACACTACGTGAGCGCGTAGGGGGTTTGCTAGCTCGCCGCCAACGACGAGAACAAGAATCTGAGTTTAGGGATTATACCTTCGCATGTCGACGGCGGTGGAGGCACGTAGATCGAGGCAAGGGAAGAGAGGAACCTCTCCTTTTCCCCCTTTTTTTTTTGAACAATGATAATAATAACATAATTGTTATTATTATTAGCAATAATTATAATTATGTAATTATTATGATTAATAGTTATTTATAATTATCAATAGTTATAACAAACTAATCATCATAATTATCAATAATTATAATAAACTAATTATAATAATTATCAGTAATTATAATAAACTAATTATCATAATTATCAATAATTATAATAAACTAATTATCATAACTATTAATAATTATAATAACATGATTATTATAATTAATAATAATTATGATAGCTAAATATAATTAAAAACTATAGATAACTAAGATATATACCTACAATTGCGATTCAAGTGGATTGGGAGGAATCAGAACAGAGGATATTTGGCTGTGAGGATATTTGGTTTCGTTTATATGAAGTTGGGGCTAGAACCGGGCTAGGGCAGGAATGGGATTCGGCTAAGAGGCTCTGGATAGGGGTCCAGAAGGCAAGGCGACGGGAGTTTTGCGGCTAGCTGGGTTCGTGGGTCTCGGTCGACGGGAGGAAGAGAGGTAGTTCGGCCCAATCGTATGTAGAGGTGGAGGCCGACTGGATCAGGGAAGGTGGAGTCGGAGCTGGCTCCTGGAAGGAGTCGGCGGCAAGAGGTAGGGGCTTCGGATTCGATCGGCTTCGGTCGCAGAGAGCAGAGGAGGAAGGATAGAGGAGGAGGCGTCGGCCTGGAGTCGGGATAGATGCGACTGGAGCTATGGGATGCAACTGGAGCTTTGGGCTTGCAGCAGGAAGAGGCTATGGAGGTCGGAAGATGGCTGCGATCGGCTTGGGTAGAGGGATTGGAGGGATCGGGAGCTTGCTGTGGAGTCGAGTGGGGAAGTGAATGGGAAGCCTCGCTCTCATTTTAAAGACCCCAATGGTAGCGATCGAGGCGGGCTTCGTACGCGGGGTACGACTGCAACGGCGCCGACTCAGCGAGATATCGGCGGGATTCGCGGATTCGGCGGGTTGAGGTATGTACGCGAGATTTTCTTTTTTTTTTTGCTTTACACAGAGGTCAACAAATGCCCCCCAATAAATGTGGTACGCGCCTAGAGCGAATCACGTTTGTTGTATGCTGATTGACCTGGTGGATCTCTAGATATTTGCTCTAGATGTTACATAAAGGTCTTCCACTTTACGGATCTCCAAGAGCTTGCTTGGATGTCACACTAAGACCTTCATTCTGTAGATCTTCAACAGTTCCTCTCTGTGCTTTCATAGATCTTTCTTTTTGTAGCTTTAGTTTCCTTGAGATTTTGGTTCATCTTGTCCTGTGCTGCGGACATTGACGGAGAATTACCTGATTTGTCTTTACTGACTTGTCAGGTGGTTTGTGCCTTCTGCCCTATGCTTCTAGCTTTGGCGGGCTTGATGAAGGAGTAGATGCTGGTGACCTAAACTTTTTAGATTTGTTTTAGGTCAGTGGTGAGAAGTCATCGGTCCAGAGCTTTGTGCATAACGGACTTGTTGATGACAGAATCCTCTTAGTTCAGCTTTAAGCTTTTCATGAACTTTGAGATGATTTCTTCGGTCCTTTGCTTTGTGCTTTGGTGGACTTGTTGAAGAAAAGTTCCTTCGATCCTAGCTTTGTGCTTTATGGATTTGTTGAGGGACTTGCAGGTTTTGGATTCATTTGATAGTACTGAATGAGTAGTATCTTGATCCTTAACCACTTGAGGAGGCTTTAATCTGAGTCACTTGAGTTCATCAGATTGGGAGAGCTGGGATTTAACAGCCCTTCGTCCTCTGGTTGCTAAAATGGGGGTTCCTCTACTGCGGCCTTTCTTATGGCGTATTGAGTAGACGGAGCTGCCAGCGATCCGGCCATATTTGGGCGTGTTGGATCCGACCTCTTACACCCATTCAGGCTTCAGACTTGAGCTAGGGGAAATGTGCTTCCCAATGCTGATTTTACTGAAGTTGGTAGATTTTGAGTTCTCCTTTGTGGTTGAAGATTTGGAGCCTACGCACATTTGGTAGTTGCTCGAGATTTCTTCTTCCTACTGGAACTTTGATTCTCCGGCCAATTAGGAGAATTTAGTAGACTACGATCACTTGAACTTGTCGAGTCAAATTTGCCTTCGTACTTCCTACAGTCCTTACTGACGGGTTGACGAAGTGGGGGTTCCGCTACTACGGCCTTTCTTGTGGCGTGTTGAGTAGACGGAGCTGCCAGCGATCCGGCCATATTTGGGCGTGTTGGATCAGACCTTTTACACCCACTCGAACCTTAAGCTTCAGGCTGCTGAAAGACTTCAGGTTGTTCTGGCTCAATTTGTTAGAGTGTGTAGTTGTAAAAATCTCTTTCTGACCTTTGAAATCTTGGTTCATTGGAGAAGGTGGTGTCTCGATCTTTTGAAGCTCACCTGCACATACTTTGAAAAGGATTTGTTGTATTCTTCAGTATAAAAGAATATTTGCGTTGATCATTTTAAATATTTATTCGGGGATCTCGGCATGCAGCGCGATGTCGACCCGAATAAATATTTAAAATGTCCCCTGTCTCGCAGGGACATTTCAGAATAGAATAATTTTGAGATTTTGTGATTTTAAATATTTATTTGGGGATCTCGGCGTGAAGCACGATGTCGACCCAAATAAATATTTAAAATGCCCCCTGTCCTGCAGGATGATTTTGAAATGCATTCTTGCAACACAAGAGAATTTTAAAAATGTAAAATGTAAAGTGTATATAAATATATATGAAATGCACAATACATTAAATATAACATTTCCTTGAGCAATTTTACGCATGGTACTTCTTCAGATGTCGACCGTTGATCGGCGGCATGGGCCTCTGACCGTGCAGATCGATGAGCTGGTAGGCTTCTCCTTGATACACTTTCTCAATGACGAAGGGACCCTCCCAATTGGATACGAATTTGCCACCAATTTTTCGGTGAGGGATGATTGGCCTTCTCAGCACCAGGACCAATTCCCCTTCTTGAAAGGATCGAGGGCGCACCATCCGATCAAATGATTTCGCCATCCTTCCTCGGTAGATTTCTAAGTTCTGTTGGGCTTGCAATCTAACTTCGTCGAGTGCATCGAGCTCCTCCATTCTTAGGCGAGCATTCTGCTCTTGAGTGAGCTCATTCTGGATAGCGACCCGAAGAGACGATAGTTCAACTTCTAGTGGCAAGACGGCTTCAGCCCCGAACACTAGTGAGTAAGGAGTGGCTTTAGTTGGTGTTTTGTAGGTCGTACGATATGCCCACAACGCTTTTGCCATCTTTGTATGCCATTCTCTTTTATTCTTGGTGAGGATCTTTTTCAACAACTTCACCAGTGTTTTGTTGAAGGCCTCAGCCAAACCATTAGCTCTTGGGTTGTATATAGATGAGTATCGCCAGTCAACCTTGTGACGATCTACAAACTTGTAGATTTTTGTACTCTTGAATGCTGTGCCATTGTCTGAGATCACGCGGCGTGGTACACCGAATCTGTAGACGACATTGTGGGTGAAGAAATTGATCACGTGCTCGAACGTGACTTCCCTGAATGGAGCTGCTTCTGCCCATTTAGAAAAATAGTCTGTTGCTGCCAGAATAAAGCGGTGCCCTGCCGATGACGGCGGATCTATTGGCCCAATTATGTCAGTGCCCCAACATTCAAATGGCCAGGATGCGATTGTTGGGTGCAGTGGATTTGGTGGTTGATGAATAACATCACCATGAATTTGACACTCGTGGCACCTCTTAGCGTGGTTGATACAATCTCTCACCATCGTAGGCCAGTAATAACCCATTCTTTTAATTTTAGCAGCTATCTTGGGACCTGACTGGTGTGCTCCACAGAGTCCTTCATGAACTTCTGCTACCACTTTATCAGCTTCCTTGGTCCCTAGGCACCTTAGCCACATTTGATCAAAAGCTCGTCGGTACAACGTGTCATTGACAAACGCGTATCGTAATGCTCTTTTTCTAATTTGTGCGGCCAGAGATTTATCTGTTGGAAGTTTGCTTTCTTTGAAGTAGTCGACGAATGGTTGCCTCCAATCGTCTTCGACTTCAACATCTAGACAATCCAACCACGACTCTGAGAATCTACCAGTTCTTCGTCTCTTTACTACTTGACGTTCCCCTGGTTGATTTTTAGCAGTTATTTGTCGGGGTTGTTGAGGATCGACCGGGGTTGCATCCTGCTGGCTTGAACCTGGTATTCCCTCTGCCTGCGGGAATTGTAGGGTTGCTGGCTCTAAGACCCGACGATTTTCAACCGCAATGAATATAGGTGGCCTTTTGTCTTCATTTGCAAGCTCCTTGGCCAGTTTAGCTAGACAATCTGCTTTTGCATTCTGTCCTCGAGGAACTTGAGTTATCTTGACATTCGGTATTTGTTTTAGAAGCTCAAGAGCTCGTCGGTGATAGTGGGCCAATTCAAGTTTGCAAATCTTATAAATGCCCAGAACTTGATTTATCACTAGTTGAGAATCACCGAAAATTTGGAGATCTGTGATTTGGACATCAATTGCAATCTCCAGTCCTGCTATTAGAGCTTCGTATTCGGCTTCATTATTGGTCCGAGGTTCAGTTAGACTGAACGAGAATCTCATGATACCTCCCTCGGGTTCTATAAAGACAAGACGGATGCCAGCTTGGGCCTTTGCAAGATTTGGAGGTTTGGGAGATTTGATAGACGATGCCCCATCAAAGTACATCTCCCAAAATGGTAGCTTTTCTTCTCCATCAACCTGCATGATTTATTCATCGGGCAAATCATCGTTCAACGGCGAATCTGCAGGGATTGGATGTGCGGCGAGAAAATCTGCCAAAGCTTGTCCCTTTACCGCTTTCTGTGGCATGTATACAATATCGAATTGTAGTAATAGTACTGCCCACCTTGCTAAACGACCTGTCAACGCTGGTCTTGTCATCAAGAACTTCAGCGGATCGATCTTTGATAACAAGGTGATTTTGTGGGAGAGCATATAGTGGCGGAGCTTCTGGACTGCAAAGATCAACGCCAGACAATGTTTCTCAATTGGAGAATATCGTACTTCTGCTCCGATTAATCTCCGACTGATATAGTAGAGTGCATTTTCTTTTCCTGCCTCATTGTGTTGGGCCAATAATGCTCCGAGGGACTCTTCTAGTGCTGCCGTATACAGTATAAGAGGCTTCCCCGGAATTGGCGCTGCGAGAATGGGTGGATTTAACAAGTATCTCTTGATACTATCAAATGCTTCCTGACATTCTTCATCCCACTTGAAGCGAACGTCCTTCTTCATTAATTTCGAAAATGGCTGGCACCTACCCGACAGATTCGATATGAATCGTCGAATGAAAGCCAGTTGCCCTTGCAAGGAACGGAGTTGACGGAGGCTTCTTGGCGGTGGCATCTCAATGATCGCCTTGATTTTGTTGGGATCGACTTCTATGCCTCGATGACGAACGACATAGCCAAGAAATTTACCGGAGGAGACCCCGAAAGCACACTTAAGAGGATTCATCTTTAGATCGAACTTCTTGATTCTTTCAAATACAATCCTCAGGTCATTTAAATGATCTTTTCGGTCCATGCTCTTAACGACCAGGTCATCTACATAGCATTCGACCTTCTGATGTATTAATTCATCAAAGATATGGGTCATCGCCCGTTGGTAGGTGGCACCAACGTTCTTCAAGCCGAAGGGCATGACCGTATAGCAGAAAATGCCGATGGGCATTCTGAATGACGTATGCTTTTCATCTTCGGGCGCCATCTTGATCTGGTTGTATCCTGACGATCCATCCATAAACGAGAACATGTCATAATTTGACGTATTGTCTACCAGGAGTTCGGATACAGGCAGCGAAAAATCGTCTTTTGGACACGCCTTGTTGAGGTCCCTGAAATCAATACAGATACGAATCTGATCGTTCTTCTTTTTCACAGGGACGATATTGGCGATCCAGTCAGCGTATTTTTCTTCTCGAATGAAGCCCGCATCTATGAGCTTTTTGGTTTCAGCAATCACCTGTTCTTCAATCTCCAATCTCATTCTTCTTGGAGCTTGTTTGACGGGTGCGACATCCGGTTTGATGGCTAATCTGTGAACTGCTACATCAGGGGATAAGCCAGGCATTTCAGCATATGTCCAGGCAAAGCAATCCCTGAATTCACAGAGGAGTTCTTTTATCTCTTCCACTTGATCTTCTGGCAGAAGGGAACTAATGAATGTTGAGCGAGGGTCATCCTCGGTTCCCAAGTTCACTTCTTTTAGTTCGTCCATAGTGGTTGCCTGTCCACCATCTTCAAGCTCTTCTGGTGCAGGCTTGGCCTCTAGAGGCTGATCATCGTAATCATCAACTTCATAGACCTCTTCATCAGACTCGTCATTGGATTTAACTTCCCTACAAGTGATGGCTCGGCAAGTCTCCTTCCGGATGCATTTTCGCCTGACGAATCCAATACATTTATATGCATTCATCTCCTTCCGTCGCATTGGACGCGGATTCCTTCCATACCAGAGACTTAGACACATACGAAGTTGTCGTTTGGGGGTGGGAACATTGATCTGTTCTCGCAACATTCTTTGAATACCTTTAGTATTAAACCTAGGTAACCTCGTAGGTAGTAATTCTTCAGAATCGATGAAGACATGACCCCAATCACGATTCACTTCTTCATCCTTTCCTACGGAATAGAATATATTTCCTGACTCAATCCCCTTTTTGATTGGAGGCAGATAAAGGGTCACAAGTTCTTCAACTTTATGCACATCTCGTGAAATTATTTCTTTGAAATACTGTAGGGGAACGCGAGTGACTACGAGTACGCTGTCTGAGATTGACAGGCTATCTATCCTTCTAGAGAATACCTCTTGCACCGTGTTCATGTAGATAGAGTCGTAGTCATAATCATCATTTGAATATGCGACCTCCCTACTCCATTCGTCCATCGAATGACATACCCTCTGGGATTTTGTAGGGGTGACATCCTCTTCATCTGTGTCGCTCCCAAGGTGAGGTACACGTTTCCTTTCTTTAGAAGTGGAAGTGGTAGCTTCTTTGGGAAGAGTCGACGTTGCCTTCTTTCTCCCCACCTGCTTTTTCTCACTTTTTTGTTCAGGTCGCTTTGCACTCTCTGGATTTGATGCTTGAGCCTTCAGAGAGTTTGACAGTCTCTGCTTCTTTGGCATGAAATACTGCGCATCTTCATAGACTGTTGCTTCATGGACTGTAAAGGGTTGGATGTCGCCAGAGATCCTGAACTCTTCTCCATCCCTGAGATATTTCATGCACTGGTGTAATGTTGATGGGACAACGCCATATTCATGCAGCCACGGGCGGCCCAAGAGCGCCTTGAATGAGGTGTCCGCATCAATCACGTGAAATTTAGCTTCTGTATGGAATTCTCCAAATACAAGAGGTAGCATAAACGATCCAAGGGTTTTCTGCCCTTTCTCGTTAAAGCCATGTACCATAAGCTTGTCTGGCCCAAGGTGTTCCATGTTGAGGCACAACGATCTTAGTGCTTTTAAGCTCATAAGGTTGATGGAGGATCCAGGGTCGATCAGAATTCGACTGATTACCAAATCATCACTCTCTGCAGTAACATACAGATGTCGGTTGTGGTCTGCAGTCCCGAGCATCATGTCATCTTCGGTGAACGTGATGAACGGTTCGTTACGAGCTTGTAGGACTTCAGTCAGGTTGCGTTCAGCAAAATACGCCTCGTACCTTTCGGGGTCCTTGAGAGCCTGAATCAAAGTCTCCCGAAGATCCTTAGACATCACCAGAGCGTCGTATATGCTGAGCTGAGCAGGGATCTTCCTCAGATGGGATAAGATATTATAATCTATTCCTTTAACTGGAGTATGTTTCTTCTTGGGATCCTCGGAGATAATGTCTTCGTTGACAACTATCTCTTTTCCCTTATCTTTATTAGATATTCCTTTCTTTGGCGGAGGTGGCAGTATCTTGCCGCTTCTCAATTGCACTTGAGCGATCTCCTCCTGTTCAGACTCACCTGACGGTGCATTTTCTTCCGAGTCTGCCATCGTCGCATCTAGAGATTCATCTGTTGATTCAGAGTCACCTCCCAGATTTACATGTCCCATCTGCGACGCTATGTCAGGGTCTGACCCATCTGTCTTTGGAAAATATAGATCCTCCTCTGAACTGTAGTCCATCGGTGACACCATCATACAGGATTCAGAGGGTATATCTTCAGTACATTCTTCTTTTGTCAGCGCATTTGGAGCAACTGAGATGACCCGACATACATCTGTGGGAAGAGGATCCTCATCGGCTTCCTCTGCTTTCTCAAGCTTGAGCTCTGACATAAAGTCAGCAAATTTAATAGGACGCCTTGCAGTTTGGTAATATTCATCCAAACTGTTAATTACCCTTTGAGTTGTAGTCTTTTTCTCCTTGGGCTTCTTTAACTTTGTCTTCTTTTTGGACTTTACCTTTCCAAGTTTTGAAGGACCGGCTTGATTGGGAAACTGTTTAGAAGCAGATGCCTGTGCCACAGGCAGTGCCTTCAGATTTAACACTGGCTCCGTAGGAGATTTCTATTTTACACCCGGAACTCCTTCAAGCTGTTTCAGCATTTTCACGATCTTCTTGGAGACCGCAGTCTCCCACTGTTCTTCCTGAGCTGGCTTCTTTTCATTTTTTCTTTCTTCAACCGGGGGTACGGAAGAAGTCGTAACTACCCGAGTTGATTCTTTTCTGGGATGAGTCAGCACATTGTCGGATAATGTGAGCTCTCCCCTTCGGTATTTTCTTTCAAGCTAATCTTTGAAGACATAACAATCTTCAATTGGATGACTCATTACCCGATGATACGGGCAGTAGTTTGGGTCACCACTATGTTTTGACTCCTCGGGTCTCTTGCACTCTGGCAGTTCTAAACCCGCTTTCAATGCTTGTCGAAATAACTTGGCGACACTTTCCCTTTTAAATGAATATTCTTTTGTTCATTTTATCTTTGAGGGAGGGGAACGTTCGATCACCAGTCCCCGTTGTTTGCCTCGGGCGTTCTCCACCGCCCTGATAAGTTCGTGGTTTATCATTCCCCCCGAGTATCAGCTTCGGCTGGGGGTTGGGGTTGTAGACTTGCTTAGGCTTTTCTTGATATTGCACCGGCTGCTTGCCTTTGTCTACATTATACGCCACCTGTTTCTCCTTATCAGCTCTGGAGAAAAATATGGAGTCAGCCTCACCTCTTCTAGCACCTGAGGCTTTAGTCTTCTTAGGCTTATCAGAATAATTTTTTGATTTTGATAGGTTTAATTTCTCAAACTTCGCCATCCTATCCAGTAGGTCCTGAAATGTGGTGATTGTAGCCATGCATAGGAAGGGTTGCATTTCATCGTCAATGTTTCCCATTAACAACTGTACGGCATGCTCTTCTTCAAGCTACTGCTCACATTTCATGCTCAAGTTACGCCAGCGAGTGATATATTTGGTCACTGATTCTTCCTTCTTTCTCTTATTCAGAGCAAGGTCAGCGATAGTTATTTTCTCAGTCGCACTGGCGAACCTCTTCACGAACATATTTTCTAATTCTGCAAAAGTCTTTACAGAGTCGTTTGGTAGTTCAGCGTACCATTCGAAAGCAGCTGCCGTCAAACTGCTAACGATTTGTCGGAAGAGTAGAGCGTCATTTCCTCCAGTGTTCCCGCAGGTGGCTTTGAATTGTGCTAGGTGCTGTCTAGGATTTTTATTTCCATCAAAAGCATTGAATTTTGGTACGGAATATCCCTTCGGGTATGGCACCTGATCATACTCAGCAGGATATGGACGACCTTTACCCACCAATTTTTCTGCCTGATCAATAGCTATAATGGCCCTGATCCTCTCGGTGATAATCCCTTCAAGCTGCGCAGCAGTCACAGGCTCGGAGCTACTTGCAATATTCTGCGGAGTGGGTTGACGAGTGATATTCTGAGCCTCATGACCACCTTCAGGAGTGTCCCGTACTCCTGAGACTTGCGGTACTTGGAAGTTTGGAGGATCAGGGGGAGGATTGGGCATAGAACCAACTGCAGCATTTCTCTGCATAATCTGCATCATTGCCATCATTTGGGTCATCATCTCTGTCATTTTCTCATGCAATTGAGAGATTTCCCTATCCTTTGCCCTCATCTGACGTTTCATTTGTCTCTGCATTTCTGCGAGCATGACGTTCTCGTCAGCAAAGGGATTCTCCTCAGCCTCTTCTCGCTCTTCTTGGGAATGGACACCTCTGCCAGTGGTGGACCCATCTTCACGGTGACGCCGGTATACTTGTCTAGGCGGTGGTTGCCAACGATCGTCATCTTCATCATCGTCGTAGTAGGCCTCCTCTTCGACATTGATGTGTCTCACCATGTAGACCACTTCCATGTCCAAGGTGTTATTTACCTCTTCCAAGTCTTCTTCTATGTATTCTTCAATATTTTCTTCTAGATTTCCTTCCATGTATTCTTCAATATTTTCTTCTCCTATATCTTCTTCTTCTTCTTCTAGTACTCGGATCTCCGAACGGCGGCGCCACTGGATCTCCGGTTCTTGGTTAGGCAGGAAGATCTCTTCAACCCGTGGGCTACGGTCGAAGTTGGTCGCCTCTTCCTTGGAAGGAGTTGGTGAGCGACAGGATCCCTTGGAGGATTCTCCAAGCTGTCTACCGTTGGGAGGAGCGTCATCATGGGTCTTCTTTTGGACCCATTTTTGATATTGTTTACTGATGGGGGCGGATCTCCGGGAAGCTGTGCCGGATGTCATGCCCGAATCAGTTCTTTTTCTTTTATTGTCTTCTTCTCTGTGAGGCTTTGGCCTCCAGATTTCCTTTCCTTTCCGCCGGGACCTTTCGGCGGCAGATCCCTGAACTCGAGGTTCAGGTGTCACGCCCCGATGTTCACCGTGCGGGGTGTATTTTCTTTCCTTTCTCTCCACAGCAAGAGACAGACGCTCTCTTGGTGGAGTTCTTCTTGTTTCGACCATCAGTGGCCGCTGGTACCTCCTCTTTTTCAGTCCTCTCTCCTTCACGGTCTTCAGGACTCTGTAGACTCGAGCTGAGAGAGTTTCAGGCTCCTTCTTCTTTTGAGGAGGTGGGACTTCAGGCTGTCGGTCCCAGAATGACTTCTTCAGCTCACCAGTAGAGCTATTCCTCTTAACCCATCTCAGGTCAGTAAACTTGTTCCGGGTAGGAACGTTGGATATATGCTCTGGAGCAAGCATGTTCGAGGGGTGCACTGGCACTAGTAGGTGCTGAGCTCGGAGTTCAGCATTCATCTTCCTTCTCTGCCTCCTGATGGGCCTCCCTCCAGATGAGGAAGCTTCAATATTGTTCCTCCCGGGTACAGATGACCCTATTGGCAGCGTAGTGGTCCTGGTAGGTACCACTGAGATTCTCCCATCAGTCACTATCCTTCTGGTGATTGGGACCTCAGATTGAGAAAGTCGTTCAAACACTGAAATCCTCCTTTGAGGGTCTTTGACAGCAGGTCGTGGCGCTGACAGATGCACACGACGGCTAGCAGTTTCAGTAGAGTGGGGCCTCCTAGCATGCCCTTCAGATTCAATGGCGCATGGAGGGATACCAGCATTTCTTGTGGTAATAGCTGGAAAGTCGATGCTGCCAAACTGGATAGTAGCTCCAGTATTTCCAATTTCAATAATGGCATTTGCCAGTTGGATCCTGACTCCTTGTCCCAGCTGGACAGTCATTGGTGTGTTCTGTAGATCCATCTGCATAAATGAAAGGTAAGGGTTAGTGATCAAAATTTGATACATCACCCCACACTTTCAAAAATGCAGAGACTTGCACAGAATAGAAAACAAAAACAGATAACATTAGCGAGCAAATTCAAATAATACAAATTTAAAATACTGCTAAATTCGTTATCTCGATAAATTTGTTTGAATGATCATTCCTAGAATATTCAGAAAATTTGATTCTTTAAATGATCTTTGAAAGATTCAGAATTTTGAATCTAGGTTGAGAATAGCTGCTACTATAGCACTGAGGTGACTAGCCAAAGATGGAAAGAGAAACCAATCCCCAGCGGAGTCGCCAGAAATCTGTGGGCTCCGAAAATTCGGCCCCGGCCTCCGCCCGACTTTTTATGCTTTCTTAAGGGGGGAGTTTTAACAAAATAAGTTCTGGGGTAAATTTTGGAAGGCAGATGGGTTTGTAGATTAGACACTACCCAGAGATTTCGCCCTCATTTTGCGAGGACTTTATGATCTGAGTTCTGGTTTCCTATAGGCGCAAGCCCCTATAGTTAATTACCCCTCCCGATAACGAGAGAGAACTTTCGATTAAGGCTAGTCGTCAATCAGATACGTATAGATACTTGCATCTGGCAGATAGTAGCAGCAATGGGTTTAGGGTATTTGAAAATTTGAAGATTTTAATATTTAAAACAGAAGTTTTCACCACTTTGCACTTAAAGCGAATGGTGGGGGAATGGATGATAGACCCGATCAAGATCCCATGGTTCCGTCGTCCCGGGCCATCGTGATCCCTGGTCTACTTAGTCAGAGGAGGTAGTCGACCCAACCTGACAGAAGGATCCTTGTCGGCAGCCATGGGTTGCTTCGTCCAAGGGTACCTTGTAGACCTGGGGTGAATGTTTATCTAAGGGGACAAATTTGAATCCACCTTAGCTGACAGAGGGCTTTGTGCCCTATCGATCATATCCTATTGATTCATATCTCAAGGATTTGATGCAATTGGGGAGCATACGGGCTCTGGCCATAACCATAATATAATGGTGCCATTTGGCGGCGACCACCTGGTTCAGAGGGCCCCGAGTCATAACCGTTTATCCTGCAGTGCCATTTGGCGGCGAAACTGCCGGTTAGAGGACTCGTACCACGTCCTTGCTGGCAGGAGATAGTTTGAGAATGGATCCTAGTGATATTTTCGACTAGGCACTAGCTCTATGTGAGCTGAAGTATATTTTGATTTGTCCACCTCGGCAAACTGTTGCGGAGGATGAATGAATTTCGCTTTAAGTGGTTAGATGGGTTGAATTTCTCATTTTAAATACTTTAGAATTTGGGATTTTTGGGATTTTGGGAATTTCAGTAGAGTTTTGGAGTTTGGGATTTTTTTAATAATTTTGGATATTTGGGTAGTATTTTGAAAGTGTTTGTGAATGGACCCCTCCGGTTGAGATTTGCATTCAACACGGCCATCATCGGGGTGTATGGGGTCATTTATATTTTATTGATTGCACCCTGTCGACTCTATCTACTGGTCAATAGAGGATCGGGTTTCGTAGGCTTTGAGCCTTTTGTAAGTGAATTCACTTGATTATAGACCTTGAAGGCCTAATATGAATGTATAAGATAAATATCTCAGTCGATCTCACGACTGCATATTTATTTAATGGTTCGAGCCGTGTCGACTCCTATCTACCTGTATAGGAGGATCGGGCTCGAACTTGAATTCACTTATTAACCCGCGCAGCATCCCTAGACGTCACGTGTGTACCAATAACACGCTCGCCGGGGCCCATGCAGGTGTTTGGGGGCATTTTATAATTATTTATTGAACCTTGTCTACTCCTATCTGCTTGCATAGGAGGATCGGGTTCAAATCTATTGACCCGCGCAGCATCCCTAGACGTCACGTGTACCAATAACACGCTCGCCGGGGCCCATGCGGGTTATGATTATATTTTCCCCTTTTAGTGTACCTATGTGTATACAAATTAAAGTGCACACGTGCAGGGGTATTCTTGGAATATTTGTACACGCCTTCTGTCCGCTTGCATGAAAGTTGCGGATCCGGTGGCGTGGCGTCATGCGATCTCCACTACTGTTACTTGCAGACAGGCAGATGCTCTCATTCATAGATTGGAATTGACTTCAGGATACTGCATTTACTAAAATCTTCCTGCTTCTACCCACGTATGACACGATGCATACATCTGTATTCGTAGGAGACTGGTATGTATTACAGATCTTCAAGCATTTTGCTTGTAGGCAATATATTTGGTGTATCACTGATCTCCTACAGCAACTCGTAGGAGCTTTTATCTATTGCCAATTGATCACCATTCGACTTTCAAAGGAAGTTGTATGTTCATTTGTGGATTAGTATTGGTCGTTAGATGAATGACGTTCATCGATGATTCTGTTCCGTTGGTTAATTGATAAGTGATTGCACTTGTCATTGGCTTCTTTATGTACGCTTGGGTTCAAGTCCAGCTTGATGTGCAAGTTCATGTTCTAGTTCAAAATCTCCTGAAACCTTTGGGAATTCAAACCTCTTGTAGTTCAATTGAGTTCAGGTTCTAGGTTATCTTATTCAAGTCCCCTGCTGTCCTTTTAAGTTCAAGTATAGCCGGTTGTCATTTGATAGTTGTTGATCATAAGCAAGTCATCAACACATATCAATCATCGTTACTCGTTGGTAAGGTTGTTGCAGATTCATCACTAACCTTCTCATGCATACTGGTTAGTGAGTTAGTATATTCCTTGCACATTGACTTTCATGATATTATAGTGAGCTATGGCCTACATTTGACATTGGAAGGGGTGTCATAGTGTTCCTCATTCATCAAACTTATCAAATGGTCGTACTCATAGGATAGTTGGCATTTGTTGGTGCTGATGTTTCTAATCAGGCATGATAGTTCTCCAACATTCATAGGGCATTTTAGCTTGTTGGTTGGAGATAAGTCATCGTTTTCCTTCCTTTGCTTGTATGTTGATCTCGACTGTAGGGAATTGTTGCATCAATTGTGTATTCTTTATAACTCAGTGAATGCATCAAATCACTAGTCTTTCTCATTTGCAAGGTGTTAATACAACAGCTTGTATGTTAACTTATGTTGATTATGAGAGTGTTACTCTCCAATGTTTATCATAAGTCATTTATATTTACTCGTGTCATAGCTTCCATCAGAATCTCCTTGCCTATGTTTGCAAGGTGGATCAAATGCTATTATAAGTCCTGCTCTTCGTCTTCAAGACAAACACTTGTATTATAGATTCCTTTTCCTTGCTCATGGCTTGATTGACATGAGCACTATGAGTTCCACCTCATTCATTTATTAGTTTGAAGTTCAACTCCACATAGTCAACTTGTATATTCAATTCAAGTTCATATTTCGCTGTGTCCAACATCTTGTTCAAGTTCTCTATGGTCCAACCCAAGTATTTGTTTGAGTTCAAAAGTTCAAGCCAAGTTCTTTGTGATCTTGTTGAGTTCAAATCCCATTCAAGTTCAAGTCTTTCACAGTGCACTTAGATCCTTTGTAATGATTCAAGTTGCTCTTGATGTGGTTCAGCTCTAGTACCATGTCCACTGTAGTCTTGCTCAATCTAAGTTTATCTTGCATTTGTTCGAGTTTCTTATCCAAGTCTTTTGTTGAGTTCAAACTCAATGTTCAAATGAAATCAAAGTCCTCTACAAAAATTCAGATTGGTCCCATGTTATCCTTTGCAAGTTCAAACTATTCTTTTCAAGTTCTAATTTCACTTGATGTTGTATAGTTCGAGTTCTAGTTAAATGTACAAGTTTCATTTTAGTCCATTTAATGTTCAAGTAAAGTCCATGTCCTCTTCTTTCGGGTTTGAACGAGTCCAAGTACAGTCATATGATCACCCGAAATTTCGGCAGCCTCCCGGCGTCTCCCCCGTTTAGGGGAAAAACCAAGAGGCTGTCTTCCCCTCGACGCGACGTGCGCGCTTCAGGTAGATGTCCGTAGACACCACGGCAGCAAATTTTCTTCAAATCCCCGCCCGCTACATGAGCGTTTAGGGGTCTCGGGCACCTGTTGAAAAGAAAGGAGGATTTCCCCACGTATGGGTACTTAATTTTGTTCCCCCTCACGCTACATGAGCGGTCCGGGGATTACCCGTCTCGTCGCGGGCGCCGCACCGGTTTTCCGCCCTACTATGCTACGTGAGCGCGTAGGGGGTTTGCCGGTTCGTCGCAAGCGTCGAGGGCGGGGTTTAAGGCGATTGCCCGCCTCGTCGTAGGCGTCGCGCTAGCTTCCCTCCCTACTACGCTACGTGAGCGCGTAGGGGGTTTGCTAGCTCGTCGCAAGCGTCGAGGGCGGGGTTTAAGGCGATTGCCCGCCTCGTCGTAGGCGTCGCGCTAGCTTCCCTCCCTACTACGCTACGTGAGCGCGTAGGGGGTTTGCTAGCTCGCCGCCAACGACGAGAACAAGAATCTGAGTTTAGGGATTATACCTTCGCATGTCGACGGCGGTGGAGGCACGTAGATCGAGGCAAGGGAAGAGAGGAACCTCTCCTTTTCCCCCTTTTTTTTTTGAACAATGATAATAATAACATAATTGTTATTATTATTAGCAATAATTATAATTATGTAATTATTATGATTAATAGTTATTTATAATTATCAATAGTTATAACAAACTAATCATCATAATTATCAATAATTATAATAAACTAATTATCATAATTATCAATAATTATAATAAACTAATTATCATAACTATTAATAATTATAATAACATGATTATTATAATTAATAATAATTATGATAGCTAAATATAATTAAAAACTATAGATAACTAAGATATATACCTACAATTGCGATTCAAGTGGATTGGGAGGAATCAGAACAGAGGATATTTGGCTGTGAGGATATTTGGTTTCGTTTATATGAAGTTGGGGCTAGAACCGGGCTAGGGCAGGAATGGGATTTGGCTAAGAGGCTCTGGATAGGGGTCCAGAAGGCAAGGCGACGGGAGTTTTGCGGCTAGCTGGGTTCGTGGGTCTCGGTCGACGGGAGGAAGAGAGGTAGTTCGGCCCAATCGTATGTAGAGGTGGAGGCCGACTGGATCAGAAAAGGTGGAGTCGGAGCTGGCTCCTGGAAGGAGTCGGCGGCAAGAGGTAGGGGCTTCGGATTCGATCGGCTTCGGTCGCAGAGAGCAAAGGAGGAAGGATAGAGGAGGAGGCGTCGGCCTGGAGTCGGGATAGATGCGACTGGAGCTATGGGATGCAACTGGAGCTTTGGGCTTGCAGCAGGAAGAGGCTATGGAGGTCGGAAGATGGCTGCGATCGGCTTGGGTAGAGGGATTGGAGGGATCGGGAGCTTGCTGTGGAGTCGAGTGGGGAAGTGAATGGGAAGCCTCGCTCTCATTTTAAAGACCCCAATGGTAGCGATCGAGGCGGGCTTCGTACGCGGGGTACGACTGCAACGGCGCCGATTCAGCGAGATATCGGCGGGATTCGCGGATTCGGTGGGTTGAGGTATGTACGCGAGATTTTCTTTTTTTTTTTTTTGCTTTACACAGAGGTCAACATCTAATAAAGAAAGATCATTTCTAATATTTTCTAACCAAATCTTTTTAGGTCTACCTCTACCTTTCTTAATACAAGTCAAATCTAATACCTCTACTTTGCTAACCGGCTCATCGAAAGGCCGCCGTTTTATGTGACCAAATCATCTAAGGCGGCTCTCTCTAATTTTATCTTCCACTGGAGCTACTCCAACCTTTTCACGTATATGCTCTTTTTGTATCCTATCTCTAAGGGTAAAGCTACTCATCCACCTGAGCATCCTCATCTTTGCAACACTTAACTTAGTATTATCCTTCTCTTTTAATGGCCAACATTCGGCACCATAAAGAATTGCAGGTCTCACCACCATCTTATAGAATTTTCCCTCAAATTTGAGAGGGACTTTTCTATCACACAACAAGCCCGATGCATTCCTCCACTTCAACCATCCAACTTGAATTCTGCTGATAATATCCCCATCTATTTCACCATCACTCTGAACAATAAATCCAAGATATCTAAAACGTGTGCTCTAATGACTTGATCGCCCAAAGTCCAATCCCCTCACTAGGTCTATTACTACTAAAATTACACTCCATATAATCAATTTTAGATCTACTCAAGCGAAAACCTTTAGACTCTGAGGTTGACCTCCATAATTCAAGTTTACCTTCAACTCCCTCTCTAGTCTTATCAACAAGAAGAATATCATCAGCAAAAAGCATACACCAAGGTACATCCTCTTGCAAATGTCTAATGAGAACATCCATGACTAAAGCAAAAAAAATATGGGCTTAAGGCTGATCCTTGATGTAATCCAACCAAAATAGGAAAATACTTGGTCAAACCACCTTGTGTTTGAATACAAGTAATAGCTCCTACATACATATCTTTAATGATTTGAATATAAGCGTTATTAACTCCTTTCTTTTCAAGAACTCTCCAAAGCACTTCTCTTGGAACTTTATCATATGCTTTCTCTAAATCAATAAATATCATAAGTAGATCCTCCTTATTTTCTCTATATTTCTCCATCAAACCTCTCAATAAATGTATGGCTTCCATAATAGACCTATCCAAATTGATTTTGAGAAACATTAGTATCACGTCGCAACCTACACTCCATAACTCGCTCCAATAGTTTTAAAGTATGACACATTAACTTAATTCATCTATAGTTCGCACAATCTTATGCATCACCTTTATTCTTAAAACTAAGAATTAACACACTCATTCTCCACTCATCTGGCATCTTTTTAGCCTTCAAAATAGTATTAAAAAGTTTAGTAAGCCAATAAATTCCTTCATCTCCTAAGCATTTTCACACCTCTATTGGAATATCATCAAGTCCAATAGCTTTTCCACCATTCATTTTCCTTAAAGCCTCTCTAACTTCGATCACGCCGATAAAAACAGAAATCTTTATTATCATTTAGGGTGTTAAGGTCACTAAAATCAATCATATTTTCACATTCTTCATTAAAAAGTTTAGCAAAATATCTCATTCAACTTTGTTGAATATCTGATAGGAAATACTTGGGGTCAAGTAATCCTAGCCCAAAAGGAAGAGCAAACAACAGGAAAACTGCTGTTTACAGCAGTTTAACAGCCCAAAATAGTAGAAAATCTGAGTAAATTGGAGAGAAAACCAAGCAAACAAACTGTATTTCACTAGTAGATGATTGAAACAAAGCAAAGATACAATGTTCTTCAATTCCAGAGGAAGAACAACTCTCCAAAATCTCCGGCAACGCCAAGAGCCCAAGAACACAAACCCTAGATCTCAAATTGCATTCAAATTCAAGATATCCCCTAATTCCCTCTTATTCCCCTAATTAACAACAAAGGAGAATTACAAAATACCTAAACAGCCTTTACATTCAAAATTTTCCCTCCAAAACTTGCATTAAGCCCATCATGGGGCCCACAGGACTTCCGCCCCCCTCCCTGCTGCTTCCTCCGCCTGGCATAGACCAGGACCGGTCCAGCCGACCCCTCCAGGGCCGGCTTGTGCGTAACAATATCATCTTCTAAAAAAAATACTTTTTGATCTTGATCCTTAATACACTTCACTTGAACTAAATCCTTACTACTCCTATCTCTTTGTTTGGCTAACTTATACATATATCTTTCTCCCTCCTTAGTATCTAATCTATTATATAAATCATTAAAAGCTAAGATCTTTGCATCGCATATTGCTTTCTTAGATTCCTTACGTGCCTCTTGATATCTTTCGTAATTATCAGAATTTTTACAATTGAACTAATTTTTATAACAAATCTTCTTATTTTTTATCTTTTCTTGCACATTTAGATTCCACCATTAACTATTTTTACTATTAGGAGTTTTTTCATTTGATACTCCAAGCACATCTTTTGCAATATTCTTAATATCACTAGCCATTTTTCCCATATAACATTAGCATCCTCATGCACAGACAAAATCTCAAGATCTAAAATCTTACTCTCAAAAATATTTTTGTTAATATTCTTTAAATGCCCCCATCTAAACTTAGAATATCGTTTTACTTTATTTTTTATTTTCTTCCTCTTTATCTTAAAGTCCAAAACTAATAATGGATATTGGGTACATAAATTTTCACTCGGAATAACTTTACAATCTTTACAATCTAAACGATCTAATTTTTTTATAAGAGAATAATCAATCTGAGTTTTACTATATCCATTTTTAAAAGTGATGAGATGCTCATCTTTTTTCTTAAATAAGGTATTAACAATTAAAAAATCAGAAGCTAAAGAAAAATCTAATATTGTCTTACCACCTTCATTTATCGTTCCAAACTCATATCCACCATGAATGCTTTTAAAATCATCTACCTCTCTAGCAACATGTCCATTTAAATCTCCTCTAATAAAAACTCTTTCTTCAAGAGGCTTTTGTATTAATTTTTCTAAGTTATTCCAAAATTTTAATTTTAAACTCATATTCAAACCTACTTGAGGAACATAAGCACTTATAATATTAATAATATTAGCATCAACAACAATCTTTAAAGCTCTAATTCTATCTCCAATTCTATTAATTTTTATAACATTATTCTTCAAACTCTTATCTATAATCACACCTACATTATTTCTAGTACGACTCTTACCTGAATACCATAGTTTAAAACCTAAACTATCAATTTCCGTAGCCTTCTCTCTAACCCATTTAATTTTTTGAATGCACAGAATATTTATCTTCCTATGAATCATAATATCTATTAATTACATTAATTTTCCTGTAAGGGAACCTATATTCCAAGTTTTTTTCCTAATTTTAATTTCATGGACTAGCTTCTTTGCCCACATCCGTCCTTGAAGTGGGAACCCTTGTCTATTTAACACTGCACCCGAGCGCCGGTGCAGCGGCCCTTGCACACTTGTAACTGTATTCAGGTCATACAGTGCGTCGCTTCCAGGGGACGCCCTAACATTAACACAATTTTTTAAAGGATTCATGCCATGATTATTCGATAAATTTTACGCTGGCTGTCGACTACCTAACGCAACCCTTCACTTTTCTCATCCAGGACTTGGGACCTGGCAACAGCAGTGTTCATCAAAATATATGAAGTAGTTGAAAATTTTCTCTTTCTTTACGCTAAGGAATCACAAGCACCAAACTTCTCTACTATTTTCACATCAAGACTTCACTGCACGACATGTATTTCAATAAGAACTTGACATTTTATGACCAAACTACTAGGAGTTTATATTTGATAGAAGTTCAGCATAAATTAATAAATGTCTTATTTTATCATTTCTTCATTCAACCAGCTTAAGAATTTTTTTTGTTTCACCTTAAAGTACATGGCTTTCACATAGAAAAGTAAAATGAGGACAGACTTTTCATTTTTTATATGTGAAAACCTCCCAAATGAGTTTCTAGGGATAAAATGTCATGCCTGTGAAAACAAATTTCAAGCAAAACTACCCAATAATTCCCTGAAATGTTTCCTAAAATAGTTTGAAACATAGAGAATAAATACATGTTAGAGCTTTTTTTTTTACAACAAAAAAAAATTACACTAAATTGTCTAAGAAAATTCAATAGGAGCACTAAACTGTGGAATCTATCATCAAAAGTAGTAAATAGAAAAAATTATAACAGTTGATATCTCTTTGAAGCTGCAGGTGATATACTGTTCTTTTGTGCAGCAATCTAGAAACTAATGATGCGGATTTTTCATAACAAGAAGCCTCCAATCTAAATTTTGTTAGAAATTTAGAATGCAATGAATACAATAATCATGCATAGAAAAAAAGAACCATTAGTTTCAGTACAACAAAAGTTAGAAAGGAATTGCCCTTACCCTGAAATAAGTGCAGCCATGCTATCAATGACAAGCAGCTTCACCTCATGCTGAAGAAGTTTCAATTTCATCTGTTGCAGGCTGCAATAACAAGGTGTGTTGCATTAATAACAGGTTTAAAAGTTAAACAAAGCAAATAAGTCTAATAAAAGAGTCAGATAAAGCATGTCAGCAAACATCTTATAAGCTAAATACAATCATTAAAATGATATTTATTTTTTAATCAAATTTTAAAAAAAATAAAATAAATGTTTTATAGCTTGCGTTGGGGAAAAGCACGAACCCGAGAGTAATGAAATGCAAGAGAACAGGAAAAATAATATGCAATAATAACATTAGAAAAAAATACAAGAGAGTTTACATGATTCAATGAGATTCACCTATGTCTATGACCACACAAAGAAAAAAATAATCAATAATCCAAAGACAAATACGGGATAAAAATATTTGCATAACCAAATGTTTTTCACATTTATCTCACTAGCACTCTTTAATCTCTCCCTTATTCCCTCTACAGACTTGAGCACAATTCCTCTATTGCTATGCTCACCAGAAATAGAGAAAAACATGACCCCTTCTATGTTAGATCACCTAAACAGTTACCATCCTTCTATTACTTCGAGACCTTCAATGTAAACTCTTTTGTGTTCTAACTGTCATCAATTTTCTCTTTTGAAGACCTTTGGCTTCCTACAGCACTTTTGGACCTTCAATGCTCTTTGATCACCCAATAGAGAAATCCCTTTATATAACACCAAACGAGATAACTATCAACCTCCAATTACTCCACTGACTACCTCTCCCATCTCCATTTCTAAATCTCATTGAATGAAGAAGAATGCATGATATCCTTCAACAATGAGAAAAGGAACAAAATGGCCCCCAATTATTTTGAGGGGCCGGTCAATTTGATCCCTCAACTCTTTAAAATGGGACCATTTTGATCATAACATCCAAACTAATGGATGTCGGATTTAACGATGTTAAAAAATATGGATATTTTAGTAATTTTTTAATTAAACTATTTATTAGATATAATTTTCAACTAATTATAATTTTTCAAAAAAAAAAGTTATTAATTGTTTGTTTAATAAAAAAATTAATAATATTTTTAATAATAATTTAAAATTTTTAGTCATATTAATTATCTAAATTAACAAATAATATCTTGGGGATATTAACTAACTTAATTACCTAATTACTATTATAAATATTAACAACTTAAATAATTATATAACTAGAATTATTATTTTGAATAATTATCTAATTACTATTTAGAAAATTAATTATTAAACTAATTATTAATTATTATTTACATTATTAATTATCTAATTACTTTTTAATTTAATAATTTATATTAATTAAATTACATAAATTAATTCCTAATTAATTATAGACAATTTGCTCCTCTTTCTTCTCTTCCACGCTCTTCTTTGTTGTTGGACTTTGCGTGCTTCGAGTGAGGTAGGGTTTTGAACGAGTCGCTAAAGCCTTCTTCGCCTCCTTCGACGATGTTCCTTCCTGTCAAATCGAAAGTAGCGAAAGTTCGTCGTCCTTCCTGTTGGATCGGATGTAGCGACGGGAGCTCGCTCGTTGTGAAGATAACTATCATTCTCCCTTTCTTGAAGAAGGGTTTGGTTGTTAGGGTTCGACGCTAGTTTGTTGGAGATTCGAAGAACGAATGAGTTGTTGTTTCAATGCTATATTATTATTTTTTTGTTATTTCGATCATACCCTTGGGGCATCCTTCTATCATTCCAATTTTTTATAATTTTTTAAAAGGAGGACTAAAATGGTCCAATTTTAAAGAGTTGAGAGACCAAATTTGTCACGACCTGGCCCGGATACTCGAATTAACGAGGCGGGAACTAAAGTCAGACGGTAGGATCTAAACAATTCATAAATACAATAACATAAGACAGTAAAATCTCCTTAACCAGCGGAAGAGCCACTAACTAAAATTCTTTAAATACTTCCACATTTATTTCAGATCACAATTTACCTGTTTTCATATGCACGTCGTCTTCTATAGATGAACTCTTCCCTTTCTCCCATTTTCTAATTCTGAAGACTTACCTGAAACATTTAAATTCATTGTTTGAGTTCACTAAGTAAACTCAGTGGGTATCTGTTAAACAAATTCTCATGCATAAAAGACATTACATATTAACATTACTATCATTTCATTTCTTCATTTCATTTGGCATAAAATATAATTCCTTTCTTTAATTCTTCATACATCCTTTGTCACGACCCGGCCCGGATGCTCGAATTAACGAGGCGGGAACTAAGGTCAGACGGTAGGATCTAAACAATTCATAAATACAATAACATAAGACAGTAAAATCTCCTTAACCAGTGGAAGAGCCACTAACTAAAATTCTTTAAATACTTCCACATTTATTTCAGATCACAATTTACCTGTTTTCAGATGCACGTCGTCTTCTATAGACGAACTCTTCTCTTTCTCCCATTTTCTAATTCTGAAGACTTACCTGAAACATTTAAATTCATTGTTTGAGTTCACTAAGTAAACTCAGTGGGTATCAGTTAAACGAATTTTCATGCATAAAAGACATTACATATTAACGTTACTATTATTGCATTTCTTCATCTCATTTGGTATAAAATATAAGTCCTTTCTTTATTTTGTTTCTTTCTTTATATAGACTTATCATCATTCCTTATAGCTTTTATCTTTTATTTCTTTTCCCATTTCTTTTATACAGGAGCACCGTCAAAATGTACCAGAGGTACAACCATTTTCATTTCCTTTTTCTTATTCCATAACCTTTTCCCTTTCCATTTATCGTGCACGGGTACGTTGCTTCCCCAGCCAGTACCATACGGGGGTGAACTCCTGTAATTTGCATGCATATCCTTTTTCCTTTTATCTTTCATCAGTTATACTTTTATTTAACATGTAAATCTCATTGTAGCTTGCATTTATAGAAATATGGATTTAATGGTATAGATCATATCATCCTTCTTTCTTTTTAGTTATGTGAATTCCTTTAATGTCAACATTCAACATTTATTTGTATTTGAGTCATCTCTTATTTTAACATTTAACATGAAAGATAATTGCTAACATTTAACATGAAAGGTAAATATTTTAACATTTAACATAACTACAGTAAATAGAAATTTCAATCAGAAGATCTATATACAATGATTAATTTACCCACTTTAATCCTTTCAAATCCTCGATCCTTGGAGCAACCTCAACTTCGAATTTCTTTGTTGAAATTTCTACAACTTTCCTAGAATTATAAACTTTCATCAAAATGTGCTTATAATAATCAAATTGAACTAAAAATTTGTATAGTGGAAAAAAATCACTTACAAAAGAAAAGGGGATTTCTCAAAATCCCTAAATTCTTCTCTTCTCCAAATTTCTTCCTTCACGCTTACAATTCTCCCTTTTTCCCTTTAGAAATTATCCTTTGCTTTAGAGGAAGTAATCAGATATAATTTATAGAAAATTTTGAAAAGAAAACTAACAAACCTTCTTCCCTCTTCTTCTCTATCGTTCCTCTCTTTTCGTTGAAATTTCTCTCAAATTAGCACTTCTTTAACGGTAGGAACGAAAAGGAATGATTAATTCTTATCCTTGAAGCCAATCCCTTGCTAAAATTGGAAAAACGAAGCTTACCTCGCTCTCCCGCACGAAGCCCTCCGTCCGCCCGTCGTTCTGTTCGCGATTACCGACCCTGTTAGGGTCGCGACGTCTAAATAGGGCTGGCCGGTTCGGTTGAACCGGCCCAGCCAAACCGGATATCACATCCTTTATCATCATTCCTTATAGCTTTTATATTTAACTATTATTCCTTTTCCCATTTCTTTTATACAGGAGCACCGTCAAAATGTACCAGAGGTACATCCATTTCCATTTCCATTTCCTTTTCCTTATGCCATAACCTTTTCCCTTTTATTTTAATCGTGCACGGGTACATTGCTTCCCCAGCCAGTACCATACGGGGGTGAACTCCTGTAAATTTTGCATGCATATTCTTTTTCCATTTTCTTTCTTTTTCAAATCTTTCATGTATTGTTCATTCATATATTCTTTCTATTTATTCATATATATCTATATATGTTCTTCATACATATACATCTTCTTTGACATACTCATGCTTGTAAAATCATTTGTTTATTTCAAACAATAGTTTCCAAAAATGTAAAACATAACTTTAAACAATTATATTCATACTTCTTGAAAGAAAATGACATAAAGAAAATTTTATAAATACCCACTTAATTTCTCTTCCAAGAATTTTTTTGTGAAGTCAAACTCCTGAAGCTTTCGATCTTCTCTCTTCCAAATCTCTAATATCAAACAATAAAAGTTAACTAATAAAATTTCAAGATAGAAATTTACTCATGCTCGAAATTTACTTACAAATTTGGGAATTTCTCAAAACCCTAAATTTCTTCTTCCTCTCCCAAAATTCTTTCTCTTTGCTTTCAATCCCTTTCTTTGCCTTAATGAAACACCCTCGCTGTTTAGATGAAGAAATAGGGAAGGATTTATACAGAAATAGAGAAATAAAAACAAACCTTCCTCTCTTTCTTCCTCTCAGCCGTTCCTCTTCAACAAGAGTTTTCCCTCTCGCGATTCCTTCTACCGGAAAGAGCGAACTAACAATATCCCGTGAGAGGAGTCGTTACTATTCATCCTTATACGCGAAAATCCAATCAACAATTCAATCCGAGCCGTTCCGGAGGCGTTACGCACGCGAGCGGTGCCGCTCGCAGTCCGCCTGGACTGCGATCTCCCTTCCCGCGAACGTCTGTAACGGGGAGGGGCCGGTTCGACTGAACCGGTTGAACCGGTCTTTACAATCTCCCCTTCTTACAAAAATTTCGTCCTCGAAATTAAATCAAGTAAAGAAAGCATACCTTAGTTAAAAAGATTAGGATAGTGACTTCTCATTTCAGCTTCCTTTTCCCAGGTGGCATCTCTTTCTGATCCATTTTTCCATACGACTTTCACAAAAGGTATTGCTCTGTTCCTCAACTGTTTCACATCATATTCCAATATCCTTTCAGGTTCCTCAACATATTTCAAATCAGGTTGTAAATCAATTGATTTGGACTGTATTCTCTTGGATTCATCTGAAACATACTTCCGGAGTACTGATATATGAAACACATTATGAATTCCTTGCATATGCCCTGGTAGATCCAATCTGTAAGCCATATTTCCAATTCTCTCTATGATTTCAAAAGGACCTATAAATCTTGGACTTAATTTTCCTGTCTTTCCAAACCTTTGCACACCTTTCATTGGGCTAACTTTTAAGAAAATAAATTCTCTCACTTCAAACTCAACTGGCCTGTGCTTTGCATCATAATACTTCCGTTGCCTGTCTTGAACTGTCTTTAGTCTGTCTCTGATCAATCTGATTTTGTTAGTAGCTTCATCTACCATTTCAGTTCCAATTACCTTTCTTTCACCCGTTTCTACCCAACACAAGGGTGTTCTGCATTTTCTGCCATAAAGAGCCTCATATGGTGCCATTCCAATACTAGATTGGAAACTGTTATTATATGCAAATTCAATCAACGGTATGTGAATCTCCCAATTTCCACCAAAATCTAATACACACAACCGCAGTAAATCCTCCAAAGTCTGAATTGTCCTCTCTGATTGCCCATCTGTCTGAGGATGAAATGCTGTGCTGAAAGTCAGTCGTGTGCCCAAAGCTTCCTGAATTTTCTTCCACAATTTAAAAGTGAAACGAGCATCTCTGTCTGAAACTATAGATTTTGGAATTTCATGCAATCTCACAATTTCATCAACATATAATTTTGCCAACTTCTCCACTGAATCTGTCTGCCTAATTGTTAAGAAATGAGCTGACTTCGTTAATCTGTCAATAACAACCCATATTGCATCCCGACTCTGTCTCGACCTGGGTAATCCAATCACAAAATCCATTGCAATGTCTTCCTATTTCCACTCAGGTATTGGTAAAGGTTGTAGTTGACCACTTGGCTTTTGATGTTCTGCTTTAATCATTTGACAGGAAACGCATTTTGCTACAAATTCTGCAACACTCCTCTTTAGTCCTGGCCACCAAAACAATCCTCTCAGTTCCTGATACATCTTTGTACTGCCTGGGTGAAGTTCATAATTGGAAAGATGAGCTTCCTGTAATATCTCTTCTCTTAAGCTTCCAACTTTTGGAATACAGACTCTGCCCTTATACTTTAATAAGCCTTCTCCATCAATTTCAAAGCTCACTAACTGTCCTGCTTGTACTTTATTTATGATCTCTTGAAATTTTTCATCTTGAGACAATGAATTGAGCACTCTATTTTTTAAAGTAGATTGGATTATCAACTGATTCAACATCATATCTTTAGTATCCTTCTGATTAACCACTGAAAGTTCTAATCTTTCCATATCTTTGATTAATTGTTCCTGCTGGGTAAATAACCAACTTGCATTTCCAAGAGCTTTTCTGCTAAGTGCATCTGCAACCACATTTGCCTTCCCAGGATGATACTGTATGTCCAGGTCATAATCCTTTATAAGCTCTAGCCACCTTCTTTGTCGCAGATTCAGTTCTTTCTGATTGAAAATATACTTGAGGCTCTTATGATCTGTGAACACCTCGCATCTAACCCCATATAAGTAATGTCTCCAGATTTTAAGTGCAAAAACTACAGCTGCCAATTCTAAATCATGAGTGGGGTAGTTCCTTTCATGAATTTTCAGTTGCCTTGAAGCATAAGCCACCACTCTGCCATGTTGCATCAGTACACATCCAAGTCCCCTTAAGGAAGCATCACAGAAAATTTGGAATCCTTCTGAGCCTGATGGAATTGTCAAAATTGGGGCAGTCATTAAACAATTCTTTAATTTCTGGAAAGCTTCATCACATTGAACACTCCAATCAAATTTCACTGCTTTCTGGGTTAATCGGGACAATGGCATTGCAATTTGAGAAAATCCCTCCACGAATCTCCTGTAATACCCAGCAAGGCCTAGAAAACTCCTCACCTCTGAAACTGTAGTTGGCCTTGGCCAATCTGAAATGGCTTGCACTTTATTCTGATCCACTGAAATTCCTTCTCCACTAATCACATGTCCAAGAAAATTTACACTGTTCAACCAAAATTCACATTTTGAAAATTTTGCATACAACTTATTCTCCTTTATGTCTGCAACACTGCCTGTAAATGACTAGAATGGCTCTCTTTATCTCTTGAATAGATCAAGATATCATCAATGAACACAATTACAAATATGTCCAAGAATGGCTTAAAAATTCTGTTCATTAAATCCATAAATACAGCTGGAGCAATTGTTACTCCAAATGGCATTACCACAAACTCATAGTGGTCATATCTGGTTCTGAAAGTTGTCTTTACTATATCTTCTTCCTTGATCCGTAGCTGATGGTATCCAGATCTCAAATCAATTTTAGAGAAAACTGTAGCTCCCTCCAGTTGATCAAAAATATCATCAATTCTGGGCAATGGATATTTATTCTTAACAGTAAGCTTATTCAGTTCTCTGTAATCTATGCACCAAAATGGCCCTCAATTATTTTGAGGGACCAATTTTGTAAAGACCGGTTCAACCGGTTCAGTCGAACCGGCCCCTCCCCGTTACAGACGTTCGCGGGAAGGGAGATCGCAGTCCAGGCGGACTGCGAGCGGCACCGCTCGCGTGCGTAACGCCTCCGGAACGGCTCGGATTGAATTGTTGATTGGATTTTCGCGTATAAGGATGAATAGTAACGACTCCTCTCACGGGATATTGTTAGTTCGCTCTTTCCGGTAGAAGGAATCGCGAGAGGGAAAACTCTTGTTGAAGAGGAACGGCTGAGAGGAAGAAAGAGAGGAAGGTTTGTTTTTATTTCTCTATTTCTATATAAATCCTTCCCTATTTCTTCATCTAAACAGCAAGGGTGTTTCATTAAGGCAAAGAAAGGGATTGAAAGCAAAGAGAAAGAATTTTGGGAGAGGAAGAAGAAATTTAGGGTTTTGAGAAATTCCCAAATTTGTAAGTAAATTTCGAGCATGAGTAAATTTCTATCTTTAAATTTTATTAGTTAACTTTTATTGTTTGATATTAGAGATTTGAAAGAGAGAAGATCGAAAGCTTCACAAGTTTGACTTCACAAAAAAATTCTTGGAAGAGAAATTAAGTAGGTATTTATAAAATTTTCTTTATGTCATTTTCTTTCAAGAAGTATGAATATAATTGTTTAAAGTTATGTTTTACATTTTTGGAAACTATTGTTTGAAATAAACAAATGATTTTACAAGCATGAGTATGTCAAAGAAGATGTATATGTATGAAGAACGTATATAGATATATATGAATAAATAGAAAGAATATATGAATGAACAATACATGAAAGATTTGAAAAAGAAAGAAAATGGAAAAAGAATATGCATGCAAAATTTACAGGAGTTCACCCCCGTATGGTACTGGCTGGGGAAGCAATGTACCCGTGCACGATTAAAATAAAAGGGAAAAGATTATGGCATAAGGAAAAGGAAATGGAAATGGAAATGAATGTACCTCTGGTATATTTTGACGGTGCTCCTGTATAAAAGAAATGGGAAAAGGAATAATAGTTAAATATAAAAGCTATAAGGAATGATGATAAAGGATGTATGAAGAATTAAAGAAATGAATTATATTTTATGCCAAATGAAATGAAGAAATGAAATTATAGTAATGTTAATATGTAATGTCTTTTATGCATGAGAATTTGTTTAACAGATACCCACTGAGTTTACTTAGTGAACTCAAACAATGAATTTAAATGTTTCAGGTAAGTCTTCAGAATTAGAAAATGGGAGAAAGGGAAGAGTTCGTCTATAGAAGACGACGTGCATCTGAAAACAGGTAAATTGTGATCTGAAATAAATGTGGAAGTATTTAAAGAATTTTAGTTAGTGGCTCTTCCACTGGTTAAGGAGATTTTACTGTCTTATGTTATTGTATTTATGAATTGTTTAGATCCTACCGTCTGACCTTAGTTCCCGCCTCGTTAATTCGAGTATCCGGGTCGGGTCGTGACAAAAGTGGTATCAAAGCCAAATTTAGATATGAATTGTACGGGAAGAGCCATTAAGATGATTTTAATGACTTAAAGATTTAATGTGAAATGAATATTTTATTGAAACAGGAATCAAAATGATTCTGAAGAAGAGAGGGAAGTACAAATGCCAGTACCTAATGTAAATGTTAATCCTGATGCACTAACACAAATGATGACAGCTATGGCTCAAATGATTCAAGACTCAAGGAATCAACCATCAGGAAGTAATAGTGGTGGTGGAATACCTATGGATAAGTATCTCAAATTATTTCAAGATATGAGACCACCACTATTCAAGGGAGTTGAGGGACCAATTGAAGCTGAAAATTGGTTACTGAGAATTGAAAAAATTTTAGAAGGAATGTTTTGTCCAGAGGAGAGGAAAGTCTCCTTGGCAGTTTTTGCTCTTGATGGAGAAGCAGAAAGGTGGTGGAGAGGTCAGCATAAAAGTAAGACTGGAGGGATTCAAGACATGCAAATCAAGTGGGATGATTTTACAAAATTGTTTAGAGATTGGTTCGTACCTCCTTCTGTAAGGAGGCAAATGCAGGATAAGTTTATGAGACTAGTGCAGGGAGATAAATCAATTATGCAATATGAAACTGAATTTACAACATTATCCAGATATGCCCCTCACTTAATCCATACTGCAGAAGAACAGTGTAATCGATTTTTAGCAGGATTGAAGGATGCAATTAGACAGCCTCTTATTCCATTTGGAATTGAAGATTATAAAGTGCTGGTGGAAAGGGCTAGAAGAATAGAAATGGACTGCTAAACACTCAAAAAAGACGTGATTTTCAGAAAAGGAAGAGTGGTGAAGTTATGGGAGCTTCACAGGATTTTCATAGCAGCAAACCTCTTTCACAAACTGGAAAGTTTAATTGGAAGAAATCAAAGTCTAGTAGCAGTGATAGTTCAAGTGTAAACAGTTGCAGCAAGTGTGGAAGACAACATAAAGGAGAATGTTTATCAGGTACAAATACTTGCTTCTGGTGCCATCAACCAGGTCACATAACCAAGAATTGTCCTACTTTGGGGCAAAGACCAGCAGGAGAGTCAAGGATGAATACTGGATCTCAGAAGAATGTTGGAAGACCAAGAACAGTAGAATCAGCTGCTTCTACTCCAGGATCAAGTCAAAGCCGACAGAATACTCTGCCTAGAGTATATGCATTGACTCAGAAGGATGCTAAAGAATCACCTGAAGTGATTACAGGTGATAGAAATGAAAAATGAATAAATGTGTATTATGAAAGTATTGTTCAAGGAATAATGTATGTTTATGTTATTTTTTTTTATGTAACTTTTATAGGTGTGATCATGATGCAAGGAAAGTCTGTACGAATTCTTTTTGATACGGGAGCTTCACACTCCTTCATTTCAGAGGAATTTGTTAAAACAGTTGGACTGAATGTTTATGAGACAAATGTAATTTTGGAAGTTTTAATGCCAAATGGATCAATTATGAATGTAAATGGTGTATGCCAAGTGACTTTCAAAATAAATGAAAGAGAGTTTGAAGCAACAATGAATGTTCTGCCATTGCAAGAATTTGATATGATATTGGGAATGGATTGGTTATCAAAACACTTTGTGATTATTGATTGCAACAAGAAAATTATAAAGTTGAATTTGCCTGGAGAAAGAGAGTTGAAATTCTATGGAGAGAGAGGAGTTTCATCAATGATAATCACTTCCACTTTTGTCACGACCCGGCCCGGATACTCGAATTAACGAGGCGGGAACTAAGGTCAGACGGTAGGATCTAAACAATTCATAAATACAATAACATAAGACAGTAAAATCTCCTTAACCAGCGGAAGAGCCACTAACTAAAATTCTTTAAATACTTCCACATTTATTTCAGATCACAATTTACCTGTTTTCAGATGCACGTCGTCTTCTATAGACGAACTCTTCCCTTTCTCCCATTTTCTAATTCTGAAGACTTACCTGAAACATTTAAATTCATTGTTTGAGTTCACTAAATAAACTCAGTGGGTATCTGTTAAACAAATTCTCATGCATAAAAGGCATTACATATTAACATTACTATCATTTCATTTCTTCATTTCATTTGGCATAAAATATAATTCATTTCTTTAATTCTTCATATATCCTTTATCATCATTCCTTATAGCTTTTATATTTAACTATTATTCCTTTTCCCATTTCTTTTATACAGAAATAGAGAAATAAAAACAAACCTTCCTCTCTTTCTTCCTCTCAGCCGTTCCTCTTCAACAAGAGTTTTCCCTCTCGCGATTCCTTCTACCGGAAAGAGCGAACTAACAATATCCCGTGAGAGGAGTCGTTACTATTCATCCTTATACGCGAAAATCCGAGCCGTTCCGGAGGCGTTACGCACGCGAGCGGTGCCGCTCGCAGTCCGCCTGGACCGCGATCTCCCTTCCCGCGAACGTCTGTAACGGGGAGGGGTTGGTTCGACTGAACCGGTCTTTACAAAATTGGTCCCTCAAAATAATTGAGGGCCATTTTGGTCACTCACAAAGAGTTAAGGGACCATTTTAGTCCTTTTCCCCTTTAATATTATACAATCATTTCATTATATTATATAATGCTTAGAAGTGGTAGGCAAAAACTCGTAGATGTTAGGTAGATGGCTTTAGGTGATATGTAATTGTAGATGTTTCCTAGAGTTTCTTGGAATATATGAAAAATACGTAAAATAAATCCATGTGTATATTCTAGATTTTACAATCAAGGTTATCGAAAAAATTATCTTCAAATCTCAATGATCTCCTACTTCGAGATAAGATTTTAAAGTATTATCTTCATCATTGTGCAACAGCCCCTCTCAAACATCTACAGGGATCAACTAAGGTCTGTAATAGCACAGTCAATCAATCATAAACCTATCATCAGTAAGTAAAACGTGTACTGTTAAAACCCCATCATGACAATTCATCTCTATAAATTTAATACATGACAAGTACTATGCCTATGCTTGCATCATACCAATCCAACATACTTGGTTGTGCCTGCTTTCCTATTCATAGGCTTCATATTACACCTGATATTAACTACACATATGGTCACTATGTGCATTAAATGAAGACCCGGTATATTGAAAACATCATGAAATTAATTAATGAAGAGAATTCATTAATAATCCATATGTTATTTACACCATCAATCCAAAACTAAAAAATTTAGCCGGACAAAAAGAACAAGTGAAGCATATTCATTTTCATAGTTGCACAAAAAAGAAAGTGCAGAAGAAAAGATATCACCAGATGAGTTCAATAATCTCCTATACACTCCTCCTTGAACTTACAGAATTACTTCCACAATCACAAGCCAATCACTCTAATGGAATGTATCTAGTACTTCTCTGAATTCCCTTAGTTGTCACTCCTAAGGAAAAATCAAAGAAGCACTATAAGGACTGAAATTAAACAAGTGACTGAACTCTCCTACTAATATTACAAACAGACTATTTATAGAAAAACATAGAAAATAGATTTTGACGCCGCGGCGCTCGAGACACTTGCGCCGCGACGCCCATAAAATAAACTAACGCCACAACGCTGAAAGGTTTCCTCTGTTGCGGTGCTTGCTGACATGGACCCACTGTTTAATGAATCGACTCATCGCTTCGATGACAGATCGTGGCTTGAACAGTTACAGCTGTAGCGCTGTGGCGCTGTTGACGGTTGAGCGCTACGACTCTCACGTGGCACTCCCTCGATTTAGCGGAGTTGGAATTTGGAGTTGCGATGTTATGCAAACAAAGAATGGGCTTTAAGGCGCTGACTCCTCCGACGCTGCGTTGTAGTCAAATAGAGACTAGGTGCCGCCATGTTCATATGTGGGCACTCTGGCGGTGTCAATGAAGACGCCGCGGCAGTATTGTGTCCAACGCCGCAACGTTATACCATACTTGAAAATTTTGTCAATTTTTTGTATTTTCCTGCATAAACACAACTAAAATAACCCATTTTCACTGACAAATTAACACATAAAATATAACATTATTTACACTTATCAATAGTCTCATTACTAGTCTAGATTTGCACATCAACCACTCCCATAACATTCAAGAGTTCATCATCAAGAAGACGAATTTTCCTGCAACCTCCTACAAAATAATTCGATATAAGCCCTTTACATAGAGTGGAATGAAAATATGCCCTTGAGTCTGAGATCTAAGACTACATAAGAATTTTCTCTAAAAAGACCAATGCATTGTAGATTTTTTTTTTTTTTTTTTCACTTTTAGCATTCACAAAGTCCCCATATAATTCAAATATTGTTCATCATTCCTCTATGGACAGTCTCTTTTCGTATGGTTAGCCATGCTACATCACTAGCATACACTGCCACAACTATCCGATTGGCTTCAATATTGAGATTCAAATCTACCTCCAATTTTTCTTATTGTATTTCTTTGCCTACTCTTAAGGTTCAGTAAATGGATATTAATTTGAGTCTCGCATTTTAACATCCTCACTTGAGGTCAGGCTGTGGATATTATTGAACTTCAACATTCTAGATATGTATGAATTGCTAACAAATGTCACATTTCCAACCCAGCTTTCTAGTAGTGGTGGTAAGAAGCTCAATGCATGAACATCATTATCAAAGTTGCTATCAACCGAGCTCAACTAACTTGTGATCAAACTAAACTCATTGATATATGTCGTTGTGGAAGTGCCTTCAACTATATTGAGATAAATATTTTTTAATCAAATATACCTTGTTTGTCATCGAAGGCTTCTCATACAAGTCTAACAAAGCTTTCACATCGCGTATAGTCCTCTCATGGAATATGTTAAATGCAACATTCTTTGTCAGTAAGAAGCTTACAACTCCCAACACATGCATGTCCAAGAGATCCAATCTTATCAACTCATGGTTCTCAACATCAAGAAAAAGAGAGGCAGAAGTAATTCTCATTGATATAGGTAATCCTTAATCTACATATTCTAGGACTCGAAATCCTTGCTATCGAATCCATCAATGCTCAACTTCTCATCCCGTATGCCATTACCATTCGTTTCTCGTATTATGCAAATCTAACTCTGATACTAATAGTTGGGGACAAGCATGAGCGCAAGAGCAATGATGCACATAAGAACGAGAAATAATTAATAAGGAGAAGACTAGAAAAAGAATACCATAGTTTACATGATTCAATGAGACCCACCTACATCCACAAACACACAAAAAGATAAAAGTCAACTAATCCAGAGATAAATAAAAAAAGATCAAAATGATCCATTGACTCTTTATGAAGAACCAAAATAGTCCCTACCTATATTAAATGATTATTTTGATCCCTCAACTCTTCAAAGATGATTCAAAATAATTCAATAATGGGACTATTTTGATTTTTTTTAAAGACTTGAGGGACCAAAATGGTCCTTTAATATAGTTGGGGAAGGACCATTTTGGTCCGTCATAAAGAGTTAAGGGGTCATTTTGGTCATTTTCCTTATAAAAGCATATACATATTTGTTCACCCAGATATTTTAGATTTCAGCCCTATTTTTAGTACTTAATTATTACTATATATGTGTTAGTAAATCATGTTTATTATGCATAATAAATTTAAAATCACTACAACAAAAATATTTATTTCTGGCGAAAATTTTCCGAATAAAATTTGTGGCTGATTTCTAACGGAAAATTTTCCTCCAAAAATTTCAGCGGATTTTCCGATGGGAAATTAATTTCGACCATAATATGAAGTTAATTATTTTGATTTTTTTAAATATTAATATTTATTTTTAATTAATTATTAATTTTAATATTTTATAAGTTATAATATAAATATAAAAGATTAACAAATTGAACAAATCTAAGCTCGTGGCTAAGTGGATAGGCGTTGCATTATCCTCCCGGCTGAGCAGGGTTCGAACCTCACGCAAGGCAGCCTGACTTACAGGCCTGCCAGCTTGGTTGGGCTAGGGTAGGGCTAGCAAAATTTTGCTAATTTTTTTTTTCGGCGGAAAATCTTCCCGGCGGATTTTTTCTGCCGAAAATGTTTCTAATGAATTTTTTCCATCAGAAATTATTTTCCGACGCTCGTTTTACCTGTAAATTTTTTTCCTTAGGAAATCCGACGTAAACCACTATTTCCATAGAAAATCAAATTTTTGATGGAAAAATCCACCTAAAATGAGTGATTTTACTATAGTGCATGCAGTAGAGATAATTTTATCTTGATTTATTATTGCACAAACTCATATCTATTGCATTTGATTTCTATTGTAGAGAATTTATTTTCATGCACATTAATTTTATTAAATATAATCAATATTATCCATGTAAATCATATTTGTTATAAAATTAACAATCTTCATATTGACTATATAATACCTATTCCAAATTAGCTTATAAAAAACACAAAAACTGTATATATGTATGTAGAATATTAAAAAACCCTTTTAGATATTGATTAGAGGAGCTGACGGGCCCATACAACTCTATAGAAAATCATTAAATTTCCGTCAGTTGGTGTTTACCTTCCCAGTGCAGGGTATCTGATAAAATCAACTATAGTTATATATAAATAGATACAAATTAGAAATGATTATTCCATGATAAGTCATATTTTGAGAGATATGATGATACCTAATACGGTTGCATCTGGATAAATTTAGATGAAATTTCATTTATGACAATTTTAACATACAAACTTGTAACAACATACTAGAATTTGCCTTACAAATTGTAGCATGTTTCATTTATACATTGATGGCATTGATTATCTACTACTATATAATCACTCCTATAATTTTATCGTTCATGCTACATGCCCTATTTCTTTTATCATTTATTTTTTAACAAATAGTAGTTACTTATTTAGTTTGATTTATTAGACTCAATTGGAGAATTTTCTCATAAGTTCTGCCAAAACACTAGGTGGACCATAACACCAAAGGAATAGGCTTATCAGTAATCGAGTCTCACTTAGTATTTTTTAAGGTTCTTATAGTAGTCTATTGGCATTTCCTTTGGGTATTGATTAATTTTACAATTGTTTGTTTCAGTGTCTTTTTCAATTATTATTGTTCCTAGTGTATTGATGTACACATGCTGTAATTAATATTATGAAATAAAATATTTATATTTTATTGCTTAATTTTAAATATTCTATTTATTTTATTTGTATATATACTTTCTTTTTGCAAGTACAACATAAATTTTCATATTTCTTCAACACATCCCATATTATCGAAGTTTACTGTCTTTTGGATCCAAGGTGTGATACCAAAGAAGTTAAACTAAGTAGTAAGTAGTCATCAAGATTCTTATCTGATCTTTTTTTCTCCCCCCAACACTGCAGAAAATTCAGCTTTCTGCCGCGGAATAATCTGCCGCAAAACTAGAGAAATCCGTAGCAAATCTGGGTTTGCGGCGGATTTGCGACGGATTTGATTCCACCGTTAAAACGCGTCGCAAATATTTTGCTGCGGATTTGCAGCGGATGTGCGACGGAAAATCTACCGCAAGTTGCGACGAATTTTCCGTCACACATTGTGACGGGACATCCATCGCAAATCTGCCACCATTTGTGACGGAGATTTCCGTCAAATTTGAGGCGGATTTTTCTCCTCAAATCCGTCACAAAAAATACGACGACAACTTCCGTCACAATTTCAAAGAAAAAAAATTTCCGTCGCAAAGTCCACCGCAAATTGCTGACTTTCCTATAGTGCCAGCTTCACTCCTTTCTAATGGAGTATGCTTCCTCCGTCTTAAAACCTCTTCCTCCATCTTGTTGCTTACTTTCATATATTTTGTTTATTTTACTTATATATAAATTTTCTTTTTGAGAGTATAAAATAGGTTTTCAAATCTCTTCAACACATCCCAAGTTGTCAAAGTATACTGTCTTTTAGACTCGAGGTGTGACACCAAAGAAATTAAACTAAGTCGTCATCAAGATCTTTGGATGATCTTTTTTTTTCTCTTCCCAGCTACACTCCTTTCAAATGAAGTCTGCTTCCTCCATCTTAAAACCTCTTCCGCTCTAACAATAGCACAAAACTAATAAAATATTGTTAGTCATCAAATGCCGCATACGGCAAGATTCTTGTTCAACTAAACTCCAAATCAAAAGTGTATGCATGAGTTTCTATTTTTACCACTGAGAATTTTTCCTTTGAGAGAATACTATCAATGCTATATTTCTCTCATGTACAAAGTCATTAAACAAGATTAAAAAGAAACCCACCTCAAAGCTCCAAATCACCAACATACAGCAGGAAAGTGAACAATAAAAGCATGAAGTATTATAATCTTCAATATATCAACACTGACAAAACATTGATTCTAATGCCATCACCTCTCGGTAATTTCTGATAATGATGTTTGGCGCAGAACTATTATTCTTCCAGCCATCTGCATCACAAAATACAAGAGTTAAGTACACTAAGCATTTTGATTGAGCAGCATGCCCAGTAGAATGAACATTTATGATGAGTCAACTCCTGAATTTCATTTTTAACATATTTATAATGATAGACTGATAGCTATTGCATGAAAAAAAAAAATAACAACATTCTAGGAGAATCCTTGTAGGAATAGAATTTTATCATGCATGAAAAAAAACATTGAAGACAATATCATGCTTCTAGTAAACCTCCTGTGCCATCCCTTCAGAATGAAATATCTTAGGAAAACTATTCCTTCCAATCTCTATCATCCTGTCAGAAACAATTACGACAAGAAAATATGTAAAAAATCACCACGAACAGATCGTATCATGAATGTAGAGGGTGGGTTTGAGGGGATTACACTACCTGCGTGAACTAAATTTTGACTCGGTATCAATATATATCACACGGCCATCTAGACCTCCATAACTGGCAGGCAAAGCTGCTAATAGTGAGAGTTTTAAACAAAACTGCAATTCCAACAATGAAGCATCAAGATTTTATCCAAATCAAAATTTTCATGCATGGAGCAATAAATAAAAGATTAATACGGCCAGAAAAATAATTGATATTCCTCAACCTTAACCTAAATTTTCTTTAACCATGAGAGCATATGCTAGATAGCAGGAGCGAATTTATGAGCACTAGCTAAAGGAGAAACTACAGAAGAGAATCAGAAATCTTTGTGGCCTTTAGAACCTGAAGAAAAACCACCATATCGCACAACCAGATCCTTAATTTCTCAAGTAATGATCACCATCTTATTCCTACTTTCCTAAATTTGGGCTTAACACTGAACTTCTGCTTGACAACACTATTGTTATTAGGTCTCAAGTTTGTATGAGAAAAGTGAAGGATTGCGTTAGATAGTCGACAGTCAGCGTAAAACTAGTTGAATATCATGACATGAATCATTTAATGCATTGTGTTAATGTTAGGATGTTTCCTATCAGCAACGCGTTGTATGGCTTGAACACAGTGAGAACTGTGCAGGGTCACTACACCGGCGCCCAGGTACAGTGTTAAATAAGGAAGGTTCTCACATCACGGATGGATGTGGGCAAAGAAGCTAGTCCATGAAAATAGAATTAGGATAGGAACTTGGAATATAGGTTCTCTTACAAAAAAATTAATGGAATTAATAGATATTATGATTCATAGAAAGATAAATATTCTATGTATTCAGAAAACTAAATGGGTTGGAGAAAAGTCTAATGAGATTGATATTTTAGGGTTTAAACTATGGTATTCAAGTAGGAGTTGTATTAGAAATGGGGTATATGTAATTATAAATAAGAGTTTGAAAGATAATGTGGTAGAAATTAATAAAATTAAAGATAGAATTATAGTTTTAAAAATTATTGTTGATGCTAAGATTATTAATATCATAAGTGCTTATACTGCTCAAATAAGTTTGGATATATATTCAAAATTAAAATTTTAAAATGACTTAAAAGAATTAATATAAAAGATATCTCTTGAAGAAAATATTTTTATTGGAGGAGAATTAAATGTACATATTAGTGAAGATGCAGAAGCTTTTAAAAGCAATAATGGTGGTTATGTGCTTGGAGTGACTAATGAAAATGGTAGGATTATATTAGATTTTTCTCTAGCTAATGATTTTATAATTGTTAACATCTTATTTAAGAAAAGTGAAGAGTATCTCATCACTTATAAGAATGGATAAAGTAAAAATTAGATTGATTATTTTCTTATAAAAAAATAGATCGTTTCAATGGCAAAGATTGTAAAATTATTCTGAGTGAAAATTTATGTACCCAACATCACTTATTAATTTTAAACTTTAAGATGAGGGGGCGGAATATGAAAAACAAAATAAAATATTGTCCTAGGATTAGATGGGGCATTTAAATAATACTAACAAAAATATTTTTTAGAGTAAGATTCTAAATAATAAGATTCTGGCTGTACATGAGGAAGTTAATATTATGTAGAAAAAAATAACTACTAATATTAAGATTGTTGCAAAGAATATGCTTGAAGTATCAAAAGGAAAAGCTCCTAATAGTAAAAATTGCTGGTGGTGAAAATAAAATGTGTAAGAAAAGAGCAAAAATAAAAAGCTTTGTTATAAAAATTGGTTTATATATAAAATCTTAAAAATTTTGGAAAGATATAAAAAGCCTATAAGGAGTCTAAGAAAGTAATATGTGATGCAAATAATTTAGCTTTTAATGATTTGTATAATAGGTTAGATACTAAGGAGGATGAATGATGTATGTATAAGTTAGCGAAACAAAGAGATTGAGAAATAAGGATTTAGTTCAAGTGAAGTGCATAAGGATGAAGATCAAAAAGTATTTTTATTAGAAGAGAATATTCAACGAAGGTAAATGAGATATTTTAATAAGTTTTTCAATGAAGATTATGAGAATATGATTAACTTTAGAGACCTTAACACCATAAATGAAAATAAAGATCTTTATTTTTAGCGGCATATTAGTAAAACTGAAGTTAGAAAGACTTTAAAGAAAAATAAAGTATGAAAAAGTTGTTAGACCTAATGATATTTCAATAAAGGTGTGAAAATGTTTAGAAGATGAAATTTTTTGACTTACGAAGCTTTTCAATATTATTTTGAAGACTAAAAAGATGTCAGATGAGTGAAGAAGGAGTGTATTGATTTCTATTTTTAAGAATAAAGGTGATGCACAATAGTACGAATTATAGAGGAATTAAGTTATTGTGTCAAACTTTAAAACTTTGAGAGAAAGTTATTGAGCATAGGTTACGTCGTGATACTAATATTTCTCAAAATCAATTTAGATTCTTTGGAATGAAATTTAACGTTGAATATTGGAAGAAAAGAAGAAGAAATTTTTAAAATAAAAAACTGATATCCCTTCTAGAATACAGCACTAAACTCATCTTAGAAAGAATTTTACCTGACTTTTGCCAATCCCTGAGGGACCAACCAATTCTGTGAGAACACCAAATGGGATTCCTCCGCCCAATGCATCATCAAGACCCGTCAGAAACGTAGGAAGACGACCACCAGATGCATCATTCATCAGCCGCTCTTCCAGAAGCGAAAGCGCCTGAAACCAGAGAAACCTGCTCAGCGGACACCCTATCTGTTACGGATAATAGAAAGAAAACATTTAAAGGGACTTTTCTCACAGTTTGATAGGGAGGACACGCGACCTCGCTGATGCGCGCGACAGCTTCCTTGACATCCTTGATATCAACTCCAAGAAGAGTCATTAGGTCGAATTCGGGTAATGAGAGAGCATCCTGCAAGCCACTAGCAGAATAGAAGAGATTAAAAAAAAATAAACCTAATGCGTGTAATAAGTGCTTCGATAGGGAAGAAGAGCAAAAGTAAAATGTTCCGAAATCAAAATTGATTGTAGAGTGGAATGAGAAGAATTGACGATATCCGTTCATACCTTTGCAGTTCGGATGTTGCGTGCCGCCAAGCGATTGGCGATGGATTGGGGGAGACCCATATGTGCTACAAGTTTGTTCGCCATCTCCCTCTGCGGAGCTTGCCACTCCAGTCGAGGCCCAAGCGTTCCCAAAAGACGCGAATGCTGGATTGGAGTTGGGAATTCGATTCTGCTAATAAAAATATAAAAAAATTACAAAAGCAAGGCAATTTCTTCCCGCCATGCCCAGCATTTTTTTTTTTTTTGGATTTACATACATATCATTTTATTTTATGTTATTTATCTAACATTCAAAATATTAATTTTAATATCAAATATATCACTTTTATATTTCATTCCTTACCACTTATACCACTTTATAAACTTTAATATTTCATCCATACACTCATATTAATTCTATAGATGGTAGGCACGTAATATTAATATTTTGGGTATTAGATATGTAAATAGCATGAAATAAAGTGATATGTATGTAAATCCCCCTTTTTTGGTGGCATATCAGAAGACAGCTGGAAGCAATCTGAATAGGAAATTCTCTATGGTATATTTGTGGATGTCAAGTTGTATAGAGGCATGATAAATTCTTTAGTGTATTTCATTGCAATTAGACTAAGGTTTCGTTGGGGACGACTATTTTATTGTTTCTTAAAGCAGCTTTTTAGTATAAAAATTTTAATTTTTATACTGAAAAGCTACTTTAAGAAGCAACAAAAAACAGTCACAAACGAAATCTAAATTTGTTGCTATTGTTTGTCTATGTGCTTCTTTCCAAGATGATTCTTGGAAGTCACATTTGATTCTAATTAAGTGAATATTCAAAGATCTTATAGATTCATCCATCTTAGATATTTGGTATCATAAGTATAACAACGCATTTGATTTCGCTGATTACTTTGACTCTAACTTCGTAGGTTGCAAGTTATAAGAAAAAGCACTTCATGAACTTGTCAATTTATTGATCACTCGTTTGATTCCTAATTTAGAAGTAAATGGTATTCAATAGTACTATTCACTGCTAAGATAGAATATATCATTAGCTAATCTAATACGGTTGATGAATAACTATTTTGCATAATTTTTTATTGTATTATTATTGTATTGTATGAAAGGGATAACTGCCTTGAGATGGTATACCTAAACCCTAAACTAGTAATGCAAATTATATTTGATTCTTACTCTAATTATTTTCTCTTATTTGTATTTTTTTTAATTTTCATTGCTAACTAAGGCAATATTTCTCTAATTTTGACTCTCCCACCATTAATCATATCTAATTATATCCACATATATATAAACGTATAGATGGTTTTATCAAGAAATCCTGAAATCCAGAAGGTAAACACTAATCTATAAAAATCCAAAGATTTTAATAGAGTTGTCACTTTAATTACATAAAAAATATTACTAATTTTAACTTTTCTAAAGTAAAACTTCACTAATTGAGTTGTACTAATTAGCATTACAAAACTTCAATAAGGTCTAGAAGTGTAAATGAGTGGAGTTGATTAGTTGGCTTATCGACCTGAGCTCATTTAATTTTCATAGAGCTCGAGCTCGAGCTCAACACGTTGAAGAGAATTCAAGCTCGATCTCGTTTAGGAAGCTCGAGCTTGACTTATTTATTGAACTCCAGTTCATTAGAAAGCTTGAGCTTGACTTATTTATTGAGCATGATTTTGTAGTTTTAAATTATAAGTTTCATTTTTTAAAGAATTTTACTTAGAATTCACAAATAAAGTATATTTTCAACTGATACGTTAAATTTTCACTTTTAATAAAGTAATTAAATATCAAATTCATAGCACATATTCATTCTCATTTTTTTCAAACTCATACCACATATTACAATTCATTACTCTTAAATATCACATGAATATGTAAATCTCTATGTTCAATGGCATCAAATTTACAATTAAATTAAAATTCAAATAAAATAAATGAAAGTAAAAAAAAAAAAAACTAGAGCAAAGCAAAGCAAAACATAAATTTTACTATTTTAGAATAGCATCACACTAATTCAGAAAATCTAATTGAAAATATTACAATGAAAGTTTTATAATAAAGTAAAAAAAAGAACAGGTCAAATGATGAAGTCTTCAAGCGCTCCTCTCTATGATGTAACATATTTCACAATCTTCAAAATATTTCCTCTTTAGCATCATTGAACATTAAAGCAAACCTGAAAATTAAAACATACAAATTATATAAGAATATAATTGAAGATCATAAACTCGATCATTGTAAATTATGAGTGAAAGCTTATCATAGTAAATTTTAAACCGCTGCAAATAAATTAATAGGTATTTAAATCGCTGCCGTAGGTCCTAAAAAGTGCTGCAAAAGCCTAATTTATTAGTAGTGACATATTCACGAGGATCTTCATTCCACAATTTCTGACCTAATCAATGCTCACTGTTTCTGGCATGTTTCCTTTTATTGCTAAATTCATATCAATTTTGATTGTTATGGGTATTGTTTTTATAAGTTCTATTGTGAAAGAAAAAAAAAATTTGTGTCAGGATATTTTGAGTAAATTTTGGTTAGTATGATTAGGATAAAATTCAAATACATTGGATTTGTTTTACTCTAATCTATAAAACATCAATCACATAATAAACAAAATATTCATATCACATAATTTAAGAGTTTTGGGTCTATCAAAATGTTTATGTGAAAGAGAATATATCACAATAACATTGGAGCAAATATAAAAAGGTAGGGTTATATTTCTGACCTCATATTTTCTCATATAATTGGTAAGGAAATCTTCACCTCTTCATCATCTTCTTCCTCCTACAAAAGAAAAGATAATTGAATGTTCATATGTAAGTGTTTGGGACACCAACATAATTACTATTATTACCTTAATCCTTCCCATCAGACCATTGTGGCGGCGAACCCAATAGGAGCCACATAGAAGAGCTTGCATAGTATCGACCCCTAATTTTGATGGATATATATATATCAACTACTCTTTCTCCAGCATTGAATGTGGTGTTGACATGCTACAAAAAGATTTCAAATAAAAGAAGGATAAAATTTCAAAGATTTATCTCTTGACATAATCAATCTGAACCACTTTCCACTTAGGAAATTTATTTGAGCATCATGAATTTCCATAAGGCAAACATTCTTTTTGAGCAGGTAAACTTTACGATTGATTGTGAACAAAGCATAAGCTAAAGCAATAGACACAAATCATAAGCACTAAAAATAGGATGTGTAAGCTTATAATTATACAAAGCAAAATCCATAACAAAATTCAGGATTTGTAAACCATAAGCAATAGCTAGCATTCTTTATAATTTTGCAAAGTGATCTTCATAACAAAATCCAGTATTCTTTATAAATTTCATACAGGATGAATAAGAAGTACACAATACATTCATACTGGAAATTGAGCTAAGACTAAGAAGTACAATAGATCATGGTTAAAAATATGGGTATACCTGATTAAGAGTTCTTCCAGAAACTGTGAAGCAGAGGAACTAAGAAGAGAATGACCAATAGATCGGTTCAACCGCTTCAGCCGTTCAGGATCCAAGCAATACTAGCAGAGAAGTCGAATCTCAAACCAATTTGAAAGAGCAGAAAGAGGAAAAAACATTACTCAAAAAAATGAAACAATCTACACTTATGCAGAAACAATCTAAAAGGAGGAAGACTTGATCAATAAGTCCTTACTCAAGACCTGTAGCCTCTCACTGTCGACCCGTTCGGTGTGATCCTAAGGGGCTGTTTGGCAACAAGTGGGATTTAACTTTAGTGGGATTTAGTAAATCCTATAAATCCGGATTTAGTAAATCCGAAATGTGTTAAATCCTAAAAACTGTTTGGTATGCCAAATGTTAAATCCTGTTAAATCCTAAGAAACTGTTTGGCAACATATATCAGGATTTATGATGGTTAGGGATTTAAATTTAAAAGAGATATTTATGAAATCAAGATCATTGCATAAAACATAATAAAACCAACTTGAGTTCATACAAAATTATCAAAAATTCAATAAAGAGTAAATGACAAAATAATATTGACCAAAATGACAGATGAAGTATTAAATAAGAGAATGCTTAAAATTTTTAGTTTACTTCATATATATTTCTTGGGAGAGAATTTTTTTCACGACGATCGATTTCTTTGACTTGCAATCTGAAATAAAGAAATGATAAGTCAAGACGATCGATTTCTTTGACATGCAATCTGAAATAATGAAATGATAAGTCAATTTCATGCATGTGTACTACAACATGAAGACGATTACTCCTAAAAATGTCTTAAAATGAATGAAAAAAGTTCAATTATTTGCAACACTATAATTATATTATGCCATAATTAACAAGATCATATAGGTCGCTGTCGGGTGATTTTATATTTGTCCAAATAGCAAAAGTATATAGAATCAACTTGTGGTATGCAAACGAATGCATTACATTAATCAAGCATACATACATTGATAAGTCAATTTCATAAAAGAATATTGCATATCTAAGAAAATATCAAGCCAAATTCAAGTATGGGCTGGGTCATTATATTGACAGATCCTTAGTCGCGAACCTGCGCAGCAAGGGAGCACATGAAGCAGTTGAAATCATTAGCGACTCGTTAAGAACTCTACCTCACATGAAACCGTCGAAGTCGAAGAGCAGCAACGGAATGACAACGAGTCGAAGGAAGCGAAGAAGCTAGCTACTCGATCAAAACTGTACCTCACGTTGAAGCAGGTGAAGTCGAACAGCAATGAAGGTGAAGTCGAGCAGCGACGAAGCGCATGAAAGGGGAGAAAGATGGCTACCGTCACAGCACCGCGGGTAACTCTTCCGCCACTCTTTACATCCCGTTAAATCCGCCTACCCGAGGGATTTAATAAATCCCAAATTTAAGCCCTAAATCCGTAAATTTGGTATTAACGTGCGCACAAAACTGTTTGGCTGGATTTAGCGTAAATCCGACTTAAATCCCGCTGTAAATCCGATACCAAACAGCCCCTAAGTATCAGATTAGATTTAACTTTAGTATGATTTATTAAATCCTGTAAATCCGGATTTAGTAATTCCAAGGCTAATAAATCCTGAAAAGTGTTTGGTATGATAAATGTTAAATCCTGTTAAATCTTGAGAAGATGTTTGGCAATATATTTCAGGATTTATGACAGTTAGATATTTAAATTATATGATTATCGAGATTATTAAGTTCAAATTACTCATTAGTTATTATTTACACTATTAATTATATATTTAGTGATATAAATTTTAAGTTATATTAATTAAGCTAATTATATTATTTTTAATTACTAACATATCATTAATTATTCAATTAAGTTAAATTACACAATTATTTTAAGCACTAATTATACTATTAATTAACTCAATTATTATTATTTAAAATTATATTAATTAAGTTAGTAGTGATGAGGTCTGTAGGGTTTCCTTTCCTCCTCTTTTCGTCGTTGATGTTCGGCTTCGTTGCTTCGCAGGAGGTGTATAGATTACACGCGTCGATTCTTCGGCTCCTTCGTGGCTGTTCGACTTCGCTCCTTCCACGACTTTCCCTTCCTGTCGGATCGGAAGTTAGGACATTTTTGATTGGATGCAACAACGGGAGCTCGCTGGCTTTGAAGGTGACTTTCTCCCTTTCGCGCTCTTCTCCGGCCAAATCCCGTAAATCGAGTGAAATCTGAATAGGAATGGGATTAGGATTTACACGGATTTATTGGATTTATGCCGTAAATCCGTAAATCCTGGATTTACGAATTTGCCGGATTTATAGCAGCGCGGAATGCATTTGGCTGGATTTACGTTAAATCCTACTAAAAACGACGGACAAATCCGATACCAAACACCCCCTAAAGTTTCTTCTTGCAGACGGCCCGTCGCTTCTAGGGCACATAAAGGAAAAAACTCTCCTGCTCCCAGCCGTCGCCAATCTATTCTAGGGCACGAAGACACGAGCTCACGCAGTCACGCAATAAAATTAGGGCTTCTTTGTCTTTACGAAACCTATATATTCGTTTAATCAAGTAGCTTGACGAGTTATCGAGCCGAGTCTCTCTGAGCTCGAAGTAGAACTCATGGCTCATAAACTCGACTCGTGAGCTCATCAATGAGTCGAATTCGATCCAGTTCGAGTATCGACTTGGCTCATTTACAGCCCTAGTAAGATCTAGGGTAATTTTTAACACTAAGCATGATTAGAATCATAATTAGCCCTTTAGGCATCATTTTTTAAAAATTTAAAAATAGGCATAATCGCCTGTTAGATTGGCGACTTAGTAATGTCACCTGGGCGATTTATAAATCACCGGTTAACTAGGCGATTTATAAATCACCCCTTTAAGGGGCGATTTTTTATATCCTGCAGCTAAATCGCCCATCAAAGAGGCGATTTAGCTGTGGAAGTTTTTAAAAAAAAAAATATAAATAGATTTAGATTCACACAAAATGAGAAAATATTAAATTTTGATATTTTATGAAAAACTCAAGTCTTATTTTATATTTTTGAGTGACCATCTATAATGAATTGGTTTGACTAAATGAATTAAGTAAATTTATAAGTATCAATTGGACTAAATGAATTAAGTAAATTTATTTTTTGGTTTGGCTACATGACATAATTAATAAGTAAGAAATTATTAATTATTAATGAATACATTGATAGAAGTTGTAAAGAAAATTTTTTATTTAATTTATTGCAAAATTCCAAATTATTGGGGATATTGGAACCCACATTTAAAAAAATCTGTGAAAGCATAGGATCCTAATAATGTGAGAATCCTTTTGAAATGACAAATCATTTAGCTTGCAATGGTACATCACATCACATGTCAGAATTTGGTTGCTAGTGTTTATTGGGAATATTTAATCTAAGCTATTTAAAGGGTGAGTGGCAGAGTGATGTAGTATAGTTCTTGAGTTATTGTTTGAGTTATTCAAAATGTTTTGGCCATGTATGAAGAAATTTAAAGGTGTCTCCAACAAAGAAAGGTTTGATGAAGCAAGTCAAAGAATGCATACTTGCATAGCACGCGCCGGTGACAGTCCGTTAGAGTAGAAGGCTAATCAAAATGAGATATTTAGGTGTTGCGTACATGAATGATCAGAAGATGAGGATGATTGCCTCTAGGATATGCAGGACGAGTTAATTATGGTAAAACTTTTTAAGAGTAGAGATTTCTTAAATGTCGTCGGCTGGAAATCTCTTCAAATTAAGTTCCGTGAAGTAAATGGTCATCATGTAAATTTTCATTTTTTACAGATGCGATACCATGAGATGAAATGCCACAGAGATAGTGGACATTCCCCGCCTGATATTGACTGCAGCGAGCTTGATCATGAGCATATAATTTTATAAGTGATTGGTCTTCGAGGTCTGACAAGGTTATTATGGATTTCTATAAAGAGCGGATGAATGAGGTATTACCTGATAGGAAGCGCAGAGAGTTCTTCAATGTAGACGACTGACAAGACCTTCAGTATGAGTTTGAGTTCGATCAGAAATGTTATCCAACTCAAACACAGCTACAGTCACGTTTATATATGCTGAATAGGAAATATGATAGATATGTCCTCCTCTAAATGTTATGTACGCCAACATTTCAATTTAATTCTTGCTTAGTAGGATGGGTGTCTAAGTATTTGTCTTTGTTATGTAATGTGTTACTTTGCTTAATTTCATGTCGTTCTAAAGGTTCATATTTTCGTGTAAGATTAGTGTTGGCAATGATATAATGTTCATTTCTTTTAGTTGATGTATTCTCATTATATTTGTAATTAATCTAAATTTATTCTAACCAACATTTAATAAGGAAACTGGAAAGTAAATTAGCTGAATGAAAGATAAGCAAACTCATAGTCAATAATCACTAGATAGATGAACATCCACAAAAGTCTACATAAGATATATTAAAAATATAGCATCAACTAACATCTCATACATCCTCTATGTGGTAAAGCATGACTGCTAGGTGTGTAATGTTGCAGTGGACGTACAGGCCTATCACGTAGCACATGCTGCTCTACCCCGATGACGCCTTGCTCCTCTGCCCCAACTGTGCCTACTGATGTACTGTCTGGAACATACTCATGTGGGTACCATCCTGGTGTAGACTCGTGAGTCGGCTGAGTAAAGAAAGGCTGAGAAGGTCCCGCATCTGCAGATTGAGGATCAATTGTCACTGCAATGAAGGTGCCATATGGATGCCCTGTATATCCATGCTCTAAGTAGTGCTCATCAGGAATATGAAGCTCTCTATGCAATTCCACTATCATCTCAGCAATTTTCTAATAATACTTTCTATATTGCTGTAGTCATCTGAACTCACCAAAGGTAGCACTGCACTCTCTGTGTCCAGGAAGAAGTTATGCTGAACAAAGGCAAAAAAATTAAACTACTATAAAGTGAACATCCTTTCGTAATGAAATATATACCACACCAATATTACTTATCAGATATCGCTCTCAAGGTGCTCTAGGGTAGTATGTTGTCGGTGGTGCTGATGGTGGCTTCAACATGTACAATGTCGCCCGGGACCTGAACCACTGTAGGTAATCCTGAATGAAGTGCCCAATATCAGGTCCAGAAGTCATTCCTTGAACAACATATGTGTGTCTATCCTCCCACAGTCCAATGTAAGGTAGGTGGTACACCATCCAATCCGTGTCACCTTTACCACGCCCATCTACTCTTGTAAATTTGTTCTCCATGGGTTGAACATCAGTAGTAGGAGTAAGGACGAACTGTCAAACAACTCTATCTGGTAGGCGCCACTCCACTCGGGACCAACAAACAAGAGGCACACGAGCTAACCATATTGCTTGTCCTGATAGGCATATATCAACAACTTGAGATCGAATTTCTGGGGTGTAAGGCTCCCATGTGACCTGCAAAACCAAACAAATTATTATTCATATAACAAAAACTATTATAAATTAACTGATATAACTTCTACATTTCTAATATAAATGCATACCTGACTATCCAAAAGGCCATCTAGCACATCTCTATAACTGTTGAGGCTACTTGTTGGGAGCTGCCTTATAAATTCTTGGTTCCACCTACATAAAAAAATTATATATAATCATGTGATGTTGATAACCAAATAATTATATGGATTAGAAATTCTTAGCATATGGTTTACATTACATGTAGCCAACAGAAAGACCATCCAAGCTAACATGATGTGGTACATGAAGTGCAGGACGTCCAACATAAAGTCACTCCCAACACCAAATCTGGAGTAAATGTATGCAGCTAGCAATGTTTGCCCTCTTTGGCTTGGTTGCCTCCGCAAGTTCCCTATACAAGTGGGCTAGTACTCCTGCCCCTAAAGAGTAACTGCTGAACAAACCCAAGTCCTCCAACAATGGTAATTACCCTAAATGGACCTCACAACCCGAGGTGTCTGGGAGAAGGTAAGTTCCCATCAGAAATAGTATGTACGCACGAAAATGCCGCCAAAAATCTAGCTCATTCAAATCCAAATATGAATCCCTATAGAAGGTCCAACGTAGCCATCTCAAAGGTAAGCAAGTCTGAGCTTGAGCCTGCCCCATCCTGAACTTTGAAGACACTCGTGGGTTGAATGGATCATGATACACCACATCTCGCTGAGGGTGCTGCCCTAACAGATCATCACAGTAGTCAGGCCAACTAGTCCAATGTCTACCTGGGCCGACAGTAATGTTTCCAACCAAAGCTGGACCATCAATGTGAACCCCCAATATCATAGAAGCATCTTGCAAAGTAATACTCATCTCCCCAACATGCAAGTGAAATGAGTTTGTCTGAGGTGACCAACGCTCAACCAAAGCTGTAAGGAGATTGTGATCCATCCTTATATATCGTAGCTGGCTAACACAGTCCAATCCTAAGACCCGAAGATCTTCCATAAATCTAGGGCAATTAATTGGCCACTCATAAACTATGAGAAGATGCGAGGCAGCTTCCAAAACCATTCCCTACATGTCACGAAGGTTGAAGAGCATTAGTAATATTAACTGAATCAACGAACAATCACTAAGGTAAAATATCATACCTCATCAGGATGGGTTGCTCTGTGTGAATCACGTAGTGAGGCAATACTAGGATGTAGATCCATCTGCACATGTTGTTGCTCCTCATCCCCCTGTGCTACAGATTTTCTAGCCTATTGTTTTCGGCGAGCATGTTGACTTTCTGCCATAATAGCTATAAATTTGCATAAAAATTTTGTTAATTCGCTTAAAAAAATTATTAAAATCAATCAAGATAATTAAATTAAAATATTAATGAAAAGCTATGTACTTATATTAAAATTAATCAATTTGGGTTTAAAATATCCAACTTTTCAGTGTTGCTTCTTATACATGACACCCATCATCTTACCCAACTTTTGAGAAATAGCAAGAGCAAAAATGACATATAAACTTTTTAGGCCATTAGAATTATTAATGATCCTTCTCATTTTTATCCATAGCAACCTATCTTCGCTCTAAAACTAAATTAATTTAAATTTTGCACATCAGAGTAACCATTAAAATGAAATCATAAACAAATTATTTTTTTTGTTGGAGTCTCCAAACTAATTTTAAAAGTCAATATCTACATTCTTTTTGGCTAGAAATTTGAATTATTATGAGAGCTCTTAGCAATATAATCATGAAAATCTTTGCATTTCAAACTTAGATGAGTACCCCCTTAGCATGGTCTTAGCTAAGAAACTATTATCACACAAAATTCTAGCAAAAAATAAAAACTATAAATTACAAACATTAGATATATATCATGAAAATTTTAGCGTCAGTTATTATTTCTGCAGCCCATCACTAATTAGTATTTACTTTAATGGGAAACAAGACAAATGCCGGTCTCCAGTACATTTGAAAACTCAAAAAGTATGTAATATAAACTTGAACAAAAAATTAATCACATACTAAATAACTTCAAGTAGAATACAAAGTACTAAGAAAACAGCATTGTAATATTACATAACTTGCACACCAAACATAATTTTTACATAACAAGTACACCAAACAAATACACACACACTATTTTACTTGAACTACAATACATCAACAAGCCTTAAGGAAATGGCAGTGTCATATTACATAACCAACATCATTACCTCAATAATTTCACGAATGCTTTGCACAGCGTGTTGGGCAAGTTGTTATATTATGGCCGACTATATGACAATAACTACATACCCTGGTACTTTGTTGCCTTGGTTCATCCATTGTGTTTCTATATCGATTAGTCTTCGGCCTACCGGATCTCCTTCTAAAGTTTGGAGGGTTCAAGGGGTACAAACCAGATGCAGTATCATGACTGGGCCAATATGCCTTATCTGGTATTGTGTGAAATTCATCCACATAAGTCATCTTAAAGTTATTCATTATGTAGTACTCTGAAACATAACCCAGATGACTTATTCTGACTGATGCAGTAGAACTTACAACATGGGCACATGGCATGTGATAAATTATAGTCCTTATACAACTACATAAACTATTTGCACCCGGTGTAATGTCACGCGGTATGATCTTGATGACATATCAAAAACTTGGAAATCACGCATATTAATACGCGTTGGCTCTAGTATTCTTCTAGCCTCAGCTTCTATTTTTCGTAATTTGGCTTAGACTCGTGGAGAGAAACAGTTATTACTTTGGTGCTCTTCAGTAATGATATTCTCAAGTCGTCGGAGAAACATTCCAACAATATTATAATATATGGTAGTAATGAGAGCTTGCACCGGTAACCCACGTGCTCTCTTTAGTATTCCATTAAAGGCTTCAGATGCGTTGGTTGCCATGACTCCGTGTCGAAATCCACCATCAAATATCAAGGTCCACTTTGAAACATTCCTTTCTACTAACCATTGATGAAGTTCTGGCTTAATTCTTATTATATCTAATATGCTCTGATTGAATATATCTGTATCATCAGTAATGCCGGCTATATACATCTTCTGGCATAGAAACTCCACATCAATTAGTCCCATTTGTCGAATAACTTTCTTAAAGTTTTCACGTAAGTGCCTAAGAAAATGATAGTGTGCTGCACCTGGGAATATATCCCTACATCCACGTACCAACCCAGCATGCTGATCAGATATGATATAAAGATTACTTCTAGTAGCAACAGATGGGAGTAAATCATGAATCATGGTAAGAAACCAAGTCCAAGAGTTATTGCACTCTGACTCTATAATGCCAAATGCTAATGGGAAAATGTCGTTATTTGCATCAAGCCCAACTGCTATGAGTAATGTACCCTTGTACTTACCTAGTAGAAAAGTCCATCTAGGCTGAGAATGGGTCGACAAAACCTCCAACCAGTGATAGATGGCCCAAAAGCCCAAAATAACCTTTGAAATCTATGTGAGCTCGATGATTGAATTTTGTACATAGTTCCTGGCATAGCTTGAACAATCCCTTCCATAAATAAATTCAGTGTTCGGTAGGACTCTTCCTAATTGCCAAACACTACCTTAATAGCCTTACGACGTGCATCCCATACTTTCATGTATGAAACTTTAATGTTAAACTTTGCCTCAACTCTTCCAATAATTTCTCTAGGTTTAATATCCATTTGTTTCCTTATAGAAGGAATAATAAAGAAACTAATGAACTATGAATTACATTGCCTGTGCCCTGCTTGAAGAATAGGGTTCGTGCATGTATGTGGACCTTTTATCATTGCTATCTTCCATACCCCTCCCGATCGCTTGCTCAGGCTAGCGTGTAAACGCCAGGGACACTTCACTAGCAGATTATCATGTTGTATACAAGCAATTGTGATTTTTTGTTTGTTCGAAGCTACCACGACAAACTGAACATTATTTGTAATAGACCAACCGTGCAAGGCAAATTGCAGTTCAGATTTTCGACGGAAACACATATGTTCTACCAATTCAGTAGGAATGATAAATTCATCATCAGTGATGCTAAAAATATTACTACTATCAGCTGCAACCTCTGCATTCCACTAACGTGTAGTCTTTGGAATCTCAGCATATTCATTATTACATGTCATGCCCTCTTCTGTATTTCCAGTCCTTCTACAATAGTCATGAATGATATCATTAGTATTTGGCTGAACACCCAGATTCATGCCAGCATGATCGTGTAGGATATCTTCAAACTCCGCATCCTCGTCAACGCTTGAACCACTGCTCATTGTCTCATACCCTTCATCATTAAGTATAGGATCAAATAATCTAATGTATTCAACTTCAAAAGCAGATGAAGGCTGGGATTGGGTAGAAGGGCCAGCCAAATTCTCTAGAGATGTGATTGTTGTGGATCTACATTTATACTTATGCAATATTAGATAGTGATCAATAAGATTTAACTTCAAGAAAAATAATCATTTTCTTCACAACAACATACCCTAGATGTACATTTGGGATTATCACAGCTATCTTCGTAGAATCATGCATCTCATGTACATGATCTAGTACAACTGAATTATGAATTTGAGCCGACAAATCTTCATCCAAATTATTTTCATTATGAATTTGCTCAACCTCCACATATAGAATCAGAACTTCAGCAACAGCCAATGATAATGCAAATTCACAACCTTCATCATCCTCAAACTTCGATGCCATAAATTGGTTACCCACAGGAAAGTGACCCACAATGGTCACCATGTACTTTGAGGGATCGAACTTCAGCGCCTAAGAACCCGATCCTTTAACTGCTTCAAAGTCGAGCTGAAGGGAACTTGTAGGGGCCGACATTTACCACCAATATATATTGGCGAAAAGTTACCATCTAAGGATAACTCTCTGTCATATAACAACATAAAAGATTGTGGTCGTGAACTCATTTTCAATACCTACATTTACAATATATTTGAAAGGATATATTTATTTCATCGACGTAATCATCAAACTCATAAAATTTACAATTACTGATATTGACTCTGTTAATATCATCATTAACTCATGAAAAAATAATTGTTATGAATAATAATATTATTCTCCTTATATTCCCACAAAAATTTAACAAATCTATTATTTTGATAATATAAATTTCGGGTTATTTTTAATTCGTTTATATTCACTATAAATATTAAAAAAATACATGAAAATAATTATTTAAAATATGGAATATTTTTAATTACAAATACATAACGATTTAATTATCGGTATATCTTTCAATATAATTAACGAATAATTATGTTAGACCGAATGCTACTACATTCTGTGAGATCAATGCAAATGCTGGACAACACCCTCCCTAAACTTTGACAAAATTACGCTCATTTATATTTCCTCAAAGACAAAATATAGCAAATTATAATTAGCCAAAATTACTTCATAACCAAATGATTAAACATTAACAAGCTTAAAAAAGCCATAAAATACAAAAAAATTTTGCATTTCTCGTTATTTATTCAAACATTTCTAAAAAAACACACATAATCCATTAAGCACCTAAAACCACTTCGTTCAACAAATTTACACGGTGCATTCTCTTTTTTCAACTTTACCCTAATTTCTATTCAAGAAAGGAATTTAAAAAGCTAAAAATTTTAAGCTAAAACACATAAAATATGCTTACCAAAAATGGCAAAAACCGGCGGTTAGCGGCTGATCTTCGGCGAACGGGCGAAGCAGCGATCGTCGAATGGGGGACCTAGAGCTTCGGCCGAATTTTTTATAAGGCCAAAATCGCCCCTTAGATGGACGATTTATTCGTTGATGTAAATCGCCCGGTTAACAGGCGATTTAGGTGAATATACTAAATCGCCATTACAACAGACGATTATGCCTATTTTTAAATTCCAAAATTACGATGCTTAATTTGCTAATTACGCTTCTAATCATACTTACAATTAAAAATTAGCCTAAGATCTCACTTCAGTTACCAAGAAGAATATCTCTTAGACCAAAAAAACGAAGAAAGAAAACAGAGAAATGACTTCATTGCATAGCAGAAATGTTTTTTTAACTAACTTCCTTGATCTTTTTACAAGATTCTCCTTTCCAATCATTAATGTGAAAGCATCTCCTTTAATCAATGAATGCAGAGAATATCAATGCCTCAATGGCTTCACATGGCTTGCCTAATTTTGACCCATTCTACTACCATCGCTTTTTAGCTTCCTTGGAACATTTCAAAAACTCCTCCCAAGTCTTATCACCGAAATCTTGCAGTCCACGAAACACGAATAACACACTCTATAAATCCATTTATAAATATGCCTGCACCATCACTGTCCCAACATAAGCAGAAAGATTTTGAGTTCTGTTTTTCTTTAAGGAATGGAGTACCAAAAGCAGCCATTTGAGAAGAAAGGGAACCCTCTGCCAAGGAGAGGCCAAGTGAAGGCCAGGATCTTTGGAAGCTTAGTTCGTTCAATCATCCCCCGCTCTTCAAACAACCAAAGAAGAAAGCAGCAAACACCAGAAGCTAGCTCGACGATGCTGACGCCGGGAACCAGTGGTTACACCTCAGAGGAGTGCTCTGAAGCTTAATTGCTCTCCACCCATGGGCCATGGCCACCCCTTTTTTCTCTGTTCTATTGTTTAGGAAGTGATTTTGGAGTTCTATGAACTCTAACGAGCTGCACCATATTAATTTGTTATTTTCCTTGCCTGTATATGATTTTAATTATTTTTGCTGGATATTTGATTATATTGATGATTTATAGAATCTCTAGTATACTATTAAAATGATAAATAGATAATTCTTTCAAATTTGATTCTGAGCTGTGACATGATTCCTCTTTATGTTCTCTTAATTTCAGACTCGCTGCATAAAAAAATATTTTTTTCATATGTCCTTGTATTCTCATCCTCTATTATTTTGGAAGTTGTGGAGGGTGTACATTAAGAGTTAGAATGAGGTGCGTACTCTCCATATGAAGTCTAAAACCAATATCCTGACACCAATCCTCTATGATATAAATCAAGTGTAATCTCATCGGGTATAAGGTATGCTTAATTTTTATGCTTTGAGCAAGGACACTTAAACTCCTATTTGATAAAAATGAAGCTAATTGACATGCCATGTGAATAAAATATTCAACTTCCTTAATAAATTCATCTCTTAGTAACTTTCTTTTCGATAACAATCTATTATACATCTATGACCCCTGACTTCGGATATCCACGTATAACTTGATCTAAAAATATAAAAAGATAAAATTTGAATAGATGAAAATATATGAAGATAATTGCTCTTTTTTCCCACATCCCCTCTTCACTATTAAGATTTTTTCATTGCAATTAGTGAAAGTAATATTGCTACAACTCATTTAACAATTATAATTATAAGCATAGATCAAATTCTAAGGCCGTTCATCAAATATGAAAATCCTAGAAGCAACTATAACTCATTTTTAACAAAATGTAATTAATGAAATCTAAAAAAAAATTGAAAAGAGATGAATTTATCTTTCAAATCTTGAAGAAACGAAGCTAAATGATCTAAAAATAACCTTGAATGACGTTAGATGATGGAGAGGCCGAGGGAGCTGTTCGGGAGAGAAAAATTTATGAAATGGGAAAGGGAGGAGGCTGGCGATGAAACAGGGCATTTTCCAAAGGATTTTTTTGTTGGAAATTAAATAACATTTCTGACAAAAAATAAATCAGAAGTTCCACCAGGACATTAATTACTGTTAGAATTTTTGACTGTAACGCTTTAATTTCCTGTAATGTCAGATGAGTTTTAATATATTGATGTGTAATATGTTTGAATTAGTTTATTATGAATGTTATTTGGGAGTCAATTCCAAGGACTGAGAATCAAAGTGTCATAGGTACTAAATGGGTCACTATAATAATTTAAATAACTCATTCTTAGTAGTAAGAAATAAGGCTAATTGTCTTGCAAATGATTTCAATCAAATAAGGGGCATAAATTTTAAAGACTTATTGTAACGGATTCCAGACAGAGTACATAAATTTTGAGGAAATATTTGCACCTGTAACTTAGCTTGAAGCCATTAAATTATTATTAGCCTTAATATGCTTTAATTAAATGAATGAGGTCATCGCATAGCAAAAACATTACCAACTTCCAATTGTTTACAATAAATTCCCTATCATTCATTCATGTGAAAGCATATCCTAACCAGTGAAGTCATAGAAGGCCAAATTTTAAGAACGAGCTTGCTTAATCTAGATTTTAGGTGAAAGAGCAGATTTTTTTAAAAATTAAAAAACGAGCAGATGCGCCGTTGTGATTGGCGCATTCATACAATGCGCCTAATATTTAAGCGTATTATGAAGAATACGCCTAATATTTTGGCGCACTCTTCAAAATGCACCGTAACACCTGGCGCATTCTTCAGAATGCGCCGAAACACCTGAGAATGCGCCGACCTATTCGGCGTGTTCTATCGTATCCGCTGTCCCCCCTTGCACTAGAATCCGCGAAATTCTGTCTCTTGCGGGGACAAGATCCGCTTATCGCGGGAGATTGCGTGGAAATCAGTGCAGCGTAAATTCTGGTGGTTGGACGCTGAAAGCTGAAGGGAGGGTTTTGGGTTTATAAATAGAGTATTGGTGTTGAGGGAAATGCAACTCAGGAGCTTCAAGCGCGACGTCTGAGAGCAAGGTTAGTTTTTTTTTTTTTTTTTTTGTGAATATGTTTTGATGTTAAAGTTATATTATTTATGTTAGTATTTGTTTTGTGAATATGTTTTGATGTTAAAGTTATATTATTTTTGTTAATATTTTTATCATGTGTTTGTAATAGCAATATAACCAGTTGAAGTTCTAGAAATTGTGTGTTTTAAGTAATCTTATTTTGTTCTGCAGAGTTCTTTATGTAGTTGTTGATGAAATTTTGTTTATTTTAAATTTAAGGAATAGTTCTTCATATAGATCGATGCGAATCATACATATTTAGACCGAAGTTGTATTTAGAATTAAACTGAAATTTTTTTTGGAGACCCCAAAATTCTTGTGAAGTGAACTTAATTCGTAGTACTGTTCAAGAAGGATAGACCAACATGAATAATCTCTTACAATTGTAATAAATTTATAATTTCATGGGCCTTGTAATTTCGCAAAAAGAAGTGCTTTTAATTATTATGATATGTTTTAAATGTTTTTTTTATTTGTTGTTAATTTTTGTTGTCAATATATAGCTTTACATTTTAAATGGTTATACTAGACATAAAATTTAGTAATTAAAATATATTTATAAATATTTTCGTAATATCTTAAATTTATTTGAACCCAATCCTTATGGTTACATACTTTAGTTATTTGTGTTTAAATGATAATATTTAAATATTAATAAACCATATAGTTATAATAATTAAATTTATAGATTTAAATATAAAACAAAATGTTCAAAAATGTTAAAAAAAGTATTATCCATAGATGTTAATTAATTAGATTTTTTTATATATCATCTTATGCTGACATACAAAAATATATAAGGTAGGTCTAATTTTGATTTGAATTTAATGATGTTTAAATTTTTCTTTAGATAAACGATTATTTATATCTTATGACTCTTATTCGATTAAAAATCTTATATTATATATATATATATATATATTATTTTGAACGAATACCTAGTAGATTATTGTAGACTAACAAATAATTTTATATATTAACTAAATATGCAGTCTTTATCAATTAAAAGTCTAAAATTATTCATAATGCATTAATAGTTGATCAATAATGTAGGTGTAAAAGGTCGAGCTCGTTGTCTTGTTCCCGCAAATTTCCATCAAATAATATATTCTTAGATATTAATTAATTAAAATTTTTTATATATCATTTATTGGAGAGATATAAAATTCTAAATTTTATTAATAATTATTTTTTTAAAAAAGTTTTAATTTAAAAATAAAGAATTAAAAAGTTTGGTAAATATTAAATAATATTATAACGAAAAGATATATTAATTTTTTTTAAGAAATATAAATCGTAAATAATTAAATGTTATCTTTTAGGTTAACTTATAAGTTAAATAAGTTTAATATGATAACATTTAATTAAAGTTAAAAAGGAATATTTACAGATAAAATTTTTAATTACAAATTATTTATTAATTTTTTTTTAAATTTAAGTTAAGTTTAAATCGTTATAAATTAACTTATAGTATAGCAAAATTTTTGAAACAAACACGATTATGTTAGTATACATCTTCTTATTATTATTTTTAAGTTAAGTTATTTTGAATATAGTAATTAATCTTATAAGTAAATTTTTGTTATAATTTTAATAGTTATAAGAATAATAGGATTATTTTAGTTGTCTATATAATAAAATGTAATTTTAAATAATTATATCTTATGTTACAGTTTTAAGAATAATTTTATTAGATGAGACTATATGTTTGTTTATTAATAAAAATTTAATTAAATAAGGATTGTGTATGAAAAGCTTAAAAATTAAGTAAAATTATATTTAATATTAATTATAAATTATAAAAAATTAAATGTTATCTAAAGTTTAAAGATAAATATTAATTTTTGTAATTAAATTGCCTTAAGTAGTTCAATCTTTATTTGTAAATATCATTTATATTTTATTGTTTAAAAAATTAGAATACAGATTTAATAAATTATTAATTATCTATTTTTAAATGTTTTAATTTTTAAATGATCAAAATTAATAACAGATATTTTAATATTTGAAATAGTAATCATGCTTTATAAAAAGATTAACTAATCATCTACAAACCAAATTGTATATGAAAATTAAAAATATTTAAATGATTATATATTTAAAAAAACTAATTTAAACATTAAGTAAAAAATAAATTATAAAAATGAATTACATTATATATAAATCATATAGTTTATTAATATTGTAATATCAAAGATATGAATATTTAAATGATTCTTTATAAGATAAAAAGAAATTATTGTTTTAAATATTTATTAAAATTTTTAAGAATGTTAATTAAATTAATTTTAGAACTTTTAATTAAACTATATATAACTGATAGTTTGACTTATAAGAATAATATGATTATTTAAATTATAAGTGAAATAATAAAAAGTAAAATTAAATAATTAAATGTTATCTTACAGTTTTAAGATAAATTGTAATAGTTATGAATATTTATTTGTTCTGAATTAAATTTTCATTAAATAAGGATTGATTAAATTGATTGGAAATATTAAATTAAATTATAACTTTAAAATGAAGGTCAGAAATTTCATACTAAGGAAGACCTTCAGGCTGCAATAAATACTTGGTCAATTACACAAAATGTACAGTACTTAAATTCGACTTCCAATAAAAGTTGTCTCACTATTGTTTGTACCCAACATAATAATCTGCATAGGCCATGTCCTTGGCGATTACATGCATCACGAAGTAAAAGACTGGGGGGGTCTTTGGAGAGTTACAACTGCAGGTCCTCCACATACATGCACCCAACCTATTATGGCTGCTGGGCATCATAATTGTACCTCTAAATTTATATGTAGGCATATCATGCCAATTATTAGACAATAACTTGATATGAAGCCGAAGGAGATAATTGCAAGAATGGAGTCAAAGTTTGAAATGAAGATTTCATACATAAAGGCGTGGGATGCACGTAAAAAAGCTATCGAAGCGATATTCGGTAGCTATGAGGATTCATATCATTCTCTTCTACATTTCATGGAGGTCATATGTTTGTCCCAACCAGGAGCTGTTTACAATGTTCAGTTGGTTGGTGGTTCACGATTCAAGGCTTTATTCTGGGCATTTGGACCATCAATTTATGGGTGGAGGGAGTGTCGACCAGTCCTTAGCCTCGATGGGACTTTTCTACTGGGAAAGTATCGTGGGACCCTTCTTGCAGTTGTAGGGATTGATGCGAATGGTGGATTATTCCCGTTAGCTTTTTTAATTGTAGAATCAGAGAGCAATGATTCATGGGTTTGGTTCCTGCGTAACCTACATGATTTAGTTGGAGTAGTTAAGGAGCGTCAAAATTTATGCATAATCTTTGATAAGCATCCAGGACTTATGAGAGGGTGTTGAGAAATTTTTCCTAATACCGTTCATAGAAATTGTCTTCGTCACTTACGTAAGAACTTCAAAAAATTTATACGTCGCCAAGCTATTCCTGACATTGAAGGTATTCGCAATAATATGTACTTAGCTGGGATTACAGAGGATATGTCCTATTTCAATCGCATGATGAACCATATTAAAAATGCTAAGCAAGAAGCATATGACTGGTTGATACAACGAGATGTTAGTAAGTGGTCATTATTGTTTGACAATGGATGTTGATACAGCATCATGACAACCAATGCATCGAAATGTTTTAATGGAGTGCTTAAACGTGCCCGTGGGCTTCCAATACAAGGTCTGGTTATGGCCATATATTATAACCTCGTTTCTTTATTTATGAGGCGGTCTACAGATGTTGAGAAGTGGTTGATGGCAGGGGAGTCTAAATTTGTCCCTCGCACTATGAGTACGTTACAGTGAGCTGAACATGAAGCATGAAGATGCCCTGAACCAATAGCCATAAACAGAGGAGAATTTGAAGTTGTGGATACATCATGTCGACCACATAAAGTTGAAGTACTTACGCTAGGCAATTGTACTTGCAAATGCATGAAACCATAATTATATCATGTGCCATGCGTGCATGTAATAGCGGTCGTCAGATATAGGAGGTGGAATCATAATACTTTTGTATCGAAATACTTCACGGTCAATTCATATAGGGCAACATACTGCAGCTTATTCCATGTTGTCCCCCCAAGGATGTTTGGCCAAACTTTAACGAACAAGAAGGAATCATTCCTTTGCTTGTGCCAGCTTTCAGGAGGCGTGTGGGTAGACCCAGATCAAATAGATTTCATAATACAATGGACGAGGCCCCTTCAACCTCAAATAAGAGTTGTGGACATTGCAAAAAAAAGGGTCACAATAGGACAACTTGTCCATATAATCCAATGTCGTCAAGGTAATATTGAATTTTCACCCATCATACTATATGCATTATAATAATTTTGAAATGGGAACTTTCTAAAATACATTGCATAATTCATAGGTATGGCCGACAGATCTAGGCGTAGTCATGTCGGGCGGCGTCTGACTCATGATGTTTATGAAGAGGAGAGTAGACCCCCCATGCCATCAGTAGATGTATGATTTTGATGTATTCTTATTTTCTGTGCATTAATTATGTGTGAAATCTATTGCTTCTTCTGACGATGTAACTGTTATCAAGAAATTTGAAAAATATTTTGTAATATTTATGTTATTTTTATTTATATTTTAAAAAAAAATGATAAACAAATAGTATTGTATATAAGCATTCAATATTTAAGATAATTTTTATGATTTTCAACTACTTAATGTTATTAAAAATATGTTCTCCTACAGTTATGGCCGCTAGCTCGAGTACAATACAATGCGAAGAAAAAATCCCTTTGCAGGCATTGAATATGGAGGGAAGCACTAGGTTAAGGGAATATTTAGGATGATGCATTAGAGGAGAAAGCTAGATTAAATGAGTTCTATCATTGTTGTATACATTCCTGGTCTGATAAGAAAGATATCATATTATGGGACAGACATAGCATAGCTATGACAATCCGCTCTTACAGAGATGAAGACGGTTTGAACAAAGAAGGTTGGCAATGTGCAAAGTAAGGGTACCCGGATGATAGGACATATAGCACCAATCACGTTCCTTAAGACAAGATATGCTGAAACAAGAAGGCGTAGAGATGGATCGATTGAGGTGATTGTGGACAACCCAACTGTTGATATACATCACTGTATTCTCTACAGAAAATGGGATTCTACAGCAGATGCATTCCTTATTAAGACATATGAGAATCTGATTTATTGGCCAGGAAAAAAGAGGAAGAATTTTCTAGAAGCGTCGGATTGGCAATGTGTGCAAAAATGGTTTCAACAAAGATTTGGTTGCTGCCCAACCCAAACCCAACTCCAAGCTCGCACACATATTGTGCTAAATAAGCCCTGATTTTATTATGACTATATATCTTCTTAATGGGATCATGTTTATGTAGTAATTGAATGTGATGTCGCATAGTTATAGTCTTCATATTTTAAAAATATGTATCTATATCTTTTCTGAGATAATGAATTTAAATTTGAAAAAAATATCAAAGTTAGTGAATTTTTTTGGGACCCCAAGGAGAGATTTAGAGCAATGTGTGTCAAACCACTATAAAATTTTCCAATATATTATCTCATTCATTTAATATCTCTTTATCACTAGACATTTAAAAAAAAAAGAAAATATTTGGACAAATGCATAATATATGAAAAAGAAAATCAAATACAAGCATTCCTAATCAAGCGATGTCTATAAAGCATTTTAAATCTTTAGATAACTATAAAAAAGTAATAAAAAAAGTATATCATTTTTACTCTTTTGGGACATTCTAAACTTCGAAATGTAGAAAAACATTAGAGCACTAATATCTAATCAAAGTTATTTTGAACCACCTTTCGTGTTCCTGAAATTTCAAATCTAAACCAACTCATCCGCCACCAAAAGGACCAAAATAATTTATCATACTCATTAGCCTCCAACACCTTCGAATGCCACTTTCTTTGCTTCATTTAAGTTGCATTGCCTTCACCTTTATGAACACCCAACATAATTTACAGGTATGGTCGACAGAGTTAGGCGTGCTCATTATGGCAGACGCACTCCTCATCATAGTGCTGCAGAAAGAGTACAAGTAAATAATAGCATATCATCACTCGTACCATCACACAGGGCTGCTGATCCAGATCAAGTACATATGCATATTTAATGGCATGATTTTTTTATTGATCCAAGTGTTAACATCAATATTATTTGGACTTTTAAATGTGCAGGCATCCACTTTGGTTGCCGCAACTCATCTACGCATGGCTCAGGAATGGCCAGTGGAATGCCCCGAATGATATACACCTTGACCAACCTCAGATTGCAAAATCTAAGGCATTTATAGTTCGTTAGGCTGGATCATAATCTTATCACAGCACTGGTGGAGAGATGGTGTCCATTAACAAATACCTTTCATCTTACGATTGGCGAGATGACAATCACATTACAGGATGTCCAGGTTTTGATGGGGCTTCAAGTTGATGCACAGCTGTAGTGGGACCAAACGTTGTTGGGCAAGGGCGCATATGGCCAACCTGGCCTAGCTGCTGTGACGAGCTTCTGGGGACACATCCTAGCAGGGATACAGTGTATCACGCTCCACATGATGAGGATGATGTTGCAACCTTCAGGATGGGTTCAAAGCAGGTTGAGTCTATGCTCCCATTATGTTGGTTACGATGGACTTTTTACAGAGCATCATATGATAACTTAGCGCCTGAGCATTTCCTTAAGCATGTACGAGCATACATCTAATTCATGATTGGTTGCTTTCTGATACCCGATACATCACGGAGTCATGTCTCACTATAATGGCTACATTTGCTTGCGGATGTGGACAGTTTCAGCAGGATGTCAATAGGTGGTGCGGTACTTGCACATCTTTATAGAGAGCTCTGCCATGCAACAAGGCCTACAAGGACATATATTGCTGGATGTGTAGCACTACTGCAAGTATGGTCATGGGAAAGATTACACATTAGACGACCGACACTACGAGTCCCACAGATTTTTGACTTAGCTGGTCATCCTTTGGGTTGCAGGTAATTATGTTTTAGTTAATTGAATTGACAAGTATTATAAACACTAACTCTTTAAATAATTCAATAGGTGGGCTGAGGACAGGATACGTGAGTTTCCATCTGGTAACACAATGACGAATCGAGATGATTTTGATGGTCTGCGAATAAGTCAAGTGTGATTTCATTAAAATAATCAGAATAAAATATTATTATTAAGAATGACTAAATATATTATATTTTCTCAAACTATCAGGTTACCATGACTCCATATACACAAGAAGTTCTAGAAGCTCTGCCCATATAATGTTGGGATGGGAGGGATATTTGGAGGGCAAGAGTACCGTTTATCAGTTGGAAGCGTGCAGAGTGGCACCTCCTAGACCGTGTCATGAGACAATTTTTAGGCATACAATTCAGTGATATTGAACCCATGGATCAATCTTTTAGGCGCATTGACGGGCGTGGTAGAGCATATTTGGATTGGACTGTACAGTACCGTGACTACCTGCAACTATGGGATGAGAGGAGGGCATATGTGGTTCCCATCACTCCACAAGAAGGTCCAGGTAATAGGGAATTAGGTGCTTATCTACGATGGTATAGATCTTAGGCATCTATCTACCTTTTATAGCCACAAATTGAGCCTCCAGAGACTTTTTTACCGAGATCACCAGGAGAAAGAATAGTGGTATGTGTTCCAATATAATATGTGCTATATTGATTATATAACTTCATTTTTTAATTTTTTTAATAATTATGCATTCATTACTCTATAGGCGGACTACTACATACGATCATCTGCGATAGTTGAGCCACTTGCCAGGGGAAGAGGAGAAAATGCTAGTTCTTTGCAGTTGGCTGTTGATCAAGTTACTGAGCTTTCTGCAAGAGTTCAACAATCGGTTTACATTGACTACACCACTTTTGATACATCTATAGAAGATGTCCACAGAGTAGGGATCGTGGTGCGAGTTCTCACAGACCTCAAGGTAGCAGACGATCTATTTCAGATGCTCCATCCCGATCGATGGGGAGCAGGCACAGACAAATTGTTTATACTGATCCGCATCGTCATTCCCTTCACACACCGTCTATGAGTTATGACTTCATGGGCGTCGATCCTTCAGCCAGACATTGGAACCCGCACGTTGGACAGACTAGTGAAGCAGGAGAGGTATATTACGGCGAACAATATCAACATTAGACAACACATTCTTTATTTCCAATATCTATTCCAGAGTGGATGTCATCAGTAGGATTGCCTTCATCACTAACGCAGCAGGACATTATGTTAATGGGTGGATATCCAACACAAGAAGGTACCCAACAATCGCAATAGCTTGCCGAAGTTGAGCAGCAGGAGAACAAGGTCTCATAGGAGCCACAACTATAAAGAAGAAGACAGAAGGCTCCAATTAGATATACTCCAGGGAGTGGGGCTTTACCTCGGCATCGTTGGTTCTACCTTTGACTTGTATTATTGTTATGAGCTTTGAGATTTGCCTTTGAGTTGTTAACTTTAATTCATATTATGCACTATTGTTATAAATATTTCTTCACTTTTCTTTTTTTTTTTAATGAAAATAAATTATTTTGTTCATATGTTTGCATAGTATAAGAAAGATCAACTCGTTATGAGCTTTTAAAAATTTATCATTTCAGCTACATTATTCAACAATGTACTATCCCGTTTTGGATGCTATCAGAACTGTCCCAACCAAGCAAAATATTAGAGAGGGAAGTAGGCGCTTGCGTTATATTTTCCTACAGATGAGACCCTTGAAGCCAATGTAACATCAAATAAATTATTCAGGTGTGTTATGCATACCTGGGATGAAGACCAAGATTGCTTACTGTGGCACAAACATGATGAACTAAAAAAAAATCAAGGAATATAGAGCTAGCCCTGAACTTCGAGATGTGGGTTGGAAATATCTACAACACAGCTTTAGCATTCATGACCGCCACCTTGTATCAATAGACTTCCTTAAGGGTCGAATTCGGGAACTTGGTCGTGATAGAGAAGGTATAGTTGAACTAGGGATTGGAAGGTCTATGCTAGATATATAGCATTGTATTCTATACTATTATTGGTCTCCTGAACATGATCAATACATATTAGATTACTATAAAATGTTGTTGCAAAGTTCTGAACATGGTAAGGATAAGGATTTTCTTAATGGAGAAGATTGGCAGCAAATACAACTACAATTTCAGCTCTGCTTCAGATGTTGTCCTACACAGACACATCTCCAAACTCATGTACGATATCTACTGCAGCATATGTAATAGTAAAGAAAAAAATCTAAAATTATTGTGTTTAGCTTTATTTCCATTGCCAGGATTTTAAAATGTACTTCATGTTGTTATTTTATCTATCTATCAATTTCGTTTTCTATTAAAACACATTTTTTTGGGTGTTTCTCATTTTAACTTACTTCTCTGATGTGTTTTATGTAGAATATAAATTTTTTTTTGCTGTCTTAACCGGTTGAAAGTAAATGAAGTTTTATAATCAGACAACATAGCATTTCTTTTACAAAAATTTTAATAGGCAAGATTATGATAACTTTTTTCACACTTGCTAGAAGATATGACAATTTTGTTCAAATTTTAAATTTCAACTTTCTTATATTTAATTAAAATATATATATCTAATTTAAATTACAATTATTATATTGCATAATTTTAAAATAAATATTATTTGCATATTCAGCTCTTATGCACATAATTTTAAAATATTAGAAACATTATATTATATGAAATTAAATTATGCAAAATAATTTGTAAATTTACTTAACAACGGAGAGATACAAGGGAGAGAAATAGTGAGAGATTAACTGAAATTTTTAATTTTAATACTTTATAAAAACTAGTAAAAATGCACGTGCACCAAGCGCACGTAAATAAATTTTAAGAAATAAATCTAAATATAATAAAATATGATATAATATTTATTTAATTTTATGAATGAATAGTAAAATAATCAAGACAATAAGTTAATTATTCATATAAGACAACATTTGACAAAACATATTTAACTCTTTTTTTTATAATTTGTTGCTAAAAAAATTATTTGTTAGCAGAATAATTAATAGAGCAATAATAACAATCACATTACATTTGAAAGAATACCTTAAAATTACATTTGAAGAGGTATAATTGCAAGATCTATCAGCAATAATCTTAGAATAGAATAAAAAAAATTTGAATGTTTCTTCCGCAAATCTATATAAATAATTTGATAAATCAAATAGGTATTAACAGATGGTCCTGAATCAACAAAAGCTATCAACGTTTATGATAAAAATAGATGATGTTAAAATAAATTTAAATTACGAATTCTCATCAAAAAATTATATCTAACTTTGGTGTCATAGATGAAGTCAAATCTCATCATAAAAAAGAATATCAAATTTCCAAACCTACTAAATCCCATATATGTTTTGAAAAGGCTGGCTACGAATTGAAGACGCAAAATATTTTTTTTAGAATCTAAAAACGTTTGAAGAAACGAAAAGCACGGAATTCTGCGCTTTCAAACGAAAAGTCTCTGAGCACGGAATTCTGTGCAAAAACGGTGACAGAGAAGAACACGCCGAATAGGTCAGCGCATTCTATAGAATGCGCCAGGTGTTTCGGCGCATTTTATAGAATGCGCCAGGTGTTTCGGTGCATTCTGAAGAATGCGCCAAAATATTAGGCGTATTCTTCATAATGCGCTTAAACATTAGGCGCATTATATGAATACGCCAACCACAACGACGCATCTGCTCGTTTTTAAAATTTTTTAATAATCTGCTCTTTCACCTAAAATCTATATTAAGCAAGCTCCTTAAAATTTCCCCGACATAGAATACAAATGAACCCAAATAGCTTTCCTATGGACCCACTCTACTATCATCTTTTTCCAAGCTCCCCAGGTTTTCCTTGCACTGAAATCTTGCAGACCAAGAAACCCGAACACCTCACGCTCTAATAAATTCAGCTATAAATTTGCCTTCATCATCGCAATTCTAATCCAAAAAGCCTTCTTTACATATCCTACTTTTCTCCCCAACCTCAGCAGAAGACTTTGAGCTCTGTTAGCTTCAGGGAATGGAGAACCAAAAGCAGCACTTTGAGAGGAAAGGGAACCCTCTACCCAGGAGAGGCCAAGTGAAGGCCAGGATCTTTGGAAGCTTAGTTCGTTCAATCATACCCAGCCCTTCAAACAACTAAACAAGGAAGCGGCAAATACCAGAAGCTAGCTCGGCGATGCTGACGCCGGGGACCAGTGGGTACACCTCAGATGAGTGCTCTGAAGCTTAATTGCTCTCCACCCATGGGCCATGGCCACCCCTTTTTTCTCTGTTTTATTGTTTAGGAAGAGATTTTAGAGTTCTTTGAACTCTGACGAGCTGTAACATATTAATTTGTTATTTTCTTTTCCTGTATATTTGTTGTAAAAAGAAATGCAGTGAACGGACTGTTTTGTCATGAGCTTTCTTCGATTAATTTTAGAGGAAAAGCTGTGCTGAGGTCTTAATTGAAACTTGAAAATGATTACTTTAGGGTAAAATTATCATACAGATACTGGAATGAAGAAGAATTGATGGAGAAGAAATTTCTTAAAAGGTGAAAAAAGAGCTTAATAGAAGGATTGATGGAGATGTATCTGTGCATATTAAGTCATGCTTCAGGATGTAATCGCTAAGATGATACTGTAATTGGTGCATTTAAGAACATGGTTTTATATTAGTGGAGCATCTCTAAGTCGTTCTCTGTTCCATAGAGAACGTAATGGATGTTGGTAATTTCATAATTCTAGAAAATACAATTGCTAGAAAGAGTTGGATCACAATGAAAACATGAGAGAAACGTTTCACTTAGTCTTGTACAAATCTGTTGAAATTAGTTTTCTCTCAATATGGGTTTCCTTAAATAGGCCTACGAATTCATTGAAGCACTCTCGAGGAATATTTTATTCAATCTTAAAGCTGAACATTTTAATTGTAATTGATAACTCAGAATGAGTAGTACACCCACCCAAAATGAGTTATTGAGCAGTACGTAGTAATTCATAGAAGTTCTGTGCATTGATGTTAGATGATTTGTAATCACTCAAATTTTTGAAATAATTTTTTTAATTAAAAATTTTGAATTTCTACATTATGCCTTGTCAATGAAGGAAGAGAGAGGGAGGAGATAGACGATTGTTCGGAACTTTTTCATCCATCAATTTTGTTCAAAGATTTCTTCTATTTGTTGTAAGTAATCCAAATCTCATTTTAGTTTTCAATGATTTTGAGTTTGATGGATTTTTTCTCCTCTAACTCGATAAAAATGCAATTTCTCGTGATTTATCAATTTTTTACAGTATAATTTTTTATATATAATAGATATGAATAGTATGGACATTTTGACAATAACATCACTAAATTTCGTAAGGTAGAATTAAAGTTATAATTTTTTGAAATTATAAATATTATATTGATTTTCTTGTATTAAACAGAATTAACGATTTCATACTGTATTTTGATTTTGAAATTTGCATAAGTAAAGCTAATTGTTAATACTATAAAATGAATTAGTTGTTAAAACATAATACCTTGCGCAAGAGGGTGGGCCGATGGTTTCCTTTGAAGATGGTTTGTTGTATTATCCTGGTTGTAGCCTGTAACAGATGACCGAACTATACCGATAGACAGAGGATGATGACTTTTAAATGATTTTTGAAAGCCACCTATAATAATAATAATGATAAAAGATGAATTATTATGATATGATATAATGGTATGAAGAAAGAATAGATGAATAGATGAAAATATCACATTAAAATTGGATGTCCTGTCTTGCTGAACCATATACTAATGCATGCATATATTATTAGCATTGATAAATAGAGTAGTAATATGTGTACATATATAACATATAAATAGATACAAGAATTGATTGTATATACTTGATAGGATGGATGTAAGAGGATAAGACTGATAATATTGATATATATGTGCCTGTGATTCTTTTTACTAATACTCGAATGATTATAGTACCGCAACTTTACGGATTTACTAATTCTCATGCCTGTTATTGATTCTTAGATTCATTGTATTATTTTTTTTACTTTTCTCATTGATCATTTTGAGCTTTACAAATGATAACTGATTATTGATAAGATTAATTTTATTGACTGAATTGAATATGCATATTGATTCTTCTAACCTTATGTTGAAAGCTTTGGTGAAATTTGAGTTACTGAACTTTTTAGCTCATTATGTGAATTTTGATTATTTCAAGTTAGGGAAAGGGCTAGGACCAGGTGAAGTGAGATTGACAAAGATTCTCAGATCTTTCTTTAGATTTTGGCTATATATTTTTTTTCATTCTTTTGTAGTCAAGAGATTATGAAAGATTAGGAATTGTAGTGATCTCCTAACTAGGTATATAAAATTTTGGTAAATAAAAATAGTAAAATAATTTGATTTATATAAATTTAATTACTTTTACTGAATATTTGATTATATTGATGATTTATAGAAGCTCTGGTATATTATTAAAATGATAAATAGATAATTCTTCCAAATTTAATTTTGGGTTATGACAAATTGGTATCAGAGCAGTTGCTAGAAGAATTGATTAAATTATTACGAGAGTTATAGAAATTTGATTATGAACTAGATAGACTAGGTAAATTCAGGGGCATTGGTTTGCATCCATAATTGATTGCATAAGTGAGTGATATGTGATTAAATGAACTATATGAGTGTATTAGGGGTGTCAATTCGGGTCAACGGGTCGAGTTCGGGTCGAACCTGACTTGACCCCGATGTAAACGGGTCAACCAGAACCCTACCCGTTTAGCTAAATGGGTCAGACAATTGAACCCGAACCCGACCCGTACGGTTTGCCGGGTTGACCCAACACAACCCGACCCGTCGATTTCTTCCCAGCGCGGGCAAGAGCAGCTCAGGCGAACCGCGTGCACTATAGGACTGGCAGAGAGCAGGACTGGCGGAACTTGCGGAGAGCGGCACTACCGCACTGGGGGCCTGGGGGCTTGGGGCGAACCGCGCGGAGCCGCAGACTGCGGGACTGGTGGGACTCACAGAGAGCGGCACTACCGCACTGGGGCCTGGGGGCTTGGGGGGAGTCGCCGTGAGCGGCACTGCGGGATGCTGGGACTGGCAGAGAGCGCGGACTGCGGGACGCCGGGACTGGCGGAGTGCCTGAGAGCGGGGCTGGCGGGGTAGCAGAGAGCGGCACTATGGGTCACGGAAGTGACGCGACATGACCTGGGACTAGACGTAGATGCAGCTAATCGGGTCAATTTGGGTTGACCCGTAGGTTTCTAGGTCAACCCAAACTCGACCCATTTTTTAATCGGGTCGGAAATCTGAACCCGAACCTGACCCGTTTCACAAACGGGTTGACCCGAACCCGGATTTTTTCGGGTCGGGTTCGGGTCAAGTTTAGGGTCGTGTCAATTTTTGACACCCCTAGAGTGTATGATAGGATTTGATTGAGTTCGATGAGTTTTGATTCGTGATTTATTTTTATTTAATTTTATTGTTCTTATTTTATGCCCAAATCCTTAAATGAAAATGCCAGAGACTATGTTTTTTTTAAGGTGGACAGATTGTAATAACTTAAATTTTTTAAATAATTTTTTTAAATGAAAAATCAAAATTTCAGCACTATGTCTTGTCAAAGAAGGAAGAGAGAAGGAGGAAAGAGAAGGTTATTAGGAACTTTTTTTCCATTGATTTTGTTCATAGATTTCTTCTATTTGTTAGAAGTAACCAAAATCTTATTTTAGTTTTCAGTGATTTCGAGTTTGATAAATTTCTTCTCTCTTAAATAGATAATAATGCATTTTCTTATGATTTATCGAGTTTTTACTGTATAATTTTTTGTATAATAAACATGAATAGTGTGGACATTTTGACAATAACATCATTGAATTTCACCTGGTAAAATTAAAGTTATGATTTTCTAAAGTTATAGATTCTTGTATTGAACAGAATTAACTATTTTATACTGCATTTTGATTGTGACATTTGCATAAGAAAGAAAGGCTGACTATTAACATTATAAAATGGATTAGTTATTAAAATATAATACCCTGTGCAAGAGGGTGGGCCGACGAATTTTTTGTAAAAGAAGATTTATGGTATTATCCCTATTATAGACTTTTACTAAGTTAAGTGTTACAGAGATGAGGATGCTCAGGTGGATGAGTGGCTTTATCCTTAGAGATAAGATACGAAATGAGCATATACGTGAAAAGGTTGGAGTAGCTCCAGTGAAAGATAAGATTAGAGAGAGTCACCTTAGATCGTTTGGTCACATAAAATGGTGGCCTTCCGATGACCTGGTTAGGAAAGTAGAGGTATTATATTTGACCTATGTTAAGAAGGTAGAGGTAGACCTAAAAAGACTTGGTTAGAAAATATTAGAAATGATATTTCTTTATTAGATTTAAACAAAAATTTGACTTTTAACAAGACATAATGGAGAAAAAAGGATTCATGTAACCGACCCCATGTAGTGGGCCAAAGGCTTGATGTTATTGTTGTATCCCTATTATAGCCTATAATAGATGACTGAATTACACCGATGGGAAGAGGGTGACGACTCTTAAATGATTTTTAAAATTCATATGTAATAATAATGATAAAATATGAATGATAATGATATGAAAAAGGAGCAGATGAAAGGATGAAAATATCATATTAAAGTGGATGTCCTACCTTGCTAAATCATATACTGATGCATGCATATATTGATAGCATTACTAAATAGAGTAGTAATATGTGTACATGTATAACATATGAATAGATACAAGCTTTGATTATATATAATTGATAGAATGGATATAAGAGGATAAGACTAATAATATTAATACCTATTGTTGACCTCAATTTTCATTCGAGCGCCCTCGAGGGCCTTCGATTAGTTTAATCAAACTCCATCAAGTCCAATTTGAGCTCGAATCAGCTTGAATTGAGTTGAATTAGACTCGATCGTGTTTGATTAAACCCAACTAGTCCGCCTTAGCCGCATCGAGTTCGATTTGACTTGAGTCGGTTTAATTTCATTAGTTTGGTCGAGTCGAGTCGAACCCAAATTGACCCAAACCCAGCTGAATCAGATTTGATTTGAATTCAATTTTAGCTCAATTTTCTTAATTTAATTCCAATCAAATTTTAATTAACTTTCTCATAATTATTGGATTTGTTCCCAAACAAGAAATTGCATCGACAGTTACGATTGAATGCGATCCACGATTCAGCCGAGATCACCTATTAGTGGGACGTAGGTATGGAAGGATTTCAAAAAGAGGGGGAGCTTCCTTTCTTGGCATTAATGTGTATTTACCCAGGCGGAGCTCGCTCTCTCTCAGGATCAGTTGGCAGAAGTAAGGAGCCGAGACCCTCCCTTATTCGCAAGATTTCCCCGCTCCCACTCCTTGCTTTTGCCTCTCTTCCATTTGAACTAGACCAGAAGGCTAAGCCCCCCTCTCGCTCTCCCTATTCGCAAGCCAGGCGGAAGACCCAGGCTTGCTAACATTGAAGGCTCTCCCTCTGACGCTCAGCGATTAGCACTCCAGAGACGGACCTCCCCTCTCAACCGTCTCTCTATTTCGCAAGTCTAAGGAGAAGGGGTGAACCCCCTCTCTCTGGATCTCTCTCTCGCAAGCCAGGAGATCGAACCCCCTGCTCTCCGTCTCTCTTGCTCGCGGAAAACCCAACCGAACCCGACACCGACTTGAGCTCTTACCTTAGCTGTCGGCTTCCCTCCTCCTTGGAGCAGGTAAACTCCTTGTCTTCCCCTATTATTTCTTCTTCTTTTTCTCCTTCCTTTTCTTCTTTCTTCTTCTATTTCTTCTTCTTCTTCTTCTTCTTATATTGCTTTCTCTTCTTCCTCCTAATTCATGATGGATATGTTGGTAATATAATTATTAGCTATTTGTGGAATGATGGGTATATGAATCATGAGAATCTTGTGTAGATTATTCGAAAGATTTCACTGAAATAGGTGTGTAAATCAAACTCTCAGGTGGGCTTGTTTGTGCAATCTTGTAAACATTGCATGTCAAGTGTTTGAAAAAATGCCATTGAGAAAAAATTGGGATGTTTGGATAGTTGTGGCCTTTGAAACATAAGCTTGCATATGAAATGTCTTAACCAAGGGCTTTGTGAATACATTTGAATGCAAAGATTTCATATCATCTCCTTTCTTTGTATTTCTTAGGATTATGAGACTAGGGATAGATATTCATGTTGAGAATGAATGATAGTTCACTTATTCTCTTGTTATAATTCATGCCATACAATTTTTGTACTCTCTAACACTCATCTCTATGGGTGATTTTCTTTTCTTTCTACATGAAAACATGTGATTTATATGCAAAGGGATTGAGTATTTCTATGAATCTCATCTTGCTTATGAGAGCATCAAGTAATGCTTATTTTGTGTTAGTGAAATCTCCATGATTTATTACTCACAATCGTAGACTAGAGGCGAGGTGAGATATGAACATGTGTACTTAATGTTATGAAGGCTCTCTCATCATTATGACAAATCATTGTTGGCAAGTATTTCTCTTGTTGATGATTCATGATTGAACTTGTATTAGAGCATAATTGGTGAGCTTTTCCTTTCTTGAAAGATGAAAATATATTGCATTTTCTCTGGTTGTTTTGGGTTCCAGTCGTTAGGGAATAATGAAGGTGGTTATGAAGGTATATTGCATTTGTTTTAAAATCAATTTTTCTTACCACATGTCGGATTTCTGGCTTAAACGCTCCTTTAGAGTGAATTGCTCTTAGTTTGGTTTGAGAGGAAAATATGCTGAGATCTTTATAGATTTAATCTTCTTTTAAAAAAAAACTTGTATTTGGATATAGAAAATTGTTGGATGTTATTCTCTTGGCATATACATTCATTTTGGTAGATCTTCCATTCTACGAGTTGGCCTTATGTTTGAATATGGAAGTTTATTCTCCACTAAAATTGGCTCTTCTTTTGTGAAGTTTGGATGTTAAGAGAGCTTATACCAATATAAAAAAAAGAATTCATATGAGATGGTTTCTTGAAGGTCCTCACCATGAGCATTGAGAATAGTTATGTTGCTTATTATTAATGATTGATGCTTTACTCTATAAATCACCAGTAAGCTATTACAATCGCCTTTTCTTAGTCATTGTCAGAAGGGATATAGTTGATGGTATGTGATCTCATATTTTGGTAATTAATTTCTATAAATCTTGAATGTTTCACACTTGTTTGAGTTTATGTGAAAAATCATGTTGATAGTTGTGTTGGAAAATATCCTTGGTGCTTTATGTTTCATGTAGAGATTTGTACGAATTCAATGCAATGGTGGTTTTGAGAACGGTCGGAAAAGCTTTGTGAATTATTTAGCATTGAGAAATCCTATGATATGCTTTGTGAGTATTTTATAATGGAAAGCTTTATGAATTTTCTTGTTGGAGAATTTTCATAGATTTAACCCACGTCAAAGAAATTTGTTGTTTATTTTGTATCGAAAGAAACTATGGTGGATTTCATATGATAAAGGTTTTATGGCCTGCTTCGTCTGAGAGGTTCTACGAGTTATTTTTGGGGAGTGCGAATTTTATGAATGGCTTTGCATTTGGAAGGCTTGGTGTTGGAAGGCTCTTTTAAGTCTTCTTGGAATGAAATGAATTTTCATGGGTGAGTTTTCTTTCTTTAGTTTGTATTTAATTCTGGAGATGAGTTTAAAAAAATATGAGTTGAAAGCATGTTTGGGTTTGGAGTAGAAGAACTTGTTTTCTTCTTCGCCACTTTGAGTTTTATATAGAAGGTGATGTGGGTAATTGTGTCAAATATTTCGAGTGCTTTCTTGAAACGTGGGAAGATTAAATAGCATCAAAATTCCTTTTCTCTTATTTACGTTTGGCTTAAATGTTGAATTGGAGCGAAGGAGGGGTTAAAGGCATGTTTGGCTTTAAAAAGTGTATGCCTAACAATGAGATGCTTACATGCTTTTTCCTCGAAATTTGTTTCTTTCTCTTTGGCATTTGTTGGAGTTTTATGTGAAAAGCATGTCAATAACTACATTGGAATATCTCTTGAACCCTTTGGCGGAGGATCGAATTGGCATTAAATTCTCTCTTTTGATTGCATCTTTAGTAGAAGGCATTGAGTTTCAACTTTGAGGATATTTCTTGTTGGTTGTTTGTTATAAAAGAAAAGTTGTTATAACTCTCCTTCTCACATGTGTATGATTTCGTCACGATGGTTTTGGTGGAAATATATGAAATGATTTCCCATTTGTCTTCATTTGAAAATCATCTTTTCTATATTTCTTTAACTACTTGTGGCTATGAATATTCTTGGAAAAAAAGTGTGTTATGTTGCATTGTCTCCTTGCAGGAATAGAAGAGTGGTTACTTGTAATGATTCTTATTAGTTTTGGTGGAGTGAGGTGTGTTGGAAGTTTGAGTTTGTTGGAAAGGGGAGTTTTAGCTCTCTCTCTCTTCCTCCCCCTACTTCTTTCTTTTCCTACTACTTGTGCCTTGAGATGAAATGTAATTCTTCCAAAGTCCAAAATTTCAAAGGCAAATGACTCAACTGGTGTCCAAGTCCGAAGAAAGGTATATTTTTTATTTAATAACATTTTATTTTGATTATTTACATATTGAGCATTAACCTGCTCTCACACAACCTTCCTTTCTTTTCTGTGTTCTTTGCGAGGTACTCTTAGGAGGGCAAAAGCAAATAGCAACTGGAGCACAGATGAAGGAGCTTGGATAATTAGATCCAAGCATCAGTCACTCCTATCCATTCTAGTGGGGGTGCTATGGGCGGAATCATCGGGTCGTAGCCCCTGGTGTAGTGAGTTCTTCTTAAAACATAGATGGCCTTTAGGGAACCCTTCTATGTGCACGTTCCCAACCCTTTAGGACCTTATAGAAATTTAAATTATTAGATGATTTTCTTGTCTTATTTTATTTTTAGATCCCTAAACTCAGTTACAGACGTGCGAATGTTTAAAGGGTTAGAAATAAACCTCTCTTCATCCCCCTACAATAGTAGTGACACTTAAGGATAAAAATTAAGGACCGAGTCTTAGAAAAATATAGACTTAGGATGCATGCTCCCTTTAGGATAGAAATATAAAATATAGAAAACTTAGTGACACATTATCCGAGGGCTAGTACGCTGCAATTTATTAATAATTAATCAATGAAATCAATAATAATCTAAATTAAATGCATTCAAACCCTCAACTCTCAATCAAACTATAACCAACATATATAATCACTAGGAGGTAAAATTTGAATATGAACTTGAATTAAATCTGACTAATCTATTTATCAATACTTAATTAAATATTAACTAAATAAAATTCATTAAAATAAACTTAAATTCAATGTGTTATAAAATTGGAAAACAAACCTAAACTAAAATATGTTAACCTAAAAGACCTTTAAATGCCCAAAATTTAAAAAATCATAACTAATTCTAAAAAAATCCAAATTGAATAAACTAAAAGGCATTCAAATCCAATTAAAATCTCGTATTTATTAAAAATATCAACTTTCCTAAAATCAACCTAATTTAAAAAGTCAACTCCTTAGTCAGCTGTAGTCCAATAACTAGGGCCCGAAACTTCTAAAAATCATAACTTTGCTTAGAAAACTCCAACTTCAACAAACTCAAAGTCTAATCACCCCTTATAAGGTTTAATATTTAATAAAAATACTGGAACCCCTAAACCTAGCCTATTTCTAAAAGTCACATTTTGGACCCCTCTTAACTCAGAGGATAGGATGCCCCAGACCTTCTAAAATCCGTTAACTTAACTTAAACTTTGAAGAACACTACCCTAAGCATTAAAAATGATCAACCAATTTAATTAACTAAATTGGAGCCCAATACACTAATATTTGAACTTTAATTAAACTTCCCTTTTGGGCTTTCCAACAAACCCGAACACAAAGTAACTTGAACTAATTGCCTAATATAGGACCTATCCAAAGCCGCATTGCCTTCTACACACACATAGAATTGTTTGCTAGGGCACCACTTCTAGCTCTAGGTTAGGCTGATATTTTACTTTTCTGCTTCTATGATGTGACATTCTTGCATGTGGCATGTGTGCTGGTTACTTTGATTTGCTGTGATTGTTTTGATGTTCATTTTGTTACTGTACTTCCTTTAAATGATATGATATGCACGATATATTACCCATAGGTTATGAGCGATCTTGATACTGACGTAGTCTCATGCAGGTGGCCATGCTCATGCAGTGCTAAAGTAAAGGGGGGTAAAAATGAAATCATAATAAATATATATAGCATGCATTGCTTACTACAGGTGCTCCAGATGCTTATCCCCCAAAAATAAATAAGAGCATGGACAAGTGTGGTTGGCATGAGTACTTTATTTTTTATATATAACTGCTTGGGATTTTCTATTTTAATTGCTTAGGATAACCATACAAGAGAGTCTAGATTTTCTTTTTGATGATGTAATTTGTATTTAAAGTATCGAGTTATGAAAGTCTTCAAAAGTGAGGCATTTCAAACACTAGGTACCCAAAGGAAAAAAGAAAGGCCCTTCACAGAGAATTTCTTATTCATTTGGGTACTCCTCTGAAGGTTGAATCCTACGAAGTTCGGAGGAAGATGATTCGAAGAAGATGAACCCTACGAGGACTGGAGGAAGATGATCCATAGAAGACTTGAAGACAAAATGCCTTACTTTTGACACTTGTATTATTCAGTAGGATTAGAATAAAGGTTATTGTCGGTGGGGCCTGGCCACTATTATTTTTTTGCAGACCCTGGGTTGTACTTATATGGTACTTTCCATGGACTTTGGATATTACTTTCAGTGGATTTATTTTATTGATGAGTTTACTTTATTTGCGTCATAGAAATTATCTGCTTTTCTTAAGTTTCTTTCTTGCATGTGTGTGTGCCTGATTTCACTAGGCTCTTTAAGGATTAAAACATTTTCTACTCGTAACTAAAATTTAATATTTTAAGACTTAATAACATAAAAATTTAATGATCTAGGGAATGGCTGGAATCATCTGGGTCGCATGCATATTAATGCATCTCTCTTTCTCCTTGTTAAGACACTTCTATGCCTGTGGGTAGAGTCCAGATAATCCGACCTATGAGGATGAGATGTTGGATCTGAGAAAGTCTAGTCTTTTTCAAAAAACTATTTTTTAAGCCTTTTTAAAATTTCATGCATACCTAATTTGGAGACTTTAACCAACATGCATTGCATTAGAAACTAATTAAATTAAAATTTAATTACATTAATTCTAGAAGCATTCTACCCTATATAAGTACAAGGCCACTTAGGAGCCTCTCTAGATGTTGGCCTTAACTTCTAAAAACTGAGCTACCCACCCATCCTTCATAAAGACTGTACATTATGGATTTTATACGACTAGGTGGTTAGCTGGCTTTCCTTTTCAGGCAGGATATAAGCCCAGAATGTATTAGCTAGGATACATGTGTTAGTGTTGTGAGTAAAAAACTAAACCCACTATATTTAGGGTTCAAAACTATTATTATTGGTGTCCTGTAGTATGCCTCATCGGTGGGTTAGTCATATATCCTTCAGAGGCTATAAATCCTATTTATCCATATCACATGGATGACGCCACCTCCATCCTTTTCTCTTGCGTGCTCTGAGTGTATTGTTTATTTATTTTCTCCAATTTCTTCTCATTACCTTAGTCCCTGCGGATGCTGATGTGAGCCGTGTATGTTGACTAAGCTAGGTTGAGCCCTTTCCTTCCCCTTTGAGTAGGAACTTCCTATTCTTCTCCCTATGTACCAATCCCATATGAGAGAATAATATAGGATCCTTAATCGAGAGTCTTCTTAGCCCCGTGCTTAAGATGTAATTAACCACGGGGGCTTGTGCCCCTGAGAAACCAAATTCCACATCAAATAAACCTCACTTGAGCTGATGTATTAGGTGGGGGAAACCCCGTGGCTCTGATCAGGTCATGCATATTATTACCCATCGAGGTGCGTAGGTGAGAGCCGCTATTCTTAATGGTTGATTGTATGTATGATATACTCTGCCCTCCCATTGGCCCGCTTGTGAAGTGCTCAAAGGCCTGCGATCGTTTGTCCTACGGGATAGTGTTGTCGTACCCTTTGCATCTCTATTCCCCCGCACGGCGGTGTCCTTTTGGAGGCCCACACCTATGTGCGTGTGATTCTTTTTACTAACACTTGAATGATTATAATTCTATTGTTTTACTAATTTACTGATTCTCATGTATGTTATCGATTCCTATATTCATTGTAATGATTTTTCTAGTTTTATTATTTATCATTTTGAGTTTTACAAATGATAACTGATTATTGATGAGATTAATTTTATTGATTGAACTGAATATGCATATTGATTCTTCTAGTCATGTGTTGAAAGCTTTGGTGAGTTTGAATTACTATTGGTCCTTTTAGCTTATTATGTAGATTTTAATGATTTCAGATTATTGAAGGGGTCAGGACCAGGTGGAGTGAAAATGGAAGAGATTCTCAAATCTTTCTTTAGATTTCATTATATATATTTTTTCATTCTTTTGTAGTCAGGGGCTTATGAAAAATTAATGATTGTAATAATCTCCTAACTATTGTATGTAAAATTTTGGTAAATAAAAATAGTCAAATATTTTAATGTATATGATTTTAATTCCTTTTGCTGGATATTTGATTATATTGATGATTTTAGAAGCTTTGGTATATTATTAAAATGATAAATAGATAATTCTTCCAAACTTGATTCTGGGTCGTGACACGATTCCTCTCTATGTTCTCTTAATTTTAAACTCGCTACATAAAAAAATATTTTTTCATACGTCCTTGTATTCTCATCCTCTACTATTTTGGAAGTTGTGGAGGGACTAGATTACGAGTTAGAATGTGGTGGGTAGTCTCCATATGAAGTCTAAAATCAATATCTTGGCATGAATCCTCTATGATATAAATCAAGTGTAATCTCATCGGGTAAAATGTATACTTAATTTTTTTGCTTTGAGCAAGGATACCTAAACCTCTTATCTAATAAAAATGAAGCTAATTGACATGCCATGGGAATAAAATATTCAACTCCCTTAATAAATTCATCTGTTAGTAACTTTCTTTTCAATAACAATATATTATACATCCATGACCCCTGACTTCATATATTCATATATAACTTGATCTAAAAATATAAAAACATAAAATTTGAATAGATGAAAATATATGAAGATAGTTGCCCTTTTTTCTCACAATCCCTCTTCACTGTTAAGATTATTTCATTACAATTAGTGAATGTAATATTGCTATAACTCATTCAACAATTATAATTATAAGCATAGATCAAATTCTAAGGTTGTTCAACAAATATGAAAATCCTAGAAGCAACAATAACTCATTTTTAACAAAACGTAATTGATGAAATCTTTAAAAATTGAAAATGATTAAAGAGATGAAATTTTATCTTTAAAATCTCGAAGAAACAGAGCTAAATGATCTAAAAATAACCTTGAACGACGTTAGGTAGTGGAGAGGACAAGGGAGCTGTTCGAGAGAGAAAAATTCATGAAATGGAAAAGGGAGGCAGCTTACGATGAAACAGGGCCTTTTCCAAAAGATTTTTCTGTCGGAAATGTTAATCGGAAGTTCCACCAGGACACTTAATTACTGATAGAATTTTTGGCAATAATGCTTTCATTTCTTGTAGTGTCAGATGAGTTTTAATATATTAATGTGTAAGATGTACTGAATTAGTTTATTAGGAATGTTATTTGGGAGTCAATTCCAAGGACTGAGAATCAAAGTGTCATAGGTACTAAATGGGTCATTATAATAATTTAAATGACTCATTTTTAGTATTAAGAAATAAGGCTAATTGTCTTGCAAAAGATTTCAATCAAATAAGGGGCATAAATTTTAAAGACTTATTGTAAAGGATATTAATTAGATAGAGTACATAAACTTTGAGGAAATATTTGCACCTGTAACTTAGCTTGGAGCCATTAAATTATTATTAGCCTTTGTATGCTTTAAGGACTTCAAGTTTTTTCAAATTGCTATTAAGAGATATTGAGGAGCCTCCAAATTTGAAAACATAAACAATCTAGATTATAACTTCAAGCTTACAAAAAGTACTTTATGGACTAAAAAAACACCATAAACATAATATAGATTGAATACAGTTTTGTTTAAAAAATAACTTTTATGAGAGAATTATTGACAGAACTCAAATTTTCAAAGAATTTAGTTCTAATTTGAGTACTTTATGGACTACAAAAGGCACCATAAACTTGATATAAATTGAATATGCTTTTGTTAAAAAAATAGTTTTTTTTATAAGAGAATTCTTGACATTACTCTATTTCAAAGCAATTTAGTTCTAACTTAAGTGCTTTGTGGACTCAAAAGCTCCATAAGCATTTAAGTGCAACAGTAAGCTGCAATATTTAAATTCAGAAGTCGATCTGCCGTCAGTTACCAAGGAGAACTGACAAAAAAGAAGGTTATAATAAAAATATAAAAAAATAAATGAATGAGGTCATCGCATAGCAAAAACATTACCAACTTCGAATTGTTTACAATAAATTCCCTATCATTCATTCATGTGAAAGCATATCCTAACAAGTGAAGTCATAGAATACAAATGAACCCAAATAGCATTCCTATTGACCCACACTACTGTCATCATTTTCCAAGCTCCCCAGGTCTTCCTTGCACTGAAATCTTGCAGTCCAAGAAACCCGAGCACCTCACACTCTAATAAATCCAGCTATAAATTTGCCTTCATCATCGCAATTCTAGTCCAAACAGCCTTCTTTCCCTATCCTACCTTTCTCCCCAACCTCAGCGGAAGACTTTGAGCTCTGTTAGCTTCAGTGAATGGAGCACCAAAGGCAGCACTTTGAGCAGAAAGGGAACCCTCTACCAAGGAGAGGCCAAGTGAAGGCCAGGATCTTTGGAAGCTTAGTTCGTTCAATCATCCCCAGCCCTTCAAACAACCAAAGACGGAAGCAGCAAAGACCAGAAGCTAGCTCGACGATGCTGACGCCAGGGACCAGTGGGTACACCTCAGATGAGTTCTCTGAAGCTTAATTGCTCTCCACCCATGGGCCATGGCCACCCTTTTTTTTTTGTTTTATTGTTTAGGAAGAGATTTTAGAGTTCTTTGAACTCTAACGAGCTGTAACATATTAATTTGTTATTTTCTTTGCCTGTATATTTGTTGTAAAAAGAAATGCAGTGAACGGACTGTTTTGTCAGGAGCTTTTTTCGATTAATTTCAGAGGAAAAGCTGGGCTGAAGTCTTAATTGAAACTTGAAAATGATTACTTCAGGGTAAAATTATCATACAGATACGGGAATGAAGAAGAATTGATGGAGAGGAAATTTCTTAAAAGGTGAAAAAAGAGCTTGATAGACGGATTGATGGAGATGTATCTGTGCATATTAAGTCATGCTTCAGGATGTAATCGCTAAGATAATACTGTAATTGGTGCATTTAAGAAAGTGGATTTGGATTAGTTGAGCATCTCTAAGTAGTTCTCTGTTCCATAGAGAACATAATGGATGTTAGTATTTTTATAATTCTTCTTAATTTCATGATGTATATTTTATATTCTCTTACAGGTTATATTCATTCATCATGTTTGCAATGCTGTTGACCTTCAAAATATCTTAGCCTTTCAGCTAGTCTGTTGGGGCTGGGAGGCTTACTCAGAGCCTCCTTACAGAATTCTCGAACCTCAGCTCTCTCCTATGTAACATTATCTTCCATGAAGTTGTCAAATCCCTCTCAACCGATTTCTGTGTGGTCTGCCTACTCATTCTCAGCTTTGTTGAGAACTCAATTCACTCTTACCACTTTTGAGGCATTCAAGGAAGAAATCCGAGGCATGGTGGGCATCGAGAGAGTCATGAAGAAGGGAATGATGTGGATAATTATATGATTGATATGATAAAGAATTTTAAGAGCCATAGGGATAATAAAGACATTAATTATAAAAAAAATTAATTTAATAAAATAAACTTAATTATATGAGTTTCAATCACCTCGCATGAAGAGTTTTCATCAAAGAGGGTTATTTAAGGGCCGAATCAAAATGCATAGTTTGTTGAGGACGCCATCCATTTAATCACACCAATATCTTCTCTTCTTCCTTATCTTCAATTAATTTTTCATTTGTCTACTACATCATCTCCCACATCCCTCAGAAGTTAAGCTCCCAAGCACATAGTAGTGTGTGGCATATCTTTAGAAATGCACTAGAGAAGTGAACATGAAGAGCTATAATGATATTGGGGATGATCTCCAGGAATGGTAGACTTGTAAGAAAACTTAATGTCGATTCTACAAAAGTTTTTTAAATTCAACTATATTTTCTGATTAGAGATTAATTTATAAAATATAGAATCAACTAAACAAAATTGCGGAAGCTTATTCATAAACATATTTTATATATCTCCGACTTTATATATTTGATCACGTTCTTCACTAATTTTGAATTCTTCTAAACATTTCTCTCCCAAATGATGGTGTGTTTCTTCTTCTTAGAAGTGGTTAGAGAGAAAGGTTTAGGGACCCAAAATATATAAAAATTCTGAATTATTGCTACCCATCATAGCAATAAATGAATTTTCAGTTTTAAGAGCTTAATTTAAAACTAAGAAACATTCATTTTTAATTTTTGAATTAAAATTGAGTAATGGTCATTTTAAATGCTAAATTAAAATTGAAATCAATAATTTCAATCAATTAATTATGAGTAATTTGGACTATTAATGATAGTTATTTTTACAATCTCCCATTTGGTCCAATTATTCCACAACAAATAAAATAACAAAAATCATGAATCATGCACTACAAGAAAAACTTGTATTTCCAGAGGCTTAAATCCGCATGAAAACAAGGACTGCCACTGGAAATTCTGCATTTCGGTGGATTGCCGACGAAAATTTGGTCGATGGTAAAATGAGCGTTGGAAGCATTGTTCCGGCAGAAGTTTTCCACAGGAGAAACTTTCGACGGATTTCCTACGAAATTGTGCAGCCAAATTTGTCATTTGTGATTTTCTCTTCCTGGCAATTTGTCCGACATAATTTTCAGTGGAAACGTACCACCAAAAATACCGGCTGACAAACTGTTAGGAACTGACCGACGGATATGTTCGACAGTTTAACCACCGGTACTTCCGGCAGAATTTGTCTGTCGGAAACATGATACCATTTCGCCGGTACATAAAGTTTATTTCACAATAAAAATGGATAATAAAATATGCAAACGTAAAAATGAAATGTCCAATATAAAACTAAAATATACAGTAATAATAATGAAAGTCTAATCAGAATCTATCTCATCATTCTCCTCCTATGTTGATGTTAGCTGCTTTCTACTGAACTGCTCCCTCAATTTCTGTAACTCATCCAACAATTGACTTTGCTGCATTTGCATGTCAGCTTGTAATTTTTTGACTTGATCAAGCTCTGCTGTAAGAGTAGATACCTGTTGGCTATACAATGACTCCTAGCTGCTTGCTAAGAAGATGGAGCCACTAGATGTCTACCTCTTGTATACGTAGGCTTGTGAGCCTCAACAATAAACCTGACTTTTTTACATTTCACCTATCACTTGTGACTAAGTGCGATAGTCAGAATAATCTGCTGATCCCCCAGAAGATCTCTCACCTGGTCCAGCCTGGCTCTCTCGAGCCACATATACTCTTCCTACAAAAGTTAACATAAAATTAATCAATTTACACATGAAACTTAAAATTTTAAACTTATATACTCACATAGGCTTTCCTTGCTCGCTCATCAACCCATTGCTGGTCCTCCTGCCGCTTGTGGGTATGACTATGTAACTCAATAGTGGACGGCTCTCTACCCAACAATTCTCTCTCGCATTCATAACTAAGTAAATTATTAAAATCTTTTAAAATTTTTTATCAAACGTCGTCTGTGCTTAGTATGTGGAACTGAGCCCCCAGTATGCAGGGAACTTCCCATGCCCCCAACATCAGAAGCTTGGTTCTATCTATTATGGTCCCTCATCCTGGTATAATCTGGGTTACCAAAAGCACTAGTCAGCTCCGCCCATATGCTCTCACTAATCCAGAGGCGTCGCTTGTCTGACTTCCTAATATTTATAAACATGTCTCACATGTGAGTCGACCCACGCTTCTCAAAATTCTTTATAATATTATCATTGTGCTCGGTCAACCAATAAAAATCTTTTTGCATATAAAAATATACAATATAATATATTTTTGTTAGCTTAATTAAAAAAGATATAATATAGAATATTTTTTATAATAACTAACATCAAACTCCCCGAACTATATGTTGTGCACTTCTTTTAAGTTTTTCTTCCAAGAAATATAAGGAGCATCATATTTGCTCCGTATGATGTCTCGTATTTTATGTGTCAGCTACTTTGATAGATGAAACCTGCACAAAATATGTTAGATGAAAAAATATTTATCAAAATTTAGTAGCATGTTAAGAATATAGTAAGTAAAAATGTGTCACCCTCAGGTGCAATTAATATGCACCCCTCTAACATCTGCTCTGCTTTAATTGGGGTGGAAAGTCCACCTGCAGAGGGCTGAGGGAGTGGTGGGGGATAGAATGATGGGACATAATATAGATATGGATAAGTGGGAAGGCCTCCACGAGAAGGTGGGAGGTAGTAAAGATAGAAGGGAGTATTGTGTGTGGAGTTTGGAGAAGGAAAGTGGAGGTCTGGTGAGTAAAATTGTAGACTACTTATTATAGAAGTAGGTAAAGGTGGGCTAGACTGACTCTAAGTGGTAAGCAGAGAAGAAGAGGTCCCTTCAGTACATATAGGCCTACTGGCTAAGCCACTAGTCACTTTTTTACTACGCCTACCAAAAATGTTCTTGATCAATCCCCAGTGAGGCTCATCAACAGAAGCCATCTATAAAAAAATATTAGCAATATAAATTATAACAAATATTTAATATAAATTATAAGTATTGCTATATTGTTAAAATAAAATAGAGTAATAATAAAATAACATAAGTAACTATTATTATGCTGTTAAAAATAAATCATATAGTTAATATAAATTATTGATTCATAATTGCTTATGAAAACTTATTAAATACATTTACCTTATATTTACTAATCATTTGTCAATTCACTTTCATATGATGACACATCTTCATCATGATTATATTCCTCATGACTTTTCTCTATGTTTAAATCTACTTCCTTTAACTACAACTCACTCTCATTAGTTGCAATTTGATCATCCACATCATTAGCATGATCTTTAAGTTTGACATAAACTCTTCTTAAAGTACTGATGTTATTGATATGGTTTTGTCAATGACTCCCATAGGTTTAGTTTGATAATTAGGAGCCAATCATGTTTGCCTCGTAATCTACCCAGATAGTTAGTAAAATAGACTTGTATTGCATAGCTAGCAATGATAAATGGGTCAAACTTTATATATCTCCTACCTCGCTTTACTTCTATTATACTATAAAGTAGATGTACTCTTGTACCTTTTTTTTACACTGAATCAAACCCATCACAATTGAAAAAATACACATTGTTCCCATCACCTGGATATTCCAACTGTAATACTTCTTGTAATACTCTGTAATACTCAGAATCATACCTATATGGGTGTTCCCTCTTACATAAACATTCTTCAACTCTAAAACTTTGCTCCTTCAAATCTCCTTTAAGTTCATCCTTACTTTTATATTATCTTTGGATTTATCTTTGATATCTTTAACTATATTTAATATATTATCAAAAATATTTTTCTCTATATGCATCGCATCTAAGTTATGCTCGATCAAGTCTGTTCTCTACTATAGCAAGGATTAAGAAATACTTTTTTAGTCCAATTGTGATTAATATCATACCCTGGCAATTTGTAATTAGCTATTTTTGGAGAATCAACTATCAAGGGCATAAACCTTACTCTTTCAAATATTACCCGCTAGTTAATCTCGGAGGAGATTGTGACATCACCATTTTATTTTTAATAAAGATATTATTATTTTGCCTGAAAGGATGACTTGTATGTAAGAATATATGATGATAGTCAAATCAAGTGTTCTTCTCTCCATGCTTTAAAGTGAATGCCTTTAAAAATTTCATATAATATGGACAAGCTAACTTGCTGGAAGTGTTCCAACTTGAAAGCATACCATATGCCGGAAAGTCACTAATGGGCCAAAGTAATGTTACCCTTATTATGAAATTTTATTTGGTGGAGATATTATATGTACTTACTAATATTTTTCATAATAAATTTAAATCATCAATTAAAGATTACAAGAATACATTGATCTTTACTTTTAGATTATGTGACCCTAGAATGATCAGCATCAAAAACATGAAGGTATAATCATACATAACTTTGGTGGAAGATTGTAAGGGGTAAGTATCACATGCCAACATAAGTAAGGTGAAGTAGGCTAGCTAAATGGAGTAAAACCATCTGCGCATAAAAATAATCCTACATTTCTTGATTTTATGGCAAAGGTAGGATGTGTATGATCAAGTGTTTTCAGGCCTCTGCTTTTAACGGATGTGTAATAACACCTTCTTGTGAGATATGTTCATTATATTATCTCATATGTGCAGTAGATCTCATAGATGCATATAACTATTGTAGTATATGAATTATGGGTAAGTAAAATATCCTACTAACTGGTACATCCTTCAGCTTTCTTTTTATCCCAAATTTTAGTTTAAATCTTGGTGCATTATAATAACGGCATGTATTCTCTAATAAATCATCTTTATAGTATAATATATAACCATTGACACAACAATCTATTTTTATATATGTCAAATCAAGTTTGAAAACTAACTTCTTATTCTGATATAAATTTGTAGAAATTATGTTATCTGTCGGGTTGGTTTCCTTAAGTAGCCTTATAAATTGATTAAAATATTTATTGGGGATATTATATTATGTCTTGATGCTTAACATCTTCACAACAATGGATAACTCTTAGTGGATGGTGCACCTCTTTCAAATTGGTTGTTGAGCAACATGTAACAAATCATTAAAATTTTGTGTCTCCTTATTTGGTGACTCTTTTACATATTATTCAAATTGTGCCCCGGTTGCTTCATAAACTAAGCCTTTTAGATGTCAGGTATTTTCTTCCTTAGCTAAATTATAACTTATAGACGGGTCGCATCAAGAATCAAAATGTGACTTGTACTCATAATGAAAAGTGCAATATCAATATTCTAGTATGAACCCTCTGTGATGTAGATCAACAATTATGTCATTTGGTTTGAGGTGCACTTGATTTTTATGTTTAGAATATGGAGCATCAAAACTTTTCATTTAAGATGAAGTTAGGCAGTTGACCGGCTGTTTGGATGAAAAAATTCACCCCATTAATGAACTCACTTGTTAATATATTTTGTCCTTACGTCAATCGGTTATACATCAAACTTTTTTAATTTCTAATATCCATAATATGAAGATATTAGAGATTGGAGTAACATCTATTGAAGGAATGTGTTAACTAAGGGAATAGATAAAGAGAAGCTTATGAAGGTCAAGTCATGAATCAAAGATGTTTATTAGAAGATTGGCATAATTTAAATTTTGGTTAATACTTGGTGCTTAATAATGTCCATCTCAACTTGAATAAAATTATTTTTCACTCTGGTTATTTCTTCTCTCTTCTCCCACAACTCATTCGTTTTCATGGGTATTATATAATGTTATGGACTCCTAAGACACCATTATAATGGGATACAAATAATTTTGCACATGCCCATAATATGCATAATTGATAATGTTTAAATCAATATTACACTATTATATGACATTAATAATGTATTTTTGAATTAAGGTATTTTTATCTTATTTTGTTAAATTTTTAATAAGGTATTCATGATTTTTTTATTTTATGCTATTTTTAAAATGGTGCACGCCACATTATTTATTGTTCACCATCGCTCTATAGAATATTTGTGTTATGATAAATTATTTGCTATTGATAAATATGATGGGCATGGGCCTAAATCTAATCATGTAGTAGAAGATGAGTATATACCTATAAGTTTATTTCTATTTTTTTTAAATTTAAAGCTAATGAACATGACAATTGAGGAAATCATATAGTATATAGTGTAGTGAATGTGATAGTGAATAAAATTGATCAATATATAATCAAATGTGTAATATTTGGGCTACTTTCAAGCCAACTCTTAAGGATTGCGAGTGGGCTCGAAGTTGTATGGACTCAAATATCAAATCAAGTCCTAGTTGAGTTAAACCCAAATATTTTAAGGTGAAAGTAGTCACCCAAACTTGCATGTTATCAACCCTATCAAAGGTAACTTTCTATCGCATAATAAGTCTAACGGAATCCTCCACTTTAACCATCCAACTTGAATTCTACTAATAGTATCCACATCTATTTCACCTTCAACTCCCTCTCTAATCTGATCAATAAGAAGATTATCATCAACAAAATGCATACACCATGGTACAATGTCTTGCAAATGTCTACCGAGAACATCCATGACCAAAGCAAAAAAGATATGGGACAACGACAGAAAAACTTATGGTGGTTCCGGTGAATGACGGCGACCGAGGCGGTGTATGAAGGCGATGGAGGCCGCGCTTGGCAGGAGAAAACTCATGAGACTAGGAGCGAAGAGGGAATTAAATGAATAGCAAGACAATCGTGCATAGTGCCAAGAGGGGAAATAGGGCCTTTTCGGTAGTACTATCTACAGATTTTCTACCAGAGATGTCGTCTTGTTTAAGCCGGCAGGTTTTTCGTCGGATAATTATTGGCGCATTTTCCACCAGCAGGTGCCGCTAACTTTAAAAAAAATGATAGCACTGCTGGTGGGTTTTCCACCAGTATTGTTTCGGCAATTTATTCATCGGTTACACCTATATGGTTCACATGATCCTTAAATTTTTGTGGTGGCATGCCTTTAGTTAAAGGATCCATTATCATCAATTCAGTGCTTATGTGCTCAATAACCACTGTATTCTCCTTAACACATTCTTTTATGGATAAGTACATAATGACAATATACTTGCTTTGACTATTGCTTTTGTTCTTCTTAGCCAAAAATACTACATCTGAATTATCACAATATATCTTCAATGGCCTAAATATCGAATCTACAAGTATAAACCCAAAAATAAAACTCTTTAATTATACACAATGTGATGTGGCCTCAAAATGAGAGATAAACTTGGTCTCCATTATAGAGCGATAACAGTCTACTTGGCACTCCTCCAAGACACAGCTCCACCAACAAACATAAATATGTACCCAAAAGTTGATTTTTAGGAATCAACACAACCAGCAAAATCATAATCTGAATAGCTAGTCCCTTTCAAACTATGAGTCTGCCTATACATAAGCATGTAATATTTGGTACCGCGGATATGTAATAGCCCATATTTTAATCATGTTAAATAAGTTTTTTTCGGAGTCAATCTAAGTCTAAATCACAAACTATCTTCACCATAACATAGATATTATAGTGATTTACTTATACTAATATTTTATAATTTTTGCGCACTCTTGAAAATTCTTATGAAATTGGCTCCTATTGGTACAAGTGAGAATTTTGAGATCGTGAGGAATCCATTTTGCAAACCAATTTTACCAAAATTATTTTAATAAAATGTGTCATTTTATGGATATTATTTTATAATTTTTGAAGCCCCAAAATAATTTATATAAATTTTATTTTAAAAACTAATTAAATTATATAATTATGTAATTATATTGTTATTATTATTATTTATTTAGATATATCTTAAGCCCTTATCTATAACCTATTAAATTCAATAAAAATATTTTTAACCCTTTAAATTGGATAACGGAGAATAGAATAAAAATGAGAAGAAAATCTTGGAGAGAGAAAAAAAGCTTGGATTTGGAGGTCCTAGAGTAATTTTCATTAATTGGCCCAATTGGAAAATTTTCTCGTCTTACTGTATGGAATCATTACCCTATTTTTGATTTCAAATAAATTTATATTTTTGATATTTTTTTGATATAATTTGTATTTTTGTTATAAAAAAATGAGGATAATTTTTGTATTTGTAAAACTTTCATCGCATAATTTTTTATATAATATAGATATCTAGATTATGAATATTTTGAGTATTTATTTAAAATTTTTTTCCAAATGATTTTGAAAAAGTAGAAATTTTTATCTATTCAAAAATTTATTTTGACATCTAAAAATAGTGCTTTAGTTCAATTAAAGCTTCAGAATGATGTTTTACACAATCTTTATTAATTTAGTTAAATTCTAATAATATGAATTTTTGCTCAGTAAGGTTTTTTGTTGCCTGTCATTAGGATAATTTGACACTTTCTGAATTAAGCCTAATTATGCTTTATTTACTGTAGTGAATTAAAAATGAGTATGGATAATAATATCTGTGTGGGGGAAAAATAAGTAAAGAGTAGTTATCATTGACGTTGGCTGGGAGACTGACTAACCTGTAGAGGATGGTGGGCCAACGGACTTTCCTTTAAATATTATAGTATTATCCTTGACTGATTCACGTAATATACTAATTGGGACTTATAAGGAGATGATTATTGTACCGATAGAAAAAAAGTGATAACTCTATTTATTGAGCCAACGGTTATTAATGCTGACACTGATATTGAAAAAATACTATTATAACCATCACTTTTACTTATTTAATATGATTAGTAGAATGTATGCTACTGAATCACTTCCACTACACGGCTTTACTGTTACTTTCACTAATGATGTTGATGTTCCTATTATTCTAATGTTATTAATATGTTGATTACGTAATATATATTGAGTATATGAATTAGACACTAACACTGATTTGACACTGATATGATATTTTTGAGCCTATGATACAAGGATACAATTATTTTTATATGATTTTATTATATTGATATAATTTTGATAGTCTTTACTGATGTATTGATTTGATACTTTCTATGATTTCTATACTGATTAAAATATTGATATGTCGATTACTTTAGTAATTTGACACATGAACTAGTTTGCTAATTTCTTTATTATGAATCATGTGAATACTACTACTATGATTTGATTATTGACATGTATATTATTGCTTTACCATATATTGAGTTTAATTATAGGTTTTGATGACCAACTGAGCTTTTTAGCTCATTATATGTTGTTAAATATTTTCAGGCCAGGGCAGAGGATCAGATGTGTGAGATTGATCAGGTGATCAGGATTCCTCAGATTCTGTTTCTTTTTATTTTAGTTATTCTTTTGTGCGCAGGATAGAGTAATAGTAGTATGATTGTATAGATCTTAAGTAGTGTATATAATTTTTTTAGAAATGAATATAGATGTACATATAGATGTGTTGAATTCTAGAATTATTTTTGTTATCTATTTCTGATAAATGAAGTTAGATAGCTCTAATGTTGTTTATTAAAATATAAAATAATAATTCTTTTAAATTAAATTTTGGGGCATCAAAGGAAATACCTTAACACTTTCTTTGTAGCTCACCAGTGATACATGCCTGGATTACTCTGATATCTCCCTAACATCCCCACCATAAATATATTGTTAGGTTTTGTGCAAACCTGTGCATTCATTAGGCTACCAACAATAGAAGCATATATAATATTTCTCATTTCTTCCTTTCAAAATCATTTTTTGGGCATTGACTCAAATTGAATCTATCCCCTTTAATAATGGGTGCCATGCTTGGTGAAGAAACCTTTCATCCTAAATCTCTTTAATATTTTTTGATATAGGTCTCTTGAGACAAACTTAAAATGCCTTGAAGTTTATCTCTTTATATTTTAATGCCAATAATATAAGAGGCATCACCCATATCCTTTATATCAAAATTTTCAGAGGGAAATTATTTCACCTCATGCAATAAAGCTTTATCATTAGTTACAAGTAAAACATCATCTACATATAGGATTAGAAAATAAATTGTGCTCCCACTGATCTTCAAGTATATACATTGATCCATGATATTTTCTACAAACCAAATGAAGAGATTACATCATGGAATTTCAAATAACATTGACTAGAGGCTTGTTTCAATTTATATATAGACGTCTTAAGCTTGCACACTAAATAATCACCTTCACTAAAGGAGAATTCTTTTGGTTGTTTCAAATAAACCTCCTTCTCCAGTGTTCCATTTAGAAATGTAATTTTTACATTATTTATTGTAGATCTAAATCAAAATGCATAATGAGTATCTTTTTGTCTTAAAGACCCGTTTATACCTTATGACTTTTACACTATTAGGCAACTTAACAAGATCCTAGACTTTGTTATGTGCCATTGAATTCATCTCATCTTTTATGGCATCATGCCATAAATCAGATTCTTTACAACTTATGGCTTAATGAAAATGTTCCAGGATCATTTTTAGCTCAAATATTATAGTTTGACTCTTGAGGATATATAATATAGTCACTAGGAATTGCTGATTTTATTTCTCTAATAGATCTTCTTAATGTCGTAACAGCCTCCTCTTATGGAGTTGGTTGTTCAACTATATCTACTAGTTCATTAGGAGCTTGTGGAATATATATTAATGCTTATATAATACCTATTTGGACTTTAGGAGTGTTATGAGTACTAATTAACATGTCACTTGAAATGAAAATTTATGCATATATATATATATATATATATATATATATATATATATATATATATATATATATTCCTTAACAGGAAATAAGTTTTGTAGTTGGTCACTCCCACTAATCAAATCATTCTCAAGAAATTTTGCATTTTTGGATTCCACGATTCTAGTGTTATTAGATTCTATAACCCTTAGACTTTTTAACATATCCAATAAAATATCCACTAGTAATCTTTGAGTCTAATTTTTTCTCTTGTGGATTAAAAATTCTCTCTTCAAACAGACATCCCCATACACATACATGTCTTAAACACAGTTTCCAACCTTTTTACAACTCAAAAGGTGTTTTAGGAACAGCCTTAGTTGGAACCCTATTTAATATATACACCATCGTCTTGAGAGCCCATCCATAAGAATTTAGGTAGTCTAGAACAATTAATCATTCTCCTTACCATGTCCATTAATGTTCTATTCCTTCTCTCAACTATACCATTATAATTGGGTGAGTCAAGTAAAGTATATTGGTCAACAATCCCATTTTCTTGAAGGAACTTTCAAATGGACCAAGCATTTGTCCATCTTCAGTATATCTACCATAATATGCATCACCTCTATCTGATCTCATAATTTTAATTTGTTTTCCACATTATTTCTCTACTTCTACATTAAAAACCCTAAAAGCACTTAATGCTTCATTTTTATTTTGAAGTATATATATATATATATATATATATATATATATATAGGTAATGAAATATTTTAGATCATGAAAATTCATATCTAGACAACAAATATATGTATATATGATCTCTAATATGTTTGTATTCCTCTTGGTACCTTTCTTTGACTTGTTAGTTTACTTACCCTTAATGCAACCTATGCATCTATCAAAATTAGTGAAATCTAAAGTATTAAGCATTCCTTCATTCACCAATATTTTAATCCTATTTATGGAGATATGTCCAAATCTCTGGTGCCACAACATAGTGGAATTTTCATTTATATATAAAACTTTTAATACAAGTTTGAACATGCATTATTTTATGAGTAGAACAATTTTATAAATTAATATAGAAAAGATTATTAAAAAAATATAATTTCCAATATGTTCAAATTTATAATATAATTTGACAGAAGTTTAAAAAAAGTTAAAAGGTATAACAAAAATGTACAAGTTTGAAAATTGAAATCAAATTTTTAGAAAAAAAAACTAGGCACATAAAAGTCTTTCCTAATTCTAAAATAAAACCACAACTAAATATTAAGTAACATGTTCCAATAGCTTCAACGTATGAGTTCATTTTATTTCCTAAATAAATGTGATGTTCATTTCCCCCTAGCTTCATTAGATTTTGCATACCCTGCAAAGTATTACAAAAATGTATGTGTTATAAATTACACGAGCCATATTAGATTCATAATAGACAAATGAGATTATTTTATCTTTCTCTTCATGCCAATTTTTAAATTTGATGCGATCCTTCTTTCTACAAAAGAAACACTTTGATTCCTTATTGATGTTAGCTTGGGGTGGTATTTTACCCTTTAATTTCCTCTTGACATGGCTCTAGTCCTTTTTATGTGTAGCTAATATTGCACTCTCATCCATTGCCGTAACCAACCTATCCTCTTGAGCACACATGGTCATAAGTTCATTAATTGACAATTTATCCTTATGTGTGTTATAGAATATTTTGAAAGGACCATATTATTATGAAATGGTGTTTAAAATATAGTTCACTAATAAGGACTCAGACATATCAACCTCAAGTGTCATAAGCTGAGCTGTAATGTCCTGCATTTGCATTATGTGCTCTTGTACACCTTTAATTTCATTTTGCTTCATGGATGAAAACTTCATAATTAGGGTAGTAGCAAGAGTTTTTTTTTAAGTGTTGAACTGTTCATCAATTATCTTAATTAGCTCTCTACATTTTAATATTGATTGACTGAACCACGAATACTAGCAGATATTTTTTTTCTTTATGAACATCAAACTTAGATGATTAGATTACTCCCACTGTTCATAAAGAGCAATTTCATCGGGAGTGCTAGTAACTTTAATTGCATGAGATTCATCTTTCCTTATAGCATAATCAATATCCATCCATCCTAAATGAAGCAGAATCATCTCTTTCCATACTTTATAGTTATCACCCTTTAATTCAAGAATATCACACTTAATATCTGAGATATTTATTGATTATATGATTGTAATAAGATAAATATTATATAAATTAAAATATGCTCACTAACATAAATATTGAGGCTAGCAAACATATATCAAGCTTTACCAATATAAATCATGTATTTTAAAAGATTAATGAATCTATTGACATAAAACTTGCGTGTGGGATGAAGTTTTAATTCTATTAGATTCACTTAAGTTTTTATAATAAAACTATCAAATTATATTCATTTTCTAATTCCTTGTTGAACTCATTTTTGTGTGAGGTAAAAAAAAATCAAATTCACTTCAATTTCAAATCAAATCCAAATTAGATATCCAATTTAAAATCCAAAATTCAAAATCAAATGTACAAATCCAAATCCAAAACCCCTTAGTCCAAAACCAATTTTTGGGGAGAATTCAAATCCTTAAAAATTTCTACCAAATGACCTTGGATTAATGATTAGCCAGTTGCATATTAACGAGGAATGTACCTTGGGCCAACCATATCAATTTGGAAGCATTTCAAGCCTCCAACATCCAAAACTAAATTAATTTTTAAAGGCTGCAAAACCTTCAAATATTTATAACCTATGCCACTAAACCTTGCATCTTGTGAAAAATCACCTTGGAAATCTCCCCAAAATTATAGGTCATTTTCATAATCATTTTTATGATGCATTGAACCAATTTTGAACCCTTGGTGGACCACGATTGACCATAGTTGACCATGAAACCCTTGAACCCCAAAACCTCCTGAAATATGAATATCCTAATAAATTATATATGGCTTATTCAGACCAAACCTTGAAACCTCCTCAAAACATCATTTAGAATGGGTTGCACCCAATTCCAACTCTTGGTCAACCATGGTTGACCAAATGAATCATATAGAATCCAAACTTGATTTTCAAACCAAATGACCTCCCCATGGGGTGGAACCATTGCCAACAAACTCAAAATGTCATTTAAAATGATTGGACCCCACCTTGACCTCTAGTCAAACCTCATTGGCCAAGTCAACTCATGAGTTGATCAAAACACACCTAAATGCTTTAAAAATTAAAATCTAAAGATTTTGACTAAATCAATGAACCAAACTCATGGGGACAGTCCATGGAATCACCATGAGTCTCCTAAAAAAGATTTAGCCCAATGGGCCTACTTGGTTTAGCCAAATTGGTTGAACCAAGGACTTCAAGCTTTTTCAAATTGCTATTCAGAGATATTGAGGAGCCTCCAAATTTGAAAACATAAACAATCTAGATTATAACTTCAAGCTTACAAAAACTACTTTATGGACTAAAAAACACCTTAAACATAATATAGATTGAATACATTTTTGTTTAAAAAATAACTTTTATGAGAGAATTGTTGACACAACACAATTTTTCAAAGAATTTAGTTCTAATTTGAGTACTTTATGGACTAAAAAAGGCACCATAAACTTGATATAAATTGAATATGCTTTTGTTAAAAAAATAGTTTTTTATGAGAGAATTGTTGACATAACTCTATTTTTAAGCAATTTAGTTCTAATTTATGTGCTTTATGGTCTCAAAAAAGCTCCATAAGCATGACATAGATTTGACTTTTAATAGGACATAGTCGACCCCACGTAGTGGGACAAAGGCTTGATGTTGTTGTTGTTATTGTATAAGAGAACTATTGACACAAATCTATTTTTCAGATAATTTAATTATAATTGTGTGTGTTGATTATTTCATTATTTTTTTAAGTGGACACCGTATTGCACTTATATATTTAACATTTAAAATTTAAACTTTATTTATATAATACAAAATATTTAAATCACATAAAAATAAAATTAATTGTTGCGTGTTAGAAAATTTGTGATGATAGAGTTGGAGTTTGATATCTTTAATGTTGTGCATAAAACATGCATGCACATAAATAGTTGTTGGATTCACATTCAAATCATAGATAATTTATAAACATTTGAATGTCTTAACGATGTCATAATCAAGTGTTCTTGGGCTCATTAAATTCATCTCGTAGAGTCGCTTTGTTTGACTATAAGCGTGCTATAATTGGAAGTCATTTGATCCGTCAATTTATGTTCAAATGCTTTCAAACATCAAGTGCTTGATTTATGCTTATTTGGAGTTAGATCGGATCATCTGTAACGTCGATAGGTTTGTTTCATCGAAATGTTCAATTTGACTATAAGCTTACTTAAATCGGAGTTCGAATGATCCTAAATTTAACTCTTTCGGCTTTTCATTCAAATATTACCTCGAGGTTCATGTCGATCAAGCAAAATTTTGATAGTAAATGTATTTTGTATGTTAACCCACAATATTTAAATGCCTTATCATAGAAAAAAAATAAATAAATTATTTTTTCTCTTGAGGAGAATTAATAAATTTTTTAATGTAGATTGTCATATAATTATTTAATGCATTTAAGACAAAATTATCAAATTGTTCCAACCCTACACGTTAATTCACAAAATTATAATTACTGAATAGTACAAATTAGCATCAGTAAGCTGCACAATTTAACATCAGAAATCGATCTGCAGTCAGTAAATAACTCACAAAAAATAGAAGGTAAAAATAAAAAATAAAAAACAAATAAATGAGGTCATCGCATAGCAAAAACCTTACCAATTTCCAATTGTTTACAATAAATTCCCTATCATTCATTCATGTGAAAGCATATCCTAACCAGTGAAGTCATAGAATACAAATGAACCCAAATAGCTTTCCTGTTCACCCACTCAACTGTCATCTTTTTCCAAGCTCCCCAGGTCTTGCACTGAAATCTTGCAGTCCAAGAAACCCGAACACCTTACACTCTAATACATCCAGCTATAAAATTTTCTTCATCATCGCAGTTCTAATCCAAAGAGCCTTCTTTCCCTATCCTACCTTTCTCCCCAACCTCAGCGGAAGACTTTGAGCTCTGTTTGCTTCAGTGAATGGAGTATCAAAGGCAGCAATTTGAGAAGAAAGGGAACCCTCTACCAAGGAGAGGCCAAGTGAAGGCCAGGATCTTTGGAAGCTTAGTTCGTTCAATCATCTCCAGCCCTTCAAACAACCAAAGAAGGAAGCGGCAAAGACCAGAAGCTAGCTCGACGATGCTGACGCCAGGGACCAGCGGGTACACCTCAGATGAGTGCTCTGAAGCTTAATTGCTCTCCACCCATGGGCCATGGCCACCCCTTTTTTCTCTGTTTTATCGTTTAGGAAGAGATTTTAGAGTTCTTTGAACTCTAACGAGCTGTAACATATTAATTTGTTATTTTCTTTGCCTGTATATTTGTTGTAAAAAGAAATGATGTGAACGGATTGTCTTGCCATTAGCTTGTTGTCGATTATTTTAAGAGGGAAAGCTGGTTTGAGGTATTTATTGAAACTTGTAAATGATTACTTGAGGATGAACTTATCATTCAGATACTGGTCTGAAGAAGAATTGATGGAGATGAAATTTCATAAAAGGTGAAAAAAGAGCTTAATAGAAGGTTTGATGGAGATGTATCTGTGCTTATTATGTCATGCATCAGGATGTAATCGCTAAGATGATACTGTAATTGGTGCGTTTAAGAACATGGTTTTATATTAGTGGTGCATCTCTATGTCGTTCTCTGTTCCATAGAGAACATAATGGATGTTGGTAATTTCATAATTCTTCTTAATTCCATGATGTATATTTTATATTCTCTTACAGGTTATATTCATTCATCATGTTTGCAATTCTGTTGACCTTCAAAATATCATAGCCTTTCAGCTAGTCTATTGGGGCTGGGAGGCTTACTCAGAGCCTCCTTACTGAATTCTCGAAGTTAACTTTGAAGCTCAGCTCTCTTTTCAGCTTGCCTCGAGATGCTCCTATGTGACATTATCTTCCATGAAGTTGTCAAATCCCTCTCAACCGATTTCTGTGTGGTCTGCCTACTCATTCTCAGCTTTGTCAAATCCCACTTTTGAGGCATTCAAGGAAGAAATCTGAGGCATTGTGGGCATCGAGAGAGTCATGATGAAGGGAATGATGAATCACATTCAATTATATTTTAAAATGTAGTGCCTTAGAATATCAAATTTTATGGATAATTATATGGTTGATATGATAAAGAATTTTAAGAGCCATAGGGATAATAAAGACATAAATTATAAAAAAAATTATTTTAATAAAATAAACCTAATTATATGAGTTTTGATCACCTCGCATGAAGAGTTTTCATCAAAGATGGTTATATTAAGGACTGCATCAAAATGTAGCAAAAACAAGAAAAAAAAAACTAGAAAAGAACTAGAAATATATATTGATCATGCAAAGTTTGTGGAGGACGCCATCCATTTAATCTCACCAATATCTTCTCTTCTCCCTTATCTTCTATTAATTTTTCATTTGTCTACTACATCGTCTCCCTCATCCCTAAGAAGTTAAGCTCCCAAGCATATAATAGTGTGTAGCATATCTTTAGAAATGCTCCAGAGAAGTGAACATGAAGGGCTATAATGATACTGGGGATGATCTCCAGATATTGGGGATGGTAGAATTGAAACAAAACTTAATGTCGAAGTTTTTCGAATTCAACTATATTTTTTGATTCAGGATAAATTTATAAAATATAAAATCAACTAAATAAAATTGCAGAAGCTTATTCATAAACATATTTTATATATCTCCGACCATTTATATTTGATCGCGTTCTTCACTAATTTTGGATTCTTCTAAATAAAATAAAAATCATAGAATATTCATAAAATTTAATTGATTCAAATTTAAAAAAATTAATAGCTCATTTAACTAAATCCAATTTAATTAAATGGATTCACTAATTAAATATTAAATTAAATATAAAATGACCTTTATACATTGTATTTTACTCCTTTGGAAAGCACAAATACATTGGATTTAAAGGTCTTTAATATATTTTGAATAAATCAAAGACCCATATATATTGTATCCAACTCTTTCTGGAAAATACAATTGTAGTAGATTGGAGGGTCTTTAAATAATTTATTGAGTTTAGTATTTATGAAAAATATAAAATTTATAGAATTCAGTGTAAATTAAAAAGTCAAAGTTTGGTCAAATTTAATTAATTAAATATTTAAATAAATATGAAAATTCAATCAATCACAAAAAATTCATCAAATGACTAACTCAATGAATTAAATCAAATGAATAACAGTAATGAATAATCAACACTCCGTTAATAAAGTTTATAGGCTGAAAACATCGAGCTACGGGGCTACGTGTTTTAAGAAGGCTTTGTTTCTCATGCCCATTGTGACAACGCCATGAATGAATTGATGGAATATATATGTTAAATTATAAATCTTATAAATAAGTTATCAATGAATTAAAGTAATTTAAAATTAGCAATCAATAATTAAGCTTAAATAAATAGATAATTATTAGGTAACCCAGGCTTACAATGCCATTAGCATAGCCCCAAAAAGGGTGAAGTAAATCTCATAACCCTGATTTAACAATGGTGATTGATATTCAACCTAAATAATCATTGAAAATTAGTAATAAAACACTTAAAAATTAAAGCTTTCAAACAACTGGGCTTGACTCTTTTTAAGAAGAAAGAGGTATTTGATTGAAAGCTAAAGAACTTAAACACTTAATAAAAATAAAGACTATATATAAATAGTATCCTTTATGGAAGAATGATAGCATTACAATTATGAGCCATAAGAATAGGGTTAGTGAATTTTATACTTTGAAGCCACAAACTAATATGGTTCTTCAAAATCTAAAATAAAATAATTCAAACAAACAAAACCCTCCAAAATCTAATTAATAAAATTTCAAAATATTAAAACTTAAACTTAAATCAAAATCCCCTCTGACTTATAACCATCAATTAACTTTAAATTTAAATAACTTAAACATCAAACCTTCTAGGATATATCAAGGCCATACTGAGCTTACACACACTATAGATCTTATTTGTTACGACAACTGACTCTAATTTTAGGCTAGGTTGGTAGTGTGTTTGGTTTGATGTGGGTGCCTTTGCATGGAGGGTATCATTGATATGCTTGTTTACTTTCAGCAATCTGAATGTCATAACATACATGATTACTTTTCTTTTAGTGCACCTTTTTGCTTTTAAATTGTCTACACTTGCACTATATTCATGCATGCATTGCATGTGTTTATTCATGTAAGTAAAATTTATCTTGGCTTGCTTGTAAAAGTAAAGAGGATCAAAGTAGAATGTATTTAGGTATAAAATTGCGAAAGCTTATTCATAATTATATTTTGCAAAAAAAAAAAAAAACCATTCATTACACAAATATATATAATAAACATATCTTCTAAATTTGTTCAAAAAAAAAAAAAAAGAGTTCATCACAATGATAACATGAGAGAAACTTTTCACTTATATATTAATAAATTATAGTATATTTTAAAAGAAATTTCAAAACATGCCATATGCAAAAATTAAATTTAATCCTAGTAGTATATTATAAAAAAATTATTGTGAAGAAAGGATGTAAATGATCAAAGTGCATCCATGCTTCTACAGTTGATGGATGAGTAAAAATACTCGATTGAGATAATCTCTCTTTATTCCATCTCAAGTGACTATCATAGCTCATTGATGCATAGAGTCGTTGAAGCCTGGGAATGATGACAAATAAATCAACAAGGAATATGGAACATCTTTCTATTTTTATTGTTTTCTAGATTTTGGTTTGTATCAAGGTGTGCTGCAATGACAGCATATAACTTCTATCTAGTCATCCTTATAATATAACACAACCATTTTTGCAACAATTAATTTTTGTAGCACTCAATCCTAATTTGGATACTAATTTCTTAGTATTGTATAAATCTGTTGAAATTAGTTTTCTCTCAAGATGGGTTTCCTTAAATAGGCCTACGAATTCATTGAAACACTCTCGAGGAATATTTTATGTAATCTTAATGCTGAACATTTTAACTATAATTGATAACTCAGAATGAGTAGTACACCCACCCAAAATGAGTTGTTGAGCAGCACGTAGTAATTCATAGAAGTTTTGTGCATTGATATTAGATGATTTGTAATCACTCAAATTTTTGAAATAATTTTTTTTAATTAAAAATTTTGAATTTCTACGTCATGTCTTGTCAATGAGGGAAGAGAGAGGGAGGAGATAGAAGACTGTTCGGAACTTTTTCATCCATCAATTTTATTCAAAAATTTCTTCTATTTATTATTAGTAATCTAAATCTCATTTTAGTTTTCAATGATTTTGAGTTTGAAAGATTTCTTCTCCTCTAATTCGAAAAAAATGTATTTTCTTGTGATTTATCAATTTTTTATAGTATAATTTTTTATATATAATATATATGAATAGTGTGGACATTTTGACAGTAACATCATTGAATTTCACAATGTAGAATTAAAGTTATAATTTTTAGAAATTATAAATATTATATTGATTTTCTTATATTAAACAGAATTAACGATTTCATACTGTATTTTGATTATGAAATTTGTAGAAGTAAAAAAAGCTAGTTTTTAATACTATAAAATGGATTGGTTGTTAAAACATAATACCTTGCGCAAGAGGGTGGGCCGATGGTTTCCTTTGAAGATGATTTGTTGTATTATCCTGGTTGTAGCTTGTAACAGATGACCGAACTATACCGATAGGCAGAGGATGATGACTCTTAAATGATTTTATAAAGCCACCTATAATAATAATGATAAAAGATGAATGATTATGATATGATATAATGGCATGAAGAAGGAACATATGAATGGATGAAAACACCACATTAAAATTGGATGTCCTATCTTGCTGAATCATATACTGATGCATGCATATACTAATAGCATTGATAAATAGAGTAGTAATATATGTACATATATAACATATAAATAGATACATGAATTGATTATATATATTTGATAGGTTGGATGTAAGAGGATAAGACTGATAATATTGATAACTATGTGCCTATGATTCTTTTTACTAATGCTTGAACAATTATAGTACCACTATTTTACTGATTTACTGATTCTCATGCCTGTTATTGATTCTTAGATTCATTGTATTATTTTTTTTTACTTTTATCATTGATCATTTTGAGCTTTACAAATGATAACTGATTATTGATAAGATTAATTTTATTGACTAAATTGAGTATGCATATTAATTCTTCTAGCCTTGTGTTGAAAGCTTTGGTGAATTTGAGTTACTAGACTTTTTAGCTCATTATGTGGATTTTAATTATTTCAGGTTAAGGAAGGGGCTAGGACCAGGTGAAGTGAGATTAACAGAGATTCTTAGATCTTTCTTCAGATTTTGTTCTATATATTTTTTTCATTCTTTTGTAGTCAAGAGATTGTGAAAGATTAGAAATTATAGTGATCTCTTGACTAGTATATATAAAATTTTGGTAAATAAAAATAGTAAAATAATTTGATTTATATAATTTTAATTGCTTTTATTAGATATTTGATTATATTGATGATTTATAGAAGCTCTGCTATATTATTAAAATGATAAATAGATAATTCTTCTAAATTTAATTCTGGGTTATGACAAATTGATATCATAGCAGTTGTTGGAAGAATTAATTGAATTATTATTAGAGCTATAGAAAATTGATTATGAACTAGGTAGATTAGGTAGATTCAAGGGCATTGGTTTGCATCCATAATTGATTGCATAAGTGAGTGATATGTGATTAAATGAACTGTATGATTGTATGATAGGATTTGATTGAGTTCGATGAGTTTTGATTTAATTTTTTTATTTTGAGTTTATGCCCAAATTCTTAAATAAAAATGTCAGAGATTATATTTTTTTTAAGGTGGGTAGATTGTAATAACTTAAATTTTTGAAATAATTTTTTTAAATGAAATATCTAAATTTCAGCACTATGTCTTGTCAAAGAAGGAAGAGAGAGGGAGGAAAGAGAAGGTTATTTGGAACGTTTTTTTTCCGTCGATTTTGTTCAAAGATTTCTTCTATTCTTTATAAGTAACGAAAGTCTTATTTTAGCTTTCAATGATTTTGAGTTTGATGAATTTATTCTCTCTTAAATAGATAATAATACATTTTCTTATGATTTATCGAGTTTTTTTTTATATACTTTTTTGTATAATAGACATGAATAGTGTTGACATTTTGACAGTAACATCACTAAATTTCACCTGATAAAATTAAAGTTATAATTTTCTAAAGTTATAGATTCTTGTATTGAACAGAATTAACTATTTCATACTGCATTTTGATTGTGACATTTGCATAAGAAAGAAAGGCTGACTATTAACATTATAAAATGGGTTGGTTATTAAAATATAATACCCTGTACAAGTGGGTGGGCCGACTAATTTTTCGTAAAAAAGATTTGTGGTGTTATCCCTATGATAGCCTTTTACTAAGTTAAGTGTTGCAGAGATGAGGATGCTCAGGTGGATGAGTGGCTTTACCCTTAGAGATAAGATAAGAAATGAGCATATACGTGAAAAGGTTGGACTAGCTCCAGTGGAAGATAAGATTAGATAGAGTCACCTTAGATCATTTGGTCACATAAAATGGCGGCCTTCCGATGACCCAGTTAGGAAAGTAGAGGTATTAGATTTGACCTATGTTAAGAAAGGTAGAGGCAGACCTAAAAAGACTTGGTTAGAAAATATTAGAAATGATATTTCTTTATTAGATTTAAATGAGAATTTGACTTTTAACAGGACATAATGGAGAAAAAGGATTCATGTAGCCGATCCCATGTAGTGGGACAAAGGCTTGATGTTGTTGTTGTGTCCCTATTATAGCCTGTAATAGATGACTGAATTATGCTGATGGGAAGAGGGTGATGACTCTTAAATGATTTTAAAATTCATATATAATAATAATGATAAAAGATGAATGTTAATGATATGAAGAAGGAACAGATGAAAGGATGAAAATACCATATTAAAGCGGGATGTCCTACATTGCTAAATCATATACTGATGCATGCATATACTGATAGCATTGTTAAATAGAGTAGTAATATGTGTGCATGTATAACATATGAATGGATTCAAGTTTTGATTATATATAATTGATAGAATGGATATAAGAGGATAAGACTAATTATATGGATACCTATGTGCCTGTGATTCTTTTTACTGACACTTGAATGATTATAATTCTGTTGTTTTACTAATTTATTGATTCTCATGTCTGTTATTGATTCCTATATTTATTTTAATGATTTTTCTAGTTTTATTATTGATCATTTTGAGTTTTATAAATGATAACTGATTATTGATGAGATTAATTTTATTGACTGAACTGAAAGCATATTGATTCTTCTAGTTGTGTGTTGAAAGATTTGGTGAGTTTGAATTACTGTTGGTCCTTTTAGCTTATTATGTAGATTTTAATGATTTTAGATTATGGAAGGGGTCAGGACCAGGTGGAGTGAAATGGAAGAGATTCTCAGGTCTTTCTTTAGATTTCATTATATATTTTCTTTCATTTTTTTGTATCAGGAGATTATGAAAATTTAATGATTGTAATAATCTCCTAACAAGTGTATATAAAATTTTAGTAAATAAAAATAGTCAAATATTTTAATATATATGATTTTAATTGTTTTTGCTGGATATTTAAATTTATTGATGATTTTAGAAGCTTTGGTATATTATTAAAACAGTAAATATGCAATTCTTCCAAATTTGATTCTGGGTCGTGACACGATTCCTCTCTATGTTCTCTTAATTTCAAACTCTCTGCATGAAAAAATATTTTTTCATACGTCCTTGTTTTCTCATCCTCTACTATTTTGGAAGTTGTGGAGGGACTACATTAAGAGTTAGAATGTGGTGGGTACTCTCCATATGAAGTCTAAAATCAATATCCTGGCATGAATCCTCTATGATATAAATCAAGTGTAATCTCATCGGGCAAAATGTATACTTAATTTTTATGCTTCGAGCAAGGAAACCTAAACATCCTATCTAATAAAAATGAAGCTAATTGACATGTCATGTGAATAAAATATTCAACTACCTTAATAAATTCATCTGTTAGTAACTTTCTTTTCAATAATAATATATTATACATCCACGACCCCTGACTTCAGATATCCATATATAACTTGATCTAAAATATAAAAACATAAAATTTGAATAGATGAAAATATATGAAGATAGTTGCTCTTTTTTCTCACAACCCCTCTTCACTGTTAAGATTTTTTCATTACAATTAGAGAATGTAATATTGCTATAACTCATTCAACAATTATAATTATAAGCATAGATCAAATTCTAAGGTCGTTCAACAAATATGAAAATCCTAAAAGCAACTATAACTCATTTTTAACAAAATGTAATTGATGAAATCTTTAAAAATTAAAAATGATTAAAGAGATGAAATTTTATCTTTAAAATCTTGAAGAAACAGAGCTAAATGATCTAAAAATAACCTTGAACGACGTTAGGCAATGGAGAGGATGAGGGAGCTGTTCAGGAGAGAAAAATTCATGAAATGGGAAAGGGAGGCGGCTTACGATGAAATAGAGCCTTTTCCAAATGTTTTTTCTGTTCGAAAGGTTAATCGGAAGTTCCGCCAGGACACTTAATTACTATTAGAATTTTTGGAAATAATGCTTTAATTTCCTATAGTGTCAGATGAGTTTTAATATATTAATGTGTAAGATGTACTGAATTAGTTTATTAGGAATGTTATTTCGGAGTCAATTCCAAGGACTGAGATTCAAAGTATCATAGGTACTAAATGGTTCATTATAATAATTTAAATGACTCATTCTTAATAGTAAGAAATAAGGCTAATTGTCTTGCAAATTATTTCAATCAAATAAGGGGCATATATTTTTAATGCAGTTTGTCATATAATTATTTAATGCTTTTAAGACAAAATTATCAAAATGTTCCTTCCCAACGTTAATTCACAAAATTATAATGACTAAATCGTACAAATTAGCATCAGTAAGCTGCAATATTTAACATCAGAAATCGATCTGCCGTCAGTTACCAATTTCCAATTGTTTACAATAAATTTCCTATCATTCATTCATGTGAAAGCATATCCTAACCAGTGAAGTCATAGAATACAAATGAACCCACATAGCTTTCCTATTGACCCACTCTACTGTCATCTTTTTCCAAGCTCCCCAGGTCTTCCTTGCACTGAAATCTTGCAGTCCAAGAAACCCGAGCACCTCACACTCCAATAAATCCAGCTATAAATGTGCCTTCATCATCGCAGTTCTAATCCAAAGAGCCTTCTTTCCCTATCCTACCTTTCTCCCCAACGTCAGCAGAAGACTTTGAGCTCTGCTAGCTTCAGGGAATGGAGTACCAAAAGCAGCACTTTGAGAGGAAAGGGAACCCTCTACCCAGGAGAGGCCAAGTGAAGGCCAGGATCTTTGGAAGCTTAGTTCGTTCAATCATCCCCAGCCCTTCAAACAACCAAAGAAGGAAGCGGCAAAGACCAGAAGCTAGCTCGACGATGCTGACGCCAGGGACCAGTGGGTACACCTCAGATGAGTGCTCTGAAGCTTAATTGCTCTCCACCCATGGGCCATGGCCACCCCTTTTTTTTTGTTTTATTGTTTAGGAAGAGATTTTAGAGTTCTTTGAACTCTAACGAGCTGTAACATATTAATTTGTTATTTTCTTTGCCTGTATATTTGTTGTAAAAAGAAATGCAGTGAACGGACTGTTTTGTCATGAGCTTTTTTCGATTAATTTTAGAGGAAAAGCTGTGCTGAGGTCTTAATTGAAACTTGAAAATGATTACTTTAGGGTAAAATTATCATACAGATACTGGAATGAAGAAGAATTGATGGAGAAGAAATTTCTTAAAAGGTGAAAAAAGAGCTTAATAGAAGGATTGATGGAGATGTATCTGTGCATAGTAAGTCATGCTTCAGGATGTAATCGCTAAGATGATACTGTAATTGGTGCGTTTAAGAACATGGTTTTATATTAGTGGAGCATCTCTAAGTCGTTCTCTGTTCCATAGAGAACGTAATGGATGTTGGTAATTTCATAATTCTAGAAAATACAATTGCTAGAAAAAGTTGGATCACAATGAAAACATGAGAGAAACTTTTCACTTAGTCTTGTACAAATCTGTTGAAATTAGTTTTCTCTCAAGATGGGTTTCCTTAAATAGGCCTACGAATTCATTGAAGCACTCTCGAGGAATATTTTATTCAATCTTAATGCTGAACATTTTAACTTTAATTGATAACTCAGAATGAGTAGTACACCCACCCAAAATGAGTTGTTGAGCAGTACGTAGTAATTCATAGAAGTTCTGTGCATTGATGTTAGATGATTTGTAATCACTCAAATTTTTGAAATAATTTTTTTAATTAAAAATTTTGAATTTCTACATCATGCCTTGTCAATGAAGGAAGAGAGAGGGAGGAGATAGAAGATTGTTCGGAACTTTTTCATCCATCAATTTTGTTCAAAGATTTCTTTTATTTGTTGTAAGTAATCCAAATCTCATTTTAGTTTTCAATGATTTTGAGTTTGATGGATTTTTTCTCCTCTAACTCGATAAAAATGCAATTTCTCGTGATTTATCAATTTTTTACAGTATAATGTTTTATATATAATAGATATGAATAGTGTGGACATTTTGACAATAACATCACTAAATTTCGTAAGGTAGAATTAAAGTTATAATTTTTTGAAATTATAAATATTATATTGATTTTCTTGTATTAAATAGAATTAACGATTTCATACTGTATTTTGATTTTAAAATTTGCATAAGTAAAGCTAATTGTTAATACTATAAAATGAATTAGTTGTTAAAACATAATACCTTGCACAAGAGGGTGGGCCGATGGTTTCCTTTGAAGATGGTTTGTTGGTTGTAGTCTGTAACAGATGACCGAACTATACTGATAGACAGAGGATGATGACTTTTAAATGATTTTTGAAAGCCAGCTATAATAATAATAATGATAAAAGTTGAATTATTATGATATGATATAACGATATGAAGAAAGAATAAATGAATATATGAAAATATCACATTAAAATTGGATGTCCTGGCTTGCCGAACCATATACTGATGCATGCATATACTATTAGCATTGATAAATAGAGTAGTAATATGTGTACATATATAACATATAAATAGATACAAGAATTGATTGTATATACTTGATAGGATGGATGTAAGGGGATAAGACTGATAATATTGATATATATGTGCCTGTGATTCTTTTTACTAATGCTCGAATGATTATAGTACCGCAACTTTACTGATTTACTAATTCTCATGCCTGTTATTGATTCTTATATTCATTGTATTATTTTTTTTACTTTTCTCATTGATCATTTTGTGCTTTACAAATGATAACTGATTATTGATAAGATTAATTTTATTGACTGAATTGAGTATGCATATTAATTTTTCTAGCCTTATGTTGAAAGCTTTGGTGAAATTTGAGTTACTGAACTTTTTTGCTCATTATATGAATTTTAATTATTTCAAATCAGGGAAAGGGCTAGGACCAGGTGAAGTGAGATTGACAAAGATTCTCAGATCTTTCTTTAGATTTTGGCTATATATTTTTTTTCATTCTTTTGTAGTCAAGAGATTATGAAAGATTAGGAATTTTAGTGATCTCCTAACTAGTGTATATAAAATTTTGGCAAATAAAAATAGTAAAATAATTTGATTTATATAAATTTAATTACTTTTACTGGATATTTGATTATATTGATAATTTATAGAAGCTCTGGTATATTATTAAAATGATAAATAGATAATTCTTCCAAATTTAATTCTGGGTTATGACAAATTGGTATCAGAGAAGTTGTTAGAAGAATTGATTAAATTATTACAAGAGTTATAGAAATTTGATTATGAACTAGATAGATTAGGTAGATTCAGGGGCATTGGTTTGCATCCATAATTGATTGCATAAGTGAGTGATATGTGATTAAATGAACTATATGAGTGTATTAGGGGTGTCAATTCGGGTCAACGGGTCGAACCTGACTTGACCCGGATGTAAACGGGTTAACCAGAACCCGACCCGTTTAGCTAAATGGGTCAGAAAATTGAACCCGAACCCGACCCGCACGGGTTGCCGGGTTGACCCAACACGACCCGATCCGTCAATTTCTTCCCAGCGCAGGCAAGAGCAGCTCAGGCGAACCGCCCGCATTACGGGACTAACGGAGAGAAGGACTGGCGGAACTTACGGAGAGCGGCACTACCGCACTGGGGGCCTGGGGGCTTGGGGCGAACCGCGCGGAGCCGCAGACTATGGGACTGGCGGAGAGCGGGACTGACGGGACTCGCAGAGAGTGGCACTACCGCACTGAGGCCTGGGGTCTTGGGGGGAGTCGCAGAGAGCGGCACTGCGGGACGCCGGACTGGCGGAGAGCGCGGACTGCGGGATGCCGGGACTGGCGGAGTGCCGGAGAGCGGGGCTGGCGGAGTCGCGGAGAGCGGCACTATGGGTTACAGAAGTGACGCGACGCGACCTGGGACTAGACGCAGATGCAGCTAATCGGGTCAATTTGGGTTGACCCGCAGGTTTCTAGGTCAACCCGAACCTAACTCGTTTTTTAATCGGGTCGGAAATTCGAACCCAAACCTGACCCATTTCACAAACGGGTTGACTCGAACTCGAATTTTTTCGGGTCGGGTTCGGGTCGGGTTTCAGGTCGTGTCAAGTTTTGACACCCCTAGAGTGTATGATAGGATTTGATTGAGTTCGATGAGTTTTGATTCGTGATTTATTTTTATTTAATTTTATTGTTCCTATTTTATGCCCAAATCCTTAAATGAAAATGCTAGAGACTATGTTTTTTTTAAGGTGGGCAGATTGTAATAACTCAAATTTTTTAAATAATTTTTTTAAATGAAAAATCAAAATTTCAGCATTATGTCTTGTCAAAGAAGGAAGAGAGAGGGAGGAAAGAGAAGGTTATTAGGAACTTTTTTTTCATTGATTTTGTTCAAAGATTTCTTCTATTTGTTAGAAGTAACCAAAATCTTATTTTAGTTTTCAGTGATTTCGAGTTTGATAAATTTCTTCTCTCTTAAATAGATAATAATGCATTTTCTTATGATTTATTGAGTTTTTACTATATAATTTTTTGTATAATAAACATGAATAGTGTGGACATTTTGACAATAACATCATTGAATTTCACCTGGTAAAATTAAAGTTATGATTTTCTAAAGTTATAGATTCTTGTATTGAATAGAATTAACTATTTTATACTGCATTTTGATTGTGACATTTGCATAAGAAAGAAAGGCTGACTATTAACATTATAAAATGGATTAGTTATTAAAATATAATACCTTGTGCAGGAGGGTGGGCCGATGGGTTTTTCGTAAAAGAAGATTTATGGTGTTGTCCCTATTATAGACTTTTACTAAGTTAAGTGTTGCAGAGATGAGGATGCTCAGGTGGATGAGTGGCTTTATCCTTAGAGATAAGATACGAAATGAGCATATACGTGAAAAGGTTGGAGTAGCTCCAGTAAAAGATAAGATTAGAGAGAGTCACCTTAGATCGTTTGGTCACATAAAATGGCGGCCTTCTGATGACCTGGTTAGGAAAGTAGAGGTATTATATTTGACCTATGTTAAGAAGGTAGAGGTCGACCTAAAAAGACTTGGTTAGAAAATATTAGAAATGATATTTCTTTATTAGATTTAAACAAGAATTTGACTTTTAACAAGACATAATGGAGAAAAAGGATTCATGTAACCGACCCCATGTAGTGGGCCGAAGGCTTGATGTTATTGTTGTATCCCTATTATAGCCTTTAATAGATGACTGAATTACACCGATGGGAAGAGGGTGACGACTCTTAAATAATTTTTAAAATTCATATGTAATAATACTGATAAAAGATGAATGATAATGATATGAAAAAGGAGCATATGAAAGGATGAAAATACCATATTAAAGCTGGATGTCCTACCTTGCTAAATCATATACTGATGCATGCATATATTGATAGCATTACTAAATAGAGTAGTAATATGTGTACATGTATAACATATGAATAGATACAAGCTTTGATTATATATAATTTATAGAATGGATATAAGAGGATAAGACTAATAATATTGATACCTATTGTTGACCTCAATTTTCATTCGAGTGCCATCGAGGGCCTTTGATTAGTTTAATCAAACTCCATTGAGTCCAATTTGAGCTCGAATCAGCTTGAATTGAGTCGAATTAGACTTGATCGTGTTTGATTAAACCCAACTAGTCCACCTTAGTCGCATCGAGTTCGATTTGACTTGAGTCGGTTTAATTTCATTAGTTTGGTCGAGTCGAGTCGAACCCAAATTGACCTGAACCCAGCCGAATCAGATTTGATTTGAATTCAATTTTAGCTCAATTTTCTTAATTTAATTCCAATCAAATTTTAATTAACTTTCTCATAATTATTGGATTTGTTCCCAAACCAAGAAATTGCATCGACAATTACGATTGAATGCGATCCACAATTCAGCCGAGATCACCTATTAGTGGGACGCAGGTATGGAAGGATTTCAAACAGAGGGGGAGCTTCCTTTCTTGGCATTAATGTGTATTTACCCAGGCAGAGCTCGCTCTCTCGCAGGATCAGTTGGCAGAAGTAAGGAGCCGAGACCCTCCCCTATTCGCAAGATCTCCCGGCTCCCGCTTCATGCTTTCGCCTCTCTTCCGTTCGAACCAGACCAGGAGGCTGAGCCCCCCTCTCGCTCTCCCTGTTCGCAAGCCAGGCAAAAAGACCCAGGCTTGCTAACATTGAAGGCTCTCCCTCTGTCGCTCGGCGATAAGCACTCCAGAGACGGACCTCCCCTCTCGACCGTCTCTCTGTTTCGCAAGTCTAAGGAGAAGGGGTGAACCCCCTCTCTCCGGATCTCTCTCTCGCAAGCCAGGAGATCGAACCCCCTGCTCTCCGTCTCTCTTGTTCGCTGAAAACCCAACCGAACCCGACACCGACTTGAGCTCTTACCTTAGCTGTCGGTTTCCCTCCTCCTTGGAGCAGGTATACTCCTTGTCTTCCCCTATTATTTATTCTTCTTTTTCTCCTTCCTCTTCTTCTTTCTTCTTCTATTTCTTCTTCTTCTTCTCCTTCTTCTTCTTCTATTGCTTTCTCTTCTTCCTCCTAATTCATGATGAATATGTTGGTAATATAATTATTAGCTATTTGTGGAATGATGGGTATATGAATCATGAGAATCTTGTGTAGATTATTCGAAAGATTTCACTGAAATAGGTGTGTAAATCAAACTCTCAGGTGGGCTTGTTTGTGCAATCTTGTAAACATTGCATGTCAAGTGTTTGAAAAAATGCCATTGAGAAAAAATTGTGATGTTTGGATAGTTGTGGCCTTTGAAACATAAGCTTGCATATGAAATCTTTTAACCAAGGGCTTTGTGAATACATTTGAATGCAAAGATTTCATATCATCTCCTTTCTTTGTATTTCTTAGGATTATGAGACTAGGGATAGATATTCGTGTTGAGAATGAATGATAGTTAGCTTATTCTCTTGTTATAGTTCATGCCATACAATTTTTGTACTCTCTAACACTCATCTCTATGGGTGATTTTCTTTTCTTTCTACATGAAAACATGTGATTTATATGCAAAGGGATTGAGTATTTCTATGAATCTCATCTTGCTTATGAGAGCATCAAGTAATGCTTATTTTGTGTTAGTGAAATCTCCATGATTTATTACTCACAATCGTAGACTAGAGGCGAGGTGAGATATGAACATGTGTACTTAATGTTATGAAGGCTCTCTCATCATTATGACAAATCATTGTTGGCAAGTATTTCTCTTGTTGATGATTCATGATTGAACTTGTATTAGAGCATAATTGGTGAGCTTTTCCTTTCTTGAAAGATGAAAACATATTGCATTTTCTCTGGTTGTGTTGGGTTCCAGTCGTTAGGGAATAATGAAGGTGGTTATGAAGGTATATTGCATTTGTTTTAAAATCGATTTTTCTTACCACATGTCAGATTTCTGGCTTAAACGTTCCTTTAGAGCGAATTGCTCTTAGTTTGGTTTGAGAGGAAAATATGCTGAGATCTTTATAGATTTAATGTTTTGTTTAAAAAAAATTTGTATTTGGATATAGAAAATTGTTGGATGTTATTCTCTTGGCATATACATTCATTTCGGTAGATCTTCCATTCTATGAGTTGGCCTTATGTTTGAATATGGAAGTTTATTCTCCACTAAAATTGGCTCTTCTTTTGTGAAGTTTGGATGTTAAGAGAGCTTATACCAATATAAAAAAAAAGAATTCCTATGAGATGGTTTCTTGAAGGTCCTCACCATGAGCATTGAGAATAGTTATGTTGCTTATTATTAATGATTGATGCTTTACTCTATAAATCACCAGTAAGCTATTACAATCGCCTTTTCTTAGTCATTGTCAGAAGGGATATAGTTGATGGTATGTGATCTCATATTTTGGTAATTAATTTCTTTAAATCTTGAATGTTTCACACTTGTTTGAGTTTATGTGAAAAATCATGTTGATAGTTGTGTTGGAAAATATCCTTGGTGCTTTATGTTTCATGTAGAGATTTGTACGAATTCAATGCAATGTTGGTTTTGAGAACGGTCGGAAAAGCTTTGTGAATTATTTCGCATTGAGAAATCCTATGATATGCTTTGTGAGTATTTTATAATGGAAAGCTTTATGAATTTTCTTGTTAGAGAATTTTCATAGATTTAACCCACGTCAAAGAAATTTGTTGTTTATTTTGTATCGAAAGAAACTATGGTGGATTTCATATGATAAAGGTTTTATGGCCTGCTTCGTCTGAGAGGTTCTACGAGTTATTTTTGGAGAGTGCGAATTTTATGAATGGCTTCGCATTTGGAAGGCTTGGTGTTGGAAGGCTCTTTTAACTCTTCTTGGAATGAAATGAATTTTCATGGGTGAGTTTTCTTTCTTTTGTTTGTATTTAATTCTGGAGATGAGTTTAAAGAAATATGGGTTGAAAGCATGTTTGGGTTAGGAGTAGAAGAACTTGTTTTCTTCTTCGCCACTTTGAGTTTTATATGGAAGGTGATGTGGGTAATTGTGTCAAATATTTCGAGTGATTTCTTGAAACGTGGGAAGATTAAATAGCATCAAAATTCCTTTTCTCTTATTTACGTTTGGCTTAATTGGAGCGAAGGATGGGTTAAAGGCATGTTTGGCTTTAAAAAGTGTATACCTAACAATGAGATGCTTACATGCTTTTTCCTCGAAATTTGTTTCTTTCTCTTTGGCATTGTTGGAGTTTTATGTGAAAAGCATGTCAATAACTACATTGGAATGTCTCTTGAACCCTTTGGTGGAGGATCAAATTGGCATTAAATTCTCTCTTGTGATTGCATCTTTAGTAGAAGGCATTGAGTTTCAACTTTGAGGATATTTCTTGTTGGTTGTTTGTTATAAAAGAAAAGTTGTTATAACTCTCCTTCTCACATGTGTATGATTTCGTCACGATGGTTTTGGTGGAAATATATGAAATGATTTCCCATTTGTCTTCATTTGAAAATCATCTTTTCTATATTTCTTTAACTACTTGTGGCTATGAATATTCTTGGAAAAAAAGTGTGTTATGTTGCATTGTCTCCTTGCATGAATAGAAGAGTGGTTACTTGTAATGATTCTTATTAGTTTTGGTGGAGTGAGGTGTGTTGGAAGTTTGAGTTTGTTGGAAAGTGGAGTTCTAGCTCTCTCTCTCTCTTCCTCCTCCTACTTCTTTCTTTTCCTACTACTTGTGCCTTGAGATGAAATGCAATTCTTCCAAAGTCCAAAATTTCAAAGGCAAACGACTCAACTGGTGTCCAAGTCCGAAGAAAGGTATATTTTTTATTTAATAACATTTGATTTTGATTATTTACATATTGAGCATTAACCTGCTCTCACACAACCTTCCTTTCTTTTTTGTATTCTTTACGAGGTACTCTTAGGAGGGAAAAAGCAAATAGCAACTGGAGTACAGATGAAGGAGCTTGGATAATTAGATCCAAGCATCAGTCACTCCCATCCATTCTGGTGGGGGTGCTATGGGCAGAACCACCGGGTCGTAGCCCCTGGTGTAGTGAATTCTTCTTAAAACATAGATGGCCTTTAGGGAACCCTTCTATGTGCATGTTCCCAACCCTTTAGAAACTTATAGAAATTTAAATTATTAGATGATTTTCTTGTCTTATTTTATTTTTAGATCCCTAAACTCAGTTACAGACGTGCGGATGTCTAAAGGGTTAGAAATAAACCTCTCTTCATCCCCCTACAATAGTAGTGACACTTAAGGATAAAAATTAAGGACTGAGTCTTAGAAAAATATAGACTTAAGATGCATGCCCCCTTTAGGATAGAAATATAAAATATAGAAAATTTAGTGACACATTATTCGAGGGCTAGTATGCTGCAATTTATTAATAATTAACCAATGAAATCGATAACAATCTCAAACCCTCAACTCTCAATCAAACTATGATCAACATATATAATCACTAGGAGGTAAAATTTGAATATGAACTTGAATTAAATCTGGCTAATCTATTTATCAACACTTAATTAAATATTAACTAAATAAAATTCATTAAAATAAACTTAAATTCAATGTGTTATAAAATTGGAAAACAAACCTAAACTAAAATATGTCAACCTAAAAGACCTTTAAATGCCCAAAATTTAAAAAATCATAACTAATTCTAAAAAAATCCAAATTGAATAAACTAAAAGGCATTCAAATCCAATTAAAATCTCGTATTTATTAAAAATATCAACTTTCCTAAAATCAACCTAATTTAAAAAGTCAACTCCTTAGTTAGCCGTAGTCCAATAACTAGGGCCCGAAACTTCTAAAAATTATAACTTTGCTTAGAAAACTCCAACTCCAACAAACTCAAAGTCTAATCACCCCTTATAAGGTTTAATATTTAATAAAAATACTGGAACCCCTAAACCTAGCCTATTTCTAAAAGTCACCTTTTGGACCCCTCTTAACTTAGAGGATAGGATGCCCCAGACCTTCTAAAATCTGTTAACTTAACTTAAACTTTGAAGAACACTACCCTAAGCATTAAAAATGATCAACCAATTTAATTAACTAAATTGGAGCCCAATACACTAATATTTGAACTTTAATTAAACTTCCCTTTTGGGCTTTCCAACAAACCTAAACACAAAGTAACTTGAACTAATTGCCTAATATAGGACCTATCCAAAGCCACATTGCCTTCTACACATACATAGAATTGTTTGCAAGGGCACCACTTCTAGCTCTAGGTTAGGCTGATATTTTACTTTTCTGCATCTGTGATGTGACATTCTTGCATGTGGCATGTGTGCTGGTTACTTTGATTTGCTGTGATTATTTTGATGTTCATTTTGTTACTGTACTTCCTTTATATGATATTATATGCGCGATATATTACCCATAGGTTATGAGCGATCTTGATACTGACGTAGTCTCAAGCAGGTGGCCATGCTCATGCAGTTATAAAATAAAAGGGGCTAAAAATGAAATCATAATAAATATATATATCATGCATTGCTTACTACAGGTTCTCCAGATGCTTAGCCCTAAAAAATAAATAAGAGCTTGGACAAGTGTGGTTGGCATGAGTACTTTATTTTTTATATATAACTGCTTGGGATTTTCTATTTTAATTGCTTAGGATAACCATGCAGGAGAGTATAGATTTTCTTTTTGATGATGTAATTTGTATTTAAAGTATCGAGTTATGAAAGTCTTCAAAAGTGAGGCATTTCAAACACTAGGTACCCAAAGGGAAAAAGAAAGGCCCTTCACAGGGAATTTCTTATTCATTTGGGTACTCCTCTGAAGGACGAATCCTACGAAGTTCGGAGGAAGATGATTCGAAGAAGATGAACCCTACGAGGACTGGAGGAAGATGATCCATAGAAGACTTGAAGACGAAATGCCTTACTTTTGACACTTGTATTATTTAGTAGGATTAGAATCCAGGTTATTGTCAGTGGGGCCTGGCCACTATTACATTTTTGTAGACTCTGGGTTGTACTTAAATGGTACTTTCCATGGACTTTGGATATTACGTTCAGTGGATTTATTTTATTGATGAGTTTACTTTATTTGCGTCATAGAAATTATCTGCTTTTCTTAGGTTTCTTTCTTGCATGTGTGTGCGCCTGATTTCACTAGGCTCTTTAAGGATTAAAATATTTTTTACTCGTAACTAAAATTTAATATTTTAAGAATTAAATAACATAAAAATTTAATGATCTAGGGAATGGTTGGAATCATCTGGGGTCGCATGCATATTAATGTATCTCTCTTTCTCCTTATTAAGACACTTCCCTGCCTGCGAGTAGAGTCTAGATAATCTTACCTATGAGGATGAGGTGTTGGATCTGGGAAAGTCTAGTCTTTTTTAAAAAAAATATTTTTTAAGCCTTTTTAAAATTTCATGCATACCTAAATTGGATACTTTAACCAGCATGCATTGCATTAGAAACTAATTAAAAAATTTAATTACATTAATTCTAGAAGCATTCTATCCTATATAAGTACAAGGCCACTTAGGAGCCTCGCTAGACGTTGGCCTTAACTTCTAAAAACTGAGCTACCCACCCATCCTTTATAAAGACTGTACATTATGGATTTTATATGACTAGGTGGTTAGCTGGCTTTCCTTTTCAGGCAGGATATAAGCCCAGAATGTATTAGTTAGGATACGGGTGTTAGTGTTGTGAGTAGAACACTAAACCCACTATATTTAGGGTTCAAAACTATTATTATTGGTGTCCCGTAGTATGCCTCATCGGTGGGTTAGTCATCTATCATTCAGAGGCTATAAATCTTATTTATCCACATCACATGGATGACGCCACCTCCATCCTTTTCTCTTGCGTGCTCTGAGTGCATTGTTTATTTCTTTTCTCCAATTTCTTCTCATTACCTTAGTTCTTGCGGATGCTGATGTGAGCCGTGTATGTTGACTAAGCTAGGTTATCCCTTTCCTTCCCCTTTGAGTAGGAACTTCCTATTCTTCTCCCTATATACCAATCCCATTTGAGAGAATAATGTAGGATCCTTAATCGAGAGTCTTCTTAGCCCCGGGCTTAAGATGTAATTAATCACGGGGGCTTGCGCCCCTGGGAAACCAAATTCCACATCAAATAAATCTCACTTGAGCTGATGTATTAGGTGGGGAAATCCCGTGACTCTGATCAGGTCTTGCATATTATTACCCATCGAGGTGCATAGGCGAGAGCCGCTATTCTTAATGGTTGATTGTATGTATGATATACTCTGCCCTCCCCATTGACCCGCTTGCGAAGAGCTCAAAGGCATGCGATCGTTTATCCTACGGGATAGTGTTGTCGTACCCTTTGCATCTCTGTTCCCCCGCATGGTGGTGTCCTTTTGGAGGCCCACACCTATGTGCGTGTGATTCTTTTTACTAACACTTGAATGATTATAATTCTGTTGTTTTACTAATTTACTGATTCTCACGTATGTTATTGATTCCTATATTCATTGTAATGATTTTTCTAGTTTTATTATTGATCATTTTGAGTTTTACAAATGATAACTGATTATTGATGAGATTAATTTTATTGACTGAACTGAATATGCATATTGATTTCTTCTAGTCATGTGTTGAAAGCTTTGGTGAGTTTGAATTACTATTGGTCCTTTTAGCTTATTATGTAGATTTTAATGATTTCAGATTATGGAAGGGGTCAGGACCAGGTGGAGTGAAAATGGAAGAGATTCTCAGATCTTTCTTTAGATTTCATTATATATATTTTTTCATTCTTTTGCAGTCAGGAGCTTATGAAAAAATAATGATTGTAATAATCTCCTAACTATTGTATGTAAAATTTTGGTAAATAAAAATAGTCAAATATTTTAATGTATATGATTTTAATTCCTTTTGATGGATATTTGATTATATTGATGATTTTAGAAGCTTTGGTATATTATTAAAATGATAAATAGATAATTCTTCCAAATTTGATTCTGGGTCGTGACACGATTCCTCTCTATGTTCTCTTAATTTTGAACTCGCTACATAAAAAAATATTTTTTCATACGTCCTTGTATTCTCATCCTCTACTATTTTGGAAGTTGTGGAGGGACTAGATTACGAGTTAGAATGTGGTGGGTACTCTCCATATGAAGTCTAAAATCAATATCTTGGCATGAATCCTCTATGGTATAAATCAAGTGTAATCTCATCGGGTAAAATGTATACTTAATTTTTTTTGCTTTGAGCAAGAATACCTAAACCTCCTATCTAATAAAAATGAAGCTAATTGATGTGCCATGGGAATAAAATATTCAACTCCCTTAATAAATTCATCTGTTAGTAACTTTCTTTTCAATAAAAATATATTATACATCCATGACCCCTGACTTCATATATCCATATATAACTTGATCTAAAAATATAAAAACATAAAATTTGAATAGATGAAAATATATGAAGATAGTTGCCCTTTTTTCTCACAATCCCTCTTCACTGTTAAGATTTTTTCATTACAATTAGTGAATGTAATATTGCTATAAATCATTCAACAATTATAATTATAAGCATAGATCAAATTCTAAGGTTGTTCAACAAATATGAAAATCCTAGAAGCAATAATAACTCATTTTTAACAAAACGTAATTGATGAAATCTTTAAAAATTGAAAATGATTAAAGAGATGAAATTTTATCTTTAAAATCTCGAAGAAACAGAGCTAAATGATCTAAAAATAACCTTGAACGACGTTAGGCAGTGGAGAGGACAAGGAAGCTGTTCGAGAGAGAAAAATTCATGAAATGGGAAAGGGAGGCAACTTACGATGAAACGGGGCCTTTTCCAAAAGATTTTTCTGTAGGAAATGTTAATCGGAAGTTCCGCCAGGACACTTAATTACTGATAGAATTTTTGGCAATAATGCTTTAATTTCCTGTAGTGTCAGATGAGTTTTAATATATTAATGTGTAAGATGTACTGAATTAGTTTATTAGGAATGTTATTTGGGAGTCAATTCCAAGGACTGAGAATCAAAGTGTCATAGGTACTAAATGGGTCATTATAATAATTTAAATGACTCATTTTTAGTATTAATAAATAAGGCTAATTGTCTTGCAAATGATTTCAATCAAATAAGGGGCATAAATTTTAAGGACTTATTGTAAAGGATTTCAATTAGATAGAGTACATAAATTTTGAGGAAATATTTGCACCTGTAACTTAGCTTGGAGCCATTAAATTATTTTTAGCCTTTGTATGCTTTAAGGACTTCAAGCTTTTTCAAATTGCTATTAAGAGATATTGAAGAGCCTCCAAATTTGAAAACATAAACAATCTAGATTATAACTTCAAGCTTACAAAAAGTACTTTATGGACTAAAAAAACACCTTAAACATAATATAGATTGAATACACTTTTGTTTAAAAAATAACTTTTATGAGAGAATTGTTGACACAACTCAATTTTTCAAAGAATTTAGTTCTAATTTGAGTACTTTATGGACTAAAAAAGGCACCATAAACTTGATATAAATTGAATATGCTTTTGTTAAAAAAATAGTTTTTTTTATGAGAGAATTGTTGACATAACCCTATTTCAAAGCAATTTAGTTCTAACTTAAGTGCTTTGTGGACTCAAAAGCTCCATAAGCATTTAAGTGCAACAGTAAGCTGCAATAATTAAATGAATGAGGTCATCGCATAGCAAAAACATTACCAACTTCCAATTGTTTACAATAAATTCCCTATCATTCATTCATGTGAAAGCATATCCTAACAAGAAGGGAATGATGTACCACATTCAGTTATATTTTAAAATGTAGTGCCTTACAATATCAAATTTTGTGGATAATTATATGATTGATATGATAAAGAATTTTAAAAGCCATAGGGATAATAAAGACATTAATTATAAAAAAAAATTAATTTAATAAAATAAACTTAATTATATGAGTTTCAATCACCTCGCATGAAGAGTTTTCATCAAAGAGGGTTATTTAAGGGCCGCATCAAAATGCATAGTTTGTGGAGGACGCCATCCATTTAATCACACCAATATCTTCTCTTCTTCCTTATCTTCAATTAATTTTTCATTTGTCTACTACATCATCTCCCTCATCCCTCAGAAGTTAAGCTCCCAAGCACATAGTAGTGTGTGGCATATCTTTAGAAATGCACTAGAGAAGTGAACATGAAGGGCTATAATGATATTGGGGATGATCTCCAGGAATGGTAGACTTGTAAGAAAACTTAATGTCGATTCTACAAAAGTTTTTTAAATTCAACTATATTTTCTGATTAGAGATTAATTTATAAAATATAGAATCAACTAAACAAAATTGAGGAAGCTTATTCATAAACATATTTTATATATCTCCAACTTTATATATTTGATCGCGTTCTTCACTAATTTTTAATTCTTCTAAACATTTCTCTCCCAAATGATGGTGTTTGTTTCTTCTTCTTAGAAGTGGTTAGAGAGAAAGGTTTAGGGACCCAAAATATATAAAAATTCTGAATTATTGCTACCCATCATAGCCATAAATGAATTTTCAGTTTTAAGAGCTGAATTTAAAACTAAGAAACATTCATTTTTAATTTTTGAATTAAAATTGAGTAATGGTCATTTTAAATGCTAAATTAAAATTGAAATCAATAATTTCAATCAATTAATTATGAGTAATTTGGACTATTAATGATAGTTATTTTTACAATCTCCCATTTGGTCCAATTATTCCACAACAAATAAAATAACAAAAATCATGAATCATGCACTACAAGAAAAACTCGTATTTCCGGAGGCTTAAATCCGCAGGAAAACAAGGACTTTCACTGGAAATTCTGCATTTCGGCGGATTGCCGACGAAAATTTGGTCGATGGTAAAATGAGCGTTGGAAGCATTGTTCCGGCAGAAGTTTTCCACAGGAGAAACTTTCGACGGATTTCCTACGAAATTGTGCAGCGAAATTTGTCGTTTGTGATTTGCTCTTCCTGGCAATTTGTTCGACATAATTTTCAGCGAAAACGTACCACCAAAAATACCGGCTAACAAACTGTTAGGAACTGACCGACGGATATGTTCGACAGTTTAACCACCGGTACTTCCGGCAGAATTTGTCTGTCGGAAACATGATACCATTTTGCCGGTACATAAAGTTTATTTCACAATAAAAATGGATAATAAAATATGCAAACGTAGAAATGAAATGTCCAATATAAAACTAAAATATCCAGTAATAACAATGAAAGTCTAATCAGAATCTATCTCATCATTCTCCTCCTATGTTGATGTTAGCTGCTTTCTACTGAACTGCTCCCTCAATTTCTATAACTCATCCAACAATTGACTTTGCTGCATTTGCATGTCAGCTTGTAATTTTTTGACTTGATCAAGCTCTGCTGTAAGAGTAGCTACCTGTTGGCTATACAATGACTCCTAGCTGCTTGCTAAGAAGTTGGAGCCACTAGATGTCTACCTCTTGTATACGTAGGCTTGTGAGCCTCAACAATAAACCTGACTTTGTTACATTTCTCCTATCACTTGTGACCAAGTGCGATAGTCAGAATAATCTGCTGATCCCCCAGAAGATCTCTCACCTGGTCCAGCCTGGCTCTCTCGAGCCACATATACTCTTCCTACAAAAGTTAACATAAAATTAATCAATTTACACATGAAACCTAAAATTTTAAACTTATATACTCACATAGGCTTTCCTTGCTCGCTCATCAACCCATTGCTGGTCCTCCTCCCGCTTGTGGGTATGACTATGTAACTCAATAGTGGACGGCTCTCTACCCAACAATTCTCTCTCGCATTCATAACTAAGTAAATTATTAAAATCTTTTAAAATTTTTTATCAAACGTCGTCTGTGCTCAGTATGTGGAACTGAGCCCCCAGTATGTAGGGAACTTCCCATGCCCCCAACATCAGAAGCTTGGTTCTATCTATTATGGTCCCTCATCCTGGTATAATATGGGTTACCAAAAGCACTAGTCAGCTCCGCCCATATGCTCTCACCAATCCAGAGGCGTCGCTTGTCTGACTTCCTAAAATTTGTAACGCTTCTCAAAATTTTTTATAATATTATCATTGTGCTCGGTCAACCAATAAAAATCTTTTTGCATACAAAAATATACAATATAATATATTTTTGTTAGCTTAATTAAAAAAGATATAATATAGAATATTTTTTATAATAACTAACATCAAACTCCCCGAACTATATATTGTGCACTTCTTTTAGGTTTTTCTTCCAAGAAATATAAGGAGCATCATATTTGCTCCGTATGATGTCTCGTATTTTATGTGTAGGCTACTTTGATAGATGAAACTTGCACAAAATATGTTAGATGAAAAAATATTTATCAAAATTTAGTAGCATGTTAAGAATATAGTAAGTAAAAATGTGTCACCCTCAGGTGAAATTAATATGCACCCCTCTAACATCTGTTCTGCTTTAATTGGGGTGGAAAGTCCACTGCAGAGGGCTGAGGGAGTGGTGGGGGATAGAATGAAGGGACATAATATAGATATGGATAAGTGGGAAGGCCTCCACGAGAAGGTGGGGGGTAGTAAAGATAGAAGGGAGTATTGTGTGTGGAGTTTGGAGAAGGAAAGTGGAGGTCTGGTGAGTAAAATTGTAGACTACTTATTATAGAAGTAGGTAAAGGTGGGCTAGACTGACTCTAAGTGGTAAGCAGAGAAGAAGAGATCCCTTCAGTACATATAGGCCTACTGGCTAAGCCACTAGTCACCTTTTTACTGCGCCTACCAAAAATATTCTTGATCAATCCCTAGTGAGGCTCATCACCAGAAGCCATCTATAAAAAAATATTAAAAAAATATTACTAATATAAATTATAATAAATATTTAATATAAATTATAAGTATTTCTATATTATTAAAATAAAGTAGAGCAATAATAAAATAACTGAAGTAACTATTATTATGCTGTTAAAAATAAATCATATAGTTAATATAAATTATTAATTCATAATTGATTATGAAAAATTATTAAATACATTTACCTTATATTTACTAATCATTTGTCAATTCACTTTCATATGATGACACATCTTCATCATAATTATATTCCTCATGACTTTTCTCTATGTTTAAATCTACTTCCTTTAACTACAACTCACTCTCATTAGTTGCAATTTGATCATCCACATCATTAGCATGATCTTTGAGTTTGACATAAACTCTTCTTAAAGTACTGATGTTATTGATATGGTTTTGTCAATGACTCCCATAGGTTTAGTTTGATAATTATGAGCCAATCATGTTTGCCTCGTAATCTACCCAGATAGTTAGTAAAATAGACTTGGATTGCCTAGCTAGCAATGATAAATGGGTCAAACTTTATATATCTCCTACCTCGCTTTACTTCTATTATACTATAAAGTAGATGTACTCTTGTACCTTTATTTTACACTGAATCAAACCCATCACAATTGAAAAAATACACATTGTTCCCATCACCTGGATATTCCAACTGTTATACTTCTTGTAATACCCTGTAATACTCAGAATCATACCTGTATGGGTGTTCCCTCTTACATAAACATTCTTCAACTCTAAAACTTTGCTCCTTCAAATCTCCTTTAAGTCCATCCTTACTTTTATATTATATTTGGATTTATCTTTGATATCTATAACTGTATTTAAAATATTATCAAAAATATTTTTCTCTATATGCATCGCATCTAAGTTATGCTCGATCAAGTCTGTTCTCACCCACTAGTTAATCTCGGAGGAGATTGTGGCATCACCATTTTATTTTTAATAAAGATATTATTATTTTGCCTGAAAGGATGACTTGTATGTAAGAACATATGATGATAGTCAAATCAAGTGTTCTTCTCTCCATGCTTTAAAGTGAATGCCTTTAAAAATTTCATATAATATGGACAAGCTAACTTGCTGGAAGTGTTCCAACTTGAAAGCATACCATATGCCAGAAAGTCACTAATGGGCCAAAGTAATATTGCCCTTATTATGAAATTTTATTTGGTGGAGATATTATATGTACTTACTCATATTTTCCATAATAAATTTAAATCATCAATTAAAGATTACAAGAATACATTGATCTTTACTTTTAGATTATGTGACCCTAGAATGATCAGCATCAAAAACATGAAGGTATAATCATACATAACTTTGGAGGAAGATTGTAAGGGGTGAGTATCACATGCCAACATAAGTAAGGTGAAGTAGGCTAGCTAAATGGAGTAAAACCATCTGCACATAAAAATAATCCTACATTTCTTGATTTTATGGCAAAGGTAGGATGTGTATGATCAAGTGTTTTCAGGCCTCTGCTTCTAACGGATGTGTAATAACACCTTCTTGTGAGATATGTTCATTATATTATCTCATATGTGCAGTAGATCTCATAGATGCATATAACTATTATAGTATATGAATTATGGGTAAGTAAAATATCCTACTAACTGGTACATCCTTCAGCTTTCTTTTTATCCCAAACTTTAGTTTAAATCTTGGCGCATTATAATAACGGCATGCATTCTCTAATAAATCATCTTTATAGTATAATATATAACCATTGACACAACAATCTATTTTTGTATATGTCAAATCAAGTTTGAAAACCAACTTCTTAGTCTGATATAAATTTGTAGAAATTATGTTATCTGTCGGGTTGGTTTCCTTAAGTAGCCCAATAAATTGATTAAAATATTTATTGGGGATATTATATTATGTCTTGATGCTTAACATCTTCACAGCAATGGATAACTCTTAGTGGATGGTGCACCCCTTCCAAATTGGTTGTTGAGCAACATATAATAAATCATAAAAATTTTGTATCTCCTTATTTGGTGACTCTTTTGCATATTATTCAAATTGTGCCCCGGTTGCATCATAAACTAAGTCTTTTAGATGTCAGGTATTTTCTTCCTTAGCTAAATTAGAACTTATAGACGGGCCGCATCAAGAATCAAAATGTGACTTGTACTCATAATGAAAAGTGCAATATCAATATTCTAGTATGAACCCTCTGTGATGTAGATCAACAATTATGTCATCTGGTTTGAGGTGCACTTGATTTTTATGTTTAGAATATGGAGCATCAAAACTTTTCATTTAAGATGAAGTTAGGCAGTTGACCGGCTGTTTGGATGAAAAAATTCACCCCAATAATGAACTCACTTGTTAATATATTTTGTCCTTACGTCAATCGGTTATACATCAAACTTTTTTGATTTCTAATATCCATAATATGAAGATATTAGATATTGGAGTAACATCTATTGAAGGAATGTGTTAACTAAGGGAATAGATGAAGAGAAGCTTATGAAGGTCAAGTCATGAATCAAAGATGTTTATTAGAAGATTGGCATAATTTAAATTTTGGTTAATACTTGGTGCTTAATAATGTCCATCTCAACTTGAATAAAATTATTTTTCGCTCTGGTTATTTCTTCTCTCTTCTCCCACAACTCATTCGTTTTCATGTGTTATTATATAATGTTATGTACTCCTAAGACACCATTATAATGGGATACAAATAATTTTGCACATGCCCATAATATGCATAATTGATAATGTTTAAATCAATATTACACTATTATATGACATTAATAATGTATTTTTGAATTAAGGTATTTTTATCTTATTTTGTTAAATTTTTAATAAGGTATTCATGATTTTTTTTATTTTATGTTATTTTTAAAATGGTGCACGCCACATTATTTATTGTTCACCATTGCTCTATAGAATATTTGTGTTATGATAAATTATTCGCTATTGATAAATATGATGGGCATGGGCCTAAATCTAATCATGTAGTAGAAGATGAGTATATACCTATAAGTTTATTTCTATTTTTTTTAAATTTAAAGCTAATGAACATGACAATTGAGGAAATCATATAGTATATAGTGTAGTGAATGTGATAGTGAATAAAATTGATCAATATATAATCAAATGTGTAATATTTGGGCTACTTTCAAGCCAACTCTTAAGGATTGCGAGTGGGCTCGAAGTTGTATGGAATCAAATATCAAATCAAGTCCTAGTTGAGTTAAACCCAAATATTTTAAGGTGAAAGTAGTCACCCAAACTTGCATGTTATCAACCCTATCAAAGGTAATTTTCTATCGCATAATAAGTCCAACGGAATCCTCCACTTTAACCATCCAACTTGAATTCTACTAATAGTATCCACATCTATTTCACCTTCAACTCCCTCTCTAATCTGATCAATAAGAAGATTATCATCAACAAAATGCATACACCATGGTACAATGTCTTTCAAATGTCTACCGAGAACATCCATGACCAAAGCAAAAAAGATATGGGACAACGACAGAAAAACTTATGGTGGTTCCGGTGAATGACGGCGACCGAGGCGGTGTATGAAGGCGATGGAGGCTGCGCTTGGTAGGAGAAAACTCATGAGACTAGGAGCGAAGAGGGAATTAAATGAATAGCAAGACAATCGTGCATAGTGCCAAGAGGGGAAATAGGGCCTTTTCGGTAGTACTGTCTACAGATTTTCTACCAGAGATGTCGTCTTGTTTAAGCCGGTAGGTTTTTCGTCGGATAATTATGGCGCATTTTCCACCAGCAGGTGCCGCTAACTTTAAAAAAAATGATAGCACTGCTGGTGGGTTTTCCACCAGTATTGTTTCGGCAATTTATTCATCGGTTACACCTATATGGTTCACATGATCCTTAAATTTTTGTGGTGGCATGCCTTTAGTTAAAGGATCCATTATCATCAATTCAGTGCTTATGTGCTCAATAACCACTGTATTCTCCTTAACACATTCTTTTATGGATAAGTACATAATGACAATATACTTGCTTTGACTATTGCTTTTGTTCTTCTTAGCCAAAAATATCGAATCTACAAGTATAAACCCAAAAATAAAACTCTTAAATTATACACAATGTGATGTGGCCTCAAAATAAGAGATAAACTTGGCCTCCATAATAGAGCGATAAGAGTCTACTTGGCACTCCTCCAAGACACAACTCCACCAACAAACATAAATATGTACCCAAAAGTTAATTTTTAGGAATCAACACAACCAGCAAAATCATAATCTGAATAGCTAGTCCCTTTCAAACTATGAGTCTGCCTATACATAAGCATGTAATATTTGGTACCTCGGATATGTAATAGCCCATATTTTAATCATGTTAAATAAGTTTTTTTCGGAGTCAATCTAAGTCTAAATCACAAACTATCTTCACCATAACATAGATATTATAGTGATTTACTTATACTAATATTTTTATAATTTTTGCGCACTCGTGAAAATTCTTATGAAATTGGCTCCTATTGGTACAAGTGAGAATTTTGAGATCGTGAGGTATCCATTTTGCAAATCAATTTTACCAAAATTATTTTAATAAAATGTGTCATTTTATGGATATTATTTTATAATTTTTGAAGCCCCAAAATAATTTATATAAATTTTATTTTAAAAACTAATTAAATTATATAATTATGTAATTATATTTTTATTATTATTATTTATTTAGATATATCTTAAGCCCTTATCTATAACCTATTAAATTCAATAAAAATATTTTTAACCCTTTAAATTGGATAACGGAGAATAGAATAAAAATGAGAAGAAAATCTTGGAGAGAGAAAAAAAGCTTGGATTTGGAGGTTCTAGAGTAATTTTCATTAATTGGCCCAATTGGAAAATTTACTCGTCTTACTGTATGGAATCATTACCCTATTTTTGATTTCAAATAAATTTATATTTTTGATATTTTTTTGATATAATTTGTATTTTTGTTATAAAAAAATGAAGATAATTTTTGTATTTGTAAAACTTTCATCGCATAATTTTTTATATAATATAGATATCTAGATTATGAATATTTTGAGTATTTATTTAAAATTTTTTTCCAAATGATTTTGAAAAAGTAGAAATTTTTATCTATTCAAAAATTTATTTTGACATCTAAAAATAGTGCTTTAGTTCAATTAAAGCTTCAGAATGATGTTTTACACAATCTCTATTAATTTAGTTAAATTCTAAAAATATAAATTTTTGCTCAGTAAGGTTTTTTGTTGCCTGTCATTAGGATAATTTGACACTTTCTGAATTAAGCCTAATTATGCTTTATTTACTGTAGTGAATTAAAAATGAGTATGGATAATAATATCTGTGTGGGGGAAAAATAAGTAAAGAGTAGTTATCATTGATGTTGGCGGGAGACTGACTAACCTGTAGAGGATGGTGGGCCAACAAGTTTTCCTTTAAATATTATAGTTTATTATTATCCTTGACTGATTCACGTAATGTACTAATTGGGACTTATAAGGAGATGATTACTGTACCGATAGGAAAAAAGTGATAACTCTATTTATTGAGCCAACGGTTATTAATACTAACACTGATACTAAAAAAATACTATTATAGCCATCACTTTTACTTATTTAATATGATTATTAGAATGTATGCTACTGAATCACTTCCACTACACGGCTTTACTGTTACTTTCACTAATGATGTTGATGTTCCTATTATTCTAATGTTATTAATATGTTGATTACGTAATATATATTGAGTATATGAATTAGACACTAACACTGAGTTGACACTGATATGATATTTTTGAGCCTATGATACAAGGATACAATTATTTTTATATGATTTTATTATATTGATATAATTTTGACAGTCTTTACTGATGTATTGATTTGATACTTTCTATGATTTATATACTGATTAAAATATTGATATGTCGATTACTTTAGTAATTTGACACATGAACTAGTTTGCTAATTTCTCTATTATGAATCATGTGAATACTACTACTATGATTTGATTGTTGACATGCATATTATTGCTTTACCATATATTGAGCTTAATTATAGGTTTTGATGACCAACTGAGCTTTTTAGCTCATTATATGTGGTTAAATATTTTTAGGTCAGGGCAGAGGATCAAATGTGTGAGATTGATCAGGTGATCAGGATTCCTTAGATTCTGTTTCTTTTTATTTTAGTTATTCTTTTATGCGCAGGATAGAGTAATAGTAGTATGATTGTATAGATCTTAAGTAGTGTATATAATTTTTTTAGAAATGAATATAGATGTACATATAGATGTGTTGAATTCTAGAATTATTTTTGTTATCTATTTCTGATAAATGAAGTTAGATAGCTCTAATGTTGTTTATTAAAATATAAAATAATAATTCTTTTAAATTAAATTTTGGGGCATCAAAGGAAATACCTTAACACTTTCTTCGTAGCTCACCAGTGATACATGCCTGGATTACTCTGATATCTCCCTAACATCCCCACCATAAATATATTGTTAGGTTTTGTGCAAACCTATGCATACATTAGGCTACCAACAATAGAAGCATATATAATATTTCTCATTTCTTCCTTTCAAAATCATTTTTTGGGCATTGACTCAAATTGAATCTATCCCCTTTAATAATGGGTGCCATGCTTGGTGAAGAAACCTTTCATCCTAAATCTCTTTAATATTTTTTTATATAGGTCTCTTGAGACAAACTTAAAATGCCTTGAAGTTTATCTCTTTATATTTTAATGCCAATAATATAAGAGGCATCACCCATATCCTTTATATCAAAATTTTTAGAGGGAAATTATTTCACCTCATGCAATAAAGCTTTTATCATTAGTTACAAGTAAAACATCATCTACATATAGGATTAGAAAATAAATTGTGCTTCCACTGATCTTCAAGTATATACATTAATCCATGATATTTTCTACAAACCAAATGAAGAGATTACATCATGGAATTTCAAATAACATTGACTAGAGGCTTGTTTCAATTTATATATAGACGTCTTAAGCTTGCACACTAAATGATCACCTTCACTAAAGGAGAATTCTTTGGGTTGTTTCAAATAAACCTCCTTCTCCAGTGTTCCATTTAGAAATGTAATTTTTACATTATTTATTGTAAATCTAAATCAAAATGCATAATGAGTATCTTTTTGTCTTAAAGACCCGTTTATACCTTATGACTTTTACACTATTAGGCAACTTAACAAGATCCTAGACTTTGTTATGTGCCATTGAATTCATCTCATCTTTTATGGCATCATGCCATAAATCAGATTCTTTACAACTTATGGCTTAATGAAAATGTTTCAGGATCATTTTTAGCTCAAATATTATAGTTTGACTCTTGAGGATATATAATATAGTCACTAGGAATTGCTGATTTTATTTCTCTAATAGATCTTCTTAATGTCGTAACAGCCTCCTCTTATGGAGTTGGTTGTTCAACTATATCTACTAGTTCATTAGGAGCTTATGGAATATATATTAATGCTTATATAATACCTATTTGGACTTTAGGAGTGTTATGGTACTAATTAACATGTCACTTGAAATGAAAATTTATGCATATATATATATATATATATATATATATATATATATATATATATATATATATATATATATATATTCCTTAACAGGAAATAAGTTTTGTAGTTGGTCACTCCCACTAATCAAATCATTCTCAAGAAATTTTGCATTTTTGGATTCCACGATTCTAGTGTTATTAGATTCTATAACCCTTAGACTTTTTAACATATCCAATAAAATATCCACTAGTAATCTTTGAGTCTAATTTTTTCTCTTGTGGATTAAAAATTCTCTCTTCAAACAGACATCCCCATACACGTACATGTCTTAAACACAGTTTCTAACCTTTTTACAACTCAAAAGGAGTTTTAGGAACAGCCTTAGTTGGAACCCTATTTAATATATACACCATCGTCTTGAGAGCCCATCCATAAGAATTTAGGTAGTCTAGAACAATTAATCATTCTCCTTACCATGTCCATTAATGTTCTATTCCTTCTCTCAACTATACCATTATAATTGGGTGAGTCAAGTAAAGTATATTGGTCAACAATCCCACTTTCTTGAAGGAACTTTCAAATGGACCAAGCATTTGTCCATCTTCAGTATATCTACCATAATATGCATCACCTCTATCTGATCTCATAATTTTAATTTGTTTTCCACATTATTTCTCTACTTCTACATTAAAAACCCTAAAAGCACTTAATGCTTCATTTTTATTTTGAAGCATATATATATATATATATATATATATATATATATATATATATATATATAGGTAATGAAATATTTTAGATCATGAAAATTCATATCTAGACAACAAATATATGTATATATGATCTCTAATATGTTTGTATTCCTCTTGGTACCTTTCTTTGACTTGTTAGTTTACTTACCCTTAATGCAACCTATGCAACTATCAAAATTAGTGAAATCTAAAGTATTAAGCATTCCTTCATTCACCAATATTTTAATCCTATTTATGGAGATATGTCCAAATCTCTGGTGCCACAACATAGTGGAATTTTCATTTATATATAAAACTTTTAATACAAGTTTGAACATGCATTATTTTATGAGTAGAACAATTTTATAAATTAATATAGAAATGATTATTAAAAAAATATAATTTCCAATATGTTCAAATTTATAATATAATTTGACAGAAGTTTAAAAAAAGTTAAAAGGTATAACAAAAATGTACAAGTTTGAAAATTGAAATCAAATTTTTAGAAAAAAAAACTAGGCACATAAAAGTCTTTCCTAATTCTAAAATAAAACCACAACTAAATATTAAGTAACATGTTCCAATAGCTTCAACGTATGAGTTCATTTTATTTCCTGAATAAATGTGATGTTCATTTCCCCCTAGCTTCATTAGATTTTGCATACCCTGCAAAGTATTACAAAAATGTATGTGTTATAAATTACACGAGCCATATTAGATTCATAATAGACAAATGAGATTATTTTATCTTTCTCTTCATGCCGATTTTTAAATTTGATGCGATCCTTCTTTCTACAAAAGAAACACTCTGATTCCTTATTGATGTTAGCTTGGGGTGGTATTTTACCCTTTAATTTCCTCTTGACATGGCTCTAGTCCTTTTTATGTGTAGCTAATATTGCACTCTCATCCATTGCCGTAACCAACCTATCCTCTTGAGCACACATGGTCATAAGTTCATTAATTGACAATTTATCCTTATGTGTGTTATAGAATATTTTGAAAGGACCATATTATTATGAAAGGGTGTTTAAAATATAGTTCACTAATAAGGACTCAGACATATCAACCTCAAGTGTCATAAGCTGAGCTGTAATGTCCTGCATTTGCATTATGTGCTCTTGTACACCTTTAATTTCATTTTGCTTCATGGATGAAAACTTCATAATTAGGGTAGTAGCAAGAGTTTTTTTTTTAAGTGTTGAACTGTTCATCAATTATCTTAATTAGCTCTCTACATTTTAATATTGATTGACTGAACCACGAATACTAGCAGATATTTTTTTTCTTTATGAACATCAAACTGAGATGATTAGATTACTCCCACTGTTCATAAAGAGCAATTTCATCACGAGTGCTAGTAACTTTAATTGCATGAGACTCATCTTTCCTTATAGCATAATCAATATCCATCCATCCTAAATGAAGCAGAATAATCTCTTTCCATACTTTATAGTTTTCACCCTTTAATTCAAGAATATCACACTTAATATCTGAGATATTTATTGATTATATGATTGTAATAAGATAAATATTATATAAATTAAAATATGCTTACTAACATAAATATTGAGACTAGCAAACATATATCAAGCTTTACCAATATAAATCATGTATTTTAAAAGATTAATGAATCTATTGACATAAAACTTGCGTGTGGGATGAAGTTTTAATTCTATTAGATTCACTTAAGTTTTTATAATAAAACTATCAAATTATATTCATTTTCTAATTCCTTGTTGACCTCATTTTTGTGTGAGGTAAAAAAAAATCAAATTCAATTCAATTTCAAATCAAATCCAAATTAGATATCCAATTTAAAATCCAAAATTCAAAATCAAATGCACAAATCCAAATCCAAAACCCCTTAGTCCAAAACCAATTTTTGGGGAGAATTCAAATCCTTAAAAATTTCTACCAAATGACCTTGGATTAATGATTAGCCAGTTGCATATTAACCAGGAATGTACCTTGGGCCAACCATATCAATTTGGAAGCATTTCAAGCCTCCAACATCCAAAACTAAATTAATTTTTAAAGGCTGCAAAACCTTCAAATATTTATAACCTATACCACTAAACCTTGCATCTTGTGAAAAATCACCTTGGAAATCTCCCCAAAATTATAGGTCATTTTCATAATCATTTTTATGATGCATTGAACCAATTTTGAACCCTTGGTGGACCACGATTGACCATAGTTGACCATGAAACCCTTGAACCCCAAAACCTCCTGAAATATGAATTTCCTAATAAATTATATATGGCTAATTCAGACCAAACCTTGAAACCTCCTCAAAACATCATTTAGAATGGGTTGCACCCAATTCCAACTCTTGGTCAACCATGGTTGACCAAATGAATCATATAGAATCCAAACTTGATTTTCAAACCAAATGACCTCCCCATGGGGTGGAACCATTGCCAACAAACTCAAAATGTCATTTAAAATGATTGGACCCCACCTTGACCTCTAGTCAAACCTGGTTGGCCAAGTCAACTCATGAGTTGATCAAAACACACCTAAATGCTTTAAAAATTAAAATCTAAAGATTTTGACTAAATCAATGAACCAAACTCATGGGGATAGTCCATGAAATCACCATGAGTCTCCTAAAAAAGTTTTAGCCCAATGGGCCTACTTGGTTTAGCCAAATTGGTTGAACCAAGGACTTCAAGCTTTTTCAAATTGCTATTCAGAGATATTGAGGAGCCTCCAAATTTGAAAACATAAACAATCTAGATTATAACTTCAAGCTTACAAAAACTACTTTATGGACTAAAAAACACCTTAAACATAATATAGATTGAATACATTTTTGTTTAAAAAATTACTTTTATGAGAGAATTGTTGACACAACTCAATTTTTCAAAGAATTTAGTTCTAATTTGAGTACTTTATGGACTAAAAAAGGCACCATAAACTTGATATAAATTGAATATACTTTTGTTAAAAAAATAGTTTTTTATGAGAGAATTGTTGACATAACTCTATTTTTAAGCAATTTAGTTCTAATTTATGCGCTTTATGGTCTCAAAAAAGCTCCATAAGCATGACATAGATTTGACTTTTAATAGGACACAATAGAGAAAAATGGTTCATGTAGTCGACCCCACGTAGTGGGACAAAGGCTTGATGTTGTTGTTGTTATTGTATAAGAGAACTGTTGACACAAATCTATTTTTCAGATAATTTAATTATAATTGTGTGTGTTGATTATTTCATTACTTTTTTAAGTGGACACCGTATTGCACTTATATATTTAACATTTAAAATTTAAACTTTATTTATTTAATACAAAATATTTAAATCACATAAAAATAAAATTAATTGTTGCGTGTTAGAAAATTTGTGATGATAGAGTTGGAGTTTGATATCTTTAATGTTGTGCATAAAACATGCATGCACATAAATAGTTGTGGGATTCACATTCAAATCATAGATAATTTATAAACATTTGAATGTCTTAACAATGTCATAATCAAGTGTTCTTGGGCTCATTAAATTCATCTCGTAGAGTCGCTTTGTTTGACTATAAGCGTGCTATAATTGGAAGTCATTTGATCCGTCAATTTATGTTCAAATGCTTTCAAACATTAAGTGCTTGATTTATGCTCATTTGGAGTTAGATCAGATCATCTGTAACGTCGATAGGTTTGTTTCATCGAAATGTTCAATTTGACTATAAGCTTACTTAAATCGGAGTTCGAATGATCCTAAATTTAACTCTTTCGGCTTTTCATTCAAATATTACCTCGAGGTTCATGTCGATCAAGCAAAATTTTGATAGTAAATGTATTTTGTATGTTAACCCACAATATTTAAATGCCTTATCATAGAAAAAAAAAATAAATTATTTTTTCTCTTTAAGAGGAGAATTAATAAATTTTTTAATGTAGATTGTCATATAATGTATTTAAGACAAAATTATCAAATTGTTCCAACCCTACACGTTAATTCACAAAATTATAATTACTGAATAGTACAAATTAGCATCAGTAAGCTGCACAATTTAACATCAGAAATCGATCTGCAGTCAGTAAATAACTCACAAAAAATAGAAGGTAAAAATAAAAAATAAAAAACAAATAAATGAGGTCATCGCATAGCAAAAACCTTACCAATTTCCAATTGTTTACAATAAATTCCCTATCATTCATTCATGTGAAAGCATATCCTAACCAGTGAAGTCATAGAATACAAATGAACCCAAATAGCTTTCCTGTTCACCCACTCAACTGTCATCTTTTTCCAAGCTCCCCAGGTCTTGCACTGAAATCTTGCAGTCCAAGAAACCCGAACACCTTACACTCTAATACATCCAGCTATAAAATTTTCTTCATCATCGCAGTTCTAATCCAAAGAGCCTTCTTTCCCTATCCTACCTTTCTCCCCAACCTCAGCGGAAGACTTTGAGCTCTGTTTGCTTCAGTGAATGGAGTACCAAAGGCAGCAATTTGAGAAGAAAGGGAACCCTCTACCAAGGAGAGGCCAAGTGAAGGCCAGGATCTTTGGAAGCTTAGTTCGTTCAATCATCTCCAGCCCTTCAAACAACCAAAGACGGAAGCAGCAAAGACCAGAAGCTAGCTCGACGATGCTGACGCCAGGGACCAGCGGGTACACCTCAGATGAGTGCTCTGAAGCTTAATTGCTCTCCACCCATGGGCCATGGCCACCCCTTTTTTCTCTGTTTTATCGTTTAGGAAGAGATTTTAGAGTTCTTTGAACTCTAACGAGCTGTAACATATTAATTTGTTATTTTCTTTGCCTGTATATTTGTTGTAAAAAGAAATGATGTGAACGGATTGTCTTGCCATTAGCTTGTTGTCGATTATTTTAAGAGGCAAAGTAACTTGTAAATGATTACTTGAGGATGAACTTATCATTCAGATACTGGTCTGAAGAAGAATTGATGGAGATGAAATTTCATAAAAGGTGAAAAAAGAGCTTAATAGAAGGATTGATGGAGATGTATCTGTGCTTATTATGTCATGCTTCAGGATGTAATCGCTAAGATGATACTGTAATTGGTGCGTTTAAGAACATGGTTTTATATTAGTGGAGCATCTCCAAGTAGTTCTCTGTTCCATAGAGAACATAATGGATGTTGGTAATTTCATAATTCTTCTTAATTTCATGATGTATATTTTATATTCTCTTACAGGTTATATTCATTCAGCATGTTTCTGTTGACCTTCAAAATATCTTAGCCTTTCAGCTAGTCTATTGGCGCTGGGAGGCTTACTCAGAGCCTCCTTACTGAATTCTCGAAGTTAACTTTGAAGCTCAGCTCTCTTTTCAGCTTTGCTCGAGATGTCAAATCCATTATCTTCCATGAAGTTGTCAAATCCCTCTCAACCGATTTCTGTGTGGTCTGCCTACTCATTCTCAGCTTTGTCAAATCCCACTTTTGAGGCATTCAAGGAAGAAATCTGAGGCATTGTGGGCATCGAGAGAGTCATCTGAGGGAATGATGAATCACATTCAATTATATTTTAAAATGTAATGCCTTAGAATATCAAATTTTATGGATAATTATATGGTTGATATGATAAAGAATTTTAAGAGCCATAGGGATAATAAAGACATAAATTATAAAAAAAATTATTTTAATAAAATAAACCTAATTATATGAGTTTCAATCACCTCGCATGAAGAGTTTTCATCAAAGAGGGTTATTTAAGGACTGCATCAAAATGCAAAAAAAAAAAAAAAAAAAAAAAAAAAGAAAACTAGAAAAGAAATATAAATATATATTGATCATCCAAAGTTTGTGGAGGACGCCATCCATTTAATTACACCAATATCTTCTCTTCTCTCTTATGTTCTATTAATTTTTCATTTTTCTACTACATCATCTCCCTCATCCCTCAGAAGTTAAGCTCCCAAGCACATAATAGCGTGTGGCATATCTTTAGAAATGCTCCAGAAAAGTGAACATGAAGCACTATAATGATATTGGGGATGATCTCTAGGATATGGAGATGGTAGATTTGTAAGAAAACTTAATGTCAATTATACAAAAGTTTTTCAAATTAAACTATATTTTCTGATTCGAGATAAATTTATAAAATATAAAATCAACTAAATTAAAGTCGGAAGCTTATTCATAAACATATTTTATATATTTTGACCATTTATATTTGATCGCGTTCTTCACTAATTTTGAATTCTTTTAAACATTTTCTCTCCCAGATGATGGTGTTTGTTTCTTCTTCTTAGAAGTGGTTACGAGAAAGGCTTAGTGACCCAAAATATATAAAATTTCTAAATTATTGCTACTCATCATAGCAAAAAATGAATTTTCAGTTTTAAGAGCTGAATTTAAAACTAAGAAAAGTTCATTTTTAATTTTTGAATTAAAACTGAGTAATGATTATTTTAAATGCTAAATTAAAACTGAAATCAATCAATTAATTATGAGTAATTTGGACTATTAGTGATAGTTATTTTAACAATCTCCCACTTGGTCCAATTATTCCACCACAAATAAAATAATAGAAATCATGAATCATGCACTATAGGAAAAACTCGTATTTCCGGAGGCCTAAATCTGCTTGAAAATGAGGAATTCCACTGAAAATTTTGCATTTTTGGTGGATTGCCGACAGAGATTCGGTCGACGATAAAACGAGCATTGGAAGCATTGTTCTGGCAGAAGTTTTTCGCAAGAGATACTTCCGGCAGATTTACCGACGGATTTCCGGCGGAATTGTGTAGCCAAATTCGTCGTTTGTGAATTGCTCTTCCTGACGGTTTATCCGACATAATTTTTAGCAGAAACGTACCGCCGGAAATACTAGCCGACAAGCTGTTAGGAACTAACCATCGGACATGTTCTGCGGTTTAACTGCCGGTACTTCCGGCAGAATTTGTCCGATGGAAATACGATACCATTTCGTCGTATCTTTGTTTCCGACGGATATTCAGCCGGAAATCTTCTAGAAACCTGTACAAAAAAAACAAAAAAGCCCCCCCCCCCCCCCCCCCCCCCACACATGTTTTCTACAACACAACAATCCTGCATAAATTATATACACGTCATATTCATATTCAAACATTGAACATAAATACTAATGCTATATGCATGTAATAACAGATTTGATCATAAAATGATATAACAATCACCAAATAATTTTAAAAAAACATAAAATTTGTTTCACAATAAAAAACGGATAATAAAATATGCAAACATAGAAATGAAATTTCTAACATAAAACTAAAATATCCAATAATAACAAAGAATGTCTAATCAAAATCTGTCTCATCATTCTCCTCCTCTACTGATGTTAGTTGCTTTCTACTGAACTGCTCCCTCAATTTCTGCAACTCATCCAACAACTGACTTTGCTGCATTTATATTTGTATGTCAGCTTGTGATTTTTTGACTTAATCTAGCTCTACTGTAAGGGCAGCTACCTGTTGGCTATATAATGACTCATGGCTGCTTGCTAAGAGTTGGATCCACTAGATGTCTACCTCTCGTATACCTAGGCTTATGAGCCTAAATAATAAGCCCGACCTTTTTGCATTCTACCTACCACTTGCGACCAAGTGCGGTAGTCAGAATAATCTGCAAATCCTCCAGAAGATCTCTCACCTGCTTTAGCCTGGCTCTCTCAAAGCCATATATACTCTTCCTACAAAAGTTAACATAAGATTAATCAATTTACACATGAAACTTAAAATTTTAAATTTATATACTCACATAGGCTTTCTTTGCTCGCTCATCAATCCATTTTTGGTTCTTCTGCCGCTTACAGGTATGACTATGTAACTCAATAGTGGTCAGCTCTCTACCCAACAACTCTCTATAGTATTCATAACTAAGTAAATTATTAAAATCTTTTCTTAGCAAATGTCGCCTGTGTTCAGTATGTGGAACTGAGCCCCCAGTATGGAGGGAACTCCCCATGCCCCCAGCATTAGAAGCTTGGTTCTGTCTATTATGGTCCTTCATCCTGGTATAATCTGAGTTGCCCCAAGCACTGGTCAGCTCCACCTATACGCTCTCACCAATTTAGAGGGGTTGCTTGCCTGACTTCCTAATATTTGTAAACATATCTAGCAAGCGAGTCGACCTGCGTTTCTCAAAATTCTTTCTAATATTATCATTGTGCTCAGGCAACCAAGAAAAATCTTTTTGCATATAAAAATATACAATATAACATTTTTTGTTAGCTTAATTAAAAAAATATAATATAGAACATTTTTTATAATAATTAACATCAAGCTCCCTGAACCATATATTATGCACTTCTTTTGGGTCCTTCTTCCAAGAAAAAAAAGGAACATTATATTTGCTCTGTATGATGTCCCATATTTTATGTGTCGGCTACTTTGATAGATAAAACCTGCACAAAATATGTTAGATAAAAAAATATTTATCAAAATTTAGTAGCATATTAAGAATATAGTAAGTAAAAACGTGTCACTCTCAGGTGCAATCAATATGCACCCCTTTGACGTCTGCTTTGCTGCAATTGGTGTGGAAGGTCCACCTGCAAAGGGCTGAGGGGGTGGTGGGGGATAGAATGACAGAACATATGGTAGATATGGATAAGTGGGAAGGCCTCCACGAGAGGGGGGGGGGGGGGGTAGTAAAGGTAGAAGGGAGTACTGTGTATGGAGTTTGGAGAAGGAAAGTGGAGGTCTGGTGAGTAAAAATGTAGACTACTTGCTGTAGAAGTAGATAAAGGTGGGCTGGGCTGACTCTAAGTGGCAAGCTGAGAAGAAGAGGTCCCTTTAGTATATATATGCCTACTGGCTAAGCCACTAGTCACCTTCTTGCAGCGCCTACCAAAAATATTCTTGATCAATCGCCAGTGAGGCTCATCACCAGAAGCCATCTGTAAAAAATATTAGCAATATAAATTATAACAAAAATTTAATATAAATTATAAGTACTGCTATGTTGTTAAAATAAAGTATATCAATAATAAAATAATTGAAGTAACTATTGATATACTGTTAAAAATAAATCATATAGTTAATATGAATTATTGATTCATAATTGATTGTGAAAAATTATTAAATATATTTACCTTCTGTTTACTAATCATATTTTGATTCACTTCCATATGGTGACACATCTTCACCATTATCATATTCCTCATGACTTTTCTCTATGTTTAAATCTACTTCCTTTAACTGTAGTTCACTCTCAATAGTTGTAATTTGATTGTCCACATCGTTAGCATGATCTTTAAGTTTGACATAAACTCTTCTTAAAGTTCTGGTGATATTGATATGATTTTCATAATGACTCCCCAAGGTTTGGTTTGATAACTACAAGTCAATCATGTTTGCCTCGTAATCTACCCAGATAGTTAGTAAAATAGACTTGGATTGCTTGGCTAACAATGATAAATGGATCAAACTTTATATATCTCCTACCTCTCTTTACTTCTGTTATACTATAAAGCGGATGTACTCTTGTACCTTTATTCTATATTGGATCAAATCAATCATAATTGAAAAGATACACATTGTTCCCGTCACTTGGACATTCCAACTATAATACTTCTTGTAATACCTTGTAATACTCAGAATCATACTTATATGGGTGTTCCGTCTTACATAAACATTCTTTAACTCTAAAACTTTCCTCCTATAAATCTCCTTTAAGTCCATCCTTACTTTTATATTATCTTTGGATTTATCTTTGATATCTATGACTGTATTTAATATATTATCAAAAATATTTTTCTCTATATACATCACATCTAAGTTATGTCTGATCAAGTATGTTCTCCAATATAGCAAGGACCAAAAAATACTTTTTTAGTCCAATTATAATTGATACCATACTCTGATAATTTGTAATCAATTATTGTTGGAGAATTAACTATCATGGGCATAAATCTTACTCTTTCAAATATTACCCACTAGTTAATCTTAGAGGAGACTGCGATATCACCATTTTATTTTTAATAAAGGCATTATTATTTTGCCTAAAAGGATGACTTGTAGGTAAGAACATGCGATGACAGTCAAACCAAGTATTCTTCCCTCCATACTTTAAAGTGAATGACTTTATAAATTCTATATAATATATATAAGCTAACTTACTCGAAGTGTTCCAACTTGAAAGCGTATCGTATGCCGAAAAGTAACTAATTGTCCAAAGTAATACTGCCCTCATTAATAAATTTTTTTTGATGGAGATATCATATGTACTTACTCCTTCTTCCCATAATAAATTTAAATCATTGATTAAACATTACAAGAATATATTGATCTTTACTTTTAGATTATGTAACCCTGAAATGATCAGCATCAGAAACATGAAGGTATAATCATACACAACTCTGAAGGAAGATTGTAAGGGGTGAGTATTACAGGCCAGCATGAGTAAGGTGAAGCAGGCTAGCTAAATCGAGTTAAATCATCTGTCCATAAACATAATCTTACATTTCTTAATTTTATGGTGAAGGTAGGATATGTATGATCAACTATTTCTAGGCCTCTGCTTCTAACGGATGTGTAATAATACCTTCATACGAGATGTGTTCTTTATGTCATCTCATATGTGCAGCAGATCTCATGGATGCATATAATCATTATAGTCTAGGAATTATGGGTAAGTAAAACACCATAATGAGGTACATCCTTCAGCTTTCTTTTTATCCCAAACTTTGGTTTAAATCTTAGTGTATTACAATGACGGCATACATTCTCTAATAAATTATCTTTATAGTATAACATGCAACCATTGACATAACAATCTATTTTTGTATATATCAAATCAAGTTTAAAAATTAACTTCTTAGTCTGATAGAAATTTGTAGGAATTATGTTATATGTCGGGTTGGTTTCGTTAAGCAGCCCAATAAATTGATTAAAATATTTACGGGGGACATTATATTATGTCTTGATGCTTACATATTCACAACAACAAATAACTTTGAGTGGATGGTGCACCCTTTCTAAATTGGTTGTTGGATAGCATGCAACTAATCATAAAAATTCTGTTCATTTTTATTTGGTGGCTCTTCTGTATATTATTCAAATTGTGTCCCAATTGCATCATAAACTAAGTCCTCCAGAGATCGAATATTTTCTTCCTCAACTATATTAGAACTTATAGACGGGCCGTATCAAGAATCAAAATGTGGCTCGTACTCACAATAAAAAGTTTAATATCAATATTTTAGCATTTACCCTCTGTGATATAGATCAATAATTATATCATCTGATATAAGGTGCACTTGATTTTTATGTTTAGAATATTGGGCATTAAAAATTTCCATCTAAGATGAAGTTAGGCAGTTGACGGACTATTTGGATGAAAAACTTCACCCCATTAATGAATTATCTGTTAATGTATTTCATCCTTATGTCAATCAGTTATACATCCAACTTTTTTTATTTCTAATATTCATAATATGAAGAATTTAGCCTACACATAATATGAAGATATTAGAGATTAGAGTAACATATATTGAAGGAATGCTTTAACTAAGGGAATACATGAAGAGAAGCTTATACAGGTCAAGTCATGAATCAAAGATGTTTACTAGAAGATTGGCATGACTTAAATTTTGGTTAATACTTGGTGCTTAATAATGTCCATCTCAACCTGAATAAAATTATTTTTTGCTCTGATTATTTCTTCTCTCTTCTCCCACAACTCATTCGTTTTCATGTGTATTGTACAATGTCATGGACTTCTAAGACACCATTATAATGGGATACAAATAATTTTGCACATGCCCATGATATGCATAATTGATAATGTTTAAATCAATATTACACTATTATATGACATTAATAATGTCTTTTTGAATTAAGTTATTTTTATCTTATTTTGTTAACTTTTAATAAGGTATTCATAATTTTTTTTTGTTTCATGTTATTTTTTAAATTGTGCATGCCACATTATTTATTGTTCACCATCACTCCATAGAATATTTGTGTTATGATAAACTATTCGCTATCAATAAATATGATGGGCATGGGCCTATATCCAAATATGTAGTATAAGATGAGTATATGCTTATAAGTTTATTTCTATTTTTTTTAATTTAAAGCTAATGAATATGACAATTGAGGAAACTATATTGTATATAGTGTAGTGAATGTGATAGTGAATCAAATTGATTAATGTATAATCTAATTCGTAATATTTTGGGGCTGCTTTCAAGCCAAGTCTTAAGAATTGCGAGTGGGCTCAAAGTTGTATGGACTCAAATATCAAATCAAGTCCTAGTTGAGTTAAACCCAAATATTTTAAGGTGAAAATAGTCACCCAAACTTGCATGTTGTCAACCCTATCAAAGGTAATTTTCTATCGCACAATAAGTCCAATGGAATCTTCCACTTTAACCATCTAACTTGAATTCTACTAATAGTATCCACATCTATTGACCTTCAACTCCCTCTCTAATCTTAACAACAAGAAGATTATTATCAACAAAATGCATACACCATGGTACAATCTCTTGCAAATGTCTACCGAGAACATCCATGACCAAAGCAAAAAAAGATATGGGCTTGCGGTAGAAAAACTTATGGTGGTTCAGGTGAATAACAGCGATCGAGGTGGTGTATAAAGGCGATGGAGGTGGTGTTCGATGGGAGGAAACTAATGAGACCAGGAGTGAAATGGGAATGAAATGAATAGCAAGACGATCGTGAATAGCACCAAGACGGGAAATAGGGCCTTTCCGGTAGTACTATCTACAGATTTTCTGCCAGAGATGTCATCGTGTTTAAGCCTGCAGGTTTTTCGCCGGACAATTACCAGTGCATTTTTTGCCAGCAAGTAGCACTAGCTTTAAAAAAATGATAGCATTGCTAGTGGGTTTTCCACCAGTAATGTTCCGATGATTTATCCATCGTTTACACTTATACGGTTCACATGATCCATAAATTTCTGTGGTGGCATGCCTTTAGTTAAAGGATCCACCATCATCAATTCAGTGCTTATGTGCTCAATGACAACTGTATTCTCCTTAACACATTCTTTCATGGCTAAGTACTTAATGACAATATACTTGCTTCGACTACTACTTTTGTTCTTCTTAGCCAAAAATACTACAGTTGAATTATCACAATATATATTGAATGGCCTAAATATCGAATCTACAAGTATAAGCCTAGAAATAAAACTCTTTTAATATACACAATATGATGTGGCCTCAAAATAAGAGATAAACTCGGCCTCCATAATGGAGCAGTTAGAGTCTACCTGGAACTCCTCCAAGACACAGCTCCACCAACAAACATAAATATGTACCCAAAAGTTAATTTAGGAATCAATACAACTAGCAAAGTCATAATCTGAATAGCTAGTCACTTTCAAATTATGAGTCTGCCTATACATAAGCATGTAATATTTGGCACCTTAGATATGTAATAGCTTGTATTTTTAACCGTGTCAAATAAGTTTTTTTAGGAGTGAATATAAGTCTAAATCATAAATTATCTTCGTCATAACATAGATATTATAATGATTTACTTATACTAATATTTTTATAATTTTTGGGCTCTAGTAAAAATTCTTAAGAAATTGGCTCTTATTGGTACAAGTGGGGATTTTGAGATCGTGAGGTATCCATTTTGCAAACCAATTTTATCAAAATTATTTTAATAAAATGTGTTTGTTTATGGATATTATTTTATAATTTTTGAAGCCCCAAAATAATTTATATAAATTTATTTTAAAAAAATGATTAAATTATATAATTTTATAATTATATTATTATTATTATTTAGATATATCTTAAGCACTTATCTATAAATTATTAAATTCAATAAAAATCCTTTTTAACCCCTTAAATTGGCTAACATAGAACATAATAAGACAAACGAGAAGAAAATCTAGGCGAGAGAAAAGAATAGCTTAGATTTGGAGGATGTAGAGCAATTTTCGTCAATTGGCCAAATTGGAAAATTTGCACATCCTACTGTAAGGAATCATTACCCTATTTTTTATTTAAATAATTTTTTATTTTTGATATTTTTTTTGATATAATTTGTATTTTTGCTACAAAAAATGAGTATAATTTTATATTGGTGAAACTTTCACCGCATAATTTTTTATATGTTATAGATATCTAAATTATGAATATTTTCAGTATTTATTTGAAAATTTTTTCCAAATAATTTTGAAAAAGTAGCAATTTTTACCTATTCAAAAATTTATTTTAATATCTAAAAATAGTGCTTTAATTTAATTAAAGCTTCAGAATAATATTTTACACAATCTCTGTTAATTTGGTTAAATTCTAAAAATATGAAATTTTGCTCAATAGGATTTTTTGTTGCATGTAGTTAGGACATTTTGACACTTTCTGAATTAAGTCTAATTATGTTTTATTTATTGCAGTGAATTAAAAATGAGTATGAATAATAATATGTATATGGGAAAAATAAGTAAAGACTAGTTATTCACTAACGTTGGCTGGAGACTGACTAACCTATAGAGGATGGTGGGCCGACGAGCTTTCCTTTAAATATTATGGTTTATGATTATCCTTGACTAATTTACGTAATGTACTTATTGGGACTTATAAGGAGATGATTAATGTGCTGATAGGAAATGAGTGACAACTCTGTTTATTGAGCCAATGGGTTATTGATACAGACATTGATACTGGAAAAATACTGTTATAGCCAACACTATTACTTATTTAATATGATTATTAGAATGCATGCTACTGAATCTCTGCAACTACACGGCTTTACTATTACTTTCACCCATGATACTGATGTTACTATTATTCTATTGTTATTAATATGTTGATTATGTAATATATATATTGAGTATGTGAATTAGACACTAATAATGAGTTAACACTGATATGATATTTTTGAACATGTGATACAAGGATACAATTATCTTTTTATGATTTTGTTAAATTGACATGATTTCGATAGTCTATATCAATATATTGATTTGATACTTTATATGATTTCTATACTGATTATAATATTGATATGCCGATTACTTTAGTAATTTGACACATGGACTAGTTTACTAATTTCTCTATTATGGATCATGTGAATGCTACTGCTATGATTTTATTGTTGACATGCATATTACAGCTTTACCATATGTTGAGTTCAATTATAAGTTTTGGTGACCAGCTGGGCTTTTTAGTTCATTATATGTGGTTAAATATTTTTAGGTTAGGGCAGAGGATCAGATGTGTGAGATTGATCATGTCAGGATTCCTCAAGTTCCATTTTTTTTATTTTAGTTATTCTTTTGTGCTCAGGATAGAGTAGTGGTAGTATGATTATATAGATCATGAGCAATGTATATAATTTTTTTAGAAATGAATATAGATGTGTTAAATTTTAGAATTATTTTTGTTATCTATTTCTGATAAATGAAGTTAGATAGCTCTGATGTTGTTTATTAAAAGATAAAATAATCATTCTTTCAAATTAAATTTTGGGGCATCATAGGAGATACCTTAACACTTTCTTTGCAGCTCACCAGTGATACATGCCTGGATTACTCTGATATCTCCCTAACATCCCCACCACAAATATAATGTTAGGTCTTGTGCAAACCTAAGCATACATTAGGCTACAAACAACTGAAGCATATATAATACTTCTCATTTCTTCCTTTCAAAATCATTTTTCGGGCACTGACTCAAATTGAATCTACCCCCTTTAACAATGGGAGCTATGCTTGGTGAAGAAACCTTTCATCCTAAATCTTTTTAATATTTATTGATATATGTCTCTTGAGACAAACTTAAAATGCCTTGAAATTTATCTCTTTATATTTTAATGCCAATAATATAAGAGGCATCACCCATATCCTTTATATCAAAATTTTCAGAGAGAAATTATTTCACCTCATGCAATATAGCTTTATCATTAGTTGCAAGTAAAACATCATCTACATATAGGATTAAAAAATAAATTTTGCTCCCACTGATCCTCTAGTATATACATTGATCCATGATATTTTCTACAAAATCAAATGAAGAGATTACATCATGGAATTTTAAATACCATTAACTAGAGGCTAGTTTCAATTCATATATAGCCTTCTTAAGCTTGCACACTAAATACTCACCTTTACTAAAGGAAAGTCCTTATGGTTGTTTCATGTAAACCTCCTTCTCCAATGTTCCATTTAGAAATGTAATTTTCACATTATTTATTGTAGATCAAAATTAAAATGTTAAAAGTTCGATAGGGATGTTAAGCCCTTATGAACTAGCCTAAGGCTAACCAAGAGGAGAGGTGATTGATAGTTTTAAAAACTTCTTTAACCATAAGAAAGATCTTTTTTATAATTTGCAGTGAAAATGAATAAAAATAATAATAATAAGATCAATCACAGATTTCACTCAAGCAGATAATAACAGAAAAATAAAGTGCGAAATCTAATCAGAAAGAAAGCACCAGATTTTATAGTGGTTCAGTCAACTTAACCTACATCCACTCCCCGGAGCCTCGCCTCCAGGTATTGCACTACTCAAATCAGTGACTCTCCTTTTGCTCCCACAGTAAGGCGGAGAAGCCTTTATGCAACTCCTTTTCACCAACCCGGTGAGGCAGAGAACCCAGACTTCTTTTGCTTCCTCCTGAGCAGGCAGAGAACCCAGACTCCTTTCACTTCCTCTTGAAGCAGGCGGAGAACCTTACCTCCTTTTACTTCCTCCTGAAGCAGGTAGAGAACCTTGACTTCTTGCTGACGATCCTTCCCATAGAGACACCACGGGATAAGAGACGACGACCGGAGAAGATGACTTGAATCCTTGCTTGGAGTAACCTTTGTGAACACCTCACAAACTCCCCCTCACAAGATTCTCTCTCTCTCCCAAGCTCTCCCTCTCCCTCTTAAAGCTCTCTCAGGAAAGGACTTTGGCAAAAAGTTTTACCAATAACAAACAAAAAGGTTTTTATAGAAAGGCACAAAAATTGCCCTAAAATTCAACTGCTGTCAAAGATCATCCAGGACGATCGAAGGATCGTCCTATACGATCATTGTAAATCTTCACCAATTGGCCTGGATGATCTGGCTTTTCTGGATGATTAGAAGACATATTTTGTTCAGATCGTCTGGGACGATCCTGCGATCGTCCAAGATGATTAGTTCAACTCGGGAAAATTATCCTAAGGATTGTTCAGGTCATCCAGGATAAAATGCTGGATGATCTGAAGAAAAAGACTTGATCGTCTGGGACGATATGCCTATAGTCCCATATGATTAGTTCAAAAATGATCAAAATCATCCTGCACATTATACGGATAATCTTGCACAAACATGTTGTACGATTGAAAATGACTTGATCATCTGGGATGATATTTCTATCATCCTGGATGATTAGTATAAATAAGCTTATATCATCTAGCACATTATGCGGGTCGTCTAGGTGAAGTCATTTGGATGATGAGAATTTTTAACATATCGTCCAGGATGATCTTGCGATCGTCCAGGACGATGTGATCAATCAAATTAATCCTCGATTACTTTCCTTAATAACCTGACTAATTTAGGCAAGATTGCTATGAATCGTCCAGGATGATATACATATCGTCTAGGATGATTAGATAGTAGAACTAAGAAATCAAAATATGCTAACTTAGTCTAGCAGTTGAGAATTTCTGATTTGAGCCTATCGTCATATACTATAGGAGGATCGTCCAGGACGATCAGCTTAATCAGACTGACTTAACTTGACAGCCTTGATTAGAGTTTCTATTTTCAATGAATCGTCTAGGATGATATGAAAATCGTCCAAGACGATATGACAATCGTCCAGAACGATGTGATAAAAAATAGAATAGAAGCTCTAACTCACAAAAAAATCTCCCCATGAGTGTGTGTGTGCAAGGTTACTTAGCTAAGGGATCAATTACATTATATTTGACTCAAGAAAGGAAAAAATTACATTTAAGCACATGCGGACCCAATCTTGAGTTGGCTTGAATTGCATTTGATCTTTTATACCTGAAATATTAACAATCAAAATAGAATATAGAAATATTTGTTATCATCAAAATTATAATCCTTAAATCCAAATTTGCAATAATCTCTCCTTGATGATGACAAATATTTATTCAGTAGTTTCAAATAAAATAGATAGGAATAATCAACGCACATACGAGAGAAGATTTGTCATTACAAATTTTACTAATCATTGACAAACAGTGATACTAAATACAATAAAAAAATAACTACAAGATAAAAATAATAAATGAAACTACTAGTAACAAAAAATAACTCTTCCTTTTGACATCATAAAAAGGAGGAAGAAAAAGAAAAACAAAACAAACTAGAAATATCACAACACAGAAAACTAATAGAGAGGCTAATCTTGATCAGATGGAGGAGGAGGCGGTGGCTGAAAATAGCTATGGATGGTGGCAAACTGTTCCCCAAACCAGGCCATGTCTTGGTCGTGCTGCTGCCACTGCTGGGCAGTGTAGTCATTGAATTGTCTCATATCCCCAGCGTGCTGCTGCTCCTGGGCAACCATGTAGATGTCAAAGTCGGCCTCCCACTGGTCAAATTGCTGCACCAAGTGATCTAAAGGTGATGTTATACCGAGAGGAGCAGGTGCAGTAGGCTCAGGAGCAGCCTCCCCCTCTTCTCCCTCAACATCCGCTGCGAGCTCCGTATGAAGTCTAATACTGTGGAGAGTATGAAAAGAGCTTTTGGAGAAGAAGATAGGTGGGATTCTGTCTGGATATGGATATTGAAAATTATATTTTATTTCAAGGGCATAGTGGATGAGATATCCTAAAGCTAGATTGGGGCATCTCATATAGCCCGGATCCCTAATGGTAGTCAGTTGTTCAATGTAAAGAAAAAGTAAATTAGTTGCATTAAAGTCACAATGGGCCATGATGTAGTAGGTAGTTATGGAGAGCAAAGGAGTGATGTGGATGCGGTCCCCAGTCTTATGAATAATGGAGGGGCGAAGGACATGTTGGATTGTCCTAGCATCCTTGACTAGGGAGGAACAGACCTTGTCGTGGTATTGGGCATTTATGTTTCTAAGGAAGTGGTTGGTGACACTCCAATTAAAGTCAGGGTCAGATGCTAAAATATGAAGCTTATCGTCAGAAGTGGACAGTTGAAGAATGTTATGAAAGTCCTAGAAGATTAATTCTACAGGTCATTGATTAACAAAGGAGTGAAGGGCAGAGTAATCAGAGGTAATGTGAAGATTTGCAAAGAAAACCCTAAGAAGTTCAGTGCTGAAAGGAAAGCTAGAGTAAAAATAAAGGTGAGGTATGTGTGAGTGAAAAAATCAAGTACCGGATAGGTGAGGGTCCGTGGGTTCACAGTTTTGGAGATATTGATCCCAGCATCAAGATATCTTTAAAATACAGCTTGATTGGCTGCATCAGTAAAGCGGGGATTAATATTTCCCCAGGAGCCATGTTGCTTGGATCTCTTACCACCAGTCATAAGAAAGAAATGAGTAGGAATAGAAAGAAGTTGTGGGGAAAAAATGGATGAAAATAAGCTATTTATAAAGAAAATGGCCATATCATCCAGGACGATCGCAGGATCTTCCAAGACAATAGAAATAATTATTGTGTATAAGATGATTGGTCAAAAAGGAGGTCCGATCATCCAGGATGATTAGATATCATCTAAGACGATTAGACATAGGCAATCATCCTGAGGAGTCCAGCCGGATGACCTTTGACGAAAAGTATCGTCCCGGATGATTAGGTGGATTGTCAAGGATGATATGCAATAAATGCATCGGATGGGCCAAATTTGAATTGTCCAGCTGCAGACACATGGATCGTCCAGTACAATGAGATGGATCATCTAGGATGATCACCAATAATTAGTTCATATCAGCCGTTGGATCATGGTGGGGATGATTTGAATGGATCATCCAGGATGATGTATGGATCATCTAGGATAATGTCGAATCGTCCAGGATGATGTGTAGATTATCTAGGACGATATAAAGAAAAAAGTGAAAAAGATGAAGGATAGAGAGGAAAGATCAGGGATCCCAAAAGCACACAAAAAAGAAAAATCAAAATCAAATCAAAGAAAAAAATAGAAATGAAAAAATAACGGTAAAAATAACAATTTTTTTTTTAATTTTTTTTAATCGATCAGCTCCAGTAAATCAGAATTTTTTCATAGTTTTCAATTCAAAAACTAATAAGAAGAAATTGATGAACTGAAATCCAGAAAAGTTGAAAAATCGATTTTTGTAAAGCCTATCTAGGACACCTTACAAGTTCAAATTTCTTTTAAATAAAAATCTAATTCAAAAAAGAAGAAATTAGATTTTAAAAAAAGATCCTTTCAAACCTTATTCTAGAAAAATATCTTATAAAATAGTATTACAAAGGAAAGAATCAGAAATCATGAGTTTCATTCTCAAATGATTGAAAATATTAAGTTATGAATTGATTTTTCTAAGGTGTTTAAAGATCTGAAAGGGAAGAAGCTTATTTCCTTGTGGGCTCATTTTGTGACTCTTTTTCAATTTATTTGGTACACTTTGTACATCTTTTAATTTTTGGTATACTTTGTGTATCCTTTTATTTTTGGCGATATTGCGTATCTTTTCAGTTTTGGACTCATTTTATGTCTCTTTTCATTTTTTTTGCAAGCTTGAAGCTTGCTTCCTTTCATAATCCCTAAAGTATCTCAATTGTGAGATTACCTTCCAGAAATAAGAGAAGAAAGGCTCACTCTCTACAATCAGAAAGAGTAATCCACAAAATAAAAACATACTCATATGATAAATGCAATCACTTGATTAAGAAGAACATAATAATGATTCAATGCTTTGAAAATACTATTCATATTAGATATATTATTGTAGGAAGATAAAATAGATCTTTATTTCAAAAACTAATATTTTAATTTTGAAAAAGATCTCCATTTAAAGATAAAATTTCACCAATAAAGGAGTTAGATGAAGAGATAACACGCATCAATGTTTCTTCTCTTTAACTGGTTTAGAGAAGTCAATCACTGCTTACAAGCTTTCAAACAAAAACCAAGGCAAAACTCTCAGTCAGAAAACCAGTTTATCAGTAGTAGTGAGCAGTGATCTGATTCTTAATTTAAGTAAATAGTAAATCCAAAACCAAGGAAAAACTTATAAAAAGAGATAATCAGATTCAATAAGCAAATCAAAGAACCTAAAATCAGCAGAAAAATAAAAAATCTAAAAGAAAACTGATAAAATAAAAACAAAGAAGAAGAAATGAAAAAAAATTCAAAAATCAACAATCATCAGATTCATGCATTTATGTCAATCACACCTAATCTGGTCCTTAAAATGCTGAATGTGTCAAAGGCCAGTGGTTTAGTAAAGATGTCAACCAGTTATTTTCAGTTGTTACATAGTATAACTCAATATCTCCTTTGGTAACATGGTCCCTAATGAAGTGATACATTATGTCAATGTGTTTGGTTTTAGAATGTTGGATTGGATTCTTAGAAATGCAGATGGCACTGGTGTTATCACATAAAACTAAAATTGTGCAAACAGGTAATCCTAAATCAAGAATTTATTGCTTTAACCAAAGAACTTGGGCCACACAGCTACCTAAGGTAATATACTCAGCTTCTGCAGTGGAAAGTGCAACAGAGTTTTATTTTCTACTGGACCAGGAAATTAAAGACTGTCCTATGAATTGATAAGTTTCAGAAGTGCTCTTTCTATACACCCTATATCCTACAAAATCAGAATCAGAATATCCAATAATCTTAAAAGAAGTGTTGTGCCTAGGATATCAGATTCCTAAGTTTGGGGTCCCTAAGAGATATCTAAGAATTCTCTTAACAGCAATCAGGTGAGACTCTTTAGGATCAGCTTGAAACCTAGCACAAAGACAAACACTAAATATGATATCAAGTTAGCTAGCAGTCAGATAAAGTAGTGATCCTATAATTCCTCTATACTTCTTCTGATAAATAGATTTTTTATTTGAATCCTTATCTGACTGAACAGATGAACTCATAGGAGTGTTGATTGGCTTGGCTTTGTCCATTTCATATTTCTTCAAAATGCCCTTAGTGTATTTTGATTGATTCAGAAAGTTTCCATCATCCATCTGCCTTATGCTAAACCCTGAAAAGTAGGATAATTCTCCCATCATACTCATCTCAAACTCCTTACTCATTATTTTAGAAAAATTATCACATAAGTTTTTATCAGAAGATCCAAAAAGTATTCATCAACATAGATCTGGACAATAAGTAAATCATCTCTTACTTTCCACAAAAAAAGGGTGGTGTCTAGGCTCTCCTTAACAAGCTCTCTTTCTAATAGGAATGTGCTAAGCCTCTCATACTAAGCTCTGGGTGCCTGTTTCAATCCATATAAGGCCTTTTTTTAATTTATAAACATGATTAGGATATTAGGAACTCTCAAAGACTTGGGGTTGCTCTGCAAAGACATCCTTCTTTATTATCCTATTCAAAAAGGTACACTTGACATCTATTTGAAAAAGCTTAAATCCCTTATAACAGGTAAAGGCTAGTAGCACTCTAATAGCTTCTAATCTAGCTACAGGGGCAAAGGTCTCCTCAAAATCAATCCCTTCTATTTGGTTGTACCCCTTAGCCACCAATCTTGTCTTATTCCTAACCACCACACCAGAATCATTTATCTTATTCTTAAAGACCCATTTGGTTTCAACTACACATTGATTCTTAGGTCTTTCAACTAACTCTCAAACATCGTTCCTTATAAATTGATTCAATTCCTCATGTATAGCTAAGATCCAAAATTCATCAGAAAGGGCTTGATTGATGTTGGTGGATTCAGTCATTGAGATAAAGGCAGAATGGTTTACTTCCTTATTAAGTCCATACCTAGTTCTAACACCTTCAGAAGGGTCTCCTAAGATCAGTTCTTTAGGATGACTCAAAGAATATTTTCAATCTCTAGGTAAAGTGTTTTGAGGTTCTACCTTTTTCTCCAGATTTATATTTTTAACTCCTTGAGTAATCTCTCCTACATCTTCTTCTTCCTCAACTCTAGTCACCTTGGGATCAGATTCATCAAACACTACATGAATAGTCTCTTCCACCACCAAAGTTCTCTTATTAAACACTCTAAAGGATTTTCTCACACTAGAATAGCCTAAGAATACTCCTTCATCAGATTTGGGGTCAAATTTTCCTAAGGATGATTTTCTATTATTTAGAATGAAAATCTTACAGCCAAAGACATGAAGGTGGGACAGGTTTGGAGTTATACCCTTAATGATCTCATAAGGTGTCTTATTTAGATTAGATCTAACATTCACCCTATTCAGCATATAACAGGCAGTGTTCACTACTTCAGCCCAAAAGTATTTGGGAAGTGAATACTCAACAAGCATGGCTCTAGCAGCTTTCACTAAGGTCCTGTTCTTTCTTTCAGCTACCCCGTTCTGCTGAGGGGTCATAGGAGCTAAAACGTTATGGCTAATCCCTTGCTCCTCACAGAAGGTTCCAAATTTCTCATTGTCAAACTCCTCCTCATGATCACTATGGATGGTCAAAATCTCACAACCTAACTTTTTTTGAATCCAAGTGGAGAAAGATTTAAATTCATCAAATGACTCAGATTTATGTGATAGAAATCTAATCCAAGTGAACCTCGAGTAATCATCAACAATCACAAATTTGTAAACTTTCCCTCCTAAGCTGGCAGTGCTAATGGGTCCAAAGAGATTCATGTGAAGGACTTCTAAAGGTCTAGAGGTGCTGATGTCCTTAATGGAGTGGAAAGAGGATTGGACTTACTTCCCTAATTGATAAGCATCACACAGGTAATCCTTAGTGAACTTAAGCTTGGGGACACCTCTAACTAAGTTCTTTTGGATGACTCTTCTAAGAGTTTTCATACTGGTATGACATAATCTCCTGTGCCACAACCAAGACTCATCAGCAGTAGTTTTTAAACAAAATGAAGCAGCACATTCAATATTATTTAAATCAAGCATGTAGATATTATTGATCCTCTTGCCCTACAAAATAGTGTTATTATTTAATCTTATGATACAAGTATTTGCCAGGAATTTGATGCTGAACCCTTTGTTACTAAGTTGACTGATGCTGAGCAGGTTGTGTTTCAGTCCATCTACAAGTAAAATATTTTCAATCAAAAGTTTCATGGAGTTTTCGATTATACCTGCACCTACCACTTTCCTGGTGGTATTATTTTCAAGAGTGACCTTGCCTCTAGCCTTGGCCTCCAGTGAAATAAATTGATTTGCATCTCCAGTCATATGTCTTGAGCATCCACTGTCCATGCACCATATGATCTCACGAGGTCTTATGTGAGAGCACACCTATAAAATTATCAAACGTCAGATTTAGGAACCCAAACAAGTTTGGGTTTCATTTTATGAAAAGAAGAATACAATGCATATATGTTGTGCTGTGAAACATGCAATTTGGGTCTCCACACCAAATGTATACTATGGTGAACAGTGCTGGTATGAGAGATATGTCCTAGCATGCCACAAGAAAAATATCTAACACTAGGAAAAGGGTTAACTAATCTATATGGGTGATAGTGCCTCTTCTAGGTTTGAATGAAACATGCTTTGATGATTTTGAATTAGATTCTTCAAATGGTAGAGGTGCATAAAATTGTGTAAAAGTAGGAGGTGTTTCATTTTTCTCAAAAGTATTAATTTTCACACTTAAAAATTCATTTTTCTTTTTGAGACTTACAATTTTAAATTTCAAATAATGTTCACTACTATCCAAATCATCAGCATGAGTTTTTAATTCCTTAAATGCAACTTCTAATTCAACATGCGATGCTTTTAATGAATCATGCTCAATAATTAAATCAGAATGCTTTTTATTTAACTCATCAAATTCATCAACTAATGACATGTGATTGCTATCAAGTATAAAATGATCTTTAATCAAAACATTATGCTCTTTTTGTAAATTCAAAAAATTCAATTTCAAGCTAGCATGGGTTTTCTTAAGTTTCATATATGATGAATGAATTTTCTCAAAAACATCAAGCAATTGATCATAGGTTAGATCACATACCTCTTCTTGCTTAGACTGACCAGGATGATCATCTGCCATCAAACACAAGTTCATAGTTTCCTCTTCAATTTCAGTCTCAGAGGAGTCGGATGTAGAATCCACCCAGAAAGCCTTTTGGATCTTCTTATTGTCCTTCCTGAACTTAGGCTTCTCCTCATCCTTCTCCTTGCCTGGGTAAGCCTTAAGTTAGGACAATCAACCTTTATATGTCCAGGCTTCCTACATTCAAAACAAACTATATCAGAAGAACCTTTAAAATTTTTGTTACTCTTACCTTTGTTCCACTTCTGAAAGTTCTTGTGTTTCTTCCTCAGAAAGCTTTTAAATTGCCTAGTGATTAAGGCAATGTCATCATCATCAGATCCTGAAGAGCTAGAATCAGAATCATTAGCCTTTAGGGCTTTAGTCTTCTCTTTCTTCTTCTCACCTGCATCAATTTATTATTGGTTCACTCCTTGCTCGTAAGCAATGAGTGACCCAAGTAAGTTATCAATAGAATAAGTATTCAAATCTTTAAATTTAGTGATTGCAGTTATCTTGACATCATAAGAAGAAGGCAAACATCTCAAAATTTTATTCACTTTTCATAGTTGATGAGTTCTCTTCCTAAAGCATATAGAGAGGTAATAATTTGAGTAAACCTAGTATACATTTCAAAAACTAATTCACTAGGTTTCATGCGAAAGAGTTTATAGTTGTGAAGTATGATGTTCAATCTAGATTGCTTAACTTCAGATGTACCTTCATAAGTAATGTATAATCTATCCTAGATTTCTTTACAATAGTGCAAGTAGAGACACGCATGTAATCTTCAAATTTTAAAGCATAGAAAAAATAGTTCAAGCATTTCGAATTCCGTTGTGCTAAATCATGATCATCAAATATCCATTCAGTAAAAGATAGTTCAGTTTTAACATTATTAATAAGTTTAAACGGTGCTTCATAACCATCTTTAACAAGCATCCACATGCAATAATCTATAGATTGTAAAAAGGTGGACATGCGAGTTTTCTAAAAATCAAAAGGTATGTTATCAAACAATGATGGTCATGTAATTGAATAACCTTCAGCAATATTACGATTACTAAAGTTAGCCATGGATCAAAATTCAAAAGTTTTTAAACTTAATTTTTGAATCCCGCTCTAATACCACTTGAAAGTTTGATAGGGATGTTAAGCCCTTATGAACTAGCCTGAGGCTAACCAAGAGGGAGGTGAATTGGTAGTTTTAAAAACTTCTTTAACCATAAGAAAGATCTTTTTTATAATTTACAGCGGAAATGAATAATAATAATAATAATAAGATCAATCATAGATTTCACCCAAGTAGATAACAACAGAAAAATAAAGTGCGAAATATAATAAGAAAGAACACACCAGATTTTATAGTGGTTCGGTCAACTTAACCTACGTCCACTCCCCGGAGCCTCGCCTCTAGGTATTGCACTACTCAAATCAGTGACTCTCCTTTTGCACCCACAATAAGGTGGAGAAGCCTTTACACAACTCCTTTTAATAGACCTAGTGAGGCAGAGAACTCAGACTTCTTTTGCTTCCTCCTGAAGCAGGCAAAGAACCCAGACTCCTTTCACTTCCTCCTGAAGCAGATAGAGAACCTTACCTCCTTTTGCTTTCTCCTGAAGCAAACAGAGAACCTTGACTTCTTGCTGATGATCCTTCCCACAGAGACACCACGGGACAAGAGACGACGACCAGAGAAGATGACTCGAATCCTTGCTTGGAGTAACCTTTGTGAACACCTCACAAACTCTTCCTCACAAGATTCTCTCTCTCTCTCCCAAGCTCTCCCTCTCCCTCTCAAAGCTCTCTCAGGAAAGGACTTTCGCAAAAAGTTTTTCTAATAACAAACAAAAAGGTTTTTATAGAAAGGCACAAAAATTTTCCTAAAATTAAACTACAGTCAAAGATCATCCAGTACAATTGAAGGATCATCCTGTACGATCAGTGTAAATCTTCACCAATTGGCCTGGACAATCTGGCTTCTCTGGACGATTAGAAGACATATTTTTTTCAGATCGTCTGGGATAATCTTACGATTATCTTAGATGATTAGTTCAACTCAAAAAATTTACCCTGAGGATTGTACGGGTCATCCAGGAGAAAATGCTGGATGATTTAAAGAAAAATACTTGATCGTCCGGGACGATATGCCTATCGTCCGGGACGATATGCCTATCATCCTGTACGATTAGTTTAAAAATGACCAAAATCATCCTACACATTGTTCGGATCGTCCTGCACAAACATGATGTACGATTGAAAATGACTTGATTGTCCGGGATGATATTTCTATCGTCCGGGACGATATTTTTATCGTCCTGGATGATTAGTACAAATAAGCTTATATCATCCAGCATTGTACGGGTCATCCAGGTGAAGTCATTTGGATGATGAGGATTTTTAACATATCGTCCGGGATGAACTTACGATCGTCTAGGATGATGTGATCAATCAAATTAATCCTCAATTTCTTTCTTTAATGACCTGGCTAATTTAGGCATGATTGCTGTGAATCATCCATGATGATACATGTATCGTCCAGGAAGATTAGATAGTAGAACTAAGAAATCAAAATATGCCTAACTTAGTCTGGCGGCTAAGAATTTCTGATTTGAGCCAATCGTCCTATACGGTAGGAGGATCGTCCAGGACGATCGGCTTAATCAGACTGACTTAACGTGACAGCTCTAATTAGGGTTTCTATTTTTAATGGATCGTCCAGGATAATATGGCGATCGTCCAGGATGATGTGATTAAAAATAGAACAGAAGCTCTTGGAAAAAATTACATTTAAGCACACGTGGACCCGATCTTGAGTTGGCTTGAATTGCATTTGATCTTTTATACCTAAAATGTTAGCCAATCAAAATAGAACACAGAAATATTTGTTATCATCAAAATTATAATCCTTAAATCTAGATTTGTAACAAATGCCCAATAAGTGCCATGATAATTCAGAAGGAATCCTTTTTAGATACAGGAAAAAAAATCTCTTTGTAATCAATCCCTTCTTATTGAGTAAATCCTTAGCAATAAGTCTTTCTTTATATCATTCTATGTTGCATAATGAGTGTCTTATTGTCTTAAAGACCCATTTATACCTTAGGATTTTGTACTATTAGGCAACTTAACAAGATCCCATACTTTGTTATGTGCCATTGAATTCATCTCATCTTTTATGGCATCATGCCATAAATCAGATTCTTTATAACTTATGGCTTATGAGAATGTTTTGAGGATCATTTTCAGCTCAAATATTATAATTCGACTCTTAAAGATATATAATATAGTCACTAGGAATTGCTTATTTTCTTTCCCTAATAAATCTTCTTAATGTCGTAAAAACCTCCTCTTATGGAGCTGGTTGTTCAACTATATCTACTAGTTCATTAGCAGCTTGTGAAATCTATATTAATACTTATATAATACCTATTTGGAGTTTAGGTGTGTTATAAGTAATATTTAACATGTCACTTGAAATGAAACTTTATGCAGATTATATATATATATATATTCCTTTTCAGGAAATAAGTTTTGTTGTTGGTCACTCCCACTAATCAAATCATTCTCAAGAAATTTTGCATTTTTGGATTCCATGATTCTAGTGTTATTAGAGTTTATAACCCTTAGACTTTTCATCATATCCAATAAAATATCCACTAGTAATCTTTGGGTCTAATTTTTTCTCTTGTGGATTAAAAATTCTCTCTTCACACGGACATCCCCATACATATACGTGTCTTAAACACAGTTTCCAACCTTTCTACAACTCAAAAGGAGTTTTAGGAACAACCTTATTGGAACCCTATTTAATATATACACTATCATCTTGAGAGCCAATCCATAAGAATTTAGGTAGTTTAGAAAAATTAATCATGCTCCTTACCATGTCCATTAATGTTCTATTCCTTCTCTCAACTATACCATTATGATTGGGTGAGTCAAGTAAAGTATATTGGGAAACAATCCCATTTTCTTGAAGGAACTTTCAAATGGACCAAGCATTTGTCCATCTTCAGTATATCTACCATAATATGCATAACCTCTATATGATCTCATAATTTTAATTTATTTTTCACATTACTTCTCAGCTTCTGCATTAAAAACCCTAAAAGCACTTAATGCTTCATTTTTATTTTGAAGCAAATATATATATATATATATATATATATAGGTAATGAAATATTTTAGATCATGAAAATTCATATCTAGACAACAAATATATGTATGCATGATCTCTAATATGTTTGTATTCCTCTTGGTACCTTTCTTTGACTTGTTAGTTTACTTAACTTTAATGCAACCTATACAAGTATCAAAATTAGTGAAATTTAAAGTATTAAGCACTCTTTCATTCACCAATATTTTAATCCTATTTATGGAATTATGTAAATCTCTGGTGCCACAACATAGTGGAATTTTCATTTATATATACAACTTTTAATATAAGTTTGAACATGCATTATATTATGAGTAGAACTATTTTATAAATTAATATAGAAAAGATTATTAAACAAAATATAATTTCCAATATGTTCAGATTTTTAATATAATTTGACAGAAGTTTCAGAAAAGTTAAATGTATAACAAAAATGTACAAGTTTGAAAATTGAAATCAAATTTTTAGAAAAAACTACGCACATAAAAGTCTTTCCTAATTCTGAAATAAAACCATAACTAAATATTAAGTAACATGTTCCAATAGCTTCAACGTATAAGCTCATTTTATTTCCTGAATAAATGTGATGTACATTTCCCACCAGCTTCATTAGATTTTGCATACCCTGCAAAGTATTAGAAAAATGTATTGTAGATCTTGAATCAATCCACCATGTGTTATAAATTACACAAGCCATATTAGATTCATAATAGACAAATGAGATTATTTTATCTTTCTCGTCATGCCAATTTTTAAATTTGATGCAATTCTTCTTCACATGTCCCTTCTTTCTACAAAAGAAACACTTTGATTATTTATTGATGTTAGCTTGGGGTGGTATTTTACCCTTTCATTTCTTCTAGATATGGCTCTAGCCCTTTTTATGTGTAGCTAATATTGCACTCTCACCCACTGTTGTAACCAACCTTTCCTCTTGAACACTTAGGTCATAAGTTCATTAATTGACAATTTATCCTTATGTGTGTTATAGAATATTTTGAAAGGACCATATTATTATGAAAGGGTGTTCAAAATATACTTCACTAATAAGGACTCAGACATATCAACCTCAAGTGTCTTAAGCTGAGCTGCAATGTCCCGCATTTGCATTATGTGCTCTCATACACCTTTAATTCCATTTAGCTTCATAGATGAAAACATCATAATTAGGGTAGTAGCAAGAGCTTTTTGTAAGTGTTGAATTGTTCATCAATTATCTTAATTAGCTCCCTACATTTTTATATTGATTGACTGAACCATGAATAGTAGAAGAATTTTTTTCTTGATGAACATCAAACTGAGATGATTAGATTACTCCCATTATTCATAAAGAGCAATTTCATTGGGAGTGCTAGTAACTTTAATTGCATGAGATTCATCTTTCCTTATAGCATAATCAATATCCATCCATCCTAAATGAAGGAGAATTATCTCTTTCCATACTTTATAGTTATCACCCTTTAATTCAGGAATATCACACTTAATATCTGAGATATTTATTGATTATATGATTGCAATAAGATAAATATTATATAAATTAAAATATGCTTACTAACATAAATAATGAGGCTAACAAACATATATCATGCTTTACCAATATAAATCATATCTTTTAAAAGATTAATGAATCAATTGACATAAAACTTGCGTGTGGGATGAAATTTTAATTTTATTAGATTCACTTAAGTTTTTATAATAAAACTATCAAATTATATTCATTTTCTAATTTCTTGTTGACCTCATTTTTGTGTGAGGTCAACAAAAATCAAATTAAATTCAATTTCAAATCAAATCCAAATTAGAAATCCAATTTAAAATCCAAAATCTAAAATCTAATGCACAAATCCAAATCCAAATCCAAAACCCCTTAGTCCAAAACCAATTTTTGGGGAGAATTCAAATCCTTAAAATTTCCTACCAAATGACCTTGGATTCATGATTAGCCAGTTGCATATTAACTAGACATGTACCTTGGGCCAACCATATCAATTTGGAAGCATTTCAAGCCTCCAATATCTAAAAATAAATTATTTTTTAAAGGCTGCAAAACCTTAAAAAATTTATAACATATGCCACTAAACCTTACATCTTGTGGAAAATTACCTTGGAAATCTCCCCAAAATTATAGGTCATTTTCATAATCATTTTTATAATGCTTTGAATCAATTTTGAACCCTTGGTGGACCATGATTGACCATAGTTGACCATGGAACCCTTATACCCCAAAACCTCCCGAAATATGAATTTCCTAATAAATTATATATGGCTCATTCAGACCAAACCTTGAAACCTCCTCAAAACATCATTTAGAATGGGTTCATGGTTGACCAAATGAACCATATAGAATCCAAACTTGATTTTCAAACCAAATGTCCTCCCCATGGGGTGGAACCACTGCCAACAATCTCAAAATGTCATTTAAAATGATTGGACCCCACCTTGACCTCTGGTCAAACCTGGTTGGCCAAGTCAACTCATGAGTTGACCAAAACACACCTAAATGCTTTAAAAATTAAAATCTAAAGATTTTGACTAAATCAATGAACCAAACTTATGAGGACAGTCCATGAAATCACAATGACTCTCCTAAAAAAGTTTTAGCCCAATGGCCCTACTTGGTTTAGCCAAATTGGTTGAACCAAGGACTTCAAGCTTTTTCAAATTGTTATTAAGAGATATTGAGGAGCCTCCATATTTGAAAACATAAACAATCTAGATTATAACTTCAAGCTTACAAAAAGTACTTTATGGACTAAAAAAACACCTTAAACATAATATAGATTGAATACAGTTTTGTTTAAAAAATAACTTTTATAAGAGAATTGTTGACACAACTCAATTTTTCAAATAATTTAGTTCTAATTTGAGCACTTTATGGACTAAAAAAGGCACCATAAACTTGATATAAATTGAATATGCTTTTGTTAAAAAAATAATTTTTTTATGAGAGAATTGTTGACGTAACTCTATTTTAAAGCAATTTAGTTCTAATTTATGTGCTTTATGGTCTCAAAAAAGCTCCATAAGCATGACATAGATTTGACTTTTAATAGGACACAATGGAGAAAAATGGTTCATGTAGTCGACCCCATGTAGTGGGACAAAGGTTTGATGTTGTTGTTGTTGTATAAGAGAACTGTTGACACAAATCTATTTTTCAGATAATTTAATTATAATTGTGTGTGTTGATTATTTCATTACTTTTTTAAGTGGACACCGTAAAAAAACTTAGTACAAAATTCAATTATACTAGCCAGTTGCCATAGTTGTGGGATTCACATTCAAATCATACAATTCTATTGCACTTACATATTTAACATTTAAAATTTAACTTTATTTATATAATACAAAATATTTAAATCACATAAAAATAAAATTAATTGTTGCGTGTTAGAAAATTTGTTATGATAGAGTTGGAGTTTGATATCTTTAATGTTGTGCTGAAAACATGCATGCACATAAATAGTTGTGGGATTCACATTCAAATCATAGATCATTTATAAGCATTTGAATGTCTTAACGATGTCAGAATCAAGTGTTCTTGGGCTCATTAAATTCATCTCGTAGAGTCGCTTAGTTTGACTATAAGCGCGCTATAATTGGAAGTCATTTGATTCATCAATTTATGTTCAAATGCTTTCAAACATCAAGTGCTAAGCTCATTTGGAGTTAGATCGGATCATCTGTAGCGTCGATAGGTTCGTTTCATCGAGATGTTCAATTTGACTATAAGTTTACTTAAATCGGAGTTCGAATGATCCTGTATTTAACTCTTTCAGCTTTTCATTCAAATATTACCTCGAGTTCATGACGATCAAGCAAAATTTTGATAGTAAATGTGTTTTGTATGTTAACTCACAATATTTAAATGCCTTATCATAGAAAAAAAATAAATTATTTTTTCTCTTTAAGAGGAGAATTAATAAACTTTTTAATGCAGATTGTCATCAGAAATCGACCAGCAGTCAGTAAATAACTCACAAAAACAAAAGGTAAAAATAAAAAATAAAAAACAAATAAATGAGGTCATCGCATAGCGAAAACATTACCAATTTCCAATTGTTTACAATAAATTCCCTATCATTCATTCATATGAAAGCATATCCTAACCAGTGAAGTCATAGAATACAAATGAACCCAAATAGCTTTCCTATTGACCCACTCTACTGTCATCTTTTTCCAAGCTCCCCAGGTCTTGCACTGAAATCTTGCAGTCCAAGAAATCCAGCTATAAATTTTCCTTCATCATCACAATTCTAATCCAAAGAGCCATCTTTCCCTATCCTACCTTTCTCCCCAACCTCAGCAGAAGACTTTGAGCTCTGCTAGCTTCAGGGAATGGACTACCAAAAGCAGCACTTTGAGAGGAAAGGGAACCCTCTACCCAGGAGAGGCCAAGTGAGGGCCAGGATCTTTGGAAGCTTAGTTCGTTCAATCATCCCCAGCCCTTCGAAAAACCAAACAAGGAAGCGGCAAAGACCAGAAGCTAGCTCGACGATGCTGACGCCAGGGACCAGTGGGTACACCTCAGATGAGTGCTCTGAAGCTTAATTTCTCTCCACCCATGGGCCATGGCCACCCCTTTTTTCTCTCTTCTATATTGTTTAGGAAGAGATTTTATAGTTCTTTGAACTCTAACGGGCTGCAGTAACATATTAATTTGTTATTTTCTTTGCCTGTATATTTGTTGTACAAAGAAAAGATGTGAACGGACTGTCTTGCCATTAGCTTGTTGTCGATTATTTTAAGAGGCAAAGTAACTTGTAAATGATTACTTGAGGATGAACTTATCATTCAGAGACTGGTCTGAAGAAGAATTGATGTAGATGAAATTTCATAAAAGGTGAAAAAAGAGCTTAATAGAAGGATTGATGGAGATGTATCTGTGCTTATTATGTCATGCATCAGGATGTAATCGCTAAGATGATACTGTAATTGGTGCGTTTATATTCTCTTACAGGTTATATTTATTCATCATGTTTGCAATGATATCGACCTTAAAAACATCTTAGCCTTTCAGCCAGTCTATTAAACTCCTCTCAACAAAGACATACTACTCGGACGTCTGATATAGCATCTCTTCAAGAGTCTAGTGCTCACTGATTTCTATGTGGCATTCCTACTCCCAGCTTTGTTGAGAACTCAACTCGCTCGACCACTTTTGAAGCATTCAAGGAAGAAATCTGAGGCATGGTGGGCATCGAGAGAGCCATGATGAATCACATTCAATTATATTTTAAAATGTAGTGCCTTACAATATCAAATTTTATGGATAATTATATGATTGATATGATAAAGAATTTTAAGAGCCATAGGGATAATAAAGACATTAATTATAAAAATAAATATGGGTTATTTAAGGACTGCATCAAAATGCCAAAAAAAAAAAAACTAGAAAAGAAATATAAATATATATTGATCATGCAAAGTTTGTGGAGGACGCCATCCATTTAATTACATCAATATCTTCTCTTCTCCCTTATGTTCTATTAATTTTTTATTTGTCTACTACATCATCTCCCTCATCCCTCAGAAGTTAAGCTCCCAAGCACATAGTAGTGTGTGGCATATCTTTAGAAATGCTCCAGAGAAGTGAACATGAAGCGTTATAATGATATTGAGGATGATCTCTAGGATACGGAGATGGTAGATTTGTAAGAAAACTTAATGTCGGTTATACAAAAGTTTTTCCAATTCAATTATATTTTCTGATTCGAGATAAATTTATAAAATATAGAATCAACAAAACAAAACTGCAGAAGCTTATTCATAAACATAGTTTATATATCTCCGACCATTTATATTTGATCGCGTTCTTCAAAAATTTTGAATTCTTCTAAACATTTTCTCTCCCAAATGATGGTGTTTATTTCTTCTTCTTAGAAGTGGTTAGTAGAAAGGCTTAGGGACCCAAAATATATAAAAATTTTGAATTATTGCTACTCATCATAGCAATAAATGAATTTTCAGTTTTAACAGCTGAATTTAAAACTAAGAAACATTCATTTTAAAATTTTGAATTAAAACTGAGTAATGGTCATTTTAAATGCTAAATTAAAATTGAAATCAATCAATTAATTATGAGTAATTTGAACTATTAGTGATAGTTATTTTAACAATCTCCCACTTGGTCCAATTATTCCACCACAAATAAAATAACAAAAATCATAAATCATGCACTATAGGAAAAACTCGTATTTTCAAAGGCCTAATGTGATGCCCCAGAATCTAATTTGGAAGAATTATTCTTTAATAATTTAAAAAACAACAACCGAAGCTATCTAATATTATCTATAAGTAATAAACAACAGATTCTATAATTCAAAACATCAATATACATATCTATATGCATTCCCAAAAATCATACACTACTCAAGATCTACACAATCATCACATCTCTATCCTGTACTGAGTAGAAAATAACAGCTAAAATAAAAAGATACAGAACCTGAAGAATTCTAACCAGCTTCACACTCCTGCTTCCCTGCCCTGACCTAAAATCATTTAATCACATATAATGAGCTTAAAAAGCCCAGTAGGTGACAAAAACATACAACTAAATTCAAAGCACGGCAAAGAAGCAATATGCATGTCAACAATCAATTCATAGTAATTACATTTATATGATCATTGAATCAGTGCAGAAATAATAAAACTCAAATGCAATAACAGTAAAATCTATAAACAGTAAAATACTGCAGTATGAAAGTCAGTAAAGTAGTAAACCAGTATTAGTGTCAAATTTATAAAGTAATTATTATATTCGTAATACTAATCAGTACATAAATCATATAAAGTATCACATCAAAACATCAATAAAAAATGTCAAAATCATGACAATGTAGTAAAATCATATAAAAGTGTGCATATGCTATCAAGTTATTCTATATCAACATTAAACTAGTATCTCAATCACATGATTAATAAATTCTGTATATCACATGCTCAGTGTATCATATTCTTAATATCAGTATAGTGAATTAATATTATCAAATAGTATTAGTATTTAAATCAGTAATAATAATAATCTAATGGCAGGAGCAATAGAATATTGCAATAACAATAAATCTGTGCAGTAATAATAAATACGTATAATAATAAAAAAATACCTCAAGAACATGCATTTCAGTAGTCATACTAAACAAGTAAAAAGTCTTGGCTATCACGGTATTTTTTAGTGTTAGTATCGGAGTTAGTAAATCGTTGGCTAAGTAAATAGAGTCGTCACTCTTTGCCCATCGGCACAGTAATGATTTCCTTATAACTCTCAATCAGTGTATCACGTGAATCAGTAGAGGATAACACCAAACCACAATATTTAAAAGAAAGCCCGTCGACCCACCATCATGTACAGGTTAATCAATCTCCAATCAATGGGTCAACCAGTCTTTACTTATCTTTTACACACAGCAATATTACAGTATTATAACAGTAATAGCGGCCAACTATTACTTAAGCACATATCCACATTCATTTTCAATGCATTGCAGCAAATAATGTATAATTGAGCTTAATTAAGAAGATATCAAAATGTCATAATGGTGGACAACAAAGAATCCTATTAAGCAAAAATATACATTTTTAGAAAATTATCAAATTATCAGGGATTATGTAAAATGATGTTTTAAGACTTTTATTGTACTACAATATTATTTTTAGACGTCAAAATAAATTTCAGTGTAGAAAAAAATCACTGTATTTTCAAAACCACCAATGAAAAATCTCAAATAAATACTCAAAATATGCATAATTTGAATATCTATAACATACAAAAAGTTACACGGTGAAAGTTTTGTCAATACAAAGTTATTCATGTTTTTCGGCAACGAAAACACAAATTTGATCAAAAAATATCAAAAATATAAAATCTTTGAAATCAAAAATAGGGTAAATGTTCCTTACAGCGAGACGAGCAAATCTCCCAATTAGCCCGACTGACAAAAGTCACTCCATGGCCTCCAAATTAGAGCTTCTAATTTCTCTCTTCTCTCATTTCTCTCATTTTCCTAAAAAAACTCTCTGTTGCCGAAGATGAAATGGGAAAAGAAATTTTAAAAGCTTTTAAAATGATTAGTGACATTAGATATTTTTAATAAAATAATATTTTAATATTATATTATTAATTTAAATAATTTCTTTTAGTATAAAATTTAAATAAATTATTTTAGGATTTTAAAAATTATAAAAATTATTCATAAAATAAATCATTTTATTTAAAAAATATCAGTAAAATCAGTTTACAAAACAGACACCTCAAGGTCATGAAATCCTCACTTGTACCAATAGGTATAAATTTCTTAAGGATTTTCACCGGGTGCTAAAAAATTATGAAAAAAATCGTACAAGTAAAATACCAAAATGAAAATACTATGGAGAAGACGGATTACAATTTGGAGTTATAATGACTCCAAAAAAATTGACAAAGTCAAAATACGGGCTATTACAATCTACCCACCTTAAGAAAATGTCATCCCAGACATTTCCCTTAAGGATTCGGGTACAAAATCAATTTAAACAAAATCCATCCAATCAAAACTCAAATCAAATCAAACTCAACTCAAAACTCATCATGAATCATACAGTCATGTAGTTCATTCTATCACATATCATTCAATTATGTATGCGAACTAATACACCTTAATATACCCGATCTTCACAACTCTCAATTAAATCCTACAACTCTGGTAACAATCAATTCTTCTAACAATTATGCTCTGATATCAATTGTGATACCCTAGAATCTAATTTGGAAGAATTATTCTTTAATCTTTTAATAAATAACAACTAAGGCTATCTAATATCATCTATAAGTAATAAACAACAAATTCTATAATTCAAAATATCAATATACATATCTATATGCATTCTCAAAAATCATATACTACTCAGGATCTACACAATCATCATATATCTATCCTATTCTGAGTATAAAATAACAGCTAAAAAAAAGATATAGAACCTAAAGAATCATGACCATCCTCACACTCCGGCTTCCCTGCCCTGACCTGAAATCATTTAACCACATATAATGAGCTTAAAAAGTCTAGTAGATCACCAAAACCTGCAACTGAATTCAAAGCATGACAAAAAAGTAATATTCATGTCAACAATCAAATCATAGCAGTTATATTTATATGATCATTGAATCAGTACAGAAATGATAAAACTAAAATACAATAGTAGTAGAATCTGTAAACAATAAAATATTACAATATGAAAGCCAGTAGAGCAGTAAATCAGTATGAGTGTCAAATCTATAAAGCAATTATCGTATCCGTAATACCAATCAATATATAAATCATATAAAGTATCAAATCAAAACATCGGTAAAGACTATCGAAATCATGACAATGTAGTAAAATCATATAAGAATGTGCATATGCTATCCAGTTATTCTATATTAACATTAAACTAGTATCTCAATCACATGCTTAATAAATTCTATATATCACGTACTCAGTGTATCACATTCTTAATATCAGTATAGTGAATTAATATTATCAAATAGTATTAGTATTTAAATCGGTAATAATAATAATCTAGTGGCAAGAGTAATAGAATAATGTAATAATAGTAAATCCATACAATAATAATAAATCCATATAATAATTTTAAAAATGCCTCAAGAACATGCATTTCAGTAGTCATACTAAACAAATAAGAAGTTATGGCTATCATGGTATTTTTCAGTGTTAGTATCAGAGTTAGTAAATCGTTGGCTCAGTAAATAGAGTTGTCACTCTTTGCCCGTCGGCACAGTAATGATTTCCTTATAACTCCCAATCAGTGTATCACGTGAATCAGTAGAGGATAACACCAAACCACAGTATTTAAAGGAAAGCCCATGGGCCCACCATCATGTACAGGTCAATCAGTCTCCAACCAATGGGTCAACTAGTCTTTACTTTATTACAACTCGGGCTCCCGAGTTTATGATTTTGATGATAATAATATTATTGATTGGCTCTTTATTTCTCCTAGTATTTGTTATGCATACTTGTTTGTGTGTTGACGAACATCTCAGGTATAATAGGCACCATTCTTTGAAGATTCAGGGCTCAAGATTGGGGAGAATAGGTTATGTTGAAAGAGTCTGTAATTTTCATTTATTTATTTTAACTTCCTGAGTCAAGTCCTGTAAGGGTGCATGATAGCCTTGTGACCGTGCACACACACAGAGGGGGAGCAAATTTAATGTTAAATATTTTAATTTTTTTGTACATCATACTGTACGATCTAGATCGTATTGTACGATCTGGTGTTATAGAAATTAATTAAAATATTTTATTTTTCTGAAAAAAAATCTTTTGAAATATAACTAATCGTACAGTACGAACACCATATCGTACTGGACGATCTAGTATAATTAGAAACCCCATTGCTCATTAAATGAGGCAAAAATTTGAATTTGAAAATTATTCTATTCGTACTGTACAATGTTTAAAATATTACCTAATTCAATCCTATGATTAGTCAATCGAATTTGCATAATTTTGATATTTGGATCGTACTGTACGATGAACAGAGATGATTTTGGTCATCCTAGGATTCGTCTTAGACGAACTGCACTTCGATTGAACTAATCGTATAGTACGATACTGCGATCGTACAGTACTAACAGGTCAAATTCTGCACATCGTACTGGACGATCCTGCGATCGTACTGTACGATCTTTGACGGCTGAATTGGATTTTTAGGGTTTTTTGAAACCCTCTATTTAAGCTTTCTCATAAGACTTTGTATGAGTCTTTTGGGCATTCATTGAGTTGTTTTCTTCTAAAGAAAGCTTGAAGAGAGAGCTTTGGGCTAGGGAGAGAAAGGGTGGAGTTTGTAAGAGAGGGAGGAGATCCTTGTGGGCTTTAAGGGAGTATGAGAGGGGGTTTTCACACGGTTGCTCCAGAGAACTTACACCTGAGTTCCTCCAAGAGTCAAGGTTTGTCTTGAGGGAAGCTTTGGGAAGAAGAAGACCTCTTTGGTGTCAAAAGACCCGGCTACTCCGCTGCACCGGGGAAGGTGAAAGTGATTCAAGGTTCTCTGCCTCACCAGGCGGGTGAAAAGGAGTTCAGGTCCTCTGCCTCACCAGGAGGGTGAAATGGAGTCAAGGTCCTTTGCCTGTGAAAGGAGTACGGTCCTCTGCTGCACCAGGTTGGTGGAAGAGAGTTTGTAAGGGCTTCTCCGCCTAGCTGTGGGGGCTAAAGGAGAGACACTATAGTGATAGTGCAATACCCGGAGAGAGGGACTCCGGGGAGTGGACGTAGGTCATGGTTTGACCGAATCACTATAAATCTGATGTGTTCATTCTGATTTTACTTCAGCACTTTATTTTCATGCACTTTATTTTCTGTGATAACTGCTTGGTGAAAATCTGAGATCAATTTTTTGTTGTGATAATTAGAATATAATCACCATATTTGTAATTGTTTACAAATCATAAGCTTCCACATTTGATGAGTTAAATCATCCGATTAAAGATCTGAAAAATCTTTTAAATATTAGAACTCTTGACGCATCTCGATCTTTCATACTTGTCTTTTACACACACAGTAATATTATACTATTATAACTGTAATAGCGACTAACTATTACTTAAGCACATATTCACATTTTTTTTTAATGCATTACAGCAAATAATGTATAACTGAGCTTAATTAAAAAGATGCCAAAATATCATAATAGTGGACAACAAAGAATCATATTAGGCAAAAATGTTCATTTTTAGAAAATTACCAAATTACCAAGGATTATATAAAATGATGTTTTAAGACTTTTATTGTACTACAACACTATTTCTTCATTGCAATTAATGAATGTAATATTGCTATAACTCATTCAACAATTCTAATTATAAGCATAAATCAAATTCTAAGATCATTCAACAAATATGAAAATCTTAGAAGTAACAATAACTCATTTTTAGCAAAATGTAATTGATGAAATCTAAAAAAATTGAAAATGATTAAATGGATGAAGTTTTATCCTTCAAATATCGAAGAAACAAAGCTAAATGATCTAAAAATAAACTTGAACGATGTTAGGAGAGGGAGAGGCCGAGGGAGCTGTTCGGGAGAGAAAAATTCATGAAATGGGAAAGGGAGGTGGCTAGCGATGAAACAGGGACTTTTCCAAAGGATTTTTCTGTTGAAAATTAAATAACATTTCCAACAAAAAATCAATCGAAAGTTTCACCAGACACCTAATTACTGTTAGAATTTTTGGCGGTAATGCTTTAACTTTCTATAATGTCAAATGAGTTTTAATATATTGATATGTAATATGTATTGAATTAGTTTATTAGGAATGCTTTTTGGGAGTCAATTCCATGGACCGAGAATAAAAGTGTCATAGGTACTAAATGGGTCATTATAATAATTTAAATGACTTATTCTTAGTAGTAGGAAATAAGGCTAATTGTCTTGCAAATGATTTCAATCAAAAATGGGCATAAATTTTACAGACTTATTGTAAAGGATTTCACTTAGATAGAGTGCATAAATTTTAAGGAAACATTTGCACATGTAACTTAGCTTGGAACCATTAAATTATTACTAGTCTTTGCATGCTTCAAGGACTTCAAGCTTTTCCAAATAGATATAATTAAGGGATATTGAGGAGCCTCCAAAGTTGAAAACATAAACAAATTATAACATAAAACTTTATGGACTAAAAAAGTTCCTTAAACATAATATAGATTGAATACACTTTTGTTTTAAAAAAACAACTTTTATGAGAGAATTGTTGACACAACTCAATTTTTCAAAGAATTTAGTTCTAATTTGAGTACTTTATGGACTAAAAAAGGCACCATAAACTTGATATACATTGAATATGCTTTTGTTAAAAAAAATAATTTTTTTATGAGAGAATTGTTGACATAACTCTATTTTTAAGCAATTTAGTTCTAATTTAAGTGCTTTGTGGACTCAAAAAAGCTCCATAAGCATTTAAGTGCAACAGTAAGCTGCAATATTTAAATTCAGAAGTCGATCTGCCGTCAGTTACCAAGGAGAACTCACAAAAAAGAAGGTTAAAAAAAAAATGAATGAGGTCATCGCATAGCAAAAACATTACCAACTTCCAATTGTTTACAATAAATTCCCTTTCATTCATTCATGTGAAAGCATATCCTAACCAGTGAAGTCATAGAACACAAATGAACCCAAATAGCTTTCCTATTGACCCACTCTACTGTCATCTTTTTCCAAGCTCCCCAGGACTTGCACTGAAATCTTGCAGTCCAAGAAACCCGAGCACCTCACACTCTAATACATCCAGTAATAAATTTGCCTTCATCATCGCAGTTCTAATCCAAAGAGCCTTCTTTCCCTATCCTACCTTTCTCCCCAACCTCAGCAGAAGACTTTGAGCTCTGTTAGCTTCAGGGAATGGAGTACCAAAAGCAGCACTTTGAGAGGAAAGGGAACCCTCTACCCAGGAGAGGCCAAGTTAAGGCCAGGATCTTTGGAAGCTTAGTTCGTTCAATCATCCCCAGCCCTTCAAACAACCAAAGAAGGAAGCGGCAAAGACCAGAAGCTAGCTCGGCGATGCTAACGCCGGGGACCAGTGGGTACACCTCAGATGAGTGCTCTGAAGCTGGTCTGAGGTATTTATTGAAACTTGTAAATGATTACTTGAGGATGAACTTATCATTCAGATACTGGTCTGAAGAAGAATTGATGGAGATGAAAATTCATAAAAAGGTGAAAAAAGAGCTTAATATAATGATTGATGGAGATGTATCTGTGCTTATTATGTTATGCATCAGGATGTAATCGCTAAGATGATACTGTAATTGGTGCGTTTAAGAACATGGTTTTATATTAGTGGAGCATCTCTAAGTAGTTTTCTGTTCCATAGAGAACATAATGGATGTTGGTAATTTCATAATTCTTCTTAATTTCATGATGTATATTTTATATTCTCTTTCAGGTTATATTCATTCATCATGTTTTCAAAATATCTTAGTCTTTAAGCTCAACAAAAAACATACTACTCGGACCTCTGATACAGCGTCTCTTTAAGAGTCTACTTCTCATTGATTTCTGAATGGTCTGCCTACTCATTCTCAGCAACTCAATTCACTCAACCACTTTTGAGGCGAACAAATCTGTGGCATTGTGGGCATCGAGAGAGTCAAGATGAAGGGATTAATGATGAACCACATCAAGAGCAATCTCAATTATATTTCAAAATGTAGTGCCTTACAATACCGAATTTTATGGATAATTATATAATTTATATGATAAAGAATTTTAAGAGCCATATGAATAATGAAGACATTAAATTTATAAGAGCCATATGATCATGCAAAGCTCGTAGAGGATGCCATTCATTTAGTCACAGTATCTTCTCTTCTCCCTTATCTTAAATTAATTTCTCATTTCTCTGCTACATCAAGCTCCCAAGCATATGGTAGTGTGAGGCATACATTTAGTAATGCTCCAGAGAAGTGAGCATGAAGAGCTGTAATGATCTTGGGGATGCTCTCCAGGATATGGTATTGGTGGACTAGCTTTTGGTTCACCACATTCATAAAGTTTCTACTAGAGCACGTGTAGGTGATTTTAATCTTATTTGTGTTTTCAAAGATTTTATTTTTGACCCCTGACTTTTTCTCAAAACTAGTTTTACTATATTTTTTTCCTGCTTTATTGAACTTCTACCGCACAACTTTTGTAGGATATTCTACTGATTATTCTAAATATTTTGATTGTAATACTTCTGAAATACACAGGGGTTGAATTTTATAGGTGTGTCAAATTTTGACACGACACGAAAACCCGACTCGAATCCGACCCGGAATTTTCGGGTTTGACCCGACCCGTTTCTCAAACGGGTCGGGTTCGGGTTGCAAAAATCGACCCGTTTGAAAAACGGGTCGGGTTCAGGTTGACCCGACGGGTTGCCGGGTCAACCCGATAACCCGTTTAATTAAAAAAAAACCTTAAATTCAAAATTTCCCGCCCGCTACCCACGCCCGCTGCCCGCGCGCCCGCGCTGCCCTGCGTCTGCCCGCTCGCCCGAGCTGCTGCCTGCTCGCCCGCGTGTCCGCCCTTTGCCCCGCATGCACCTGCCGGCGTACGCTAGCCCGCTGCAGCCAGCCCGCTCCGCGCCTCCGCCGCTCGCCTCCGCCCCGCCTTCCCGTGTCGGGTCGGGTCAACCCGGCAACCTGCCGGGTCAAGTCCGGGTTCGGATTTCCGACCCATTTTCCTACCCGGGTCGGGTTAGGGTCGACCCGTTTGAGCCCGGGTCAATTCCGGGTTCGACCCGAACCCGACCCGAAACCCAGTTTTGACACCCCTAGAATTTTATATGATTTACATTGTATAGATATTAAATATTTTTATTTAAGCGTATTGTTAATACAACCATTGAGAATACAAATGTATATGTGATTGGGTAATAGAGAGTTGCTATTGCTTTATTGTAATACGTGTAAAATATAAGTACATACTAGTTGACCCATTGGTTGAAGATTAATTAACTTGTACATGATGGTGAGCCAATGGACTTTCCTTTAAATACTGTGGTTGGGTGTTATCCTCTACTGATTCACGTGATATAACGATACAATGATTGAGAGATATAAGGAGTTACTACTATGCCAACTAGCAAAGAGTGACAACTCTGTTTACTGAGCCAATGGTTAATGATTATTAATTACCGACTACTGAAAAATATGATGATAGCCAGGACTTCTTACTTGTTTAAGTGTGGCCACCAAAATATAAGTTACGGATTTATTATTATTGTACGGCTTTATTGATATTGTATTAATTTATTGTCACTGTGCATAATTATTATCACAACATTACTTTACTATTACTGCCACCAATTTTACTACTAATATTGTACTGATACTATTACCGATATGGACATCAATAATGTTTGATATGACTACTGATTCATTGTACTAATGTAATATACTAAGCACGTGATATACTGAGCATGTTGAATGACTGGATAGTGTATGTACATCATTATAAGTTTTTGCTATATTGATATAATTTCAAAAATCTTTACCAATGCTTTGATCACTTTAGATGATTACTTCAGTAATTGATAGTATTGATACGAAGATTATTTTATCGATTCGATACCCATACTGGTTTTCCCTGTACTATTGTATGGCTTTCTTATCGTACTATTTTGCTTTACAGATTCACTGCTACTCCATGTGAGCTTTACTATTTCTGCACATATTCATGATCATATAAATGTTATTATTATGATTTAACTACTGACATACATATTGCTCATTTTTCATGCTTTGAGTTCAGTTGTAAGATTTACTGGGCTCTTGAGCTCATTACATATGGTTAAATGATTTCAGGTCATAATTAGCTCCTTATGACTCCAATACACCAACTCTTGTCAGTGGACCATATGGATTTTGAGGATATTACATGAGATTATTATTTTATATATTTGATATTAATCAACATATCCTTTTCCATCAGATTAATATCAATACAGTACAGTATAATGCATCCTTTCAATACACATTAATTGCATTTCAGTCATTTTAGCCCAAATCCCATTCCAGTATTTTCATGTAAACCTTTTCATACTCCTTTCATAGAAACATACATATATATAAATTTAATTAATAAAAATATAATAAAATTAAATCATATTATTCAGAATGGTCAAATCTATAACAAATCAAAAGTTATACAGTAAAAGTTTACAAAATTAGGAGAATACATATTTTGATAGATTTATGAGAGATAAAATTTGAGAAATTAAAATCATCGAAAATAAAATTAAGAGAATAATTTACTTATAATGATTAGAACACTTTTTATAACAAAAGTGACGGAAGAAAATGACAAAGTTTCCTTTCTCTCTCCTCTCCCTCTCCCTTCTCCCTTTCCTTCTAGAGCAAGTTACGATCGAAATGGGGCAGGTGGCTGCGCTGGAATACTTTAATGCTTAAGTTTAGAATAGAAAAATATAAAAATACTGCTAGTGACCTAATGCTGTAATGCTCAGACCAAGCATCATAGCGCTACATATTAAATCTAGAATTAGTATAGAATAGAGACTCAAACGCTGCAGTGACATTTTCTACCTAGCATTGTAGCGCTCACAAGTATGGTGCTGAAATGCTTCAGTTCAAATAGAAACTCAAAAATTCATGTTTTAAAATACATTTCATTTTTGGGTTACACCTTCGAAAAATATTGTCCTCAATATTTCTATCAATCTAAGAGAGGGAGCATGCAAAAAAAATTCTTAAGCAAATCGGCTAATTGGTATGCAAAAAATGAGAAATTAGAGATCACTTAAATCAATTCAAGTTTACCTCAAAACTTAACTTATAAATTATAAAATAATAAAAAAATCATATCAATCGTATCCTCAGACACTTATAGAACCTCTTTCACTGGTTCCTTCTAGAGTAAGTCATGGCCGACATGGGGGAGGTGGTAGCGTTGAAATACTTTAATGCTTAGGTTTATAATAAAAATATCTATATCTATACTACTATTATAAAAGGGGCTTGAGTTTCCACCCCCAGTAAATCTTGGTCATCCATTTTATTTCTTCTTAAATTATCTTGAATATTCATTATATTATAAATAATTAATAAATCAAAAAAATAATATTTATTTAATTTAATGCTCTTTATTTAATTCTCATTCTAAATTAATTTTAAATCTTCTTAACGTTTCAATTTCTAGTCTGTTTCATTTAATTTATTTATGCATGTTTCGAGCTTCCCTATCTATTATTAACTCGTTCAGGCGAAAGATTCTCATCCTTCTTGGCTCTTCCGACTCTTCGTTTCTTTGAGAAATGAATAATGAAGTAATACACATCAACAACCCAAACTCTTCCTCTTCTCTTGATTCCGTGGCTCTTCCGATTCCGCTCCTCTACCATCCATTAAAAAAAAAATGCTAAAATGAGATTCTTCACATTCTTCTCCTGTTCGGAAGTCGCGATGGTGGAGTCTCACATGAGCAGATCGCCGACGCCAGCCACCCCTCCTCTCTTCCGACTCCAGTGAGCCTCACTCCACCTCCTCTCTCCCAGCCTTCGGCCAGATCCCCATGCCGACCTCCCTCTCTCCCGATCGACCTGCTGCCACCGTGCCTCATTCCAGCCGGCCTACCACGTCGACTCAGTCTCGACCTCCTAGCGAAGCCACCATTGGCCGGCGAAGCCTAGCTCGTCGACTGATCTCACACCCCGTGTCTCGCCCGGCCGAGATCCAATGGCGCTGCTTTTCAGCCTCTGCTTAGCTACTGGTATTGGCAACCCATGTTCTTTGCAAAGCCAGGAACATCACCTTCTATTCATGTAAGAAAGACAAAGCAATATTAACACCAGCAGCTATTCTTCCTAGCCTATAAATTCACATTTCATTTATTTTCTTTTGTTTCCCAGCAAGAAAAATATTTGAGCAGAAAGAAGTTTATTGTGTTGTTGAAAGGAAAAATATATTATTAACTAAATTTCCTGCTATCGTTTATATTAACTTGCATATGACATTCAATCTTAATCTTGACTAATTTTGATAAGTGCAGCTTTTGGTCATCTTCGTTTGGCGTCACTGTTTGGTTGCTTAGTTTTGATTCTTTTTTATGATAATTGGAGGAGAAAATTCTTTGTTGTTAGGTGTTTAGAGTGATGATATCCTATGTTAACTTGGTTGATTCGAGGAACGATTTGATGATTTTTGTTGGATTTGTGGATATAAAGAAGGCATTGGATTATAGCATGCTGTGATATATTTTCAGAATTGTGTAAATTGATTTATTTTATGAGTTTAATGCTTTGAATTTCTTTTTGTAGTCTATTCTCATTTTATTCTCAAATGTATGTCATCTTGCGTCATTTGTGAACCTATGCACTTTGCAAAGTTCCTGCATCGAACTTATGTTAAGGAAAGTGTAGATAGACTTTCCACAAGAAGTAAATCGACAATGATATATATTCTCATGAGATTATGATGGCAATTAAATGGATTTATATTTATATCTATACTATTATTATAAAAGTGGCTTGAGTTTCACCCATACTCAATGCTGACCTTTCATTTTATTTCTTATAATATTATTGTGACCATTCATTATATTATAAATATTTAATAAATTTTAATCTATATAACAATTATTTTGCAATTAATAACATAATAATACTGCTTAATTAATAACCCAATAAAAGTAGCAAACCAACTCGAATCAATTAATTCTGATTTTTAAAACTGCTTTCAAATAATTAATAACACAATAATCTTTTTTTTAAAGCATATTTAAAACATATATCTTCGTTTAACGTAAATTTGATAAATTAATTTATCTTCGTTTAACTAATATCCTATTAACGTTTCGTTTATCCTATTAATTAATGTTTTGTTTCCCTCCGTTGAAATTCTGAACGCTTGAGAACCGTTGTTTGTTGAGGATTCGCGCAGTCTTCGGCTTGCCCTAGCTTCGCTCACCGTTTTCTCCGGTAGTTTTGTCTCTCCAAATTCTTCGGTAAGTTTGTCTCTCCAAATGTTTTGGTCTTCTAAAGTTCTTTAACGTTTCTTCTTACCGGCATTTGCTTCATTCGCATCGCAGGTTTACTCCTCCAATTATTTCGGTGTTTTCAACTTCTAAAACGTTTCCTCAATAGGTGTTCTGAACTTCTAACGTTTCTGCCTCTTTGGAAGAATGAATTCACCCCCTTTCGACAAATGACAGTTCGGTTCCCAAGGTAACTGTCGCATTTTCTCCATTAGATATATTTGAAACCAGAGTAAACAAGCCATGAGATTGAAGAGTTCCCATTTACCGGTTGGAATGTCCTACTACACAAATTAGGTAAACTCTCAACTCTTCTCTTCTCCTTCAACTTCATTCTCTTCTCTTTTTTTAAGCATTTAAGATAATAATACATTTATACTTTTTCGTTGGTGTTCTTGAGATGTAAATAACTTCCCTAAAAAGAATATTTTAAATTCCCCCCAAAAAAAGTGTAAATAACTATGTATAGTTTGATGATTCTTCCTTTCATTCGGTGTTACTACTTTCAATTTCTCCTCTTTATTTTATTTTAAGTAGATGAGTTTTTGGGCTTTTACATGCCTTAAATCCCTTTTTTTGGTTGTACAGGTGGATTCTTCCTTTTGTTTTGTGTTGAAGATTTGGTGAATAAAGTTTCTGAACTTATTGTTCTTATACGTGGATGATTAATCTAGCTTAAAATTCACTATTTGACTATATAATCGAAAGCAAACATTTAGTTTATTTCCTAACAATTTTGTATGTACTGTATATTCATAGAAATAAAATTTTTGATGGTTTAAAAATTGAGCTATTTATTAAATAAGAATATTGTTGATAGTTTAATTACATTATATATTTTTTTCTTGAAACTTTAAGTTATACTTAAATTTTCCAATTTTTTTAAATAACTTAATTAATAATTTTTTAAAGAAGCAAACAAATTTTCAGTTTGTTTCTTGGTTTTGTCAATGTTACTTTTTAAAACACACATTTTCATACATATAATTTAATGTCAGTGAGACACTAAAGAGTAAGGTGTTTGCAACTCATTCAATTCATGCAAAATAGATTCAACATCTTATGAAAACTTAACATTTAAAGGAAATGAATGAAGATTGAAGATGCATAAAGACAATTTTCTTGATTTCTTTTGTTGGATCATTGCACTAAGGATGTCAGGAAGTGTAAGATTTGAGGTCCATGATAGTGAAAATTTGTTGCTGTCAGGGGTTTTGGAGCTATTGATGAGCACTGACTTAACAGGAGAGCCCAAAAAGGGCACAATAAAGTGGAGTATGAAGTGCCAACCTATAATGTATGATGGATCATTCTTTTTGAAGGGTAAGAAGTATATGAGTCCAAAGGAGACATTGCAGACAATTGAGGTTTATGTTGTAGGTAGTTTCTCCAGCTCTGCTATTATTTGATCAAAACATTGCAGCTTGGCATTCGGAAGAGAAAACAGATGAGATTGGCTCTTGATTCAATTCATGAGAATGGGGCCCCTGGAGTGGTGAAAGAAGAGTTGCATAAAGAAGCCCAACAGGTACTTCATACCCAACTTCTATGGCTATGGGCAAGCTTTTCATGTTTTGTTTAGATGATTACTCCCATTACATTTATATCTATACAAATGTGCCTTAGTCAAGATAACCATTAATTTTCTAAATAGATAATAAAACATGCATGTTATCTGTCTCTAATCAATCTACTTGTTCAATAAATGAGCATGCTTGCAAACTTAAACAATGTATTTTTTTTGTTCCGTTTCGCAACCTGGGGCAAAAAGCCATAAATGTAATGTAACCTACCCAAGCATTTAATTCTTTGTTGAGTGTAATAATTCTCTTACATATCTACTTAGCATGTATTTGGGAGTAGGGATCAAAGGTGGGTTAAAGTTGGGGTCAATACATCAACGATCAAAACCATTTTTGACCCAATAAGTTTAAATATATGGGAGAAGGTCAAACAATTGATATTTTTTGAATATATATGATGTAAGACTAAACTAAACACATAATTTTTACATTCTTAAATAATCTTACTATCACATAAAAGCTTTCCATAGTGCACATCACCATACATCAAATTAAAGCTGTTTTTTGTTGAGAGTTACACTCTTAGAACTTTGCTCAACCATGATGTAAGCAACCGAGGGGCATGAGAGCCACAAGTTTCATGAACCAGTTGATCTTAAGCCCTATGCTCTAAATATATTTTGTTTGGGTGTATAGATCAAAGGGGACAAAAGTTGGGTTTGATGCATTAATGAATAAAATATGCTGCATAGATTTAGTCACTTATCAACTTTAAGGGAGTTTTAGGAATTTTATTAAATTGTGATACTCATAGGTTTTTCTTTATAAAGAGGGGGCACCGTCTTATATTTATATCAAAAGAATTTGTATTGTAATTCTTCACAATAAAAATCATAGCAAAAATTGCAATGGCGGTAACATGTTGTAGTTATCAATTGGGCGAGCTTATAAAAACTTTTGTATTTCTTCGTGCATTGATCTTTGTTTCTATTTTATTTATTTTTTCTTTTTCGCTATTAGTGTATGAATTATGTTTTACCTATTTTCTCAAATGTTTAATGAGATTCCTTACAGAGAATCCTCACAAGTTTTTACGCCATGGTTTGATATTATTAAGCATTGATGAAAAGGATGAAACAGGCCTATAGTGCACATAAAATATAAATACATTTTGATTATTTTCTTGGCCAAGCTTTGAAACTTACCCTCCAAAGAATTTCAGCTTAAGAAACTACTGTTGCTGGTTTAAAAATAATGGATTATAGGACTTGAAGAAGATCTTAATTTTGTTTGAAAGCTGCACATGTAAAATTTTCTTTCATCTAAGATACGAGCTTTTTCTGCGGTTGGTTGAATATGAAAGCTTTGCACCAGAAAATGATGTGGACATTGACTACAATAGAGACATGGAAGGATTGGATGGGGAATTAACATGGTTCAATGCTGGTGTTAGAGTGGGTGAAGGACTTGGCCATGGTATCAGTCTTGGTGTTGGTATAGGAGTGGGTTTACTTGTACGGATGTATAAAGCCGCCACAAGAAATTTCAGAAGTAGCTTCTTTGATAATGTGCATTTTATTTATGACTCAAAATTTTGAATATTCACTTGTCCTCCACCTACGTGTGTATTTATCGATTTGCTTTAGCTCCCGTGCTATGAATTGTTCCACACCATAGCATGTTGGTTAACTGCTTGCCTTTTGCATCTTTTTCTGTAATATAGAGTTATTTTCATTTGTATTAATGGTTCATGAAATGAAGGTTTTAAAACTCGCTTCGGCCGTCAAAGAATTTCAGATTTCAGCACTTTTTTTTTAGATTTAATAGTCTGTGCGTTCACTTTTAATGTCCACTTTCATTGTTTTGTTATAAATTATAATATTGGTTGCGTTTTGGCCAATTTGGTATATTTTCAACTGTTTTTTTGTGGAGTTAACAATTTTGGTTGAGGACCATCCTTTGTCTCAGCTTTTGATGCTTTTTTCGTTCTTTTTTATCTTTGCATTTTGCATTTGATAGAAATTATCAAAGCTGGTGATATTTGAATTTAAAAACTATGTTGTATAAATGCGATGTAATTGACCCTAACTTGAAATCTTGTGATGAAAATGAGTTTGTTCTGCACTAGATGCATATATATTCTCTGAAAATTGTTACTAAAGCAAGGTCATCAAATACGATCAGTATAAAGTTTAAGATCTAGTAAGTTCAGCTGCTCGAGGGTTTGGGAAAGGAAGATTTTTTAGATAATTTTATTATGTTTAATAAAACTTTTGGAGGGAATGGTTAAGAAATGATTGTGACTTGTGTTGGAGCAATATATCTTAAAGAAGTTTAAAAAAATGTTGGCTTTTTTATTGCAGAACAAGTTTAGGAATAATGTAAAAAACAGATGATTGGAAGGCCTCAGAAAATGATCAGATGGGTCGCATTTGCATTGTTTAGTCTTTCCCTTGTTGGCAAAAAGTGTAAGCTTGAGAGCAATAATAAACCAGAGTAAGAGAATTAACCCAAAAAAAAAAAGAATAAAAGTTTAAGAAAGAATAACTTTGATTTAGCAGTATTCACGCTAATTCTTTCATTGAAATTATAATTTATTCATACAAACAATTGACTTATCTTGTCTGTTATTGTTGTATAGATATATTGTAAGAATATATTTATTAGAGATCCCAATTTTTTTGTCCTTTTATATTTTCTATAGTTTCTATATCTCTATTTATTATTCTATGAATTTTATTTAATATTTTTTTAGTTCATAATATACTGATGCAAATTAAATCATGATGGACTTAAAAAAGCATTGGATTTGCTTTAAGATTAGTGCTGCATATAAGAGTATATATTGCACTAATCTTAAGGTAAATTCAATAGCTTTTAAGACTATCTTGATACAAATCCTTAATTTTTTTTTTCTAATTTTTTAGTAAAGAATTTGAAAGCATAAACAAAATCAAGCTAAAGCTTTTGTTAAACTCTTTATTGTCTTAAAATTTTCTTGACATTGTGGCTACTCATGCAGGTGTAGGTAATGCTATATTTCAATATTGTCTATGATTCAAGTTTGTTTATTTCAATGTTTATTTATAAACAATAAAATTTAAATAAATTAATATTTTTTATAATTTTAAATTATTAATTTTGTAATTTTAAATTTTATTCAGATGCATTTTATGCACGCAAATGTACTGAATGCCAATGTTAGGTGTTGTAACCAAGGTACTAATATACCAACACCCAATTGCTACAATCCAATTAGAAACCCATAGAAGGAAAAGCTTTAGATGAGTTTTAAAACTTTCCTTTCTCACCTTCTATCCTATCTACTGGTGCTATGTTATGTTCATAGCAAGCCATGATATAAATGTGATTGAAAAGGAATTTTACTTAATTGTTATATTTCAATTTCTTTGTATCACTTTCTCCACCCTACTAATTAGATAGAGGTTCATTTGGATGCATAAAGTTAATTATCTACTTTCCTTTAAATCTAAATATTATTTAGTAAGTGTTGCAGAACGGTCTTGTCCTACGTTATATAAAAAAATTTATGTAGGTACATATCATTGTTGATTTAATATTATTGGAAATACTTCTTTCTTCCATCTTAAATGCCTAAAATAGAAAATTGCTCATGAGGATATAATGGCCACTCTTTTTTGGTAATAATCATCCCTCTTTTTTATATGTTATAAATATTTTATATTTTAAGTAATATAACATCAGCTAAACCTAATGTTCAGCATTTAAAATTTTGGATGTATTATAGATTCTTTTCAGAAATTTTCAAATCATTATTTTAATTTTTTGGTAAAAATTTTTAATAAATAATTAAGATTTTGGTTCTTCAATCCTAATATCCTTCACTAAGGTTAGAATCTTGCAAAATTTACAAGTAATGTTATAGTGTGCATTTGTCAAGAAAGTGAACATTTGTTATTTGTGAGGTATGGTTTTATGCCAAAATTATGTAATATTTTTCTATTTTGATTTATACACTATATTGAAATTCATTCTTATATTTTATATAAATTCGAAGCTACTTTGAAAAACATATAAATTAACTATAAGAACAAGCTAAATCATCTTCAGCTTAATAATAGCTTTGTTTAAATTTTTATATAAAGTCATTTCCATCAATAACAATTGCCCCCAGTTTAGAATTTATTTTCTTCTTTTATAAAATTAATATTTTTTTCTCTTTAAAAAATGATAATATAATTAAAATATTCATAATATAAATTTTTATTTTTAAATTTTTATTCACGTGCATTTAATGCACGTGCAATAAAACTAGTATATAAAAATACTATTAGTGACCTAATGCCGTAATGCTCATACCCAGCGTTATAACGTTGCATATTAAATCCAGAATTACTGTAGAATAAAGACTCAAACACTGCAGTGACATTTTTTACCTCGCACCGCAACGCTCACAAGTATAGTGCTGAAATGCTTCAGTTCAAATAGAAATTCAAAAATTCATGTTTTGAAATACTTTTCATTTTTGGGTTACACCTTTAGAAAATATTGTCCTCGACATTTCTATCAATCCGAGAGAGGGAACATGCTAAAAAAATTTCTTAAGCAAATCAGCTAATTGGTATGCAAAAAATGAGAAATTAGAGATCACGTTAAATCAATTCAAGTTTATCTCAAAACTTAACTTATAAATTATAAAATAATAAAAAAAATCATATCAATCGTATCCTCAGGCACTTATAGAACCTCTTTCGCTGGTTCAAACTATCTACTTCCACTATAAACTTATCATTGTCCATGTCCAGGCAATGGGCATTCTTCCATTCTATGCCCATAATCACCACACCTAAAACATTATCCTGTCACCCTATAGCAGCGTCCCTCATGTCTCCTCCCATACAAATATATTACGGAGTGGTACATGCTTTAACTATCATGCCCGCCCTTTTTTTACTACTTTAACCTATTTTCTTATAGCTCTGTCCAGATTATTTCATCAATCTGTTGCTCTCCATCTGAGTAATCATGTCGACAAACTTTTCTATATTACCCAAAGTCACTGAAAATACTTCAGTGTCAGGTTCAGATTTCTTTTATTTTTCTGTTGGGTCCATTTGCCTGATCAAAATAAATCTTAAATTCAAAACAAATCTTTCAAAAAAAATTTCAAAACAAAATAAATCTATAAATGCATTTAACGATAAAAAATGCAATCATTAATACAGCTCTTATTACAAGTAAATTCTTCTACTAACTATTACTTTGATACCACTTTGTCATGCCCCGGGATCTAAAGTGAAAGAATTTCTATTATTATTATTCCTTTTTGTACTATTATCTTTTCAATCTCATTCTCTTCATTCATCAACCATATCGATAAACATCTAGAGCTGATTCATTACATTACAAAAAAATAATAATAAATACCAGAAAATATAATTTACATTACTATAGCGGTCAATATTTACATTTTGTTAGTAAAGTCTGAAATAATATATATAACAGCCTTCATAAGCTACAAAAAATATAAATTAATCAAAATAATTAAAAGAAAATTAAAACATCATTATAACTAAGCTTCAACCTATAGGCTCCATACCTCAAATTATTTAAAACTGTTTAATGAGCATGAAAGCCCAACAAGTAACCAAAATCTTACAAAAGAAATCAATGCAATACAAAAGAAAACAATATATTGTAAATTGCATAAAGAAATTTATGTATCAATATATTATGTTGGTTATTTATACCAATTACACAGTTTATAACACATCACATCTCAGACTATTATATCACAAATAACGATATTAGTAATAATGATCCATATTAATAACAATGATTCAAATCAACAACAGTAATCAGTATCAATGTTAGCCATAATATCAGTAACAGTGAACATTCTCAGCAATAGAAATTATATTGGTAATTAGTAATCAGAAATAATGATTAGTGTCAGTACAGTAGCCAGTATCAGTATCAGTTACAATATCATTAATTAGTAACAATGGTCAGTATCAATATAGTATAATCTATAATATCAGTAATAGCAATGGGTAATCGATCTGTAATCAGTAATTAGTAGTCATTAATCAGTATTCTATCAGCTATTCAGATGAGGATATCTTGCTCCTGCACTTATGACTCCCAATCAGTAATCCTTTATGACTCCCAATTAATAAATTACTTATAACTCTCATTGAATCGCATGAATCAATCACCCTTTACTATTTATAACTCCCGTTCAATCTTCAGCTTCTTATGACTCACATCCACTGACTTCTATTAGTGGACCACGTGGATCATGAGGATATAACATGAGATTATCATTCAATATATTTGATATTAATCAGTACATTCTTTTCCATCAAATCAGTACATCCTTTCAATAAATATTAATCGCATTTCAGTCATTTCAGCCCAAATCCCATTCTTATATTATCATTTATACCTTTTCGTACTCCTTTTATAGAAACATTCATATATGCAAAATTAACTAGTGAAAATGTAATAAAATCATATCATATTGTTCAAAATGATCAAATCTATAATATATCAAAAGTTAAATGGTGAAAGCTTATAAAATCAAGAGATAATTTATTTTTTGGCAGATTTAGGAGAGATAAAATATGTAAAATTAAAATTATCAAAAACAGAAGTAAGAAAATAGTTACTTACAATAATCAGAACATTTTTTACAACATAAGTGACTACAAAAAATGACCAAAAGTTTGCTTTCTCTCTTGTTTATCTCCCTTCTTTATTTCCTTCATGAGCAAGTTACGACCAAAATGGGGGAGGTGGCAGCATTGGAAAACTTTAATGCTTAGGTTTAGAAATATATATATATATATATATATATATATATATATATATATATATATATATATATATATATATATATATATATATATATATATATATATATACTATTAGTGGCCTAGTGCCACAATGCTCAGGCCCAATGCTGCAGCATTACATGTCGAATCCAAAATTATTGTAGAATAGAGACTCAAATTCCGCAGTAGCATTTTCTACCACCCATATGCGCTCAAATCTAGCTCCTCGGTGCTAAAAAGTAGAACACCAAAGCGCTCCAGTTCAAACAGTAACTTAAAATTTCATTTTTTAAAATACTTTTCATTTTTTGGTTGTTATAATGGTGGTCAGAGGGACTGTAGTCGGCATACGATGTTGGTTGAAGGGATCGTAGTCGGAAGGGGATAGTGGTTAGACTGTATTCGACGAGTGACGGTGGTTGAAGAGATCGTAGTCGGTGGGCGACGGAGGTCAGACGAAGGCTCAGTGATGGATGTTGGATGGAGGTCTGATGATGAGGGTTGGGTAGAGGTCCAGCAATGACAGCCTGGTGGCGAGGGTTCGCCGAAGTTGGTGCCGGGGTGGAACTCTTGAATGCTTCAAGGCTGAAAAAAAAAATCCAATTGTTTACTATAAATTCCCTTTCATGCATTCCTGTGAAAGCATCTCCTTATAGTAATTTAATCAGTGATGTCATAGAAAACAAATGACCCAATAGCTTGCCTGCCTATTGACCCACTCCAATGTCATCAACAGCAAAGCTCCCCAGGTCTTCACTGAAATCTTGCGGTCCAAGGAACCCGAGCACCTCACACTCTAATAAATCCAGCTATAAAGTTGCCTTCCTCATCGCATTTCTAATCCAAAAAGCCTTCTCTCCCAATCTTACTTTTCTCCCCAACTCCGCAGAAGACTTTGATCTCTGTTTGCTTCAAGGAATGGAGTGCCAAAGGCAGCACTTTGAGAAGAAAGGGAAACCTCTACCAAGAAGAGGTCAGGTGAAGGCCAGGATCTTTGGAAGCTTAGTTCGTTCAATCATCCCCTGCTCTTCAAACAACCAAAGAAGAAAGCGGCAAACACCAGAAGCAATCTCGACGATGCTGACGCCGGGGACCAGTGGTTACACCTCAGAGGACTGCTCTGAAGCTTAATTGCTCTCCACCCATGGGCCATGGCCACCCCTTTTTTCTCTGCTCTATTGTTTAGGAAGAGATTTTAGAGTTCTTTGAACTCTAACGAGCTGTAACATATTAATTTGTTATTTTCTTTGCCTGTATTTTTGTTGTAAAAAGAAATGCAGTGAACGGATAAAGGAAAAGCTGTGCTGAGGTCTTAATTGAAACTCGAAAATGATTACTTCAGGGTAAAATTATCATACAGATACTGAAATGAAGAAGAATTGATGGAGAGGAAATTTCTTAAAAGGTGAAAAAAGAGCTTAATAGAAGGATTGATGGAGATGTATCTGTGCTTATTATGTCATACTTCAGGATCTAATCGCTAAGATGATACTGTAATTAACGCGTGTAAGAAAGTTGTTTTGGATAAGTGGAGCACCTCTAAGTAGTTCGTCTTTTGTTTGGGCTTGTTTTGGGAAAAGAATGTGCACTTTGATTATTTTTGCTTACAGACAAATTGATACATCTAAATTTTTTAAGGAAGCAGGGGAACTTTGCTTAACAGTATTATACTCTGTTTCATACAGGTCATAATCTGCCTGTGGATCTTAATATTTTCAAGTGTTACAATTAATTCTTCTTAGTTTCATTATGTAGATCATATGCTTTAATGATTTATATTGATTCATCATGTTTGCAATGCTGTTGACCTTCAAAATATATTAGCCTTTGGCATCGGCTTCGTTTGGGATGGCTTTCTTGCTGCTTCTCAAAGCAGCTTTTTAGTACAAAAATAATAGTTTTTATACTAAAAAGCTGCTTTGAGAAGCAGCAAGAAAGCTGTCCCAAACGAGTGGCCTCATTCTGACTTCTTCAAATCAACTTTAGAGCTCAGCTTTCTTGACACCTTATCTCAAGACCAGTGTATGGGAGTTCTTTTTCATTAAGTTGTTAAATTTCTTCCAACAAAGCCAATTTTTAAATGATATGATGCAAACACTAATATAGATAAGTGCTTCTAAACTATTATTATTTAAAGCATACTGTGCACTAAACTAATAATAAATTATATGCATGAAAAAAATTCTTAGTTTCCAAATAATTATACACACTAGTTCTAGGCTTCATTTGGGACGGCTTTCTTAAATTTTTGTTCTAGAAAGCTACTTTAAGAAGCAGTAAGAAAGTCGTCTCAAACGAAGCCTTAGTTATGATAATAAATATTACATCAATTATACAATCCATAATAAAATAACTATACTTTTAATGCCATTAAAATTTTTTTGACATTCAAATTACAAGTCACCAATTAATTTTTTGGAAATAGATCACACAGTATCTATTATATAGCACTTAAGAAAATAAAGGCTAGGTGTTTCTTAATAGTGTTGATGGATTTTGGGAGGTGATGAAAAGGGGAAGGGGTTGGCCCGAAAGTCCTCATTTGGGATTTTAAAAAAATTTGGGTGAAGGGTGAAAATGGTGGGATTTAGTTGCTATAATTTACTTAGAAATGTTATAGAGATGTTGGGAGGTTTTTTTCGGGGATAGATGATAATGTTAGATAGGTTTTAGTGGCTTGAGGATGGAGGGGGAATAAGACTAGGTCTGATGGAACCTAATTTGGCCAAGAGTACTTGAGGAGGGGTTTATGGGTTACTTGAAGGATGTGGGAGCTATGGAATGATCTTGGAGGCTGTAGAGATGTAGGAAAAGATGTTTATGTGAAGTTAGAGAGGCTGGAGACATAGAACAACAAGCAAAAAATGACAACTAGTTCTTCCACTAAGAAGAGCCAAGGGTTCGGACACCAAGCTCCCTTCCCAAGAGAATAACTTCTCCATTTTTTCTCAATCAACCAAAACTATATTTGATTCATTTTACCAAATCATATTGTTTACATCAATCATAAAATTGAAATTTAAAATGAAAAAAGAAAAAAAAAAGAGGGGGGGGCGGGGGGTTTAACCATAAAAATAAGGGAGGGGAATTAGGACCACTCCTCCCTTAAACCAAACATTAGAATGAGTATCCCGACTTGCTTTAATTGGCCATGCTTGCTTTCGAATTAGCCTAAAACTCAGAATTTTGGGCAAAATTTTTAGATGTAGATTGAATGCATAATATGATGTTTTTTCCCTTCCATAGAAAGACCCTTGATTCAACACCGTTGTTGTCAAGTCCCAAGTCCTGAATGAGTAAAGTAGAGGGTTGCATTAGGTAATCGACAACTAGTATAAAACTTATTGAATAATCATGGCAAGAATCTTATAATACATTTTGTTAATGTCAGGGTGTTCCTTGTAAGCGATGTGTTATATGGCATGAATGCAGGGAAGAGTGTGCAAGGGTCGTTGCACTAGCGTCGGGTGCAGTATTAAATAGGCATGGGTTCCCACATCATGGATGGATGTCGGTAAAGAAGCTAGTCTATAAAACTAAAATCAGGATAAGAACTTGGAATTTAAGTTCTCTTGCAGGCTAATTAATGGAATTAATAGATATTATAATTCATAGGAAGATAAATATTATATACATTCAGGAAACTAAATGGGTTGGAAAGAAGGCTAAGGTGATTGATAGTTTATGATTTAAGCTTTGGTATTCTAGTAGGAGTCATACTAGAAATGGTGTTGGTGTGATTAATTATAGATAAGAGTTTAAATGATAATATTATAAAAATTAACAGAATTGAGATAAAATTATAGGTTTAAAGATTATTATTGGTGATAATATTATTAATATTATAAGTGCTTATGTTGCTCAGGTAGGTTTGGATATGCGTTCAAAATTAAAATTTTGAAATGACTTAAAAAAATTAATATAAAAGATACCTCTTGAAGAAAGAGTTTTTATTAGAAAAAATTTAAATGGACATGTTGATAGAGAGATAGATGATTTTAAAAGCACTCATGGTGGCTATGTATTTGGAGCGACAAATAAAGTTGATAGGACCACATTAGATTTTTCTCTAACTTATAATTTTGTGATTGGTAATACATTATTTAAGAAAAGAGAGGAGCACGTCATCACTTGTAAGAATGGATATAATAAAGCCCAGATTAATTATTTATATAAGAAAAAATAGATCATTTAGTTTGCAAAGATTGTAAAGTTATTCTGAGTGAAAATTTATGTACTTAATATCACTTATTAGTTTTGAATGTTAAGATGAATGGTAGAATATAAAAAATGAAGTATGATATTATCTTAAAAATAGATGAAGGTATTTAAAGAACACTAACAAAAATATTTTTGATAGTAAGATTCGAGAACTTAAGATTTTAGCTATACATGAGGAAGCTAATGTTATGCGGGAAAAAATAGCTAGTGATATTAAGAATATTGTAAAGGATATTCTTGGAGTATCAAAGAGAAAAGCACATAATAGTAAAAATAGTTTGTTGTCGAATCAAAATATACAAGAAAAGATAAAACATAAGAAGCTTTGTTATAAAAATTGATTTAGATGTAAAAACTCTGATAATTAGAAAAGATATAAAGAGGTCCGTAAGGAGTCTATGAAAGTAATATGCGATGCAAAGATTTTAACTTTTAATGATTTATATAATAGATTAGATAATAAGGAGGACGAAATATATATGTATAAGTTAGCTAAATAAAGAGATATGAGTTGCACAGATTTAGTTCAAGTGAAGTATATTAAGGATGAAGGTAAAAAGTGTTTTTATTAGAAGAGGATATTCAACAAAGATGGATGAGATATTTTACTAAATTTTTCAATGAAGATCATGAGAATACGATTGACTTTAGTGACCTTAGCATGAAAATAAAGATTTTTATTTTTATTGACATATTAGTAAAACTAAAGTTAGAGAGGATTTAAAAAAATGAAGTGTGAAAAAGCTATTGGACCTGATGATATTCAAATAAAGGTGTGAAAATGCTTTGGAGATGAAGGAATTTCTTGGCTTACTAAACTTTTTAATATTATTTTGAAGACTAAAAAGATATCATATGAGTGAAGAATGAGGGTGTTGATTTTTATTTTTAAGAATAAAGATGATACACAAGATTATGTGAATTATATAGGAATTAAATTAAAGTGGCTTACTTTAAAACTAAGGGAGAGAGTTCTGGAGCATAGGTTATGACATGATACTAATGTTTCTCAAAATCAATTTAGATTCATGCCAGGTAGGTCTATTATGGAAGCTATACATATTTTGAGAGATTTGATGGAGAAGCATAAAGAGAATAAGGATGATCTACATATGCTGATTATTGATTTAGAGTAAGCGTATGATAAAGTTAAAAAAAAGTGCTATGAACATTTCTAAAAAAGAAAGGGGTTAATATTCCTTATATTCAAGTTATTAGGGATATGTATGCATGAGTGTTGACCTTATTTCTATATAAGATCATTAGGATCCATCTAAACCCCTGCTTTTTTATCTAATACTTGACAATCATCTAGAGCCAAGACAAATTTCAATCCAGCACTCAATCAAATTTCAATCAAACTTCAATCCAGACTTCAATCAAACTTGAATCATATCTAGTCAACTTCAATCACCCAATTGATTGTGATTAATATGGATAATTCAAATTCAATCAATCAAACCTAAGATTCAACTTAAACCCAGAATTCTAAACCAAGTTTCAAGGTTAAGGGCCCTTATCTTGAAATCCTTTTTGAGTGATTTTTCAATCACCTCAAAATCTAATCAAATGACCCTTGATTCACCATGTCAATTGCATATTAATTAGGCATATCCCTAGGATCAACCCTCCAAATTTGAGTCTAATCTAAGATCTCTAACCCCAAAAACTATATTGAAATCTAAAGGCTGCAAAACCTTCAAATATTTACAACCTATGATATTGGATCTTCCACCTTATGGAATTCAACCTTGGGACCTTTCCAAAAAGCCTTGACTATATCAATAACCTTTATTATGACATGTTGAATATTAACCTGCACTTTGGTTGACCCAGGTTAACTTACAGTTAACCAGGGGTCCAAATGACCAAAATGCCCTTTAAGGGGAAATTGGAATTTTCTCCAAATTGCCACTTGGCCCAGTCAATTCAAACCTTGAAACCTCCTCTAGTGCATCCTAAACATCATTAGGATTACATTGGACTCAAATTCAAGCCTTGGTTATGCATGGTTGACCAAGTCAACCATGTTGACCAAATTCCCCTTAAGGGTCTGAATGATCATTTCAACTCAAATGGTCATTTCATTGTATGTCCATTGGTCTCAAATCACTCATTTGAACTTGTTGGACCCAAACTTAACTCCTAGGTTGACTAAGTTTACCAGGTCAATCTTGGTTGACCAAGTAACCCTTAACCTACTTTCAAAAAAAAAAAGTAACCCTTAACCTACACTAATGTCAAATTCAATCCTTCAAGCCATTTCAAACCAATTTAACCTTTCAAAGTCATTCAATTGGACATCCCACACATGTTCAAAATTTTCCCAAGTTAAATCTCCCTTGATTTGACTTTGTCAACTCAATTAGAGGGGTCAAAACCCTCTCCATTCCCATGCATTTGGTCAAAATCCCAAACCCATAGCTTCAAACATTTGGTTAATCACCCAAGAAATCTAGTGCACTCTCTTGAATGCCACATCAGCCCCTTAGGTGGCCATCCCACCTTGTCAATCCAAATTCATCCACCAGATTCTACTTAAATCTCTATAGAGCAGCCAATTCCACTCTGAAAGAGGACCTAAGCTAGCCCCTAACCCATGCTTAAGGCATGGTTTAACCAAATGGGGAAAAAGTGTATGGTCCCCCTTCCCATGGACCAAGAGAGGTCCCTCGCAACTCCAGCACTCCCCCTATCTTCTAACAACTTTAGGGGACACTTTGCATCAATCAAAGCCTCCCCCAAATAGTTCTAGGCCATCCATTCAAAATGCATGGCTTAGAGGGGGGGGGGGGGGGGGGGGGGGACTTGCTTAATGCATCATTCAACCTCATTCATTCAATTTTCAAGCCTCTAGTATCCTCCAGCTCTCCACACCCTTCCTCAAGCTTCCTCAATTATTTATAAGGCTTTCCCAAGCTTTTATCCACAAAACCCAAGCCTCAAATCACCATTTTGCTAAAGAGAGAGGGTTTTAGTGAGAAAAAGTGAGTTTTCTTCAACTACTCACCGTTCAATCATCATCTGCTTGTGGAGCCTTTTGCAAACTTGGAGAGGACTTCACTAGTAGCAAAAGAAACCAAAGAAGTCAAAAATTCATCCACTAGTTGGTGAGAAAACTCAAATTTTAGTTTAAATTTTAATTTGAAACTGCTCAAAATCTACTATGCATAGAGCCTCCAAACTACATACATTGGAACATTACTGTGTCATGAGCTCGTGTTTCAAATTTCATAGGATATTATTGAGTATTTTAAAAGTTATGGGTGTTTGAATCTCTAGTTCATTTTTGAACAGTTAGCTCTTGCGCAATCCTGACCGTCCGATTGTAATTAGTGTGAGATCGGACGGTCCATAGTGCATCAGATGGTTGAATGGTCTGATCGGATTGGAATGCGGGTCAGCGTGTGACTGTGGAGGGCGACGTGGCTATTTTCTGCCTGTCGGATTATCTGTAGTCGGATATAACCGTCAGATCTAATGATCCGATGTGGTTAAGTGAACCCGCCAGAGCTTAACACTTATCCTTGAGATGCGGTGCTGTACCATTTCTTTCACCAATCAATACCAATGATTAGTATTTAAAGCACCGATGCCTAATTTGATTAAATTAATTTAATGTTGCAAAGTTTCAAAATTCATAAAAATTTCATTTGAAAGGTATTAATGCCAATTATTTATTAAAATTGAATTCAAGTTAGTTGGACTAGTGAATTGTGAGATATTTAAGTTTATTCAAAATTTAATTTTTTTTTAATTTCTCACAATTTAGTGGTCAAACTAGACATAACTTTTGGTGAAAATTTTTTGGGCATCTTAGGCATTACCAGCATTTTTCTTCGGTCTAGATGCTCAATGAATTTATGTGGGGTGAATTTATAAAGTGATTGGTCCATTTTTGACCCAAAATTTTAAAAATTCAGAACTCCCCAAATTATTAGGTTTTGGATGTGTGTTTTCTGTGGCATGCTTGCATTTGTATCAGGATTAGCTGGACAAAGATTTAAACCCATTGGAACACTACTAATACCTAGGAAAAATAATTAAGGATAAGGTCTAGAAAACTTAAAAAATTCCTAAGAAACTGTAGACAAACCCAATAGCGATGAATCTTTACAACATTAAACTTAGTAATATTTTACACTTTAGGTTCAAATTTCAATGGATTTGGAGCCCATTAGATCAAAAAGTTAAAATAAGTCAAAATTCAGCCTTTTTAAGGACCCTAAAATTTCTAAAAACCATAATTAATTCAATTTAAATCTAAAAAATTCAAATAATGTATCAAACTGTTTAAAATTAAACCCTTAACCTAGAAAAGTTAAAAACCTCATGACTAGACTCTTAATTTGAGCTTAATTTAATTTTTAATAAAAATTAATATTTAATTAAATTAAAATTTTAAAAATTAATTAAAATTTTTAAATAAATCTCAAACACTTGAGAATACTTCTTTAGGTTATTCCTAACCTTTGGGAGTGATTTTATGATGTTTAGACTGAGTTTAAAGCAAAATCATTAAAACCTTCTCAATTAAATAATTTAATAATTCAATTAAATACTCAAACTTTAAAAATTCATAATTAATTTAAAAAAATTCTAAATTAAATAAACTCAAAGTCATTTGACTCCTTTTAGGGTCTAGTATTTATTAAAAAAGTTAAACCTCCAGGATTAAGTCAAAATCAAAAAGTCATTTTTTGATCAATTATAGTTCAAAAATACTTCAAAACTTCAAAAATTTATAACTTAATCTAAACAAATCTAAATCTAGCAAACTTAGTGTCTAATAACTCACCTTAGGGCCTAGTATTTAAAAAAATATTAAAACTCCAGAACCTAACTTAATTTAAAAATTCAAATTTTGACCCCTTAATTTAATGCCTTCAATAATTCAAAAAATTAAAAAAATTCAATAATTGACCTAAACTCGAGTAAACATCAATCTGATTATTAAAAGCAGTCAACCAACCCCCAAATGAATAACAAGCACTCCAATGATAAAGTTTTTAGGATGGACTATCTTAAGTTATTGGGCTACATGTCCTAAGGAGGCTTGGTTCCTTAAGCCCACTATGACAATGCCATGAATGAATTCAATGGAGTGTAAAATTATAAAATTAATTGATTATTAATTACTTAAATAAATTAAAATTCTTAATTCAATTATATCAACCATATTTTTAGTATGGACTACCTTGGGCTACGGGGCTACGTAGCCTAATAAGGCTTAGTACCTCATGCTTAATGTGATAATGCCACAAATTGGTTGATGACAAATTTAATTAAAAATTATCAACCCTTTTAATTTCAACCAATTAAATTAATTAATCCATACTGGTAACTACTGGGTAACTTAGGCCTACGAGGCTATTAACTTTGCCCTAATGAAGGTGAAATAAACTTCGCAGTCTTGATATAAATAAAAGTAGCAATCACTCAATACTTAAAATACACTTTAAAATTAACTTTAAAATATTAATACTTAAACTTAAACTCAAATCCATTAAGCCTAAAATAAATATTAAAATACTAGACAACTTTAAGAACTGTCAAGTATAGGACATATCCAAGCCACACAGCCTGGTACACACACTATAGATGGTTTGCTAGGACAACTCACTCTAGTTCATGGTTAGGCCGGTGTTTACTTTCCTGCTGTTGTGTGCTAGATTTTTTATGGTTTCACTCCATGCTGGTTATATAATTTGTTAATGTGTTTGTTTATTAATGTGTTAATTATATTATGCAATCTGTGAATTGATGTGATTGACGTTAAATTACCCATAGGTTAGGAAAGATCTAGATACTTGCAGAGTTTTTTGTAGGTGATCATGCTCATATAAGGCTAAAGTTAAGGGGGCCAAAATTTAAATTTAAACTAACATATTTTATGCAGGTTAAGAAAATGCTTAGTCCCCCTTAAAATTAAAAGAGCATAGCCAAGTGTGTATATTAATTCAATTTGAGCATATATATAACATCTTGGGATTATTGATTATAATTACCTAGGATAATCGTGGAGGTTATTTTAAGAATTTAATCTTTTAAATTTGTCATATGTAATTTAATGTAATTAAGTTGTGAAAGTTTGATTTTGAAGTGGGATATCAACCATCCAACTCGAAATCAAAAGAGAAGGGAACATCCCTTATGGGAGAGTTCCTTTTCATTTGGAGATTCAAGTTAGAATGATTTGAAAATCCAAAGAGAGAAGAAACACCCCTTTGAGGAGAAATTTCTTTTCATTTGGATATCTGGACCTGACGAATCCAAGGAGCTCACAGAAGAAAAAAAGATGATGAAGTGAAGACATAGAGAATATCTCACTCTCAAAATCACTTACGTCATTCTTAGGACTAGAATCTAGGTTATTGTTAGTGGTACCCGGCCACTTTCAATTTATGTTGACCCTGGGTTGTAATTCAGTGGCACTTGCTACATGGACTTTATATTCATTTAATATTCATTTATTGATTTAATTATTTACATCGCTTATGCTTTAGAAAATTACCTGCTTTTCTAAATTTATTGCTTTCATGCTGATTTTTATTTAGCTTGGAATTCCTCGAAGGCTGTGAGGGTATGATAAAAAATATTTTTTTCTCAAATTAAATAAAAATTTTAGGCTTACATAAAACTTAATCAATTTTAAGAAGTAAGCCAGGAACGACCTGAGAGTTTATATGCATCATTTTGAGCCTTCTCTATCTTATTAGGCACCTCACTGCCTGCGAGTTCTAGCATATTACTTGGCCTATTAGAGTGCAGTTCTGTCAAGGGAATGTTGTGCAATTTAAAAAAAAAATCTATTTTTTAAAGCTTTTTTAAAATTACTTCATGTCATTTTTCATTCAAAGCCAATCAGTATGAATTGCATTAGAAACAAATTAAAGAGTAAAAAAATTTAATTGTATTTCTTAAGGCATAATCACCCTACATAAGTCAAGGGGCTACTTAGGACATTCTCTAGACGTTGGACCTAATTCCTCAAGACTTAAATAATAGCCCACCAATCTTTCATAAAAAGACCATATACATGGTTTTGAAGCACCTAAGTGGTTAGCTGACTCCCCAATCTAGGTCGGGATAAGTCTAGATTTGCACCGTATTAGCTAGGTTCAGGTCAGCATTTTTAGTGCCAAATTTAGACTTAGGATCCGGGGCAGACCCAAAATCATAAGTCCCCACCTTCAAGAATATAATCACAACTTTCTACTAAATTGACAACTTAAATTAAAATTTCTCTTCAAATCAAAATTATAATTTTAAATATAAACCCATCAGGAGATCTTATTTCCACCCCTCAAGGTGGTATATTATTTTCAATGGATGTTCGATTTCAAAATTAAAATTCAAAATTCAATTTCAAAATTTTTTAAAGAAATTTGATTTTAAATTGCTTTGCTCTCTGTCCAAAGCAAAGCTTCTTTTTCAACAAACAATGAGCTATTACTTGTGTTCAAACACAAGGTGGTTTGACCAAGTATTTTCCTATTTTAGTTGGATTACATCAAGGATCAACTTTAATCCCATATCTTTTTGCTTTAGTCATAGATGTTCTTATTAGACATTTACAAGAGATTGTACCCTGGTGTATGCTTTTTTCTTATGATAGTCTTCTTGTTGATTAGACTAGGAGGAAGTTAAAGGTAAACTTAATGGAGGTTAACCTTAGAGTCTAAAGCTTTTTGTTTGAGTTTTTTGTTTGAGTAGATCTATAATCAAATATATGGAGTGTAGTTTTAGTAGTAATAGATCTAGTGGGGAGATTGTGACTTTGGGCGATCAAGTCATTAATAAGAGTACATGTTTTAAATATATTGAGTTTATTTTTTAGAGTGATATTGAAATTGATGGGGAAATTATTAGTACAATTCAAGTTGGATGGTTGAAGTGGAGGAATGCATTGGGCTTGTTGTGTCATAGAAAAGTCCCCCTCAAACTTAAGAGAAAATTCTATAAGATGGTGGTGAGATCTGTAATGCTTTATGATGCAGAATGTTAGCCATTAAAAGAGAAGTATAATATTAAGTTAAGTGTTGCAGAGATGAGGATGCTTAGGTGGATGAGTGGCTTTACTCTTAGAGACAGGATCAGAAATAAGCATATATGTGAAAAGGTTGGAGTAGCTCTAGCAGAAGTTAAGATTAGAGAGAGTCGCCTTAGATGGTTTGGTCACATAGAATGGAAGCCTTCCACTGACTCAGTTAGGAGAGTAGATATATTAGATTTTGCTTATGTTAAAAAAGGTAGAGGTAGACCTAAAAAGACTTGGTTAGAAAATATTAGAAATGGCCTTTCTTTATTAGATTTAAATAAGAATTTGACTTTTAACATGACAAAATGGAGAAGATGGATTCATGTAGCCGACCCAATGGGATAAAGGCTTGTTGTTATTGTTTGTTGTTTTATAGTAAGACCCATGCCAGATGCATATAACTATTTTCTCAGCAATGAACTTCTAACCCTTTATTTCTTGATGAATTTAAGCCTTTGATTTTAATTTTGTAGTGGAACCTTTATAATTAGTTAATATTCTACATCGCATCAAAATTTTGTAGTGTTATATTAACTCATCTAGTTTTTCCATCAATATGGAGATGAAATGTATATGGATATTTAAGTTTTATCATGATTTGCATCCTCAACATTTTTTAATAGTAAGAAATAAAGATGAACATACTTATCAGAAATAATTATAAATGGTAAATCATGAAGTCTAATAATTCCTTTAAAAAACAACAATATATGAAACATCCTTTATCTCATCATAGAATAAAAAGCATGCCATTTCTTAAAAACCTATTGACCACTACAAAAATATTACTAAATTCTCAGTTTCTTAGGAAATTCTTAGACAAAATTCAAAGAAATATCTTTCTATGGTTATGTATTTTCCTTGTCTTTATTTTATAGTTTTTTGTTTGTCTGCAAGTAAAAAGGTGTGACATAACTTTATCTACACCTTTTTTTTGAGGGAGGGCTAATAAAATCTATGGTTAATTAAAAGAATTTTTTTATCTCTCTTAAAGTGGCCGTTAATTTCTCTGTTGTGTAGTTTAGAAGTGAGTAAACCTCATAGAAAAATTTTAGAGATGTATAATTGAGTTGTTCTAAACATAAATTCATCAATGACATAATAAAAACTACCCCCTCATAACAGTTTGAATTTAAACTCATAAAAAAAGAGATGAAATTTGGGATAATTGTCAGTCATCACTAAATAGATAGAATCTAACATTATGAGATTCTAAGAAAAATATGACTACAAAAATTCTAGACAAGGCAATAATAGGTTTATTATTCAACACAAAAAAAAATAATTCTAATGAAAATTTTCCAACTTAATATGCTTATGATTGAGATTCTTTCAAGAAAATATATTATTGTAACATCTGTCATTTTTTGAACATAGGTAATTGACTTGACCCTGTATAAATTTTTATTTAATCTTAATTTAGTTATCAATTATAAGTCTTATAGTGCCCAATTCATAACTGATCTTAGAATTGAAATGGAAAGAAGAAACCATAAGTTGCCAAAAATATTTTGAGAGCGCCATGACACTAGGAAAACCAGCGCTGCAACATTGAACTCTTTGTTTAGGAAAAAGATTTAGGGGACCACTGCATCATTGGGTGGTGCCACGGCTGTGCTCAACTCCTGGATTTGAGGAATGTGGGTGCATCTAAAATCTTCTCTATAAGTGTAGTAATGCTAGGAAGGTGGGCGCCACAGTGCCAATCTAATATGTATATGTCCTGCCTAAGAATCTAATTTGGAAGAATTCTTTCTTTTTTTCTTTTGATAACAACACCAGAGCTATCTAATATAATCATCAATCATAAATAGCAAAAATAATTTCTATAGTTTAAAACATCAATATATATCTATATTTTTTACTCCAAAAATTATATAAAATACTCAGGGAATCTATAATCATATCATGTCTATCCAAATCCTGATTATAAAAGAATAACTAATAAAATAAATTAAACCTCAAGGATCCTAATCAATCAATCACTCTTATTCCCTTGCCTTGGCATGAAATCATTTAACCATATATAATGAGCTAACTAGCCCAGCAGGTCACATTAAAACCTATAACTGAACTCAAAGTACGACAGAGGAGCAATATGCATATCAGGAATCAAATCATAGTAAAGACATTCATATGATCATTGAATCAATGCAAAAATAATAAAAATGCAATTGCATTAGAATCTATAAACTACTGCACAAAAAAGCCAATGAATCAGTATAAGTGTCAAATCTACCAAGCAATCGTTGTATCAAGTGATAAAATTAAATCATTAGTAAAAATTATCAAAATCATATCAAGATAATTAAATCATATAGAAGTGTACACATACTATCTAATGAGTCTATCAGTATCATATTAATATTTTAATCATATACTCAATATATTACATGCTCAGTCAATATCAATAATCAATATAATACAGTGAGTCAGTTGGAGTATTCATAACAATTTCAGTGTCCATATAAGTACTAATAAATCTAATAGTAGTAACAATACATCAATGCTATAATAGTAATTCTTACAGTAATAATGAATATAAACATGCATTTCAGTAGTCATACTAAAAAAGTAATAAGTCCTGGCTATCATGGTATTTTCAGTATCATATCAATATCAGTAAACCATTAGTTTAGTAAATAAAGTCTTCACTCTTTACCCATTAGCACAATAATCATCTCTTTATAACTCTCAATCTTTGCTTTGAAATCATTGTATCAGATAACACCAAACTATAATATTTAAAGAAAAGCCCATCGGCCCACCATCCTGTACAGGTCAATCAGCCTCCAACCAATAAGTAAACCAATCTTTACTTATCTTTCACATATTCTAATAAAAGCAATAGAAACCAGCTATAACTCAATCACACTTTCATTTCTATTCTCAAAGCAAGTATAACAATATGCTTAAATAGAATACTTACTGGGTCAAATGTACAGTCAAAATGCACAGCTTCAAAATATAATTAAATTACAAAGGATTGTATAAAACATCATTTCAAGACTTTAATCATACTAAAGCACTATTTTTTTAAGTCCAAATTATTTTCTGTTCAATAAAAACTACACAAATTCCAAACTACCCAGTAGAAAATTTTTAGAAAATACTTAAAACATTCATAATCTCAACCTCAGTAATATATAAAAAGTCAAGCAATGAGAATTTTACCAGTGCAAATTTATACACATTTTTTGCTAACAAAAATATACATTTAACTAAGAAATTTGAAAAAATATAAAAATTTTGAATATAGAGATAGGCAAAATGTGACTTACCTCGCTCCGGACAACATTCCCAATTGGCCTGATGACTAAAAATGGCCTGAAGAAGCTCAAAATGATCTTTCTCCCTCTAAAAACCTTCTTTTTCTCTCTCCTCTTCAGCTGGCTCAACGCTCAAATGATCAAAGAAAATGGATTTTAACATATACAAAAATTCTCATAATAGCCTAGAGCTGCGACGCTTAATTAGGGCACTACAGTGCTCTAAAACCTGTAGCAAACTGAGAACACGGTGCCACAATGTCACTTTCCTGTGCTTTAGCTAAGTGCAGCGCTACGACGCTCGAATATGCGACATTGGGGCGCTCCAAAAGTGACATTCTCAGATTTTATTAAAATTCATACACAAAGTTATGACTCATTCTAGAGCACACCCAAGCATTTTCAAGCATTAAAATACATTATAACACATGTAAATGGGTTCAAACCCAAAGTTTCAAATCTTACTATTTACCTTTTCGAGTTATAATTTATCTACCTTAAAAAATATCATCCTTGACATTTCTTTAAGGATTTGGACACAAACCCTACATAAAACAAATTTGTACGACAAAAATCTCAATCAAGTTAAAAATTAAATATAAAGCTCATAGAAAGAAATCAATTCCTATCCATACACTCAATCAATTCATTCAATCACATGTCATTCACTTATGCAATGAGATGTCATGTCAGTCAAGTATTCAAACCAAATTTCTTACCTGTTGAACTCTCAGGTTGCTGATCTTCTAAAGATTACATGTTGTACACTTGTGGCATCACTAGAGTAGGTTTTATTAATGTTACCTATCCCGGTGAAACTATCTCCCTCTGACTACACTGACAACTCTGTCATCGGCCCTGATGATTAATCTTTCATGCTAAGTCCTCGATCCCACTATCCTCTATCTTGAAGTCATTCTATACTGCCCCGTACCAGAATTAGCTCTTCCTCTCTATAGACAATCCACTACCTTGTGTCCCTGTTATCCACATCGAAAGCATTGTCTTTTCAAAAGGTAACACTATCCTGAATGTGTTCTTCCACAATGAATACATTCACTATAGCTGACAGTTGATGTTGTTGATTCAGATCCCCTCAAATTACTATATCTACTTTTCTTATCACTAGCATTGTCTCTGTCTTCTCTATCTATGCTTACTTCATCTCTAACCCTCCTCCTATTATTATCATACCTGAAGCCCACATCGTACCAGGATGCCAGTACTATCAAATCAATTTCTATCAGTCTGACTCGCACTACCAATTAAAAAACACTTGGATCCACAGAGGCACAAACAGATGTCTCAATGCCCTGTTTAACCCTTGTAGAAACTTATAACATTTTTCTTTAGCAGCAGGAATTAAATGAGAAGTATATCTAGCAAGTACATTAAACTCAGCTTCATACTACATCACCAGCTTTTGTACTTGCTCCAACTTAATAAAAGCTTCTTGCATCTATTACCTCACTGATAGAGGTACAAACCATATCCTGAACACCATAGTAAATTCATCCCAAGTGATCTCAGCATTGGTCTTCCCTTAGAACTTCTCTCTCTATTGTCTAACCCACCATTTCTCAGCTTCTCCTTCAAATAAAAATATAATAAATGGTACCTTCTAATTTTCTTGGCACTGCATACTGTCAAATATCTTTTCTATCATCAGTAACCAGTCTTCTGCAGCCTAAGGTCCTATAGATCTTTTAAATAATGGAAGCTTCAACTTATGAAATGTTTGTAAATATTTATATCCCTCTTTTTCTTTGCTTTCAGCTGACTTACTCTATGTATCTCCCATTACTTATGCTAGAACACTGATGCATAATAGTATCTGATGCTATTGGAGTTGCACTGTGTTGCTCATTTGATATATCTCACTCTGGTAGGCCCATATCAACTATTCACTTTTGCACACTTCTGTCTGATCTGAATGAATATTCATGCATGCAATCAATTATATATGCAAAGAAAATAATTTACATTAATATAACAAATATATATAATTCACAATCAATTCTTCTAATAACTACTTTGATATCAAGCTTTGTCATGTCCCAAAATCTAATTTAGAAGAATTCTTTCTTTTTTCTTTTAATAATAAAACTAGAGCTATCTAATATCATCCATCAGTAAACAATAAAAATAATTTTTATAATTCAAAATATTAATATACATCTATATTCATTACTCCAAAAATCATATACAATACTAAGGAATCATTAATCATATCATGTCTATCCAAATTCTGATTACAAAAGAATAACTAACAAAAGAAATTGAACCTAAAGGATCCTGATCAATCACTCACTCATGCTCCCTTACCCTGGCATGAAATTATTTAACCATATATAATGAGCTAACTAGCCCAACATGTTACATTAAAACCTATAAATGAATTCAAAGTATGGCAAATGAGCAATATGTATGTGAGGAATTAAATCATAACACTGACATTGATATGATCATTAAATCAATAAAGAAATAATAAAAAATATATACAATTATATTAGAATCTATAAACTATTATATAAAAAGCCAATAAAATAGTACAAGTGTCAAATCTATAAAGCAATCACCATTTCAAAGCCATAAACTAAAATCATTAGTAAAAACTGTTAAAATTATATCAATGCAATTAAATTATATAAAAGTTTACACATACTATCCAGTGAGTCTATCAGTAATATTAATATTTTAATCATATGATCAGTGTATCATATGCACAATTAATATCAATAATCAATACAATACAGTGAGTCAGTAGGAGTATCCATAATAGTTATGATGTTCATATCAGTACTAGTAAATCTAATAGTGGTAACAAAACATCAATACTATAATAGTAATTCTTAGAATAATAATGAATCTAAATATGTATTTCAGTAGTTACACTAAATAAGTAATAAGTCATAGATATTATGATGTTTTCAGTATCATATAAATATCAGTAAACTGTTAATTCAGTAAACAGAGTCGTCACTCTTTATCCATCGGCACAATAACCATCTCCTAATAACTCCCAATTGTTACTCTAAAATTGTTGTATCATTGTATCAGATAACACCAAACCATAATATTTAAAGAAAAGCCTATCAGTCCACCATCTTATACAGGTCAGTTAGTCTTCAACCAATGAGTCAACCAGTCTTTACTTATCATTCACACATTCTAATAAAAATAATAGAAACCAGCTTTTACTCAATCACACTTTCATTTCTATTCTCAAAGCTTGTATAACAATATGCTTAAATAGAATACTTACTGGGTCAAATGTATAGTCAAAATACACAGCTTCAAAATGTAACAAAATTATAAAAGATTGTATAAAACATCATTTTAAGACTTTAATCATACTAAAGCACTATTTTTTGAAGTCTAGATTATTTTCATTCAATAAAAACCACACAGATTCTAAAATTCCAGATTAAAAATATTTTCAAAAAATAAATAAAATATTCATAATTATGATCTTAATAATATATAAAAAGTCCCGCGGTGAAAGTTTTACTAGTATAAAGGTATACACATTTTTTGCTAATAAAATATAAATTTAATTGAGAAATTAGGAAAAACATCAAAATTTTGAAAATATAGATAGGCAAAATGTTACTCACCTTGCTTCGAATAACTTTCCCAATTGGTCCGACGGCTAAAAATAGCCTGAAGTAGCTCAAAACAAACTTTCTCTCTCTAAAAGCCTCTCTTTATCTCTCCTCTTCGGCTGGCTCAGCACTCAAATATTAGAGAAAGTGGATTTTAAAATATATTGAAATTCTCATAATGGCCTAGCGCTGCAGCGCTCAAAAACCTGTAGCAAATTGAGAGTATGGCGCCACAATGTCACTTTATTGCGCTTTGGCTGAGTGCAGTACTGCAGTGCTCGAACATGTGACATTGGGGCGCTCCAAAAGTGACATTCTCAAATATTGCCTAAATTCATAAGCAACACTTGAGACTCATTCTAGAGCACACCTAAGCATTTTGAAGCATTAAAACACTTCATAACATAACCCAAAATTTCAAATCTTTATTATTTACCTTTTTCGAGTTATTACAATATATATATATATATATATCCCCCTCACTCAGCCCCTTGTCAGAGAAGAAAGTGAAGAAAGGGGAGGACAAGAGAAGAGGGAGAGATCAAGAATAAAGAGAGATTCAAATGCTAAAGCTTGGGTAATGTCTGTCTGGCTAATTAGGGATTTTATAGAGCTCAAGGTAGACTTCTAAACTCGTATCTCTGATTTCAATTCAAGCAATTCTATAAGAAAGATATGAATCAAAATGTATTTTTCTTAAGTTTTATGATATTTTCACCTTGTAACTTTTAGTATGTTGTTGAATGCTTTATTATGAACATTTTAACCATAAGAAGTCAAATTTCTACTAGTTGATTTTTTCTACACTGAATTCTACAAGTATTAAACAAATGAGGCATTTTTATCTGTTGTAATAATTTTATAAAAAGCTTAAAATATTGTTATGGATATTTCTCTAAGATTATAATTATAATGGAAAAAGTATAGTAGGCATATTTTTATACATGCAATGTGAATTATTGTAAGCAATTATGATATTTCATATATCATCATAATTACCTGTTTAAGTTATAATTACTTATTGTTGCATTCAAGTTACATAACTCTTGGCATGATATTGGAAGAACTTTGAATTTTTAAATGTTATAAATGCACTCTCTAAAATGATGCAAGGGCCCTATATATTTTATAATGACACCATCTAATTTGTGTGGACGTGGTCAGGATTATAGCCCCACTTGTTGAATGGAGTGCGGAAGGTTATTTTGTTCTATTCTTTTTGACCCCACTTGGTGTATGCGAGCATGAAAGGTTAAAGAGAGTTATAAGTAGGCATTAGGACATGTGCATTATACTCATGCATTGAATAATCTAATAATTCAATAATTAAATTGTAAATGCTATTCTGAATTGGTTCTAGTAAATTTTGATGTTTGTGAATGAATTCTGATGAAATGAGAAAGCCAAGTGCAAATAAGATTCTAATGACATGTTCTCTGACACCTTGTATGAAAGAGCAAGTTATGCCAAGTGCAAGTAATGATGGTGATAGAACATCTGCCTTTGGTCTCATAATATTGAAAAGTATGATATAGAGAAGATATTGTCTAACCTCTTAAGGACAAGCAAAGAGTCAGTGGCAAGAGTTGATGAGAAAAGATAATAACCTGAAGAACAATATGGTAGATATTGGTAATTAAGGCTAATGATGTGAAATAAAATTAGTAAGACCATGATCTCAAGGGCTGAGAAAAAAAGTTGTTTACTTGAGGCATGAGAAGAGAGTCATTAGTAACTAAGGCTACGATTAGGAAGATGTTGACAACTAAGGCCATCAACTTAAGCCAAATGCCAAGAACGAGAAGTAAACTACTAAGTTCGTTGGGTCAAAGGCTAACAATGAAGTTGTTGGATTGGGGGTCGAGAATGAACTTTGGTGACTAAGGCCGAGAATATTGCAACAATTAGAGATGATGACTATATGTATTCAATGTCTCACTAAGAGGTTAGAGTTATTTACTATGTAAAGTTGACACCCTATTGAGTAAGAAAAGGATAACTTGGGGGCTAACATCTACTGTAGTAGCTAGTAGTTATATGGAATGTTCACCCAACTAAGCACCCAAAAGAAGACTTTAGATGACTTAAGGTAGGTCTAGGAAGTGCCTACCGAGTAATGTTTGAGGATTGATTTAGGTCCTACTAGGCTTGCTGAATAGTTCTAAGTCAATTAGAAAAAAATAGGTCAAGCCTAGTTATGGTTATATGAAATTTTAGTTGGCTTAGAGCTAAACTTAAACCACCTTATAAAAGTTCTCTAAAAGGGAACCTATGATGGAACCACTTAACACTAAGTGAAGTCTAGGGCAAAAAGAAATCTAAGGTATGCCAAGACTGGGTCAGGCATGAGATAACTACCCACCCAACATTATAAGATTTGTTTGATTAAACTAAGGTCTAGCCAAAATTACGTTCAATAATATCCTCTAATAGGGGTCTACGCAATATTCCTAAGGCATTAATATAAGCCAAATATTTAGGTATGTGGGCATAATGCCAAGTTGGTATTTCAATAGAGAACAATTTTCTTTTGGTTAGGGTAATCCTTGGTCATGTGTCTAATGGTCTCCTCATTGGATATGGCTTTTGTTATTCCATTTTGGTTAATGAATAATAAAGTATATATATATATATATATATATATATATATATATATGCATATATTTTAGGTTATAATGATCATATTTAGAAATAAATTTAAGAGTTTTCCCTTGTTTGGATTTAACTTGGAAGCTATTTTCTTGAGGTTGTTTTCAAGGTTTTCCTTTCCCCTCTTTTGATGATCTTAAGTTTATCTTATGTTTCACTAATATTTTATATGTATGTCTATTATTCATCTTCATCTCCATCTCCTCTTATAGTATGATGTTCCCTACTCAATCCCTTAACCCCTTATAAAGGATTTATATTTCCTTGTAAGTTCCCTCAAGATAGTTTATAATCTATCCTCTCATTTTTTCTCTATGACTAAACACTTCAAATTCTCTTAATGACCTCCTTTCCTTAATTTTACCATCTTATCATATTATAAAGTTATCATCTATAAACCCTTATCTATCCTAAGCCCTACACATCAAATGTATAGACTACACACTCTTAAGCAAAGCCCAACTTGCATCACACATTCCAAAAGCTCTGAGCCACTATTTGAAGCTCTATCACCCTAAAGTCTTCTTCACCCCAAAATACCCCCATCATACTTTTGCATTAATGTTCTTCTTGACACCATCATACTTTTGCATTAATTTCTTTTCTTTGTTATGCTACATATTTTATTATGATTTTAAATCTAGGAGGAGGGTTTGATTGCTTCATTAATTTTTTATCAGAGGCACTTTTTGTTTCTTTCTATTTAGGCTTTTGTTATCTTTCACTTTAAATAATTTTTTTGTTATGATTTTCATTTGGTATTGATAACGATGAATTATAGGTAAATGTATCGATCATTAAATGTACTTCGGATCGATTTTATTTGGTTCGAATTGGCCTTCTCTCACTTTCAGAACATATTATTTTACACATATTGCTTCTAGCTTCACTAATATATACTTTATATTTTATTTTTCCTTTTTCTCCTACGATTGATTGTTAATCTTTAATTTATTCTTTTTTATATTCTATTTTTTTTTAATTCAATTAAATTTGAGCTCTCAATTCTTATATAAAAAAAATATATGAAAATATATTAACAATTTTGATCAAAATGAATTTTAAAAATTTTAAATGCATCTTTAAATAAAAATAATATAAATTTAATTGAATATTCATGAATTTAACCTGGCCATAATTTAGTTGGATATTCTTAATTCTATTTTTATTAATATTTCTCATTAGAATATCCGCTCTGGCTGAACATCACAAAAGTAGCCAATACGATTCTCCCACGTGTTACCGTTGAATTGAAATCCACTGACCGTGGGGAATCTTGGGCGAAGGAGCTACGTTCACACTTGCCCCGAGCGGAGTGGTCCCAATTTCCTTGTCAAAAAGACCATAATGCCTTAAATCTGTAAATCCTTCAGGGCAATACGATCGGACGATTTCGTAATTAGCCATTCCGATCAACACCGTTGCTACGTCATCACACGATCGAACGGCCGTGACGAGCTACGAGAAGCTTCCCTAAAGCAAGCGTGCGTATAAAATTAGCTGCCACTGGGTGGTTGGAGCGCGTGGTTAGTGTTCGCTTCTTCCTCCTTTTGGTCTTCGATCGGTACGGCCACTGGGATCGCAATGGGGAAGTCATACCCGACGGTGAGCGAGGAGTACCTGAAAGCGGTTGAGAAGAGTCGGAGGAAGCTCCGCGGTTTCATCGCCGAGAAGAACTGCGCTCCGCTCATCCTTCGACTGGCGTACGACTGCGAACGCCATCCTGCCGACGTTGTTTTACAGATTTTTTTTTGAGATTTGCTATGGATTTTTGTTGATTGTTGGATGTGAACAGTTGGCACTCGGCTGGGACGTACGATGTCAATACAAAGACTGGAGGGCCTTTCGGGACGATAAGGCACCCGGATGAGCTTGCACACGGGGCGAACAACGGTCTTGACATCGCCGTCAGGTTGCTGGAGCCGATCAAGCAGCAGTTTCCGATCCTTTCGTACGCCGACTTCTACCAGGTATGGGTATCTGCTCGCCTTGTTTCTTGATTGAGTGAGAGTATGTGAATTACCTGAGGCTCGTCTTATTGTATTGACGGTGATCTGCTTATTCATTTTTGCAGCTTGCTGGAGTTGTTGCTGTTGAGGTCACGGGTGGGCCTGAGATTCCTTTCCATCCCGGAAGGGAGGTAACTCTCTCTATCTTAATTTCTATTGATGTTTTATATGTTTTATTATTATTAATTTTTTTTTGTATTTACTTCTAAATTCATTCGAATTTCAGTTAGTTTATTTCGGTGTCTTGAGTTTTATCGGATCGTCTGATGATCAAGTCGTTAATTTATGAATGGTTGGGTGCGATGGAAAGTTTTGAATTCTAATTTTCCATGTCTTTTTAAAATTTTTCTATGAATCGTATTGTGTTATTTTGTTTGAAGTTTTTTTGGACCCTGGCACATATAATTCGTTTTTCCTTTCACATAACTGTGAGGCTATGCTACAAGGGAGAGAAACTGAACTTTCAGATACATTCATGAACCAAAAATGCTGACTGGCTTATCCATCATCCTTCCAAGAATGTCTTTCTATAAATCTTATTATGTTTTTCTTGTCTCGTTTTCTTTAAACTTCAATACATGGCCTCATAAAAGCAGATTTTTAGATGAGTAATATATTACCCACCAAAAGAAAAAGAATCATCAAGAAGACTTAGTAAGAAACAAGAAAAGATCACATCTTCCAATGCATCATGTATAATTGTTTTTTCATGTTTATTACATGTTGACTGTGTTGAATTTTTGATGGGTGGGAAATTACTCTTTTTATAAAGAATACCATCAAAGCTACCTAACTAGAGATAATGGTCTTTCTGATCTATTCATAACTAAAACGTGGGGTAGATTAACCAAAATTTTTTGCTCTATTAGTTTTGATTCCAATTTTCTAGTCCTTTCATTTTGAGTAACATACAATTAGGTGGCGCTAATTTTACATCCTCAAATTCTTATTGTTATGTGTGTGGATCTTGATCCCAATTTTCTTGGTTAGTATATTGTTAGACCGGCTCATGAATTGGTTGAACCTGGACCGGTTCAGGTCTATTCCAGGCAGAATAGACCTACCACCCAGCAAAGGGGCAGACGGCCCAGTGGGGCCCAGCAGGGTTAAGAGGGGGTTTTGGGATTTAATTAATGAAAGTTTTGAGGGGGAAAATTCAAAATCAAGGTTGTTTAGGGAATTGTAATTGTGCTTTTGCTTTAAGTAGTTATTTTTTCTCTAGGGCTAGGTTATGTGATGTTTATGCAGAATTTTTATGTTTCTCCTAGGTTTGTTTGGGCTCTAGTCTTCGACTAGAGAGTTGGAGAGAAGGATCTTCCTCTGGAATTGAAGATCCACTGTATCTTGTCCTCTTTCTTTATTATTTTAGCAATTTCAAAGCTTTTCAAGTGGTTTCCATCAGGTTTTTCTCCCATAAATTTGATTTGTGCTTGTTGAAATTAAAATTTTTGCACCTGTGTTCTATCATATATATGTGTAGATCTTCGTTCTATGTTCTACATAGGTGGGACTTTACCTAGTGACTTGTTAATTTGTGGTGCTTCATCGAGAGAATCACCCTCTTCTGAGTGTTATATTAACACACTGAAGATCAAAATCACTAGACATAAGTTTTCGTGGCTTGATGATATTGATCACCTATATGTCCATGTCTGCGGAGAGATCAAATATTCTATTAACTTTTAAAATAAAATAATACAATTTTTTTTTTTGTATATAAGAAAGATAATAATAAAGATGACACTTTCTTTATGTCAATGATTAAGAGAGAATGCAATTACCCTCTATAAAAATGAAGATATATGTGGAGAAGATGTTATTACTGTTGTTATTATCGTTTTCCCTTCTTAGTTGTGAGAGCTACTTCATCTCTTCTCTTCTCTTCTGTAAGTGTTTTTACTCATTATGATTAAAAGCTTAAGCTTCTCTTCACTCTCTTCTCTCTTTTTATTATTTGATTATGATTGTGGAATGTTTTAGCACATTGGAGCTATCTTCTTATATAGTGCTTAGAGGTGATATATAGCAAGTTTGTGTGTATTAGGTAGATGGTGATAGGTATTATAATGCAGATGCTAGGTGGATGATGTGAGGTAATGAATTTATAGAAGTTAGATAGAAGCTTGTATGAGTTAGATATAGCAAATGTATATTCACATTTTAATAAATTTTCTTCTCAAAGTCCACCTTGGGCAAGGCCTTCAATTTTGTGATTTCTTTTGAGCTAGTATTTACAAGTAATATATCATTAACATAAAATAAAAGGTAGTGGCCTTTTACGCACTTCAAATATTTTATAACACTTTTTTGTAGATTGTTTTTACATGTAGAAGGATCTTTTCAGCAAACATATTTAATTTCTAATTTCAACATATCCTTCAGTCTTACTAATGTAGATAGTCTGAAATTCTCCATACAAGTATGTTCTTTAACATTGATTTCCTTAAGGTGCATGTCAAACTGTACAATCATGATAAGAAGAATGTGTATATATGTATGTCTTATAGCTGGAGAGAAAATTTTATTCTACACCCTTTCATTGTGTGGGTCCTTTTGCTACAAGCCTAACCTTACTCTTCTATTCTAGGAATTCCATCCCTCTCAACCATTTGTAGCTAACAATCATCTTATTTCTTCATTTGTCTATCAACTACCTAGTGTTATTTTCTTAGAGAGATTATTACTTCATTCGTGGCTTATTGTCATTTATCTCTTTCTGCACTTTACATGACTTCTCTATAAGAACTTTGTTTACCACTATATGGTTTGATTGAAGAGAAATGTAAAAAAGAGGAAAAAAAAAACTTTGTTTACCACTAAAGGGTTGTTTGGTTGACTGAAAAAGGAATGCGGTGTAAAAGGAATCTTTTGGAGCTCTTTGGATGAGTGAAAAAGGAATGCAAGACTTTACCTTTTTTTGTTCAATTTGAAATAAAGTGAATGCTACGTAAATTATAAGAAGGTTGTGATCGGAGTGGTCAGTGGCTAGTGATGGGAGGCGGCGGCAGGGGCGGCGGGGCGGCTACTGCCAGAGGTGAGCGGCGGAGGCCAGCAGTGCGACGGCGAAGGGCGGCTGCGGGCGGGGGGCAGCGGGCGGTGGTGAGGAGGTGGCGGTGGAGGGCGGGGGCCGCCGGCTAACGGTGGTGGCAAGCGGCGGGAGCAGGTGGCAGTGGAGACAATGGCTGCCTTGGGTGGTCAAGGAAGCACTTGAGCGGTGTATAGCATTCTTGGTCAAATTGGGCAATAGCACTTTACCTCAAAAATTGAACTAAAATGGAATACCTTTCAAAATTTGAACAATTCAAAATTGCTAAAGAGGGAGAGGTTGGCCAGTGGCTTTGTGAAGGGATACCTTCTGTTGGAAGCACCTTTTCATCAAGGAGTGCAATGTTTCACTTAATTTCAAAGGAGGGGTGGTAATCCATGCTTAAGAATGAAGGTCCAAACTAACTTACAGCTCACAATTAAGATTTCGAACGTCACAAAAATTACAAAGAGATAGAAAAGCCTTCAAGCTGAAAAGTAAAAGTAACTAATTTGCATTTCTAGCCGGCATCTTGGTTTGGTATCTTGTGATTGGTCCCTTCCCTGCTCCATATGCTGCTACATCACTACCTTTTGCACCTGTGCATCTGCACAAAAATGAAATGAAAACATCGTTAGTGCCATAGCATTCCCTTAGTTAAGTGCTTCTATGTGAACGTAGTTTTTCTTTCTCTTATGGGTTTTAATTATTTGTGAACGGTTGGGGTATATAACTATAAGGACATGGTTGACAGTTTTCTATTGGTTTAGATTGTATGAAGTCTGAAACTTATTTTTATATAATTTGCTGTGCTGCTCAAGTAAGTTGTAATGAATCTATTTGATGCTCTGCTTCATTGATTTAGGAAATCCTATATGCTAGCTGTTTAATGTTGTAATTGAGTTCTCCCTTCTATTGGTGACTACAAGGAACGCAGGAAAATTGAAATTTTGCCTTCTTAATGTTAAACGTTATGGTGATAAATGCTTGACAATATGAATATAACTGACAATCGACCATTGACATTTGTATATAGACATTTTGTTATATATTTTAATCATATCTTGTATTTGCAACACTCAGAGTTATCTCTCAAACCAACTTTGTTTACTAAAATTGTATTTTTGTTTCGAAATCTGGTAGTTTATTTTAATAGTAATGATCATTTGGATTATCTTTCTTGAAGAAGAATGATAATTTATTTTCCTGATACACGAGCATCATGAATGCTAAGGGTTTGAATCTAAAAATTTTATGCATGTAGACCATCAATTGTCAATTTGACCTTTTTCTCCATCTTGAATATAACCTGCTATTGACAAGGGGAATTTGTTTCTCAGGATAAACCTGAACCCCCCGAGGAAGGTCGTCTCCCTGATGCCACCAAAGGTATTTCTTATGATAACTTGTTTCTAGGTTATATGAATCATTTTAATAAGTTTTTAAAGGTTATTTTTGTATTAGAAGCCATCTTTTAAGTAATATATATAGAGTTTTAATTATTTGTCATTTTTTTTGGCTTATAAGCCACATTAAGAAATTCATAAACTAGATATTAGACAATCCACTCTTAGTATATGTGTGTTTGTATAGATAGTCTATGTGTTATGCTATTCTTTGTATTTAAGTTGATTATTGGCATCATGGTTACATTTGGCTCGATAGGGGTCTATTCCGCATTAAATATGGCACTGAAATACAGATGAGTGTGATATGACTTCTTTGCTTGATTTGCCAAAAAAAGGAAGAAGAGAAGATAAATTAAAATTCAAGGTGCTAGCAACTCCCAAAAAAATGGGAGACTAAGAGGATGGTGGAGGAGAATCACTAGAGAGTGGGGATAATTCATTATTTTATTCATGTCTTAGAAGTGCCAAATAGAAAATAGTTAGACAATAAAGGAATTTATTGACTACCGTAAGCTAATTACTAATTATCTTATGGAAAGTAGATAATACACTAATTATCTATTGACTAACATAAGCTAAAATATCTATTGACTAACATGAGCTAAAATGACAACTTATCTCAAACCTAAACCACCCATTACAATTATTAACTCTATCATTACCCACGCGATGAAAACCAACCTTGCCTTAAATGTTGAATCACATAACAAAGTCAGGATAAACCTAAATATGAAATCCATGCAAGATCTTCTAGTCTTGGTGTGTATGCGAGAACATTGTATTAGAGCTTGCAGATGTTGTGGATAGCAGATGCACTAGAAGGCACTAGTGGCGTAATGCTAGAAGAGATGAGATGGAAATGGGAGATCGGGTGACTTGGAACTAGCAAAGGCGAATCACCTGATGGAATGCTCAACGAGAGTGCTAATTGATATGAACCCATTAATCGATTTTCTGGAAAACAAGTTGAAGGAAAGATTAATGACAATTCAAGGTATTGACAGCTCGAGGAAAAGAGATCAAGTTGATGGAGGAGAATCAAAAAAGAAGGGGCCTAATTTAATGCTTCATTCATGCTCTAATATTCTCAAAGGTAGAGTATTTAAAGACTTTTAATTACTGGCAGGACTTTTAATTACCTATTAACTAACATGAAGCAAAATGTGACACTAACTAATTATTTAAACTCATTAGAGTAGCATCAATAAGCGCAGCAATCAACATACGACGTGCAGCACGTTCAAAAGTTAGAAGGAAACTGACCAAACAATTCTATGATTTCAGGTTCCGATCACCTGAGGGATGTTTTCGGTCACATGGGTTTGAGTGATCAGGACATTGTTGCTCTTTCTGGTGGGCACACGTTGGTGAGTGAAAGTTCTTATATCTGTGTCTCAAATACTTTTTGTCTTCGTTGTTGTTGACTAGTCTTTTGCTTTTGGATACACGTTACTAAATTCTTTCGTCGATTTGTTTCTAATGTGAATAATTTTTTCTTTAATTCAACGTACAGGGAAGATGCCATAAGGAGCGCTCTGGTTTTGAAGGGCCTTGGACCTCTAATCCGCTTATCTTCGACAACTCCTACTTCACGTAAAGTTCATCTCAATTTTCTTCTTTAATCTTTAGAGATACCTTGGCTTCTCTTAACGAAATTGTATTTTTAATTTTTTTGCAATCGAGACACCCTTACACGAGTTATCTATGAAACAGCGAGCTTCTTACTGGTGAGAAGGAAGGACTCCTTCAGCTGCCATCAGACAAGGCCCTTCTGACCGACCCAGTTTTTCGCCCCTTGGTGGATAAATATGCTGCAGTATTATTCTCCTTCATACATTTCTTTCTTTTTTTTTCCCCCATAAAATTAGGCTCTAGCTAGTCTGTACCAGCTTCAATTTGGCTCAAAGCCATTCAGTTCAAGTTTGAACCGTGTCGGCTAATCCAACTTTTTGATCAATATGAGCATTTGCCGCATTGCCCAATTCATAGACTAAAATAAGTCTATAGGCCATTGCATAGATGACATGTTGCATCTTTTGCTCATGCAATATGGCATCATCCAACGGCCTTTAAAGATTTTCTTACTTGGTTTTGACTGCCTTTTCCTCTCTCGCTTGCAGGATGAGGATGCCTTCTTTGCTGACTACGCTGAAGCCCACTTGAAGCTTTCAGAGCTTGGGTAAGACAGATCAAACCATTTATTGAGAAACAAATATCTAAGTTGAGCCAAAGCCACATTCCTCTGAACTCGTCAATTGCTTGTAATTTCTTTTTAGGTTTGCTGAAGCTTAAATGTCATGGACAAAGTTCAGTTACCGCTAAGGTTTCCTTGGTACTCTGGACGGTTTTCATTTCTCCCTTTGCTAGAAGCAGAAGTATATCAAGTCATCTAAGCAATAATTACGGCTGGCTGGTCGTATTCATAGTAGGTCTTTCTTTGTTAATTTGTCAAATAAATCCATATTAGTCTGCTCTGTTTCTCTTTCACGTGCTATACTGCACATGTTTGGTAGCACGAGCTGCTGGCTCATTTTGATTGCACGAAGGTGAAACTTGACAATACGTGTCCTGTTTTGTCCGGAGGTCTGGCTGTATGTGTCTTCATGCTGTAAGAATCTGAAATCAGTACGGATGTTTTGGTTCTTATTTAAAATATTTATCATAGTTATTTATATGAACATTATCTGATCATCTTTCTATAATCAAATTGCGATAATTGATGCTAACTTTGACTTGAAAAGTCCTATACAGACAATAAACTATAAAAACAAATTTACTACTTATTCAATAATTCAGCCACTTCTGTACAGTGAATTAGGGACTAATCATATGATCCTACTCCTTACAGCATTCCAATACTACTTATTTGAGATGTTATATTGAAGGGGGAAAAAACATATAAAAATTCTGATATGTTTTATGTCAAAAATAAAAAACATAATATTATAAATTTTGAAATTTAAATGAAAATAAGAATCATCTTCTTAAAATATATAAATATTATATTATTTTAAGTACTTAATTTTTACATATTACTATTATTATATTAATATTTCTTCTTTTAATTCTATGCAAAATGTATAAACTCAACTAAAATAATTTTTTTCTACTTAAATTATTAGATTTGGTATGCATCGGCTTATTACCCAAGGAGATTAGGAAGATATATTAAGACTAACAGTCAATAAAAGAGTATAATATCTATTACCAACCTCCTCGGATTTGCAATTATCTCCTATAACAATGCTTGAAATTTTAAGTACCTCAAAATTTAATAATAAAAGTCATTTGAACAAGTCAAAATATTTAATACTGATATATGTCATCTTATCAATTACTGTATTGAACTTAGGGGTGTAAGCGTGTTGAGCCGAGTTTGAGTCATTCCTGGTTGTAGCATAAATTTGATTAATTAATCGTTCTTTATTCTGAATTTGAGTTGGCTCTTTTATTATGAAAGAGAAAAAATGATTATAAGAATGAGAAATTATAAAAAAAAAATAATTAAAAAAGTACTTAATATAAGAAAATGTGATATAATTTCTAAATATTTTTAACAATTTTTTATTTAAAACTTTGAATCATAATATATTTTATATTAATATTTTATAAACAAACCGGCTTGCGAGCTAACGAGTGAGGTCGGGGCTGGCTCAAATTTGACTTGTTAGCTCATCGATTTCGACTCATAAGCCATTAATCGAGTCAGCTCACTCACACCCCTAACTCATCTTAGCTACCATTGGAGGCCTATGATAGCTACAGAAGATCAACGTAGCAGCTACATTAGAGCTCGAGTGTGACGTTGAATTCGAATCCCATTCAATTTTTATGGTAACAGCATCCTATGTTATTTAGAGTCATCATTTTCATTGACTGTATAAGGGGCCACAATCCAATTAGAAGGTAAAGATTAGGAGGTAGATAATTATTGTTTCTGTTGATCATTTATTTTTTCAAAGCTACAATATCATAATCCTACATAAGTAGAGGGTCAAGAATTTATATATTAAAAGATTTGATAGGAAAAGGGAGAGCAAGAAATTGTTTTATGCTCCAATATCATCAATTTTTAACAGCATCAGCACAGCTGCCTATTGCAAATTCATCCATTATCATCAATAAAAATTCAATATATTTTTTATTTATATTTTTTAGAATAATAAATTTTTACCTAATCTGATTATTGTTTACGATGCGGTGAAATTAGACATATAAATAAATGAAAAAAAAAATCAAAATATATAGCTACCACATGATCACAGCCTATAGTGGTTAACTGGTTGAGTTCAGGTCCGATTTAAAATTGACCCGATCTAAAACTCGGTCGACTTGAACCCAGCCTACTTAATAAACTGATAAAAAAGATAAACCCGAATCTGATTTGTCGGTCAGATGATCAGAACCTAAAACAATAACCTATATTGATTAAAAAAATATTGTAACTTGTGAGCTACCATACCAACAAACAAAAGAATTGAAGCAAAATAAATAAATAAATAAATAAACGGATTACTATTGGGCCAAAAAGGATGTTTGCCTATCGTTCTGTCAACTCGAACCTGACCTAACAATTAAGCATGTTAGAATTCCGGACCCAAATCCAACCTATTTATTAAATGAATCAACTAGAATCGAAATTTTCAAACCGGATTCAAGTCTAATTGTCAAATCTAAGTCATTTATGGACATCCCTAACAACTAAAACAATACTAACATTATTGCAAGTTAGAAATGAAGGAGTAGACTATTAAACTAAAGGTTTAGAGCCGAATTAGTAAAAAAAGCATTAACAATGGTAGAAAATCCCTAATTATTTGCTTAGGGAACGTTGTTAATGTGCAGGTTCAATGCTTGTCATTATTTTTTATGTGATTTGAAAGATTTAACCGGTGGGTTTTGTGATTCGATTTGGCCCTTTCTCATTATTCTACTCATTATTATAATGCTACATATGGATTTGATGGATCCATTATTTCCTTAAAAGATAATATTATAAGATGTCTAAGAAAAAAACTAAGCACCTTTTATATTCTTCAAACATCTGCCACTTTAGTATAATAAATTAATAATATGAGATTTCTGTTATTATTATTATTATTATTTACCAATAGATTGAACCAAATTAATATGATTTTTTTGAGGGGAAAGTAATATGGTTTTATATTTTAGTTTTAGGCTTACTCTTCTTAAAGCAGCTTTTTAGTACAAAAATTAAAACTTTTGTAATAAAAAGCTGCTTTAAAAAACAGTAAGAAAGCCGTCCCAAACAAAACATTAGTGAAACAAGGATAATTTTTTATTGTAGAAATAGAAATAATAAACGGTATGATGACCTTAAAAATAATATTCAGATTAACTTCAATTTTCAATGAAAATATCATAATACATGATTGATTATTTTATGCATGCAATTTTGTTCATGTTTTCATGCTATATGTTTACGAAAATATTTGTCTCGATGATTAGATCGAAGTACATCCTATTAAAATAAATCTTTAGATCCCTACAACAAATGAATCTTTAAATTCAGATCACATGCACTTTATGTTGAAGTAGAAGTCATATATACACATATGATTATTCAATTCAAATATCCATCAATACTAATCTTCAAAACCTATGACCTCCATTGATTTGTTCATTATCTTTCGTGTACTATTAAGGCATGAATAAAGCAATGAATTATCCCCATTCTCTAATGATTCTCCTCCATCCTCTCAATCTCCTATTTTCTAGAGTTGATGGCAACTCGAATTGTAATTTCTCCTCTTTTCTTCCTTATTTTTTGGACAAAACAAGCAGCAGAGTCGTGTCTTTCTTATATGTATTTTCAGTGCCACATTTAACACAAATGCTTCCATGGTGCTAATAATCAACTTAATTACAAAGAATAACAAAATGTGTAACCTATCTAAACAAACACTCAAATGCTAAAGAGTGGATTGTCCAATATCTAGTTTTTGAATTTCTTACTATAGCTTATAAGAAACAAAAATGACACCCAATTAAAACTCTATACATATTACTTAAAATATGATATATATAATACTAGTGGCGAAGCCAAAAATTTTTTCGGGGGTGGGCCAACTTTAACCTTGCTTTAGCTAATATTTATATTGGGGGAAGAAGTCAAGGAGATATGGAGGGAGATAGATAATGAAATAGATACACAGCCAAAAGGGAGAGAGAAGACGAGAAAAGCAAAATGCCACCGTCAAACCCGACGCCGGTGCCAAAGCTGTTGTTAGACTATCTTTGTAGAGGCAACCTTAGGAGAATAGCATGTGGAAGTAAATGTAGTTGAGCGAAGCAGGGAATCACGTGGATTTTCGTTGAAGAAGAGTGTAGTGGAGTAGATAAATCACGGGATCAGGGAATCATGATAGGAAATAAAAATTAGGGCTTATAGCGTGGTAGTCGCGAGAGCAGAGGAAATAAGGTTTTTTTTATTTTTATTTTTTTTTTCTAGAAACCGCTCGCATGAAGTGCCCGACGCGGGCTTTTCTAAATTTCGGAGTGGGGGCATGTGCCACCCTAGACCCCCCACCCACCCCACATGAATCACCTTCAAAGACTTATTTAGATGATCCATATAACATAGAAATTCAAAAGATTCAAGTTCATCTTAAGAAAAAAATTTCCATTTGTGATAGTACTAAGAAGTTTCTTAATTGTTTTTATATAAGATGATCTAAACAAAAAGGTTCACATCTGATATCACCTTTTGGGAGAGTAAGCCAAATAAGATCATTCACAGTAGCTAGCTGCCTCAGTAGTGACATGCTTCATCTTTTTTACTCACTTCACTTCAACAACCACAATTTCTCCTCCTTGATCTTCTTTAAAGGAGATGGAGAATAAGATTCGCAATTTTTATGTTTTTTTGGCTCTCAAATAACACTATCATGGATTCTTCGATGGTATATTTCTTGATGGTCTCCATATCTTTAGAATATGAGAAAGATAAGACAATGTTTATAGAAAAAAATTATAAAGTATGTAATGTTTTGAAGCAGTTAATGATCTAGTTGATCATTTGCCAATTCATGTAATCATTCATGATCAATGTGATAGCTCGTTGAGATTAATATTTAATTCTATTATTCCCTTATGATTTTTTTTTCAAATATATAAGGGAATAGAAGAACTAAATCTACACCCAATATACTATAATTAGGGGTTCAATCTAGTCAAGCCGACTCGCGAGCTGACTCCAGCTCGACTCAGTAACAGGCTGGACGAGTCATGCTTATCGAGCTCGTGAGTCGATCTCGAACGTGATTTCGAGCTCGACAGCTTATCAAGCTCGAGCCTGAGCTCGAACAGACGTCCACTCGACTTGTCAGCTCATCAAGCGGCTCACGGAGGTGACTAGGCGGGAAAAGGAAATCTCAATCGAGCAGGCAGACGCGACGATTCAAAGTTCAGTTGGTAAAACCAAATCAACAGAGCACGGGATGACGAATCTCGACGACGAGCTCGGGACGATGGATTTCGACGGCGGAGCCTCGGGATGACGACAAACGAGCTCGAGACGATGGATCTCGACGCGGAACCTCAGAACAATGACGAGCGAGCTCTGGACGACCAGTCTCGACGGTGGGCGCGATGACGAGACTACTCATGACAGAGCTCACGAAGCTCAACGAGCTGCTCGACATGAGACGAGTCGAGCTCGAGCTCAAATTTTGAGCTCGACTCGAGTTCTAAGCTCGAGCTCAAGCTCGATATTTAGCATGGGAGCTCGACTCGAACACCCTCTGGCTCGAGCTCGACTCAACTCGTTTGAACCCCTAACTATGATGCATAAACGTGAACATGGTGATACACACATGACACGAAAAAATATCAATTATTAAAAATATATGACACGGATATGAATTCGACATACTATTATAAATTTTATATCTTAAAATTGGTGTAAAAAATTTAAATAAGTAGAATATTAAGAATAATTGAGAAATAATAAGTCATTTAATAAGTATTTGTGCTTAAAATGATTAATATTCGAATGTCGAGAGTCAGGCATCAATGTCGTGTGTCATGCATCGAGAGAGGAGATGATAATGCTAATGAGAGTCGGGCATTGACGTTATGTAATGGACATCAGGCATCGATGTTAAGATGGTGTTGCTTGTCAATGTCAAAATATATTGGATAAATATGAGATGTCAAGGCAATGTAGGGGTGTGATTATGGGTGTAGGAATTACTAGCATCTGATAGCAATAGACTTCAATGTCGAGATGATTTTGAAACATTGATATTGTGATGACGTCAGTTATCGATGTTTAGATGGCAACGAGCGTTATTGTGAAACCCTAGCTGAGACTCACTAGAGAGAAATGAAAATAAGAATGTTTGGGGGTATTGAGTGCGGGCGATAGAGAAAATTAGAAATTTAGTTTTTATTTTTTTTTAATAAAGAAAAATTTGACACATAAGAAATTATATTTAAAAAATTCTTAAAATATTTAAGACACACTCATAATTTATTTTTAATATTTTTTTCATGTGTGATATGTGTCGGAGGCGTGTTGGATGTATGTTATGTCTGATATGTACAAGACATTGCATACATCTTTTGAGGTCAAATGTTTGTGCATCATAGCCAATATACTTAGCCTCTGTTAGATCACTCTTGACTCTCATAAGGAACTAAGGGCAAAGCAAATGAACAAGTTATATAGGGTTAATATGACATAAAGTGCAAGTTGCCAAAGAGTGTGATGGTCTTCCAAACAAATCAAGTTGCCAAATCTTTTTGACAAATCCATAACTTAACAAAAAGATCATCGAAAGTCACGAAGGCTACTCTTTCAAGTCATCTAATGAATTAATCCTAAATACAAAGCTACTCAACCACCTCAAATGAAGTCGCAAGGGGACTTCATCTGAACTCTCTACATTAAATTGAAGTTGATAGCTATTTCACTTAGTATTATACAAATGAGTCTCTTATGTAACATTATATGTACCAAAATCAATAGACTGGGGGTTAGACGGTGAGCCCGACATTCGCAATCATTTGCATTAATCTATATTTCCTATAAATATAATTAAAACCCTAAAACTTTCTATTTCTCTCACCTCCTTTAATTTATCTTATATCCAATCCTACTAGTAAGCTACTGATGTAACACATAACAAATTTGAATCCAACACTAAAAATATTTTTTTTATGTATCAAACTATATAGATTACTAAGTTTAATATAATGATATTTAAAATTATAAGCATAATTTGATTAAAACATCTTCCCATTCTCTCACATCTTATCTCTTTAATCCCTTTTTAACTTTTTTTTTAATTCTTATAACCTATGAGGTTTTGAACAATTGTATTATTACAAATTGATCTTATTAAATCCTACTTTATTACATTTTTGTGGTTGGATATTATAGCTATAACTTTCTTATTTTAAGAAATATAAACATGTATTAACCAAACTAATTGACCTAATCTGATTCAATTAGAGCCCATATCTAAGTCTAAGATCCACACCAAATTATTAAATGAAAAATATTTTTTGTTGAATTGGACTCATCCAAATGAGCTGTTGAATGGTATGAAAGCATATGCATAGAATATTTGTACTCGAAAGAATTTCTTGTACACTTTATGCTTTCATATCATTGAGTTGAAAAAAAAAACTTAATCATTGATTCAATTTTTTATTTCTTATTTATTTTCTCTCTCATATTATTTGTGTAAATATTTTAATATAGAGAAAGAGAAGGTAATTTTCTTGAGCAACCCTATCAAGATTTCTGTTGAATTTTAGCCTGAATTGATTTCTATTTACAGTGCAAAAAAAGGTATATTGTGATAGTGATGAAATTATAATTTTAAATAAGAGAGCTCAAAAAATTTATTCAAACTTTTAAAGGGCACTCACTATTATGATTAAAAATAATAATAAAAGTAATGTATGGCTATATATGATTTTCGTAAGTTCAAGGAAATAAAAGCAACTCTTAAGTTAACCCTAATTTTGCCTTTATGTGGTGATGTAAGACTCCATAGAAAAAGTTTTCAATAAATTTTATCAACAAATATATATTTTTCTCATATATATATATATATATATATATATATATATATATATATATATATATATAAGGGTTGTTTTATATTTATGCCTATTTTCTATTTTCTTTAGGACGTATTCTTAGACTTATCTTTACAAATTTTTTTTTTGGGTTGGGTAGCACTTCATTATTTGATGTCTGGAGATGGTTATGTATGTACTTCTCATTGATCTAGCCTCCTTTGATCGGTATTAGTGGTGTTGATCTCCCTAATAATTTCCTTAAGTGGCCTTCTTCAAACACTACAAAAAAAAAAGGTTTTTTCGCAATAGATATTTGGGGCTGTTTAAAAACTGCCGCCAAATCCATCTTTTCGCAGCAGTTTAGACCACTACTATTTGTTACGGTTTTAACCAGTGATTCGCAATCACTGCGGGTGTTAGGCGGTTTTAAAATCGCTGCTAGTAAATTTGTAGCGGGTAAAATCATCAAGAAAAGTCTAAATTTGTGCTGTGATAGCCCTATTTTTTGGTAGTGAAAGAGCTTCCCTAGTAGTGCACCCTTAGTGTTGTGGCCATTCCTATTATGGTGCAAACAATTATGTGGACTATCCCAACCCTTGTTATTTTTTAGGAGGGGAAAAGGCCATTGAATATAGCCTTTCCCTTAAATGGAGGAGAAGATCTTGTCATTCTGCATGGTGAGGTAAGGTAAGAGGCACCTGAATTCCCAAAAAGTTAAGGATGCATTGATCTTCTCCCCTTTGGATTCAACATTGTCTAAATTGTGTCCCATTCCTTTTAGTGATTGATGGATGCTTTAAATCACTTGAGTATGGTAAGGGATAAGTAGAACACTAATCGCTCATATCTGGATAAATGTTATGCCCTAAGGTCTAATGAAAGAATTAATGTTTGAACCTAATTATCTCAACCATAATTTTTACATGCACCAAAGCCAGTAAACATCCAAAATTATAAAAAAATACAATATACCAAATTATAAATTTTAATTTCTTCCAAAATAAACATTTATAGTGGTCCATAATACATGTGAATATCAAAACATGTAATACTAGACTATCAAAATAATACCTTGAACTACATTAGCACCTGACAATTTTGACCTGATCTGCTCCTATTTAGTCTATTATTTTCCTTTTCTTGAAAGAGCAAATACTTTATAAAGTGAGCAATGACATACTCAGTAGGCTATCCCAAAATCTTATTATATAAATCAATATCCATATTTGCAATATACAATTAAAATGTTAAATAATATTTATAGAATAACAGTAAAGTAACTTTACACTTAAAAATATGAACAGAGGGATTACTCATACTTATTGGCTTACATTATTAGAAGGATGACATTGGTATATTTTAAAACTTGAACATGCATTAGAAATAACTATCCAGAACTTGTTACTTGAACTTGAATATAGTAGACATTAGTATATACTTTCACATAAGCATTATAATATATTTGTTAATATAATATCATTTGTACTTAAACTTATTTCATTTAACATAATATACAACATTTGTTTTATGATACACATATGTCATGATGTCTAATTATAACTCAACTTCTAGTTATACCTCCCAAGATTAACCTGTCATAATCTAACCTAATCAGACTCATAAATTGAATATGTCCTTTTGTGTTGAGTTATAACAGACAAATTCCGATATCTAAGTTTTGGAAAGTTTTCAAAAATCTTCTTCTAATTCAACTTAAAAATAATAATAAACACAGAGTTGCTAATAACATCTAGTATTAAAAATAAATACATCCAGAAGATTTGCTTTTTATTTATTATAAAAATGCATATACAATCACATTGTATGGCTATAAACAAAAGCTATAAATTAGAGTAAGAAAAACTAGCCATGAATGTGCAAAAATTTAAAAAAAAAATACATACAAACCAATATCATATTCATGAAACTTCTCTTCAACAGGCTCTTTCCCTTTTCCAAATCCTAAAAATAAAATGCAAAACAACGATAAGCTAAAATAGCTCAACAAGTCACAAATACTAATCTAAATTTCCAAATACTTCTTTAATTAAATATTCTCAAATTATAAAATGCAATAGAACAATTCATTGTGCTTAGCAGAGTAATATTGCATAGCAGTTATCTAAATATTCAAATAATAATATTGAGCAGCTAAATTAACTAAAATTTTATATGAACTCTATTTCATATAATAGAATGAAACATATTTCTTCGGTCCCAAACAAAGTCTAAAGACTTTGGCCTCTTATAACTTCTAATAGAATTCCCCCTCTTTCAGATAGAATCCAAGATTCTAACCCCTTATAACTCCCAGAAGAATGAATTTCATAAAGTTTCTTATTCCTGGTATCAGACATAATCTAAAGTATTCTAGCCCCTTATATCTCACAACAAACATTTTTTATATCAAAACTCACATAATTCAATTAATATAATGCATAATTCTTTGTAGTGTAATAATGAAAGCATAAAGGAGCCCGGTGCAAAATTTCTCAACTTGCTATAATGGTAACCAACAGAATACACTACTGAGCAAAAATATATTATTTTAGAATTTCACCAAATTATCGAGATCTTGCAAAATACTATTTTAAGACTTTAATTATGCAACGCTTTTTTTGAGTTCAAGATTATTTTTTATTCAATTAAAAAGCGCACATTTCAAAATGTCCGACATAAAACTTTTAAAAATATATAAAATATTCAAAATCTTAATCTCTGTAGCATACAAAAAGTTACTTAGTGAAAGTTTTACCAGTGCAAAGTTATTCTCATTTTTTGATAAAAAAATTAAAATTTAATCAGAAAATTTGGGAAAACTCAATATTTTTTTAAATTAAGATATGCATAGTGTGACCTACCATGATCCGGACAACTTTTAAAACTAGGCTAACAGTTGAAAATGACCTAAAGTGGCTCAAATCATCTTCTCTCCCTCTCAAAATCTCTTTATTTTCCTGTAATATCCCAAGATCAAATTTGAAAGAATTACTCTTTTAAAATTAACACCAAAGCTATCTATTACTCTTTTATCAATAATATCAACTGAAATGAAACTATTAATTAAAATATCAAAATGCATATGTATTCTTATTCCAAAGTTATATGCAATACTCAAGAATTATATAATTGCACTATATCATCACCAATCCTAAGTACAACTAAAAGACTTAAAAAACTAATAGTAAACCTAGAAAATCTTGATATGATCAATCTCACACACCTAATCCTCAGCTCTAACCTGAAATCATTTAAATCACATATAATGAGCTAAAAAGCTCACACTACAGGAAATTTAGGCATCATCGGCGGCCACTACCGGCGGTCCTTTAGCCACCGGTAATAACGGCTCATAAACCGGCTATTTTTAATAAACCACCGCTGGAATTAGCGGCGCGCAGGTTTTATATTTTACCGGCGCTGTTATCGACGACATTGGTCGCCGGTTTTAAGTAATTTTTTTCGGCCTAAAAACCGCCAGAAATGGCCTTAATTTTGGCCAACTCGAGCCTTCCTCTTCATTTCTTCGCGTTACTTTCGCTGCAGATGCTCGCTCACTACCTCTCACGATAGCACCTCTGAGTTACTGCGTAGGAATCCAGCCACCGATAACCTCTCTCCGGCCAACGATCTCGCCCCCACTATGGCAGTCGAGCACGCCCATAATCTACCCGCGAAAGCTGTCGATCGGCAAGTCCCGAACCGAATTTAAGTTAGCTTTTTTTTCTCAAATTTGCAATACATTATTTGAACAAGTATTTTCCTATTTCGGTTGGATTAAATCAAGTATCAACATTAAGTCCATATCTTTTTGCTTTAGTCATGGATGTTCTCACTAGACATTTGCAAGAGGATGTACCTTGGTGTTTTCTTATTGCTCATGATATTCTTCTTGTTGATAAGACTAAAGAGGGAGTTCAAGGCAAACTTGATTTATAGAGGTCAACCTTAGAGTCTATGCCTTGTTGTTTATGGTTTTTGCTCATGATATTCTTCTTATTGATAAGACTAGAGAGGGAGTTTAAGATGAACTTGAACTATGTAGGTCAACCTTAGGGGCTATTTGGTATGTGGATTTAGGCTGGATTTGAGGGGGATTTCAGGCAAAATTCGGCCAAACAACCTAAAATGCAAAACCAAATCTCATGGAAAATGAAAGCCGCCGTAGACGAAAAATTCCACCTTTTCATCATAAATCCCGGATTTTTAAAATCCTCTCGTACGGTGGATTTTTGAAATCATCTGGCTCTATTAGCGCATGAAGGAAGAAACTCGGCCCAAATCTTTTAACCTCCTTAAATCCTGAATGGAATAGCCAAATAGTTACATAGGATTTATCATGAATGTTATCAAATAATTTTCAAGATTTAACCCCCCCCCCCCCTAGGAGGATAGGCCTAAAATGCAAAACCAAATCTCGTGGTTGCCTGAGCATAGCACGAGGATCAGAACAAATTTTGAGAGGAGAGGATCAACCCGTCTTAGGGACATGTTCACGAACATTAGAAAGTTTGGGCAAAGTCCATCATCGATTGGAGAGGGCGTATAGGCAGTTCTGAGTAGAGCTTGGGCGAGCCCTAAATTCACAAAAATAAGAGAGCAAAATAAGCAGAATAGAGCATCTGATTGTGGGGGTTTAGGAAGCTCTCTTCATACTGGTGGATATGTTCCTCATACTGAACATAAACGACGATTGGTAAAAGCTTTCAATTAGTTTAATAAATATATGTATATCATTTTAACTATATCTTCTATTTTCAGAAAGAGTTTCTTGGCCGGGAGCGGACACCACTGGAGTTGCATACGAGGACTCACCAACATTAAGCTAACCATCAGTGGTTTGATGAAAAGGATAAAAAAGCTCATGTGAGTATATTTTTTAGAGTTTGAGAATATAAATTTAATATAAAAAAACCCTAAGCATAGGGGGAGGGTATATGGCTTGGGTTCGTAAGGCTATGCTTATGAGGGCAATTCATCCGCATCAGTATTTTATGATCCTAGTGGAGCTGAAGAAACTGTTAGCCAGAGAGTTGTAGTCCTGACGAGAGAGATAGAATAGATGAGAAAGGTTCAAAATGAGATACAGACAGAGTTGTGATCCTATAGAGATAAAAATCAAAAGAAGAAAGAGTAAAAGTAGACACATGAAACACTAGGCAGCGAGGACACGGAGGATGATTAATACTCTTATTTGTTTGATGAACTTTTGATTTAAACATTTAGTTTGATGAACTTGTTGTGTGAAAGCGAGGACATGGACATCTTATTATGAATTTATATGTTATGTTTATTATAGACTTTATTTGGTTTAATGAACTTTTTATTTAAATATTTGGTTATGCTTATTGTGGATTTCATTTGAGTGCTATATATATTATCTTTAGATTATAGTAGTGGGTTGATTATAGTGGCGTGCTGCCCATATTTATGATAAATGTTCTCAATTTTGTGCAGGTTTGTGGAAATTTAAGTAAATAGATGGGGCTGTAAAATTTTTTTAAAATGCTACAGGTTTTCGGCGGCCAACCGGCGGTTTGGCCGTCGGAAACCTCGATACTAAACGGCTTATTATAGCCACCGGAAGTTTAATAAAGTCATCGGTAAATACCGACGGTCGTCGGCCGTTAGACCGCCAGTAAAATTGGCATTTTTGATGGCCGGTAAGCCGCCGGTGATTAACTGGAGGTCACCGGCGCTATGACCGCCAGAATTTATCGGCCGTTTATGCATCGGAAAGCCGCCGATAATCCTAACTGCTGGAAATTAACCGTCGAAAAATGTTTCCTACGTAGTTAATACCGGTGGTTTACGAATCGCCAGAAAATCATCGGTAGTTTCCTAAACCGCCGGAAAAAAACTGTCGATAATTCCTGATTTTTCTGTAGTGTCAGTAGGTCATCCAATCCTATAATTGACTCAAAGCACAGTAAAGAAGTAGTATGCATATCATCAGTCAATTTATACTAATAACAATCATATAATCATAAATTGGTATAGAAATAATAAAAAATATATATAATAGCAATAAAATCTGTAACCAGTAAAATAATATAGTATGGAAGCCAATAAAGTAGTATAGTAGAGAAACCAGTAAACCAATACGGGTGTCAAATCAATAAAGTAGTCATCGTATCAATATCAATTAGAAAAGAAATTATATAAAGCGGTAAAACCAAAGCATCGATAAACACTATCAAAATGATATCAATACAGTAAAATCTTATAATAATATACACATATTATTCAGTTATTCTATATCAGCGGCAAATCAATATTTTAATCATATGCTCAGTTTATCACATGTTTATATCAATACATTGAATTAGTATCAGTAATCAGTATAATGAATCAATAGTAGTATCAAATAATATTTATATCTGTATTAGTAGTAATATCAATACAGTATCATTAGTAAAATTGATGGTAGTATCAGTAAAAATAATGCAGTCATAATAAATCTGCATAGTGATAGTAAATCAGTAAATAGTAATAATAAAACAGTAAAATCACATAATAATAATAATGAATCAATAACATACATTTTAGTAGTTACACTAAATAAGTACGAGGTACTAGTTTAAGTAGATTTTTCTATTAAGCAGTAATCTGTATTAATATCTCATTGGCTCAATAAACTGAGTCATCACTCTTTGCCTGTTGGCATAATAATAACTCCTTATATCTCTTAATTAATATCATGTGAATTAATAAAGGATAACACTAAACTACAATATTTAAAGGAAAGCCCATCAGCCCACCATCAAAATCTTTAAAAATAAAGATAGGATTAGAATCACCTATAGTAATCTGAGCAATGTTTACAAAAACGGCAAAGCAATTCTGCCGCTAAAAATTGGACTTCTCCCTTTCTCTCCATTGTGCTAGTATTCAAATGAGAATTAATATTTTTCTATTTTTAAATATTTTTAGAAATTAGGATTGTTACATTCCCTCTCTTGGTCAGCTATCCAAAATGATCGAATGAAATGGCTAGTGAAAAAAAAAATATTTATTAGTGTAAAAATTAGCCTAGCACTAGGACGCTGCAAAACACGGTATCGGGTGCTAGTTCATTTTTTTTCCAAATTTCAGAAAGCACAATGTCGGGGAACCAAAAAACATAGTGCCAAGGCACTCCATGAGAAAAATTTCATATTTCACAAACAAGCATTCAAACCCCTGAAATCCACTTCAGAACACATGTAGACTTGTTTCTTCATACAAATCATTCGTAAATACATGAAAAAGAGTTCAAACATAAAAATTTAGCATATTACCTAACTTCTAGTCAGGTTAGATTGGCTTGAACATTACATTTATCCTAGGAGTGTCACACAACCCACCTACTTAAAATAAAAGATAGAGATCTAGCCTAATTCTCCTTATAACTTCTCTTTCAGGCATAACTCTCTTGAACCTCCCACATATACACAAGTCAGATGGGGCTCAAAATAGAACATAACATAATAGAATTTAGGGCCCACATAATAGAACTTGTATTGCATTTTAACATCTCCCACATCAGAACTTCTACCATGGCATGATATGCACATACAAATATTAACACTTGAACATGTATATGTCACATTTAACATGAATATGAATATGTATGAATTGCTACATATATGACATTTTAGGGGGTAATTGTGAGACCTCCAGGTTTACAGTACAATTTAGACTAGTTAAGCCGATTGGAAAAAGGAAATTATTTGAAATCTTAAAATTTGAACCTATTTGTATGTGTTTGGGATTGTTTTAATACTTGAAAAATATTGCATGTATTCTAAAATGAGTCCCAAAGGTTTGGAGTAAATTTTGGTAAAATATGAAAATTTTACTTTTGGAGCGCCTCAATGTTGGGTGTCCAAGCATTTTGGCACTGCTATGGTACCAGTCGCCAAATAGTGACATTGCAGTGCTATAGGCTCAAATTTTTGGATTTTTCAATTAGTGCCACACCGCTAGGCCACTAACAACACTTTAAATATATTTTAAAATCATTGTTCCATCCATTCAACGCATGCAACCGTCTGAGTAGGAGAGAGAAAGAGAGGAATTTGGAGAGGAAGAATTGACACTACAGGAAAACAGCTCATTTCTGACGAAATTTTCGGTGGAAATAAATTCGTCATAAATTTTGATGGATTACCGACGGACAATTTCCGGCGGATTTTTCGACATACTTTTTGATTAGTTTTTCGACGGATTTTTTTCCGACGGAATTTCCGACAAAAATTTATTTTTTTTCTAAAAAATGACTATAATAAATATTTATAATTATTTATTTTGTTAAATTAAGTTAAATAATTTAATAATTTATTATTAAATAAAATTATTTAAATTAACTATTATTAAATTAAATTAATAATTCATTATTAAATTAAATACTATTAAATTAAATAAATTAAATTAATAATTAACAATTCATTGTTAAATTAAATTAATAATTTATTTTTAAAATAAATGGATTAAATTAAATTAAATTAATTAAATTGATAATTTATTTTTATATTTACTTAGTTATAATTTAAATATAAAAAAAACAAAAGAAATAGATTCGCCTAAGTGGTGCAACAGTTAGGGACTTATCCGTAGGCGGGATGACCAGGGTTCGAATCCCACCGTAGGCAGTGTTGTACCGTGGGACGGTAGGCCCACGAGCACGGGCGGGCTGGCGTGGTGCACTCGGGCGGGGTTGGGCTAGTGTTGGCGGACTAGCCTGGGCTGGGGGTTGGCGGATGGGCCTGACGAACCAAGGGGTTGGGTGGTTCAGTTAGGCAGCCTATATGTAGTTTTTTTTTTCTTTTTTATTTGGTGAAAAAAATCTGCCAGAAATTTTACCGACGGATTAAGTCTGCCGAAAATCTTTCCGACGGACTATTTTGCGCTAGAACGCCTTTTTGATGTGCGTTTTACAGTCGAAAAAAAATCTGTCGGAAATCCACTGAAAATACTAATTTTCGACGGAATGTGTGCATTTTTCGACAGATTTTGGCCGCCGGTAACAGGCAATTTTCCTGTAGTTTTAGCCACTTCGAGATATTTTTAATCATCAGGCTAGTTGGAAAAGTTGTTCGTCTTGAGGTAGGTTATATTTTGTCTATTTTAATTTTTAATAATTTAATATTTTTAATTTTTTCTGATCAAATTTGTATTTCCATTATCAAAAAATGAGGATAACTTTATTTTAATAAAACTTTCACTACGTAACTTTTTATATGTTATAGAGATTATGATTATAAATATTTTGAGTATTTTCTAAAAAAAATTTGCTAGGTGCTTTAAAATTTGTGTGGTTTTTATTGAATAAAAATTAATCTGGACTCTAAAAAATAATGTCATAGCACGATTAAAGTCTTAAAATGATATTTTTACATAATCTCTGATAATTTAGTTATTTTTTTGAAAAAAAAAATTTTCGCACTTTTCTAAGCTAGGTTTTCTGTTGCCTACTGTTAAGGTGTTTTGGTAACTTTTAAATTGATTCCATTTATGCTTTAATTAATAAAATGCATCAATATATATATATATATATATATATATATATATATATATATATATATATATATATATATATATATATATATATATATATATATGTTAGTGCTAGTGGGCGACTAATGTGAGATTCTGTTATGCTGACGCTAGTGGGCAACCGAGGTGGGATTCTATTATACTGGAGCCAGTTGGTGACCAAGGTGGGATTTTAGTATGTCGGAGCCAATGGAAGACCGAGGTGAGATTCTATTATGCAAGGGATAGTGGGCTACTAAGGTGAGATTCTATTAATGAAGATATATGAAATTTGGGCTTAAAAGCTATTATGATATAATTTAATCAATTTTAGTATAACTTTCAAAGTTATTTAAATGCTCTTAAATGCTTATATGAAGTTCAGTTTCAGCTTCTATTTCACTTTTAATTTTCATACAGCACTTCAACTTATTTTTACAGCATAGCATTTTCAATTTTTATATCAGTTATTAATTTTTATTTTAGGCTACGATAGCCTACTAGTCGTGTTAACTCATTCCTACTTTTGCTTTCATTTTCAAGCCAAGGGAAGGATAAGGAGCGAGCTGAGTAGTTTTGGATAGCAGACTCCAATTTATGTTTTATGTATATTTTGGTTAGTTTTGATTTTTACAAGCTTGGCTTTTATTTTATTATGTTATATATTGCCAAGTGTTGCTATAGATATCCCAAATTATATATATATATATATTATATATATATATTATATATATATATATATAGATATATATATATATATATATATATATATACTTAGAGGATATAGAAAATTATTTTTGAGATTCAATAGTCTTCTGCTTTATATAGCATTCAATAGTGGCTTTGTCTAGTATATAAATTAGAAGTTTTATTTCAGTATTTCTCTAATTGGATCTTGGAGTCAGTTTTATCATAATCGAACATGATGTGACTTATGTAGTATCGGGCTATATCAGGTTGGGTTGTGACAGTAACACAAATAATTTGCAAGCACACTTTATGTTTGCCATTTGAAAAATTATTCATAAGGAATATTTAAAATATCATTTTAAGACTTTTAATGAACTATAACCAATGCTAGAAATATCATTTTAACATAAAATATTTAATAATTCATATAGATAAAATTAATTAGTAAAAATTTGATTTTTTATAATTAAAATTGTCAAAATGGAACATTCTATAATATACTAGAAATCACACGATAAAAAATTTTTAAAACTCATTTAAATTAATTTTTATTCTATACATTTTTTAGAAATATTAAAATTGAAATAAAAAATAGGGTTTTGGGAGCCTACCCCATGCTTGACAAATTCCTTAACAGACCCAACGAACGAAACTTACACTTTGGCCTCTGAAGCCCTTTCCCTATTTTATCTCTCCTCTTCCTTCTCCTCTCCTTTGGCCTGCTGAGTCATGAAATGAGAAATGGTAAATAGTTTTGGATATTTATATATAAAAACCTATTTTAGTGTCTAGCATCATGACGCTCCAACATGCAACATCGTAGCGCTCATCCGAAATATTTTAGATACGCCCTCAGCACCTTAATGCTCCCTATCCAGCACCGCATTTCTCCCATGGCCTAGAATTTTTCTTTTCTCCAAACAAGGGGCTCAGCACCACAGCATCTCCAAGGCCTCTTGGACACTTAACATTTCTTCAACTTTTAGACTTTGACCCTCATTTAAATTTATAATAACTCTGAATTAAATATGCATAAGGGGTTATGAAATTTGTACCACTTCTATAGCAATGGATATGAATTCAAAGATGGCTCTTTCTAGCGTCTCCTCCAATAAGACCTATATATATTTGGTTAAGGGGTGCTTGAAAAGTGAGACATTAAGGCTTAGAGTGAAAGCCATTTTGGTCAACCATAATTCTATGTTGGTTTCTTCTCAATAGGCTTGGGTTAATCAATAAATATAATCGCATAGAATCTCTCTTTTCCCACTTCGTGATACTTAATAAGGCATAGGAAAAATTAAATTTATTACTTGAAGTGATCAAAATTTATCAAAGGATGTGATGCTATGGAGAAGCTTCATAAACCATCTCTCCATGACATCTTTCAGGGTGGTGGTGAAGATGTGATAATGTATGTTGCCAAAGATGTGAGCTAACTCCATGGGATCATCAATCCCCCTCATCCACTTGTAGTGATCAAATAGAAAGATCTTTAGCCTAGTTGGTAGGATTTCCCATTGAATTTCTATTCATAATTGAGTGTAGATCTGCTCTTTCGCGTGATTTTTTAGAGAAGCTACCTAAGGATGCCTCTCTTAAGGATCACACAATTGGACCAATTTTGTCAAAATGATCAGTTATACAATCAAAGGTGTTTAGTGGAGTGCTTCTTGGGTGACATTAAGAAGTAGCGATCCTAATATCTTAGAGTATGATATCCTAGAATGGGGCTTTGAGCACTTTTAAATTTAGCTGGGAAGATTAACCTTCCATGTTATCTTTGGAACTAATCATATAATTAGTGGTGAATGAAACTTAATTAATCTTCTATTAAACTTTTTCAATTAACTTGAAGGATCTCAATGAGAGAACCAAAATATTTTGATGCATAAAAGTGATTAGCGCAAGCCCCAAAATAGATTCAAGCTTGAGCCTCCCTCAATTCTCAAAAAAAGAAAATAAAATTAAATGACAGACTTCAAACTAGCTTACTTGGGGCGAGAGATAAGAAAAAATTCAAAATAAGAAAAAAAAAGAGAAAGCACAGTAAATCACAATTCTATATAAGTGATTCGACAACTTTTGCCTATGTCCACTGTAAAAATATGTACTACACTTATTTATACTTATATGTTTTAGGAAGGGGAAGTAGTTGGAACAATTGAGAGTAGAGAAATGAGGGTGAGTCACAATAATTCCCTAATTCAATCATTAATTATGTCTATAGTTATTTGTAAAAAAAAGAATTTTTTTTAATATTTTAATATTGAGTATGTCTTATATTTAAGGGGCTATTTGTTTTGTTGAAGAAGGAATATAAAGTAAAAGCAATGCAATGAAAGTAAATATAATACATTTGTTGAGTCCTAAAATATTCACAGTGGTAGAAAAATATAAAGTTTAGCACCCTAGCTTTATATGAAGATCTAGTACACGAATAAAAAAATAGTAGGGAGCATCATGCATAAGTGACACCAAAATTTTTATGTGAAAAACCCCAAAAGAAGGAAAAACCATGGAGCCTTGTCCAATCAAAATGATTCCACTAGTGTTAGTAGTAGATTACAAATAATGCTCTTCTTTTGAGGAAGGTGTTAGCTAAATATAGCAAATATACATTGTATAGAGCATATTACATAGTTAAAGTTAGAGGATCCTATAAAAAAGAAATTAAAAAAAAAACAAAAAACAAAGTTAGAGGATCCTATGACATGAGAGTGGCTTTCAAGAGAATGTTGGTCGATTAGTTTATTCGATAGAACCATAGTCAGATGATCATGTTTCGAAGGATTAAAGTAGGCAGACGACAGAGGTTGGAAGAACTGTAGTCTGGTAATGCTGTTCAGAATGATCATAGTTTGACAATAATGGTTTGAAGGACCATAGTCGGCAGGCGATAGAGGTTGGAAGGACCATAGTTTGGAAACGGTGGCCAGAAGGGCCATATTCGTTGGTCGACAATGATCGGAGGAAGGCCCGAGAGTGGCTACAAGATGAAGGCCTAACGATGATGGTTATAGAGGTTAGAAGGACCATAGTAGGTAGGCGATAGAGGTTAGAAGGACCATAGTTTGGCAACGGTGGCTAGAAGTGTCATAGTTATCAGTAGACAGTGATCGGAGGAAGGCCTGAGAGTGGCTACAAGATGGAGGCCTAATGGTGATGGTCAGGTAGAGGTTTAGCAGCGATGACCTAGTGGCTCAGATTCGTCGGCTGTGGTGTTGAGGTGGAGCTTCAGGATTCTTTAAGCCCTAGAGCTCTTCTCTTCTTCCTCCTTTCTCCTTCCCCCAATATGAAGAATGGGGGGTCTATATATAGTTTTTTGGGAGTAACATGGCTAGTATATATGGAGAAGATCAAGGACATGTTGAGAGTGTTCCATCGGACAGTTGGTATTAGCTCCCTTGATCATAAAGCATTTATCAACTATTTAAGTGCCTTAAAGATGTCAGAATTGAGTGATCTTGGGCTCGTTGGATTGTCTCCTCAAGCTACACAATTCAACCATAAGTGTGTCATATTTGAATATCATTTATTCATCCAATTAATTCTTTGAAGCTTTTAAATAGGCTTTGGTTCTTTAATTTGGGTGATAGAGGTTGGAAGGACCACAGTCGATAGGCGATAGAGGTTCGAAAGACCAAAGTTTGGCAACAGTGGCCAGAAGTGTCATAGTTGTTAGTAGACAGTGATCGGAGGAAGGCCTGAGAGTGGATATAAGATGGAGGCCTAATGGTGATGGTTAGGTAGAGGTTTAGCAGCGACAACCTAGTGGCTCGGATTTGTCAGTTGTGGTGTCGAGGTGGAGCTTCAGGATTCTTTAAGCCCCAAAGCTCTTCTCTTCTTCCTCCTTTCTCCTTCCCCCAATGTGAAAAATGGGGGATTTATATATAGTTTTTTGGGAGTGAAATGGCTAGTATATATGGAGAAGATCAAATACAAGTTGAGAGTGTTCCATCGGACAGCTGGTATTAGCTCCCTTGATCATAAAGCATTTATCAACCATTTAAGTGCCTTAGAGATGTCAAAATTGAGTGATCTTGGGCTCATTGGATTTTTCTCATCAACCTACTCGATTCAACCATATGTGTGCCATATTTAAATATCATTTAGTCATCCAATTAATGCTTTGAAGCTTTCAAATTGGCTTTAGTTTTTTAATTTGGGCCCATTTGGGCTCGGATTGGACCGAATTTGCTATCGTTGGGCTTGTCTCTTTGAGATATTTAGTTTGACTATAAGCTTGTTGAAATCAGAGTTTGGATGACCCTAAATATTAATTTAAAAATTTTCAATCCAGATTTGCATCGAGATTCATGCTCGGTCAAGATAATTTTTTAGTGAGAATGTTGGTCTGTTAGTTTATTCGGTATGGCCATAGTCGGATGATCATGTTCAGAAGGATTATTCAGCAGAAGGTAGAGGTTGGAAGGGCTGTAGTCTGGTAATGGTATTCAGAAGGATCATAATTTGATAATAATAATTTTAAGGACCATAGTCGACATGAAGGACCATAGTTTGGCAACGGTGGCCAGAAGGGCCATAGTCGTCGGTCGACAATGATCGGAGGAAGGTCCGAGAGTGGCTACAAGATGAAGGCCTAACGATGATGGTCGGGTAGAGGTTTAGCAATGACGACCTAGTGGCTCAGATTTGTCGGCTGTGGTGTTGAGGTAGAGCTTCAGGATTCTTTAAGCCCTAGAGCTCTTCTCTTCTTCCTCCTTTCTCCTTCCCCCAATATGAAGAATGGGGGGTCTATATATAGTTTTTTGGGAGTGACATGGCTAGTATATATGAAGAAGATCAAGGACATGTTGAGAGTGTTCCATCGGACAATTGGTATTAGCTTCCTTGATCATAAAGCATTTATCAACCATTTAAGTTCCTTAGAGATATCAGAATTGAGTGATCTTGGGCTCGTTGGATTGTCTCATCAAGCTACTCGATTCAACCATAAGCGTGTCATATTTGAATATCATTTAGTCATCCAATTAATGCTTTGAAGCTTTTAAATAGGCTTGGGTTCTTTAATTTGGGTGATAGAGGTTGGAAGGACCATAGTAGGTAGGCGATAGAGGTTAGAATGACCATAGTTTGGCAACGGTGGCTAGAAGTGTCGTAGTTATCAGTAGACAGTGATCGGAGGAAGGCCTGAGAGTGGCTACAAGATGGAGGCCTAATGGTGATGGTCAGGTAGAGGTTTAGCAGCGACGACCTAGTGGCTCAGATTCGTCGGCTATGGTGTCGAGGTGGAGCTTCAGGATTCTTTAAGCCCCAAAACTCTTCTCTTCTTCCTCCTTTCTCCTTCCCCCAATGTGAAGAATGGGGGATCTATATAGTTTTTTGGGAGTGACATGGCTAGTATATTTGGAGAAGATCAAGGACATGTTGAGAGTGTTCCATCGGACAACTGGTATTAGCTCCTTTGATCGTAAAGCATTTATCAACCATTTAAGTGCCTTATAGATGTCAAAATTGAGTGATCTTGGACTCGTTGGATTTGTCTCATAAAGATACTCGATTCAATCATAAGTGTGTCATATTTGAATATCATTTAGTCATCCAATTAATGCTTTGAAGATTTCAAATTGGCTTTGGTTTTTTATTTGGACCCATTTGGGCTCGATTGGACCAAATTTGTTGTCGTTGGGCTTGTCTCTTTGAGATATTTAGTTTGACTATAAGCTTGTTAAAATCAGAGTTTGGATGACCCTGAATATTAATTTAGAAATTTCCAATCCATATTTGCATCGAGATTCATGCTCGGACTATAGTCTGGTAATGGTGTTCAGAATGATCATAGTTTGATAATAATGGTTTGAATGACCATAGTCGGTAGGTGATAGAGGTTGGAAGGATCATAGTTTGGCAACGGTGGCCAAAAGGGTCGTAGTCATTGGTCGACAATGATCGGAGGAAGGCCTAAGAGTGGCTACAAGATGGAGGCCTAACGGTGATGGTCGGGTAGAGGTTTAGCAATGACTACCTAGTGGCTCAAATTCGTCGGCTGTAGTGTTGAGGTGGAGCTTCAGGATTCTTTAAGTCCCAAAGCTTTTCTCTTCTTCCTCCTTTCTCCTTCCCCCAATGTAAAGAATGGGGGGTCTATATATTATTTTTTGGGAGTGACATGACTAGTATATATGGAGAAGATCAAGGACATGTTGAGAGTGTTCCATCAGGCAGCTGGTATTAGCTTCCTTGATCATAAAGCATTTATCAACCATTTAAGCTCCTTAGAGATGTCAGAATTGAGTGATCTTGGGCTAGTTGGATTGTCTCATCAAGCTACTCGATTCGACCATAAGCGTGTTATATTTGAATATCATTTAGTCATCTAATGAATGCTTTGAAGCTTTTAAATAGGCTTTAGTTCTTTAATTTGGGCGATAGAGGTTGGAAGGACCATAGTCGATAGGCAATAGAGGTTGGAAGGACTATAGTTTGAAACAGGTGGCCAGAAGTGTCGTAGTCGTCAGTAGATAGTGATCGGAGGAAGGCTTGAGAGTGGCTACAAGATGGAGGCCTAACGGTGATGGTCGGGTAGAGGTTTAGCAGCAATGACCTAGTGGCTCAGATTCATCGGTTGTGGTGTCGAGATGGAGCTTTAGGATTCTTTAAGCCCCAGAGCTCTTCTCTTCTTCCTTCTTTCTCCTTCCCCTAATGTGAAGAGGCTAGTACATATGGAGAAGATCAAGGATATGTTGAGAGTGTTCCTGTTGGACAACTGGTATTAGCTTCCTTGATCATAAAGTATTTATCAATCATTTAAGTGCCCTAATATATATATATATATATATATATATATATATATATATATATTATATATATATATATTATACATAAGAATGAATATGTGAAATATTTGTGGCTACAAGTTTGCATTTTGGTATACATAGTTCCATTTTATCTTAACCTTCATTTTGATGATGCTTTGCCTTTTTATCGATATATTATTACTGAATATTGGAATCAGGACAAAAGAGAAACTGTGATTTTATCTTTATTATTTCTCTGAGTGAATGAGAAAAAGAGTACAAATTAACTTTGATAGAATTGTCTTACTTGTTCAATAAATCTAACGGGCCATATAAGTGATAATATTTTGTCATTTCACTATAATTGAAATTTTGAAATTTAATTACAAGTTATAAGATATTTTTAACTCACCAACATATTAAGAAAATGCATACATGATTGGGGCCTTGCGTTATTATTAGAATCCCTTAGTTAAACTAGTAAAGCACATTTTCTAATAAAGAGAAGAGAAAAGTTGTTAGGTTTCATCTAGTCAACTGATTACAAAAGCAAAGTACATACAAAATTTAGAAAATTTTGAGCCAACCTTACGATGTGTAATGCATTTATTTATTTATTTTATATGAAAAGAAGTGTTTTTTTCTTTTAAAATTCCAAAATAATTATTAAAAAATTAAAAATATTGTAGAAAATTTTGAAAAAACTCTTTAGCTTCCCCCATTCTTGCTCCTATAAATACCCCCCTTGGGGTTTAGGGAGAGAAGATAATTTTTCTTAATTATTCAAAAGTTTCTCCCATAATTTGAGGGAAAAATGGGCTGACATTTTTTTATATCTTTTTCTTAAATTATAGGCATTTCACTATCTTGAATAGGCAATATCCCCTATCAAGTTATAGTGTCCCTCTTTGTATAGAAGGAGTAGTTCTTATCTTTCTTCTCACATACTTCTTTTTACATTAAAGGTAATCTATTATCCTGAATAGGCAGTATCCCCTATCAAGCTCCAGTGTCCATCTATGTCGATAACAATTCTCGATAAGAATAGAGTACCCATGACAAAAGAAGCTCACCACCTCTTGTACAAAATGATGTTCCAAAGAGATTTGGCGGTAGCAACACTCAAGAGGATACCCGGAGATAGTCAGTGGACGAGAAAAAAATTCAATGATGATTGATGGTCGGTAAGAGATTCAACGATCATTAGTTAATCATTTGGTGTAGGGAGTCAGGCTATATACCAATGAAAGCATAACAAAAGTGGTTAGGTGAAATTGCAATGTTGACACTCGGGCGGTGAACTAATAGCAATGGTCGAGCTGTATTTTGTTGGAGATACTAAGTGTGCACACTGAAGGAGCAGACAATAATCAACTTGGTGGAGGGGTCGTACACTATGCTGACTGCCATAATTAAGCGACACACTCATATTGCCAATTAAGTGGAGGTTTAATGGTCTGATAATGATTTGCAAGAAGTTTTATTCTTATTGATGTGTTAATCATTGCCCCCAAAAAGGTTCGATCGGGCACATACTCCTCCACTAGGATTCATTATAATGTATGAGATGATGTTAACCTATATTTAAAAACTTGGAAAAATACACTAGGAATGTTTGACCTGTCTGAGGTTATTTGTCAAATCATTGCTTGATGGTGTTAACCTGTGTGGAAGAGGTTTAGGAAATACACCAAAGATTTTTGACTTAATCGAGATTATTTTCAGAGCATTACTCTATGACATTAACTTGTGTGGAAGACTGGGAGAATCAACCAATAATGTTTGGCATATCCGATGTTGTTTGTTAGAGTGTTGCTCGATGATGTTATCCTTTGTGGAAGAGATCAAATCCCTCTGGGATGGATTATATCTTTATTGGGAGGGGTGATGCCATGTGTATCACAAATCAAAGGTGAAGATTGGTCTATCTCTAGATCAATTCTGCCTTTTTGAGGTCAAGATTAAGACTTTGTCCAAGGTGTAGAAGTCCATATGAGGACTATATAGAGCTTAAAATTACTTGAAGTGTTATTGTATTTGTTGGAAGCTTTATGAAAAATAGTTGCCAATAATATTGACTTTGAAAATATTGGAAGAAATTTTCTTGGCTGCAGTTGCATTGGAAGTTGCAACTAATGTTACCCCCAGTCCAAATTTTCTTCCACAAAATTGATGCATCATTAGCTAATGCTTGAGGGGAGATAAAAATTACATAAGGTTACCCTCAATATCAAAGGACTCCTTTTGGATCAGATAATGGATCATGGCAAAGGGATTATCTTGCTTCAACCATGCCCAAGAAGTTGATATGAATAACCTTTCTGGTTATAACAAAAATTGCCCCCCAGCCAGTAATCGTTTCCCACAAATGATTCCAAATCGTTGCTTCTTGAAATATTCAGTGGTAGAGAAATATAAAGTTTAGCAACTAGTTTTGTACGAAGATTCAGTACACAAATAGATAAAATATTAGGGTGCATCATGCATAAGAGACACCAAAATTGTTACATGAAAAACTCCTAAAAGAATGAACAACCATGGGGCCTTGCCTAGTCGAAATAATTACATTAGTATTTGTAGTTGATTACAAATAATGCTTTTTTCTTGATGAAGGTGTTGGCTCAATATATAAAATATTCATTATATGGAGCATATTACATAGTTGAAATTGGAGGATCCGATGACATGAGAGTTGCTTTCAAGAGAATATTGGCATGTTCATTTATTCGGTAGGATCATAGTCAGATAATAATGTTTAGAAGGACTATAGCCGACAGACAATAGATGTTATAAGGATCGTAGTCTGGCAATGGTGGTCGGAAGGATCATAGTATGACAATGGTGCTCGGAAGGATCGTAATCGGTGGGCGATAGAGGTTGGATGGACCATAGTCTGGTAAAGGTGGTTGGAAGGACCGTAGTCGTCGGTCGATAATGATCGGAGGAAGGCCTGATAGTGGATGCCAGATGGAGGCCTAATAGTGATGGTCAGGTAGAGGTTTAGTAGCTGCGGCCAGGTGGCTCAGATTCGTCAGCTATGGTATGAAGGTGGAGCTTCATGATTCTTCAAGACCTAGTGTTCTTCTCTTCTTCCTCCTTCCCTCAATGTAAAGAATGGGGGGTATATTTATAGTTTTTTGAGAGTGGCATGACTAGTAAATATGGAGAGGATCAAGGACATGTTAGGAGTGTTCCATCGGACAGCAAGTATTAGCTCCCTTGATCATAAGGCATTTATCAAACATTTAAGTGCCTTAGATATGTCAAAATTGAGTGATCTTGGGCTTGTTGGATTCGTGTCGTCGAGCTGCTCGATTTGACCATAAGCGTGTCATATTTGAATATCATGTAGTTATCTAATTAATTCTTTGAAGCTTTCAAATAAGCTTTGGTCTTTTAATTTGGGCCTATTTGGGCTCGGATTGAACTGAATTTGGTGTCATTGGGCTCGTCTCTTTGAGATGTTCAATTTGACTATAAGCTTGTTGAAATCAAAGTTTGGACGATCCATAAATTTAATTTAGAAGTTTTCAATCCATATTTGCATTGAGATTCGTGCTCGGTCAAGTCAATTTTTTGGTGACATATCAGCATTGAAATATTTTTGAATTGTTTGGTTGAATACACTACAAACAGGGGTGGAACCATGAATAGCTCAATGTGAGCAATTGTCCACCCTTAACTATCTTGTCGAGCTTCAATAAATATTGTTGCCCATATTCTAAGAAAAAAAATTCTTTTTCTATTTCATATATATGATTATGTATTTTACAATTCTATTTTGTCCACCCTTAAAAGAAAGTTTGGTTTCGCCCCTGAGTCTACAAATGTAGGATTCAAAGTTAAATTAATGCAATGTACAATCCTATGGCTATGGTGATCACATACAGTGGGTGGTGATCGTCAGCAATGGTGGTGATTGATGGCTATAGCAGTGATAGTTGGTGACAATAAATATGCAAAATGGCTAAGGCTGGTATCGAATTTGAAATTTGATAAAATTGAATAAATTTGAAATATATTTAAAATAAGCTAATTAATAAACATTAAATTCATCATAAAATATTTTACATTTAAAATACAGCCATTTAAATAACACAATTTTTTTTAAAATTTATATTTAGCTTGATTTACCCTCAAAATATACCCCTGCCCAAAAGCCCGCTCCTCACCTAAATTTTTTTTTAAAAAAAGTACAGCACTATTCGCATAAAACTTCCGTGCGGCTACCGGCACAGATCACATGGAAATGCCGCGACCTTTCACGACCGACTTTCGTGCAGGAAAAATCGGGTTAAGTATGACGTTAGCGAATCTCCATAGCAGATCTTGCGGGCCACCGCCAGGCCCACCCAATCAACAGAGGGCCCACCACGACATTATCTCTAGTGGCCCAGGTCAAGCTTGCATTATCCCGAAATTTGCATGCATGCATGCATGCGCAGCTACTTCGCATTCTTTCCTTTTCCAAGCGGTCGTCACATGACTACGCCTATTTCTCGTATTCACACAAAATATTTTGTGCCGATCTCTTCGAATAAAAAATGAATATAACACCAAGCAAATTCTATCATCACTTGATATTATCAAATCTTACTTGGTTGTTGGCGGGCATCTCTAACCGAACGTTATTCGGGTGTTTATAGTTCACGTGAGCATCCAACCGAGCATTGCAGTGCTGAACAGTGAGTCATCAATATTGGCGTCGCACTATTGAACAGTGTATATTTTTGAGTTTTGAACTTTGTGATACCAATATTGACATCGTACTGTTTACGAACGTATTTTTTTAAGAAAAAAAGATAGAGAAAGAATATGCACAAAAATTTTTCTTTGTGTTTTAGAAATGGAGTTCGGTTGGAGATGAATTACTGTTTGATATGTCCCTTACTACATTTTGATGTGGAAAATAAGTTTTTTGGTTGGAGACGCCCTTACACGTTTAATAAGTTTTGTTTATTGAAAGGGATTCGTTTTGTCTTTTATTATTAGAAAAATTGTGATGAATTTATGATTTTGTTTGGAACGATTTTCTCACTGTTTTGTTTTTCAGACTATAACTACTGCTTTGTTTGGCAACTTTTTTTTTACTTCTTTTAAGAATTTTTTCTGCTACGAAGCTGCTTTCTATTGTAGCTTTATAAGATTTTTTTTTTTTGGCAATATCAAAATTTTATTGGCAAATGTGATTTCAGTTTTAAGAACAAATAGAATGAGAAAATTTATGAAATTTATATTAGATTTTTATATTGTAAACTACATGACTTTTGTGATATGAGCCGCATCCTCTAAACACTCATTTGATGAACTAATTGATTTTGATTGTAAAATATAAATAATTAAACTGACCAAATTATTTTTCGAGCCAAATTAAATTGAAATGAGCATTAATTTGGCCAATTCGATTTGAATTTGAAATTTTAATTAATTTTAGTAATAAATCTTATTATCGTTAGTTTAAATAAGATAACTATCAAAAAGAATATAAAATAATCTTCGTTAAAATTTATAAATTTAACATTTGGAAAAAGTAATATCGTATGAATTTTATGTCACTTGTTTATTTATAATGTTTTATTGATTTATTATTGAAAAATTAATCTAATTAAGTTAATTTTTTCATCGGTTTTATATTTTAGAAAGTTCCTTCTAAAAGGAACTTTTTTTTAGAATAAATGTTGAAGGGGTATTGATATTGTTGGGAGGCCTTTTGATGAGATAGATTGGCTAAAAATGCTTATTTACATTGAGTTTATTGGTTGAGGATATTATCTAAAAATTTTGGTAGAAAGGTGAGTATTTAAGAGGGCTATGATTGAAGAAAATCAAGACTACTTATTTAAAATATCTCCATAGGGAATATATTTTAAGTGGACTAAATTGGAAAAAATTATGGTGGAAAGTTAGCTTAGGATGCGAGCTATGTTTTGGAGTAGTTTAGAGTTTAGGGTTTAATTGGGTTTAATGCCTTGTTGAGATTTGGAAAATAATATTAGATAGTTGGCTACCTAAGCTGTCTAAGTAGGGTTTAGAGTGGCTTTATGATCTTGAATGATAAATGGCTAGTATTGAGAGGGTTAATGTCGACAATATGCATATGAATGGCGTGCATTGAAAGTGTGTATAAGTCTTATAAGCAATGGCATGCATCGATACTATTGGTGATGATGGGCAAGGTTGTTTGCATGCATTTATATAATCGAGCAATAGTGTTCACGAGGCTATGAATAATTAATCATAGTCAGAAAGTCATAATCATGCACAATGGTTAGAACATCATAGTTTGACAACAATTGTTAGGAGATTCTAGTCAGGTAGCAATGATTAGATGATGGTGGTTAAGAGATCATCATCTGGTGAAGGCAATTCGGTAATGATAGTTTGGATATTATTGTCAAATGATAATGGTTAGGAAATCGTAGTCTAGAAACGATGATCAAGAAATTTGTAGTTTGATACTAATGGATGAATGATGATGAACATGAGACATATAATTAGGTGATAATAGTTAGTAGATCGTAGTTAGGCAGTAACTATTGTTTCTAGTAATCATTGGCGATTTGGTGTCGGATGCCTACTAGAACTCTAAGCTCTCTAAATTTAGCTCAAGGTCAAGTCTCCCTCTTTCATTTGAATAAGGGTGTCTATTTGTAGTTTTTGAAAGTAGTGTTTTATTTGTTTTGTTTAAAGTCCCAAGACACTCCATTGGATAACTCAATATTAATTCCCTTGACCATCCATTGTTCCTTCCATATTTAAGTGCATTAATGACCTTGAAATTAAATGATCTTAAATTTGTTAGATTTCTCTCTTAGAAATGCTTAATTTGGCTATAAGCATATAAGATTCAGAGATCATTTAGTCCTCCAAATGAACGTCATGAAGCTTTCAATTATGCATAAGTATTTGATTTTGGCTCATTTTGACTCGAATCCTATCATTTTTGAGATCGTTGAATTTGTATCATTAAGATGTCCAGTTCAGCTATAAGTTTTTTGAAATCAGAATTTAGATGATCATGAATTTAATTTTAAAAGTTCATTACTTAAGTATTTTTAACTCATAAGAAGCATGTAAAATTTTTTAAAATATTTTTAAAAATAACTTATTTTATTTTCAAGAATAAAAAATAAAAATAAAAATAGTTAAAAATATAAACTAAAAATATTTTCAAAAATAAAAAAACTAACCCAAACGACCCATATTTGCATTTTCTAAATTTAGAGAAAAAGCATATTTAATAAAATATTAATTATTTTTTTTATAAAATTAAATCTTCAAAATGGCCTATTTGAAAATTATTTATAAAGTTCAAAATTCTTGTTAATTTTTAAATAAATTTAATTAAATGACAAACTTTAAAATTATCATATAATTTTAAATTTTATATCATGTTTGATTATTTTCGACAGTACCATAATTAAAAGAGAATAATTTCAAATTTTCAATACATATTGCATAAGTTTTATATATTTATATATAATATTTTAAAATCTCATAATGATTAGATAATTATATACATAAACATAAAAATGTTCAAATATTAAATGTGTAAATATATAAAAATTACGTGGTATATAGTTAAATTCTAAAAAATAATAACTATATGCTCCAACTAATTCTCTAATTACATATTTCTATCATTAAATAACAAATCACATATTTTAGGTAAAAAGTAACTAAAACCAGTCGTAAATGTAAAAATTTTCTGCAAAACGATTTGCTCGTCCTCTCAAAATCGAACGAGATCTTGAAAGCTCAGTCAGATCATTTTGAAGTCTGCCTCAGTCAACAGCTATAATGCAATTTCATTAAGTTGGAGGACCAAATTGGCAAATGCGACAAACCCAAACTTGCACCTACGCTGTCCCCGCAGAGATCCTCATTATCGTGCATTGTACATTCCACGCTTCCTCGCCATAGAGCTGTCGCGGATTTCAGCATTGATGATCACACTTATGCTGAACCCGCGGGTCTTCATACCATCTGGTAAAAAAACAAAAGCTGCGGCCACCGAGCAAGAGAGGAGGTAAAGTTGGAGAGCTCATTTGCTTGCTCTGTAATTCAAATCGGAGCGAATTGTTGAGGAAGAGCTGAAGATTCAGTTGATATTCGATCGGATCTTGGTTTTGATGTGTTGGGATTTTGGTGGGGTTTGTGTTTGCTTTGCTTCTGCGGCGAAGATTCCATTATGAAGGGGGAATAGAACAAAAGGACGGAGCAGAGGGAGAGGAAAAGCCAGTAATTAATCCCCTTCTTCAGTTTCTTTCTCTATTTCAATCCATATCCATTTCTTCAGCTTATTGGTTTGAGGAGGATATTCATATTATGGCGGTAGCTACAGAGACGCAGTTCCACGTCTTGGCAGTGGATGACAGCATCATTGATAGAAAACTCATTGAGCGATTGCTTAGGACTTCGTCCTTCCAAGGTATTCTAGCTCGAAATGATAAGAAAATGATCGCTGAGGGGTTAGCGTTTTGATTTGTTCTGCTTTGTTTTTTAATCTAATTTGACGCTTGGATGTTGATTTTGATAAGTTTTGATTGCTTTATTTCTCCCTTTTAGTGACGGCGGTAGAGTCAGGAAGCAAAGCACTGGAGTTACTTGGCCTTCGCGAGGATTTGAAGAGCCCCCCATCTGCTCCTCCTTATCAGAATGTGAGCACTAGACCATCTTTTAATCTTAATTTTGAGGGATTTTTGGAGATTCGTGTTTTAGGTCTTCTCTTTATAATTCAGGAGATTGATGTGAATTTGGTTATCACCGACTACAGCATGCCTGGAATGACTGGGTACGATCTATTGAGAAAAATCAAGGTAAGCTTTTCTATATGCTTTTTTTTTAAACTTTTTCTTTATCTTTTAATAATCCCTACAAAGTTTTCAATTCGTTTGTTTGTTTGATTCAATAATTGTGGAAATGTGTGGAAATGTGTGAGAGTTCATTGTTGATGGTTTATTCAGGAGTCATCGGCTTTGAAGGATATCCCTGTTGTGATTATGTCATCTGAAAATGTGCCTTCCAGGATCAACAGGTGAGAAGCAGCTCATTTTAGTTTTATCTTGATTTCAAAGTTCTATTACGGGACTGATCCTCTTTTTCATCGTTTCACTACACCTGTGTAAAAAGAAAGATTATAATAATAATAAGTAGCTATTTGGTTAATGCTATGAAACTTTATATGGTTAACCGATGAACTGTTATCAACCATTTATTATTGGAATAATTATGTTATGTAGATTAAATTGCATATGCTATACAAATAGTAGTGAACCAAATAGATCCTAAATTGAATGAATAAACATTAGAATTGTGGTGAAACTTTTCTCAGATAGAAATACATCTTACCCTGTTTCAAATAATAACTTCTAAATTTTAAATTAATAGTGTAATGTTTGGGTAATTTGTTTGTTGTTTGAATTCCTATTGGTTATTCTTATCACAAATAAAGGAAAAGGAAATTCGTTAATTTGTTAATAGATTTTGGAAAATGCTATGTAGAACCTAAAATAAGTTTGGTTGTGAAAGGATTTGTTACCTTATGATTAAAGTATAATTTTTTTTATCATAAGTTTAGATCACATAGTTTTGAATTTATCACTGTTTTTTTTTCTTGAATAATAGGCTTAGGTTTCATTTGGGACTGCTTTCTTACTGCTTCATGAAGTAACTTTTTAATGCAAAAATTTTTAATTTAAAAAAATTATACTAAAAAATTACTTTATAAAGCAGTAAGAAAGTTGTCCCAAACGAAGCTATCTTTATTAGAAATAGCTTAGTATGAAAAAAAATTTGTTGAGGAGGTGCAGAACATCTTCAGTAGCTCTGTTTCGTCTTAAATGATAGAATGTCACCTCCATTAGTGAAGCTATTAATTGGCTGAAATGGACTTTTTTTTTCTCTTGTTGTTTCTTTCACACGTTATTCTTTCCCAAGCAAAGAAGTGAGCGGTCATAAATTTCTTGATGTGCAAAATCTCTACTTATATCTACGTATTATTAAAGATTATGTCCTTTTCCTGCCTAACAAAATCTTCTCCAGATTGGGGTAAGTTCCCTGCTTCCCCCAAAAGAATATAAATTTCCCAGTTCTGCTCAGTGGAATCTGCGAATAGGAATAAAAGAAAAGCATTGGTCGTTTTAATCAGTGCTCTTTCCTCTTCTGTCAAACATCCCTAAATATTTCCCTGTTCTATGCTAGATTTTATTTGATCCTCACGAATCACTTCAACATTTATGAAATCTTAAAAAAGAGGAAGAGAAAGAGTACACACCAGATCTTTATTGAATGATACTTCATAAAACATATTTTTTTGATCCTCACGCATCACTTCAACTTTTGTGAAATGACATCAATATATATGATTTTCTTAAGAGTTATAGAAGCAGCTACCTTATTTTGTGTGGATATATGTTTGGGGAGTAGTGTAGCATCAACCAAAGTTATTTCTTTGTCTAGATTTGTGAGTTGGACTTTATTTATTTATTTTTCTTGTGTTTGTGACCATCACAGATGCTTGGAAGAAGGGGCTGAAGAATTCTTACTAAAACCAGTGAAGCAATCTGATATGAATAAGCTAATGCCTCGTATACTGAAAGGGAAATCGAAAGAAAATCAGCTGGAAAACAACACTAATAATGGCTTCTGCAAGAGTTGCAGCACTGTTACTAGTGAGAACACTATTGACAACATGAAGAGTAGCACGAATAGTACTAATATAAGTGGCAACAAAAGGAAAGCCATGGATGAAGGGTTTTCACCTGAGAGAAGAAAGCCAAGATTATCAAGCAGCAACATCAGCAGTAACTGGCAATGTTGTGACATATAGAAAGGTTCAAAAACCCTTTTTCCCCCCTTAATTTTCATACACCGGAGCTTTTCTTTTATTTGTTTCTTTGCCTTCTGTTGCCAGGAAAATCTATAATCATGAGATTATACAATTCGATTTTGCTGTGCTTACAAAATCCTGTAATTTTAGAAATAACTACGTATATGATGGGGCGTGCTATAGCTTTATCATCAAAAGTGAAGCATTCATGGCCAATTGTTTAAACACAAAGGTTGTTCCACCAAGCTCATATATTAAGCAACATATTTTAAGATTTATCGCTCATTATTCTCAAAATACATCTTTATGTTAGAAAGCTAATGCAATGAAATGTGAGATGTATGATGTCGGAGTTTGGGGAAATTATTCTGTGTGGATATCGAACACAACTCTACGTCCGGAGATCAATCAGCATGCGCCACATCAGCTGTACCGAGCGCGGTACCGAGCACAATACCGAGTGGTACCGAGCACAGTACTGAGTAGAGGGTGACGTGACGCATTTTTATTGGGCTCTGAACGACGTTCGGTATCCGCACAGAATAATTTCCTTGGAAATTGATCCTTTGGATATTTCAAATTACTTTTTTTTTTTTTGAGGGTATATTGTGAACCTTATCACACTCAGCATATTTATTATTTTGGTTGATATATTTTGATGATTATTTGTTTAATGGGCGCTGCATTAGAACTATATATTTTTTCATAGGTTTAGTGGCTTGGACATATTGGTGATGGTAGGATCTTAGGAAACTAAATATTTTATCCTTATAGTATAAGCAATATAAAATCAATCATAATGTTACAACTTTCATTATAAACTTGTATGGCTCATAGGTTAAGATTTCAAAAGTAAAAATAGGTTTAATATCCTCTTTATGAGTTTTAAATTGTGTAGTCTACTGATTGCTTTATACCTAAGAATCTATAACTGATACAAATCATTTGTATGGTCTTGTAAGTCACATGTAGACTTCAAAATTCCTTATCTTAAGGATTAGATATTTAAAAATAACTGCATTTGTTAGTTCTAATACATATCCTTTATGGTCAAGCATCTTAAGTTACATTATAAGTTATCTTTTCTTGATTCAAAATAGTCAAGCTTATCTTACATAGCATAAAGATCAAAACTATATGATTTTAAAAGCGCTTAAGTGGATTTAGGCTTCGTTTGGGATGGCTTTCTTACTGCTTCTTAAAATAACTTTTTAGTACAAAAATTAAAAATTTTGTATTAAAAAGCTGCTTTAGAAAGCAGTAAGAAAGCCGTCCCAAATAAAACCTTAGTCGACCAATCTTTTATGAGAAGGATTGTTATACCAAAGGTCAACCTGACTTAACCTTTGTTGGGATTTCAAATTACAAGTCTTTTATATTTGCTAGATTTAGGTCTGAGTTATTATCTTATCAGTGGTTCTCAATTTAGATCTAAGATTTGAGATTAACGAACCTCAGTTATATTATAAGTTATCTTTTGTTGGGCATTTTATCAACCTTATAGTACTAAAATGTGAACTCCAACTTTTAAATGAATTGATCAACTAAAACATGAAATTAATTCTCAAAATATAAATCCTAATATAGAATACTATTGAGTATTTTTGAGCTTCTAAGAATCAAGTACTTGTATATTCCTTATTTAGCTTTCTTATGAAATAAATTTCAAGTTGATCAAATTATTTTGAAATTCCAAGATCAACTCTTTGAAATATAATTTTTAAATTATTTGAAAATATTAATTAATATTTTAATCATAAGTTTTCTTTGGGTATAAATACTCCTTAGATGTAATTAATCATAGAAATTACTATTGTGGGAAATCTAGATCCCATAAAAAAATAAATCATATTTGATGCAAATATGTTTAATAGAGAAAGATCCTTAGAAATATAAATAAATTTGAGTTTTCAAAATCTACATTAGTTATTGAGTTCATGATGAAATAATATTTTTATCATTTAAAATAAAATATTAATTCTTATATTGTATTCGATCACAAAAATATTTCAAATATGTTAATAAATTGGTTTTTGAGTAAGTCTTATGGTCAATTTCAATGGATAAGCAAAGTATTGAGCCAATGAGAAAGGAATTGTGTGTTCATGCAACTAATTGGGTCCTTGAATAATTAGGTGTAAGCATGGGAAGAGATCTACCCTAGACCTGAGTAAGGTTAAACCTATTTGAAGAGATTTAAATTAATTTGAAATTGAATGATCAATAGAATCCTCCTATGCTATCTCGTAAGTTCAATGGGATCTTATAATCATCTTAAGGTCTATTCGACGTCTGATGAGGCCTAACGTAATATTTCTGGCTGGAATAAGCTACGGTTGGGCTTATAGATAAGCTAAGAGATTGAGGTTTTGTTTGGGATAGCTTTTTTACTGCTTTCTAAAGCATCTTTTTAGTACAAAAATTTCAAGTTTAAAAATTTTTGTATTGAAAAATAACTTTAAAAAATAGTAAAAAAGCTGTTCCAAATAAAGCCTGAAATTGATAACAAAGTGCTTGAAGCAACTCAAGAAATAGCCCCCCCCCCCCCCCCCCCCCCACCTTTTTTTAACTTCTTATTTCGTTTGTCCCATTCAATATTTTGAAAAGCAGACTCCTTTTGAATTTGTTGGGTTCCAATTGTTTCAACTTTGTTGTTCAACCAAGAAATTATCAAAATATTACGGTTAAGTACTTATGGATATTAATAATTCATCCTTAATGAATTAGGAAATTCGTATTGATCATCAACAGTACATTAATTAGGAGATTATAATGTTAATAAAAATGTCTCTATGCAATGAAACGTTATTGAGTTATTTAGGTTTTGTTTGGAGTGATTTTCTTAATCTTTTCTAAAATGGTTTTTAGTATAAAATTTTTAGTTCAATATATTTTTGTATTAAAAAACTGTTTCAGAAAACAGTAAGAAAGCTATTAGTTTGGGACAATTTTATTATTGTTTTTTAGAATAATTTTTTAGTACAAAATTTTTTTGGACTAAAAAGTTACTTTAAAGATCAGTGAGAGTCGTCGCAAACGGAGCCTTAGTCGGACAAGATCATAAGACTAATTCAATAGTCATCACCAATCTTTTATGAACTTAATTAATAATTCTGTTGGGCTTTTTCTTCAAAGGAAAATGCTTTTTTAGGCCAAGTTATACATAATCAAATCATTGTTTTGACTATGTGATTATTTGGGATCAATTTTAATTTTTTAAATATTATTTATTTTTTATTTTTGATATATCACCAAAATTTTACTTGATCGGACATGAAACTCGAGGTAAATTTGAGTTGGAAACTTTCAAAATTAAATTCGGGACCATCCGAACTCCAATTTTAACAAACATTTTGTCCAACTGAACATCCCAAAAAGATGAACCCAACGACATTGAATTCAACCCAATTTGAGCCTGAATTGATCCAAATCAAAGACCTAAAGCGCATTTGGAAGGATCAAACCATAAATTGGATGACCAAACGGTTTCCAAATGTAACATGCTTATGGTCGAATCGAGTGGCTTGATGAGACGAATCCAATAAGCCCAAGATCGTCAAATTTTGATATTATTAAGATACTCAAATACTCGATAAGAGGTCATTAATCAAAGGAATTAATATCGACCGTCCATTCAAAAAACTCCCAACATGTCGTTGATCTTTTCTCTATTTACTGGTCATGCTACTCTTAAAAAATTATAAATATATCCCTCATTCTTCATTGAAGATGACCAAGCAAGGAAGAGAAGGAAGAGAGGAAAGGAAGAGAAATTAGAGCTCTCTTGTCACCAGACTCCCACCGGACTATCATCAGACTTCTGCCCGGCCACGGACTGTCGTCGGTCTTTTGCTTGACCACCAACTATCGTCACTTCCACCCGACCATCAACTGTCATCAGACTTCTGCCTGACCACCAGCTGTCGTTGGACTTTCGCTCGGCTACCAACAGACGTTGGATTTCTGCCTGACCATCAATCGACGTCGGACTTCCATCAGATCCTTGTTCGTTACTAGATTTTAACCCGACGGTTGACTATTATAATTTGGTCTTCCTCAACTTTAAGGACGAACCAATCATTTGTAATATATTCAAAATATTAGTGGAATTATTTCAACTATGCGTGGCCCTGTGGTTTTCCCTTCAAGATTTTCCATGTAAAAAATTCTAGTGCTTCTTTTTTTCTTTATTTATGTGATGGATACTTGTGCAACTCTAAGACGAAATATTTTTCTACTTTATCATCATGAATATTGTAGCTCGCAACAATTTGGTACCGTCTGTGAGAAACTCAATCTCACTATCCTAAAACATTACTTCAATGGTCACTAGATATAGCAGTCACACCAATCTTGAAATTAATCTATGAATCAAGGACACCAGGCAGCTGCCTCTTTTTATCTTGGTGGATGAAACCCTACTGGAGAAGGGACTTCAGGACTCTCCCTGGAAGATCGTATCTGAAAAATGGAAGAATCTCAAAATGAAATCCTTCAACTTCTACAGGGGACTTGACAGCCGATGTTAGCACAACAAGAGGAGATTCATCTCCCTCAGAATTCGCCACTATCTGGGGACGTCCGACTTGAACAACTTCATGCAGTACCCCCTTTCCCTCACTCAAGGATTCATCTCCCATCACATCAAGATAATGACCTCGTTAACACAATGAGCTATACACATCCCTCTTGCATAGGACGACCAACTCTTGTACCTCCAATTGCTATTGAAGGATCAATCCAACATTGCATTGATGAAATCCCACACAACGCTTTGTGAAATGAACTATGATGATTAGTTAGGAAAGAGTTTCCTTTAAGAAATGTAAGGCTATCCGTTCATCTTCTGGACTTTAAAGAATCATCCCCTCTAACTGAAGACATCCTTGAAAACCTTGTTCCTATGGGTTTCAAGTTGCTGAGTATAAACGCTTATGATAGATCTTCTGATCCTTATGAGCATATCAATCACTATAGAACCATCATGTATGTCCAATGAGCCTCAGATGCACTCCTCTGGTAAGTTTTAGTTGTTATCCTCAAAGGGCAAGTTCTAACATAATTCTATTCACTTTCAGTCGGAACTATCCCCACGTTCGTCAACTTGGCCAAACTGTTCATCAAATAATTTATGGCCAATCGAAGAATTATTAAGGATTCTTCCCACCTCTTTGGGATTTATCAGAATGAAGGAGGATCATTTAAGAAGTACTTTCAACGATTCTCCATCGAGGTTCGACAAATTTTAAGGGTAGATCTCGAATTGTTGAGAGGCATTTTCCTTGGAGGCCTCCATCCTAATTCCTTCTACTCGGCGCTTATACAAGATATAGTTCATTTATATGCTGACTTAATTCATTGTGTGGAAGCACTTATATCAGTAGATTAAGCCATCAATGCTCATAAGAAATAATTTGAGCAAACTTCCAAAAAATGTCAGAACGCACCTATGATGGATAACTGGTCCTCGTAGCAAAAGAAACAATGGAACAATAACCTACCTCTTCGACCCCCACTTCCACGACGTGAGCCTTGACAAGAAAGGGAGCATACACCACTCAATGTATCTCGAGCAAATATATTAATGGCCTTCCCAGATGAAGAAAATGTTAAGTGACCTAATCCTTTAATGTCAAATACATGAAATCAGGAATAATATTGTCATTCCCACCGTAGCCGAGGACACACCACTGAAGCCTATAAATAGCTTAAGGATGAAATTGAGATACTTATTCGACAAGGCTACCTTTGATGATTCATTCAATATCCACCTGCTCATAATGACACTCCTCCTACTATGGAGTAACCCAAGCAAAGGCAACCATAGAGTAATCGTCAAATGGTTGGCAAGATTGAAACCATCGTAGGAGACCCCTTACTGCCTAATCAAATCTTATTTGCAGTAAATAAAGAGCCTGCTGAAAAAAGTCTAATATTGATCGCTCCATTAATTTTTATAACTTTGATTTGGAGGGAATAAAAATCTCTCATCAAGATCCACTCGTGATTAATGTGGGGATATGCAACCTGTGTTATAATGTTAAAAGAATTTTAGTGAATAATGGGAGCTTTGTGGATGCCTTGTTCTACTTCATTTTTCTTAATATGGGTCTCGCCAAAGAAAAACTTCAACCCGTCGCATGGCCACTATATGGGTTTGATAATCGACCTATATGAGTAGAAGGAACAATCAACCTCCTAGTTGTACTCAGAGAATTTTCTCAATAAGCTATTCACATAATCTAATTTATTATTATAAAATTAGAGTCATCTTATAATTCTATCTTTGGAAGATCTCTCCAATTTATTTTTGGGGCTGCCACCTCATTTCCACATCTTAAACTAAAATTTTTTTGCCCCTAATAGGATCGGTATGGTGCGAGGCGACCATTAAGTGATGCAATCCGGCTATCTTAGGCAGGCACAACCACGCCTTTCAGTCACTTTAAGCATTGAGGACTTTAACCTTCGGAACGAAGATATCTTTCAGAGGGCTTCTCCTATGGAGGACCTCACTTGTATATCTATATCAGACAAGCATCCCTCAAGAATTATACAGATTAGGTCTCTTCTCTTAGATGAAGAGAAGGAAAAGTTTATAAATTTTCTATGTAAAAATCAAGATATATTTGCATGGAGTCTAGTCGACATGCTTGGAATCGATCCTTAAATAATCGTGCACTCCCTCAAAGTGAATCTAACGTGTAAGCCGATTATCCAAAAGAAACAAAATTTTGCACCATATAGTTCGCAAGCAATCAAACAGGAGGTTGATAAACTCTTGGAAGATGGGCTTATACGGGAAGTATAATATCCCACCTGGCTGGCAAATGTTGTCATGGTGCGAAACATTAATGGAGCCTAGAGAATGGGTGTTGACTATACAGATCTCAATAAAACATGCCTGAAGGATGATTTTTCGCTTCTCGTATTGACTAATTGGTCGATATCACATTCGAACATTAAATGTTGAGCTTCATGGATACTTACTCCGGTTACAATCAAATAAAGATGGATCCTGCGGATGATAAGGTAATGATTTTTCGAACAGATAAAAAGTTGTATTGTTATTTGGTCAAGCCATTTTTGCTCAAGAATGCTGAGTCACATATTAGCTCCTCATGAATAAGGTTCTCAAATATCTTATTGGATATACTATGGAAGTGTATATCGATGATATGATAATAAAAAGTCTCAAAAAATTATAACATTTCTCTGACTTTGAATAATGCTTTCACTTGCTACGATGTTATAACATGTGACTTAACCCTATTAGGTGTGCTTTTGGAGTCGCTTCAGGAAAGTTCTTGAGATTCATGGTGACCCACCGAGGGATCGAGGCCAATTCTGAAAAAATCAAGGCACTAAGAGATATGGTGCATCCGAGAAATATCAAGGAAGTTCAGAGACATAATGGAAGGATTATAGTGCAGTCTCACTTCCTGGCCCACTTAGGGAACAAATTTATGCCTTTCTTTAAGATACTCAAAGGCTCTCATAGCTTAGGATTCCAATTGACTAATGAATGCCAAGAAGCCTTCAAACCACTCTCAACTTACCCTTAATCTCCCTCCTATTTACTAGCCATGCCACTCTTAGAAAACTATAAATAGACCTCTCATTTCTCATGGAAAGGGACCCAAGCAATGAAGAGTAGGAAGAAAAGGAAGAGAGCTCTTTTGCCACCAGACTACTCCTCGAACACCACCAAACTTCCGCCCTGCCATCGACCACCGCCGGACTTCCGCCCGTCCACCAACTAACGCCGGACTTCCGCCTAGCCACCAACTAAAGCCAGACTTCCACTGGGCCACCAACTGACGCCGAACTTCCTCCTGGCCACCTACTGATGCCGAACTTTCATCCGATCTATGTTCGTCACTAGATTTCAACCTAACGGTTGACCATTGTAATCTGATCGTTCTCAGTTTCAAGGATGAATCAAACACTTGTAATCTATTCAAACATTAGTGGAATCATTTCAGCTCAACATAGCCCCGTGATTTTTCTCTTTTTCAGGATTTTCCAAGTAAAAAATCATGTGTTTGTGAATTCTTTGTTTGTGTGTTGGATATCCGTACAACGCTAAGACAAGAAAATCTAACTCTATCGCCGCGTATATTCTAGCCCGCAACAAGTATTATTTTTAAGTGGCTCAAACCTCGAAGTGAGATATGAATTTAAGGAAAAAAAAATCTATAGCATAACCATATGGGTTTTATTTATAATTTATAAGGGGAAGTGAGGCATCCTTAATTCCTCCAAACCACCACTCGTTATATGTGAGCTCTCTACTTGAATATTTATAAAATTATTACAATTATTATCTGTTTGACATAGGTTAATTTAGCTAAAAAATATTTCTTTTAACTTAAATTATGTTGGAATAAACTATTATGAAATTTCATTACAAAAAAAAAATTTTCAGAATATATAATAAGATGTAAACAAAGGTCCTCAATTCAATACAGACGTTCATCCTCATGTTGCAATATCTATATCTATTCGTCGGATATTGATATAGATATTACTAGACGAGAATGAAAGTTCGCATTAGATTATAAACCAAAGCATTTTGTAGGTTTAAATTTTGATCTAACAGATTAATTTGAGACGAATGATTCGTTTGAGATAATTTTTCTTGCTGTGAAAATTTTTATACTAGAAAGTTATTTTAAAAAATAGTAAAAAAGTTATCTCAAATGAAATGTATGAGTACTTGTAGGTTTAAATTACAACTTTAAATAGTGATTGCTAGTTAATTATGTAAATAGATTTTAGTTAGACTAAATTATTTACCAAAATGAGCTTTAAAATGTTCAATTTATTTTGAGATGAGTATAATATAAATTATTTATATATTATATTTATCTTTAAAAAATTAAAAATTTTAAATTTATTCAGATCATTTTTTTTAATTTCTGACATAAATTTTATTTTTTTCATATTAATATATCTATAAAAGAAACACACACAAAAAATTAATACTTTGGGAATCGATTAGCATGGGCCGGCCCGAGTCCGAGGCAGTACTCCTTCCAGTTAAATGGGCCTAAAACTTTTTATGCCCGTTAACATTTGCAGAGAACGTGGCCACCACCGACCATTTGATACTGAAATCTTAGCGTCATTTTCCAGGCCCTTATGTTATGATTAATGTACTTCGCTTCATTTGAGACAGCTTCTTCATTATTTTTTAAAATATAATTTTTTTAATTTTCTATTAAAAATTACTTTAAAAAATAGTAAAAAAAATTTTCCAAACAAAACCTTCATCACTTCTTTTTCTGCTGCGGCTGCAATCAAAATAACTTAATTCTTCTCTTAAAATCTTCATTTTCTTTTGTTTCGAGTCAATATTGTCGCTTTTGAAAGAGAATTTTACTTATTTATCTTAAATGCTATTATTTTGGTCAAAATTTTCACTCTTAAAAATAGTTTAATTTTTATTTAATAAAATCACCTATGCTTCGACAGGGGATTTGACATAACTATACCAAAAAATTTAATAAGATTCAGTGAAAGAAAAAAAAGAAGTTAGTACTCTGGGTATATATTCAAAAATCTCGATACATCTTTAATTCAGTGTGCCATCTTCGGTTAAGATCCGACGAACAACAACAAATATTCCTCCATTGAGTCCATCAGATCTCTGCATTTGCTCTTCAGCTCCGTCTGTCGCTATGCTTCAGTTATATCTGTGGTACATATGTTGCTACCTCTTTCAACTAAGGAATCGCACATTGATAAGATGTCACTTACTAAACACATTTATTCTAACCTCTCTCATCCATGTCTTTCGCAATCACATCAACACCAATCCCCTCCATCAAGGTCATCTCACAAGAAACACTATTTTTCATTGTCGTTCCTCAATGATTTAATTATTGATGTAATCTAAACCTGACTTGAGTCAAACCCACCAAACCATTACACGACCCAAGTCATCTCACAAGAAACACTATTTTTTTTTTATTAACATCACATGATTAACCTGAACGACCATTCAGCACCAACACGGGCCAATTAACATGAACACAATACATTTAATGCAAACCGAATAATATTTGGGTCAATTTTAGGTGTTTGAACTAACTCATACTCACTGGAAAATTCAATCGAGCCAAGATTTCATACTCAAAGCCATCCAAAATTTAGTCGGGTTAATCTGAACTAAATTTTTCGAGTTGGGGGTCAGTGCCGAGTTGTTGTGTTGGATGGTTCATCTTGTTTAAGCACATCATTTAGATACAATCCAAAAGCTATATTTTTCAATTTAAATAGTCATATATAGAAGATATAAATATCACATCTTAATGAGCGTAATCCACAAGGATAGATTTTCCAAGTCAATCAATTTTTCTTATTTATTATATATCCAAGGAAAAATGTTTCATCATAGCTTTGATGTATATAAAATATAAATGGAATGGCACTGAGTTGATTTCAGTGGCTGCATTGAAATAATAATACAGCATTCAAAAGAAGCATTTTGCAACATTTTGGTCCCTCCTTTTCCCATTACTTATAAAATGAGTTAGCAAAATTACATCAAATAACAATAGTTCGAGACTTTTATAGTAGTTTTGAAGAACTATCAATCCAAAATTCATGCTTGCCTCTGAATTAGGTTTTTGTCATAATATACAACTAGAGTTGCGAGCACAATAATCACAATCATTGTTACAAGCTTTATAATTAACAAAATTGGTGAAGAAGATGTTTGGGAATAAAATCATGTAATGAAAAACAAACAAGAAAAGAGAAAAACTGTGAAAATGATTATCAGGATTTAACGTAGAAAAATTCAAAATTGGGGAAAAACTATGGAGCTGCACAACACCAAGAAATTGTATAGCTCTCTCTCTCTCTCTCTCTCTCTCTCTCTCTCTCTCTCTCTCTCTCTCTCTCTTCACTTCTCACATCATTCTACGCTCAGAAAAAACAAAGAGTCGCACTTCTATAACACCAAAGGACGCAACCATTTAAGTGAAATTAAAAAAATGCTCAACTCAACTGGCAGCTTTTCATTGTTGTACTTGCAATGCCTCAGAGCTAACTTCTCCATATTGCAGTGCCGTAGCACTGTAGACTACGACCTTGCGACGCAGTGCCCTCAATCTCAGAGGGGCTCTACACCGCTGCCGTGTTGTACGGACAAGAAATTTTTTTCTGGGGGCTTTCCCCTTAAACCCCCCTAAGCAAGAGGCGTGCTGCCCCCTGCGACCCCCCAACGAGTTTCTTGTCGAACTCGACTGACAAAATTAAAGTCTGAGTCAATAGTACAACCCAATTGATCGACACAATTAGATTCCACACAAAACTAATAGAAGTGAGTTGTGCGCAAATAGATAGTCAACACAAATTATATATCAACATTCAATGTAGACAATACCAAGGGTGTTCTTGTTGGATTGCCATAGTAGTACAATTTCTATTCTTTGCCTGAAAGCTCAATTGAAGCAATTTCCATTTAAATGCTTACATCTTTGTTGGGCAATCATTATATGATTCACAGGAATCAATGCAGTATTTAAGAATTAATGCCACGAGTATTTTCTTTCCGAATTGTCATGAATTTACTACAATAATTAACATAAACTTAGAGCATCAAATTGAGTAATTGATACATTATCCCAAAAGGCAAAACATGAATTGATCAAACCTTTAGGGGTTTAGTTTTGTTTAAGCCATCGCGATCTATTAGAATATATCAAAGATTTCTAAAACATAACAAACAACTATAATGCTAGAATAAGTGTGAGTTGAAACATAAGAATTATTTGATTTGTTGAGTTATGTCAAGATATTTTTAAAGAGGTAGTTAAATTAAATTTGAATTGTTTACATAATTGTGTTGATTTACTTTAAGAATTGTTTTTCACTATGTGCAATCCTGAGAAGTTTATGATGAATATTTTGCTTATCTGATTTCCTCCAATTGCTTTGGCCTTTCTTAATATGAGTTCGCTTACTTTGAAACTTTTGAGTTAAAAGAGTGTCTTTATGCACTAAGTGGTAAGAGCCTTTTGATAGGTGATAAGTGTAAATGATGTATTATTTTACGTGTTATATTTTCAGAGAAAATGTATTGATTTATTTGTGTTGTGCAGGAAAAATATAAAAAGGCACAAAATTTTAAGTATTATCCAACGCCGTGGCGTCGGACAAATCAATGCCACAACGCCATCAAGGGCACAGCTAGAGCGCTACAATATTGTCATGGCGGCATTGACTTCTCTATTGGACAGCATCGCAGCTTCAAAATGGTCACTTTTGCAGTTTCATGTTCACTGACTTCAAGCACTGTGGCATCACAACCTATCACGCCTCGACGCCAAAATTGCCACTCGAGCGCTGCAGCGTTTGGAAGTAGCATTATCGTAATGTAGCAGTTATAACTTCTAAAGGACATGATCTGTTAGCAAAATGATGTGATTATTCACTAAGTAACTGATCCACATCAACAAGCACCGTGACAAAGCAAAAGCATTGGCGCATCGGCGTTAGTTCATTTTATGGGCACTGTGGTGCCAATCTTTCAAGCGCCATAGCACTAGTTGCATAATTTGTGTTTTTCTATAAATAGTCATTGTATTATGTTTATAAGGGAGTTCAGTCACTTATACAATTTCAATATTTTTCATAATATTTCTTTAGATCTCTCTTAGAGTTAAATCTAAGATAGATTAGGGAAGTACTAGATACAATCATTAAAATATTTAGTCAACATTTATTAGAGAAACTCCGTATATTAAGAAAGAAGAAGTGTAGAAGAGACACATTGATCATTCCTGGTGATATTGTTCTCTTATATTTTTGTTCTTCTATGATTTCAATAAAAATGAGTTTGCTAATTTTTTCTTTCATATCTAACTAATTCTCTAATTTTGGATTGATGATGTACAAAATATATTAAGCACTAATGAAGATTATTTTGCTCTAAAAGTGAAATGATATTTTTAATATTATTCTGTTCTTTATTTAATGCGCATAGTGGTCATATGTGCAGTTAAAATCTAGTGTGATATATAGTCTCGACGAAGGAATGCAAGAATAACCAAGAATATTGAAATAATATATTTGTATATCTAAATATAGGATGTAAAATATGCTAGGTTCTTAACGAGATGATATTACTATAGGAGGTCAACATATATACTTTTCACCCCTACAAGCTCGACAGAGATCTAGGATCTAGGGATATATATGCTCTGAATCACATTAAAAATAAAAATTTCATTAAAAAGATATGCAATTTATATTTATCAATCCAAAATACTTTATTTAAATATTGTATCCATTATTTTACTATTTTTATTCAGTGATTGAATCTCCACAACCAACAATTTTATTTCAGTAGGATAAATTTATAATTAAAGTAAATAGTCATTATTGATTGCTGAAAAGCATACTTTTTCTTAGGTTCGACACTTTACTATATCATTTTATTACTTGATTTTATACGTATACTTGTGTATATTAAGTGGGGTTTGTTTTTTTTTTATATATCAAAGAAAACCTAAGCATTATTTAGGGAAGATAGAACCTTAAACATTTTTATAATTCAAAATTACATTACATAGCCCCCATCAAGTTTTTTGCATTGTTGTCGAGGAAGTATTTAGCTTTTTACAAAATTTTAACTATATTGTTGAATTAAATGCATAGTTAGACTTACTTATATCCTTTATTTTATTTGTTATTTGTGATTGCATCTTCATTATTGCATTAGTTGCTGTCTTGAATAGTTTTGCATTCTATTTTGTGATAATAATTAAATTTATATTCTAAATATTAGTGCATTTAATTTTATATATATATATATATATATATATATATATATATATATATATATATATATATATATATATATATACATGCAGCGCCGCAGCGCTTAGTCATTTAAGTCAAAAAGTGTGCCTATGCCAAAAGTCAAAAATATATTGTATAATTATAACTTTAATTATTAAAGTTAGGTGAATGTCGTGGCGTACTTAGCAAGCCCCATGACAATATCAAACATCATAATTGTTTCCTTTATAGTGCCGCAGCGGTTCCCTGACATAAGCATCGTGGCATCGACACATATCAAACGTCGTGGCAGTGGCACTTTCCCAAAGTGAAACTTCAATTTCTAAAAATCAGCGCCACTGCGCCACATGGCCTGAACTGTTGTAGTGCTTATCGGTTAACCATTTTGTCATTTCATTCCTGTATTGAGTGTCGCAGCATCTCAACACTTCATTATGTTATAAGTAGGGGATCCATTTTCATTTCATTCAACACCTTTTATTTCCTTTGAACTCTTATCTTTTCTTTAAAATCCTCTCTAAAAGAATGGCTCCTAAGATGTTTGACAAAAAGAGGTCTTCTTCCTCTTTTAATAAGAGCATATTTATCTCTGCTGATGTTGAATCTAGATTTATTGACTCAAGTGTAAACAAAAAATTAATTTTAGAACGAGGTTTTCAGATTCCTACTCAACCCATTATGCAATCATAGCAAGTAAAGGCTGGGAAAGATTCTGTAAAGAACCATTTGCTATTATTATTAATGTTATTTGTGAATTTTTTACAAATGGAAAAGAGGCATTGGATAATAGATGTTATGTTTGTTTTTGATTGGAGTGAATTATTTTGTTTATGAGAATTCTAATTCCAGTTTATATTTTTGATAATTACAAAAGTTTATTGTTTGTTTAATTTATCTTCTAACATATATCTTTGAGTTTTTGTTTGTCTGTGTGTACTAAACTATTTTTCAGGAAATTCACACTCAAGACTGTTGAAGACTTCAAGTTCACTTGTTCACTGTAAATGAAGTATGTAATTTTCTTTTCTTCTTTTTCTTTAGTCTGAGAGAGTGTGATTGTAAGTTGGATAACTGTGCACACACACATAATGGGGGAGTAAAAAGTTTAAATGTTTTTAAACTGATCGTACAGTACGAATTGATTTCGTACAGTACGATATGAACAATATGTCCTCCAAGGAGGATTTCTTTTACTTGTTCTTCAAACATCTTCCTAGTTCCTTGGAGACTTTTGCAAGAGTATTATTCGAAAGGATTCCGGTTCTCTGCCGCACTTGGAGAGTGAAAAGGATGATGGTTCTATGCCTCACTTGGAGGGTGAAAAGGACGACGGTTCTCTGCCGCACTTGGAGGGTGAAAAGGATGACGGTACTCTGCCGCACCGGGGTTGGTAGAAGAGAGTTTGTAAAGGCTTCTCCGCCTTGCTGTGGGGGCAAAAGGAGAGACACTTGGTTTTAGTGCAATACCTAGAGAAGGGATCTCTAGGGAGTGGATGTAGGTTGAGTTTGACCGAACCACTATAAATTCTGATATTTTCTGTTCTCTATTTATTTTTCTGCATTTCTATTTTCTGCAGTTTATTCTCATTGTGGTTGAATTTCTGTTTTAAAAGAAAGAACAAAAATTATCTCTGTTCATACTGTACGAAGGTATATCGTACTGTACGATTAGCTTTTAAATTTTCCAAATTAACAAGAGTAATTTTAAAAGGAACCAATTCACCCCCCTCTTGGTTAGCCTAAGGAACATTGAGCAATAGGTCTAACAACCTGTTTGCACTATCAAGTGGTATCAGAGACATATTTCAAAATATCTATTTTAAATACTGTTTGAAATTTCGATCATGGCTAATTTTGGAAATAGAAATACTATGGAAGGATACTCGATCACTAGACCACCGTTATTTGATAATATTCCTTTTGATTTTTGAAAAACTCGCATGTCTACTTTTCTGCAATCACTTGACTATCGTATGTGGATGTTAGTTCAGGATGGTTATACTGAACCAACTAGGATTGTAGAAGGAATAAGAGTTCAAACACCTTTTACAAACTGGACTGTAGAAGAACGTGAACTAGCGCAACTGAATGCTAAGTGTTTGAATAATTTCTTTTGTGCTTTAAAATCGGAATATTACATGCGTGTTTCTACCTGTAAATCAGGAAAGAAAATTTGGGATAGACTTTGCATCACATATGAAGGTACAAATGAAGTGAAACAAATTAGATTGAACATTCTCTTGCACGACAATGAACTTTTTCGTATGAAACAGAATGAATCAATCTCTGACATGTACACTCGTTTTACACACATAGCCACTTCATTGCATGCTTTAGGTAGGGAGTTAACTAATGCTGAGAAAGTTAACAAGATATTACGTTGTTTACCTCATGCATATGATGCAAAGATAACTGCGATAACAGAATCTAAAGATTTGAATGTTTATTCTGTTGATAATCTTCTTGGATCACTAATTGCTTATGAGCAATCGGTGACTCAAAGACAGATTGATGCAGGTGAGAAGCGAAAGGAGAAGAACGTTACTTTAAAGGTGGATGACTCTGAAAGTGATCAATCGCTACCTGAGGATGAAGAGGATATTGCCCTGATGACGAGGCAATTTAGAAGTTTCCTGAAAAGAAAGCAGAGAAGACGTCAGAATTGGAACAAGGGTAAGTTCCAGAAGAATGTCAAGACTTCAAATGAAGTCATTTGCTATGAGTGCAGAAAGCCAGGTCACATCAAGACAGACTGCCCCAATCTCAAAGGAAATCTTAACAAGGAGAAGACCGAGGAGAAACCAAAGGATAGAAGGGGTAAAAAGAGAGTACAGCGAGCTTTCTGGGCGGATTCAGCCTCAGACTCATCAGAAACAGCACCAGAAGAGGAAGTTACCAATTTGTGCTTAATGGCTGATAATCTCGAGCATTCAGATGAAGATGAGGTATGTGATTTAAGCTATGAAGAATTATTTGAAGTTTCTGAGCGCATATATTCTGCATATAGAAAACTTAAAAAATTGCATGCTAAGTTAAATTTGGATTACATAGAGCTGCAAAAAGATTATGAGATCCTCAGAAAAGATCATGCATTAATTGATAGCAACCACATGACTTTGTTGGATGAGTATGATGATTTAAACAAGCAGCACAATCTTTTAAAATCATCACATGCTGAACTTGAAAAAGATTTTAAGACTTTTATGGATGAGTCGGATTCTAGAGAGCATGAGTTGAAAATTGATAACTCGATTTTAGAAAGTGCCAATGCATATCTTGAAGTCCAGATTAAAGCACTTAAGGAAAATAAAATACCACCTAAGCTTGAAGAGTTTCATGAAATGTACCACAAGAACATTGACTTAAGATCTAAAAAGAAAATTTTTAAGAAGAATAAATTAGTGAATCCCTTTCCAGGGATAAAGTGTTTTTCTTGTGGTAGGTTAGGACACATTTCCCATACCTGTACTTTAAAGTATAGAACACATTTAGTATAGAGACCTAAGGTGCAGAAACCACAGCATATCACTCATGCATCTGGTTTAAAGTTGTCAAGAGGTGAACCCAAACTTGTTTGGGTTCCCAAGGCTAATGTTTGATCATTTTGTAGAAACGCTCTCACAGAAGACCTTGTGAGAGTATTTGGTACCTGGACAGCGGATGCTCAAAGTATATGACTGGAGATACAAGTCAATTTATATCGCTAGAAGTCAGGAATGGAGGCAAGGTGACGCTTGGAGATAATACCACCAAGAGAGTGGTAGGTACAGGTATAATTGAAAATTCAAAAAATTTTGTTATTGAGAATGTACTGTTAGTTGAAGGTTTGAAACACAATCTGTTGAATATTAGTCAATTATGTGACAAGGGCTATCATGTTAAGTTTTTACCTACAAGTTGTGTTATTAGTCTAAATGGAACTGTTGTTTTGAATGGTGACAGGGTAAATAATATTTACATGCTAGATTTTAATTCTGTTAAATCATCTACTGCCTTGTGTCTGAAAACTGTATCTGATGAATCATGGTTGTGGCATAGAAGGCTTTGTCATGCTAGCATGAAAAATCTTAGGAAAATCACTCAAAAGTAACTGGTTAGAGGAGTACCCAAATTGGATTTTACTAAAGATCATTTGTGTGATGCATGTTAACTAGAAAAATAAGTGAGATTCTCATTCAATTCTATCAAGGAAATTAGAACTAGCAAGCCCCTAAAAATTCTTCACATGGATTTATTTGGACCTGTTAGTACCTTAAGTTTAGGAAGAAAAAGATTTGGGTATGTTATTATGGATGACTATAATAGATTCACCTGGATTAGATTTTTGAATCATAAGAGTGAATCATTTGAGGAGTTCAGAGATTTTGCCACTTGGATTCAGAGAAAACTTAGTTTTGAAATAGTTAGTATCCAAAGTGATCATGGGGGAGAATTTGAAAATAAAATGTTTAATGATTTTTACAAATCTCTTGGAATTGAACACAACTTCTCAGCACCGAGAACACCTCAACAGAATGGAGTTGTAGAAAGAAAGAATAGGACATTAGTGGAAACTGCTAGGGCCATGTTGGCAGAATATTCACTTCCTAAATATTTTTGGGCTGAAGCAGTTAGTACCACATATTATGTATTGAATAGGGTGTACATAAGGTCTAAATTGGATAAGACACCCTATGAACTTCTTAAAGGTAGAAGTCCCAACCTCTCACATCTACATGTTTTTGGATGTAAAGTGTTCATTCATAATAATGATAAAACTCTTCTAGGAAAATTTGATCCGAAAGCAGATGAAGGAATCTTTCTAGGATACTCAAGTGTTGGAAAATCCTATAGAGTTTTTAATAAGAAAACATTGGTAGTTGAAGAGACCACACATGTTATTTTTGATGAATCTTATGATAGTAAAGGGTCTAAGATGGATGAAGATGAGGTTGAGGTGATAAATGAAAAGCTTGAAAATCAAAAAGTTGAAGATAATGTTGAAAAAGAAGAGGAAAACCAATTGCCTAGAGAATGGAAATTTATAAGGAGTCATCCAAAAGAATTGATTTTAGGTGAACCAAGTGAAGGAGTTAGGACTAGGCATGGATTGAGAAAAGAAGTGAATCATTCAGCATTTATTTCAATGATAGAACCCACAAACATAGAACAAGCACTTTTGGATGAATTTTGGATATTGGCCATGCAAGAGGAGTTAAATCAATTCAAGAGAAATGATGTTTGGGAATTGATTGAAAGGTCAAAAGATCAAAGTGTAGTTGGGACTAAATGGATATTCAAAAATAAGATGAATGATTCAGGAGTAATTGTTAGAAATAAGGCTAGGTTAGTAGCTAAGGGGTATAACCAAGTTGAAGGAATTGATTTTGATGAGACATTTACCCTTGTAGCAAGACTTGAAGCAATAAGAGTTTTGTTAGCCTTTGCCTGTTTTAAAGATTTTAAATTGTACCAAATAGATGTTAAAAGTGCCTTTCTAAATGGGGTGATAGAAGAGGATGTGTATGTTGAACAACCTCCAGGTTTTGAAAATTCTAAATACCCTAATCATATTTTCAAATTGAAAAAGGTATTATATGGACTAAAACAGGCACCTAGAGCATGGTACGAGAGGTTAAGCACTTTCTTGTTAAATCGATCATTTGTTAAAGGAAGTGTGGACACCACATTATTTATGAAAAGATTTGAAAATGAAATACTCATTGTACAAATATATGTGGATGATATCATCTTTGGATCAACTGATAAAGCTTTATGTGATGAATTTTTAAAAATAATGAGTAGTGAATTTGAGATGAGTTTGATGGGTGATTTGACTTATTTTCTTGGCTTTAACATAAAGCAAAATGAGGAAGGGACTTTTCTTTGTCAATCTAAATATGTTAAGAAAATCCTCAAAAAGTATGAAATGGATAATGCTAAACCAGTCACTACACCCATGAGTTCCTCAGTCCTATTAGATAAGGATCTAAAGGGAAAATCTATTGATCAAAAGAAGTTTAGAGGAATAATTGGATCTTTACTTTATTTGATTGCTAGCAAACCTGACATTATGTTTAGTGTTTGCTTATGTGCTAGATTTCAAGCTGATCCAAAAGAATCACATTTGACAGCAATAAAAAGGATCTTAAGATATCTTTTGAGAACTCAAAATTTAGGAATTTGGTATCTTAAGAACAGTTCTTCTTTTGATATAATTGGATACTCAGATTCAGATTTTGCAGGCTGTAGGGTGGATAGGAAAAGTACTTCTGGAACATGTCAGTTCATTGGAAATTCATTAGTATCTTGGTCCAGTAGAAAATAAAATTCAGTAGCACTTTCTACAGCAGAAGCAGAATATATTGCCTTAGGGAGTTGTGTAGCACAGGTGCTTTGGTTGAAACAACAATTGAGTGACTTAGGATTAGTAGTAGGCACCATTCCAATATTTTGTGACAATATTAGTGCCATTTGTATTTCAAAGAATCCTATCCAACATTCTAGAACCAAGCATATTGACATAAGGCATCATTTCATAAGAGATCATGTAGCAAAAAGTGAAATTGAACTACATCATGTGGCTACTAAAGATCAGCTTGCAGATATTTTCACAAAACCCTTAGCCTTTGACACATTTAGCATATTTAGGACAAGGCTAGGTGTGATAGATCTAAATGCTTGATTAAAATTTTCTGCAAATGTATTTATATTTATTTTGTATTTGTTAGTTTGTTTGTTGATTTATTTTCATAATTATGTTTTTTTGTTTCTTATTTAAATTCTTTTTTTGTTTTTAATTGTTCCGTATTTGAATGTTGAAAGGCTGAAGTTTTTGGAGTGTTGGGTTTTTATTTATGTTCGTACTGTACGATATGCCATCGTACTGTACGATTACGTCATCGTACCCACATTTCGTTTGTACGACCGGATAGGAAAATGTGGTTAGGGGCAGTTATTATTGGCGATCGTACGTACGAATACGTCATTCGTCTGTACAATCCATGTGTCGTTTCACGTGAGAGACGAACCTAACCGTCGCCTGAACGACCTTTAATTTTCTGATCGTCCCGGACGAACACATAATCGTCTGTACGATCAGGAAGTCAAAAAGCCTGTACGAAAGGACGCCTCGGGACGAGCAGTTTACGAAAAACTGTTTCATTTTGACTGTTTTCATTCGTCTCGGATGAATTTTAATTCGTCCCGGATGAATCGAGGATCACCTTGTACGAATGCTATTCGTACAGTACGATATCAAGGTTTTTCTATATAAAGGAGGGTCACTTTCTTTCATTTCACCATCTTTCTAGAAACCTTTAGAACCTTCAGAGAAAATATCTGGGAGTGGAAAAAGGGCACGAGTGGCTAGGCGTCCGGCATCTAGAAGGGAATGTGATGAAAATTTCCTTAGTGAGGAGAATGACTGCGTCTAAGGTTACTCCTTCCCGCATCCTACTGCAAGAAAACATCCATTTTGCAGTTATGCCCCTCTTTGACTCGACACAGTTTTCTTTCCTATTGACCTTGATTTATGCCTTCAATAAGGACTTGTTTCATATTTTCCTGGCAAGCATGACCTTTAATGAGAATCATACTGCCATCTCTTCCTATGTCCTTAAACAAAAGGTTAGAATAACAAAGGAGGATCTAGGAGAATACATTCATCTTAGAACTGAAGGGATTAGAGCTCATACTTTCTCCACAAGACCTGAAAATGATTGGTCTGAAATTAACCAAGTTCTTAGAGGTGCAAGCATACCTACACATATTGCTCGGGTAGAAATATTGAATCAAAATGCTAGGATAATTCAACATGTGCTAAGAACATCAATAATACCTAAAGCAGGAGATCGAGTTAATATGACTCCTCTTCTTTCTGCAACAACATTTCTTATTATGACTGGTCAGCCTATAGATGAAGCTCAATTGATCTTAGATTACATCTATTATCTGTCTGACATTGGGTTGGCTAGTGTGAAGAGGAAGAAAAATATTGCTTTAGGACATGTTGTGTGTTATATCCTAGAGAGAAAGTACAATCTAGTTCATCCTTCTGGTCCTTCAGAGCTCCCACTATACTTCACTGATGCTTCTTTTAGAGCATTATTTGGGAAAGAGGGTACTGCTGACAGCTCAGATGATAAGTCTCATTTTGCTACTGCTCCTTCAGGTGCACCCTCAACTGCACCTGGACCTTCGCAGGATTTCTATCAAAATATGGTCCAACATTTTGATAGAATGGACCAACATTTTGATGACATGGAGGCTCATTTAAAGAGGCAGGATGATCAGTTTGATGCTGTTAACACAAACATTGCAACTCTTAACAGCTATTTCTCATTGTTCGGTGGTATACCACCTCCTCCACCTCCTGATCAGGGTCCCTCTCAGTACTAGCTTGGATGATTTTGTGTCACTCTATGTTTGTTTTTTAAGTTGACTATGAGTATCTTGTTGTGAGTTATTATTTTTATATTTTTAGTAAGTTCTTTATTTGATATGTGCTTTAAAAGTGTAACTTGCTATGATTGTATGGTGTGAAGTTATTAGTAATGGAATGTTCCAGTGTTTCGGTGTTTATACTTTTTGTGTTAGTGAATGGCCTTGTTTCACTTGAATATAGTTGATTACTGATTTAAAATGTTAATTAAGTTCATATTACAATAAAAATAGTATGCATAACTTGAAAACGTCAAATCTTTTAGATTTCGTTATGTTGTGATGTGGATTAGAAGATCTTCTTTAAATCTTATTTAGATATATTATTTAGTCAAAAATTATGTATGGTTGTTGTTTTAACATTATTCTCACATTCTATATCTTTGTGTTTTATTATTGTATTTGTGACTAAAGAGATAATCTTATTGGAAAGAATCTTCATAAGCAAAGCTTGAAAAGATGCACAAAATATGCCATATAAGAAAAGATGCGCAATGTCGCCAAATGTAAAAAGACACACAAAGTGTGCCATCAAATCAAAAGATGCGCAATGTCGCCAACTGTCAACAGACACACAAAGTGTGTCCTCAAATCAAAAGATGCGTAAAGTCGCCACATATTCTTTCCTTTAGTTTTTTCATCTCTTTTTCACTAATCAATAATTGTCACTTTAGACCTAGAATTTTTGATAATGTTATCTCTCCTTCTATACAAAAATTGAGACTGCTAAACATGTCTAATACATTACTACTATAGATCGACTTTTCTTGTTCTTAACATAATTTAAAATCTAACATTTTTGAGTCTTTAGTTTTTGCATCTCATTTCATCTTGTAATTCAACTACATTTAACATAATTCCATTTCTCAGCTATATTCTAGTGCTCTTTTTGCTATTGGCAAAAGGGGGAGAGTTTTATTGTTTGACTTATGTTCTTGTATGATTGTATGTGCTTTATATGTATGTTCTTGTATGATTGTATGTGCTTTGTATGTTTGTATGTGCTTGCCTTATTTTTGTTGCTCTACACTCTTTTCTTCCCTTCTCTTGTCAATCCTCAAATATCTTGATTTGTCTTTAAGGGGAGCTTAAGGATAGGATAAGTCAGTTTTAGGGATTTAGGTTATTTTGGGGGAGTGTAGAACTTTTATTTAAAGGGGATGCATTGAGTGAATGTTAGAAGATCTTTTTATTTTTTTTATATCATCAAACAATAGTTGTTTTGCCATCATCAAAAAAGGGGAGATTGTTTTTGATTGGAGTGAATTATTTTGTTCATGAGAATTCTAATTCCAGTTTATATTTTTGATGATTACAAAAGTTTATTGTTTATCTAATTTATCTTCTAACATATATCTTTGAGTTTTTGTTTGTCTGTGTGTACTAAAGTATTTTTCAGGAAATTCACACTCAAGACTATTAAAGACTTCAAGTTCACTTGTTCACTATAAATGAAGTCTGTAATTTTCTTTTCTTCTTTTTTTTAGTCTGAGAGAGTGTGATTGTAAGTTGGATAACTGTGCACACACACATAATGGGGGAGTAAAAAGTTTAAATGTTTTTAAACTGATCGTACAGTACGAATTGATTTCGTATAGTACGATATGAACAATATGTCCTCCAGGGAGAACCCATCAGACTAGAAAAATTTTCTAAGGCATGTTCGTACAGTACGAATAACATTCGTACATGAGTTTTGCTGTACGGACAGCTCAAAATTGGGTTCATCCAGAGGTTCGTACGGGACGAATGAATCGGACGAAGCTCACTGTTTGATTCGTCCAAGCATTCGTACGGGACGAAGCGTTGGGACGATGCTCACTGATCGATTCATCCAAGCATTCGTACGGGACGAAGTGTTCGGACGATTCTCACTGTTCGATTCATCCAAGCGTTCATACGGGATGAAGCGTTGGGACGATGCTCACTGTTCGATTCGTCCAAGCGTTTGTACGGGACGAACTATGTGTACGAACGGCTCTGTTGTGTTCGTCTGATGAGTCGTACAGGATGGATTGTTCAATCTTTTGAACTATTCGTACAGTACGATGGACGATCATACGGGACGATCGGCACGGACTTAACTTGAAAATTCGGTTTTTGGACGGTTTTTCCTGTCTTTAGTATAAAAATGACTCAAAACTATTTTGAAAAAAGATCCTTCTGTGAAAATTCTTTTGGGAAGTGAGAGGAGAGTGATTGGGAGAGTGTTTGAGAGTGAGTTTTGAGAGATCTTTCAAGAGAAAATTGTGAGGAGATTCACAAGGTTATCCAATTGAGAGGATTTCTTTTACTTGTTCTTCAAACATCTTCCTAGTTCATTGGAGACATTTGCAAGAGTATTGTTCGAAAGGATTCCGGTTCTCTGCCGCACTTGGAGAGTGAAAATGACGACGGTTCTCTGCCGCACTTGGAGGGTGAAAAGGACGACGGTTCTCTGCCGCACTTGGAGGGTGAAAAGGACGACGGTACTCTGCCGCACCGGGGTTGGTGGAAGAGAGTTTGTAAAGGCTTCTCCGCCTTGCTGTGGGGGCAAAAGGAGAGACACTTGGTTTTAGTGCAATACCTAGAGAAGGGATCTCTAGGGAGTGGATGTAGGTCGAGTTTGACCGAACCACTATAAATTCTGGTGTTTTCTGTTCTCTATTTATTTTTCTGCATTTCTATTTTCTGCAGTTTATTCTCATTGTGGTTGAATTTTTATTTTAAAAGAAAGAACAAAAATTATCTCTGTTCGTATTGTACGAAGGTATATCGTACTGTACGATTAGCTTTTAAATTTTCCAAATTAACAAGAGTAATTTTAAAAGGAACCAATTCACCCCCCTCTTGGTTAGCCTAAGGAACATTGAGCAATAGGTCTAACAACCTGTTTGTACTATCAATGTTTGGGGTAAGTGAGTCCCTTTTTATTTAGTATCCATTAACAAGGTTTATAGACTTAGGGGCTTTAAATTTGATTAATACAATGTAATGCTCCAAAATTAAATTTGAAATAATTATCTATTTTATTTTTTTTAATATATGAGAGCTTTTATAAATCATCAATATAAATAATAACTAATGAAAGCAACTAACAATTACATACCTCAAAATATTATACTATATTCTCAAAATCAATATACAATAGCCAAAAGATCAGTACATTCTCTAATCTATCACAAGCTCCTTACTAAAAAAAATAAAAGGAAATGCAAAATAAAATCTAAAGAAAATTTGAGAATCTTTGACAATCTCATTCCAACTGGTCCTGACCCCTTCCTTGACCTGCAATTATTTAAACCACATATAATGAGCTAAAAAGTCCAGTAGAAAAACCAAAACTCTATCACTGCTTTTAATGCATGTTGACCTCATTTTTGTATGAGGTCAGTAGGACCAATCAAGACCTTAGGATCTTTCCAATCCTTAGGATCAATCCTGACCCCAGATTAACACAATTTGAGACCAATCTAGATTCTAGGATTTCCCTAGATTTCAATCCCTAGGATCTGCTCTAGACCCTAGGATCTCTTCAAATTAATTTTAACCCTAGGATCAATTTAATCCTAGATCAATCCAGATTCAAATCAATCCTGACCCCAGATCAACACAACTTAAGACCAATCTAGACTCTAGGATCTCCCTAGATTTTAATCCCTAGGATCTGCTCTAGACCCTAGGATCTCTTCAAATTAATCCAGACCCTAGAATCTACTCTAGATCCTAGGATTTTGCCAGACTTTAGATCATATGATCTTCTTAGACCCTAGGATCTATTCTAGACCATAAGATTCCTCTAGATCCTTCTAGATCTTAGGATCATTCTAGACTTTAGGATCTTCCTAGAATCTAGGCTTTAGAATCTATTGTAGATCCTAAGATTCTTTTAGATCCTAAACCCTAGGACTTTTAGACTCCAGGATCTTCCTAGACTTCAGTCCTTAGGATCTATTCTAAACCCTAGGATCAATTCAGGTTCTAGATCAATCTACCCTCCAGATTATTCTAGATCTTGGGATTTTCCTAGATCTACATCTTAAGACTTTCCTAGACCCTAGGATTTTCTTATACCCCAGGTTCTTAGATCTACCTAGATTCTAGGATCAGCATAGATCTTAGATCAATCTAGATCTAGGATTAATCCAAACCTTCATTCAATTAAAACTTCAATCAATCAAGACTTTAATCCATATCCTTAATTCAAACCTTGTTCAAAATCCAGCTCAAAACCAGACTTCCAGACTCAAATCCAAGGCCAAAGGTTTAAGTCCTGAAAGCCTTTTCCAGCAAATCTTTGAACATTTCAAAACCCTATCAAATGACCTCTGATTCAAGATCTATCAGTTCCACACTGATATGACATGTCTCTAGAGGTAACCCTCCAAATTTGAGCTCATTTTGAGATCTCTAACCTCAGAAATTGAATTGAAATCCAAAGGCTGTAAAACTTTCAAATATTTACAGTCCATGCCACTGGACATACCACCCAGTGGATTTTGACCCTGGAGCTTTCTTCAAAGCCTCCAATCACCTCCAGACCCTTGATTATGACCCATTGAGCATTAAACTATATTTTGTTGGACTCAATTTGACCCCCAGTTGACCAGGGGTCAAAATGACCAAAATACCCCTATGGGGTGTGAATAGTCACTTTGGTCAAATGAGCTCCAAATCAAATGCAACTACCTCCAGCAAATTTTAAATGTCAAACCAAACCCATTGAACCCAGAATCAGCCCCTGGGTCAACCTGGTTGACCAAGTCAACCTAGTTGACCTAGAAGGCCCCATTAGGGTCAAAACAGGTCATTTTGACCAAATGACCTCCCCAGACCTTGGGACCACCTCCGTTGGTCTCCAAATATCATTTCAAATCTGTTGAACCCATTTCCAGACCCTGGACCCACCTGGTTGACCAAGTCAACCAGGGTTGACCTAAAAGGCCCATTAAAGGCCCAAATAGGTCATTTTGACCAAACGACCTCCCCAGACCTTGAGACCACCACCAGTAGGCTCAGAATATTATTCTGAACTGGTTGGACCCAATCCTTGACCCTGGGTCAACCTGGTTGACCAAGTCAACCTAGTTGACCCATTAGGCCCATTAAGGACCTAAACAGGTCATTTGACCTAGATGACCCATTTAAACCCTCAAACCATATCTACCAGACCCCATTCATCACATTAAACATGTCGAGCTCAACCCTTGATCCTAGGTCAACCTAGTTGACCAAGTCAACCTAGGTTGACCATATCAACCCTTAAGCTTTTACACTTTAAATCAAACCTTGATTGCATTCAAAACCCTGTCAAACTTCTTTGATCACATTCCCCAATGATTTGGATTTGACTGGACCCATTGACCCAGTCAACAGTTGACTTAGTCAACTGAGTCCAACTCTAGTCAAAATTGACTCATTTGAATCAAATTAATGACTTTTAAAGAATCAACTCATTCAAAGCATATCAATCCCTTGTTCTCACTCTATGATAGAGCTTAAAAAATATTAAAATTTAACTTAAGCTAAATCCTAGGGATTTTGACTAAAGTCAACATGCATATTTAGTTAAACATCCATTGGCTTACATTAATACTTATTTAATCTTTTCAAACCCCTTTTAACACACCCAACCAGCTCAAACCCATCCACTACATGCCACCTCAGTCTCAAGGGATCATTGACTGGTCAAACCAGTCAATAATTGGTCAATTGACCATTAAATGGTCAAAATCTCTATGTTAATTCCATTCTACTTTAATCTAAACCATTCCAACCTTCTCTAACCATTCAAGCAGTTCTCTAAAACCCCTTTACTGCCACTTCAGCAATCCAAGTGGCTTTAGACTGGTCAAATATTCAAATCAAATGATTTAGGGTAGTCAAAGATGGTCAAGCTAGCCTTAATCATTCTCCACTTCATCCAAAACCATTCTAACAGCTTTAAACATTCTCTGGAATGTTCTTAAGCTGAAATTAAGCTCTGGATTAGGAATCAATCCAATGCACATGGTCCCAAGACGGTTAGGCAAGGACAACCCCTTTACACCTCATGTCCTTGCCTTGTCCTCTCCCACGTGTTCCTAACCACTCCAGAACACCTGGCAACATCCCAGCAAGCCCCAAAAATCATCCTAGCCATCCATTTTGGCTTGGAGAGGTCTGAATAGGGCAAAGGCTCATTAGAGCCATGATTCTTCAAGCTATCACTCTCTCTCCACTCAAGCCCTCTCAAGTCCCAATCTCATTTCGTTTAATGCCTCCAGAATTCCCTCAAGTCTCTTAGATCAAAACTCGACCATCAAGAGCTCGCTGGCGACGACTCTCCGGCTACCCTCACGTGAAAACCGTCCAAGGCTTACATCTCTCCATCCAGACGTCGGAAGCTCGTGGCGTCTTCTACAAAGTTAAGCGTGGACAGTCCACAAGTTCAGAGCAATCAAAATCATCCTAATCCATTGATTGAATCAAGGTAAAACTCGAACCCTAGGTAGAATCACTTATGTTAAATTAGCTTTTCATTAAGTCTTATTTAAGCTAAATCAAGGATTCCACATTGCTTCTGTTCATGTATGTGATTTAATATTAAAATTTCAATCCATTTGATGCCCGGGTTTGGAAAAACGAGCCAAAAGATTGATTTTAGGGCTTAGTCCGCCTGCGCAAGAACTCCAGGTCATTTGAGCCATTGATCTTCCGATCAACGGCTCCGATCGTGCTTTTCCATCGTATCTCCCAACCGCGCGACCCGTGTGGTTGTTCTGATCTCCGTTTGACGAGATCATGACCGTCCACGTGAGAAAGCGGGGAATCTAACGGCTGCCGCGGGCCGCTGAGTCATTTAAGTGAGCTCGCCTGAACCCCACGTGCATTTGCCAATCACGGGGCAATAATTGCGGCGGCCAATCATTGCCAATGATTGGCCCGCCGCCGCGTGGTTTGAACTTGCCAACCGTGAGCCGCCACGTGGCATCCCGCCGCCGCCGGCGCCCCCACCTTAAAAAAAATGATTTTAAATCATTTTAAAATTATTTTTAAATACAAAAAATTATAAAAAATTTTATTATAAATTAATTTTAAAAAAAATCAAGTTTAATATATTATAATTACCAGAAAATTACTTTCTTTAACCTAAAATTTAAATTATTTTAGAATATTTGATATATCTTAAATAAATTTAAAACATTTAATTAAATGATTAATTAAATATTTCTAAATAAATTCAAATCTATCTAAAACATATTAATTAATCAGAAAATATAATTTGAATATCTTAAAAATTGAATCCAATTTAAATTATCTAATATATCCTAACCTATTTTAACTTCTTAAGTAAATATTTAACTATTTAATCAAATACTTAATCATTTAATCTATATTTAAATACTTTAATTGAGATTAAAAGTCAAATAATTTTAGAATGTAAATAAAATTACTTTAAGTAATTAAAAAAAAAGAGATTTCTAGAAACTTTTAACATTTAATTTAATGAAATTTAAGAATTATTTTAAATGATTAATTAACTATAGATTAACTTAAATATTCTAATGAACTCAAATTAAGCTTTAAAAAAAAAATAAATCATTAAAAAAAATTCAGTTTGAATCAAAAAAATAATTTAATACTTAAAGTTTTCAAGAAATTAAATATTTTAATTTGGGATTAAGTTCAGAAATTGAAAATTTAATTCATCTTGTTTAATTTTAATTATCTAATTACTTTAATATTTAAATAACATTTAATTAAATATTCATTTAAATTTTTTTTTTTAAAAAAAATTAAGAATTGTTTTCAAATCATTTTAAATAGGTCAAAAGACCTCTCAAATCTTTAAAAATTATTTTAACAATATTTTCTTTAATCATTCTATTTTTAAAACTTATACACTAGATATATATGGATATATCTATATATGTATATTTTGAAATCTATTTTAAAATTATGATTATTTAAATCTTTAATTTTTGAGAGGTCTGTTGAAATTTCAAGCATTAATTGAGCATACTTGAATAGCATTAATGTGGGATGGTGATTATCCAATGAGTAATTACTTAAGTTAATTGCCCATTGAATAATCTCTAAATTAATTAAGGCCTTTTAACCCTTGCATGTTTAGGATGCACACACCACCTAGCTTTAAGGTTCTTTTAGATCTAGGATTTATTGTTTGATATGTGCATCTTATATTTGTATGTCAAGGGTTAGTTGAACTTTGATTCAAACCTACTCAAACTTAGTGACATCATTAAGGACAATAATTAAGGACTTGATTTAGAGAACTTAGAATATTTCCCATAATTAGGATTGACCTCCTATTGACTTGAAACTCAAAACATTTAAACATAGTGACATATTCAGCCCATAGCAATTTTCTCACTGAATTTTAAAATCATTAAGCCCTTTAATTAATCTAATCAAAATCAAAGCTTAATTAAGCCAATTAAACTTTCAGAAATTGTAATAAATTAAGTTTAAATCCAAAAATTATACATAATATCTCAAACTGACTAGAATTGAACCCTTAATCAATGAAAAATAAAAGTCCCTTGACTGGACTTCAAAATTGAGTTTAATTTAAGTTTAATTAAAATCTGAAATTAAATTAAATTAATTAATTAAAAATAATTAAAAATTCCAGAAAATTTCCAAACACTTGGAAATCACTCCTTAGATCATTCCTGACCTTTGGAGTTGATTTCAAGAAGTTTGGAGATCATTTGGATCCAAATCACAAAAAGGGTCTCTAATTAAATAATTTAAATAATTCATTAAATAGTCAAAACTTCAAAAATTCATAACTAATTCAAATGAACTCCAAATTGAGCAAACTCAAAGGCATACAACTCATCTTAAGCTCTAATATTTAGTAAAAATATTAAGTTTTCAGAAATTAATCAAATTTGAAAAAGTCAACTTTTGGTCAAATCTAGTTCAAATTTAAGTCAAAACTTCAAACCTTCATAATAAAATGAAGAAAAATCCAATTTTAATGTACTTACTGTCTAACTGATCGTATTAAGGTCTAGTATTTTAATAAAATATTAACTTTCCAGAAAACATTTTATATCAAAAAGTCAACTTTTGACCCTTGAATTAAATCATTAAAATAATCCAAAAATTTCCAAAATTCAACATATCATTCAAAATTCCAGAAAACATTGATTTGAACTTAAAACCAGCAACCAACTAATTCTAATTAAAATTTAATCAACTTTTAAACCTTAATCAAACTCAAATCACTTAATTATATCGGGTACCACTGGGTAACCCAGGCCTACGAGGCTATTAAATTAGCCCCAAGGAAGGTGAAATAAACTTCACGGCCTCGGTGTGCAACAAAGGTGATATCCAACTAACAATTAAAATCATGTTTAAAATCAATTTCAAGTCATTAAGATTTAAATTCAAATTAAATCTCCTTCAAGCCTTTCAACCAACCAGAACTTTAAGCAACTTCAATCAAGTGCCTATTTAGGACACATCAGAGCCACACTGCCTACCTCACACACTTTAGATGGTTTGCTAGGACAACCAACTCTAGTTTTAGGCTAGGCCGGTGTTTACTTTTATGCTGTGTGCCGGGTTTTCGAGCTTTTACCGCATGCTGTTTGCTAGTGGTAGAATTGATGTGTTTGTTTACTTATTTACTGCACTCTGTGATGTGATTGATTGTACGATTAGATCTACCCCTAGGCTAGGGACGATTTGTACTAATTCAATCTTATGCAGGTGGCCATGCTCATACAGGGCATTAAATAAATTAAAGGGGGCAAAAATCATAAATATTAAATTGCACAGGTGCTCCAGAACGCTTAAGTCCCCCTTTAATAATTAAAAGAGCATGGCCAAATGTGGCTGTGATTGAGTATTTTAATTTCAAATATATAACTGCTTGGGATGTTAAATATAAACTGCTGATTATTAGGATAACCCTGCAGGTTGTTGAGTCTAGATTTTTAATTTCAATTGATGTAATTTGGTTTAAATTGAGTTGTAAATTATTTAAAGTACTTTGAGATTGAGATGTTTACACATCCAATTTGAAATCCAAAGAGGAAGGAACATCCCTTAGGGGAGAGTTCCTATCCATTTGGGGATCCAAATTAGGATGAATTTTAAATATCCAAAGAGAAAAGATAACACCCCTATTCGGGGGGGAGTTTCTTTTCATTTGGATATCCAGACCCGACGATCCAAGGAGTTCTAAGGAGACGAAGAAGTGAAGAACGAGAAGAATCTCAAATCTCAAAGTCACTTGAGTCTTAGGATTAGAATCCGGGTTATAGTCAGTGGTACCCGGCCACTTTACTTTACTAGAGACCCTGGGTTGTATAATTTTAAGGCACTTGCCTATGGACTTTCAGTTTGAGCATTTATTTAATTAATTTAATTATTTGATTGATTTGATTACTTGATATTGATTGCGATTAAGGACTTGCATGCTTTTAGTAGTTTTTGACGCTTATTGCATGTCGTATTTGATTTAGCCTGGAACCCGATCGGAGGCTCGTGAGGGTACGGTCATAAACTTTTTCTATTTAAACAAAATTAAAATTTTTAAGCTCAGATAGAAACTCTAACGCTCTTAAGAAGTAAGCCCGGACTCGCCGGGAGTTTTTCATGCATTCATATTAACTTTTCTCTACCTTGTTAGGCACCTCCCTGCCTGCGGGTTCTGGCAGACCACCTGACCTATTAGGGTGCAGTTCTGTCCAAGGGGATGTTGTGCAATCTTTAGGATAAAATCTATTTTTAAGCCTGATTTTAAAACTGCTATATTTTGATTTAAGCATTTCATCGGGTCAACTAGCATGCATTGCATTGGATACAAATTAAAAATTGAGTCTAAATCTTTAATTGCATTTCTAGCTTAAGCATTTAACCCAACATATGTTAAGGGGTCAATTAGGATCTGCTCTAGATGTCGACCCTAATTCTTTAAACCAATCTTAATCAATGTCCCTAACAACTCTACATTTAAAAGACTTTAACTCATGGTTTTAAAGCGTTTAGGTGGCTTAGCTGGCTCCCCAATCCAGGCCGGGGTAAGTCCAGATTGCATTGCATTAGCTAGGATCGGTGTCACTTATTCTCAGTACCCATTTTTAGACATAGGTTCTGAGGCAAATGTTCAATCCTAAGATCTCAATCTTCCGGGAATCTGATTCCCACTTTTTAATAAAATTGATCATTCAAACATTAAAAATCTCTTCAATCAAATTCAAGCCCAACACTTAGGATAGGTTGGGGTGTCTCTGAATTGTTTAAGAATCTCAAACACCTCCTACTTCTCATCCTTTGACCTCCAGAAAGAACTGCTCAAATTTGATTTATTCCCTGTTGAACTTCCAACCCTTAACCTTCTTTGACATCTAGCTTTGAAAATCTTAAATAAAATTCGTATCGCTATTTTAATCGAAAGTATTCGTAGGAAATTTTCTGGTTTCCTACGATGTAATTAACTACGAGGGCTTGCGCTCGTAGGAGATTTAGAAACCTAGACCTGATTTCAAAATCAAGCTTTTTAAAATTTTAATTAATTATCTTTGGGAAATTCAAACCTGACGATTATTATCATCATTTTCAAATGATTAGTAATAAACGATATTTTCTTTTTTCGGATAGATATGTCGTTCTATTATTATAATTTTAATCATGAAATTAATGATCTTTTATTCTGATTATTATAGTCTAACATTGGATTAAACATCATTGTGATCCTTTGGGATCACATATTATTTCTCCTTGAGTTTGATTACGATAATCAGATAAATTCAAAGATTTATAATCTGAACCTATTAGGGAACGATATGTTCAACTTTCGAGGTGATATATCATTCATAATAAGTGTTCGATTATAAAATTTAAAATTCCAGAAATTAAACATTTCCCAAAGAAAATTAAAACACTTTTTCAAAACTATATTTTTCAAACAAACAATGCAAGCTAAAACAATCAATATATATGTTTAGTTCTAGTCAATATCAATTATCATTTAATATGAATAATAAAAATCTCCAAAATTAATAATAAAATTAATATGATCAGTAAAAGTAAAAAAATCTATCAATTATCAAATTATATGAAAAAATAAATAAAGAAGACTATCACCCAATGAATCATGTCAGTATATTATGGTATGTTATATCAATGTTAATGCCAATATTAACTATTAATCTGTCAATCAATTTAATATACTATCAAGTAAATATCATCATGAGTATAATTATGAAAAGCAAGGCATGACTTTTAGCTTTAATGTGGTGTTTTGAACATCTTTACCCCAACAACTTCTCAGTTGGTCATCAGTCATATTAATTATTATTTATTCAATTAATCAATTATCCTTACAGGTGACTTTCAATAATTTTTAAGAGTCGTCACCCTCTATCCATCGGCATAATTCAGTCAATTAGTTATAAGCTACAACTAGGATTACACCACTAATATTTATTTAAAGGAAAATCCATCGGCCCACCCTCCTGTGCAGAGTATTATATTTTAAGAGCCAATCAGTATTCATTATAGTATTAATAGCCAGTCTTTCTTACTTATATGCAAATGTTATCTTTTTAATGCAATGTAAGACAATATCATAAGTCAATATTATATATGAAAAGCATAAAAGTATAAATATAGGAAAATCTATAAAATTTATACACTATATATTTACTTTAAAAAATCATATATTTTAATTTAATTGGTAAAAATTTAATATATTATAGTTAAAATACTCATATTGATGAGATATATCACATACTATTTGTTATGCAATAAAAATTTTACCAATACAAAACTATCCTCATTTTTTGATAATGAAAACACAAATTTGATCAAAAAAATATAAAAAATACAAAATTATTAAAATAAGAGATAGGGTAATTATTCCTTACAGAGAGACAAGCAATTTTTCCAATAGGCTTGATAAACGAAAATTGCTCTACGGCCTTCGAATCTAACTTTATCTTTTCTCTCTCCTCAAAATTCTATCTAATTTCTCTAAATCATTCTATGTTAGCTGATTGCATGCATTAAAAAGCTTTTTAATAGATGTAGTGGTGACTTAGGATATTTTATAATAAAATAATAATATAATAATTAATATAATTATATAATTTAATCAAATCATTCTGAATGATTTGATATAATTTTATTACATTTTAAATAAAGTATTGAATAATATCATATATATGATATGATAACTCCACGTGATACCCTACTCATTCATCTGATTTACTGATTGTGAGTCATAAGGAGCTGAAGATTGATTGGGAGTTATAAGGAGTTGGGGTGACTAATTCATATGATTTAAGAAGAGTTATAAGGAGTATTTTGATTGGGAGTTGTAAGAGGCAACTGATTGGGAGTTATAAGTGTAGGAGCAAGATATCCTTAAGATATACTCATTGAATATCTATATACTAATATTGATACTGCTATAAACACTGTACTGGTATTATGACTAATACTAATACTATTTTTTATCATTAACACTATTTAATGTTATTGATAATGATATAAAAACTATAATTATTTTATAATTATATAATAAAATAATTTACACCAATGCCAAAAAAATTATGAAAAAATTCATGTAATTAAAATACTATAATATAAATGTTATGTTAAAGACGGTTTGTGATTTGAAATTATAATGATAAAAGATAAGATATCATCCCTGACTTTTTTCTTAAGGATTCAGGCATAAAATCAAATAAAAAAATTCGTATAATCAAAATGCAAATCAAATCAAATGTAAATCAAAACTCATCAAAAAATTATATAATTATACAGTTCATTCTATCACATGTCATTCAATTATGTATCCAACTAATTCACCTTAATCTACACAATCTATCTGACTCATAACCAATTTCTTATAGCTCTGGTAAGAATTCAATTAATTTTTTCAACAAGTGCTTTGACACTAATGTAATGCCCCATAATTAAATTTGAAAGAATTATTTATTTTATCTTTTTTTTAATATACCAGAACTTTTATAAATAATCAGTATAAATAATAACCAGCAAAAGCAATTAATAATTATATACCTCAAAATATTATATTATATTCTTAAAATTAATATATAATAGCTAAAAGATCAGTATAATCACTAATCTATCACAAGCTCCTAACTACAAAAGAATAAAAAAAATATATAATAAAATTTAAAGAAAACTTGAAAATCTTTAACAATCTCACTCTAACTAGTTCTGACCCCTTCCACGACCTGAAATCATTTAAATCACATATAATAAGCTAAAAAGTCTAGCAAAAAAAGACTAAAACTCGATCACTATTTTTAATACAAGGAAAAAAAATTAATATGCATGTTTAGTTCTAGTCAATATCAATCATTATTTAATTTAGGCAATAAAAATCTCAAAAATCAATAAAAAATTTAATATGATCAATAAAGTTAAAAGAGATCTATCAATTATCAAACTATAAAAAAAATCAATAAAGAATACTATCACTAAATAAATCATGTCAATATGTTATTCTATGTTGTATCAATATTAATGTCAATACGAGCTATCAATCCATCAATCAATTTAAGTACTATCAGGTAAATATCATCATGAGTATAATTATAAAACGTAAGGCATAACTTTCAGCTTTAATGTGGTGTTTTTAATATCTTTATCCCAACTTCTTCTTAGTTGGTCATCAGTTATATTAATTATCACTTGTTCAATTAATTAATTATCATTACAGGTGACTTTCAATAATCATTAAGAGTCGCAACCTCTGCCCGTAGGTGTAATTCGATCAATCAGTTATATGTTACAACTAGGATTACCCCACTAACCTTTTATTTAAATGAAAGCCTATCAGACCACCCTCATGTGTAGGGTATTATATTTAAAAGCCAACCCGTATTCATTATAGTGTTAACAACCAGTCTTTCTTGCTTACCTAGAAATTCTGATGACATCCTGAATGTCTTATATGAACCTAATAGTGGAGCTTGTTGGAAAAAGAAAGATAACAGAATTATCAATTTCCATGCCTCCTATATGACCCAAACTTTTAAAGCCTTGCATTATTTTATTTCTACCCAATTGTTACCTAGTCATAATATTAGTGAAGTCACTCGTGATCATGCCCTTTTGATTTATTCAATTTAAATGGGGTATTATACTGATGTAGAAAATTTTATATTTTCATCTCTTATGTACATAATTAGGGGTACTATGCATGTTTGGTTAAGGCACCCTTCTCTTATATATGCTTTGTGTGTAATAGTAGGTGTTAGGGAGGAATAGAATGAAGAATAATTATTCCCTATTCAAGCTCTCACAAAAAGAAAAATTTTGAATTTTAAGCAAGCAAGAAAGGATAAGGAGGAAGGTGATTTCAGTGAGCCTAGATTATCTGGTACACTAGGAAGCAACATCAGTAGTAGTAGGGCTGCCAGAGCTCCTAAAATATTAGGAGAATAGATGGCTAATCTGATGGAAAAATAGAAGAGGTGACTCACTTTTATGAGGGAAAGGGTCTGATAATTTGATATGAGAATGAGGATTGGATGGCTTATAATATGGACCAACAGGCATAGTATTATAAATACACATCAGACTTTAATGATACACTTGTTAGTATGTTTAAGAGTAGCCCTAACATGGAGCATCTTGAACAGCTTGAGTTCTCCTTTGAACCTACCTACAATCCCTTTGTGTGGCAACCTAGAGAGAAAGGACATACTAATGATGATGATGAGGATAAGGAGGAAGACCCTTATTCAGAGAGTTAGGTGTTATTTTTTGTTTTGCTTTAGAGAGAGAGTTTGGAGGTTACTTTTATTTGGTGGCATATTTATTTTATTTTGATATTAATGATGGGTTGTAATGTATAGCCTGACTACATACTTAAAACTTAGCACGAGGCAACCCAAAATATATGACATATATAGTGTCAAGTGCACTGGTTATCTTGTAACCTATGTTATATTTATATTATGTTATCATATATTTTATGAATCTTTTATCATTCATATGAAAGCATATGTAGTGTTAATTATTATTTATATTCTTTTATTTATATTTTTTTGAAATTTCCCTCATGCTTAGTATTATTTTCATTAATTTCTTGTATTCTGATTATTTAATTAATCATAGTAAAAATAATAATTAAAAATTATATAAAATTAGGATAATAATAAAACTCTAAATTATAGTTCAAATGAACATTATTTAAACTTCATAAAGTGGTAAAACTAATAATTAACTAACTTAGACCATTTAAGTTACTACTTTAATTTAAAATTATAAGTTATATCTTTATGTATTAATTTTTAACATAAAGATAAACAATTAGAATTAAAGATTAGATATGAGCAGATTAAAATTGAAAATCATAAACAACCTAAATTTGAAATTGGTAATCTTATTAAATTCTTACATAAAATTCTTTAAGATTATAAAAAGGTTCAAAGCAAAAACTGATATTCAAAATGATTAACTATACACTCCATAAAATAAAATAAAAAAAGAACTGTGAAAATTATTCTAAAAATAATAAGAAAAGAAATAAAAGAAAAAGAGAAAAAGAGTATACTAAAAAATTAGTATCAATCAAAAGCTTAGAATCTCGTTTCAATCTTATACTTAAATTCATAAATGATAAAATAAGAAAATTAGTATGAATGATGGTGAACTAATGAAATTTTAATTTTAACTACTAATATATCTGATCATTAAGCTATATTATTCACTTTAAAATCCAAAAATTAATAATTAAATATATAAAACATGAATTCAAATTAAATAATAATAAGGATGTCAAATTAGTATAATTATTAGTATTTTTTATTAGAATTATAACTATTATAGGCTAAAATATATGCGGTGATAGAGATTGAACTTTACGTCTTAGCGTTGCACAAATATCCAGCTCACACACAGAGAACATAAGATTTTTACGTAAAAAATCCTGAAAAAAAAAGAAAAATAATGGGGTCTAGCCCAGTTGAAATGATTCCACTAAAGCTTGAGTAGATTACAGGGGGCTAACTCACCTCCAAGGGAGATCAGATTACAAGTCTAAACCGTAGGGTTGAAGTCGGGGGTATGTGTAAATCTGATGTCGCACTAGCAAAACTTCGGGGTCACCTAGTAATCCAGCAGAATTTTAGGCCCTAGGTGGTGGTTTGGTAGAACTCCCGACCTTAGGAGCTGGTTTGGAGGAGTTGAGGACGTCAGGTGGTGGTCTAGTGGAGCTCAGGGTGTCAGGCGATGGTCTAGCGGAGTTGAGGACGTCAGGTGGTGGTCCGGTGGAGCTCAGAGCATCAAGCGGTGGTCCGATAGAGTTGAGGATGTTAGATGGTGGTCCGACGGAGCTCAGAGCATCAGGCGGTGGTCTGACAAAGTTGAGGACTTCATGTGGTGGTCCAGCGGAGCTCAGGGCTTCAAGCGATGGTCTGGCAGAGTTGAGGACGTCAGGTGATGGTCCGGCGGAGCTCAAGGCATCAGGTGATGGTTTGATGGAGTTAAAGACGTCAGGTGGAGGTCCAGTAGAGCTCAGGGCATCAGGCAGTGGTTTGACAGAGTTGAGGATGTCATGTGGTGGTCCAGCGGAACTCAGGGTGTCAGGCGGTGGTCCGGCGGTGTGAAGGACATCAGGTGGTGGTCCGATGGAGCTCAGGGCATCACATGGTGGTCTGACAGAGTTGAGGACCTCAGCTGGTGGTATAATAGAGCTCAGGGCATCACGCGGTGGTTCAGTAGCATTGAGGACGTCAGGTGGTGGTCCGGTAGAGCTTAGGGCGTCAAACGGTGGTCCGGCGTAGTTGAGGATGTCATGTGGTGGTCCGGTGGAGCTCAGGGCTTCAAGCGGTGGTCTGGTGGAACTGAGGAAGTCAAGTGGTGGTCCGATGGAGCTCAGGGCATCAGGCGGTGGTCCGGCAGAAGTCTGACGTTAGGCGGTGGTCCGGCAGAACTCTGGCAGTGGTCGAGGAGGAGCAAGGAGGCAATAGCGATCTCTGATCTCTCTCTTTTGTCCTTAGGATTAGATACCCCTTTTCAAGAGGAGAGGGGGCTCTATTTATAAATTTTTGGGAGTGGCATGGCCTGTAAATAGGAGGAAAAGCAAGGGTAATTGAGGAGTGGTTTGAATGGATGGCCGATATTGAATCCCTTGATTGTAGATCATCTACTGGTCATTTGAAGGTCTTAGTGATGTCAGAATTATGTGATCTTTTGCTCGTTGGATTTATCTTATTAAGACGCTCAATTTGACTATAAGCATGTAACATTTGGAGACCGTTTGGTAATCCAAATTATGGTTTGAACCTTCCAATAGTGCTTCAGACCCTTGATTTGGACTCAATTGGGCTCGGATTGGATTGAATTTGGTGTCGTTGGGTTCATATTTTCAAGACGTTCAGTTCGACTATAAGTTCGCTGAAATCAGAGTTCGGATGGTCTCAATTTTAATTTTGGAAGTTTCCATCTTGATTTTGCCTCGAGATTCATGCCCGATTAAGATAATTTTTCAAGGATGTATCAATAACATTGTTCATTTTCACTACATCTAGATCATGATATATTATCCTATATTTTAATAATTTTAAATTGTCAGTTTTTACTTTGATTAATCATTTAATAAAAATTATAAAATTTTTATTTACTTGAGGACAAACAAGAGTTTAAGCTGGGGAGAATTTGATAAATATAAATAATATATTATGTTATGTGTTATATTTTAAGATAAAATGTATTAATTTAGTTATGCTGTGCAGGAAAAAAAGGCATAAAATTCTAAGTATCATTTAGTGCTGCGACGTTGAAAAAATCAACATCGTAGTGCCATAAAAAGCACCACCGGAGTACTACAACATTGGCATGTTAGCGCTAATTTTTCTATTGGACAGCTTCATGGAATGGTTAGCTTTGTAGCGCCATGTTCATTATTTTATAGCACCGCGGCGTCACAACCTATCACTCCTCGGCGCCAAAATTACCACTCAGGTGCCACAACATTTGAAAGTCAGCAACACCGCGACATAACAATTATAACTTTCCAAAGGACATATTCTATCAGGGAAATGATGCGACTGTTCACTAAGTAGCTGATCCACATCAGCAAGCACTGCGGTAGAGCAAAACGTCAGCACAGTGGTGTTAGTTCATTTTATGGGCACTGCGATGTTAATCTTTCAAGTACCATAGTACCTATTGCCTAATTTATATTTTCCTATAAATAGTTATTGTATTATATTTTTAAGGGAGTTCAATCATTTATATAATTTCAGTACTTTTCATGGTACTTCTTTAGATCTCTCTTAGAGTCAAATCTAAGAGAAATTAGGGAATTACTAGATATAATAATTAGAGTGTTTAGTCAGTGTTTGTTAGAGTAACTCCGTACATTAAGTAAGAAGTGTAGAAGTGACACATTGATCCTTTCTGGTAATATCATTCTTTTGTATTTTAGTTCTTCTATGATTTTAATGAAAATGAGTTTGCTTTTTTTCTCTTCCATGTCTAGGTAATTCTCTAATTTTGGATTGATGATGTAGAAAATATATTAAGTACTAATGAAGATTCTTGTGCTCTAAAAGTGAAATGATATTTTTAATATTATCATATTCTTTATTTAGTGCACATAGTAGCCATATGTGTAGTTGAAACCTAGTGTGATATATAATCTCGATGGATGAATGAAAGAACAATTAGGAATATTGAAATCATATATTTGCATACCTAGACATATGATGTCAAATATGCTTGGTTCTTAAAGAGATAATATAACTGTAGGAGATCAAAAGATATCCTTTTCACTCCAACAAGGTCGACAGAGATTTAGAGATACATATGCCTTGAATCACATTAAAAATAAGAATTTTATTAGAAAAGATATAAAATTTATATTCAACAATCTAAAATACTTTATTTAAATATATTATTCATTATTTTACTATTTTTATTCAATGATTGAATCTCTGCAACTAATAATTTTATTTTAGTAGGATAATTTTATAATTAAAGTAAATAATTGTAGTTGATTGCTAAAAAATATACTTCCTCATTGGTTTAGTGCACTAAATGTATTGATTTAGCTATAATGTGCAAAAAAAAGGCATAAAATTCTAAGTATCATCTAGTGTTGCGGTGTCAGACAAATCAGCATCGTAGTGCCATAAAAAGCACCACCAGAGCACTACAACATTGGCATGGCAGTGCTAATTTCTCTGTTGGACAGCTTCGTGGCATCAAAATGGTCAGCTTTGAAGCACCATGTTTATTATCTTAAAGCACTGCGGTGTCACAACCTATCACGCCTCAACGCCAAAATTATCACTCGGGTGCCACAACATTCGAAAGTTAGCAGCACCGTAGCATAATAGTTGTAACTTCCACAGGACATGATCTGCCAGTGAAATGATGTAACTGTTCACTAAGTAGCAGATCCACGTCAGCAAGCACCGCAGTAGAGCAAAACATCAGCGCAGCGGCGTTAGTTCATTTTATGGGTGCTGCAGTGCCAATCTTTCAAGTGTTTTAGCACCTATTGCCTAATTTGTATTTTCCTATAAATAGTCATTGTATTATGTTTGTAAGGGAGTTTAGTCACTTGTTTAATTTCAGTACTTTTCATAGTACTTCTTTAGATCTCTCTTAGAGTCAAATCTAAGAGAGATTAGGGAAGTACTAGATACAATTATTAGAGTGTTTAGTCAGTGTTTGTTAGAGCAAATCCGTACATTAAGAAAGAAGTGTAGAAGAGACACATTGATCCTTTCTGGTGATATCATTCTTTTGTATTTTTGTTCTTCTATGATTTTAATGAAAATAAGTTTGCTTATCTTCACTTCCATGTATGGTTAATTCTCTAGTTTTGGATTGATGATGTAGAAAATATATTAAGTACTAATAAAGATTCTTGTGCTCTGAAAGTAAAATGATATTTTTAATATTATCATATTCTTTATTTAGTACACATAGTAGCCATATATATAGTTAAATCTAGTCTGATATATAATCTCGACAAAGGAATGCAAGAACAATTAGGAATATTAAAATCGTATGTATACCTAGACATAGGATGTAAAATATGCTAGGTTTTTAAGGAGATGATATAACTGTAGGAGGTCAACATATATCATTTTAACTCCAACAAGCTTGACAGAGATCTAGAGATACATATGCTCTGAATCACATTAAAAATAAAAATTTCATTAGAAAAGATATACAATTTATATTCATCAATCCAAAATTCTTTATTTAAATATTGTATCCATTATTTTACTATTTTATTCAATGATTGAATCTCCATAACTAATAATTTTATTTTAGTAGGATAATTTTATAATTAGAGTAAATAATAGTAGTTGATTGCTAAAAAAATATACTTCCTCATTGGTTTGCTACTCTACTCAGTCACTTTATTATTTGATTGGCACGTACACTTGCATATGTTAAGTGGGATTTATTATTTTTATATATCAAAAAAATCTAAGCAATGTATAGGGGAGACAAAGCATTAAACATTTTTATAACTCAAAATTGCACTCCACAGCCCCCATCAATAGGTTACCTAAAAAGCAATATTTTGTCATCGCATCTCCAATAGACCAAGATCGACCCAAAGTCTACTAGGTTTTTATTGTATCATTCTTAGGCCTCCTCCATTGTTATGTTGCTCATCCCAATAGCCTTACACATTAGACTATATATTTGTGATATAGAAAAAGGATGCATATTCCAAGGAATCATATCCATGAAAATGAAAGTATATTTTTGTTCATGATTCCATGAGTTTTATCAATGAGGAATAAATTTTAATCACTCACCAAAGGCTTCTATTATAGTTGAAGTATGAATTCATTATACTCAAGGCACCAAAGTTTAATGACATATAAGAATAATTTTATACGTCACCATCCAAAACTTAATTCAAGATAAAGTCGACCAATATTCTCTCTATTTCATCGAAAGTGCTACCTCTCTACTTTTGAAATGAAATTCTGTGCAGGCATACTTTGGCCACTTTTCACTCTCTTAGGGAATGGTTTGAATTAAAGAAGAGTTACACTAATAAAGCCTTCTATGTTTATTAAATTTAGCCACCATTCTCCATATTGAGCGACCCTTCAATCAAGGAATAGTTAAACAAAAGAAAGCTTATAGAAAATAATTCAAATTTAAAATTTTCCACTTATAAATGGTCCTTTAAATATTATACATTTATTTTTTTTAATTGGAAATTATAATAAAATGGCTATTAATATGTGGTATTATTTTATTAAAAAAATAAGCTTGGTTTGTATGATGTCGAATAATGCTTTGGGAATTTTAGGTAGGCATGGATGGCTCTCTTTTATGGGAACTTTGGTTAGTTTTTTATAAAATAATATTTTATATTTGATGTAATAGTCTAAACTCTTAATTATCAAAATATTATCCGCTTTAGCCTGAGGGCCTCATGATTTTATCCTATTGGTATAACTTCCCAAGAGGTTACCCATCCCAATATTTCTCCAAGATGAGCATGTTTAACTGGAGAGTTTCTTAATAAAATTCTAACCATTACACCAAAAGACGTTTCGATGTTTAAGAGTTTAACTTCTTTTATTTAAGAGGTTTCAAAATCTCTCTCACTTAAGTAATTGACGTCCTTATCTCATAATCATCCACCAGGCAGATAGGATTTTAGAGATGACCCCTACAATTTTCAGTGGTGACTCCCGTCATGTAGCACTTTGTCTCATACAGGGTTCAAGAGGTGGCTCTCATATGACGTAGCATTTTATATTGTATGACTGTTTGATTGAAAAAATATATAGTTTTGAAAAGTGTTTTAATTTTCTTTGGAAAATGTTAGATTTCTGGAATTTAAATTTTATAATCGAACACTTATTATGAATGATATATCACCTCGGAAGGTGAACATATCGTTCTCTAATAAGTTCATATTACAAATCTTTGAATTTATCTGATTATTGTAGTCAAACTCAAGGAGAAATAATAAATGATATCAAAAGATCAAAATGATGTTAAATCCAATGTTTAACTATTATAATCTAGTAAAGAGATCATTAATTTCATAATCAAGATCACTATAATAGTACGATATATCTTTCCAAGGAAAGGGGATATCGTTTGTTATCGATCATCTGAAAATGACGATAATGATCATTGACTTTTGATTTTCCCAAAGATAATTAATTAAAGTTTTGAAAAAGATTAATTTTGAAATCAAGTCTGGGTTTTCTAAATCTCCTACGAGCGCAAGCCCTCGTAGTTAATTACATCATAGGAAACCAGAAAATTTCCTACGAATACTCTCGATTAAAATAGCGATACGAATTTCATTTAAGATTTTCAAAGCTTGATATTAAGGAAGGTTAAGGACTTGAATTTTCAAGTGGGATTGGTTCAAGGTTGAGCAGTTCTTTCTGGAGTCAAAGGAAGAAGAGTAGGAGGTGTTTTGAGATTCTGAATTGCTTCAGAAACACCCCAACCTATCCTAAGTGTTGGGCTTGAATTAGATTGAAAGATATTTAATATTTAAGTGATCAATTTTATTAGAAAGTGGGAATTAGATTCCCGAAAGATTGAGGTCTTAAGATTGAAGATATGGCTCAGAACCTAAGTCTAAAATGGGTACTGAAAACCAGTGACCCAGAACTTAGCTAATGCAGTGCAATCTGGACTTACCCCGGCCTGGATTAGGGAGCCAGCTAAACCACCTAAACGCTTTTAAAACCATGAGTCAAAGTCTTTAAATGTAGAGTGGTTAAGGACATTGATTAAGATTGGTTTAAAGAATTGGGGTCGACATCTAGAGCAAATCCTAATTGACCCCTTAACATATGTTGGGTTAAATGTCTAAATAAAATGTAATTAAGATTTAGACTCAATTTTTAATTTGTATCTAATACAATGCATGCTAGTTGACTCGATGAAATGCTTAAATCAAAATGAAGTAGTTTTAAAACAGGCTTAAAAATAGGTTTTATCCTAAAGATTGCACAATATCCCCTTGGACAGAACTGCACCCTAATAGGTCAGGTGGTCTGCCAGAACCCGCAGGCGGGGAGGTGCCTAACACGGATGAGAAAAGTCAATATTTATGCATGAAAAACTTCTGGCGAGTCCGGGCTTACTTCTTAAGAGCGTTAGAGTTTCTATCTGAGCTTAAATATTTTAATTTTGTTTAAGTAGAAAAAGTTTATGACCGTACCCTCACGAGCCTCCGATCGGGTTCCAGGCTAAATCAAAACCGACATGCAATAGCGCCAAATAAACTACTAAAAACATGCAGGTCCTTAATCGCAATTAACACATCAATTAAATCATTTAAATAATTAAATCAATTAAATAAATACTCAAACTGAAAGTCCATAGGCAAGTGCCCTTAATTATACAACCCAGGGTCTGCAGGAAAGTAAAGTGGCCGGGTACCACTGACTACAACCCGGATTCTACTCCTAAGACTTAAGTGACTTTAAGATTTGAGATTCTTCTCATTCTTCACTTCTTCGTCTCCTTAGAACTCCTTGGATCGTCGGGTCTGGATATCCAAATGAAAAGAAACTCCCCCTGGATAGGGGTGTTATCTTTTCTCTTTGGATACTTGAACTTCATCCTAATTTGGATCTCCAAATGGATAGGAACTCTCCCCTAAGGGATGTTCCTTCCACTTTGAATTCCAAATTGGATTTTAAATATCTCAATCTCAAAGTACTTTAAATGATACAACTCAAAATCAAATCAAATTACATTAATGAAAATTAAAAATCTAGACTCAGCAACCTGCAAGGTTATCCTAATAATCAACAGTTTAGAAATATCCCAAGCAGTTATATATTTGAAATTAAAATACTCAATCACAGCCACGCTTGGCCATGCTCTTTTAATTTTAAAGGGGGACTTAAGCATTCTGGAGCACCTATGCAATTTAATATTTATGATTTTTGCCCCCTTTAATTTATGCCCTGTATCAGCATGGCCACATGCATAAGATTGAATTAGTACAAATCATCCCTAACCTAGGGGTAGATCTAATCGTACAATCAATCACATTACAAAGTGCAGTAAATAAATAAACAAACACATCAATTCTACTATTAGCAAACAGCATGCAGTAAAAGCTCGAAAACCCGGCACACAGCAGAAAAGTAAACACCGGCCTAGCCTAAGACTAGAGTTGGTTATCCTAGCAAACCATCTAAAGTGTGTGAGGTAGGCTGTGTGGCTTTGACATGTCCTAAATAGGCACTTGATTGAAGTTATTTGAGGTTCAAGTTGGTTGAAGGTTTAAGGGAAGATTTAATTTGAATTTAAATATTAATGACTTGAAATTGATTTTAAACTTGATTTTAATTGTTTGTTGGATACCACATTTGTTCCACACCGAGGCCGTGAAGTTTATTTCACATTCCTTGGGGCTAATTTAATAGCCTCGTAGGCCTGGGTTACCCAGTGGTACCCGATATAATTAAGTAAATTGAGTTTGATCAAGGTTTGAAGGTTGATTAAATTTTAATTAGAATTAGTTGGTTGCTGGTTTTAATGTTGATTTAAGATTTTCTGGAATTTTGAATGATTTATTGAATTTTGGTATTTTCTGGATTATTTTAATGATTTAATTCAAGGGTCAAAAGTTAACTTTTTGATTTAAGATGTTTTATGGAAATTTAATATTTTATTAAAATACTAGACCTTAATACGATCAGTTGGACAGTAAGTACATTGAAATTGGATTTTTCTACATTTTATTATGAAGGTTTGAAGTTTTGATTTAAATTTGAACTAAGTTTGACCAAAAGATGACTTTTTCAAATTTGTTTGATTTCTGGAAACTTAACATTTTTGATAAATATTAGACCTTATTATGAGTTGTATGCCTTTGAGTTTGCTCAATTTGGAGTTTATATGAATTAGTTATGAATTTTTAAAGTTTTGAGTGTTTAATGGATTATTTAAATTGTTTAATTAGAGACCATTTTTATGATTTGAATCCAAATGACCTCCAAACTTCTTGAAATCAACTCCAAAGGTCAGGACTGACCTAAGGAGTGATTTCCAAGTGTTTGAGAAATTTTTGGAGTTTTTAATTATTATTAATTAATTAAATTAATTAAATATTGAATTTCAATTAAACCTAAATTAAACTTAATTTTGAAGTCCAGTCAAAGGGCTTTTATTTTTCATTGATTAAGGGTTTAATTCTGGTCAGTTAGAGGGGTCATTTGTATTTTCTGGATTTAAATTTGATTTATTAGAATTTTTGGAAGGTTTTAAGGCTTAATGAATATTTAATTTGATTAGGTTGATTAAGGGGCTTAATGAATTCAAAATTCAGTGAGAATTTTTCTTGAGGCTGTATGTGTCACTAAGTTTGAATGTTCAAAGTTTCAACTCAATTGGAGATGTATCCTAATTATTGAAATTTTTCTAAGTTCGCTAAACTTAAGTCCTTAATTATTGTCCTTAATGTCACTAGGTTAATTGGATTCAAATCAAAGTCACTAACCCTTGGACAAACATATGTAGGATGCATATACATAAACACAATCACATCCTAAATCTAGGAGAGCCCTAAAACTAGGTGGTGTGTGTATCCTAAACATGCAAGTCAAGTTAAAATTTCATTAATTGAAAGATTAATCAATGAATAATTAATCAAGTAATTATTCATTGATTGATCATCACTCCACCAAAATTCTATTCAATCAAGCTCCATCTATGTTCAAAATTCTAAGGGATCTCTCAAACATTAGGAATTTAAAATATATACAAAGTTTTAAAATAGATTTTAAAGGATATATACACATATAGATATATAAACCTATATATATGTATAAATATAAATTTTAAAGTTTAAAATACTCAAAATATTATTAAAATAAATTTAATTTCCAAGTGAAAGATCCTCTGATTTATTTGGAAATATTTTGAAAATAAAGCTTAATTTTGAAAATCATTACTTAAATATTAGTTAGATATTAAAATGATTAAATAAATTAAGTTATTTAAAATAAAATAAGTTGTAAATTTCAAAATATTTAAAATATTTAAATATCAGAGAATAGTTTATTTGATGTTAATTACAATACCAAAGAATATTTTATTTAATATTAATTAGATATTAAGATATTAAAAATATTTAACTTATTTGATGAAAATATTTGAATTAACATCTAATTTTGAAAATAAAATATTCCAGATATTTTAATCTGAAGCTTTGAAAATATTTTAAAATAATAATCCAAATTTTAAAAGATAATTTGATTATATATAATTAAATATTCATTAAAAAAAGAAATATTTAATATTTAAGATAATTTAAAATATATATAATATTTTAAATTAAAATTAATTTTAAATTAAAGTTCTTAAAATTATAAACAGTTTGATATCTTATACTTAAATTTTTGAATTTATATGAATTTTTAATTAATTTTAGAAGTTTTCTTATTAAAAAGAAAATTAAGAAATTAATTCAGATTAATTAACACTTAATCTGACGGCGGGGGATTACGTGGCATCATCTGATTCGTCCAAGCAGACCGCGGAGGCGGCGGCGGGCATTTAATGCCAATGATTGGATGGCGGCGCTCACACGGTTTTAACTTATCCGCGTCAGCGCCCGCCATCCACCGTCTGATTCTGCGCTGTCTCGGATCAAAGGCTAGGATCGAGCCAAACGGGAGATCTATCCGGCTGGAACCCACGCGCGGTCGGATGAGATGCGGAAAATCAGGATCAAGACCGTTAATTGTAAGATCGACGGTCCAGATCCCGTAACACTTAAACAGAGCGTAAATTAAAGCCCTAATTAAAGAAATGGCTCAAACGAGAGATCGGATAGCCCGTTTGACTTGAAATTTTAAACCTAAATAGCTTGATTGAACAGAAATGTTGTGGGATGCCTTTGATAGCTTAAGGAACGCTAATTAAATAATTAATTAAAGCTAAGTGTATTAAGCTAGGGTTAAGGATTTTGAACAAACTAACCGTTGGATTTGCATATTTTTGGGTTCTCTGAATTTGTGGTTTGTCCACGTATAATTTTGTAGAAGACCCCTTGAGCTTTTGACGCCTGGATGAAGAGCTAAATACTTTGAATGTATTCAGCCTTTTTCTCGCCGGAAAGCTCGTCGGAGATGGTTTTGGCCGGCTGGATTTAAGTAGGAAGGTGTATGGGAGTCTCTGGGGAGCTCAAAGAACCTGGGGGCTGGGTTTTGAGAAGCTTTAAGAGTGAGAGAATGTGTGTGTTAGAATGAGAGCTCAAAACAAGGTATTGCCCTATTCAAACATCTCCAGGTAGTTTGGACGGCCAAGATTGCTTTGGTTGTGTTCTAGGATGCTGTCAAATGTCCCAGGGGTTGTTGGGAGTAGGAGGGATCAAAGGACACAAGGACAAATGACATGTAAAGGTCATTTTGCCCCTTTGTGGCCATGTGGAATGATTGGGAGCTGTTTGATCTTAATCTAAGGGCTTGGAATCGTCCTAAGAATGTTCAGGAAGGAGTCTTAAAAGCTGGTGTTAAAAGGAGTTTGAGTTAAATGGGTTTAATTAAGGATTTGAGTTGCTTGGAGGCTACTTTGACCCACCATTGACTATTTGACCAGTCAATGGGTCAAGGTGGTTGATGTGGCAAATAGAGGGAGTTCAATTTGCTGGTGAAGTGATTTAAGAGAGGATTAGAGACTTGCAAGTTGAGATTTGAATGTATAAAGTGGATTTGACCAAGTCAAATCAAGGTAATTTGACTTCAAACATGTTTGAATACACTTGAACCTCTCTTTGATATAAGCTTAAAGATTTGGAGATTTAGAGAACTTGAATTAGATGGTTAAGTTGATTTTGAGTTAAATGAATCGAGTTTGACTAGATTTGGGTCTTAGTTGACTTGGTCAACTATCGATTGGGTTAAGTGTTCAATCAAACTTAAATCCCTAAGGAAGGTGATTAGATTAATTTGAAAAGATTTGAAATTGATTCAGGATTTGATTCAATGTGCAAAAACTTGAGGGTTAAAGTGGTCAACTTAGTTTGACTTGGTCAAACTAGTTGACCTGAACCCAGGATTTGGGCTGGAATGATTCAAAATGAGGTTTAAAGTCTGGTAGAAGTGGTTTGAGGGTTTAAATAGGTCATTTGGGTCAAATCACCTATTTAAACCCTTAATGGGCTTAAAAGGTCAACTGGGTTGACTTGGTCAACTAAGTTGACCCAGGGTCAGGGTTTGAACTGGAATGGTTTGAAATGATGAATGGGGTCTAGTGGAGGTGGTTTCAGGTTTTAAATGGATCATCTAGGTAATATGACCTGTTTAGGCCCTTAATGGGCCTAATTGGTCAACTAGTTTGAGTTGGTCAACCAGGTTGACCCAGGGTCAGGAATTGGGTCCAACCAGTTCAGAATGACATTCTGAGTCTACTGGTGGTGGTCTCAAGGTCTGGAAAGGTTGTTTGGTCAAAATGACCTATTTGGGCCCTTAATGGGCCTTTTAGGTCAACCCTGGTTGACTTAGTCAACCAGGTGGGTCCAAGGTCTGGAAATGGGTTCAACAGATTTGAAATGACATTTGGAGACCAATGGAGGTGGTCCCAAGGTCAGAGAAGGTCATTTGGTCAAAATGACCTGTTTTAACCCTAAAGGGGCCTTCTAGGTCAACTAGGTTGACTTGGTCAACCAGGTTGACCCAGGGGCTGGTTCTGGGTTCAATGGATTTGGCTTGACATTTGAAACTTGCTGGAAGTGACTGCATTTGATTTGGAGCTCATTTGGTTCAAATGACCATTTATACCCCATAGGGGTATTTTGGTCATTTTGACCCCTGATCAGCTAAGGGTCAAATTGAGTCCAACAAAATGCAGTTTATTGCTCAATGGGTCATAATCAAGGGTCTGGAGGTGATTGGAGGCTTTGGAGAAAGCTCCAGGGTCAAAATCCACTGGGTGGTAGGTCCAGTGGCATAGATTGTAAATATTTGAAGGTTTTACAGCCTTTGGATTTTAATTCAGTTTTTGGGGTTAGAGATCTCAGAATGAGCTCAAATTTGGAGGGTTGCCTCTAGAGACATGTCACATCAGTGTGGAACTGATAGATCTTGAATCAGAGGTCATTTGATAGGGTTTTAAGGTGTTCAAAAATTTGCTGAAAAAGACTTTCAGGACTTAGACCTTTGGCCTTGGATTTGAGTTTAGAAATCTGGTTTTGAGCTGAATTTTGAGTTTGAATGATAGGATTTGAATTAATTCTAGATTGAATTGAAGCTTGGATTGATCTAGAAGAATCCTAAAATCTTGGAATCCTAAGATTCAAGATCTAGAAGGATCTTAGGATCTAGAGTAGATCCTAAGATTTGATTTCTGGGAAAATCCTAGGGTTTGGAAGTCCTAGGGCCTGGGATCTAGAATAGTCTTAGGATCTAGAAGAATCCTAAGCTCTAGATTGATCTAGGAGAATCCTAGGGTCTAAGAGGATCATATGATCTAGAATCAGGTAGAATCCTAGGGTCTGGAATAGATTCTAGGGTCTGAAGTCTAGGAGAATCCTAGAATCTAGATTTGTTTTAAATTGCATTGATCTGGGGTCAGGATTGACTTGAATTTGGATTGATCTTAAAGTTTAGATTGATCTAAGATCAGATTGATCCTAGGGTTAAAATTGATCCTAAGGATTGGAAAGATCCTAAGGTCTGGATTAGTCCTACTGAGCTCATACAAAAATGAGGTCAACAAATGGACCCCCAATATGTGTAATAGAATGTAGTTCTATTGCACATATTGGTGTTGACCGAATAGAATGGTCAAATCTGGAGTTTTGATCTTAAGGGGATGAAAAGTCTATTCCTGGGGAATTAAGTTTGAATTGATACTAGGGTAGTGCTAAGAAAAACGTACTCTACCACTAGTGGGTCTGGTCCTAAAGGAAAAGAAAAGTCTATCCCTAAGGGAGAAGAAAGTCTGGAGTATCATATAGGAAGGAAGAGCTCCTACCTATAGAGGATTGAATCTAGATTTGATTCTAGGGAGAAAGAAATCCTAATCCTAGAAGATTGGGTTTGAAATTGAATCTAAGGGAAGGAGATCCCAACCCTGGAAGATTGAGTTTGAAATGATACTAGGGTAGTGCTGAGGCAGCGTACTCTACCACTAGTAGATCTAGTCCTAGGAGAAGGAAGAAAACCTATCCCTAAGGAAAAGAAGGCCTGGATGATCGTATAGAAAGGAAGAACTCCTAACTATAGAGGATCAAGTATGAATTTTGATACTAGGGCAGTGCCACAAAAGGCGTACTTTGCCACTAGTGGATCTAATCCTAAGGGAAGGAAGAAGAACCTAACCTTAAAGAAAAGAAAGCTTGATTGAGATTGATTCCAGGACGGTGCCACAGAGGACTTACTCCATCATTAGGAACTCTAATCCCAAGGGAAGGAAGAAGAACCTACCCTAAGGAGAAGAGAACTGGATTTTGAAATTAAACCCGGGACGGTGCCATAGAGGACTTATTCCATCACTAGGGAGTTTAATCCTAAAGGAAGATGAAAAGCCTAACCTTGAGGAGAAGAGAGTTTGAATTTGAAATTGAAATTGAATCCAAGACGGAGCCATAAGGGACTTATTCCATCACTGGGGAATCAAATCCTAAGAGAAGGAGAATACTTACTCTAAGGAAAAGAGAACTGGATGATCTCATAGGAAAGTAGTATTGTTTCCTATAGGAGATCAGGCTTAAAGTTTTGAATTTTGAAACTAGAATGGTGCCGCAGAGGGCGTTATCCATCACTAGAAGATCTAATCCTAAGGAAAGAAAGCACGATGACTCACATCTGTCCTTAAGGAAAAGAAGACTGGAGGACCCTGAGAGAAGGAAACATTGCTTCCCGCAGAAGGTCGGATCTGAATTTTGAATCTAGGATGGTGCCACAGAGGGCGTGCTCCACCACTAGAGGATCTAATCCTAAAGAAAGAAAGCACGATGGCTCATATCTGTCCTTAAGGAAAAGAAGACTGGATGATTCTGTGAGAAGGAAACATTGCTTCGCACAGAATCGGATCTGGATTTTAGATCTAGGATGGTGCCACAGAGGGCGTGCTCCACCACTAGAAGATATAATCCTAAGGAAAGAAAGCACGATGACTCACATCTGTCCTTAAGGAAAAGAAAACTGGAAGAAGCTAGGATGGTGCCACTAAGGGCGTACTCCACCACTAGCGGATCTAATCCTAAGGAAAGAAAGAATCCTATCCTAAAGGAGAAGAAAATTGGAAGATTCTGTGAGAAGGAAGCATTGCTTCACACAGAATCGGGTCTGGAATGATCGTATGTAAACGAAACTTGCTTTACATAGAGGATCGAATCTGGATAATCATGTATAGAGGAAACTTGCTCTATACAGAGGATCGAGTCTGGAATGATCGTATGTGAAGGAAACTTGCTTCACATAGAGGATCGAATCTGGATGATCGTGTATATAGAGGAAACTTGCTCTATACAGAGGATTGGGTCAGGATTGATCGTATATAGAGGAAACTTGCTCTATATGGAGGATCAGATCTGGAATGATCATATATAGAGGAAACTTGCTCTATATAGAGGATCGGGTCAGGAATGATCATATGTGAAGGAAACTTGCTTCACATAGAGGATCAAGTCAAGATGATCGTATATAGAGGAAACTTGCTCAATATAGAGGATCAGATTTGAATTCTGGAATTTGAGATTTGAATTCTGGAATTTGAAATTTGAATGATTTTTGAACTTGAATTTAAAGATGTTTGAATTTGAAACTTGATTTGACGAATTTGAATTTGAAGGATTTTAAAACTGTGATGTGTTTTGAATTTGATTCGAATTGGTTTTGAATTTGAAATTTGATTGATTTTGATTCATTTTGAATTTGATTTCGAATTTTGAATTTTGATTTTGGATTTTGAAAACTTGGACAAAATTGAGCTGAATAGATTCAAAATTTGAAGATTTTATTGATTCGAAATTCGAGCTACATCAAGCATAGTATTTTTTTAGGAATCGCCCGTTTACAGGAAACATTGGGTGATCTCCTTTACAATCCACTAGCTGATACGAGCCTCCTTCGTAAACTGTTTCCACTACGAAGGGTCCTTCCCAAGTTGGTTCAAACTTTCCACCGAGCTTTCGGTGGGCTAAGATAGGCCTCCGAAGAACCAAGACCAAGTCGCCTACTCGGAAGGTTCTAGGTCGCACTAACTTATCATGAGCTTGAACCATTCTGGCTTTATAAAGTTCTATATTCTGCTGGGCTTGGAGACGACGTTCTTCAAGACCCTCAAGTTCTTCAAGTCGAAGTTGTGCATTCTGTTCTGTTGTGATCTGATTCTGGACTGCAGTTCTGAGTGAAGGGATTTGAATTTCCAGAGGGAGTACGGCCTCAGACCCATACACTAGTGCAAACGGTGTGGATTGGGTTGGGGTTCAATATGTGGTCCTGTAGGCCCACAGAGCTTCCACCAACCTCTCATCCCATTGACGTTTATTGTCATCCAGGGTCTTTTTGATGATTTGTACCAGGGTTTTATTGAAGGCCTCAGCCAATCCATTAGCCCGTGGGTAATAGATCGTTGAGTATCTCCAATCAATACCGTGGCGACTTGCAAAGTTATTGATTTTTGTAGACTTGAAAGCGGACCCATTATCAGATATGATTCTGCGAGGCACGCCGAATCGATATACGATATGGTTATGAAAGAATTTCATTACATGATGTGATGTTACATTTCTTAGTGGGACTGCTTCTGCCCACTTTGAAAAGTAATCAGTCGCTGCTAAGATGAAGCGATGATCCCTTGAAGAAGGAGGGTCAATTGGCCCGACGATATCCGTGCCCCAACTTTCGAAGGGCCACGAGGCTATCAAAGGATGCAACACATTAGGCGGCTGATGTAAAACCACACCATGAACTTGGCATTGATGACAACATTTTACTATTTTCATGCAATCGTCAATCATCGTAGGCCAGTAGTAACCAAGTCTTTTGATTTTCATTTTCATCTTAGGACCCAATTGATGAGCACCGCACAGTCCAGCATGGACTTCATTAACGATCTTCAGGGCCTCTCGTTTGTCTAAACAGCGGAGCCACATCTGATCGAACGATCGTCGGTACAACGTATCTTTGACTAGTGCATATGATAGGGCACGTTTCTTAATTTGATTGGCAAGAGACCTGTCGTGGGGAAGCTTGCCTTCTTGCAAATACTTGATTATTGGTTGTCTCCAATCTTGTTCTTCATCGACTGCTGAAGATGTAGAAAGGACCTGGGAAGATTGATTGTTGAGGTATTCCATGTCTACAGGGGACAGGACTTGACGACCCTGAATTTCTATAGGGATGAAATCCTCTTCTGGGCAAGCAAATTCCTTTGCAAGCTTTGCTAGGGCATCCGTCGAGGAATTGCTTCCACGAGGAACCCTATACATAGTTACAATGGGAATTTTCTCGAGTAGGTGCATTATGTATTGGTGATATTTCAGGAGCTTAGGATTCAAAACCTTATAGGTCCCTGCAACTTGGTTGATCACCAGTTGAGAGTCACCATAGATCTTAATCTCTTTAATCTCCATTAGGATTGCAAATTCCAGACCAGTTATCAAAGCTTCGTACTCAGCTTCGTTGTTCGTACAAGGTTCTGATAAATGGTAGGAAAAGTGCATCATTCCCTTATCCGGTGTTATGAAAACCAGACCGACTCCGGCTTTTCCAGGAATAGTAGATTGAGGTGTTTTGCCCCTTTGAGAGGACGCTGCACCATCAAAATACATTTCCCAGGTTTGAACATTAGATTCCTCGAAACTCATGATTTGCTCGTTAGGTAAATCATCATTTAGAGGAGATTCAGCCGGTAGCGGGTGTGCCGCAAGGAAGTCGGCGACGGCCTGCCCTTTCACAGCACGTAGGGGAATGAAAGTGATTTCAAATTGTAACAATATCATAGACCAACGAGCCAGACATCCTGACAACGTGGGCCGAGTTATAAGATATTGTAGGGGGTTGACACTGGAAATCAGACTGACCTGATGAGAAAGCATGTAATGTCTTAATTTTTGTGCTGCAAAAACTAAGGCAAGGCAATGTTTCTCAATTGCAGGATAGCGAATTTCCGTTGGAAGTAATCTCTGACTCAGGTAGTAGAGGGCATTCTCTTTCCCATCGTCATTGATTTGAGCTAGAAGAGCCCCGAGAGATTCGTCAAGGGCTGCAGTGTAAAGGATTAAAGGTCTTCCCGGAATGGGGGCTGCCAAAACTGGCGGATTTGTCAGGTATTGTTTGATATTTTCGAAAGCATTTTGACATTTCTCGTCCCAAATGAATTTGGCATCCTTTTTAGCTAGGACAGAGAATGGTTGACATCTTCCAGAAAGATTAGAAATGAATCTTCTTATATACGCCAGCCTGCCCTGGAGAGATCTCAGTTGAGTAAGACTCTTAGGCGGCGGCATATTTAAGATAGCTTCAATTTTGGCAGGATCAGTTTTGATTCCACGGTGCCTGACTATGAAACCTAAGAATTTCCCTGAGGTGACGCCAAAAGCGCACTTCAAGGGATTCATTTTGAGGTCGTAGCGGCGCAACCGCTCGAAAACAGTTCTTAAATCATAAAGATGAGCCTCTTTTACTCTGCTCTTGACCACTAAATCGTCGATGTAACATTCGACTTGATTATGTATTAAGTCATCAAAGATATGAGTCATAGCCCGCTGGTAGGTTGCACCGGCATTTTTGAGGCCAAAGGGCATCACTTTATAACAAAAGATCCCTATAGGACTTCTGAATGCAGTGTTTCTCTCATCTTCTGGGGCCATCTTGATTTGATTATAACCAGACGAGCCATCCATAAAGGAGAAAATAACGTGCGAGGAGGCAATGTCCACCATGAGTTCTGGGATTGGCAAAGGAAATTCATCCTTAGGACATGCCTTATTCAGGTCTCTATAGTCAACACATACTCGGATTTGACCATTTTTCTTTCGAACTGGCACGACGCTGGCTACCCAAGAAGGATATTGTTCTTCTCGAATAAATCCAGCCTCTACTAACTTCTTGACTTCAGAAACGACTTGTTGTTCGATCTCCAGACGCATGCGTCGTGGAGCTTGCTTGACAGGAATAGCATCATGCCGGATTCCAAGTTTATGGACTGCTACGTCAGCGGACAACCCCGGCATTTCATCGTATGTCCAGGCAAAGCAGTCTTTAAACTCAGATAGAAGTTGAATTAGATCCTTAGACTCATCCTCACTCAACAAAGAACTTATGAAAGTGGGGCGAGGGTCATCCTCTGTTCCAAGGTTGATTTCTTTAAGTTCATCGACTGTTGATTTAATTTCTTCTTCGAATTCAGGGGGTGCATCCCGAACCTGAAGTTCATTAGAATCATCAAAAGTCTCCAAACAAAGTCCATTGAATGAATCAATGACTTCAGTAGGGACATTTTTAAATTCAGGACGACTAGTTATCATTAGACAAAATTCGTCATCGTCAAACGACCTAACGGTACTAAAGCCGATACCACTGGTCCAATGTTTATTAAATTTTGAATTCCAAAGACTTTCATGGTATCTAGCCTGACCCTTAGTCCATTGACTCGGAGCAAAACCTTTAGAGATAAGAGACTTAACACCAGCAGGAAAGTAGCCAAAAGGTAATTCCATTAATTCATTAAAATTTGCCTCTTCAAGGATTACATCATCTTCATTCCTTGAGGAGGAAGAGCCAGGGAAGAACTTCTTGGCTTTCCTTACTTCTCCATCTAAGTTCGGAGTATCCTTAATTACTAACCCTGAGACCCTGTCAGCAGACAGTGGGGTTAAGGTCAAGGATTCAACCGTTCTATTAAGCTTTTCATACAAACTCAATTCAGGCTCGTCACTTTGAATATTTAATTTTGTATCCTCCTGGTCGCTATTCGATTCTAAAGTGAGATCAAACTTCGGATGAGGATTGATTTTTGTATAGTCAAAAGCAAATATGGCACCCCTTTTTCTTGAATCTTCATCAGAACTTGTTTCAAGTTCGACATAGATCGGGGAATTTCTTTTTTTCAATTGAAGGGCGGCCTCGACCGCGTGCTCTTTGGGCCATCCTCCCACCTCTTTGAGGTATAATATTTGGAGGCCTGAAGATCACACGCTCGACGTCGTCTTCACTACTTGAGTTTTGTCTCTTTTAATTTTTAACTTTTTCTTTTCTCAATCTTTGAATTACTTTTGAACTTTGACTTTCTGCCTTTTCCTCCTTGACGTTGATCTCCACCTTAGAACAGGTAGTGGACCCTTTAGGAACGTAGTACGCTGCATCCTCATAGATCCCGATCTCGTGAATAGAGAATGGTTGCAGATCACCCTTAATTTCAAACTCAATGCCATCTCGTTGGTACTTGATGCATTGATGTAGGGTAGAAGGAACCATCCTATACTCATGGATCTAGGGCCTTCCTAGGAGCGCATTAAAGGACGTTGCGGAATCAATTATATGAAATTTCGCTTCAGTTTTCAATTCTCCTATCTCTAGAAGAAGGGTAACTGAACCTAAAGCCTTCTCGCCCTTTTCATTGAACCCACAAAGCACTAACTTGTCAGTTGAGAGCTTGCTAGTATCAATTCTAAGGTATGCGAGAGTCTTTATGTTCATTACGTTGACCGATGTACCCGGGTCAATTAGAACTCTTGATAACTTAAACTTGCCCATATTTACTGTGATATAAAGTGGACGATTGTGGTCGGCAGTTCCAAGGAGTAAATCTTCGTCAGAGAAGGTAACCCCAGGGATTTCCTTAAAGTACAAAGCTTCTTCCTCGAAAGTTGAGGCTAATTGAGCTAAGCAAATCTCTAGGTCAAGAAGTGCTTTAATTAGAGTCTCCCTCATCTCTTTTGAAAGGACAAGGGCATCATAAATGCTCAATTTGGCAGGCAACTTCCTAAGGTGAGCTAAGACATTGTAATCAACACTTGGAACATTAACGTTGGGACCCGGTGGATTTGAAAGAATTGGAGTTGATTGTTGAGCGGGGATTTGAATTGGATCATCAGAAACAACTTGTTTTCCTTTATCCTGAGGAGGTAGCCTAGGGGGTAAGACCTTCCCACCACGTAGTTGTAGTTGCACGACTTCATCGGAAGAACAAATTACAGGGGAGTCTACGCTCTCCTTAGGCGATTGATTATCGTTATCTGAGCGAGAGTCCGAATCTGAAAAGTCTATCACGACAGGACTCCCTTGAAAGTTAATTTCAGGGGTTTCACTATCTGATAAGACATCAGATTCGTTTCTCTCTTGAAGAGTCAAATCTGGAGAGTTGAGTGTTTGAATTTCTTGATTGATCTCAACTTGTTCTTGATTATTTTCAACGGAAGAGTCATTTACATCTTCATTCTCAACATTAATCACCAAAATATGAGCAGAAGGATTAGACTTTTTATTTAATTTTCGACCCTTTGCCTTTGATGGGACAAAGTAAAAGTCAGATAATTTCAGTGGTGATAGAGGTTTTGAGCCACCATCAACCACTTGTACAGATCTCTCATCAACAAATTTCCTCCCTACAGAAAGTTCACTCTTTTCATTTTTATTTAATACAGTAGTTCCTAAGACTACTGGAGAGGAAACTGTCCCAACGTCCTCCTGCGAAGCCTCGAGGTCAACCTCCCAGATCGGGTCCCGGGCTCTCGTCGGTAACTGTTGAGCAAGTTGAAAAGATTTATTAATCGACTTTTTAAATGCCCGAGATAGTGCTATATCCCAACCATCTTCAATGGACAGAGAAAAGTTAGAATTCATACCTGAGATAGATTTGACAGACCCCTGATCCGGATCGACCAGGTATTCCTTTGGAATTATAATATTACCTTGACGGAAGTTCTTTTCTAGCTAATCTTTGAAGACGATGCAGTCTTCGATTGTGTGGCCTAACATGCGATGGTAGGGGCAAAAAGTTGGATCATCCTTCTTATTTGCCTTGTCCGGCTTCTTGGCCTCCGGCAACCGAAAATCTGGCTTCTTCTGAAGACTTTTAAAGATATTTCTCACCGACTCCCTCTTAAATGGATATGTACGAGCCAATCTCTCTTTAAAAGAAATCGGGTGAGAATCTCTTGTAGGTTGAGAAGTTACCTGAAAAGGTGGAGATTTCTGAGTTTGTTGTGTTGGAGAGTTACTGGACTGAACATTCATTGGTTTCTTCCCCTTATCAACAGCTGAAACCATTGCTGTTCTCTTTTCAAAGGACTTCAATGGTTTGCTAGCTTTCTTTTCCTCAGTAGAATCCTTCAGGAATGGCATTTTGGAAGCCTCTTCCTGTAGATTACTAGCCTTATTCAGAAGTTTTTCGAAGGTTTTGATAGTGAAACCCTTCAGGAGAAAAGCAATAGGCCCATGGATGTTCTTTAAAAGAATCTCCACTGCATGTTGTTCTTGCAACTGGGGTTCACACTTCATCGAGAGATTTCGCCATCTCAAGATGTACTCAACCAAAGACTCTCCCGGTTTTTGTTTTTCGATAACGAGATCACCAACGGTTACACGCTGCTGAGCTCCTGAGAATCTCTTTAAGAATAGACTCTCGAGCTCTGTGAATGTTTTCACTGAACCATTAGGTAGATCTGCATACCACTCAAAAGCAATATCGGATAGACTACTTATAAATTGGCGAAAGAGTAGAGCATCTGACCCTCCTGCGTTGCAACAGCTCGCTCGGAAGTGGGCCAGATGCTGTCTTGGGTTTTCTAAACCACTAAAAACTTTGAATGAAGGTGGCACAAAGCCTTTAGGATAAGAAACCGAATCATATTCTTCAGGGTAGGGTCTACCCTTTGGAATAGATACAGTCCCTTGAGAATGGGCTAAGGCCTCCCTTACCTGGGTTTCGATCATCTGGCGGATATCTTTGTCGGCTGGAGAGGTTGGGGAAGCAACCTCTGGAGTTCTGGGACTTGATTCTATTTTCCTGCTGTGCTCACCCACTGTGTGTGTTGTAGGTTGTAACTGCTCGGATTGAGATTGTTGTGCATTGATCATCTGATTCTGCATTTGTTCCATTCTGAGCATCATCTGTTTAATTTTATTTTCCAGACTCTTGATGTATTCGTCTTTCTCATTCAATTTAATTGATCCATCGGAGTCTGAATCTACTGCTGCAGAGGCTTCTTCTTTACCAGATCGGTGTCTTGAAGGCTCAGCATTTTTATTTGATGCTCTGGTTTCCACCATGCAAATGTTCCCAGCTGAATCTTCTTCCATCAGATCATCTACTTCTGGATCAAAGGCTTCAATTGCCTTATTTTTGAGTATGTCCCTTATTTCCTGTACCACCTCATCGACCGATCTACCCTCAATTGATTCGAGTTCGATTGGTAGGTACCCCTTATAATTAATCATCTCTTCGAATTCCTCATCTCCGAACTGGGTGAGGACCTCTTGAATTTTCAAGTCATCAGCAGTAGGTTCTGCCACCAACTGATCTAACATCTCTTGATCATCCTCATGTTCTGTCCCCTCCCCTCCGACTGTCCCGGGGTCGGTAGTCGTGAGGGTGACATCCTCAACAGGGTGAGGGATATCTAACCTAACAGGTGACGAAGGAGTTTGACTTGTAGGAACTCCAACATCAATATGAGGAGAATCCTCACATCCCTGAATAAGGAGTCGGGGGACCTTAACAGGTGACTGGACTGGTAACTGAACTGGTGACTGAACTGGTATATCTCTAATCTGAATCCCAACAGTTCTGCTTATTTTCATTGGCACATAAGGTTCATCCAAAAGTATGGGCCTTTTGCCCTTAACATCAACTGGCTGTAAGTCTTTAACGATCTCTTTTGATTTGGCTATCACAGGGGCCAACTTTGAGAGTCTTGAAGGGGGAACTGGAGGTCTACCACTGAGAGGGTGACTCCTACCAGACCCAGTTAAAACTATCTCCTCAGTTTTGGTAGTTGGGAGACGAGGCACCCAATGATATCCATCCACTAACACTGAGGCAACTGGTTGCTTAACAAACTTTTTGTTTCTCCTCACTGGCTAAGGAGTCAGGTTTCTTGCTTCAGACTTTTCTTCTTTTAAAACTTCTTTCTCCAGTTTGTGTGAGATCACCCCCTTCAGGTGTCTCATATATTGTTCTTTGGTCTGACCTGTCTCAGCAGCACAGGTATGAATGATGTTCCTTAACATCCTAGTTCTCAAAGTGTTCTTCTCCTTAGTGGTTCTCTTAACAGTATAGTCGACTGGGCTAGGTGGAGAGCTAGCAATCCGCGTGACCCTCTCCTCCCCTGCAGCAGCTGCGAGGGGGTGAAAACGACTCCCTTTCAGGAGTGGAGAAGAGGCAGGGATAGGCAGCTCCTCAGCAGCCTCAGGCTCAACTAAACTCAGGGCTTTCTGTTCAGCTATCTTCCTTGACTTGGTAATTTTCTTCCTTATCCTTCTCAGGTAGTTCTTCCTAGCACTCTTAGTGTCAAACAGTGCTGCAGAACTAGAAGACCCTTTCTCAACGATAGATTTCACTTCAATTTTCTTGTCCTCACTTCAGACTGAGGGTACAGAAGGTGTAAGGGTAGCACCTGCTGCCAGCTCCAACACTGGGGGAAGGTCACTCGTAGCTCCCACAGCTAGTTCCACTACTGGACCATTCTCGCCCTCAGCAGCGAGATTAATGATTGTTCCACCATTAACAGACAGTTTCAGAGTCTTGAAACCCATCCCAAACTGAATCGCACTGCTATGAATTAACTCTTCGACTTGGAGGTCTCGGTCAACAGAGAACAGAAGTTTCCCAGCCATTGCAGAAGGTTTGATTGTCTAAAATTTGAAAGAGAAGACTTGAATCAAACTTTTGAATTTGAATTTTGACAAGAAATTTTCTATATTTTATCACATAAATCGAATTATAGGAACTATAATCCGATATATAGTGATAAAATATAGATATCAATTTTGACTTGAAGAAAATTTGAATTTTTGTTGTATATGTTCAACTACAAGAGAATGTTGTAGAGAACGTATAACAACAACGGTCTGGATTTGACTTGAAAGGATTTGACGGGGGTTTGAAATTTTGAAGATTGAAAGATTTTCTTTGACTATTTGGAACCAATAAGTCGGATTTGATTTCAACTTAATAGTTAACAAAATATCGAAGAAAGTCAAGGAGTTTTGACTCGACTCTCATATCCCACTGATCAGGCTAGGGATAAGATGTCAGAGATTTGACTTGATGAAAAGACTAGATGATTAAATTTGAATCTGGAAATGGTACATGTTATACTACAAGAGAATGTTGTAGTAGTACATGTGACAGTGAAAATTAATTTTGAATTGAAAGGGAATTTGAACGACTCAAAAAATCCGGCAGCATCTCCCCTTATTTTTTAAACTCGAGGTGTTGAATTTGCATTCAACAAGACAGTTTACAAACATTAGGGAAGATTTTACAGGAAGGAACTCGACTCTTTATATCTTATCAAAGATATAATGTCAGAGTTCAAAGATTTGAAAGACACTGAAAATAAATGTTGAATTTGAATTGTCAATGTTCATCTATAAGAAGTATTGTAGAAGAACATTCGACACGTGATGATTAAAACTTGAAGAGAATTGAACGGATATTTTTGAAAATTTGAATTTCCGGCAGCACCTCCCCTTATTTTTGAAACTCGAAGTGTTGAACATATGTTCAACATAACGGTTTACAAACCTATAAGAGAGAGATTCTAGGAAATCAACCTGACTCTTTCATTCTGATGAGTGACTCAGAATGGAATGTCAAGGACTGAAATGACCGGAGAAGTTGAAAGTGCATTAACTATATACAACTACAATCATTATTGTAGAATATATAGTTGCAATGATTATTATGACTTGAAAATAGATGTTTGAAAAATTTGAAATTTCGGCAGCATTTCCCCTTATTTTGAAACTCGAAGTGTTGAACGTATGTTCAACATAACGATTTACAAAAATAGGGGGATGTTATAAACTAACCCGACTCTTTCATTCCGACTAGTGACTCGGGATTGAAATGTCGAAGGTTAGATTAACCAGAAGATTTCAAACTTTGGATTCAAATTTGGAAGAGAAATCTATATCCTATCACACATATTGAATTATAGGAATTACAATCCTATATGTAATGATAAGATATAGGAATCGATTGCGATTTGAAGACAATGAGATTTTGCTAGACAGTTAAAATTATGACTTTGAAGTTAAAGAAATCTTCTGTAAATTATGAAACTTAGCACGCTATGATTTATTTGCATGCAAGTTTGGAACATGTACAGAAAGACTTCGAAAAGCTCAGCTTGACTCTTTCGCTCTACCAACGAACTTGGAGGCAAAATGTCAAAGCCAGACTTGGATGGAGGTTTCCTACACTCACCTCTCTTTTCACATGTCTTAATTGAGTTGGCCACACTCACCCAAGAAAGAAATGGGTAGAGGGACCAACAGAAGAAGGGTAGTCAAAACTACCGATGCAATAAAATTTATATCACTATTAAAGATGGAAAGAGAGATTTTCCCCAGCGGAGTCGCCATTTTTTTTGTTTGATTGAAAAAATATATAGTTTTGAAAAGTGTTTTAATTTTCTTTGGAAAATGTTAGATTTCTGGAATTTAAATTTTATAATCGAACACTTATTATGAATGATATATCACCTCGGAAGGTGAACATATCGTTCTCTAATAAGTTCAGATTATAAATCTTTGAATTTATCTGATTATCGTAGTCAAACTCAAGGAGAAACAATAAATGATCTCAAAAGATCAAAATGATGTTAAATCCAATATTTAATTATTATAATCTAGTAAAGAGATCATTAATTTCATAATCAAGATCACGATAATAGTACGATATATCTTTCCAAGGAAAGGGGATATCGTCTGTTATCGATCATCTGAAAATGACGATAATGATCATTGACTTTTGATTTTTCCAAAGATAATTAATTAAAGTTTTGAAAAAGATTAATTTTGAAATCAGGTCTGGGTTTTCTAAATCTCCTACGAGCGCAAGCCCTCGTAGTTAATTACATCATAGGAAACCAGAAAATTTCCTACGAATACTCTCGATTAAAATAGCGATACGAATTTCATTTAAGATTTTCAAAGCTTGATATCAAGGAAGGTTAAGGACTTGAATTTTCAAGTGGAATTGGTTCAAGGTTGAGCAGTTCTTTCTGGAGTCAAAGGAAGAAGAGTAGGAGGTGTTTTGAGATTCTGAATTACTTCAGAAACACCCCAACCTATCCTAAGTGTTGGGCTTGAATTAGATTGAAAGATATTTAATGTTTAAGTGATCAATTTTATTAGAAAGTGGGAATTAGATTCCCGAAAGATTGAGGTCTTAAGATTGAAGACATGCCTCAGAACCTAAGTCTAAAACGGATACTGAAAACCAGTGACCCAGAACTTAGCTAATGCAGTGCAATCTGGACTTACCCCGGCCTGGATTAGGGAGCCAGCTAAACCACCTAAACGCTTTTAAAACCATGAGTCAAAGTCTTTAAATGTAGAGTGGTTAAGGACATTGATTAAGATTGGTTTAAAGAATTGGGGTCGACATCTAGAGCAAATCCTAATTGACCCCTTAACATATGTTGGGTTAAATGTCTAAATAAAATGCAATTAAGATTTAGACTCGATTTTTAATTTGTATCTAATGCAATGCATGCTAGTTGACTCGATGAAATGCTTAAATCAAAATGAAGTAGTTTTAAAATAGGCTTAAAAATAGGTTTTATCTTAAAGATTGCACAACATCCCCTTGGACAGAACTGCACCCTAATAGGTCAGGTGGTCTGCCAGAACCCGCAGGCGGGGAGGTGCCTAACACGGATGAGAAAAGTCAATATTTATGCATGAAAAACTCCCGGCGAGTCCGGGCTTACTTCTTAAGAGCGTTAGAGTTTCTATCTGAGTTTAAATATTTTAATTTTGTTTAAGTAGAAAAAGTTTATGACCGTACCCTCACGAGCCTCCGATCGAGTTCCAGGCTAAATCAAAATCGACATGCAATAGCGCCAAATAAACTACTAAAAGCATGCGGGTCCTTAATCGCAATTAACATATCAATTAAATCATTTAAATAATTAAATTAATTAAATAAATACTCAAACTGAAAGTCCATAGGCAAGTGCCCTTAATTATACAACCTAGGGTCTGCAGGAAAGTAAAGTGGCCGGGTACCACTGACTACAACCCAGATTCTACTCCTAAGACTTAAGTGACTTTAAGATTTGAGATTCTTCTCGTTCTTCACTTCTTCGTCTCCTTAGAACTCCTTGGATCGTCGGGCTGGATATCCAAATGAAAAGAAACTCCCCCTGGATAGGTGTGTTATCTTTTCTCTTTGGATACTTGAACTTCATCCTAATTTGGATCTCCAAATGGATAGGAACTCCCCCCTAAGGGATGTTCCTTCCTCTTTGAATTCCAAATTGGATTTTAAATATCTCAATCTCAAAGTACTTTAAATGATACAACTCAAAATCAAATCAAATTACATTAATGAAAATTAAAAATCTAGACTCAACAACCTGCAAGGTTATCCTAATAATCAACAGTTTAGAAATATCCCAAGCAGTTATATATTTGAAATTAAAATACTCAATCACAGCCACGCTTGGCCATGCTCTTTTAATTTTAAAGGGGGACTTAAGCATTCTAGAGCACCTGTGTAATTTAATATTTATGATTTTTGCCCCCTTTAATTTATGCCCTGTATGAGCATGGCCACCTGCATAAGATTGAATTAGTACAAATCATCCCTAGCCTAGGGGTAGATCTAATCGTACAATCAATCACATTACAGAGTGCAGTAAATAAATAAACAAACACATCAATTCTATTATTAACAAACAGCATGCAGTAAAAGCTCGAAAACCCGGCACACAGCAGAAAAGTAAACACCGGCCTAGCCTAAGACTAGAGTTGGTTATCCTAGCAAACCATCTAAAGTGTGTGAGGTAGGCTGTGTGGCTTTGATATGTCCTAAATAGGCACTTGATTGAAGTTGTTTGAGGTTCAAGTTGGTTGAAGGTTTAAGAGAAGATTTAATTTGAATTTAAATATTAATGACTTGAAATTGATTTTAAACTTGATTTTAATTGTTTGTTGGATACCACCTTTGTTTCACACCGAGGCCGTGAAGTTTATTTCACCTTCCTTGGGGCTAATTTATTAGCCTCGTAGGCCTGGGTTACCAAGTGGTACCCGATATAATTAAGTAAATTGAGTTTGATTAAGGTTTGAAGGTTGATTAAATTTTAATTAGAATTAGTTGGTTGCTGGTTTTAATGTTGATTTAAGATTTTCTGGAATTTTGAATGATTTATTGAATTTTGGTATTTTCTGGATTATTTTAATGATTTAATTCAAGGGTCAAAAGTTGACTTTTTGATTTAAGATGTTTTCTGGAAATTTAATATTTTATTAAAATACTAGACCTTAATACGATCAGTTGGACAGTAAGTACATTGAAATTGGATTTTTCTACATTTTATTATGAAGGTTTGAAGTTTTGATTTAAATTTGAACTAAGTTTGACCAAAAGATGACTTTTTCAAATTTGTTTGATTTCTGGAAACTTAACATTTTTGATAAATATTAGACCTTATTATGAGTTGTATGCCTTTGAGTTTGCTCAATTTGGAGTTTATATGAATTAGTTATGAATTTTTAAAGTTTTGAGTGTTTAATGGATTATTTAAATTGTTTAATTAGAGACCCTTTTTATGATTTGAATCCAAATGACCTCCAAACTTCTTGAAATCAACTCCAAAGGTCAGGACTGACCTAAGGAGTGATTTCCAAGTGTTTGAGAAATTTTTGGAGTTTTTAATTATTATTAATTAATTAAATTAATTAAATATTGAATTTCAATTAAACCTAAATTAAACTTAATTTTGAAGTCCAGTCAAGGGGCTTTTATTTTTCATTGATTAAGGGTTTAATTCTGGTCAGTTAGAGGGGTCAATTGTATTTTCTGGATTTAAATTTGATTTATTAGAATTTTTGGAAGGTTTTAAGGCTTAATGAATATTTAATTTGATTAGGTTGATTAAGGGGCTTAATGAATTCAAAATTCAGTGAGAATTTTTCTTGAGGCTGTATGTGTCACTAAGTTTGAATGTTCAAAGTTTCAACTCAATTGGAGATGTATCCTAATTATTGAAATTTTTCTAAGTTCTCTAAACTTAAGTCCTTAATTATTGTCCTTAATGTCACTAGGTTAATTGGATTCAAATCAAAGTCACTAACCCTTGGACAAACATATGTAGGATGCATATACATAAACACAATCACATCCTAAATCTAGGAGAGCCCTAAAACTAGGTGGTGTGTGTATCCTAAACATGAAAGTCAAGTTAAAATTTCATTAATTGAAAGATTAATCAATGAATAATTAATCAAGTAATTATTCATTGATTGATCATCACTCCACCAAAATTCTATTCAATCAAGCTCCATCTATGTTCAAAATTCTAAGGGATCTCTCAAACGTTAGGAATTTAAAATATATACATAGTTTTAAAATAGATTTTAAAGGATATATACACATATAGATATATAAACCTATATATATGTATAAATATAAATTTTAAAGTTTAAAATACTCAAAATATTATTAAAATAAATTTAATTTCCAAGTGAAAGATCCTCTGATTTATTTGGAAATATTTTGAAAATAAAGCTTAATTTTGAAAATCATTACTTAAATATTAGTTAGATATTAAAATGATTAAATAAATTAAGTTATTTAAAATAAAATAAGTTGTAAATTTCAAAATATTTAAAATATTTAAATATCAGAGAATAGTTTATTTGATGTTAATTACAATACCAAAGAATATTTTATTTAATATTAATTAGATATTAAGATATTAAAAATATTTAACTTATTTGATGAAAATATTTGAATTAACATCTAATTTTGAAAATAAAATATTCCAGATATTTTAATCTGAAGCTTTGAAAATGTTTTAAAATAATAATCCAAATTTTAAAAGATAATTTGATTATATATAATTAAATATTCATTAAAAAAAGAAATATTTAATATTTAAGATAATTTAAAATATATATAATATTTTAAATTAAAATTAATTTTAAATTAAAGTTCTTAAAATTATGAACAGTTTGATATCTTATACTTAAATTTTTGAATTTATATGAATTTTTAATTAATTTTAGAAGTTTTCTGATTAAAAAGAAAATTAAGAAATTAATTCAGATTAATTAACACTTAATCTGACGGCGGGGGATTACGTGGCATCATCTGATTCGTCCAAGCAGACCGCGGAGGCGGCGGCGGGCATTTAATGCCAATGATTGGATGGCGGCGCTCACGCGGTTTTAACTTATCCGCGTCAGCGCCCGCCATCCACCGTCCGATTCTGCGCTGTCTCGGATCAAAGGCCAGGATCGAGCCAAATGGGAGATCTATCCGGCTAGAACCCACGCGCGGTCGGATGAGACGCGGAAAATCAGGATCAAGACCGTTGATTGTAAGATCGACGGTCCAGATCCCGTAATACTTAAACAGAGCGTAAATTAAAGCCCTAATTAAAGAAATGGCTCAAACGAGAGATCGGATAGCCCGTTTGACTTGAAATTTTAAACCTAAATAGCTTGATTGAACAGAAATGTTGTGGGATGCCTTTGATAGCTTAAGGAATGCTAATTAAATAATTAATTAAAGCTAAGTGTATTAAGCTAGGGTTAAGGATTTTGAACAAACTAACCGTTGGATTTGCATATTTTTGGGTTCTCTGAATTTGTGGTTTGTCCACGTATAATTTTGTAGAAGACCCCTTGAGCTTTTGACGCCTGGATGAAGAGCTAAATACTTTGAATGTATTCAGCCTTTTGCTCGCCGGAAAGCTCGTCGGAGATGGTTTTGGCCGGCTGGATTTAAGTAGGAAGGTGTATGGGAGTCTCTGGGGAGCTCAAAGAACCTGGGGGCTGGGTTTTGAGAAGCTTTAAGAGTGAGAGAATGTGTGTGTTAGAATGAGAGCTCAAAATAAGGTATTGCCCTATTCAAACATCTCCAGGTAGTTTGGACGGCCAAGATTGCTTTGGTTGTGTTCTAGGATGCTGCCAAATGTCCCAGGGGTTGTTGGGAGTAGGAGGGATCAAAGGACACAAGGACAAATGACATGTAAAGGTCATTTTGTCCCTTTGTGGCCATGTGGAATGATTGGGAGCTGTTTGATCTTAATCTAAGGGCTTGGAATCGTCCTAAGAATGTTCTGGAAGGAGTCTTAAAAGATGGTGTTAAAAGGAGTTTGAGTTAAATGGGTTTAATTAAGGATTTGAGTTGCTTGGAGGCTACTTTGACCCACCATTGACTATTTGACCAGTCAATGGGTCAAGGTGGTTGATGTGGCAAATAGAGGGAGTTCAATTTGCTGGTGAAGTGATTTAAGAGAGAATTAGAGACTTGCAAGTTGAGATTTGAATGTATAAAGTGGATTTGACCAAGTCAAATCAAGGTAATTTGACTTCAAACATGTTTGAATACACTTGAACCTCTCTTTGATATAAGCTTAAAGATTTGGAGATTTAGAGAACTTGAATTAGATAGTTAAGTTGATTTTGAGTTAAATGAATCGAGTTTGACTAGATTTGGGTCTTAGTTGACTTAGTCAACTATCGATTGGGTTAAGTGTTCAATCAAACTTAAATCCCTAAGGAAGGTGATTAGATTAATTTGAAAAGATTTGAAATTGATTCAGGATTTGATTCAATGTGCAAAAACTTGAGGGTTAAAGTGGTCAACTTAGTTTGACTTGGTCAAACTAGTTGACCTGAACCCAGGATTTGGGCTGGAATGATTCAAAATGAGGTTTAAAGTCTGGTAGAAATGGTTTGAGGGTTTAAATAGGTCATTTGGGTCAAATCACCTATTTAAACCCTTAATGGGCTTAATAGGTCAACTGGGTTGACTTGGTCAACTAAGTTGACCCAGGGTCAGGGTTTGAACTGGAATGGTTTGAAATGATGAATGGGGTCTAGTGGAGGTGGTTTCAGGGTTTAAATGGATCATCTAGGTCAAATGACCTATTTAGGCCCTTAATGGGCCTAATGGGTCAACTAGTTTGAGTTGGTCAACCAGGTTGACCCAGGGTCAGGGATTGGGTCCAACCAGTTCAGAATGACATTCTGAGTCTACTGGTGGTGGTCTCAAGGTCTGGAAAGGTTATTTGGTCAAAATAACCTATTTGGGCCCTTAATGGGCCTTTTAGGTCAACCCTGGTTGACTTAGTCAACCAGGTTGGTCCAGGGTCTAGAAATGGGTTCAACAGATTTGAAATGACATTTGTAGACCAATGGAGGTGGTCCTAAGGTCAGAGAAGGTCATTTGGTCAAAATGACCTGTTTTAACCCTAAAGGGGCCTTCTAGGTCAACTAGGTTGACTTGGTCAACCAGGTTGACCCAGGGGCTGGTTCTGGGTTCAATGAGTTTGGCTTGACATTTGAAACTTGCTGGAAATGACTGCATTTGATTTGGAGCTCATTTGGTTCAAATGACCATTTATACCCCATAGGGGTATTTTGGTCATTTTGACCCCTGATCAGCTAAGGGTCAAATTGAGTCCAACAAAATGCAGTTTATTGCTCAATGGGTCATAATCAAGGGTCTGGAGGTGATTGGAGGCTTTGGAGAAAGCTCCAGGGTCAAAATCCACTGGGTGGTAGGTCCAGTGGCATAGACTGTAAATATTTGAAGGTTTTACAGCCTTTGGATTTTAATTCAGTTTTTGGGGTTAGAGATCTCAGAATGAGCTCAAATTTGGAGGGTTACCTCTAGAGATATGTCACATCAGTGTGGAACTGATAGATCTTGAATCAGAGGTCATTTGATAGGGTTTTAAGGTGTTCAAAAATTTGTTGAAAAAGACTTTCAGGACTTAGACCTTTGGCCTTGGATTTGAGTTTAGAAATCTGGTTTTGAGCTGGATTTTGAGTTTGAATGATAGGATTTGAATTAAGTCTAGATTGAATTGAAGCTTGGATTGATCTAGAAGAATCCTAAGATCTAGGAATCCTAAGATTCAAGATCTAGAAGGATCTTAGGATCTAGAGTAGATCCTAAGATTTGATTTCTGGGAAAATCCTAGGGTTTGGAAGTCCTAGGGCCTGGGATCTAGAATAGTCTTAGGATCTAGAAGAATCCTAAGCTCTAGATTGATCTAGGAGAATCCTAGGGTCTAAGAGGATCATATGATCTAGAATCAGGTAGAATCCTAGGGTCTGGAATAGATTCTAGGGTCTGAAGTCTAGGAGAATCCTAGAATCTAGATTTATTTTAAATTGCATTGATCTGGGGTCAGGATTGACTTGAATTTGGATTGATCTTAAAGTTTAGATTTATCTAAGATCAGATTGATCCTAGGGTTAAAATTGATCCTAAGGATTGGAAAGATCCTAAGGTCTGGATTAGTCATACTGAGCTCATCAAAAATGAGGTCAACAATGACATTTAGTATCCATCTTCTAGTTGGTGTATTGCTCTGATACTATTTGTAACAACCAAAACTCTTAATTATCGAGATATTGTCCGCTTTGACCTAAGGCCTCATGGTTTTTTCATGTTAGTGTACCTTTTCAGGATATCACCCATCCCAAGATTTCTCTAGGATGAGCATGCTTAACAATAGAGTTTCTTGATAAAATTATAACCATTACACCAAAAGACGCCTTAATATTTAAGAGTTTAGCTTCTTTTACTTAAGGGGTTTCACATTTGATTCCAATCATCAATGAGGAATGATAAGGGATGGAAGGTGGTGATAGGGTGAGAGGGTGAAGGGAATAAGTCCTCACCAAATTTATTTATGAAAGGGTGGATTATGGAGTGTAACAATGGCTAATTTCCTAGCCATGATCATTGAATACATAAATATTCCATAAAATACCATGTCTCCAAAGTAAGGATGAAGGGAACATCAATGAACCATGTAGTTTACTGAGGACCTTCTAGTTGTGGGTTTTGTCCATGGTGGAATATGGGATGTAGGCCAAGCCTAGACAAATAGGATATATGTTGGTGATGGGTGAAGATAACACCCTCATGAACTATGAAAAAAAATGCGACCATCATTAAAAAAAAATTATGCTTCATTCAAGATTGAAATAAAATGGAAAAAAATATTTTAAATGCAACTAACCAAAGTTCCCATTAGAGAAAGTCATCTTGCCCTATCTAAAAAAATGCCAAAAGCATTCTATATCATACAAAACAGGCTTATTTCTAATACAATGATACTAAATATTTAATAGCCATTTCATTATAATTTTCATGGGTAAAAATGAATCTATAAATCTTTAAAGGACCATCCATAAGAGAGAAAAAAAATTTTGAATTGTTTTCTTTAGGCCTTCATTTGTATAACCATCCCTTGATTTAAGTCTTACACAAAGAGAGAAAGGTGATTAATGATTCGTTGATTCGAAATCCGCTTTCATGTAATATCATTTCAAAAGTAAGGAGTTGCCACCTTTTGTGGAGAAGAGAGAATATTGACAGAATTTAGTTTGCATTAATCTGTGAAGGGGTCGAACATACATATAATTCTTCTAAAAGGTCAGCAAACCTCAGTGTAAAAAACAAGGATCCACTACTCTTTTTCAGAGGAGTGTTTTAATATGAAAATTTTCAGAACTGGATCATATTTTAAAAAATCAGGCTTATTTCTAATTGTAGAGGTAGATCTAAAAAGATTTGGTTAGAAAATATTAGAAATGATCTTTCTTTGTTAGATTTAGGGTTTAGGGTTTTGACTTTTAACAGGATACAATGGAGAAAAAGGATCCATGTAGCCGACCCTACGTAGTGGGATAAAGGCTTGATGTTGTTATTGTATCACGAGAAATGGAGCATCAAAAGAAAAATAGCTTTAAGATTCCTAAATCTTTCAGGATAGAAGGCATATATTAATGCTTCATTTGGGATGACTTTCTTAATGCTTTCAAAGGCAATTTTTTAGCACAAAAAATGTTAATTAAAAAAAATTGTTCTAAAAAACTGTTTTAGAAACTAATAAGAAATCATCACACATGAAATCTAAATCTTATAATGATTGTCATATTATTCGAAGCTTATTTAGTTCAATCTTAATAAATTTGAGAACCAATTTATTTCTTTAAGACATGTTTCATTTTCAAAATTTATAATTAATTTTATGATCCCAATAATGTTCATTCAAAAAATTGGATTAAATTATTACATATTTATTTAAAACTTTGCATCTTCCCATTATTTATATACATACCACTTTATTTCATGCTATTTATATATCTAACACACAAAATATTAATATTACATGCCTATCACTAATAGAATAAATATGGGTGCATGGAATGAAATATTAAAATTTATAGGATGATATGAGTGATAGGAATGAAATATATGAGTGATATATTTGATATTAAAATTGTATATATATAGGTGATATGCATGTAATATTAATATTTTAGATATTGGATATATAAATAGTATGAAATAAAATGATAGTATGAAATAAAATGATATGTATGTAAATCTCACAAAAAAAATATTACTTATCAAGTATATGGAGGGAATGAGTCTTACATATTTTAAATTATTCAGTGGCCCATTTGACTTTAATGCTGTAAAAAGATGCTGACGCCTCGCTCAACTCCAACCAGGAAAACCAAACAGATGACTTACTCTTGTAATATTTGTGGTCGTATAAGAAAGGAGAGAAGGGTAGATATCTACGAAGTTTGAGATGAGTCAGCTGGGCCCTTCTTTTCTCAAGTACATGGCTGTCATTGCTCAACCGGCATATTGTGTAAACAGATAATTAAATAAAAAATATATGGATGGTTGAAATTGTAAAATAAAATTTTGAAATGTAATAAAATTAATTAATTATATTGTAGATTTTTGTTACTCGAATAAAGTTTGAATTTTATTCAAAACTCTATTTAAGCTAAAAAAAAACTCTTAGTGACTGTTTGGTAATAAGTAGGATTTAATTTTAGAAGGATTTAGTAAATTCTGTAAATCTGAATTTAGTAAATCAATAATACGTTAAATCTTGAAAACTGTTTAGCAAAAGAACCGTTAAATACTGTAAAGCCGTTAATATTATAGATTTAATTTTAGAACGGGCAAATCATCGAAGGCGAGCTGGTGAACTGCGGAAGGCAAACCATGGATAAGAACTGGTGAAACGTGTGCAAAATGGCAAACCGCATATGCGAACTAGCGAACCACGGGTGAAAGGCAGACTACAGAAGGCATGATCTCACGAGCTGCTCGCGAGCTCATTTTCAGTGGCACACGCCGAGCTTGAGCTTCGAATTCGAGCTCGGGATTTAGCTTGCGAGTCGAGCTTGAGTTAGGCATGACTCGAGCTTCACTCGATTCATTTACACCCCTAATTACATGTGAAGCTTGTGCAAGCCACGATGACACCAATTAACATAGCAACCTCGCACTCACATCTATGGGAGTAAATGAATCGAGTCGAGTATGTGTTTAATCAAGCTAAACTTGCTTAGTTATTACTGAGCTCGAGCAAGTTTACTAATCTTGAGATTGACACTTTAAAAAATGTATAGGCTCAATTTCATTTGGAAAGCTCAATTGTTGAGCTCAATTTCTTAATTTAAAATTAAAATTAAAATTTTTTTAATAATACTTTTTATTTTTAATATGGAATTAATTTAAAAATATTAAATATATTATATAATGTTAATTTAAGTTAATTTTTAAATATATTTTAAGTTAATTGAGCAGCTCAACGAGCTTTCAAGTTGAGCCAAGCTGAGCTCGAGCTCGTTTAATACACGAGCTCGAGCTCGAACTTATGGCTCGATAAGCTCAACTCATGAGGTCATTAACAAATTGAGCTCGAGCTGGCCCGACTTACTTACACCCCTACTCACATCAATCCTACCCATGAACATGCCCCAACACCTAGAAAAAAATATATTTACAAATAACTTAACATTAAAAATTAAACTCCTTAATTTAATCTAAAGGCTACTAAACACCATCAATTTTCTAGATAGTGGCAGAGCCAAAAAAATTTTATAACGAGGGCCTAAATTTATTTTTTCAAAAATTCTCTTAATTTTTTTTCATCCAGGACGTAGACAACTTTTTTTTAATTTATTATTTCAAACAAATAAAATATCAAACATAATATAGTAAAAAACTGGGCGTGATAATACCTGATAGGAACTAAAAATTTCCTCTAGCAACATGTTTTATTTCTCAATGCTTTTTTTTTTTATTAAAATCAATCCAACTCACGATTGGTGAGATGATGGATAACACTTACAATCATTCTGCTGTTTCTCAGCGATGATAATGTTGATTTCCTGCTTAGCACCATGCATCTTGGCTCGAGGCAAAGGAAACAGAGTAGATTAACAGGTCGCGCATCATCAATCAAGGCAAAGGAGGCATTCGTCTTGGGTTAAGGCAGAGGAGACTAAGCAACCGAGCAGACGTGCAGGTTGGCTCGAGTCACAAAAGGCAGAGTAGTAAGAAGAACACGAAGCGAGCAGCATGAAAAATACAAAGAAATTAGGGCAAAATCCGAGCCAAGCTGCACTCTAAACGTTCTTAATCCGTCCTTGTTTATAGGGAATACTGAGCTAAATTACTGACAAAGTCATAAATATTTTTTTACAAGTCCTCGAATTCAAATCCGCTTTATAGCCAGTCTAAATTTTTAATCAATAGGTTAAAATGAACTAAATCATAAAATATTTCAAAAAATATTAACTTTATTTTTCCATCATATTTTGTATACACATATTTCATTTTACTTATAATTAAGCAACCTTTAAATAATTAATATGAAAATTTATGTTCAACATAAAAAAACCCCAATTATTTGATGGCAGATCAAAATCCAGCTGGTCATTTGAGGAGCTAGTTTCATATTCTTAAGCATGACGTTAGGAAAATTATAAAAATATAATTCTGGACAGGAAAATCCCACTTGTTCGCATCAGGAGGGTATTTTCGACCATGTATATTTTTTGTGGTATCAGATTCTCACGTGATCGGCGGTTCGTGAGGCGGTTGACAACTTGGGATTCGAAAGAGGTCAATTGTTCGCGGATTTACGGGGGAAAAAATAATTTTAAATGAATTTAATATAAATAATATTCTTTTTATTCAATAATATTAGATATTATTATTAATTTAATACTAATATTAACGAAATTAAAATTAAGAAATTCTTTTTAAATAATGGACGTCCACATTGATAAGGATGATCGCATAGATTCCTCCACTATTATTAGCTTTTTAGTGATAGTATGATTGAGAAGATGTTTGCTTAATAAACAAGAAATTAGGAGATAAAAGAGAGTGAGAATATCAATGTTTAATTAGTATCTAATTATCAAATTATCTTTAGTGCAAAAATAGAATTATTATATGGACACATGCTCAATTACCTGTGTAAAATATATTAGGAATATTCAGAAAGAAAATTATATATATATATATATATATATATATATATATATGTTTATTTTTATATCTTGAAATAATTAATATATATTCAAATTAAAATTTTTTATCCTATATCATTAAATCTTTTTTGAGATGAGTGCAATATAAAGTATATTAAATATATATATATATATATAATATTTTTATTTGATCTAAAATATCATATATTCATATGAAATTAGTCTTCATGCAATAAAAAATAATAACAACTAAGCTTTTAGCATATTACAATTTGAAACTAATTTAAGATTACAAGGGATAGTATTTGAATTTAATCTTTAAATTTGAGTCGTGAAATATTTCTTGAACTCAAATGACAATTTGACTCGCAATGGCAAAGAGTAAGCTAGTCACTTAGCAATCTTTTGCTCAAATCTTGTTCTTTGAGACAATGTAGTGCAATCTTAATGCATGTCTCCAGATTTCTCTTTTATCTTTTCTCTTGTTTCCTAATTATTTTTGTTAATAAAATACTAAAATTATCTGTGAACAAATTTGAATCTAGTATTGTTGCATCCTGGAATATTCGCGGCGGTAGAGAAATATAAAATTTAGCATCTTAGCATTGTACAAAGATCCAACACGCAATCAGATAAAAGAGAGGGTGCGGTATTAATAAGGAACACCAGGATTTTTATGTGGAAAACCCCTGAAAAGGGGAAAAACCACAGGGCCTAGCCCAGTTTGAATGAATCCACTAGTGTTTACAGTTGATTACAAATGAGGCCCTTCCTTGGGGGGAAGGCCTTAACTTAATGTACATCATTTGAAGTACAATATATGGTGGGAATACAGAGAATCACTGTTGATGTGTTTGCTTGGTCGGAAGGGCCGTAGTCGGTGGGCAACATAAGTCGGAAGGACTGTGTCGGCGGGTGACGAAGGTCATAAAGACCATTGTCTGGCGACAAAGGTAGGAAGGACTATAGTCGATGGACGGTAGTGGTCAGAAAGACCGTTGTCGAAGGGCGATGAAGGTCCGGAATCAATTGGAGGCTATGCAAAAGTCCAACGTTAGTTGGTGGCCGGATAGAAGTACGACGATGAGTAGAAGTCCAGCATTAGGTGGAAGTCCGACGTGGAGCGTAAGTTCGGCGTCGGGTAGAAATCCGGCAACCAGCTAAAGTCCGACGACGAGCGGGAGTCCGATGTCGGGTAGAAGTTCGGCGACGAGCAGAAGTCCGACGTCGGGTAGAAATCTGGCGTAGGGTAGAATTCTGGCCGCATGTGGAGGTCGAGCGGAAGTCTGGAGTTCGTTGGTGGCCAGACAGGAGTCCAGCGTCACTTAGTGGCCGGGCGAAAGTCCGGCGGTGGTCGAGGAGGAGCTTCTTCCCTCCTTCTCTTCTTCCTTAGCTCCTTCTTCCTCCTCTTCTTCCTTGGCTCCTTCTTCCACCTCTTCTTCCTTATCTCCTTCTTCCTCCTCTTGCTTTTGAGTCCCCTCTTAAGAGAAATGAGGGGCTATTTATAGTTTTTTGAGGATGACATGCCCCATAAATAAGAGGAGGATCGAGGGCAAATGTGGAGTGGTTTGGATGGACGGTCGATGTTGAATCCCTTGATTGTAGACCGTTTATCAAGTATCTAAAGGTCTTAATGATCTTGGAATTCGACGATCTTAGGCTTGTTGGATTCGTCTCGTCGAGCCGCTCGATTCAACTATAAGCATGTCACGTTTGGACACCGTTTGGTAATTCACATTGTGGTTTGACTCTTCCAATAGTGCTTCGAGTCTTTGATTTAGACTCATTTGGGCTCGGATTGAGTCTATTTTGGTGTCGTTGGGTTCGTATTTCCGAGACGTTCAGTTCGACTATAAGTTTGCTGAAACCGGAGTTCAGATGGTCTCTGAATTAATTTTTGAAGTTTCCAACTTGATTTTTGCCTCGAGATTCGTGTCCGATCAAGATAATTTTTTGGTGATATATCAAGTATGTTTATTTATTTTTTAATATATCACATGCATTGAAGGCACGTAAATGCTACTTGTATGTATGTGTGTGTATGATGGTCTTTTCAAAGAGCAATGCCCCTTTTGTTTGTTATCAAATCCTTTGTAGATTTTGCTTTGATTTTTATTCTAAACCTCCTTCTTCTGTAATGGGACTTGATTCTTTTCCATTGATTTTATTTCGAATTAGGATAGTTATCTTTTTACCCTTAAGTTGGTGTGTGATTTCTGTAGGATGGCAACTTCGCCTCTTTCAAAGGATAGTCTAATGTCTCCTTTCGTGACTATCTTGCCTAAGAGCCCTTTCGGCCAACCTGATGATTTATGTGTGAGACCTACAAGATCTTTTAAATAAGTAATATCTCGCAACATATCTTCTCTTTTCCCTTGATTTATCTTTCCCCTCTAATATTGTGGGGTTTAAAGGGTGATTTTGCTTTCTAATAAAGAAATTGAAAATCTAGCAGTTCTATTTAATTATTTGTTAATTGGTAAACTTTCAAATGATCAAGATTAAACATTAAACATATTATATTAATAATTGTTAAATACAGCTTTTGAAATGGTCTCCTTACTTTGATATTGGGGAAGAATCCCCAATTGTTCATATTTTCCTTTCTTTTTCTAATATGTATATCCATCTAATTTATCATCCAATTCTAATATGTATATCTATCTTTGGTTGTCCACTTCAAATTCATTAATAATTTGCTTCTTTTTCTCATCTAGCTATTAAGTGTGTTAATTGAGTTGGATGTTTTTATTAAATACCTTAACAAAATTTAGATTGATTCAAATAAATAAGATTATTCTCAAAAGATTGAGTTCAAATATTTTTTATTATTATGTTTCCACAACAAAATTCATGATCATAATAAATCAAAATTATTTATTTTATATCTCTATTTGAAAAAATAACTACAAAAGTTGAATCCTAATAAGGAAATGAATATTGCTAATACTTCTATCAGTAATATTCCTATCACTAATAGGGCATGCATTTTAGAATCAAGGTGCTAACTATGTTGATGATGTGCCTTATAATGTTGCTCCTACTAGCAATAACTTGGAGGTTACCTTTGATGTTGTTGTTTTATCATTTGGCCCTCTTACTAAAAATACCAAATGTCATGTTCCTTCTAATAGTAGCGAATTTGGTAAAATGGTCGAGATTGGTCAACCTATTTGGGAAGACATCTCTATTTTTTGATATGGGAGGGATTAATTTTTAGATGGTAAAAATCACACTAAACCTTTAGTTTGCACTAATAGATTTACTAGTGAATATGCTAATTCACTCTATCATTAATATTAAAGATATTCTATGATATGAGGAAACTAACAAACCTCCATTTGTGTAGTTAACTCTTTACTGGAGACATAGTTCTCAACTTGTAAAATCTCTTGTTCTTAGAAGTTGACGAAGTCATCATGAAAAACACACCCATTAATCTAGTTGTAGAGCTGCAATTTTTAGTTCGTTAGAAGAATAAGCCACCCATGAATAACACATGGTTGACCCACACTAAGAGCTTGGCTCCATAGTAGGTAGAAATTTTTTTAGATATTATCTCTACTGAGCATAGTTGAACTGAACTTTAGAGAGTTGATATATCACATTATGTGGATAATCCACTCGATCCATTATAAGAACATAACAATGGCCTAGGCTATCAAAAATCTATGAACATGAGCTTATTTCAAAGCCAATGTCAAGGCCCAATAATGAAATTATTTAAATTTTGTAAGATATCATTGAAATCATGTATGACCGACCATATTAATGAATGAGCATGAAAGATGAAAACTTTAATGAAAGTATTGGAAATGTCCTCTTTCAATAGTCATTTTTGTCTTATCAATAGGTGTTAATATGTAACAAAACTTTTATTATTGAATGATTAATTTTATTGAAGAATTAATATACATTTATTTGTTACTTGGTGGCTACAAGAGTTGGTCTTTTTTTATGTGAGCTTAGGTGATTATTTGTTTTATCTTAAGTTTATTACTCATCTTTTCTAAACACATGCTCTCAACATTCTTTACACCTTTCTCTACATCCTAAGTCTCCTTTAAGATCAACAATAACCTAATCCAGGCCTCACAACCACTCAAACACTACACATGTAGCTGTCAACTAAACTAGATAAGACTTGGACCAAGTCTTATTTCATAACCCTTGATATTGACCTAAACTCCACCAAATATAAACATTTACTCTAGCTCATAAGTACATGTCCTAAGAAAACCCTACATAAGTATTTATAGTCATTTGTCCCATTTGAAATTCAATCCTTAAAGTGATATTCCAAATTAATCCAAACTAGCCAAATCTAAACTAGTCTTAGAATTCCTATAACTATACCCCTCCAAAACTTCGCCATTCAACCATAAACTCCGAAAAGCTTTCTTAAATATTAAACAAAAAAAATATTATTATTTTTAGCCATTAATCTCACCAAATAGATACCTACCACCATCAGTTCACATAATAAAGTAGATTTTAGGAGACATTAGATCACATTATTTTAATAATAAATTAATTGAGATTTTTGCCTTCTAGATTTGCAGAACACTTGTGCATGATTTGTTTTGATCATGTTCCTTCATTTTTTTTGCTTTTAAATCATGTTATAAATTGAGCCTGGATCAGTTCAGGCTAGGACTTTTTTGCCACCCAGCTGACCCTCTCGCTCCCCTCTTTGCACGAAAACAGTGCTGAACCGAGTAGCAGGCTGTGACACTGAGCTGAATCGCATACGCCTTTCCCTCCAATCGTAAAAATCACAGGATTTACCTATCTCGCATTGAGTTTACCACTCTTATGCCTTCTCTTCTCAATTTAAGAAGGGCTGGGGGTTATGGCATCACTTATATCTTCATCTTCCTCCCTCTCGTAGCCGCCAAACCCATGTTTCTTTCATTTTCTTCCTCCTTTCTTGTAACAGCAGCCTATAACAAGCTCCTCCTCCACTTGTGAGTTTAAACTTTCTCATTTTCTCCTCTCTTCCTCCTTTCTTCATCTTTGTTCCCAATATATATAAATAAATACTCTCTTTTGTAATATTTTTGCTAGAATTGATTTGGTCTTGCCTTAATATATTATTATAATGAATTTTAACTTGCTTTGGGAGGAGGTTTTATTTAAGTTTGATGTTTGATTTGATCAAATCTATATATTATTTTATATCTTTTAGATTTGTTATTAATCTAAAATTATTTATGAAGTTTTCTTTTAGTTTTGGTTTCCATAAGGTGTCCTGGTAGGTCATAAGATTAGATTACATTAATTGATAATTGATTTGGTATTTTTGGCGTGACTAAATATTTATTAGGATATTCATCGTTATACCTTGAAGTAGATGCTTCCAACTATTTGGCTTCATTGTTTATAGGACCTTTGAGTCATTGCTTTCATAGCTCTGTCAGTTGATTATCTAGTAGGCTTGGATTTTTTGTGTTACTTGCCTAGAGGTAAATAGTATTTTTTATTTTAGTGTAAGGGCACCCTTCCTTGTTAAAGGGCATAAATCAGTGCTATTTCTAATAGATTTTTAGTAACTTTATTATAAATTCTTTCATTTTATGCATATACTCATAAAGAATTAGCAAGTTTCATAAATGGAATATTCTTAATTTTTTGCTGAATAACCTCATAAATAACAATTCTTATATTTTCATGCACATGCTCTAATTGAATGAAATAAATATTATTATTGGAAATTCATATTTTATTATGAAAGAATATTCGTCATATTAAAACAATACAATTTATTGAAAGATGCTTATGAAAATTTTGAAAAATCATATGTTTTGGTGCATTAATATGTATGTTAGTAGAACCCTATTGGTAATTGACTATCGATAGCAGACATGCTCGCAAAGTGGCAACTCTATAAGAAATCATTAAATTTTCTTGGATTGGTGTTTACCTTCTAGTGATGGGTATTTGATAAACCACATATAGTTATATGGATATAAATGTTTAAGTATATAATTAAACATATTTAAAAATAATAAAAGATTAATAAGTCATTTGGGGTATGATAATACCCAACGTGATCACTTTAGAATGATATTACGTGTGCATGAATTTATTAGATGCATTGGTTGTATTAGCATATTAAAATCTGTCATAGGAATCATAACATAACCCATGGCTATTTTGATATAATGACTATAGGTTGTTTCTTCAACCCTTTGGTTGTTCATACTACATACTCCATACTTTTGTTGTTTTTGCTTTGATATATAGGAGTTACTTGTTGAGTTTGATTTATCCAACTCGCCCATTGTCTCTTTTAACAGCAGGTCTTACAGGCATATTTAGTTGTCCGTCATATCAAGAGCAAAGTTATCACCAGAAATCTATTTTTGGTATTTTATATTTTGTAGTAGTTTATTATACTTTTGATTATGAGGGTTGGATAGTTTTTTTCATGTTATTTATTTTATTTATGTTCCTTTTGGCTTGCATCAGAACTATTATTATTTAAATATACTAGTTATCTACATTGTATTAATAAATTAACTTTTTAATTCACTTTCTTTGCTTACTCCGGTGTTTATATACCCTGTTGTATCACTTGTATATGCACGTTTCTTATTGTGAATACAAAACAAGTCTTTATATACCTTCATCGCATCATATGCCTTCATCGCATCCCGTGTTGCCGGGGTGTACCAACTTTTGAACACGGGGTTTAACAAATCCTAACGTTTCTTCATTTAAATCTTAATTAGAAAGACTTTCTTATTCCACATTGAGAGGCTAAGGGTATGGTCAAGATTTAGTTAAAATTGAAAAGACTTGAGCATATTTTAAAATGGAGGAATAAGAACCACTTCAATTAATCATTTCAAAATATTAAAATTGCTAACAAGGAGACCATTCTAAAAAAAGAAAAAAATTATGAATAACTAGTCTTATGAGAATTTTGGTTCTCTAAAAGAAGCAAAAAATAATCTTTCTCATCTTCATAATATGGACCAAATTTTATTGGAAACAAAAATGTTGGGCTAAATATTTATCAAAGATGATAAAAATACTAAGGCTTCGTTTGGGATAATATTTTTACTACTTTCTAAAGCAGGTGTTTAATATAAAGGAAAATTTCTAAAAAGAATAAGGATTAAGTTAGTTTTCAGTGAGCTCGAGATAGCTACCTAACTAGAGGAAAGGACACATGGTACAGTCTTTCTTTGGCCCAAGCCACCAGTTACATCAAAGCACACCACACCTGAAAAAATTGTACTTTCGACCCGATTTGGTTCAAGAAAAAAAAAAGGGACGTGGAGAAGGTCCGGAAAGCATTTTTTATCTAAATGCCTGAACGAGAATATGAACAAAGCAAATCACAAAAGCTCTTTGAAAGGGAACTGCACTGGTTCACTCTAAATGGAGGACTTTTCCAGCTATATGGAGATTATTTTTCCTTGATTTTAGGACTGGCCTCAGATAGGTTTGCCAGCTAGATGGAAGTTATATGCCAGCATACAATTAGGATACCAGCATGCCCAACTCTGCTTTCTTATTTTTGAACTGCATATCATCCATATGAATCATTCAAAGTAACTATTTTTATCAGTTGTAGCAAGGAAAAAGACTTAACGAGAACCAAAAAAATCGGAAGAAATAAGTATGGCCTATATACTAAACTCTATGGATAAAGAGTCGAATTGATAAAGAAAGCACCATAAAGATCCATTAGTAAGCTATTATTTGGTAAATATAGTTCAGAACTGCTTACTTATGTCTAAGGCTGCAAATGAACCGAGCCGAGCCGAGTATGTGAGTGTTCATGTTTGAGTTCATTTATCATTAGCATGTTCAAGTTTTGTTCATGTTTGATTCGAGTTTTATTGTTTGTGTTCATGTTTGGTTCATTTAATTTAGGGTGTTCATGTTTGGTTCATGTTCGGTTCATATTTGGTTCATTTAGTGCTTATCGAGCTTTAAATAAACAAGCCTTAACGAGCTATGTTCGTGAACATATTTAGCAAACAATCTATTGAACAAACAAATCTTAAATTTGTTCAAGAACATCTTAAACAAACAATATAGCGAACATGAATAAATATAAAATGTCTCTTGTTCGTGAAATTAAATTTATCCTATAAAACAGACCATCAAAATAAATACATCATATAAAATAAAACATGTTGATATTTATATTATGTATATTTATCAATTTTATAATTAAATATTAATCGAGTTTTTATCGAACTTATTCACGAAAGCTGAATCGAACACGAATCAAGCTTTTATCGAGCTTAATGTTGAGCTTGTTCACGAACTTCAAATGATGTTGTTCGTGAACATAAATGAACTGAACGCATTAGTGTTCAAGCTTGTTTATTTAAGGATCGAGCATTTAAAATATTGTTCAAGTTTGTTTGTTTAGTTAATTAAATGATCACAAACGAGCTTTAATCGAACCGAGCATCGAGTATCTCGTCGAACGTTTGGTTTGCTTGCAACCATACTTATGTCATGATATAAAAAGTGAGAAATTAACTTATGTAATAGAGTCGATCTACTATAGTATTGAGCAACGGTGTAGCATCAGATCCCGAAGATAGTAAATTCTTTTTCTTAGTGGAGGAAAGTCTTTTTCAAAGATTCTATATAATTAAAAATCTCATATACCATATATGAAATACAAAACCAAGATAGTTACCTTTTAGAAAATTATAACGATATCGGGGAATATCTATGCTTCATTCTTATGAAGGTGGGAGAAAAGAGAAAACTAATAATTGATCCAAATTAGATTTGTTTTTTCAGGCATGTTCGGACATATGGTTCCCGCGGAAGATCAAGTTGGTGAGCTGTGTGATGGGAAATCTTCCCGCACAGTTCGGAGAGCACTGAAGATGAATGAGAGGTTCACCACCACATCATTGCAAGGGGAGCTCGCTCGATGCGCAGATTGGTCCGACTCGTAATTCACTTCTGACCCCATGTTCGATAGCCCAACCGTAGTGATGTTAATTGTGGTTATATCAAAAACAAAACTTTCATGCCACCCATGAGAAAACGTAAGAAACCGTATTTCCCTTAGTGAAGTCACATTTCAATCTGAAAATTGCTAGTTTTAGAGCATCCACAAATGATTGTAGTAGATCATAATAAAAAACTACATTAGGTCCAATTCGTTGTTGCATTGATCCCAGTACCTTTCGTTCAATTACTGTCATAAAAACAACGCTGAGTAGAATTGGTACTAGAACTACTAGAATCTAGAGTAGATGATGTAGAACTGAAGTATTGGTTATTCTATGAAAAATTTCAGTAGAACTACATAAATTTCTTGAACTATACATTTTTATATTAGAAAGCTGCTTTAGAAAATAATATGAAAGCTGTCCCAAACGAAGCTTAAATATTTTCATTCTTTGGTTAATAAAAGAAGTTCAATAGATAGTATTCATAAAATTAAATTGGGTAATGGTAATTAGATTATTAATGATATTTCTATCACTTCCTTGGCTATTAATCAATTTACTTCTGACCAAAAAACAATAATGAAGAACTTGTTAATAATCCTATTTGGATTCCCAAAATATTTTATGAAGAAGAAATTTCCTTCTTATTTAGAAGTCCTTATAAGAAGGAATTATTTCTACCTCACCAGCCTTTAAAGCTAAGTTGAATAGGTGAGTTATTTTTCGTGCTTCAATTTTGCCTAATTATTCGACGAGTTCATCTTGTTAATGACAACTTTAGAATCAATGACGCTTAATACCTTGATGAACTCAATCCAATTAATTTATGCTTCTTACTTCTAGTAAGTCACATTAACTCAAATTTAGCTTGAATAGTTTTGGATATATCCAAGTAATATTAAAAAAAATTTAATTGAATATCAGCCATTTTCAAGTTTAATAAAAATATATTTAATTAGTTACTTATTGAAAAAAATAAATTATTTATGAATATATATAAATAAGTTAAATTATATTCACAATTTATTCATTACTTTTTAAAAATATTTAATGTTTATTCATATTTTTTTTTGAGCAGGTGAGTATTGTTTTTTTACTGATGGCCCACAGTCAAATCTAAACTTATTGTTAATGTCCTTTTTATTTTTCGTGCATCCTAGTGGCATTTTAGTTATTCCACTAAAAATGCGTGGCAAACTTGTTTATTCTTTGAGCGTTATAATTATCGGATGACACGTCGCTTGTCATCCCTCGGCCATGTTGACGCCCGGAATCTCTACAGCCTCCATTAAAGAACAGAAGCTCGCTGATGAGCGAAACCAGAGAAGCGAAGGAGGTGGTCTTACTACCCGAGAAAACGGCGTCGAGAACTGATTCTGTTGTTCAAGTGGTGAGCGGTGGATTCAGCGACCTGAAAGATGATGGCTAGGGTTGTGAGGCGTTCGATCTCGGTGGCATTCATGGTCTCCGAGAGGAGCTGGGCACCCGCGGCTCTTCCCTCCTCTTTCTCATCGTCTTCTCCTTATGGATGTTCTTGGTGCTTTGGATCTAAGACGGATCGCCATTTGCGCTTTTATTCTGCCGTGGCGGCTGCGGAGGAAGTGGCCGGCGGGCTTAGAGGGATGACGCTTCACGGCGGGCTTAGAAGCGGATGGGACTTATTGGGAGCGAAAGAGTACCTAGAGTATAGGAGATCTCTCTATGGGGAAATAACGCACAAGGCGCTCCTCGTGGACGCCGTCGGCACTCTTGTCGTCCCCTCCCAGCCGATGGCACAAGTAAACTTCCTCATTTGATTATTATTTTTATTGATATACTGTTTTTACCTCTATGAAACTTTTCTTTGATTTACTGCTTTCTTTTCTCATTACTGTGATTGTTAGAAATTTTAAAACGTGCCAAGTAATGATCTCGACATTTTCCTTTTTTATAAGCACGATGGTATGAAGAAAATTATTTTATTGTTTTTTCTCTCAGATATACCGACAGTTTGGAGAGAAATACGGTGTGCAGTTCTCGGAGGATGAGATACTGAAAAGATATCGCTGGGCTTATGAGCAGCCGTGGGGCAGGTCCAGGCTTAGGTATGCCCATTTGCGGTTTATATTTTGTTGGCTGAATTATTTTCAATCAATGCAGCCTATCGTTGCCCGAGGTTGGGAGCTTCGACGATCAGTCATGAGCTTGAGACCTTGATTATTCGGCTGGCTACCTGAATTTGCGATTAATTCGCTCAGTCTAAAATCAAAATTATTCCGTCAATCCTAACGACAACTGGGACGCTCGTATCTCTTTGAGTTCTTACATAGTAATTTTTTTGGGACATTTAGGTCAATTAAGGCAAACTCACACACATATAGGCAAGACTCGAACCCAAGTCCTCTTGGTTATAGCAAAAACTCACAAGCAACAGACCAATGTGAGTTGCGTGTGGGCAACTTTGTGTTTATTTTTGTTCTAAGTTGTTCCCTGTATTTGGATCCTCTCCATATGTTGTATGGGTAATGCTTTACTACAAAAAAATCAACGCATAAAAATTAAAAAAAAAAAATCTCATTTTTCAGTCAATGCGTTGTTTAGTGTTTTTCTTTCTTATGTTTGATTTGTTGAACTTTTGGGTTGGTAAAGCATTACTCATGTGGTGATAGGAGAGAATACAAATCTCTCTTCGCCTTGGAGTATGGACTGTGCACTGCTAGCGTTTACGAAGTCTTCATTATTTGCTGCTGAATTCTGCAGGAAATGCTTTGAGCTAATATTGTCATATTGATCTGTTTCTTCAACGCTTTTTGCTTGGGTTACATGATGTCTTTCCAATAACGATTTGCCCAAACCGTCAACAAATCTGTTAAAAAAATTAATTTCGCTTTGTTTTATTGTTGATGAGTGTTATATTGTAGTTACTGTTACTAGAGTATTGGCATTGAATTTTTTTTTTTTAATCTTTTGTCAACTCCTAAACCCAGGCATAGGTGAGTATCAAACCCAAAGTCTTGACAATAGTTTTTTAGACTTTTATCAATCTAATTAGTTGGCACCCACAGAGTAATGTTATTATTAGATTTATAAGTCTTTAAAGTTAACTTTTTGTTAGCATCGTATAGGATTTTTTCTGTTTTACTGTTAGCAATCATTTTTATATGATTGCTCGTTTAATATGGGCACCAATTTAAAATAAATAAGCTGGTTCTTGACAAAGGAAAATATTTTCATCTCATGATCAGACAACTTGTACAATTTACTCTGTTGAACATTCAGTTCGTGCTATTTGCTTTTTATGTGAAGGACGTGGAAATTTTCTAATTCTTAAAATTCTTTTGTGCATTTGAATGTACTGCCTTGCTGGGTACGTGGCAAACCATAACACTACTTGTTTTATCTTTTACTTATAATAATTAATCTACCATTGTTCTCCTCATTGATTATGATGCTGATGGTTGTGAATCAGTTTCAGTTGTGTGTACTTTCATGTGGCTTGGGTGCACCTAACCTATTATTTGCTGATAGCCTTTTTTGGGAGTGAATTGATAGTATTTGTTCTTCACTCTGCGTGTTTGTTTTTATACTCCTATTTATTTTATCAAAACCAGTGAATAGATGGAGTATTCATGATTTAGCTTGAAGGAATGAGGACCCTTGTTGGTATTTCTTTTTTTTCTTTTTGATTCTTAGAAATAGGAAATTTTAGCTTCCAATATCAACATTGGCTTAATTCAGTCATCTATGCGAAGTTTTATTATAGCACTTTGTCTATATTTATTGATCGTTGCAAATGAGTATGTACCACATGAGTACCAATGTCAATCCTAATATTAACTAAGGTAGGTCAAGCTTTCAAGTCCTTCATATCCATTTCTTGGTATTTGAAATGAATGCTGCATATCATTTGTAAATGGTGGAATTTTATTGTTCCCAAGAAATTGAGAGATCAACAAACATTCAAGGTGTTTTAGAGAGAGAATAAGACAAAAATAGTAGATTGAAGTTACTTTGTTAGCGAACTGAGAAATAAAATAGCACAAGAAGAAGATAAGAATTTATAGGTCTGCAAACCTGCGTTCACTGTTATGGTGAGCAAGAGAAAGTATGCACTGTATCGATAACTAAAATACATTCAAGAGATTCAATTATAGTGTTTGGAGAGCTTTCCCTAAAGCACCGCTAAAGGATGAGAAGAGAAGAAATAAATACAATTAGGAGTAGTTACATCCGAGAGAAGTGCAACTTTATATCATAATATCATATGGGAGGAAAAACAAAGAAAAGCAATACAAGTGGCATTCAGGTTTTTTTTGTGAAAGATGGGATGGAGGATTTAGCTGTAGACTTTAGAGAGAATCTCTTAAGCTACCAACCTCAAAGTTCAACTTGAATGTTGGTGATGAAAGGCGAATGAAAATTCTCAGGTGGCATTTGGAGATCGTGATACTTGCTTGGAACATATCTAAAAATATAAAGGCGAGCAGGTAGATTAGAATCAGTTGTCGTTGAATGAACTAATAATGGGATTTTCTTTGTGTCTTAATTTGTAGACTTATTATTAGGATAGGCTAGTGTGGTATTTGATAATAATGATAGTCAGATGATGTCAGTACATTGATTGAATAGAGAGCGAGTTGGCATCCTTTTCATGTATGATGGAGCAAAAAATTCAGGATTTATGCTAAGAAAGGTGACAACACTTTGTTTTGATTAATCGTGGGTTTAATATTTGGCTTGAGTAGCGGGTAGCGGGTTATAACATTAATAATTGGTTGTTGGAATCTATCTAAATGGTGTGATGAGGAAGATTAAGGTTCTTTGGAGAGCACATTGGGTGAGAAAAGCATGCTTGTGGAGTTGTAGTAGAAGTCAGGAAGGTTTCTGATAGAAGCTAAGAGGATCCTAAGAAAATCTCTTTCGAGGAGACCTCCCATGAGGAATTCTAAGTACTCTCAAGTGGAACTCTAGAGAGACTCCTAAGAGCAATCTCAAGGACTCCCGAGAGGACCCATTGAGACACCTCACTTAAGTAAAGATTATATTGATGTGATATTATCATGTTAAGGCTTGGTCCTATGTTATCATCATAATGAGCACAAAAGGTAGAAATTGCATTAGATTTTTGGGAAATCTTTTAAATTTATATTACACCCCTTATTTTGAGGAGCTATCAGTGTAACATATACAACAACAACAACATCAAGCTTTTGTTCCACTACGTGGGGTCGGCTACATAAATCCTTTTTCTCCATTGTGTTCTTTAAAAGTCAAATTCTTGTTTTAATCAAGCAATCATGAAGCACTCAAGGCAAGATCTCCTCAGCCATTTGAGGTTTGGAAGCTTCAAGTAAACTAGGACATGCTATTGCCATTGTTGTAGCAATGGCAAGGACAGTATGTTATCCTTCCCCTAGCATTTCACTTGGTAGATCTGAACTTCGAAGCATTAAGATTGACGAAGAGAGGATTGCAATAGAATATGGAATTTAAAAGGTGATGAGGTCCAGCATGAGGGCGAAATTGCGCCATTTGTTAGGTTCATGGCAACAATGACCACCAATCTAAGTCTAGGTAGCTTGAGGAGCAACAAGGAGGAAGAATAGTTGAGCTATAATAAGTTGACTTCGTTTTGCTGATAGAGGATGAGCATGCATGAGAAGATGTTGGAGGCAAAGTTGAAGAAGAGGAGCAGCTGAATGAGTGCGAAGGTGAAGAAGTCTGTTCTTGAGCAAGAAAAGTTGAGGCCATAAAGGGCCTTTTTTCTAACATTGTCGCCAAGGTTTCTAGTGATGATGACTTGAGCGAAAAAGTGAAGAAGCTACAAGATGCAATGGCTCTAATAGCGATCAAGCTCCAAAGGCTTCAATTGGTGGAGTGAAAGTTTGTCATTGTGCCATTGGAGAAGGCATGAGCTCCCATTGTAGTGAGCCCTTCTCAACGCGCTTTTCTGTTTGGAGAGTGGGGCCTTGGAGTGGATGATGTCCCTTTTAGAGATTATCAATTCTTGTAATAAGTTCTTTTGTTTCATTTATAACAAAAATTATTCTTCCACTAAAATGAAGATTTGTTTGTTTTTGTGTTTTTGAGAGGGAATAATGCTTGGTCTTGGGAGAGAGATAAGACATTAATTCTTAAAATTTCTCCCAAATTTATATTAAAAGGATATAATAACATAAATGCTTGTAATAAAAAATATTGTTAGCACAATCATCATGATTTGCTTATAAAGAAGAGTGTTGTGAGGTGCCATCATTACTTAATCTAATATAAAATATAAGGAAATCATTATCATAGCTTGAAGTTTGTGAACCATAGGATATGCATAATTAATGCAAATGTGATACAATGGTGGCGACATGACTCTTGCACATTGCATTAGGGGTTTTCCACAAAAAAAGAATTGGCAGTTCAATTCTTTAAGGCATTTAGGTGCTAGAGTTTAATTTCTTTTCTTATGTGACTTTGCTTTTTGAGCTATTATTGCATGAGCGCTTCTCCTTCTCTTATCTCTTTACTTTTCTTTCTTGCAAATTAAAAAAGTGGTGCGCAAGAGCCAACCAGATAGGCGGTGTCACTTCACGAATAACTTTATTAGGGTAGTGTTCCTGCCGAGCTAAGCTACTTTGGATCATGGATTGGTTGAAGAGGAGATTACCATCCTGATAAAGTTCCTGCAATAATTTGAATTTTTGAAATATTTTTTTTAAATAAAAAATATGAATTTTAACGCCGTGCCTTGCCAAAGAAGGAAGAGAGAGGGAGGAGAGAGAAGGTTGTTCGAAGCTTTTTCATCCGTCAATTTTGTTCAAAGATTTCTTCTATTCGTTATAAGTAACCTAAGTATTGATTTCCTGACTATTGTATATTGATTTTGGGAAAATGAATATAGTGCAATATTTTTAGATATGTAATTTGCACTGGATATAGATTTATTATTTTGATGATTTATAGAAGCTCTGGTTTATTAATTAAAGAGATAAAATTGATAATTTTTTTCAAATTTGATTCTGGGGTGTTATAGTTCCACTTTTGATTGTCCAACAAGGGTGAAACTCTCTAAATAATATACAACTTAAATGACCTCTACCTCGTTGAGCACTATTTTAGGCAAGGATTTGACTTACTATTGGGAGATTATGGAGGCGCTAGCAACCTTCCATTTTGTTCCCACATAATTGATTTTGAACATCTTCTTGGTCCTGTCAAGGAAGACTATGTTTTGGAAGAGCATAACGAATACAAAATTGAAGTGAGTTAATCATTGATAAAAATAAGTGAAGTTGAGTTTGAGGAAGATATATTAAGATGAAGCATTGATTCTATATAGGATAACTATTGAGATTTAGTGAGCTATGAGAGATATTGGAGTATTTTTATTTAGAAAATTTGATGGAATTTTTAAGGTTAAGAAGATGCTAAATGATTAGAGAAGTATTTTGCTATTAGTGCTAAAGAACTAAGTATATTTAGAATAAGGTACTTTTATATATGTTTTTTGTGGGTGTGATAAATATGTTCTATGTTACAATAAGTGAAAAATTAGACCAATGTAGAAGATGAATGGCTTAGGATTAGTAGACAATGAATGAGTGTTTGATGTACATTTTTAGTGGGCATGATTTTACTAACTTTAAATTAATGTTATTAGAATATAAAGTGATATTTAAGTATGATATGCTCTAGTATTTTAGATTTATTATTAAAATCTGTGAATATAAATTAGGATTAAATTTTTGTAGTTATGGTTTGGTGTTTAAATGGAATAGTGTCTCATAAATGAACTATGCAATAGAAGCATATCATGGAGTCATATTATTAAATTTTATTAAAATACAATAATTTGAGTGTTGAGCAGCGAAGAAGTCATTGGTGAAAGATAACTAATATTGAAGGATTTTGAAGAAAAATGAATGAACCAATTATAAATTGGACAAATGTTGTGCGAAAAAAATTACACAAAATATAGTTCTTATGATGAATGGTGCGGTGTGGCATGTCCTCTGTACCTCTAAAATGACAAGTTTTACAGTGATAAAATGTAAACACCATTTTTCTGAGCTCCTTCATGGCGAGAGGCACCTGGTAAAATGTTGATAATTTTTTCTATCATTCTAGATATCTTAGGTCTAGTGTTCAAAGCGATGGTTAAATCGATAGGGGGTTATTATTAGTAGAATTCAAGTTGGATGGTTGAAGTGAAGGAATTCATCGGACCTGTTGTGTGGTTGAAAATTGCCTCCTTGAAATTTTAGAAGATTGAGTTGAAACTTGCAATACTTTATGGCGTTGAATGTTGGCTATTAAAAGAGAAGTATAAAATTAAGTGAAGTGTTGCGGGGATGAGGATGCTAGGGTGGTTGAGTGGATTTACACTTAGAGATAGAATGCGAAACAAATATATACATGAAAATGTTGGAGCAGCTCCAGTGGTATAAGATTAGAGAGAGTCAACATAGAACTTCGACCTTTTGATGACCCTATTAGGAGAGCAGATGTATTAGATCTAAGGGTGTAAACGAGTTGAGTCGAGTCGAGTATCTACCTAATCGAGCTAAAGCTTGTTTAGCTATTACTGAGCTCGAGCTCGAGCTCGATTTGGGCTTGTTTATTAAGCTTGAGCCTGACTGGTTAAAAAATTCATAGGCTCGAGCTCGTTTAGAAAGCTCGAACTTGGCTCGATTGTTGAGCTCGATTTCTTAGTTTTAAATTAAAAAAATTCAATTTTTTTAAGAATTTGTATTTTTTAATATAGAATTAATTTAAAATTATTAAAAGATATTATATAATACTAATTTAAATTAATTATTAAATTAATTTTAATTTAATCAATCGGCTCAATGAGCTTTCGTGTCTAGTTGAATTGAGCTCGAGCTCGTTTAATATACGAGCTTAAGTATAGTCTCGAGCTCGAACTCTTGGCTCGATAAGCTTGAATTGTGAGCTTGTTAATGAGTTTAGCTCGAGCCGGCTCGTGAGCTAGCATGACTCACTTACACCCCTAATTAGATCTGGCATATATTAAAAAAGGTCGAGGTTAACATCAAAAGATTTGGTTAGAAAATACTAAAAATGATCTTTTTTATTAGATTTAAATGAGAATTTGACTCTTAATAGAACAAAGTGTGGGCTCCAAAAATTCGCCCCGACCTCTCCGCACTTCTTTTGTTGATGGGAAGAGTTTTAATGAGTTTATGCTTCAGGGTAAATTTTCAGAAAGCAAATTAGGTTTAGATAAAACACTAACCAGAGGTTTTGTCCTCATTTTGCTAGGACTTTATAATCTAAATTTTGGTTTTCCATAGGCACGAACTCCTATGGTTAATTACCCCTCCAGATAATGAGAAAGAACTTTTGATTAGTCGTTAAATAGGTTGTAATACCTAACATATAATACCAGTGATTTTAGGGCTTGAATTTGGTTTTGGATTTTGGAGTTTATAATTTGAAATTTATCATTATATACTTAAAGCAGGTGATGGGGAAATGATGACGGGCCCGATTTTTATCACATGATTCCGTCTTTCTGGGCTGTCACAATCTTTGGTCTGCTTAGTCAGAGGAGATAGTCGATCCTACCTGACAGAAAATACCTTGTCGGCAGCTATGAGTTGTTTCGTCCAAGAATACCTGATAGGCCTGGGGTGAATGCTTGCCTAAAGTGGTGAATTTAAGTTAACCTTAGCTAATAGAGGATTTTATATCTTATTAAATGCACCTATAATTCATTACTCCATGGGGTTTTAACCATTAGGGAACATACGGGTTTTGGTTGTGACCGTAATATAATGGTGCAATTTTGTAGCAAAACTATCCTGTTAGAGGGCACGTGCCACGTCCCTATTGGTGTTAAATCAATTGAGAATGAATTGTAGTAATACATTTTACAAGACATCTGCTTTTTGTGAGGTGAAGTTATTCTTCAATTCATCATCCTCGCCAAACCGTTGCGAAGTGTGGATGGATTTTGGTTTTAAGTTTTGATGATTAAATTTTCATTTAAATGTTTAGAATTTGATATATATTAGATTTTGAAATTTTAATAGGCTTTGATTATTGACCCCTCCGGTTGAAATTCAAATTCAATGCGGTCATATCGAGGTGCTTAAATACTTTTAGCGAATCTGCAAAGCATTCTCAGATCTCGCATTTAGGAGCTTGACATAAAAATTGGAGCACATGCAGAACATATTTTAGCATATAGATCGGAGCGATTGTAAGGTTTTTGAATATTTTTAGTGAATCCACGAAGCATTCTCAGATCTCGCATTTAGGAGCTTGAGATAGAGATCAGATGAGATAGAAATCAGAGCACATGCAGAACTTGTTTGAAGGTTGAAATTATCCATAAGCATTGTATCAGGCATTAACTTAATGTATATGCGTGAAGAGAATACATGCTATTCACATTCAAGTTAATTAAACATTAAATATTTCAAATTCCCCTATTATGTGATAGAATAAGATATGAATTTATGAATGTATATTCAATGACCTTCCATTAATTTGACCCGTTAACTGTTAATCTGGTCGCTTATTTAGATTTATGTTCAACCCAATTTAATAGCTATTCCTCTCCCTCACATTCTTTGTCCATTGTTACATTGAATCCAATATTAACATATTGCTTGTTTGCTACAAACATCACACTTACACAAATAAATATTGTCTTAGACACCACTTAAGTTTATAGGTGAAGAACATTTATTTAATATTTTTATAGTAAAATATTTAATGTGAATCTAAACCTAAATCTTACGTGTCATGATAAACTCTTCCAAATTAAATATTATATATGTATGTATATTATTGTAGTCAAAAGGTTGCAATGACACTTAAACAAGTTAGCATTCATACCATCAATTTTGCATCATCAGTGCAAGCCTGAATTATATATTAGGTTTGGCAAATTTAGATACATCTTTAGTGCTTCTAACTTCTAAATTATAATTTTTTATGAAAATAATGATTTATTTCCAACTAATTTTGTCATGGTAGAAAATGAGTCTTAGCCGATACAAATTCGATTTGTATAATTTATATTTAACAATTTAGTGTATTAATATATTTTCTTATTTTTGTCATTTTATTATTATTATTATTATTATTATTATTATTATTATTATTATTAAAGAATTCATTGAAATTTTGGCAGCCTCTCGGCGTCCCACCCCCTATGTAGAAGGTGTTGGGTAAGTACTTACGTTCAATCTTCTCAGTCGAATCAAAGATATGACGACGCGAGGTCTTCATATGTTCATTCTCCTGGCTAGACCAAAGATACGACGGTACATATCTTTATGTGTTCTTGTTATTTTTATTTAGGCCGGATCAAAGATACAACGATGGGACTTTGACACTTGTTATTTAAGCATGCAAGTAAAAAACAAATTTCTACATTTTATTTTAGTGCCGAGTGGCATTGATGGTGACGAATTGATCGAGTCAAGTCGGTAGGAAATTTGGTCGGTCGGTTGAGGCATTGGGTCAGGTTGGCTGGTTCTATCGAGCGATAGAGTGAAGATGAGGGAGAGAGGGCTCAGGACGTGCGGTTGGGGGAGACGGGTCGCGGGTTGTGGCTGGGATCAGGCTGGTTGCGGGGTTGCTTGCATGTGGTACCGAGAGGACAGGAGGGAGAGCTCATGCGTCTGGGCTATTGCATGCGGCTTCGGCTGGAGTCATGTGACATGGAGAGGTCGAGAGGGAGCGAGGGTTACATCCGATCCTGCGTACATGTCAACGGAGGGGAGTCGAGTCTTTGACTGTTGCGTGCGGCATAGAGAAGTTTAGAGGGAGCGGGCTGGGGTCTTGGTGCGGCAGAGGGAGATGAGTGTGAGGATCCTGCGTGTGAGTATCGAATGAATAGAGGGAATGGGTCGTTCCTTGGGTGTGACGGGAGTCGATTGGGAGCCGGGGCGAGCACGAGAGTTCTTACGTGTGGTTTTTATGTGGGGTTTTTGTGCGAGATGTAATTTGGAAGAGTTTATCATGACATGTAAGAGTCTATATAAAATTATAATTTGAAAGTCTATCATGACATGTAAGATTTAGGTTTAGGAACTATATTGTATGTGTCATTATTTTTAAAACTTCTTAATTATATTTGACTTTTACTTATTCGTCTCATTTAATTTGAATATCTTATATTTTAATTATGTGATATTATATATTTTTTCTATATTATGCCATTGATATTATTGAATTATTGGTGCATTATTCATTCTTTATGTGATTTAGACATTTTTTTTAAATGGTGCACATCATACCTTTGTCGTTGCATTATAGACAACACAACACAATATATTAATTTTTTTATCCAAATCAATATGAACAAATGGAGAATACAAATTCATGAAGTAGTTAGATAAGACTAATGATAATATGGTGATATTCAATTACTTGTTGATGCATCGGATGCCGCCCATCATACCCAAACTAGGTCTAAATATTATAATTTTGTTGTATATTTCATTCCTTGTCTTCTAATTAGACCAAAGTATGTGTTTTAGAGGTATTATATGGTAAACTCAGTGCCTATTCATTTTTTTGGGTTCTTCAGTTCAGTTATAACTGAATTATGGAGGTCAGCCTTAGAGTCTAAAGGTTTTCGTTTGAGTAGATCTAAAACTGAATATATGGAATGTAATTTTAGTATTAATAGTTCTAGTGGGGGGATTGTGACTTTGGGTGATCAAGTCATTAATAAGAGTACACGTTTTATATATCTTGGGTCTATTTTTCAGAGTGATGGTGAAATAGATGGGGATATTATTAGTAGAATTCAAGTTGGATGGTTGAAGTGGAGGAATGCATCGGGCTTCTTGTGTGATAGAAAAGGCCCCCTAAAACTTAATGGAAAATTTTATAAGATGGTGGTTAGACTTGCAATGCTTTATGGTGCAGAATGTTGGCCATTAAAAGAGAAGCATAATATTAAGTTAAGTGTTGCAGAGATGAGAAAAAAAAGTGTTGCAGAGATGAGGATGCTCAGGTGGATGAGTGGCTTTACTCTTAGAGACAGGATATGAAATGACCATATATGTGAAAAGGTTGGAGTAGCTCTAGTGGAAGATAGATTAGAAAGAGTCGCCTTAGATGATTTGGTCACATAAAACGGCGGCCTTTCGATGACCCGGTTAGGAAGTAGATGTATTATATTTGACTTATGTTAAGAAGGGTAGAGGTAGAACTTGGTTAGAAAATATTAGAAATGACCTTTCTTTATTAGATTTAAATGAAAATTTAACTTTCAACAGGGCACAATGAAGAAAAAGGATTCATGTAGCCGACCCCACATAGTGGGATAAAGGCTTGTTGTTGTTGTTGCTGCTGCTTCAGTTCAGTTGTAAATTGTGTCGTTGAGCAGCTCGGCTGCCTTCCTTAGACCCCAATTTTTTCAATCTTATTATTCTTTTTCTGGGTAGAATAATAATTCTTTCGGCCTTGTTTACATTTTTCTTCTCTTTGGTTTACAAATAATTGCAGATATGTTGATGATGGGAGGCCCTTTTGGCAATTCATAGTCGCTTCCTCCACAGGTTGTTCAGATTCCCAATATTTTGAAGAACTTTATCAATACTATACTACTGACAAGGCAGGTCTTTTTCGTCTTTCAGTCTTGTGGATATATTACTAATATTTTATCTTCAAGTGATGCTTATTTAGTTATTTATTTAATTTTAGGCATGGCACCTTTGCGATCCTGATGCAGAAAAGGTCTTTGAAGCTGTTAGAGAAGCTGGGGTGAAAGTAGCTGTTGTTTCAAATTTTGACACTAGATTACGACCTCTACTAAGGGCTCTCAAGTGTGATCACTGGTTTGATGCTGTTGCTGTCTCTGCGGAGGTAAGTGACAGATCTCATTTATTGTTTTTTTTTTCTCTTACTCCACCTCACCAACTTGATCTTAATGTCATATTATAATGTTTTTGTTTCTGCGATATTTGGCTCATGTAAATACATGGTTAATTCAAGTGAAAACATGGGTTAATTTGATCTCGCTTTGTACCCTGCAAAACTAGCATGGTTTCTTCCGAAATATGATGTTCATCTCATAGTAGCTTATAAATTTAATTTACTTTCAAATAAACTTATTCTCATTTGTGTACTTTTCTTTTAACAATAATAGGTAGCAGCAGAGAAGCCAAACCCGACCATATTTATCAGGGCATGTGAGTTATTAGGAGTGAAACCAGAAGATGCTGTGCATGTAGGTGATGATAGGAGGAACGACATATGGGGTGCTAGGGATGCTGGCTGCGATGCTTGGCTTTGGGGCAGCGATGTCCATTCTTTTAAAGAGGTACTTTATATTAAATCTCTTGATGAACTTGTGCTGCTTCCAGTTCCTTTTCTGTGATAAGGAGCCACTTGATGGTATTCTGAAAGACTTCACTTATCTTATATATGTTACTAATAGCTGTGTTATTTTGTTTTTTTTCAAATTAATAAATTAATTCATTCTTTTTTTTGTTTTTGTTTTTTTGAAATATAACATATTCATAAATTGTCAGATTGTATTAAAAAAGTATTTAACCACACATTTCAGAAAAAAACTTAGTACTTTTATAAATCTAAAACATATCTGATATAATTGACAAAGTGAGCAATAGTTAGTGATTTTGGAATATATCTATATATATATATATATATATATATATATATATATATATATATATATATAGATACATACAATGGGGTTATTTGGAAAAATATACTTATTTCTTTTTAAAGAGAAATATTCCCTAAAGTCTATTTTGGATGAAAAGGCCTTTTATGTATTTTATGAGTGATGTTCCCTCGTTTTGACTCAAACGGTTGAACTTTTTCATTGCTCGGATTGTCCTGATCAAGTCATCTTCTTTGTAGCTCGTGGTGCCATACTAATATTTTTTCAATGCCTTTAGCAAACATCGCTTCTTTATTTGAGGTAGAATGCATTCATTGACCCTTGCAATTTCAGCAACCTTTAGGAAGGAAAAAGGAGATGGGTTTGATGGTTGTGTTTGAACAAGAGATTTGAGCATTAGATTAGAACCCAAGATTTGAAAATGAACTTTTGACGATGGTAAGAGGTTCAAACTAAAGTTCGAATAAGGTTCATACCATATAGTATATGTTTGAATCTTGTTCGAACCTAAATATTTTGTTTGAATAATTTAAACCTAAGGTTTGATTATTAAAATCAAACTAAAGTTTGAAACAAAGATTCGAACCTCGATCATATATAGAAACCAAATTTGAACATAGGTTTCAACAACAAAATTAGGTTTGAACATGGTTTAATGTAATTCTTGGAGTAAATTCTTGTGATAGTATAATTAAGTGTTGCATTAATTCTTGGAGCAATGTAATTAAGTGCTATATTAGTGATTGGTTCTATTATATGTTGTTGCATGAGGTTCTTGTTGGAGCATGGTTCGAGTACAATTTGAACCTAGTTCGAACAAAAAACTAATGCACTAGACATATTCACATAGTTTGGATCTTTTGGAGCTTAACAAAAATAATTGCTAATCAAAATGAAAAGCGTTGCAACATATAATAGAATCAATCACCAATATAGCACTTAGCTATATTGATCCAAGAACTAATACAACACATAATAATGTTATCACAAAAATTAAGACCAGTTAATTACATTACTCCAGGAATTAGATTAAATAGAGCCAATCATTGACATTATTTTAAACAATGTTACTTGACAGATCATTACCAAACTCAAATGCCAACCTTATACATCAAATATAATTATGCTAAGAGTTTTAGCACTATGACAAGGTATTGGTGAAAAGTCTAAATCAATTCATCATGAACCCCATTAATTTTCTTTCCTCTTCAAGTATCACTATGATTGCATTTATATCAGTCTCCTACAAATTAAACTCATCTACATGATTATGTCCATGCTTACAAGAATTTAAAAAAAAAAAGTCTATGCTTACAAGAATTTGAATAGTATAGAGGCTAATTTGAATAAAGTTTGAACAATATTTGTCCCTTGTTTGAATATTGTTGAACATAGTTTGAAGAAGGTTTAATAGAGTTTAAATATAATTTAAATAGATAAATGAGTTTTCGTATTTGATATCTACTCAAGCTTTGTTCTAAGAGTTTATTGTGTGAATGTGTGAACAAGGTTTGAAAAAGGTTCCAATGAGATGCGAACCTAGGTTTGCATTTAATATTTGAATCTTAGGTTCGAACATAATTCCAACAGTTAATATGAAGTCAACAGTTAATATGAAGTTCAACCCTTGTACGTTGTTTAGCCTAGGGTTCCCTTTTCATCTCCTTCCTATTTTAACATAGAGCTGTTGGTCTTGTAAGGGTGATGATTGCATTCAGACTTGTATAACAAAAATATATATATATATAAACGCCAACATTTTGTTTGTTTCAAGGGGTTTGAGGCGAAGCTTTATGGTGCTTGAAAGAGAGATATTAGAGCAACTATCTCGTTTAAGCATCAGTACTTCACAAAGGACTGTATATTGCTATCACATGTCGGCCTCGTGCAGGTGTGCCGCACACAGGCGGAAAGCGGGTTAGCTAGTTAGGCAAGGCGGCCAAGCCGAGGCGGTGCCTCGTAGCTTGTGCTGGCATGCCGCTGCTGCGTGGGCGGTTGGGCGCGTGACGGCGTAGTGAGGTTGAAGGTTGCCAGGTCGAGGCGGTCAGGAGGGCTAGGGCTAGGGCTAGGGTAGGCTGGGCGCGTGCTAGCTGGCTAGGCCGGTCGAGACTCGTGGCATGGAATTGACGGAAGGCTAGCGGAACCGGACTCGGGTTAATTTCGGATTTCCAGGTCAACCCGAATCAAACCTGATTTTCGAAACGGGTCACATTTTTGAACTCAAACCCGACCCGTCTGACAAACAGGTTGACCCAAACCTAGAATTTTTCGGGTCAAGTCCGGGTCGGATTTCGGGTCGTGTCAAATATTGACACCCCATTTTTTTTAAAAAGATTGGACAAAAAAAAGAGAAATATAGTCACTGGGCTATTTTATTATTATGTAAATTAATAATTTTTTTTTTCTTAATAAACTCCTAAATTATGAAACTGTGGTTAAGATTAGTTTTTGTTTGAAATACATAATTAGTTAATTATATGATTTCAATGGATCGGATAAAAAGTCAAGACTTTTGCTTGAAAACTTTTCAAGCCTTGTTTTCCCAACATTTAATTGAATGAATGAAAATTGCGTGTACTGTTTACTCATTGGCACTCGCAACTCATTAACATCTTTCGTAGTACAGCAAGAATATTGACATTAAGGCATTATTTGGTGTTGGAAATGTGGGTGAAAGGAGATAAAAATCTCAAAATCAATGGCTACAAATTAGGGTTCATAAGCTGAAGCTCAATTTAAGTTAAAATTTTCAATTTCAGCTCTATTTGATTTTATTTATTTATTAATTAAATATATATATATATATATATATAACTATTAATTTTCTGTTATATTTTGAGTCAACTTGAACTCTCAAGCAAGCCAGTTAAAACTTGAAATTATCTTAGAAACTGATTTCAAGTTTGAGGCGGAGCTAAAAATCAATTTGATTCAAGTTCTAGTCAAATTTGAGCAATTTTGGAGCAATTTTTTGAATTTATGATTATCTCACTAGTCATGTTACATATTCACAATCAAAGCAATTCTCTTTTGTCCAATCAAGGACAAGCATAATTGGAAAAATTATTACGTGCAGCGTTCGGATTCGTCCGGAGGCGAATCCGGACATGCCACGTCGCCCGGGGCCCAGTGCATCAGGGCGACGTGGCGCGTCCGAATTCGCCTCCGGACGATCCGAACACAGGAGGTAATAATCTCTCGCATAATTGGGAGCAACCCTAAAAAACCATTTTCTTTGGAAGTCAACTTATGGAACTGATGATGAAACATGTAATTTTTGTAGGTTGCTGAAAGAATAGGAGTCAGGCTCTGAGGAGTCATCTCAGTGGTCCATTAGCTTGTACAATGTCTCAACCTTTTTCCCTGAGAGCTCTACTGTAGAGTTTATGCATAGTAAGTAATCAAAGCTTTGGACATGGCGTGCTCTTTTTGCATCCAATCGGATGTTGGCAAGACAGTTTGAGATGCGTCTGTAAGATCCAAAAGCACCTAACTTTCTGCATGTTTTCAGTATTTATTTTTATTTGTTTCTGAATAAGATTAACTGAACCCAATGTTGGGTACCAGCTATATTAATTGCTAAAATATTAGAGATTTGATCTTCCTTTCAATAAACTGCTCCAGTGAAGTTGAGTTGGAAGGGTGATATTCATCTTGCTCTTTTGCTTGATTTGAAAAGCTGTTGTTAGAATGGAGTTTTCAATCTGTTCTCCTCAAGCTGCATTTTGATATCAGTCTTTCAACCTCTTTTATGATGGGAAGAAACCAAATCAACCTGAATGATTTTTTTTTTAATTTTTTTGATGATAGGATTCAATAGTGATAATAATATTTTAGTATATGTAATAATAATAATTGGTATCATGCTGTATTGAATAGATTGAAAAGCTAAATGCCTTCTGCACATTTCTAGAATGATCTTTGAATAATTCTCATGCATGTGGTGGTGCCCTAATGTTTTTCTCTTAATTTGGATTTTACTTTGTTTTATTAATAGCTAGCTGTGCTCTCATTGAAGATTATTGAATAGTTGATGAAAATTTGCTTGTGGGCAATCTTGGGTGAAGCTTAGGTTTCGTTTGGGACAGTTTTCTTATTGTTTTTAAAGCAGCTTTTTAGTATAAAATTTTTTTTGTACCAAAAAGTCGCTTTAGAAAGCAGTAAGAAAGTTGTCCCAAACGAAACATTAGTGATTAATCCTCCCATGAAATGCTTTAAGTTATCTTCTTGTGTTATTCTTAACCACAAACCCTACTCTATCTCAAGTCTTCCATTAGCCTCTCTTCCTTTAAAGGCCCACACACCTATAACACCCTTCCTTACCTCTCAACCAAATCCAAATCATGAGAAACTTGAGACATTCCCCTCCTCATGCTCCTCCTTTATTCAGTCCGGCGTCCGGACATAGCTCTACATTCGAACGCAGTAGAATGGCGTCACGTAGCGACCCGAAGACTCGGTGACTCGGCTCGGCGAGAAGTCGAAATGACGCACGTGCGTTAATAATTTACGCACGGCCCGACGACCCGACCCAATTCAGACACGCAAATTTAATAGCAAATAACCGCAACCACTCGAAAAAATTCAAAACCCGAAGTTTTTCACTCTCTCTGCTACTATTCATCGTCGGGAAAAAATTTAGGGTTCGCTCGTCACCTTCATTGCAGAAATATAATATGAATCAATGCCGAAGGTCAGTAGTTTATAACGAGAAACGTAGTCTTCTTTCGTTGCTTGTCATTTCTTATCCTATAAAATAAATAATGTAAATGTGTTTTTAGGTTTAGGGTTTAAAACTGTATCAGAAAATGTAATGTTTCGAATGATGAACCTTAATAAAAAAAATTTCGGTAGCAATTGGTATCAGAACACAGTACCGAGTATAAAAGTCGGTACGGTTAAAAATTCCGCATTAACGGTCGGTATTGATATGCGGTGATTTAGGGTTCGGTTGGAAATTGTAATGCCAGGTGTAAAAAACTATATATGTATTTTTCTAATAAGCTAATGAAGCCCCGAAGAGTGTACGGACTCTACCAGTTGGGTATATCCTTTATACCGATCGGTACCAAGAAGGTACCGAGCAATACCGCCGCTCGGTATTGTTCGGTACTGATCGATTTTGCTCGGTACTGATCGGTAATGCTGGGTATTGAACCTGATATGTCCATAAAATATTCGGTACTACTCGGTATTTCTTGATATTTATTGTTGTACCGAGTAATTTTGTTCATTACTGATCGGTATTAGTCGGTACTGATCGGTATTACTCGGTACCGAGTTTGTCTCTGAACAATTCCGGCATGATGGATTGGTACTAATTGGTATTGTACCGAGTAATTGTGGTCGGTACTGATCGGTATTGCTCGGTACTAATCGGTAATGCTGGGTATTGAATCTGATATGTCCATAAAATATTCGATACTACTCGGTACTTCTTGATATTTATTGTTGTACCGAGTAATTTTGTTCATTACTAATCGGTATTGGTCGGTACTGATCGGTATTACTTGGTACTGATGGGTATTGCTCGGTACTGAACTTGTTTTGTGTCTAAAATATTCGGTAGTGATGGGTATTACTTGATAACTTATTATCTATATCAATGTTGCAGGGATATTCACCGCCTATTCATTTTTAATGCAGAACATCCACAATTAGAGAAGTTTGTAATCATTTAGTAAGTACGTTCGATCAACAATTTGTGGATAGATTGACGTAGCTCCAACTCAATCAGTTCCTGGCCTTGCCTGTATTCCATCAAAATGTACCCATGGTGCATAAGATTCTGACTAAATGTGATATTCGAAAGCAATGTTTTGTTGTTAAAGGACGAAGCATACCATTCATAATAGATGAGGTTGCCCTTATGCTTGGACTCCCCAATCGAGGATTAAAATTCGTGCCTGAAAGTGATAGAATTACTGGAAAAACTTCCAATGATGTTAGGCATGAGATTGAAAGTCTTCCTGCCTCTACTCCGATTGAAGATCTTATGAAGATATTTATATTTTACTTACTTTTAAACCTATTTTTTCCCATGACCAACTTCAAGATACCTGCAAGAATACTTAGTGTTGCTGACAATGTTGATGAATTTTTAACATACAACTGACCATCATCGATTAGTGAATTCATAACGATTGAATTCAATAAATAGACAGAAATATTTTCAACGGCAGCCCACTGAGTTACGTAAATGGATTTGTACACATTTTAATTATGAGTATATATGTAATTTTCAATTTTTTTTAGATCACTATAAAAACAAACTCAATTTAGAATGTTAATTGTTTCTCAAAATATACAGATTTGGTTTCTAGAGCATACAACTATCCACGATCCAGTGGATGAACTATCCCGACCTCGTTTAGTTCGTTGGGACAGCCAGATTAAGTATAGTGAGAAGGAGCTTTCCAAATTATTTGCTGGTTTACGCAAATGTCAGGTAATGATTGAACACGTATTCATACTAATTTCTTATTGAGCTGAAGGTGTTAAAATTGTCATGCAGATTGTCCAGCAATTCATAGGAGCAACCGAATTTGAGAGAACATTACTAGAGAGTTCCACAATTCATCATGAATAGATAATATCATTCACACCTGAGAATGTGTTACAAATTAAATTCCATCAACCATCCAGTCGCCAAACTTCCCCTGAAAGATCCCCAGGCCCACCAGTCCAGTCAGCTCCCCAATGATTCCAAGCCAACCCAGAACCCGTAGAAGGCAACCCACCACCCGTAACAGAGCATCAAAAGAACAAAAAGCAACTACAGATGTCAATAATGATGTTAACTTAAAGAGTATAGAAGATGCATGCAACAAACTGATAGCACAGAATAAATTACTAGTCAAGAAGTTAACTGCTGTTGAAACGACCTCCACTTTGTTAGATCAGCGTGTCATAGCTCTAGAACAATCAGTTTTTGAAATGAGGGAAAAAAATCTGAAAATTGAAGGAATCGAGAAGTTTTTATTCAAATATTTCCCTACTACATATACAGCTTATCAAAAAGGGAACTGTTCCGAGTCTTCCTCGAGGATCATTACCAAGCATAATATAGTTAGCCCAACAGCTGCTATTATTCTTGAAGATATAACACAGCCAAAATCAGCTGAGGAAGCACACGAGGTTGTTGACATTGTTGTAAATGAAATAACAAAAAAACATGAAGCACAGCAGCTTGTTGACATTGCTACAAATGAAATAACAAAATGGGAGGCCCAACAAGAGGTTGTTGACATTCCTGCAAATGAAATAACAAAATCGGAGGCCCAACAGAAGGTTATTGACATTGCAAAGGAAATAACTAAACCGGAGGACCAACAGGATGTTACTGAAATTGTTGTAAATAAAATAACAAATCCTGAGGAAGCACATGATGTTGCTGACATTGCAGTGAAGGAAATAACAAAATCGGAGGAAGAGAAAGATATAGGATTTGCTTCTTCTTCCCATACTGGAATAACTAGAAGGGTGCAGCGCCGGGTTAGGAGGAAAAGAAAAATGGTGGATTCTCCATTCACGACTGATGCTAGGAAATATAAAAAAAAATAAATTTGCAAGAGAATAAGCAGCTATCTTCGGCTAATATAGAAGTTGATACAAATAAAGGCACAACTGAGAAGGTGCCTCATAAGAGTTTAGATATTGTTGAAGTTGGTACTGAAAGTAAGATAGAAGCAAGGCCGGCTGAAACAATACTTGAGTACGGCGGTCAAACAGCAATAAGCGATGAAAAGCGCATATTCATTGACACATGTTCAAAAAATACAAGGATAAGTGAGTGTCATGCATATTTTACTATGATTATTAATTTACAGAAGTTGATTTATGCTCGGTATTACTCGATATTACCGTGTATTTACTCGGTATTACCACGGCATTGCTCGGTATTTGTCGGTATTACCGAGGAATTACTCGGTATTATCGCGACAATGCTCGGTATTAGTCGGTATTACAGAGGAATTACTCGGTATTAACGCGACATTGCTCGGTATTAGTCGGTATTACAGAGGAATTACTCGGTATGACCGCGGCATTGCTCTGTATTAATGAGAAATAAATTGGTCTAACTCGGTATTACTGTGGAATTACTCGGTATTACCGCTTTATAACTCGGTATTAATGAGGAATTGATTGGTATTATTGCGGAATTACTCGGTATTACCGCTTTATAACTCGTTATTAACGAGGAATTGATCGGTATTATCGAGGAATTACTGGGTACTATTTTAATCCAATTGTATATACTAATCATTTTTTTACAGGAATGACATGATTTATGCTTCTAAGCAAGTTTTTATTTATAGAAGCCAAATTGATGAACTTTTAATGTCAGAATACCTTGATACCAACCACGTGGATACATTTGATATTTTTTTGGTAGAAAAGAGCCAGATGTGCCATGGCCTCTATTTACCATTCCTATTTGTTTCTAGCAACCATTTGGTGAGTTAAATTATTAAATTATTATTTTATTTTATCACAAATAAATTTATTTTTCTGCTTATAACAAGCTTATAAGGCATATAAGGCAGACACGACAGGATTTGTATTCCATATAAACAAAGAATTTGTTAGAGCGGCCAATTTGATTCTTGTATCAATTATTGAAAATTCTCACTGGACTCTCCTTGTCGGAAACTTGAAGACTAAAGTTTGGGATTTTTATGATTCATTACCCAAAAAAACTCACAGAGCAATTGTTCCTGAAGTTATAAGTAGCATCCTAAAAATTATTAAACGAAATATATGATTTATTTTACAATGCCATTCTTTTAAAGTCATGGCAATTACAGATATCTCATCTGTACGAGGACACAACTAATTCATTTGATACAGACATTCGAGGGTGGCGGGTCCAAAAAATCAAACAAGCACCAACTCAGAAGAATAGCGTAGATTGTGGGATGTACGTTTACAAATATATGGAAGCCGTTATCCAACCAGAAGCAGTTGTAGGGGCTGATGTAAAGGATTGGCAAGAACATATGATTAAATTCAGGGCAGAATTTGTATACGCCATCCTTAGTACTACAATAAAATGAAAATGTAAAAATTTTTAGAATATTTTTTTTATTGAGAATGTAAAAGAACTGTATTTCTGATTAGTTTTTTCTCAAAATATTTATATTTTCAATATCAACAATTTGCATATGCTCAGGTACAATAAAAGTTCACAGAACCGAGTAATACCGAGAGTAATACCTCAAAACATTTACTAAACAAATGACGACTGAGTCCCTATATCTCTAGATGTAAACTGTATAGTTGTAGGTGCATTTTTTACTGTGGGTTTCATTTTTTTGCTTTTCCTTTTTTCTCAGTGATCCTTCAATCTAGCATTTGAGATGACCTTAGGCCGGCACTTCGTAGGGTTAATATTTTTTTGTGCTCCACCATTTCTGCTGCAAACCTTGTTGTTCTCTACCTTCTTCCCCTTCTATGATGCATTGAACTTTTCCTGCCATGCCTCTCATTGCAGCGACCATACACTGTTCAGCATCCTCATTACCCTGTGCTTGTGTGCTGATTTGATATGCAAATCTCCAAATATAATTTCTAAATATTATGGTACTGGATTCCTCCTGCGATGGCCAGGTATTTTTTCCTATATATGTAACCTCTCGCCCAGCATAAAGATCTTTTTGAGCTCTGGCTGACCATCTTGGCAAAAAATATTTTTTAGGTATATTAACAATATCTAACTGCTTAATAACTCTCATGCAGTGAGAACATAATAAACCCATCATCTCGAATTTGCCGCAACTGTAATGCATGGTTCCCTAAATTAAATCAAAATGAACAGTCCAATTTTGCGCGTCAAATGATTTGCCTGTGTACTTGATCGTGAACGTGGATGAGTCCGGCGAAGCATGATCAATGCACAGTCCACCAACACCCTGTAAAAACTCCTCTTCAAAAAATGTGTATAATGTTCTCGAGTAAAAATGGGCGACTTGCTTTAATATTGAGCTGCACTTAATTATTGGTTCTATCTCTGATTGGCTGCATCTAAAATCTTTATCTTGTTCATTTCTATGCCAAGTCTTCATCACCTTCTCTGACCCCAGGAAACAATCAGTTACACAACTGGTTGGCTTGTAAATGCCATGGCAAACATGATTGGTGGATTCACTACGTTGTGTAGAAAGAATGTCAAGATTAAAATAATTTTTGTTGAATGCTGTTGACCACTTGTGCCTAATTTTGTATAGATCATTCAACCACTGATGACTCTGGAGGTTCCCTTCCGTGATCATTTCAGTCCAATTTTTCTCGAACTCATCCTCCGAATTACAGTTGCTTAAACAACTATAAAATAGACCTTTCACTTTGTTATTGCTATTAAAGCATCATACTTTGGAAAGAGCATTCTTGTATTATGTCATTGGCACAACCGATGCCGTGTGTTAGGTAATGCAATCTCTATGGCCCTAGCCATTGCTTGGTCCTGATCTGTAAATATAGTTATGGGATGTTTATTATCCAATATTCTTAAGAAAGTTCTAAACAATCAGGTGAATGACTCAATTATCTCCTCAGATAAGAAAGCCACCCCTAATAGAACATTTTATCAATGATTGTTAACTCCTACAATAGGTGCATAAGCTAAATTATATTTGTTAAGCCTGTAGCTAGTATTAAAAATTATCACATCACCAAAGCAGTCGTAATCAATTCTCCCAAATCCATCAACCCAAAAAAAATTCATCAACATGTCATCTTCATCAGTTTGGACATCCCATGCAAACATGTTATCATCAGCGGCTCGTTCTTTAAACAATTGAATAAGTGAATTCGTATCTCTAATCTCAATCCTGGTTCTTCGCTCTTTTTGAATGTAGTTGTATGTATCTCTCTTTGTGAACCACAAATTTTCTACACCGCCAACTTTATTAGATAAGTATGTAAATGCATCAACTATTTTGATCCGAGCTTCTAACATTGATTTCAGAACAGATGCATTCTTATCACTAATGTGCCTGCATGATATAAGTAAATGTTGATGTACTAGCCTAGCCAATTCGTGATTATGACTTTCAATCGATTTTTGCACCATCCAAACTCCATCTTCAGACAATAAATCTAATCATAGCTGGACACCCGGTTCTTGTGTTTGTTTTTCGATATTTTTATTTTGCATTTAAGTCAATTTCCTTTTTGAATCCTGCTTTCGAACATACAAAGTCATTTTTTATTTTCCTCAAATTTGGCCATAATGAATGTTCTTTTCGAACACTAAAATCATGACAATGAGCATAATCACAATACATATCATTGAGCATAATTGCAATGACCGAATAATTTTTCCCACAAATGAGGCCCCTTCATGTTACGAAGGAAGCATATGATATATATTGGGATTATGATCATTGTCATGGTTTTAGTGTTCGGAAAGAACATTCATTTTGATCAAATTGAAGAAAAATAAAAAAGGACTTTGTATGTTCGAAAGCAGGATTCAAAAAGGAAATTGACTTAAATGCAAAATCAAAATATCGAAAAGCAAACACAAGAATCGGGTGTCTAGCTATGATTAGCTTTGCTGTGTCTGAAGATGGAGTTTGGATGGTACAAAAATTGATTGAAAGTCACAATCACGAATTGGTTAGGCCGGGAGATTAACGTTTGCTTAGATCATACATGCACATTAGTGATGAGAATGCATCTATTCTGAAATCAATGTCAGAAGCTCGAATCAGAACAGTTGATGCATTTACATACCTATCTAATGAAGTTGGCGGTGTAGAAAATTTGTGGTTCACAAAGAGGAATGCATACAACTACATTCAAAAAGAGCGAAGAGCCATGATTGAGATTGGAGACACGAATTCACTTATTCAATTGTTTAAAGAATGAGTCGTTGATGACATGTTTGCATGGGATGTCCAAATTGATGAAGATGACAGGTTGCTTAATTTTTTTTGGGTTGATGAGTTGGGTAGAATTGATTATGACTGCTTTGGTGATGTGATAATTTTTGATACTAGCTACAGGCTTAACAAATATAATTTAGCCTGTGCACCTATTGTAGGAGTTAACAATCATTGGCAAAATGTTCTATCAGGGGTGACTTTTTTATCTGAGGAGATAATTGAGTCATTTACCTGGTTGTTTAGAATTTTCTTAAGAATAATGGATAATAAACATCTCATAACTATATTTACAGATCAGGACCAAGCAATGACTAGGGTCATAGAGATTGCATTACCTAACACATGGCATCGGTTGTGCCAATGACATATATACAAGAAGGCTCCTTGCAAAGTATGATGCTTTAATAGCAATAACAAAGTGAAAGGTCTATTTTATAGTTGTTTAAGCAACTTTGATTCGGAGGATGAGTTCGAGAAAAATTGGACTGAAATGATCATGGAAGGGAACCTCCAAAGTCACCAGTGGTTGAATGATCTATACAAAATTAGGCACAAGTGGTCAACAGCATTCAACAAAAATTATTTTAATCTTAGCATTCTTTCTACACAACGTAGTGAATCCACCAATCATGTTTGTCATGACATTTCCAAGCCAACCAGTTGTGTAACAGATTGTTTCCTGGGGTTGGAGAAGGTGATGAAGACTTGACGTAGAAATGAACAAGATGAAAATTTTAGATGCATCAAATCAGAGATAGAACCGATAATTAAGTGCAGCTCAATATTAAAGCTAGCCGCCCGTTTTTACTCGAGAAAATTGTACACATTTTTTGAAGAGGAGGTTTTATAAGGTGTGGGTGGACTGTGCATTGATCATGCTTCACCGGACTCATCCACGTTCATGATTAAGTACACAGGCAAATTATTTGAAGCGCAAAATTGGATTGTTCATTTTGATTCAATTCAGGGAACCATACATTGCAGTTGTGGCAAGTTCGAGATGATGGGTTTATTATGTTCTCACTGCATGAGAGTTATTAAGCAGTTAGATATTGTTAATATACCTAAAAAATATTTTTTGCCAAGATGGTCAGCCAGAGCTCGAAAAGATCTTTATGCTGGGCGAGAGGTTACATGTATAGGAAAGAATACCTGGCCATCGCAGGAGGGATCCAGTACCATGATATTTAGAAATTATATTTGCAGATTTGCATATCAAATCAGCACACAAGCACAGGGTAATGAGGATGTTGAACAGTGTATGGTCGCTACAATGAGTGATATGGCAGGAAAAGTTCAATGCATCATGGAAGGGAAGAAGGTAGAGAACAATAAGGTTTGCAGTAGAAATGGTGGAGCATAAAGAAACATTAAAGAGCCTATGAAATGTCGGCCTAAGGGCATCTCAAATGCTAGATTGAAGGATCACTGTGAAAATAGGAAAAACAAAAAAATGAAACCCACAGTAAAAAATACACCTATAACTGTACAGTTTACATCTGGAGATATAGAGACTCAGTCGTCGTTTGTTTAATAAATGTTTTGAGATATTACTCTCGGTATTACTCGGTTCTGTGAACTTTTATTGTACCTAAGCATATGCAAATTGTTGATATTGAAAATGTAAATATTTTGAGGATAAACTAATCAGAAATGCAGTTCTTTTACATTCTCAATAAAAAAATATTCTAAAAGTTTTTACATTTTCATTTTATTGTAGTACTAAGGATGCGTATGTAAATTTTGCCCTGAATTTAGCCATATTTTTTTGTCAATCCTTTACATCAGCCCATACAACTGCTTCTGGTTGGATAGCGGCTTCCATATATTTGCAAACGTACATCCCACAATCTACGCTATTCTTCTGAGTTGGTGCTTGTTTGATTTTTTGGATCCGTCACCCTCGAATGCCTGTGTCAAATGAATTAGTTGTGTCCTCGTACATATGAGATATCTGTAAATGCCATGACTTTAAAAGAATGACATTGTAAAATAAATCATATATTTCATTTAATAATTTTCAGGATGCTACTTACAACTTCAAGAACAATTGCTCTGTGAGTTTTTTTGGGTAATGAATCATAAATATCCCAAACTTTGATCTTCAAGTTTCCAACAAGGAGAGTCCAATAAGAATTTTTAATGATTGGTACAAGAATCAAATTGGCCGCACTAACATATTCTTTGTTTATATAGGATACAAATCCTGTCGTGTCTGCCTTATATGCCTTATAAGCCTGTTATAAGCAGAAAAATAAATTTATTTGTGATAAAACAAAATAATAATTTAACAATTTAACTCACCCAATGGTTGCTAGAAACAAATAGGAATAGTAAATAGAGGCCAGGGCACATCTGGCTCTTTTCTACCAAAAAATATCAAATGTATCCACGTGGTTGGTATCAAGGTATTCTGACATTAAAAGTTCATCAATTTGGCTTCTATAAATAAAAACTTACCTAGAAGCATAATCATATCATTCTTGTAAAGAAATGATTAGTATATACAGTTGGATTAAAATAGTTCCCAGTAATTCCTCGATAATACCGATCAATTCCTCGTTAATACCGAGTTATTAAGCGGTAATACCGAGTAATTTCGCAGTAATACCAATCAATTCCTCGTTAATACCGAGTCATAAAGCGATAATACCGAGTAATTTTGCGGTAATACCGAGTTAGATCGATTTATTCCTCGTTAATACAGAGCAATACCGCGGTCATACCGAGTAATTCCTCTGTAATACCGATTAATATCGAGCAATGCCGCGTTAATACCGAGTAATTCCTCTGTAATACCGACTAATACCGAGCATTGCCGCGGTAATACTGAGTAATTCCTCGGTAATACCGACTAATACCGAGCAATGACACGGTACTACCGAACATAAATCAACTTCTGTAAATTAATAATCATAGTAAAATACGCATGTCACTCACTTATCCTTGTATTTTTTGAGACATGTGTCATTAAATATGCGCTTTTCATCGCTTATTGCTGTTCGACCGTCGTACTCAAGTATTGTTTCAGCTGGCCTTACTTCTATCTTACTTTCAGTACCAACTTCAATAATATCTAAACATTTAGGAGGCACCTTCTCAACTGTGCCTTTATTTGTATCAACTTCTATATTAGTCGAAGTTAACTGCTTATTCTCTTGCAAATTTATTTTTTTATGTTTCCTAGCACCAATCGTGAAGGGAGACTCCACCATTTTTCTTTTCCTCCCAACCCGACGTTGCACCCTTCTAGCTATTTCAGTATGGGAAGAAGAAGCAAATCCTATATCTTCCTCTTCCTCTGATTTTGTTATTTCTTTCCCTGCAATGTCAACAACATCCTGTGCTTTCTCAGGATTTGTTATTTCATTTACAGCAATTTCAGTAACATCCTGTTGGTCCTCCGATTTAGTTATTTCCTTTGCAATGTCAACAATCTCCTGTTGGGCCTCCGGTTTTGTTATTTCATTTGTAGGAATGTCAACAACCTCTTGTTGGGCCTCCCGTTTTATTATTTTATTTATAGTAATGTCAACAAGTTGCTGTGCTTCATGTTATTTTGTTATTTCATTTGCAGCAATGTCAACAACCTCGTGTGCTTCCTCAGCTGATTTTGGCTGTGTTACATCTTCAGGAATAATAGCAGCTGTTGGGCTAACTATATTATGCTTGGTAATGGTCCTCGAGGAAGACTCGGAACAGTTCCCTTTTTGATAAGCTGTATATGTAGTAGGGAAATGTTCGAATAAAAATTTCTCGATTCCTTCAATTTTCAGATTTTTTTTCCCTCATTTCAAAAACTGATTGTTCTAGAGCTTTGACACGCCGATCTAACAAAGTGGAGGTCGTTTCAACAGCAGTTAATTTCTTATCTAGTAATTTATTCTGTGCTATCAGTTTGTTGCATGCATCTTCTATACTCTTTAAGTTAACATCATTATTGACATCTGTAGTTGCTTTTTGTTCTTTTGATGCTCTGTTATGGGTGGTGGGTTGCCTTCTACGGGTTATGGGTTGGCTTGGAATCATTGGGGAGCCGACTGGACTGGTGGGCCTGGGGGATCTTTTAGGGGAAGTTGGGCGGCTGGATGGTTGATGGAATTCAATTTGTAGCACATTTTTAGGTGTGGATGATATTATCTGTTCAGGATGAATTATGGAACTCTCTAGTAACGTTCTCTCAAATTTGGTTTCTCCTACGAATTGCTGGACAATCTGCATGACAATTTTAACACCTTCAGCTCAATAAGAAATTAGTATGAATACGTATTCAATCATTACATGATGTTTGTGTAAACCAGTAAATAATTTGGAAAGCTCCTTCTCACTATACTTAATCTGGCTGTCCCAACGAACTAAACGAGGTCGGGACAATTCATCCACTAGATCGTGGATAGTTGTATGCTCTAGAAACCAAATCTGTATATTTTGAGAAACAATTAATATTCTAAATTGAGTTTACTTTTACTGTGATCTAAAAAAATTGAAAATTATATATCTACTCATAATTAAAATGTGTACAAATCCATTTACGTAACCCAGTGGGCTGCCTTTGGAAATATTTCTACATATTCTATTGAATTCAATCGTTAGGAATTCACTAATCGATGCTGGCCAGTTGTATGTTAAAAATTCATCAATATTGTCAGCAACACTAGGTATTCTTGCAGGTATCTTGATGTTGGCCATGAAAAAAAATAGGTTTGAAAGTAAGTAAAATATAAGTATCTTTACAAGATCTTCAATCGGAGTAGAGGCAGAAAGACTTTCAATCTCTTGCCTAATGTCATTGAAAGTTTTTTCAGTAATTCTATCACTTCCAGGCACAAATTTTAATCCTCGATTGGGAAGTCCAAGCATAAGGGCAACCTCATCTGTTGTGAATGGTATGCTTCGTCATTTAACAACAAAACATTACTTTCGAATATCCCATTTAGTCATAATCTTATGCACCAGGGGTACATTCTAACGGAATGCAGGCAAGGCCAAGAACTGATTGAGTTGGAGCTACATCATTCTATCCACAAATTGTTAACCGAACGTACTTACTAAATGATTACAAACTTCTATAATTGTGGATGTTTTGCATCGGAAATGAATAGGCGGTGAATATCCCTGCAACATTGGTATAGATAATAAGTTATCAAGTAATACCCATCACTACCGAATATTTTAGGCACAAAATAAGTTCAGTATCGAGCAATACCCATCAGTACCGAGTAATACCGATCAGTACCGACAAATACCGATTAGTAATGAACAAAATTACTCGGTACAACAACAAATATCAAGAAGTACTGAGTAGTTCCGAATATTTTATGGACATATCAGGTTCAATACCCAGCATTACTGATCAGTACCGAGCAATACCGATCAGTACCGACCACAATTACTCGGTACAATACCAGTTAGTACCGATCAACCATGCCGGAATTGTTCAGAGTAATATCGATCAGTACCAACCCATACCGATCAGTAATGAACAAAATTACTTGGTATAACAACAAATATCAAGAAATACCGAGTAGTACCGAATATTTTATGGACATATCAGGTTCAATACACAGCATTACCGATCAGTACCGAGCAATACCGATCAGTACCGAACAATATCGAGCGGTATTGCTCGGTACCTTCTCGGTACCGATCGGTATAAAGGATATACCCAATTGGTAGAGTCCGTACACTCTTCGGGGCTTCATTAGCTTATTAGAAACATACATATATAGTTTTTTACACCTGGCATTACAATTTCCAACCGAACCCTAAATCACTGCATATCAATACCGATCGTTAATGCGAAATTTTTAACCGTACCGACTGTTATACTCGGTACTGTGTTCTGATACCAATTGCTACCGAAAATTTTTTTATTAAGGTTCATCGTTCTAAACATTACATTTTCTGATACAGTTTTAAACCCTAAACCTAAAAACACATTTACATTCTTTATTTTACATGATAAGAAATGACAAGCAACGAAAGAAGACTATACGTTTCTCGTTATAAACTACTGACCTTCGGCATTGATTCAGATTATATTTACGTAATGAAGGTGACGAGCGAACCCTAAATTTTTTCCCGACGATGAATAGTAGCAGAGAGAGTGAAAAGCTTCGGGTTTTGAATTTTTTCGAGTGGTTGTGATTATTTGCTATTAAATTTGCGCGTCCGAATTGGGTCGGGTCGTCGGGCCGTGCGTAAATTATTAACGCATGTGCATCATTTCGACTTCTCGTCGAGTCGGGTCACCGAGTATTCGGGTCGCTACGTGGCGCCATTCTATTGCGTCCGAATGTAGAGCTACGTTCGGACGCCGGACCGAATAAAAATTCCCATGTTACACCTCTCAACCTCTTACATAAGCCCTTCATCATCTAGCTGAATAATCACGAAATTCCTTTCCAAGCTTGCATCATATCAACACCAATCATAAAAAAAATCAAAAGTTCCTATTAGGCATATAGATCCTCCCACCGCTAATCCATCAAATTTAGGCTTCATTTGGGATAGTTTTTTATTGCTTTTTAAAGTAGCTTTCTAGTTAAAATTTTTCAAGTTAAAAATAAAAATTATATTAGGAAGTTATTTTATAAAATAATAAGAAAGCTATCTTAAATGAAGTCTTAATATTTTAGATGAAAAGAGGCTACACAAGACTTGAAGGTGTTGCAATTTAATTATTTATGCTTATTCTTATTGGTTAATAATAGTTTGTAAAGCTACCAAAATTTTTCTTCAAGTCCTTTTATCTTGTTTGTGGATTCATGACTCCTAATAAAATAAAAAAAAATCTCGATAACTATGATAAAAAACTTGCCAACACTTATAATAAGACGGGAAAACTATTAGATAAGACGAAAGAAAGAAAAAATTAAATGGACCAATTATTAGATTGCATTGATAGAAAGGTATGTATTGCCTATCATTCCAAATGCAATTCTTACTAAACTTTCTAAAAAGATATCTCCATTACTATCACGTAAAGACTTCATAAAACTCATCACTTGGCCATTAAACTTGCCATTATCCCTGCATCTCAAGCATCATCTTGCACATAGCTATCCAACAGTTGTAACTATTCATCAGTCTCATTGCTATTATGTATCAACCAATAGTAGTATGTTTTAGGCTTCATTTGGGACGACTTTCTTACTGCTTCTTAAAGCAGCATTTTAGTACAAAAATTAAAAATTTTATACTAAAAAACTGCTTTAAGAAGCAATAAGAAAGCCGTCCCAAACGAAGTCTTAGACTACTATTTTTTTCCTGCTTTCAAGAAACTTTTGTATTAAATAGTAGCTTTACAAAGTAATAAGCAAGTTGTCTCAAACGAAACCTCAATGTATGAGAAGCCTTCATCAGCAAATCTTTATTTATTATTGTTGATTCATGCATGATAATTAATACAATAATTTCAACTCTTCAAAGCAAAATTCTTGGGAATGGGGCAAAATTGATATAATATAAGATAACAATTTCTAAGCAGGAGTATAATAACGCATATAAATACATTAGAGTTGGATTTCACTTTATTTGAATGGATGGCCACTTCCAAGAGCCACTGAAGCTCAATAACACTTTGCTTGATATTTTTTTAATTCCAATATTTCTTGTAAGTTCTAAAGTTAAAAATTAATTGAAAGTTAACTGAGAAGTGATTAAGAGTTATTTAGAGGTTAATTAAGAATTATTTGATAGTTCGTTGGGAGGTGGTTAGGGTAAGGTTAATCGATCATTTTCTTCTAGGTGATGTGAACTAATTTTGTCAAAGCTCCAAATTTAGGCTTTGTTTGGGATTGCTTACTTACAGCTTTGTAAAGTTATTTTTTAATACAAAAATTTATTGAAAGTAAAAAAAAAATAGTGGTCTAAAGCTGTCACAAACGAAACCTTAAAAAGACTTAAATTTGAAAGCTTTACAAGCTATGGCAAATCAAGGGGTCTCCTAATTTTCCTTAAGCTTATTTAAATAAAAAAATAAGAATAAAGATTTTAATATTGTTTTTATACATTAAAGGTGAATTTCAAATTAATCTTTAATAATTCCTGGATCAAGCTTTGCTAAGACTTCCTTCATGACCTATACGTCTTCATTATGTGGGTTATTCTTCTATTTAATCAAGAACATGAACTCATTAGCATTACATGTAAGCACTTTTATAATGATTAATTCAACTTCTCAGATAGTAAATGGTGAAGGTACCTACAACTAATAAGACATATCTCATTCCAAGGTGTTAACTTCTTCATTTGAATGTTAGTTTACTCCTGGTAGCTATCTCAGTTTAAGGTTTTGTTTGGGATAATTTTTTTGTTGCTTTTTTAAAACAGTTTTCTAGTATAAAAATTTTTTGAATTAGAAAATTTTATATTAAAAAATTATTTTAGAAAGCAGTAAAAAAGCTGACCCAAACAAAGCCTAAGTGTGAATGGATGAAGAAAATTTTAATTTAGTGTTAAGTAAGGTAGATGTTTTGGATTTGGCTTATTTTAAGGAAGGCATAGATAAACCTAAAAAATACTTGGTTAGAATATATTAAAATGGCATTTCTTTATTAGATTTAAATGAGAATTTGATACTTAACATGATATAATGGAGAAAAAAGATTCGTGTAGCCCACCCCACGTAGTGGGATAAAGACTTGTTGTTATTGTTGGTATTGATAAAAACTTTCAATACCAACAATTGGTCGGTATTGATAAAAACTTTCATAATATCTTCTAAAAATAAGAGAAAAATCTCAAATCCCTATCTAATATTATACAAGATGGTAGGCCATAAAATCTCATTATCTCTCTAAAGAAAAATATTTGCCTCATGTCGCATTATGGATCTCTGAGCAATGAGAGAGATAGGTCATTTTGGAGGATCTATTAATTACCATAAAAATATTATCATGCCCTTTTCCAATGGCAATCCTAAAATAAAATTCATTAACAAATCTTTTCAAGGTTTATAAGACATGTAATGTAGTGTATTTTCCTATTCTCTGATTAGTGGCTTAGACTTGTTCCTAAAACACTAACTTTTGGACATTCTTTTTTAGTGAGGGCTAATAAATCTAGTCTTTATCATTTCTATGGTCTCATCCTTATGAAAGTGGTTGGCTATGCATTAGAATGTTGCTCACAATGACAACTTTCCCAATGTAGCTCACAATGACAGCCTCCTTTCAATGATCATTATCTATAATATCATTTTAATCCAAGATCCTACTTTCACTTCCCTCTGTCCATTTATGGGAGAAGAAGAAAAGATATAATGTGGCAAATTTTAATTACTAATTTGAATATATATATATATATATATATATATATATATATATATATATATATAAAATAGATTCATACATAAATAGGGTTTAAGATATTTTAATATTTTCATGTAGTTTTTTCCCTTTATAATATGTGTATGATAGTGTTTATATTATTCTAAAGTGCATTTTCTGCAACAACTTGAAAAAATAAAATAAAATAAAAAACATGAGAATTCTATAGGAGTGGTACAGAGCTACGTTTTTGGGCACAATGGTGTTAAGAAGCGACAGAAAGTGATGTCTTTGCACCATAATTCTTTGTTCTACAATAATTCTAGAATGACATGCAAAGCAACAACACTTGGTCACTTGGGCGCCACGGCGCTAGGCACTAAAATGAGTTTTAATATATATTAAATAGTCTTCCGCTCCACTCTCTCCATCAATTGCTAGCTTGTCATGGAAGGAAAGGAAAAAGAGGAGGGGGGAAGGATGAGAGAGGAAACCATGGTTTTGGATGCCGATTCGTTTCGCCACTTTTATGAAATTTTTTTAAGATCATTATAGGTGACTTCTATCACATTTCTATTTTCAAAGATTTTGATTTCTACCGTTTGATTTCTCCAAAATTGATTTTATTATATTTTCTCCTGATTTAGTGAACTTTCACTTCATAACTTTTGATATGTTGTAGTGCTGATAATTCTAGTCATTTTGATTGGTTGGTTTTGTATTTTCACCGATTAAAATAAAACATTGCATTCTTTACGATTTGAATAGGAATAGTAATTTTGGCATTTTAATACAATTATACTATTAATGCAAACATTGTAAATGAATATGAACATGTGATTGAATAATAGCTGGTTCCTATTACTTTTATAATATTGTGACTTTAGTATGTATGAAAATAAGTTAAGGTTGGTTATAACCGAAGTTGGATGGCGACTAATTTAAACCTATACAGGATTGTGGGCCAATGAACTTTTCTTTAAATATTATAATTTGTGGTAACATCCTTTACAGATTCAAGTGATGCACTGATTGAGAGTTATAAAAAGTTAAATACTGTGTCGACGGGTAGGAGTGATGAGTCCATTTACTAAAAACTAATTTTTATTGATTTATTATTAAAAAAATACCACATAAGTCAAGATTCATTACTCGTTTAGTATGATTGCTTAGATATAATTTATTGTACTGATTCAGTACTACTAGAGGTGTCAAAAAGAGTTTTTGGGTTAGGTTCAGGTCCAACCTGAAAATGACCCACCACTAACTATCTCAACTTGAACCTGACCTAATTAGGGAAATGGGCCACAAATTAAACCCAATTTGAATTTAGGTTGACATGACACAATTCGCTACCGTGAGTGCGATGAGTGGGTGTGCGAGCAGGGCTAGCAGGCGAGCCGTGAGTATGGCATTAGGGCAAGTAGGCACGAGCAAGAGGGAGTGCGACTGACCATGTGCGGGTGACAGCGAGCGCAACAAGCGGAGAGGCGGGCGAGCGCGAGTGCGTTATGCACAATGGAGACTGTGCGCGGATTGGCAGGTTGATTTATAGTATTTGGGTTGACCCAAAACTGACCTGAATTTGTAATCGAGTCAGGATTTGAAACCTGAACCTAACCCATTTTTCAAATGGGTTGACCCAATCCAAAATTTTTGGGTCAAGTATAGGTTGAGTTTTTGGGTCTTGTTAAATATTGATACCCCTAAATGCTACTTATTTATTATTACTAATTTAGTGTAATGATACTACTGATTCACTATTATTGCGAACTTATTATCATTGAGTATATATTTTTTATTACCGAACCTGTGATATAAGATACTGATTTAATAGTGACATAGAATAAATAAATATCATGTGTAATCCCTATACAATTTTCTAATAGTATTATATTATCATGGATTTTTGATAGTCTATACAAATACTTCAGTTTTACTAATTTATATAATTTCTTTATAGATTGGATGGCACTGCTATAACGCTTGATTTTAGAATGATGGTTAGCAGCTTTATCATTTTGACATTCGTATTGTACTATTTTATAGGCTTTAAAAGCTTTACAACTACATGATGTGTTTTATTATTTTCATACAGATTCATGTTCATATTGACTGTTACTATTATAAACTGAGTGATTACATACATACCGCTTCTTTTTGTGCTTTGAATTTAGTGGTAGGATATTAGTGAAATGATGAGCCTTTTAAGCTCATTATATTTGGTTGAATGATTTCAGCTCAGTGAAAAGGATCAGGAGTATGAGACTGATCAGATACATAAATTTTTAGATTTTACTAATATTTTATCTTGTAATCTTTAGTTATTTTTTTATTATTAGGAGTGGGCAGATAATATGTTATATTTGTATGACTCCTAGGAATTGTATCTGATTTTTAGAGAAATGAATTTAGATGTATATTGATATTTTGATCAATAGATTTGCTTCAATTGGTATTTTATATTGAAAGAAATTAGATAGCTATGGTTGTTGCTATAAAAAGATAAAATATATAATTCTTCAAATTTAGATATTAGGGTGTCATAAACTTTGTATCATAATATTGTTATTGGAAGAATTGAATTGTTTCCAGAGTTGTAGGAATTGATAATGAGTTGGGTAAGATTAGGTAGATTAAGGTGCATTATTTTGCATACATGATTGATTGTATGTATGATTTTTTCAGACAGGATTGCACAAGTGAATAGTTAAAATGGATATACTATAGCAAAATATAATGAATGAACAACACAATGCAGCGCCAATATTGTCAGACAGTGTTATACAACTGGCTAGTGTTATAGCACAAATAATGAGAGATGCATAATGTAAGTCAGTTAGGAATAAGAAACAAGGGAGTGATAAGCATTTACAGATGTTTCATAAATTGAAACCCCCATTATTTAAAGGAACTGTAGAACCCTAGGCTGTAGAAGATTGGCTACTGAGGATAGAGAAAATCTTCAACAGTATGCAGTGTCCAGAGAAATAGAAGGTACCATTAGCTATCTTTCTATTTGAATGAGAAGCAAAAAGTTGTTGAGTAGGACAACAATGAGGGAAATTCTAGGGGAAACTAATGCAGGGATTACTTGGGAATATTTTATTACAGTGTTTAGAATGTAGTTTTTTTACTTCCTTCAGCTTGAAGACAAATGTAGGAAGCCTTCGTAAGACTGGAATAGGGACACAGTATAGTGATGCAATATGAAACTGAGTTTATGACATTGGCTAGGTATACTCCTCATTTGATGCCTATTACTAAAGAAAAATATTATAGATTTTTATAAGAATTGAATTGTGAGTTAAGACATCTGTTAGTACCTTTATGGATTCAGGAGTTTTCCAAGCTAGTGGAAAGGACTAGATTGATCTTGCAGCACCTATATAGATATATGATCATTTGAATGGGAGAAGGACTAGATAATACCTACCATCAACTACAGTCATTATATCCATTATGGAAGGAGATAATTATACAGTTAATGCAAATATTATGAATGAATATGAGCATGTGATTGAGTAATAGTTGGTTGCTATTACTTTTATAATATTATAACTTTAGTATGCATGAAAACAAGTAAAGATTGGTTATTATGAAGTTGGTTGGAGATTGATTTATACTTGTACAAGATGGTGAGATGATGGGCCTTCCTTTAAATACTGTGATTTATGGTGTCATCCTCTCTGATTCACATGATATACTAATTGGGGTACTTATAAGGAATTAAATACTATGTTGACAGGCAGGAGTAATAACTCCATTTACTGAAAGCCAACTATTGTTGATTCATTATTACTGATTTATTATTATTAAAAAAACACCACACATGTCAGGACTTCGTACTTATTTAGTATGTTTGCTTAGATATGATTTACTGTATTAGTTTAGTGCTACTGATATGCTATTATTGATTTACTATATTATTATTACTGATTCACTATTACTGTTGACTTATTATTACTAAACATATAATTCCTATTACTGGGCATGATGTATAAGATATTGATTTAATATTGATATAGAATAATTAAATATTATGTGTATACCCCTATACGATTTCCTGATGGTATTGCATTGTCATAGATTTTTGGTAATCTTCATAGATACTTCAGTTTTTCTGATTTATTTGATTTCTTTATTGATTGGATATCACTGCTATGACGGTTGATTTGAGAATGAAGATTTATAGCTTTATCATTTCGATATCCATTTTATACTATTTTATAGGATTTATAAGCTTTACTATTACATGTGTTTTACTGTTTGTGCACATATTCATAATCATATTGACTGTTATTATTATAAACTAAGTGATGATATGCATATTGCTTCTTTTTCTACTTTGAGTTCAATGGCAGGATTTTAGTGACCTACTGGGCTTTTTAAGCTCATTATATATGATTTAATGATTTCAAGCTAGTAAGAGGATTGGGAGTGTGAGACTGATCATATATCTGATTCTTCAAGTTTATTATTATTTTGTCTTGTAATCTTTAGTTATCCTTTTGTAGTTAGGAGTGAGTAGATAATATATTGTATCTGTATGACTCTTGATTATTGTATATGATTTTTGGAGAAATAAATTCAGATGCATCATATTTTTATCAATAGATTTGCTTCTGCTAGTATTTTATATTGAAAAATTATATAACTCTAATTGTTGTTATAAAAAGATAAAAGATATAATTCTTCCAATTTAGATCTTGGGACGTCATATGTTCTTCTTAAATATATGACTATAAATAATTAAATCATAAGAGAAATGATCACATGATAATACTGGATTAAAAAGTGCAGTATATCTTTATAGTTTCAAATTTTGAAAAAAAAATGATAACCTTAGCATCCCATATTTCAAACAAAATGCTAAGAATTTTATTGATTTTTTCGGCATTCATATATTCTTTTCGAACTTCATAAAATGAAGTAATGATGTTTTGTAAACTCTGTATATATGCCAGAAATCATTTCACTAAATTTCATGCAAAATAACTTATAATTATGCATAGGTGAGTTTATACATGATTATTTCACTTCATCAATACTTTCAGACGTAACACATAATTTATCCCAATTTTGTTTGTTTGTTTTGCATGTGAAAAAATATATAAAGTCGTCATATTTTAATGCAGAGAAAAAAAATTCAAGCATTTAGGATAATTTATGTTATTTATGTGTCCATTCATCCAAAGGAGTATTATTAAATTTTTTGTACACAACTTTATTAGGATGCGAATAACATATGAATATCAATTCTACATGCAAGTCAATTGACTGGTTAAATATAGATATTTTAACTTTTAGGAAATCAAAAGGGATATCATCAAAAAAGGGTGGTCGAATAATGGCATACTCTTAGATGGTGCCCTTATTTCTATTTAAAGTGTGTCATCATGAATATTCTTTGGGTTATTAGACCTTTAACATAAAACCTACTTTGATGCCAATTGAATATTATTAGGGCACACTCAAGAGGGGAGTTTTTTTAAAAAAACTAATTTTGAAAGAAAACTTTTTTATATTTAAATAATGAAAAAGATTAAACATAATATTCTTTATATAAAAAATAAAATAATGATATCAATATTTTTCTTTTCTAAAACTTTTCTCATAACACATAATAGAAGCAGTTATAGTTCATAATATTTTCAAACTTTAGCACATAGGTTTGCAGTAAATAAAAAGATCGACAAGTAAAAGCATTAAAGATAAATTAAGAATAGAAAAATCAATGTATAGTGGTTCAATCTTCAATCACTTAATATCCATTTGTCGAGTCCTCCTCTTAGCATTTCCCATTATTTTCTCCTTTTGTTTCAGCAAGATAGAGAAGACTCTCTCCTTTTAGGTCATATAAAAACCCTACAATCACTTCTATTTCAAAGTGAAAGGCCAAATACTCATATCACCATTACAAGGCAAAATAAGCTCTTTAATGTTTGTTTTAAGATTTATAAATATCTTTAAAGAAAGTACACAAACGGCTCTGAACAATCAAATTTGCAAATAAGACGATAAAAAAAATGTTGAAAGAAGGAAGTTAGTTTTTGTGGATTCTATATTAATAGAGCAACAAAAATTTTATTAGTTGATCATAATGTAAGATCCTTATCATAAAGTAAGATTAATTTAACATAGATCTTACTTAGTCATTTGAATTGAAGTTTTGATTAACTATATTTATTTTGAAAAATTAATTATACTATATGATGTTGATCGTATAGTATGATTAATTCAAAATTTGAATAATAAAATAATTTGGAATAATTGCTTCTATTGATTTGATTGAGATAAATATATTGATAGTATAGTATGATGCACATCATATAATACAATTACTTTAATCTTAAAACATCATGCTTAATGTAAATTAGTCATATGAATAGCTTTCTAAAAATTAGATAGATCATACAATACAATCTTGATCGTATAATTCAATTATGATCCTATGGTACAATGTTAAGATTAATTTTTGTTAATAATATTATCTTCTAATATTAAAACAATTATTCATCCTATAATTTTGAAATCAGCCATGATCGTAGAGTATGATTGATGATCATATAGTTCGATCAGCTCTTAGAGATTTTTTAGGCCCATCAGATTATCTATTACATCCACATTTATGATATGATCATTTAATATTAATTAAAATTATTTATGTCAATTTAATTTGTACCCAATTCTTTTGTGTTTGTCTTGTTATCTTAGCATCATGAATTGAAAAAACAATAATGCAATACCAAAATTTGTTTTACATCTTTAATGCCATATTTTGAATTCACTTAGTCTAATTTGAGCTACTCGAATCATAAGCTTCCTTCGCACCATGCACGTACTTCAAACTTAGGTCATACTTGGTGCACTAGGAGTAGAAGACACTTTATGTGCCTTTTTTGGAGTGGTGTGGAAGAAGGCTACACCGCCAAAAAAATGTACATATATGCATTTTCTTGAGTAGATGGGAAATCTTGATTGCAAAGTTTTAATATTGGAATAATGATTCATATGCACCTTTCTTGGCATGGTGGGAAGTAGAAGACATGGTTGTGGTATTTAGACCACCCATATACATCTTTTTTAGGGTGGTAGTTGCCAAACTCCCTCTAGATGCTCACCATATAGTGGAGATGTTAGGAGGCTACAACTTCGGTGAATCAAATTACGCAAAACTCAAAAAGAGAAAAAATAAAAGAATATTCTGGATTATATATGTGACATAAATGATAAAATGAATGGGGATAAATTGAAAAATATGAGTAAAGTAAGATTAAAAAAAAAGATATAATAATTGTAATAACCCTTAAATTTTAAAAGATATGTTTTGTCCTACAACAGTTAAAAAATATTTCAGGAGTTATTATAAGTTCAAATCACAAACCACCTTCATCATAATATAAATATTATTGTGTTTTAATTATGCTAACTTTTTTTCTAATTTTTGGGTATTGCTATAATTCCTTGAGAAATTGAGATATGTCAGCACAAGTGAGATTTTTGGGACTGTTAGGTGTCCTTTTTGCAAACTTATTTCACCAAAATATTTTTGACATGCATAGCTAATTTATGAATATTTTCTATAATTTTTAGATCCCAAAATTTTAGGATATAAAAGAATTTTATGCTAATAGTTAAACAATTGACATAATGACCAATACGTCCTTTGAATATTTTGTTTAAAATAAATAAAAATCTAAAACCATATTGGCTTTTTATTAAATATCATTTCCATTTAGTTTTCTCATTTTCACCAAGTTAGAGAAGCTCATTACAGTTAAAAGAGATGGAAAGGAAGAAATGAGAGAAAAAGAGAGAAGAGAGAAAAAAAACTTGGTTTGTCATAATGCCCTTTTTTTCAGTCGGCCCAGTTGAAGAATTTGTTTGTATTGAGATATATCACACTATATCTATCTCAGTTTTTAAAAATACAAATTTCTTATAGAATTTTTTGATTAAATTTCTATTTTTATTGCCAAAAAATTGGGATAACTTGACACTAGTAAAACTTTCATCATGTAACTTTTGATATGTTATAGAGATTTAGATTTTAAACACTTTGAATATTTTCTAAAAATTTTATACCTGGGAGTTTAAAATTTATACAATTTTTATCAAATAGAAAATAATTTGAACTCTAAAAAATAATATTGTAGTATAATTAATATCTTAAAATAGTGTTTTACATTATTTCTGATAATTTAGTTATTTGCTTAAAATATGCATTTTTGCTTAGTAAGGTTTACTGTTCCCTTCCTTTAAAGTTTTTTGGTAATTTCTGAAATGTGTTTATTTATGCATCACTTACTACAATACATTAAAATATGTGCCTAATTAGTTAAAATGAGTGATTCTGTGGAGATCTGAAAGAGGCGGAGGAAGTTTTATTCAGGTAATATATGTGAATTCTATTTTAGAGTTGTTAAACTCTATCTGTTACTCAAAGTTATTGAATTCTATCTATTACCCAAAGTTGTTAAACTTTATATGTTACTCAGAGTTATTAAACTCCATCTGTTGGGAGGCATATGGGTCAGAGTTATCAAACTCTATCTGTTGGAAGGAATATATAACGTGCTTGTGTATTTTGCATAAATTTTGATAACTACATTTATTTCTCTACTTAATTTCTTTTTTAATACTCAATGAATATTTAATAAATAAAATGATTTGAGAATTTAGATGGGTTAAAATGTGGCCTTCTAAGCTGTGATAACTCACTGGTGTTTTGCTTCATGTTTTGATGATTTTGAGAGGGGAAGGCTTTGGTTGAGTTGTTGTTTATGATCTGATCTAAGTTTGTATATAAATTTTTCTATTTTGAGTTTTCAATAGTCATGGCTAACTTTTTTTATCTTCTTTTTAGTATTTTACTATATGTAGCCATGTACTATAGTGTATGTAAATTTTGATGATGAAATGAAAGAGATTTTAAGGATGAGTTTTTTTTGCACTTTGAATATTTTTAGTAGCTCTATAGTCTAATATTATATATATATATATATAGAAAAAAAATTTGAATTTTTTTTCAAAATTAGATCTTGTGATTTGCCTGTCATAACTTATCACAATAAGACATATCCCATTAGTGGGTCTTCTCGGGTTGGGTTATAACAAACTTTTATGGTATTAGAGCAATAATTTTGGAAATATATCATAAAATATAACTATATAAATTAGTTTATATGTTAAGTGGGTTAGTTTTGAATCCATCTAGGTATTCATTTTATTTATTTTCATGTGCATATATATATATTCAGTTATAGATTTTATATGATATAAATCTGCTAGACCTAGATATGATGAATGGGCAGAGTACCAATCAGGCAACACTTATACATAGCACTGCTATGATAGTGAGTTTTGATATAGTTTCTCAGTTTGCTAGTCTGATAGCCCATATGATTGGTGAAGCACATAGTGGTGTTCTTACTGTTTAATCTATGGATATTGCTAGACATCTATGAATGTTTCTGAGATTATAGCCTCTGAGGTTTGAGAGCCCTGTTGAGCCCAAAGTAGTTGAGGATTAGTTAATGAGGATGGAGAAGTTTGTTGATGGTATGTATTATCCTTCTGAGAGGAAATTACCATTGGCTATTTTCCTGTTAGATGATGAGATAGAGTGCTCATGGAAGGGAAAGCATGAGAGGTTTCAGGGGAGGTTGAACTCTTTTATTAACTGGAATGAGTTTTCTGATGTATTTCAAACCTGGTTTATGCCACCTTCTATAGGTTAGCAAATGCAAAAAAACTTTTTTGAGACTAGTTTACTGGAGCATAATGGTTATGTAATATGAGGTAGAGTTTATGACATTGGTTAGATATGCTCCATAACTGGTTAACACTCCCACAGAAAAGTGCTACAAATTTTTTAGGGAAGTTTGAGATAGTTTGAGATAACCACTAGTTCCATTTCATATTTCTGATTTTATTGAGCTTATAGAGAGAGCTTATCTTATAGAGAATGATCTGAGCACTACTCATTAGTGGTGGACTAATAGTAAGAAAAGGTTCAGTGGTGGGACATATAGTAGTAGGTTTTTCTAGAAAGAATAGTAGATTTGGATCAGGAGAATCTAAGAGAAGGGGGTAGTATATAGTAGTTTCTAGTGGCAATGTAGCCAATTTTAATTTTACTACTGGATTATCTATGTGACGTAGCGGTGGTGGAAAGCATTCCGGTCAGTACTATAGGATGACTGGAGAGTGCTTTAGGTGCTAAAAGTTGGGCACAGGGGGCTAAGTATCTACAACAGGATTTGATCAAAGATCAAAGCCTTGATTTGAGAGTTATATTAGACCAACAGGGAGAGCAACGGCAATTCTGCGCCGTACATTTTATGAGGAACCATCTAACAGAGATAGTAATTTTGTTTATGTGGCAGATATGTTGTTTGATAGTGGTTAAAGAGAGCCTACTAGTTTAGTTGCTCCAGTTTAAGTTCAAGCATGTGTATATAGTATGACTCAATAGGAGGCTTGAGATGCTCCAGATATGGTTATAGGTATAGTTTATATTTATGATCAACCATGTTTAGTTTTATTTGATTATGGAGTCAACCATTTATTTATTTTTGAGCATTTCTTCGATTTATTATACTTGACTTCAATTTTACTGCCTTTTTCTCTACCTTACCAATTTGATATGTTATTATATCTAGTAGAGTTTATTTTTATGATATTGAGATTTTTGATAGGAAGTGGAGGTCCAGTTTTATTTTATTGCCTATTTTCTTACATTCAATATAATTTCGGGTATGAACTGGTTGAGTCAACATGAAGCTCAGATCAATTGTTTGAAAAAGTGAGTCACTTTATTTTTGGGAAGTGAGAGTTATGTATTCCAGGAAGTTGGAGGTATTTTATCCAATTTGATCTCTACTAAGAAAGCAAATAAATTATGAAAAAGGGTTGCATGATTTTTTTGGCATCAGTTCAGGATAACAAGGTGGATTTTTCTTCCATTACTGATGTTCAAGTAATTTGCAAATTTCTAAATGTGTTTCTCAAGGAGTTAGTCAGTTTACCTTTGGACAAAGATATAGAGTTTTGTATTGATGTATTTTCAGGTACGGTCTTGATTTTCAAAGCTTCGGAGTTGAAGGTTTAGCTTCAGGAATTAGTTGATAGGGGATTGTCTGTCCTAGTGTATCTTTATAAGGAGAACCTATCCTATTTGTGAAAATAAAGGTTGACACAATGCATATATGTATTGATTATAAGGAGTTGAATAAATTCACAATAAAGAATAAGTATTATTTTCCATGAATTGATGATCTATTTAATCAACTTGCTGGTTTATTTATATTTTCGAAGATTGATATGTGATCTGGATATTATCAAGTGAAAGTGAGAGAGTATGATGTGATGAAAATTGCTTTCAGTATGAGATATAAACACTATGAGTTTTTAGTCATGTCTTTTGGGATGACTAATGCGCCAACTATCTTTATGGATATGATGAAAGGAGTGTTCAAAGATTATCTAGATTAGTTTGTTCTTATTTTTATAGATGACATTCTGGTTTATTTTCTTTTGAGGAAGATCATGTCAGACATTTGAAGATTATTTTGGTGACTCTGAGGAAGCATCAACTATATATAAAATTCTCTAAATATGAATTTTTTTAGGAGTATTGCTTTTTTGGGGCATGTGGTGAGTAGTTCACACTACAGGAAAATAGCGTATTTCTGGCAGAAAATTCATATTTTCTAATGGATTAAAAAAAATTTCGGCGGATTTCTAGCGAAAATAATTTCGACGGTGAATCGAGCATCAAAAAACTTTTCCATCGAAAAAAAAACAACCGAAAAAAATTTTTGGCTGAATTATTTTGCTGGAAAACTTTTTCTGGTGGCTGCCCAGCAGAAAAACTCCACCAGAATAAGAAAAAAACATTTTAAAAATTTAATTCCCCCAACTTACCTTGCCTGCCCGTAGGTGCGCCCGAGCTCGCCTACGCCCACTGCCTCTTCCCGCAGTGTGTCCTCGCCAGCCTGCCTGCATCCTCGAATCCATAACCCAGGCTTACACCGGGCTCTACCATCCAGCCCACCTACGGACTGCGCCAGCACACGCCTGACCCGCGCTTGCGCACAAGCCAGCCCGCAGCCCTCCCGCACGCCTGACGATGCAAGGATTTGAAGTCATGACCTGTTGAAGGAATGTCTAAGACTACCACTCTACTGCGCTGCAAAACATGTAAACTTGTTATATATTTTATATTTAAATAAGATTAGGAATATAAAAATTTAAAATAAATTAAAACTAAATATTAAAATTAGAAATATTAAAACTAAAACAAAATATTAATTAATTAGTAATTTAATAACTTATTTTAATTATTTAAGAACAAATTAAAATAAAATATTAATGTTAATAATTAATTAAGTTATTATAATTAAGATAACTTATTAAATTAATAATTAAGTAAACTAAGGTATTAAATTAATAATTAATTAAAAATTATTAAATTAATAATAAACTAAAATAACTATAAATTATTAATTATTTAAATTATAAAATATAATTTTTTTAGAAATTATTAAATTTGCCAAAAAGTCCGCTGGAAACAAATCCGTCGGAAATTCGCCTGAAATCCGCCGAAAAATCTACAAAAAAATATGTCAAAAATATTTCGTCATAATCCGCCAAAATTCCGTCAGAAAAATTGCCGGAAATCTATCTGCCCAAAATTTGCCAGAAAATTCTCTGGTAATAGGCAATTTTTCTATAGTGGCAGGTATTTCTATAAATCCCTGAAAAGTTTAGATATTTATTGATTGGCCGAGGCCTATTACTGTATTTGAGGTACAAGATTTTTTGGATGTGACTAGATATTACATGAAGTCTATAAAGGAATTTTTTCAAATTTATATACCTCTAATAAGACTGACTTAGAAGTCACTAGCTTTTATCTGGATACCTAAGTGTAAGGCTAGTTTTCTGAGATTGAAGAATTATTTGACTTCTACTCCAGCTTTAACTCTTCCATCTAGTATAAAAGGATTTCAGGTATTTAGTGATGCTTCACTAAAAGGTTTGGGATGTGTATTGATGTATCATGAAAAGGTGATAGCCTATGCTTCTAATAGTTGAAGCCACATGAGAGGAATTACCCAACACATAATCTGGAACTTGTTGTTGTGGTCTTTTCTTTAAAGATCTAGAGATACTATTTGAATGGTGTTAGGTGTGAGATTTTTATTGATCATTAAAGTTTAAAGTATATATTTACTCAGAAGGATCTGAATCTCAGGCAAATGAGATGGCTTAAGTTGATTAAAAACTATGATTTGACTATTCTGTATCAACTTGGTAGGGCTTATTTGGTCATAGATGTTATAAGTAGGAAGTCTTTTGGATTATCCTCTATTCACCTTACTTCGGATGAGTATTTGAATATGGAGAGATTATAGTGTATTGAATCAGATGATTATTCAGCCTACTTTACAAGAAAAGATTTACGAAGCTCAAAAGTTAGATGTAGAATATCCGAAGTTGATTGATAAGATTAGATTTGGTAAGAAATCTGAACTACAAGTACATGATTTTGGTATTATCTTTTGTAAGGAGAGGTTATGGATTCCTAGTTCAGGAGATTTGAGACATGAGGATCTATATGAGGCTCATTATTCAAGATATATTATTCATCCAAGAAGCAATAAAATGTACAATAATTTGAAAGGTATGTTTTGGTGGCTTGGGTTAAAAAAATATGTTGCAGATTATGTATCAAAATGTGAAACCTATCAATTAGTGAATGCAAAACATCAACGACCAGGAGATTTTTTGCAACCATTACCCATTCTAGAGTGGAAATGGGAAGAATTGGCTATAGATTTTACTATAGGCTTTCCTAGGTCAAGATAAAGACATGATATTGTTTGGGCTATAGTGGATCGTATGATGAAATCTATAATCTACTCATTTCATTATGATCCAACAGTTTGATTTAGTGGATAAATTAGCCCGAGTATATGTGTGTGAGATTATTAGATTATATAGGATGCCAAAAGTTATAATTTCTGATAGAAATGATAGGTTTACCTCTAGACTATATAGGGTATTCAATTAGGTTTGGGTATGAAACTACATTTTAGTACAATATTTCATCCTCAGACTAATGTGAAGTCTAAGAAAACTATACAAGTACTGGAATTTCTTCTTAATATTGTGTATCTTGGACTTTGGTGGTAGTTAAGAAGTTCACATTCCTCTGATCTAATTTACTTACAATAATAACTTTCAGTTCGGCATAGGTATGGCTCTATATGAAGCTTTGCATGGTAGAAAATGTCATACTCCTATATCTTGGACAGAGGTGGGTACAAGATATTTAATTGGGCTAGCTTTAGTAGATGATATTACTAAAAAGATTCATCTAATTATAGACATATTAAAAGTTGAACAACATAGGCAGAGACATTATTTTGATGCTAAGCACCAGGATGTAGAGTTTCAAGTGGGAGATTTTGTGTATATAAAGATTAGATTGATGAAAGGCATTAACAGGTTTGGTAAGGAAGGATAGTTAAGTCTAAGGTACATTAGTCCATTTGAAGTTATTGAAAGAAATAAAACATCTGCCTACATATTATAGTTATTAAATCATATGTCTGAGATTCATAATATATTTCATGTATCACTTCTAAGAAAATTGATATTTGATTCTAAAAATAGAATATTTATATAAAATGTTGAGGTACATCAAAATCTTAGTTATAGAAAAGAACCATAGAGGATCCTAGCTTATGATGTCAGAAGGTTAAAAAATAAACAGATTCAGATGGTAAAAGTCTAGTGAAAAAATAGAACTAAAAAAAGCTACTTGAGAGGAGTAGTCTGAGATGAGATAGTTATATCCAAATTTATTTTTGGCTTATTTTGGTTTGAAAATATTGAGGATGATATATTTTTTAAAATGGGTAGATTGTAATAATCCTTAAATTTTAAAAGATATATGTTTTGACCTGTAATAGTTAATTTTTTTTAGAAGTTACTATAAGTCTAAATCATAAACTTTCTTTGTTATAATATAGTTATTATTGTGTTTTAATTATACTAATTTTCTCCTAATTTTTTGGTGTTGCTTCAATTCCTTAAAAATTTGACATTCGATACAAGTGAGACTTTTTGGACAGTTAGGTGTCCATTTTATAAAATAATTTTACCAGAGCATTTTAGACATACTTAGCTAATTTATGAATATTTTTTAATAATTTTTTAATTCTCAAATTTGACGATATAAATAGATTTTAGTTTAAATGTTGAACAATTGACATAATGACCAATGCATCTGTTATATATTTTATTTTAAGAAAATTGAAAATCTATAACCGTAATGGTTTTTTTTAAATGCCATTTCCATTTAGTTTTCTCATTTTTGCTAAGCCAAAGAAGTTCATTTCAGTTAGCAGAGAAGGAAAGGTAGAAAATGAGAGAAAAAAGAGGAGAGAGAAAAGAATAGCTTAGTTTTGGACGTCATAGAGCCATTTTTGCTAGTCGGCCTTATTAAAAAATTTGTTCATCTTAAGGTAGGTCACACTATGTCTATCCTAATTTTTAAAAATATGAAGTTTTTATAACATTTTTGATTAAATTTATGTTTCAGTTATTTAAAAATTAGAATAACTTTGCATTGACAAAACTTTTACCGCATAAATTTTTATATGTTATAGAGATTGAGATATTTAACACTTTGAATATTTTTTAAAAATTTTATATCGGGGTTTTAAAATTTATATAGTTTTTATCAAATAGAAAATAATATGGAGTCTAAAAAATAATATTATAGTACAATTAAAGTCTTAAAATAGTTTATAAAATATGTTTATTTATACATCAATTACTATAATACATTAAAATATGTGCCTAATTAGTTGAAATGAGTAATTTGAAAGTTCGGGGATGTTGTAAGACCTCAATGAATTATCCTGTGGAGTGAAAGTTTGTTAGGGATGTTAAGCCCTTATGAACTAGCCCAAGGCTAACCAAGAGGGGGTATGAATTGGTAGTTTTAAAAATTCATGAGCAAAAATAATTTTAAAAATCTTTTTGAATATTTAAAATAATTATAATTTCACGATGATGTATAGATGTTTAACAAAATAAAAATAATAACTATAATCACACGATCATCAACATAGAAGTAAAGTGCAGAAAATAATCAGAAAGAACGCACCAGATTTTATAGTGGTTCGGTTAACTTGACCTACATCCACTCCCCGGAGCCTCCCCTCCAGGTATTGCACTAAAATAAAGTGACTCTCCTTCTGCTCCCACAGCAATAAGGAGAAGCCTTTACAAAACTCCTTTTCACCAACCCGGTGAGGTAGAGAACCTAGACTCCTTTTACTTCCTCCTGAACCAGGCAAAGAACCTTACCTCATTTTGCTTCCTCCTGAAACAGGCACAAAACCTCGATCTTCTTACAGACAATCCTTCCTTCAGAGCACCAAGGGACGAGGGAAGACGACTGGAGATGATGACTCGAATCCTTGCTTGGAGTAACCTTTTTGAACGCCTCACAAACTCCCCCACACAAGATTCTCTCTCTCTCCCAAGCTCTTCCTCTCTCTCTCAAGACTCTCTTAGGTGAGGACAGCGGCAAAAAATTTTAATAGTAGAATGAAAGAGATCTTAAATAGGATAGCTAAAAAATTGCCCTAAATTTCAACTAATCATCCAAGATCATCCAGGATGATAGATCATCCTGTATGATTAGTGTAAATCAACCCCTTTTGGCTCGGACGTTCTGGTTCCTCTGGATGATTAGAAGATAAAATTTGTTCAGATCATTCGAGACGATTCTGTGATCTTCCTGGATGATTAGTTCAAATCAGGAATATCATCTAGAAGATAGTTTGGGACATCCAGGAGAAAAGCCTGGACGATCAAATAAAAATGACTTGATCGTTTAGGATGATATATATATCATCCTGTACGATTAGTTCAAAATTGCCTAAAATCGTCTAGCATATTGTTCGGGTCATACAAGTCAACCATGCTGGATGATTTCAAAATGATTTGATTATCCAAGATGATAATTATATTATCCCATAATATTAGTTCAGAAATGGGAATATCGTATGGCACACTGTTCGAGTCATCCAGGTGAAATGCACTGGACGGTCAGGATTTCTAATTGATAGTCCAGGAAGATCTTGCGATTGTCTAGGATGATATGATTTTATCAATCAAACCTTAATTACTTTCCTTAATCACCTGACTAATATAGGTATGATTGTAATGGATCATCCAAAATAATACATGTATCATCCGGGATGATTAGACCAAAATTTTAAAAATAAAACGTGCCTAACTTAGTCTGGTGGCAGAGAATTTCTGATTTGAGCGATATGCTTAATCAGACCGACTTAACATGGTCTCCCTAATTAGGATTTCTATTTTCAATGGATCATCCAGGACGATATAAATATCTTCCAGGATGATTTGAATAAAATTTGAACAGAAACTCCAACTCACTAAAACTCTCCCCTTGAGTGTGTGTGTGTGTGTAAGGTTACTTAGCTTGGGGATCCGTTACATTACACTTGACTCAAGAAAGATGAAAAAATACTATGAACCTAAAACACAAGCAGACTGACTCGATCTTGAGCTGACTTGAATTGCAATTGATCTTGTGAATCTCAAAGGTTAGGCACTCAAATAGAAATAAAAATATTTGCTATCATCAAAATCATAATTCTTGAATCCAGATTCGCAACAAGGAGTACCAAGAGTGGGGGGGTTGAATTGGTACTTTTTTAGAAAAATTACCATGATAAAAAAAATTTTCTTACTAGAAAATGATTTTAAAAATAATTCTAAATATGTAACTTAGCACATGTGGAAGTGAATTAGAGTTTAAAATATGTTTTATTTTTAAGGTACAAATATATCAATCAAGATATGAAAATTTTCCTTTTTGGCAAACCACAAATTAGCCTAATTGTAGTTGATAGATAATAAATGATGAGATTTGTGCAGTAAATTCAAATTACAAAAATAAAAATGGGGAAAACTAAAATGCAAATAAGAAAGAGCACACATGAGATTTTATAGTGGTTCAGTCAACCTTGACCTACGTCCACTCCCCGAAGTCCTTCACTCCGGGTATTGCACTAACACAATAGTATCTCTTCTTTTTCCCTGACAACAAGGTGAAGAAACTCTTACAAGAATCACTTCCACCAAACTTGGTGCGGTGGAGAAATGGAAGCTATGTCACCCTCCTAGAGAAGGCAAAGAACCACGGATCCTTCTTTACCCTCCTGGTGATTGCAGAGAACCACAATCCTTTTTCACCCTCGATATTGATTTGGAGTGAAGCTAATTGAGGAAGTACTTTCACAGTCTTAACCACTTCATTTTGTGGTGAGGGTGAATGTGTATTGTACATCATCAAAACTTGATCCGAAAGGCTTTAACAGATTGGGTCTGGGTGATGTTGAAGTTAAAGATCAACTTTTCTGGCATTTTTTAAAATTGAACTGACAATCTGTATAAGTATACTGAACTTATCAAGTCCAAATCAAATACTGAATGAGGAGAATACCCTAAATTGAATCCATTTACTCTCCAATGTAAATTCTAAATAATTGATGATAAGAAGTGACATGGTTTTGATCATGGACCGAGTTTATAACAACTTAGACCAAGGAAATGATTGAAGTTGGGATTTAAATTAGGTTTCAACGTTTTGATAATGAATCCAATCCACATGACTTTGAATTAGAGGGAATGATAGAGATTTGACATGATTTAGATTTGGATTTAGAAAATGAATTTGGTGATAAGATTTAGATTTGGATTTAGAGAATGAATTTAGTGAAAAAATATTGATTTGGATTTAGACAATGAATTTGGTGATAAGATCCTATAAAAGAGGGGAAATGACTTTGGAATTTACAATCTAAAGACAAAAATTTACATACACATGCAAGACTACACACGGGCGAAACTCCTACTTGAGCTAGGATTGATTTATTATTTCAGTTGGCTTAGTCTGCTTGGTTTTTAGGATGAAACCAAGAAGTCATGGGTTTATATGTTTATGTGAATAAATATGTATATACAAGACTTAAAATTTAAATAAACATGCAAAAATGTAAGACTATACACAAGAAGAACCACTATCGGACCTAGGATCGATTCAGTATTCCGATTGGCCTAGTTTGCTTGGTTTTAAGGATGAAACCAAGTAATCATGGGTTTACATGTTTATATGAATAAACATGTATACACAAGACTTAAAATTTAAATAGACATGCAAAAAAGCAATATTATACACGAGTAGAACCCCCACCTAACCTAGGATCAATTCAGTATTCTGGTTGGCCTAGTCCACTAAGTCTTAGGAAGAAACCAAGTAACTATGGGTTTACATCTTTATGTGAATAAACATGTATATGCAAGAATTAAAATTTAAACAAATATATAAAAATTCAAGAAATATAATAATCTTAGCATTTAATTAAATTTATATCTATTATAAAAGTTCTTCACTAAAGATGGAGAGAGAAGTCAATCACCAACAGAGTTGCTAAAAAAAATTCGTGGACAAAATAAAGGAATCCACACATGATTTGCTTGAATGAAATATTTATTTATTCAAATATACATAGATTAATATTATACCACCCCGAAGGATAAATTAATATTTCACTATCGATTTTAAAAAGAGAAACTCAATTTATTTTCATAATCAAATACAACATAAAGAATATTCAATTTACCCCAATGGATAGAAAGAATATTCACTTATCATTTTGATTAAGAAACTAAATCAATGTATTTATTTTCATGATCAAACATTACATAAGGAATATTCAATTAATCCGAAAGGGTAAAAAGAATATTCACTTATCATTTCTAATTTTGAAAGTAAACCAATGTTTAAAGCTAAGACCGCGTCATATGTTCTTCCCCTACCTTAGAATGGAACTAAGATAAGGTTTATTTTATTACTAGGTTCTAGACTTTCTATAAGGGCAATCCCCTTTCATCTTCAAAGCGAATACTCTTGATTAAAGTGAAGACTAAAGTTTTCAAATTGATATAGATTTAAAGAAAGGCATTGGCTATCAATATTTCAATATATAGGCTTTAGATTTTAAATTTTGATTTAAATTTTGGAGTTTGAATTTAGTCTTTAGATTTTGGATTTTTGGAATAATAGGAGAGAAGAGTGCAGAGACTGATGGGTGTATACAATTTAGGCTTACACTTGCCTAGAGTGAGTTTTCAGCTAACAATCCTAATAACAATCAATCACCATATGAGTGTAGTATTAGATGGCTCTATCCTAGGAATCAAGGAATTATAATTTAGAGGTCTTTAATCAAGAATTTACACTTGATTGCATAATAAAGTGATGCATGAATAATTATGTATAAATAAAAACTTTTATCCATTGATAATTTCTCATAATACAACCTAAGGTCTGCTGTAAAGTAAATGTGGTAAGGCTCCACCAATGACAAGCCTAGATTTTTATTCCTATACAAATGTATATTTGAAAATGATTGTTTATTTTAGACTTGTAATCTTCTAGCTTCTAGATCTTTTATAGAATTCCATAAAGACAATGATCTTCAAAGGAAGAAGAGTCTTTTTTTTTGGAACCTGTATATGTGTATATAAATAACCATCTTTAAATCTTTTACAACTCAATCTAGCTATACAAGTATCTAAAACATTTACATTAATACTTTTCTTTTATATTTGCATTTACATTATTGTCTAAATACATTCTACTTTACAACTTAATCTAGCTATACAACTTAATCTAGCTATACAAGTATCTAAAACATTTACATTAATACTTTTCTTTTATATTTGCATTTACATTATTGTCTAAATACATTCTACTTTACAGGAATATAAAAGAGTAGTATATAAAAATGTATATGTAAAAATGATGTGCGAGTGTATACAAGTAAATATAAAAAGGCCTAAGAGCCTACTCCAAATGTGCACCAACAGAAATGTAAATATGACATCTAGAGTATAGAAAGTAAACACTCTAAACATGAGTACCCTCTAGGCATGACACTCTAAACAAACCACACCAAATCACCGGCCTAGCCTAGTTTAGTCAGGTGTATAAGTAAACCATCTAAAGTGTGTGTATGAAGCTGTCTTGTTTGGATAGATCCTAGGCTTTATTTATTTGAAGTTGTCTATAGTTAAGTTTGTTTGTTTAAGATCATTTAAGGCTGGTTTGAATTTGAGTTTTTGTATTTTAAAAATTTTGGGTTTCTTTTAAAGGTGTTTTGATTATTGAAGTTATTTACTTTAAGTTTTAAGGAATGTAGCACTCAATGACTTATAAGTGCAAAAAACCATTAATTAATAAGTCCTAGGCTTATATTTATAATGCTACCAATCCTCTAGAAGTGGGGTAGATAGGTTACATTAAGTCATTGCATTTGGATTATGTGTTTTAGTCCTTAAGCTTTCCAATATAATACACCTTTGCCTTTCTAAAAGGAGTCAAGCATAAGAGTACGAAAGCCTTAATGTCTAAGTATTTTATTACTTATTTTTTTAATGGTTATTTAGGTTGAATAGCAATTTCCTTTATTGAACCAGAGCTATAAAGTTTATTTCACCCTTCTTGGTGTTAAGCTAATAGTCTTGTGAGCCTGGGTTATCCAATAATTATCTATTTATTTAAGTTTAATTATTGATTATTAATTTTAAATAATTCAATTCATTAATTTCTTATTTATAAAATTTGTAATTTAACAACTACATTCTGTCAATTCATTCATAGCATTATCACAACGGGCACGAAGACGAAGGCCTTTTTATGACACGTAGTCTTGCAGCTTGAGATATTCCAGCCCATAAATTTTATTGATGAAGTGTGTAATATGATGTTCATTGAGTTTGTTATTTTCTGAATATTTGGTGATTTATTGAATTTTCATGTTTTTTGAATTATTTAATTAATTAAAATTGATGAAATATTAACTTTTTTATTTACATTGAATTCTAAAAATTTTATATTTTTCATAGATACTTGACCCAATGATGAGTCCAATACCTTTGAGTTTGTATCATTTGGAATTTTCAATAATTAGTTATAATTTTTATATATTCAGCCATTTTAATTAATTAATTAATTCAAGTAATTAGGAGATTTTTTGTTTTTGTTTCAAATTAACTCTAAACCTTTTGAAATCTTCTCAAAATTTCACTGATGACTCCTAAGGATGATTACAAGTGTTTCAAATTATTTTAAAGTATTTATTATTTTTTAATTATTTTAAATAATAGATTTTTATTTTTAAATTACTTTTTATTTTGAATGAATTTCAAGGGGCTTTTAATTTTTTTCTATTAAGCATTTAATGCTAAGCATCCTGAAGCTTACAATGTATTTTTATGATTTATTTTAATTTATTATGAATTAAAGAAAATTCTAGGTCATTTATATGTGTCAAATTTGAGTTCACTAATTGACACACCAAATGAACTCCAAATACAGTAAAATTTGAAATATATGTTCACCTGAACATGGGCTTCAAACCCACTGAATTTGGGTTCATCAAAGCATTCTTATGTATCACAATCAATTCTCTAAGGTAAATGCATATGAACCTTTGAGGATTTAATTTGGACACTCCACTATTTAGATTTGGGTAAAATTAGTGTCATTCTAACCATTACATAAACATAAATACACCATAGAAAATTTAAGAACTAATTTTAAGTGTATTGAGAGCTATGGATTTCTAAAGTTTTGGGTCAAATTATAGTCCACAACTTTGAAAATTCAATTCACCAAAATCCATTAATCATAAAGGCTCAGGAAAATTATGATATGTAACACATATACCCTAGTTTTCACAATCAAAATTTGAGTTCAATTAGACCACTAGTTATGGAGTAATTAAAGAATATAAAAAAATTTTAAACCCTAATTACTCTCTACATAGCGGTCAAAATTCTTTGAAATTATTTTTTAAATAATATTAGGCTGAAGCTGGTTCTCCAATTAGCCCAAGAACTCAAATATTAGAAGAAAAATGAATTTATAGCGATTTTTCAAAGTTTTCAGCATTTTTTGAATTTTTTAATCTAACAAACCCGATTTTATGTGTCAGAGCCAATCATTGGCAATGATTGGCGGCAACAAGTTGAGTATCCATTAAAATTTTAAACATAGATTGAGCATATTTAGTGAGTTTGGGCTGAAGCTGGTTCTCCAATGTCTTCACGTGGCTTTTAATTAGTCGCATCAACAAGATCGTACTATATGATCCGTTCGATCGAACTGATCGTAATAGATGATCAATATAGGTAAAGAAGAAAAAAAGAGAAGGTTATGGAAGAAGTTGAGTATCCTTCCATGCACTTATCCAAATGCCATGAAATTTAAAACATAGCTTCCCCACACTCAGATGATAAGTGATGAAGTGTTTGAAAGCTCTGAAAAACACTTTTCAAGAAGCTATCTAACTTTGAATATAAAAGCTAGGTTGGACATTTATCTCAGTCTAATGAATCTTATGTGTAGTGCAAGGGCTTATTTTCTTCCGTGAAGCTTCAGGAACAACTTCTCTCAAGGTATGGAGGTTGGAGGAGCTCTGGATTTTGAGTTATGAGTGAATGTGTGTAGAATGAATTTCTCCCTTTTTGCCCTAATCCAAGCCCTCCTGTTCAAACCAAGGACTGAGATTCACTAGGGAGACTCCTTGGATGGTTGCCATGTGCATTGAGTTGTTGTAGGATAGTACTTTAGGCAGGGTAGTGGTTGGATAAAAAATAAAATGAGTTGGAAAGGCTTTTTTGGCTTTTTGTGCACATGGGACAACTTGGGCTTAGTTAGATTAAAATATGGCTTAAAAATAGATTAGAGGGTAATTAGGAAGCTTCTTTAATCCATTTAAGTAGGCCACATGAGTTAGTGTAGAGAGATTTTTGAAATTCGGCAAGTTTGATAATTTTTTACCATTTAAGCAATTTTTATGAAATTGAACATGTTGACTGGCCAACTTTGGTGAAGCCACCTAGGATGGGTCTTAGGGAACTTCTAAAGGCTATTTGAAAGGAATTTGGTGAGTTTGGTTGGATGGGTGTGAAGTTTGAATTTATAAAGTATGTATGTGAGAGATTTGACCAATTTAGGTGAGTTTACCAAGTGAACTCACCATGAATTGAAAACTAGGACATATGATGAACGATTGTTGTAAAAGAAAGTAAGAGCAATGAAAAAATTAAAAAGATGCAATTATGAATATTATTGTAGAAGAAATTCAGATTGTTGTAGAAGAAATTCATGATATTAAACTTAATTGTGCCATTTCATTCTTCTTCTCATAGAGAAAAATTAGAAATCAGTGATGTGACACTTCAAATCATAAATGGAGCCACATGAAAGCTAAGTAAGGTCAGACACATTTATGGCCTGAAGAAAAACTTATCTCTCCTATATAGGACATCTTACAGCAAAAGGATATAATGCCACATTCAATGCTGACACCTTGAAGGTGAGCAAAAGAGCCGTAGTGATTGCCTGAGGGAGTTAGATTCGTAAACTTTACACTTCCAGAAGCATAGGAATAGTGGGAGTTACAACATGTTCTATTGCAAGGGCCAATATCTGGCCTAAAAATTAGGCCAAATGAGAAAGAAGGGCCTAATGATCCTTCATTCGAAATATAAATTTCTAGAGTTAAAATAAAAGAGAATTTATAAAGATTGAATTTTAAGAAAGCAAAAAAAAAAAAGTCAATTTCTTAAAATATAGAAATTTTGTGTGTGTTTGGTAAAATTGGTGTTTGAGAAGGCCTTTAGGCTAGAAATTAAGAAGTATATTGCTTGAGTCAGAGTCCTTTGGTAGATCTATTGAATGGTGTCATATGAATTCATGCACCTCAAAAGATTTCATTTAGCCTAAACAGGATTTAATGCACTTCCTATCATGCACGCATTCATGGTGAAAGAAGATAATTGGATTTTTCTTTGATAGTCTTTTTTTTTCAATTTGATAATTTTTTTTTTTTTATGATTCATTGCCATATAAATGTTAAAACATGTGTCTAATATTTATAGTAGAAATTTATAACTAAATATATCATAATTATTAAGAATATTTTTATTCATTGTATTTTTTCCTTATTACTCTATTATGTTGTTTGTATATATGTACTCTTTTATCAACCTATTGTTCATTGAATAAAGAACAATGCTATTATAGTTTTTTTGGCATGATATCATAGCTCTCAAGTTTAAAGGAACTTTAATATCTTCTTTTATAATCATGATTCTTTGTAGATCATATTCTTACCTCAATTATCTTCGTTCTATAGATTGATGGTTTTCCAAGATTGCTCATGATTGTTTTTGTCCTAAAGCGTAGATCTTGGCCATTGATCTACGCAAGCACTCTCTAGTTTGATACTTTGTTATCTTAAAGGAATTCTCGTATAACTTTGATGAGTATTTTCTGATCCCTTCGACAAAGGCGGAGCAACAGTGGGGGCATGTGCCCCCACTGGCCCATTGAAAAAGTTTTTTTTCCGCTTCTTTGATAGTTTATATATATATATATATATATATATATATATATATATATATATATATATATATATATATATATATATATATATATATATAATCTAACACTTCTGCTACACTCCCAAATCCTGCTTAAAGCAACGCTCTCCTCTTTGAGGTGAACCATCGTGACTGCATAACTCTCTCTCTCTCAATCTCTCTCTCTTGACTACCCATAGGTTTAGAGACTGCAAGCTTGCAAGCCAATTAAAAAACCAACTTTTTTGGGAGAATAAAAACAAACACAATATTATGTTTAAAACCATGTTTTATTTGTTTCTGATTTTTTTTTTTAATTTTTTTAATGATTTTATATCTTATTGAGAAAATCTTAGATAAAAATTGATCATAGTCCAACAAATCTAAGTGGTGAAAAGTTATTTGAGTTTAAATAGTTCTAATATTTCAAGAAAAAAATTTCAAGCACTTCGAGTTCAATTGAGCAAAATTCATTTTTTTTATTTAAGAATAAAATTTTTAATTTGTCTAATCATTCTCCATTATTTTTTTAGTAATTTTAAGATATGATTATTACAATCCACTACATACTAAATCATCCATCAAAGCCTCTATTAATTTGTAGTAGAAGAGATGATTATTTTTATGTAATTTGAATAGCTTATAACCTCGATTGTAAGTTTTTGTTTATTATGAATTTATCTTTTTGTGATAACAAGTATTTAAAAAAAATTTAAACTATCGAACACTGGTCCAAAGCCCGGATAAAAAAGGTTGAAGATATTCTAAAGATCTATAATTTGTGCCCCATAGGAGAAAAATACTGCCTCCGTCACCGCCCCTCTATTTTAATTTTTTGTTCAACTTTGTGGCATTTGCATGTAACTTTTCATTGAGGTAAGTTTTTGTCAATAAAATATATAATTATATTAATAATTATTATCAAATTACATTAAATTAATAATAAAATATATATCAATTCTTACCTCTCATTGTTTGGTATAGCTCATATTTGTTTGCTATGTCTTTAAAAACTTTTTTTTTTCAACTACAATTTTAAATGTGCCTTATCATTTTACATAAAAATACAAAGTTTTTACATTGCTAACATCTTAAAGGCCACAGTCTATCTCCAATATACAAAAAAAGTTAAGTACGCACATATAGATTCTCCAACACCTTCAGACATCACTACCATATTCTTCCTCTAGTAGAATGAGATTGTTGACCTCATTTTTGTATGAGGCCATTAGGATCCAACCCAGATCATAGATTAATCCAGGCCCTAGGATCTACTCCAAATCTTAGGATTTTGCCAGACACTAAATCTTAGGACCTACTCTAGATACTAGGATTCTTCTAGATCCTAGACCCTAAGATCCCCCAGACTCAAGATCTTAGGATTTTTTCCCTAGATCTTAGGATATTCTTAGACTCCACACTTTAGAATCTACCTAAGCCTTAGGATTCTCTTAGATTCTAGGTTCTTAGGTCTACCCAGATTCTAGGATCAGCTCAGATCTTAAATCAATCTAGATCTAGGATCAATCCAGATCTTAACCCAATTCAAACTCCAATCAAATCCAATTTTCAAATCTATTCAAACATTAAGCTTTCTTGATTCCAACACATTCTCAACCTTGATCTTGCCTCTAATCTAACCCAAGCCCTATCTAACCATTTTATGATCACCCAAATGATCATAAATGACTTAGATAATTCAAGCTCAAGCATTCAAATCCAGATTTTCAAATCCAAACCCAAAGTTAAAGGCCTATGTCCTAAAAGCCTTCTCCAATGAATCTTTGAGTACTTCAAAACCCTATCAAATGACCTCTGATTCAGGATCTGTCAATTGCATACTGATCAGGTATGTCTTTAGAGCCAACCCTCCAAATTTAAGCTTATTCTGAGGTCTCTAACCTTAGAAACTGAATTGATTTTCAAAGGCTATAAAACCTTCAAATATTTACAGCCTATGCCACTAGACCTGCCACACAGTGGATTTTGACCTTGGAGTTTTCTCCAAACCTCCAAATCACTTCCAGGACCTTAATCCTGACCTATTGAACAATAAACTGCATTTTGTTGGATTCACTTTGACCTCCAGTGGATTCAAATCCAAAATGACTAAAATATCCCTTAGGGGTTCAAATGCCTATCTCAAACCAAAATGAGCTCCAAATCAAATGCAGCCACCTCCAACAAATTTCAATTGTCAAACCAAACTTGTTGAACTCAAAACCAGACCTTGGGTCAACCTGGTTGACCAAGTCAACCTAAGTTGACCCAAGGGCCCATTAAGGGCCCAAACAAGTCATTTTGACCAAATAATCTCCCCAAACCTTGAGGCCATCACCAGTAGACTCAGAATATTAATTTGAACTGATTGGCCCCAATCCCTGACCCTGGGTCAACCTGGTTGACCAAGTCAACCTAGTTGACCCATTAGACCCATTAAGGGTCTAAATATGTCATTTGACCTGAACAACCATTCCAGACCCTGAAACTACCTCCACCAGACCCTAAATATCAATTCAAATCTATCCAGCCCAAACCTTGACCCTGGGTCAACCTAGTTGACCAAGTCAACCTAGGTTGACCAAACAAGCCCTTAAGGGTTCAAATGGGTCATTCCAACCCATTTAACCCATTCAATCCATGTCAACCCTTCAAATTAACTCCTAAGCATGGCTTGAGCATGTCTTGGTCTTTGATCAACCAAAACCAATCTGAGTTGACTAAGTCAACTCTAGATTCCTAGTCAAACTCCCTTCCATGTGTTCAAACTCTAACTACCAAGCCTCAAACCCTCTCCAATATATAACTCCAGCATTTGAGACTCCCCTTGACTGCCACCTCAACCTTCATTGACTAGTTGACTGGTCAAAAAGGTCAACACAAGCTTAAACCCCATCCCTTGGTCAAACCCTAGTTAAAGTGGCTTTTCCCTTAGACTAGGCTGCTTAGCTTTTTCCACTTAAACTCAAAAGAGGCCTTTAAGCTCTTTAAACCAAGCCTAGCCCTTGGTTTAGCCTAGAATGGCAGTGGTCCCTGAAAGTTCGAAAGGGATGTTAAGCCCTAGTGAACTAGTCCCGAGGCTAACCAAGAGGGGGGGTGAATTGGTTATTTAAAAATTTCACGATAACTATAAAAATCTTTTCGACACTTAGCAGCGGAAACAAGTAAACAATAACGAAAAGATCAACCAACGATATTCACCCAAGCAGTTCATATTGAAAAGTAAAGTGCAAAACTGAATCAGAAAAGCAAACCAGATTTTATAGTGGTTCGGTCAACTTGACCTACGTCCACTCCCCGGAGCCTCCCCTCCGGGTATTGCACTAAACCAAAGTGACTCTCCTTTTGCTCCCACAGCAAGGCGGAGAAGCCTGTACAAAACACCTCCTTTTCACCACACGGTGAGGCAGAGAACCTGACCTCCTTTCGCTTTCTCCTGAAGCAGGCAGAGAACCTTCGAACTCCTTTCGCTTCCTTCTGAAGCAGGCAGAGAACCTACGAACTCCTTTCGCTTCCTCCTGAAGCGGGAAGAGAACCCGGATCTTCTTGCGAACGATCCTCCCACGAAGAACACCGACTAGACGACAGACGACGAGCGGAGAAGACGACTCTGATCCGTGCTTGGAGCAACCTTAGTGAATCCCTCACTAACTCCCCCTCACAAGATCTCTTCTCTCTCTCCCAACTCTCTCTTCTCTCTAGGGTTTCTCAGGGAAGGAAGGTAGCAAAAGATTTTTTCAAAAATTGGAAAAAGTTTTTTTAAAGGAGGGCTTAAAATTTGCCCTAAATCTCAACTGGTCGGCCAAGATCGTCCAGGACGATCGATAGATCGTCCTGTACGATCAGTTCAAATTCAGCTATTTTAGCCTGGACGATCTGGCTCTTCTGGACGATCAGTAGAAAAAGTTGTTCATATCGTCCCGTACGATCCTGCGATCGTCCGGGACGATTAGTTCAAATTGAGGGAAATCGTCCAGAAGACAGTTCGGGTCGTCCAGAGAAATCTGTGCTGGACGACCAAAAAATGACTTGATCGTCCCGTACGATAGAATCATCGTCCGGTACGATTAGTTCAAAAAGGCCCCAAATCGTCCTGTACATAGTTCTGGACGTACAGCTTAAATGCACTAGACGATCACGATCGTCCAGGACGATATGATCGTATCAACCAAAAATTAATTGCTTTCCTTAATTACCAGATTAAATTAGGCATGCTTGTACTGGATCGTCCGGGACGATACACGTATCGTCCGGGACGATCAGACCAAGTATCTAAAAATATGAACTTGCCTAACTTGATCTGGCGGCTGAGAATTTCTGATTTGGGAATATCGTCCCGTACGATCCGTAGATCGTCCAGGACGATCTGCTCAATCAGACCCTCTTAACTTAGTCGCCCTAATTAGGGTTTCTGTTTTAACTGGATCGTCCAGGACGATGTGGATATCGTCCAGGACGATCTGAACAAATTTGCAACAGAAACTCTAATTCACTCAATCTCTCTCCCTGAGTGTGTGTGTGCAAGGTTACTTAGCTTGGGAATCAGTTACATTACAATTGACTCAATAAAAAGAAAAAATCATACATTTGACACACTTGGACCCGATCATGAGTTGGCTTGAGTGGCTCGCGGTCTTTTGTGCCTGAAACAGATTAGCCAAGCAAAACACACTGGAAACATGTTTGTCATCATCAAAACCAGATTTGCAATAATCTCCCCCTTTTTGATGATGGCAAACATTTGTAAAGTAGTCTGACAGTAAAAGTAAACTAGGAGATCAAACAAATAAACATTTTTTTTTTAAATTTTCATTTAACAGCTAAAACAATACATGAAACAAGACTCAGAAAATAGAAACAAAGACACGACACGACTACAACTCTGACTCCCCCTTTTGACATCACAAAAAGGAGGAGTGAAAAATATAACACGAGAAATAAAACATAAAATAAAACATACATAGAACAAACTACAAAACAGGAAAATCAGAATTTTTCCTTGATTTTAGATTCAAAAACCAATGACAGGACGATTGACAGCGCTGAAATCCAGAAAAGGTTGGAAATAATCAACTTTCGTAACTCCGACCCCCGGGCACCTTATCGATGCAAACCTCTTTCAAAACAAAAATCCGATACAGAATAAAAGACATTAGATTTGAAAAGAAATCCTTTCAAGCCTCGTTCCAGAAAAATATCTGATATAATAGTGTTACAAAGTAAAAAATCAGAAATCGGGATTTTCAAAACTCAAGCTTTTGAAAATATTAAGTGGCGCACAGATTTCTCTAAGACATTTAACAATCTGAAAGGGAAGAAAGCTTATTTTGGACTCATTTTGTGCCTCTTTTTCAAATTGGTTGGCGCTTTGCGCATCTTTTGATTTTTGATACACTTTGTGTATCCAATTTGGCAATTTCGCATCTTTTTAGTTTTGGGCTCATTTTATGCCTCTTTTTCAAATTATTTGGTGCACTGCGCATCTTTTATAAGCTTTGTCCTTT